>JBAMCH010000005.1:14771668-16021668 GCA_037075245.1 Drosophila mimetica | reverse complement strand
AGGAAATTTAGATTTTTTGATTTTTTTTCAAAAAATTGCGACCCAACCCCTTAAAAAATTGATTTCCAAAAAAAATCACTTTTTTTTCGCATAAAACTTCACTATTTTCGCCACAGAAACGGAAATAATGGCCCAAATGGGGAATGTGATACCTTCCTGAACTCGTAGTTAAAGTATCTAAAACTTGGCATTTAAGAAAAGAAAATTTAGATTTTTTGATTTTTTTTCAAAAAATTGCGACCCAACCCCTTAAAAAATTGATTTCCAAAAAAAATCACTTTTTTTCGCATAAAACTTCACTATTTTCGCCACAGAAACGGAAATAATGGCCCAAATGAGGAATGAGATACCTTCCTGAACTCGTAGTTAAATTATCTAAAACTTGGCATTTAAGAAAAGGAAATTTAGATTTTTTGATTTTTTTTCAAAAAATTGCGATCTAACCCCTTAAAAAATTGATTTCCAAAAAAAATCAGTTTTTTTCGCATAAAACTTCACTATTTTCGCCACAGAAACGGAAATAATGGCCCAAATGGGGAATGTGATACCTTCCTGAACTCGTAGTTAAATTATCAAAAACTTGGCATTTAAGAAAAGGAAATTTAGATTTTTTGATTTTTTTTCAAAAAATTGCGACCCAACCCCTTAAAAAATTGATTTCCAAAAAAAATCACTTTTTTTTCGCATAAAACTTCACTATTTTCGCCACAGAAACGGAAATAATGGCCCAAATGGGGAATGTGATACCTTCCTGAACTCGTAGTTAAAGTATCTAAAACTTGGCATTTAAGAAAAGAAAATTTAGATTTTTTGATTTTTTTTCAAAAAATTGCGACCCAACCCCTTAAAAAATTGATTTCCAAAAAAAATCACTTTTTTTCGCATAAAACTTCACTATTTTCGCCACAGAAACGGAAATAATGGCCCAAATGAGGAATGAGATACCTTCCTGAACTCGTAGTTAAATTATCTAAAACTTGGCATTTAAGAAAAGGAAATTTAGATTTTTTGATTTTTTTTCAAAAAATTGCGACCCAACCCCTTAAAAAATTGATTTCCAAAAAAAATTACTTTTTTTTCGCATAAAACTTCACTATTTTCGCCACAGAAACGGAAATAATGGCCCAAATGAGGAATGTGATACCTTCCTGAACTCGTAGTTAAATAATCTAAAACCTGGCATTTAAGAAAAGGAAATTTAGATTTTTTGATTTTTTTTCAAAAAATTGCGACACGTATTTCAGTTGAAATTTTGTTGATAGGAAATATTCATTTATTTCAACCTACTGATTTCGTTATAAAAATTCTAAAAAATTGTACGTAAAATAAAATGATAAAAATTTTAAACGTTTTTTTTTTCGGGAAAACTTTGCATCTGGTTTTATCTTCTTTTTTTCCTGTGTACCCTCAAATATCGTTTATTTTTCTCCGCTTTAATAATACCCATTTAACTTTCGTGCTTTTCGTGTTATTTTCTTGCAGATGGCATCGTTAACCTTGCACTTGATAGTGATAGCTCTGCTGGCGTCGACTGCGCTGTCAAAGGCGGCGACACCAACACCAACACCAACAACAACAACATCAGCAACAACAGTGACGCGACAGCGCGGCAGAGGCGTCACCTTCCTGGGGGAGGGGCTGGGGCTGAGCAGGCCGTCGGGGGGCGTGGCTGCGTCCACGACCAGCACAGAGGCGCCCACATTGAGGGCGCCGCGTCAGCGTCGTCCGCCCACGACGAAATCGATCGATATAACGGTGACGGTGACCCCGATTCGCAGTCGCGGTCGCAGTGGCAGCGCAGCAGCGACGCCTCTGCCACCGATCGCCACATCAACAACAGTTGCTCGAGTATTGCAGCGACGTCGCAGCAGCACATCCAGCACAACAACAACAACAGCAGCGACTCCCGCAGCTGGAAGATCTTCCAGGGATCGTGGAAGTGTGAGGGGGCCACGACAACCGCGCGATACGCCCGAATCGAGCATTCGTCGAAGTTGGCAGTCCGCCGAGCCCACCGCCACCCCCTACCGCGCCCCAACGCCCACTGTTAGTTCCAGTTCCAGTGTCAGTACCACTTCCAGTCGAGGCGCAATGAAAACGTGAGTGATATGAGCATCTTATAACGAATATTTTGCTAGGATAGATAGTAGGGGTAGATAGTAGGGATAGATAGTATGGATAGATAGTTGGGATAGATAGTTAGGATAGATAGTTGACATAGATAGTAGGGATAGATCGTTAGGATACATAGTCATGATAGATAGTTAGGATAGAGAGTTAGGATAGATAGTTGGGATAGATAGTTAAGATAGATAGCTTTAGATAACTAAGATAGATAGTTGGCATAGATGATAGGGATAGATCGTTATGATACATAGTCATGATAGATACATAGTTAGGAAAGGGAGTTAGGATAGATAGTGGGGATAGCTGGGTACTTGACATCACTTCTATAAAATTTCATAATTTTGTCTTCCCTTCATACGGGACTCATTTCTGAATTAAACATATATATTAGCACACTTTTATATATCCAGATCTTACAAATAATCATCTCATAATCATCCTATATAGGTTATTATTTGTAAGATCTGGGAGTTGTTAACTGATGTACAATGTGTACCCCACAACTTAACAGTTATATTAACCATTTAGAGAAAAACCCTGGATAAGATAAAGACTTGTATGATTTTCGTTCTTTATAGCTGGTATTTCGTAAATTACACCTATTAAGCTTTAGTTTTAGTTAGTTGGTTGAAAAGAAATTGTGATTAAAACATAAATGTAGCAAGTGTGAAAACCTTTTTGGGAAATATCAAGGAACTTACTAGATGATAATACCCATTAATCCTGTGATATAAGGTCTTTTGGTACTTGGTATTCGGTTCACCAAAGTCTCCTGTGATCTCTTGATTGATTTGCCATTATAATCACAATCCTCTATCGTTGACAGGCCCCGTATGATCCAGCGTCTGGTGGCCGGTCACATTCACAATGCCCAGGGACACTCCACCTACGAGGTGTCGGCGGTCAGCGCGAATAGCTCCTCCTCCAGTTATGGTCCCTCCACGACGACGACAGCGAGGAGTACTAGTACCAGTTCCAGTTCCTCCTCTTCCACCACCACCACCACCACGACTACGACTACGAGGCAGCCGCCGCTGAGGAGCAAGGCGAGCAGCAGCTACCGACTGGCCAAGCCCTCGATCAGGCCGAGATCGAGCAGCACAGTGGCGCCCCCAACGAGATTCAGCCATCCGCCCAGCACCTCGAGATCCACGACTCCACTGCCGCCCACTAGATCCAATACCCCGAATCCCCTTCGAACCCACAGCCAGGACGATGATGATGATGAGGCGCTGCTCAATGAACCGGATGACTTCGATGACAACTGGGACAATGGCATCCTGCGACTGAGCGCCGGCTCCGGCAAGGAGGCAGAGGCGCCGGCCAAGAAGCAGGAGGACCAGAAGAAGACGCTGGCGGATCAGGTGCGCGATGGCAAGTACGGTCTGATCGAGCGGGAGCTCTTCCGTCGTGTGCCCAAGCGACCCGGGGTGCTCAGCTACGCTCGGAACTCAGAGGTGCCACTGGACAACGAACGCAACTATGGCGGCCTCCAAGAGGAGGACATCTGGCTGGCCGAGGATCATCTGCTGGTGATCAAGGGTGGCGCCCTCAACGAGGATCCCGCCGCGGAGGACGACGGTCGTCGTGATCCCTGGCCGGCGATTGATGACTACGATGCGCCCGAGCGGCAAATCAAGTTGCCAGCGAATCCGGCGGTGCCGCCTCCATTTCCTGTGCAGCTCGAACCCCAGGGGCCGCTGCAGCTTATCCGAGATCATCAACTCGAGATCCTTCGTCCGGCGGCTGGCAATGCAACGCTATCCGCTCGGGGGTCGCACCACCAGCAGCAGCAAGCCGCCGCCGCCGGCGCAGATCTCGCAACGCATCCTGTTGCCCGGACGGGAGCGACTGCAGCAGCTGCGTCGGCTAAGTCCGAGGATGCCCCAGGTGGTGGCAAGGATGAACCCCCCGCCTACGTCTATCCGTCGCCCTACGCCCCCTGGCTGCTTTACCCCGCGAACGACACGCTGGCGACGTCCAAGGGTCTGCTGAGGACCCCGCCGCTGCTGGGTCCCTGGCTGATCAATAGCTTGAACAACAGCTCCCTGCTCCCCGATCCCCCGGGGATTGGAGCCAATGTGAGCGATTTCGATGAGGACGATCCATCGCTCTACTATCCGCCGGCCTATACGTTCGTCTACAAGAGCAACTACTCGAATCCGGTGCCGCCGGGACCGCTGGTGCCGGGCATTGTCCTACCGCCGCCGCCGGATCACTTCAGCCGACTGGAGGTCAGCACCAGGAGGACGCCAGTGCAGATTAGTTCCACTACCAGTACTAGTAGTACCAGCACCTCCAGTACAACTAGCACCACCACCACTAGCACCACCACGCGACCACCGCCTATACGCACCTCGTACAAACCCAAGTACAATGGGATCACCTACCTGCCGCCGCCGCCCAGGCAGCACAAGTACGTGGAGCGGGTGCCCGTGCCAGTGGCCGTGCCCATACCCATTTACCCCGTTAACTACACACCGCGACCACCGCAGCAGCAGCGGGAGCAACAGCAGCGGGAGCAGCTGGTCTTTGTGCCCAGCTCCACGGAGGGATCGCCACTGGATCCGCCGCTCTCCAAGTCGAATCCCATCTACTACGAGTACTTCGAGGCCAAGCGGCAGCCGGGCTCCATCAAGTCCAATGTCATCGATGACTTCCTGGCCACCAAGCCGCCCAAGCGGCATCACTACAATCTCAATGGCCACCACCACCAGCAGCAGCGGGAGCATCTGCAGCACTACAAGGCATCGCCGAGTCCGGCGAACGAGGTGGTCAACATCACGCCCAAGCCACGGACCGCCCAGCTGCAGCTGCACGCGGAGTATGAGGCGTCGCTGGGACAGCTGCTCAGGAGCAACCTCATCTCGTCACCAGGAGCGGCTGGATCGGGAGCAGGAGTCGGCGCCAATCCGGGGCGGTTCCAGGTGAGTTCGGGGTGGATTCAATGATAATTCCGGGTAGAGTTTGAACAATATCGATATTTTCGATACTCTCACAATTATCATCGATAATATCGATGATTTTAAGGGAAAACACATATTAAATATCGATAAATAGCAAACGTTCGATATATTTAAAGCTCTATTTCAGGGGGCATTATTCTGAAATATTAAAAAAAAATATTTTAAATCTTTTAATCTTCAAAGCGAATTTTTAGTGGTATTTTTTTAAAATTATTTTTAAAAAATATTTAAAATTTGTGGTATTTTTTTAAAATTTTTCTTTTTTTTATTAAATTTAAGTAAGTTAACAAAATTTTAATTTATTTTACTAAATTTTTTTTTATTTATCGCTGAAATGTAGGCAATTGCTTAAAAGTAAAGCGCCATCTGTGGGCAGTGTCGCCAAGCTTTCGATGGCAAAAGCAAAAAGCTTAGAAGCTTAAGACGCACTTTGAGTGAAAAAGTGTTGCTTGCTTTTAGGCTGAGCTTGATTTTGGCGGGAATTTAATGCTAATTTGAAAATTATACTTTTTAAAATGTTTATTCTTGGTAAATCTTTGGTTAATTCATTTCCCTTTATGATTTCAGGCCCCCGACTTTGACAAGCAGCCCTTCCTGCCCATGGTGAACTACAGTGCGGACGAGCAGGACCAGAACGCCTTCAAGGCCATCGTGTACCAGCCCAATCCCAATCCCAATCTCGGCCAGCGGCAGCGTCACCTGCGTGTGGGCAAACAGCAGCTGCAGCTGGATCCCAACCTGGAGCAGCAGGACTCTTACCTGCCGGGTCGCCACTTCCGGGTGGGCAAGCAGCACCACCAGCAGCATCAGCAGCAGCTCCAGCCGCAGATCTACGAGCCGCAAGTCTACAGCACGCCAGTTCCCCAGTTCGTGGACAATCCGCAGCAACTGCGTCCCCCGTCGCCCGTCCAGTCGAGTCCCCTGCAGTTCTGGCAGCGACCTCCGCCGCAGTTCAAGCGCGTGCGACCCAGCAGCAAGCAGGGTCATCTGCAATCCCATCCGCATGCGCATCCGCATCCCCATTATTCTCCATACTATGGATATCCAAGTGCTCCAGCGGCGGAGCCCCTGTACCGCCTGGTGCCCGTCGCCCAGCACAAGAACTGGCGGAACAAGCAGCCGCCGCCGCCGCCGCAGCAGCAGCAGGTGCAATCGCAGCCCATCCAGGTGCAGGCCCAGAATCAGGGCTATCCCGATCGCAGCGTGAGCATTGGCCACAGTCTCGCCGGCGACATCCTGGTCAACTACAACACGAACAATCAGTTCAATCCGCAGGCGGAACTGGTGCCCCAGGCCCAGTTGGCTGCACCTCCTCCGCCGCCGCCGCTGTCCTACCAGGCCCAGAGTGGCCAGCCTTTGTGGTCCGACAGGGAGCGGGATAGGGATCGGGATCGAAGGCAGTCGAGGGAACAGCAGCAGTAGTGCAGTATAATCATGTCGATAATGATGGTTTCTATGTCATTGATAAACGTAGTGTCAAAATGTGATCTATAGGGAGGCCAATCCGCTATCGAATCCCAGCCTAGACGACAGCACTTTTAATAGAGAAATGTTTATATGATATATTTCTTCTTCATTTAATACTTATACCATCTTTCATTCACAACCAATCCCGATTATGGTCTCATTTTCGTATTTCCACATTACTATATTTTGTGATTTGATGCTTTCAAATAGTATTTACGTGTTTTTAATCTGAATATTCCTCAAAATCATTGAAAAATTAAAATGTTTTCTTCCCCTACGTTATAATACCGTAAAAAAAATGTTAACAGGGCGTTTTTTCTTTGCCTCTTCCATTCTGACTTATATTTAAGCTCCAAGTTTATTTCGCATTCTTTGCTATCACTAACAAATAGTTACGTTACGTAGAGCTGGTCATTTAAGAGATAAACCCCGATGGCGATCGACAATCGATTTATATCGATATATCCAATCGCTGACAGAGTTGCAAAAAACACACACACATATATATAACATATATATATTTATAACATATATAAGTACCTATATCCCTATGCGGTAAAAATATATTCACAAAAAACCTATGTAAATAAAAGAAAAAAGTCCTAGGGGCAGTAAAATACGTATCTATATCTATATATATACCCTATCGATATCCATAGAAACGAAGGACTCTTTCGTTTAGCCGTAGCTATCTGTTTTATCCTGCACACACACACACACTATATGTATTATTTTTTTCTATTTATTGTAATCTGTTTTTGAATGTTTTCCAAAATCATTGCAAAACTTTGTATAAAAGCCATAACAACTAAGGTCACTATAAGTTAAAATCACGCTATGCAGCTAATGAACACTATGCGCTAATTATACCGTTAGTTTGTATATCGTGCATGAAAATATACCTATATTTTTTTTTGTGTTAATTGTAAACGAGTAAAATAATTTGTAGACGCAAATTCTTATTATCGAAATAAAGCAAAGTGAAAATAGTGAGTGTTTTTGTGGTGAAAATATCGTATCGATAACATATCGTTATTTACATTGTTGTGTTGAAAGGCTTTTCGGTGAAAATATCGCATCGATAACATATCGATATTTCCATTTTTGTATTGATCCGCTTTTCGGCGCACTCGTCCTGTTCAGAATGCAATATTTTGTGAAGTGACATTTATCGATAGCATATCTGGTGTCTCGTTATCGATACACAACAGCTGGCTGGATGTAAACAACGGTATTGGCGCAGCCGCAGGACGAAATGAGAGCGGGAGAGCGGGCCGAGAGAGCGTTTATGGGGTAGGAAGGACGAAAAATCGATGAAGGACTATCAGCAGGAAGCTCTAAGGAGCCGATTGACTTTGGGCCGTAAAATGATTACGGGCTAAAAGCTAAAAAACACGTCGCGCGAGAGCGAGAGAGGGAGAGAGAGTGCGAGTGAGTGAGAGAGCGAGGAAGTAGGGAGCAAGGAGCAACAGCAACAGCAAGTGAAAACTTGGAAAAAAATCCCTTGCTAAAAATCTAGAAAATATTCAATTAGAAAAATTTGGAAAAAAGCCAAATAATATTAGTAAACGTTCAAGGAAAACTGCTGCGGAATTCGAATAAGGAATTCATCGCCCTGCGTGCGTGTGTGTGTGTGTGTGTGTGCCATAACTCCTATAGATTTCGAGCATACAGGAAAAAAGCAAACGAACGGAAAAAACTGAGACAGGAAAAACCAAGGAAAAATTAAGGAGGAGGAGCGGGTGGAAAAGCGCTGGGAAAAATGGCATTAAAAATGGCAAAATGACCCCTAGAAGCTAAATAAGAATTATATTTAAGCCATCGAATTGATTCACGCACACACACACACGCACACGCACGCACAGAGGAGAGCTGGGAAAACACCACCCCCACCACCACCACCCACTTTGTAAAGCAGCAGCGAGGAGCGAACAGCGAACCACCCTGAAAAGCCCCCCTTCTGGTCGAGCAGCCGGCACCCACGCCCCTGCACACAGCGTTTAAAAATAGCAGGAGCTCTGGAAGTCATCTGGAAATATCCCTGGAGCGCCGTTCGAGAAAATGGTAACGATGAACTCGGAGGCGGACAAAACACAAGCCACCAATGCCAGCAGCACCGCGGCGCCGGCGAAGACGGACTGCAGCAGCAGCAACAGCGCCGATCCGCTGGCGGTGGAGCCACAGACGGGGGGAGGGGGAGTGGACATATCCACCCCCTCGCCAACAGTCACAGTCATCAATGGCAGTGATCCCGAAGGATCAGCGGGCTCAGCAGCAGCAACAGCAGCAAGTGTTGCAGGTACAGCAGCAACATCGGCTCCCACGGCAGCAACAACAACCACAGCCAGCACAACAACAACCACAACAACGTTGGCGGCCAAAACCGCCGCCGCCACCACCACGTCCTCCTCCTCGGCCACCTCCTCCTCGACGGCGGCGGCCGGCAGCAAGCAGAGCGGCGGTGGCAGCAGCAGCGGCGGCCTGCTGACCGTCAGCGGCAACCATCACCACCATCACCACGCCCACTCGCAGCAGCAGCAGCAGGCGTCGGCGGGCCAGTCGGCCGCCCAACCACCGCAACCGCCAAACAGCGCCACCGCCCTCGCCGTTCCGCCTGCGTCGCACCATCAGCGCGGCGGCAAGAACGAGGATGCACCCAATATACTCGTGTACAAAAAGGTAATGCTACACTGAGCGAATTCCGAGTAGAGATTTAAAAAAAAAGAATGCAATTTTTTTTACCATTTTGTTTTGATATTGAGAATATTTCCACTCAAAATAAGAACATTTGTGCTAAATTGTTTATTTATTTATTATTATTTTTTATTTTATTACATTTATATATTTTATATTATTTGTTAAACTTATTATCTAATGGGTTTATTTAATACTAAACTCAAGAACTGTACACAGAAAGTATGCAACAAGCTTTTGGTAAAAAACAAGTACAATTTTATTCTGTGTAGCTTAAATATTAAAAAATGCAAGTTATTATTAAACTTTTGTTTTTAAAAATCTCGGTTAAATATTATTTTTTATAAAAAAAAAAAATTTTAGATACGGAATCGAATATCTCATAAAATAATAGTTTTAAAATGTACAAAAATTTAAATAAGTGAAAATGATTGATAGTTATATTATTCCATAATATTTTAAAGACATTTGTGTAGTATGTTTATAAAGCTGGCTCTGCTCTTAACATTGCGAGTTGATTGTTCGTTCGCCCGCCGACTAATGGGCATTAATTAAATCGATTCCGTTCGCAGATGGAGGCAATTATCGAGAAGATGCAGGCGGAGTCGACGGGCGTGGCCGTGCGCACAGTGAAGGCGTTCATGAGCAAGGTGCCCTCGGTGTTCACCGGCGCGGACCTGGTGGCCTGGATCCTGAAGAACTTCGACGTGGAGGACGTGACGGAGGCCCTGCACTTTGCCCACCTGCTCAGCTCGCATGGCTACATCTTCCCCATCGACGATCATGCGCTGACCGTCAAGAACGACGGCACTTTCTACAGGTAAGTGGATACTAAAGATCGTCAGATTCTAAAATCCTAAGATCCCAAGATCCCAAGATCCGAACATCCGAAAATCCTAATCCTAAGATCCTAAGATTCTAAGATTCTAAGATTCTAAGATCCTAAAATTCGAAGATCCTAGGATACCAAGATCCTAAGATCCTAAGATCCTAATCCTAAGATCCGAAGATCCTAAGACTCTAAGATTCTAAGACTCTAAGATTCAAAGATTCAAAGATTCAAAGATTCAAAGATTCAAAGATTCAAAGATTCAAAGATTCAAAGATTCAAAGATTCAAAGATTCAAAGATTCAAAGATTCAAAGATTCAAAGATTCAAAGATTCAAAGATTCAAAGATTCAAAGATTCAAAGATTCAAAGATTCAAAGATTCAAAGATTCAAAGATTCTAAGATTCTAAGATTCAAAGATTCTAAGATTCTAAGATTCTAAGATATCAAGATCCTAAGATCCCAGGATCCTACGATTAAAGCATCCTACAGCACCTTATAGGTCATTCACTAATAACTAACTCTCGCACAGATTCCAGACGCCCTACTTTTGGCCCTCGAATTGCTGGGAGCCCGAGAATACGGACTATGCCGTCTATCTCTGCAAGCGCACCATGCAGAACAAGACGCGACTCGAGTTGGCCGACTACGAGGCCGAGAATCTGGCCAAGCTACAGAAGATGTTCTCCAGGAAGTGGGAGTTCATATTTATGCAGGTGAAAATCTAAGATATTAAGAATGTGTGTATAAATGAAAATTATTCAAGAAAATTCGTTCCAAAAAAACATGGCAGCACAAATGTTTTCAATATCAGAACAAAACACTAAGAAGAGAAAAGTTAAATGGTGTTAACATTGTAAATTCAGCCCATTCATCTTAATTCAAGCACAAAATCTTCTCAATTTGCAACTTTAAAAAATTTTTTTCCACTTTTAAAAACATTTTCAACACCGATATGAATGTCGGATTTTTTCTCCGTGTGGTTATTTTGATATTAATATTAAATAGATCAATTTATTATTCAATATTAAATATTAACTTTCAAGATAAATTTATTAGAAAAATATTTTAGAAAAAGATTTTAGAACATAAATGGGTTTGAAATCACTTTAAAATGGGAAATGGTTGTCTAAAAGTATGCAACAATATATTTTCTTTATTCGCTGCATACTTTTAGTTAAAAATTTGTAAATCTAAGTGATTTTAAAAACAGCCCTTTGCCAAAGCACCTCCCAAAGTTCAGTTTTAAACTTGAATTTGAGTTATATTAATCCTACTCTTCCACTGAAATTTGTGACTAACAACTATGAATATTATTCGAATAACTTTGATACATATTCCCTATATATTTTACAGGCCGAATCGCAGAGCAAGGTGGCCAAGAAGCGGGACAAGCTGGAGCGGAAGGTGCTGGACTCGCAGGAGCGGGCCTTCTGGGACGTCCACCGGCCGATGCCCGGCTGCGTCAACACCACCGAGATCGATATAAAGAAGGCCTATAGAAGGGGCGGCTCCAGCCACGGCACCGGATCCGCCGGCGCCTCCTTGGCCAAGAATCCCGTCGAGCAGCTGACGCGGATCATCGCGCTGCGCAAACAGAAGCTCGAGCGGCGCACAATCAAAGTGTCGAAGGCGGCGGAGGCGTAAGTTAACTAATGATAATATAATATTCATTTATTAACTAATTTAATTAATTAACTTTCGCCAGTCTGGTTGCCTACTACGATCAGTACAATGAGTTCGATTACTTCATAACCTCGCCGGAGCTGCCGAATCCGTGGCAAACGGACAGTACCGAGATGTGGGATACGGAGAAGAATAGGTGAGTTACTGGAAATACTTAACTATGACTATCTATAATTAATTAACTTACCTTTCGCTTAACAGCAAAGAAGTTCCTGTGCGGCGCGTGAAGCGCTGGGCATTCAGTTTGCGCGAGTTACTCAACGATGCCATCGGACGCGAGCAGTTCACCAAGTTTTTGGAGAAGGAGTACAGCGGCGAGAACCTCAAGTGAGTGTTAAAAGAAAGACAGAACCTCCTATTCTATTAACCTGTGATAGTAAAAGAGTAAGATATTTTTTTTTATTGCATACTTTTCAACAGCTTTACTAGAGATTTCATAAAGGTTTTTTCCCTACCTACAAACCAAAGTCGAACTCTTGAAACTCGTTTTTAGTATAAAAGTATGGCATTGAATTAATACTAAATAATAATACTAATACTTAATACTAAATAACATTATAAAGTTTACCCTTTGTTCAATTAAAATTATACTATATTTAGTATAAAAGTCTGGCATTGAATTAATACTAAATAATAATAATTAATACTAAATAATATTATAAAGTTTATATTTTCTGCAATTAAAAATATACTAGATTTAGTATAAAAGTCTGGCATTGAATTAAGACTGGATAATAATTCTAATACTTAACACTGAATAATATTATAAAGTTTACATTTTGTTTAATTAAAAGTATACTAGATTTAATATAAAAGTCTGGCATTGAATAATACCAAATAATAATACTAATACTTAATACGAAATAATATGATAAAGTTTACATTTTGTAATGGAAATTCTATGCCAAAACTTTTTTTTTACCACTTCTGACAGTATTATTGTAATACTCATCTTTTCGAAGCCCAATAGTTCCCAATACCAAAGCTAATAATACCTCTTCGAATCCTTTTCAGATTCTGGGAATCGGTGCAGGAGATGAAGGCGCTGCCGCAGTCGGAGATCAAGGAGGCCATCCAGAAGATCTGGCAGGAGTTCCTCGCGCCCGACGCCCCCTGTCCGGTGAACGTGGACTCCAAGTCGGTGGAGCTGGCCCGCGAGGCGGTCAACTCGCCGAGTGGCCCGAATCGGTGGTGCTTCGATGTGGCCGCCTCCCATGTCTACCACCTGATGAAGAGCGACTCGTACTCGCGATATCTGCGATCCGACATGTACAAGGATTACCTGAACTGCTCGCGCAAGAAGATCAAGTCCATACCGAATCTGTTCGGGGTGAAACGTTGAGATACGCTGCGGGGATTCCCCGTCATCGCAGTCGGCTAGGAACCTTCGGCAGGGGAATTACCACATGCACTAGGAACTAGGTACTCACTAGGTACTCACTCGGTACTCATACGTACGCCTAGATTGTGTGTACTTAAACGTTGTTACTCATTTGAATGTCTGCCACTGTGTCGCGTGTTCTCTCTCTATTTTGAAGTTTTGTATTCGATTATTCGTTACCTCAAAGTGCCCATTCCCCAAGAATTCCCCAATAGTATCCATCTCGCTCTCTAGCTGTCTCCCTCTGAATCAGACAAAAAGCAAAAAACACCACTTAAGATGAAAATAAGAAACTGCCAAAGGCTTGAATAGGAACAAAAACAAACAAAAATCGAATATTGCAGGTTTTGCCCAAAGTCTATGGATATTTTAAAACAATTACTTGTTGTCTGCTGAAAGTAGAATTGCTTTGAGATAGGGAACTAATTTCTCCACCGAAAAAAAAGTCTCTAGAAAGGCACTACCATTATTTCATCGCAGAATGAGAGTTTGAAATCACTAATAAAAGTGTCTAAAAGTATGCAACATTTTTATGAGTGATTTCAAAACGTTTGTGATTATTATTAGCCTACCTAAGGGCACTTCAATAATTGTTTTAAAATCTCTAGCGATATTTTGTTGAGCCATACAATCTATTTTAATAACCGTAAACGAAAAGTTAAAGACGAAATGCAACACCAACAACCGCCGAGACCTTATTCTCATACTCATAATATACAAGCAAATACGAATTATTAACTATTAACCGAAAACGCAAAAACGATCGTAATCGAAAACACCAAGGAAATATGAAGAAACCACTAGTAAAACTCAAACTGTAACCGAAAAACACCAAAAAAAAATAAGCAAATGCCGAAAATCACAGAACTTAAGAGGTACATAAAATATATTCAAAATAAGAGAATAAGCTTAATAAATAGGAAATCAGGGCGGAATCGTTAGGAAAACCAAAAATGGCAGGCAAAAAGATTTTAAACACGACCCCAATCATGAAAAAAACCCATCTGAAAAGTGTGAGAAAATCAAATTCTTGAATTGAGTTCCTTTACCACCGTTATTAGGTGTCTCGTCTCGTCTCTTTTCCTCACTCCTCACTCTCTCTCGCTCACACACACACACACACGCGCACATACCCCGTACACACACACACTCACATATCGTTAAGGCGCCAGAAAAATGCGAAAATATATTGGAAAACTAGGATTTTTAACCATCAAATTTTTTTGCCGCCCACTGTGCGCGCTTTTGTGTGTGTGTGTGTGAGCAAGAAGAGGAAGAGATCAAAATGTTACAATATTTTTTTTGTTTCTAGTGAATGTTTAGAATAGATTATGTTAATTATAGACAGTAAATCGATAGAGCAAGGTTGGAAGGGAGAGGAGAGTACGAGAACCAAGTTCGATTTGGGCGATGGGGCAGCGAAAGTAGTAGGATAGGTAGGGCCAAAGGTGTGATAGCTTATAGGAAGTTAGAACAAACAAAAACACAAAAACAAGTGAGCTTTACAAACAAATAATGGGGCTAGAAAACTAGGGATATCCCCAACGAACTTGGTTCTCTCAACGGCAACTCTCCTCTCCACCAGACACTTTCGGATTGAACAAAACCGAGGGGTAATCCTCGGGAATATTACTAGTACAGCTGTGGTCAAAACAATGGTATTGTGGGGACTCTGTAGTACAGTGCCGCCTAAAAACAACTTGAAGACACACAAAAAAACATAATATTAAAACTCTGAAAAGCAATCATCTGTAAGTTCGCGGTCTTACAAGTTGTTCCAAAGGCATTATACCTTTTAAGCCAAGTTCCAAACCATTTAATGATGATATGATGTGCATATAAGTATTCCAACCGAACTAACTTTGAAAAACCTTTGAAAAACTTTGAAATTAATGTTTTTAAAGTGATATATATTGGATTTCTACTGTAAATAGATATCTCTGCAAGAAAATGATCAAGTTAATTTCTAATTTTACCCAAATATTACCCATTCTACGATAGTTTTGACCACAACTGTACGATAGATCAAACTGATCCTGGGATCTTTCGGAATAGCAATTAGACTTAGGTAAACTAAGGAACTCGGAACTTGGAACTATATATATATATAAATGTATACACATGTAATTTGCACACACACACACACAGTCACGCACTCATGCTGCCCACTTTTGGGCCGGAAAAAAACGAAGGATGCGTATTATATGTACTTACTTAGGATCGCATTGTGTGTGTCTATCTAATTGTAACTGTAATTGTAATTGTAAATGGTGTCTACAAAATTAACAAGCGAATAATAACTATAACTATACAATATGAAGTACACAGAATTCAGTAAAAGTCAAGGTAAAAATTATTAAGTACGATATATACCATATATATATCTCGATGTGCGTCTGTGTGTTGGTAGTGACAAGTTTAAATCGATTTCAAAATAGCCAAAGCTAAAAACTAGACTAAAACTCGACTCACACACACACCCACACTCTCCTTTGGCTTTCCACTGTTATCGTTTGCCAGATTATATAACATATATGCATATAGGAACTGTTGGCCAACTGTTTTCCCCCCCCCAACCCCCCTCACTGTTCCCCACCTAAGGAAAATAACCATTAAATGTAGCGGAAACTATAAAAACTCTTAACAAAATCTATGGCAAACTAGGGGCTAGAAGGGGAAGAATCCCATTCCCAGTTGATTTGGAGATTTGGAGAAAACTAAGTAAATCAAATAATCAAAGAATATTCGATATATGTACGTGTACACAGCAAACAACTTTTTAGGTTTAGCCAGCAGCAAAAGGTAACAGAAAAATATGACAAAAATCAACATCAACAACAAACAATAATTATTAAATAAACAAGCAAGGAAAACTACAAAAAAAAAACACAAAAAGTGGCCGCGTTTATTGTAAATTGTTCAGCAAGAAAAACAAAAAACCGAAAACCAAAGTAAATAAATAAAAGCGCAATTTAAGCAGCAAAAACAAAGGTATAAAATAAATGAAATTTAATTGTGACACAAAACTAACTAAAACACAAACTTCAAAAACAACGATGGTGTTTGATTTTTTATTCGAGTGTGAGGGTATGGAAATAATATTTAAAAAAAAAATTTTTTTTCTTACATTTTTAAATTTTTTATTTTGAGGAATTTAATTTTTTTTCTTTAAGCATTTTTTAAAGTTTATCATAACTTCTTGAAAATATCCTAAAATATATATTTCTTGGTAAAATTATTTACTCTTAATTTTTTGCAGGTTTTCTATACATAATATATGAATCAAGTTATAGATAATAATAAAATATAATTTAAATCGTACTGCATTTTTTTTTTATAAACACATTTTAAAGTTTATCATAACTTCTTAAAAATACATTAAATATATACATATATTTCGTAGCTAAATTATTTAGTTTTAACTTTTTTTCAGGTTTTCTATACATAATATATAGATAAAGGTATATAAAGATATATATAATATTTAAATCGAACTGTAATTCTTTTTTTTTTGGTTCTTTTAAAATACTCTTTATACATATATTTTTTAGTAAAATTATTCAAGGTTTACTATACATATAGTAGCTAAAGTTGTAGATAATATTTCAATTCTTCTTGGGAAGTGTTCATTTTTCATGAATCATGGGTTATGTTTAAAGGTGTAGGTGGTTCTGTTGAATGTGCCGGAAAAACACCAAACTGAAATCAGAGTTTCCGTAGGGCTCGTGTTCTGGTTCTAGTTCTAGTTCTGCCAAACCCATATCGGCTGGCGATAGAGCCACCACCCACACCCTGGCGCGACTCTCCAAGTGTTTACCTTAGTGTTTTTTTTCGTTTTCATTTGTCGTATATTTATTTTTACCATTTCCAGCGAGATCTCGAGATAAGCCTAAGCAACAACGACTTCCCGTCCCGCTGAGCGGCAATAAAGCTTCGCTGCCCCCTTATCAATTATTGTCTCCCGGAATATGAATATGAGTGTGAGTGTGAGTGTGAATATGGCCAAGTTTTATCTAATTTGGCAGGGCTTTTGGGTCTTGGCTTTGGGCCAAGCCAAGATACAGATACGATGCAGGCAGAGATACAAAGACAAACATAAGCAGAGATAGAGATACAGACGTGACCAGCATTTTGCACAAGTTTTTCCCAAGCGGGATGGGGATGGGTATGGGGATGCTACGGGAAGCCCGATCACGTTTTCACTATAAAACCTTAAATGGAACCATGCCCCTCTCGCCGATCTCTAGATCTGCGTACCTGGAAAAAAGAGTGCCTGATCTCGAGTCATTGCTCCGTCCATGTGTTCATCGAACTATCTATGTATGTGCCTGTGCCTATATGGTAACGGTACCGTAAATATCCCCCATCCCATCTCGAGCCTCTCGTATCCAGGGTAATGGTGTCTATGCGACGCCTCATTCGGGGCATTGATAATCCATTGACCCACATATATTTCAAATTAATTCCACCGATCACGAGTACACAAAACAATATTTGAATGACGCAATCCGATTTTATTGTTCAAGTTTGACGGATCAAACACAAAAAATTCATCTGATAAGGGAAAAGGTAAGGTACAGTCAGGTTTGATTCTATTCTATATTTGGACAGAGTTTTAAAAATACAAACTTCAAGTTTTAAATATCAAACTTATGAACTAGAACTAGATTTTTAATAAAATAAAATTGTTATATTTGTAGTCTTTATTTAACCGTTAGTTTATGAGGTTTTTAAAGAAATTTTACTTATTTTAAAAATAAACCCATAAAGTTTTAATTACCATTTTTATTTTATACATTAAAATACAAACTATTTTTAACCAGAACTAGTTTAAGAGCGAAAAAAGATACGCAAATTGAGGGTTTTATCATTAAGTTAAGTTTATGACACCCACTTTTTTACGATTTTTTTTTGCGTCTTCATCTTTTAAGCAGAAATATTTTCATATTACATTTTATAGCCCCCAATGCAGTAGCCACCTTCTTCTTCTTCTTCTCGGATCTCTCAGTCAGTTCCTGAAACTCACCGCTGGGATTGTAAATCCAAGATATCCACGATTAAGGTAAGCCACACAAACATTCCTGGGAGCCAACTATCCAAAAAAAGACACGAATAAATACCAGCAAGTGCAAAATTTCACCACTTGCCGGGCGATGAATGTGCGGATGGAGATAAAGGAGCGGGTAGATAAGAGTGCAGAAGACTCGAAGACAGAAGACCGAAGACAGAAGAGGTGTCTTCGCTTATCACTGCTCCTGTGTGTGCGTGTGCAGATCGTAAAGCTGGGACAACAACAACAAGCGTTGGCCCATCGTCGCCTCAATGTGTCACATTGGCAATCAGATAACGGCATCTCTTATCAGCAGGCTCCCATGCAAGAGCGAGAGAGCGAGGGAGATAGAGAGAGCAGGCGGACGAAGAATTGCGAAGGCAGTCGCAGTCTTCGGCTCGCGTCACGATTCCCGCAGCTCACAGCTGACCTAGAGTGTGTGAGAGCGGGAGAGAGCACAACTAGTTCCACAGATGTCCCCCCCAGTGATGCTGCGATCACAGTGATCACTGATCAGTGATGAATTTGTGAGGAAAATCCAGCAATGAGATTTCAGAAAAAAACTTAAAGGTTTTTTCGTAGAAGGTTAACAAATATTGATTAAATATATTTAAAAAAAAAAAAAATTGTACCAATTTTTCTAAGCACTTTCAAATTTAAGCAAATCTGTTGGAAATGTTATATGAAAATTTACAAGGTATTCAATATTTTCATAATTTTACGTTTTATTAGGCCGAAAATCCCTTCTATACACATTAGATTTTCCATTAATACGTGAGTGTAAATAATCTCTTGGAAATATTTTGCATACACTCAAAAAATTATTCGCCCTGAATTTTAGAAAATTTTGCTTCACTGGCATTTTTTTTTTTACTTCAAAAATGAATTCTTTTATTTAGTAAAATTTATTTATTATCAGAAAATAAATCTTACCAGTAGAAAATGTATCTAATTTTAAGTAAAAAATAGCCAGTGAAGTTATAATTTTTTAGTGTATTTACACTTATTTTAGTGCTATTTAAGTCCGTATTACCTATATTTTCTTTAATATATTCTGTTCCTGTTCTTTTTTATAGAAAAGTTTGCGTTACCACTAAATCTTGCCCCTTGATATTCGCAGTTCTCCGCATCTCTGGTGCGAAGATTGGAGAACGGAGAGCGGAGAGCATCTTCCCGAGCCCCAACAACAACGCCAAACGCCGCAGTCGACGTCGACCGAGGAAACCAAGGCGCTGGCAGCGACGACGACGATCTGGCAGTCGCTTCTCAGCATTCTACGCCTCTGGTTCTCAATTCTCAGACCGATCAGAACAGAAATATAAAGACAAGACCCAATAAAGACCGAAGAACAGAACAGGGGAAGCGGTAGACAGAAGACAGAGGACAGAACACAGAAGACAGAAGACCGAAGACCGAAGAACAGAAAATAACAAAAATCCATTTCTATATACCCGACATTCGACATCGACATCGACATCGAGATCGAGATGTGTATATGAACGCAGTTCCTGCTCGTAGACCGGTCGTCCGTAGTAGCATCGTTGTGCTCCACACAGTTCCAAAGTTCAGTGAGTGGACAAAAGAAGAATCGAGGGTGGAGAGTTCGAGTCCTGCGCGTGGGAAAAAGAATCGAGCGAAGATTTGTTGTAATGGTGCACAGGCGCTGGATTTTCTGTGAGAGCGGCGAGGATCCAAACTTCAGGAAGGAGCACTACGAGTATACCCAAAGCCAGCACCGATAAATCCGAGAAATCCAGAATACAAAACCCAAACCACATCCAAATTCAAATTCAAATCCAAATCTCCTCAAGAAAGAAGTCCATTCAACTTGCTGCAAATATTTGTGCCAACGATCTCATTTGCAACCGCAAAATAATCAAAACATAACAAAACAAAAATAATTTAAAAATAAAAAAAAAAACAAAAAAAAAAAAACATCTACGAAAAACAATTGAAGCGCGTGCATAATTGTTAATATAAAAACAACAAATTTCGGTGCTTTTTGTTTGTATTTTTTATTGTTTGGTTTCTTCTGTGCTACTCAAAATCAAATGTGAAGAAGAGAATTGGAGAATTGCAAACTCGAAGCGAGGAGAAAAGAGTGCGTGAGGCAGAGAGCAGAAAGAGAGAGGAAGATCGGCAGCGGCCAAAAAAGCATTTTCGAGTGAGTACACAGTAAAAAAAATATTTGAAAAAAATATTGAGAGGTTTTTAATAGGATTAATATAATATTAAAATTACTATAAATAAATTAATATATAATAATATTATTATAATAGGTATACTTTGTAACACCTATAATATTTAATAATATTAAAATAATTACACAGCAAACAAATATTTGAAAAAAAATACCCAGAACGATTAGAGGTTTTCTATAAAATTATATTATTATGTATAATTATTATAACTAAATTTTTATTTTATAATATTATTATAATATACCTTGTAAAACCTATAATATTTAATATTATCAAAATGTTTCGCAAAATGTCAAAAGTTTTAATTGTTTTATCATCATATCTCTATAATCAGTTTCTCCTGGGTTTCTTTTCGCGAGTGTACGAAAGGCCGACAAACATGTTTACCCCAAGTAACCCCCCAAAAAACCCCTCTATTTCTAAGGCTATAAATAAAGTGCACAAAATGGGAAAAGCCAGAGGAGCGAAAGGGACGGCGAAAAGCTGCGATGTGCATATTTGTATTTTCTCTATGTGGGCCATGCAATTTGGCCAAAAATTTTTAACTATCGTATCGCTTGTTTTCCAGCTGTTTTCAGTTCCCCTGCTTATCAGCAATGAAACAAGGCAATATTTCGAAATTCGCCTCTCAGAAAAAAAGTAAACAAAAAGTGTTTCCACACTTCGAAATGTATTTGTTTCATAAAGACGAGAAGAATCGTCGAGAGCAACAACAGATAAATAAAATTTATTGATAGCAAGCGAAAAAAATTAAATTTTTTCATCATTAGTTTCTATATATAGTATCGTTGTATACACACACTTCTTGCGCAGTCCAGCATCAGAAAACATATATGAAAATAAAAAAAAAGAGAAATAATAAAAGAAGAACTAGCAGAACGGGCAGAGGCACTTTTATTCCTATATACGATGGCCACCAATTATTGTCAAAAACTTGAATACGTGACCAAACAGGAAATATAGAAGTGAGGAATCTGTTTTCTTCTGGCGAAGCTTTCTCTCCACAGGGGGGGTTACATGCCCCCACTTCTCCCTGCCTTTCAGTCAATCAAAAAGCATCCACAAACTAATTCTCCCCCCATTCACAATTAAGCGACACTCGCAGATCCGATCAATTAATACATTAATAATGCCTCTCCAGGGCATCGTCATCGTTCCATTTGTTTCTGGTTCATGTAAAGCACTCAAACATATGGTTGCTTGTGTGCCTACTGTGACGATTAAGAGGATAGCACTTGAAGTAATTATAAAATATTTATTAAAAAATTAAAAAAATACTAGATCCAGTATTGAAGTGTGGTATTGATTAATACCAAATAGTATAATATCTGAATTCGCGGGTATTGTCTTTCTATTTCTTCAAGTTATTAAAAAATATTTATTAGGAACCTTAACTTACAAAATAAGGAGCATATACCCAAAAAATTAAAAAAAATACTAGATCCAGTATTAAAGTGTGGTATTGATTAATCGCAAATAGTATAATATCTGAATTCGCGGGTATTGTCTTTCTATTTCTGTGACGATTAAGAGGATAGCACTTCAAGTTATTAAAAAACATTTATTATGCACCTTAACTTACAAAAAATTAAAAATATACTAGATCTAGTATAAAAATGTGGCATAGATTAATACTAAATAATATAATATGTGAATTTTCTGGTATTATCTCTCTATTTCTGACCATATTACTGTAATACACATACTTTTTCGAAACTCAATTTGGATTTCATGTAGGAATAGGAACAGTTTCCTTGATAATTTTTTTTCTCAGTATAATAATAAAGAAATTATTGAAATTTAAAGATGATAATCGGTTTACCCAGTTAAAAATTATAATACATTTCTATATAATTACTTTACTAATAAGTTCATTATTTTACCAAATTCATTAAATGAATTATTTTCACAAAAGATTCCTATTAGATTGCCCTCTGCTGTGCTACCTCTGATACATCCGATTCAGACTCCCTTGCAAAGTGGGCCAGACAATTCCCAAGAATTTGTTGCCCCCCCACCCGTCTTTTTGTGGGCGTCAGTTTCGTCAAGTTTTTCTTTTTTCATTTTCATTTTCTGCTTTAGTTTTTATGATTTTCTTGTCGCGGCAATTAAGGAAATTGTTGTGCTATGTGGTGTGTGTGAGTGTGTTTGTGCCATTTAGATTGCCACACATCGATTAATGGTGAGGGAGGTCGGGAATATCGCCCAAGGAATTTTAATTAAATTGTGCATTGTTCTCGGTTTCAAAGGAAACTTCGGTAATAAATATAAATTCCTATTCCAAAACTTTCAACGTTCTAAAGATTGCAAAAAATAGTTTCAGAAATTCGAATTCTTCAGTTTCAAGGTTCTCCATTTTCTTTTCGACTTCCAAGTAGAACCCATTCTCCTAAATTTCCTCGGAATAAGCTTTAAAATCGGAGAAGGTCCTATAAACACGTTGTTATTGGATCTAGCCACTTGCGATAAACATGATATCCGATTTAATCCGATGAAAATCTACCCCAATTAAGTGCATTCTCTTGTTTACTAACCTTACAAACACCCATATATCATTTTTCCCTAGCAACTAATGGGAAATATTACTGCATCTATATCTTTTGTGGCACCTAAGCTGCATTCTCCGCCTTATCGGGTGTTGATAAGTCCCAGATCCCAGAAGATTCCAGGCCAAATCTGGATATACGTTCGCAATCCGACTGAATCATATGGTATATATGACGCATTTGCTCCAGATAGCAAATAGGGAAATTCTCCCCCGTCTACCAGGAATCATATACTTTTACGGCCTTGTTATTGTTTTTTTGTGACCTGTGGCTAATTCTTCGTAAATCTGGCATACTTGAAAGCAAAAAATCGAAATGAATAAAAAAGCAAAGGTCTTGGGAGCAAAAACAAAAACCTGAGGAATTAAGAACCGTAACTCTAAATGCGAATTTAGCGGGAAGCAAAAGTGCAGTTCACCCAAAAAATAACTCTAGTCATCAGAAATTCGATATATAGCAAGTATATGCATACGTAGAACCTATAAATGTTCTGGTGATCTCTGCACTTGGCTGATTTGTACTCCAATTGGGTTTCTGGGCCACTGCTGACGCTCGATTTGCGATCAAAGTCTCTCTTTTCAAAGTCAAGCTCAGCCGATAATGTAATTGCTGGGCTTTTACTTATGTATACTACATATAGTCGGTCGTACCGACACCCAAAAAAACTTGATATGTAATGATCGATTTAAGATTATCTCACTTCAATTTTGATTTGATATTACACATCTCAATTCGATGTGTTTGAATTTCGAAAGCTTCTTTCCCGCTCCCACTCACGTAACTTGAGTCGCCATATTGCTTTTTCCTCTCTTTTTCGAAGTCAGAGAATCTCCGAAAGAGAGAGATATCGAAAAAGTTACATTTTGCGATATTGATTTTAATATTATTGCCTGGTAAAAACGATATGTATCGCGTTTTTTTGTGTGTATATATTTTAATTTCTTTTCTCGCTTTTCTTTCGATTTTCCCAGTATTTGTGGGCGTCGCTGACAGCTAATTTGTGTGTTTTAGGCAATCGTTTTTTCCCGCTGCCAGTCAGCTGACAACCGCTAAAGATACATGCCCATATCACACAGTTAACGTACGATCATCGCATATCGTATAATGGGCCTTTCAACATCTGGTCAATGACTCGATTTGCGCCCTGATGCTGATGCAATTTGTGAATGGAAGTATGCGAAAAATATTCAAAATTCAGATCAGAATTCACGTCACGTAGTCACTACGCATATCATCCCTGGTCCGGAAGTACGTAGATAGAGAATACGGAAGTGCAGAGCAAAATATTGACTTTTATCTTGCAGTTCTGAGCATCTGTTGATCGAGAAAAAAAGTACTTGTTTTTAGAGATTATAGGATTAAAGATTAAATATAGAATAGTTAATGAATATCTTAAGGTGATGGATCTCTTTTATATATAATCATTTATAAAATGTACAATATTGAATATTTCATTAATTCAATTAAAATATTTAAAAATAATAATTATAATAATTTATAACAAATATTTAAATAATTTATTAAACTTACAAGTATTTAAACTTTTAAAATATTATTTCACTAAAAATGGGTAATATGGAATATTTCATTAATTCATTTAATATACTATTTATAAAATATTAAGCATTTAAATTTGATAAATTCCTTGAGTTTAGTTTTCAAAACCTCGTATAGCAAAAAATGAATGATTTTTGTGAGGCAGAAACTTACGCCATATGAAATTCGAGAGTAATTATAACGGAAAACGTGGGAAAAGGTTAATGCGCCCCGATTTCTTACGCAAATCGGTGTCGGACTCGTCCCAAATTGGGTCCTCACCCAGAAAGCAAACTTTATAAATTAACAACAGCACTAAATCATTGAAATGAGGAGGCGAAAAAACAAAAAACCAAATAAAAACGAGGACAATCAATGACAAACTTTTTACAACCGGTTTATATTCGAGTAAAGTCGGGGCGTAGTCTTATCAGTGGGGACTGATAATGGCGCCTCGTATATATTCGTATTTGCATTTGTCATATGATGCATCTGTATCTGAAGCCGTACGGCCCGCAATTAAGTGTATCTATTGTAAACGACGATTCATTCACCAGACGCCGTCGGAATTACAATTGCAAATTTCCATTGTCTGATCGGCGAGGTTTCGCCCCTCTGGAAATTCGCCGCATTCCCTTGTGCAGAGATCTTAAGTATTTCAGCGTTAATCAAGAGTTGTCGCCACGCTATCTGGTATCTGGTATCTGCTATATGGTGTCTGGTATATGGTATCTCCTCCAGAGTTCAGGCAACTTTCAGATAAAGTTCAGAATATCAAAAGGAGCAATGCTTTGCAACCGGTTTCCAGATAAAGTCGGATGACAAGAACCTTATTAACTTGCCCGCTATCATTATTTTCTCGGACAATTTCCAACCTCTTCACTCCCTTTGTTTCTTGCTCCTCTTCTCGCAATGGCTAAAACAAAAACCGCACTTTTTGCTTAGCTTTTCATTCGTGAAATGCAGTCTGGTGGTCGTGTGTTGCTACCCCTTGATGATGAAGTGATCCATAACTTAGCCAGCAGTTAACTTAAAGTTAAATTAAGTGTAATCTATAACTTAACTATGATCTATGATCTACTTAACTTATGATCTATAAACTAACCAGCAAATGATTTAAATTTAGATTGAGGTTAAAGTTAGAATTAACTGAAGGTTAAATTAAGTCTAATTTATAACCTAACTATGATATGTAATATATTTGCCTTGTGATCTATAAACTAACCAGCAATTTATTTAAATATAGATTGAGATTAAAGTTAAAATTAACTGAAGGTTAAATTAAGTCTAATATAAAATTTAACTATGACCTATGATCAACAAACTATAAACTAACCAGCAAATTAGTTAAATTTAAATTGAGATTAAAGTTAAAATTAACTGAAGGTTAAATTATTTATAATATATACCTTAACTATCAGTTAAATAAAACTATTACCAGTAGAATTTTAATGTATCCATGCTATTCCGCTACCACTAGGGTATGTCCAAGGTCGAAAGATCGCGGATTCGAGGCTTCCAGCTGACAGCATGCTTCGATTATGCTAGATGGCCACTTTTGCGGGACGCTTTTCCAGTCCGATTGCTACATTTGACCGGCCCAGATCGCCACGAATCGGTTTCAGCCCGTCCAAGCTGGCTTTAATTCCCATCGTGTATTGTGTATTGTGCTTTCCTTTCCGTCGAGTCTCTTACTTTATTTATTTTGTGCAAGTCAAGTCCAATGCTGAAGTGTTAATTGACAGACGACGCCTTGGTAACCAATGTGCAAATAATATGCTACTATTGAATAAAATACAAGTGATCACGTGCCGTTCTTATCGTGCCAGTGAACTGGAAATCCCCCTTGCAGTCGTTGAATTGATAAGGCACAGATCTTCGATGATCGCTGCTAGTTCGGCAAATCAAGTATACGCCTGGTGTCGCGGCGACAATCCCATTTCATCTTGATTCTCGCTCTTATCGCGGTGTTCGGTGTGTAAAAAAACACAACCATAAAGCTCTCCTCTCACAACAAGCCCATAAATAAAATGCACATAAATTACAAACTATATAAAGAAGGAGCTGCAAAAAAAAAACAACAAGGCATATATAAATAGATATAAATTAATTGTAAACAGCCGGTTTTTGTTTACCCAAAGATTTAATAGAAACAGCGAAAAAAAACAGCGAAACAAACGAATTAAATAGTATTAATTTCCAGTTGAGAAAAATTCAAAATATTCAGCTGCAGCTTTTTTTCAGGGTAGATCGAAGTTCCCATCGGAAATCTTTGCGTATAATTGGCTTTAAACACGTTTAATCTGTAAAACAAATAGAAAAAGAAAATGTGTTAAAAGTAATTAATAAAACTAATCAATGAAGCAATTGTAATTTCTTTCCTATTACCATCGCATTTGCATTTAAAGTAAATAGTTTGACCTTTAAATCGAATTTCCCCTTATTATAATCAAAAAAAAACCCTCGATGGCTGCAAAATCAGAGATTGCAACAGAAATTTAACTCGTTCGCTGGAATAAATATGCCATCAACAACAATATGGAGACAGTAGTAAATTAACCAATTGATATCAATAAAAAAGGCAAAATAGAGAGCGATCGAATTGGGAGAAGAGCGATATAGGTACAATCATACAAACGAAATGCGCGCCGTTTACGACTTGTTGCTGAGCAACGCCTTTGATCCCAGGTACGGGTAGTATTCGCCATATATATAGACATATAGACACATAGTACCCACATATATAGACCACAATCCCAATCACAGCACACACAGACATCGGAATATGATACATCTTGAGCGGTAATTGAATGCTAAGCAATGTTAATTGGACTCCAAACGAGAGATACTTGGCCAATATTTGGTTTCCACAGCCGGCGCCTCCATGACGCAGTTGATTTTATTGGCCAGGGAGGGGCGTTTATCATATTGTTAACCCAATGCGATCTACGCAAAATATTTGCCAAACAAATCGAAAACAGCAATTAGGCAAGAAAGTGTTCTTCCATTAAACTGTGGAACAAATTGGATACACCCAGAAAAAAATCCATAGTTTAACTCTTAAAACTTGTATTGAAAAATATACTAGATATACTAGATTCAGTATAAGTGTGTGGTATTGAATAAATATAAAATATTATAGTATTTGGAAATATAATAGATTTAGTATAAAAGTATGATATTTAATTAATACTAAATAATAAAATATCTGAACTGTGTGGTGTTAAATTAATACTAAATAATATGGTTTCTAAACTGTGTAGTATTAATTTTATACTAAATATCATAAAGTTTATATTTTGTTAACTCATCTTATTATTTTTAGAACTCAATAGGTTACAATTAACTTAACTTAACTTAGTTTAGTTTCTTGTGATCATGTTTTTCGGTGTATATACCGCGTTACATTAAAAATTTGTATCTACTTGTATGCAGAATAATTTGCATTCGATTAAAAATAAAAGTGGCAATTACCTCTAAAGCCTCTAAAACATTTTACAACTCGAATTCTGGTAATCCACTTAGATGGATTCTTATAAAAGTTATGAAATTAGCTCAGCGCTAATCGTATGCTGAAAATAATGAGCCATTGTTGGCTCGGCGATTACAGTTAGCGATCGGAACCGCTTCTCATGCCTATTCATTGGGGATTAACAATTGAGAGCCACCAATTACCCGCTATTCCCATCGAATAAACATGAACCTGTGGGCTTCACACTTAGAGAAACAAACGAAATGAATCTTGGCAAAATATTTTAAGTTCTAAAATCCTAAAGACCTTGCTGTGATATCGTTTTTTCATAATATAACATTTTCTATGATATAAAATTAAAGAAAATGATATAGAATTTTTTCAATGTAAATTAATGAGTTATAAATATTTGATTGTAATTACAAAATACTTAATTTAATGTAATATTTAAAAATATTAATTTTAATTTAATGATATTTTTTCGTGTATAATATAAAATTATAATAAATGTATAGAATTTATTCAATGTAAAATCATGGTTTCTAAATTTGTTATTATAACTAAAAAATATTCAGTTAATTGTAATATTTAAAAATATTAATTTTTAGTTTAATAATATTTTTTTTTCGTGTAACCTTGAAATTTTTCCCTGATTTCCAGAAAAAAATTTTAAATTACAGAAAATTTTTAGAATTTATTCAATGTTAAATCATAATTTCTACATTTCTTATTATAATTAAAAAATATATTTAGTTTATTGTAATATTAAAAAATATTAATTTTAATTTAAAAATATTTTATTTCCCATGATTTTTTCTCCGTGTAACCCCAGACTCTTGTCTTGTCTTCCAGAATGGTGCTGCAGAATCACAACACAGTGGTGGCCCGCTCCACGCTGACGCCGAACAGCAGCAGCCAGAACTTTGGCTCCCATCCGCTGGGTCACCACGGCGGTGCGGGCCACGGATCGGCAGCGGGACGCAGTCCCCTGAACGCCGGTCCCAGCACCCAGCGGCCCATTGTCGACCTGCTGGTGGCCATGGTGGCCGTGCCAGTGCTGATCCTCTGCGCCCTGCAGCTGGAGAAGAATCTGCGGGACAACAGTCCGGAGTCGCGCTGGCTTGTGTTCGCTCTGGGCATCGGGATGCTGGTGATCAGCGTGATCATCTGCGGCTATGTCACGCACCGCATGGGCGTCTGCATCTGGGCGGGACCCATCGACGAGGCGGGAAATCGGGCCACCAATGGAGCCATGCCGCATGTAAGTGGAGTATTTGAATAGTTAAGGTCACAGAGTTATACGAATATTATTCACATTTGTCGCTTTCAAGTTGCACAAGCTACACAAAGCTCCTAAAAACGTAAAAAATTATGCTTTTTTTAAAATGATAAAAAATGAATCATCCTGTGTTTAAATAAGTGGTAAAAAGTTTAGTTTTGAATAAATAATTATACAAAATTTAAAAAGATGCTCTATTTTTTCCAATATTATTCACATTTATCGCTTTAAAATTGCAGAATAGATTTGTCTTCAGAAAACACAAAGAATTTTGCATTTAAATATGTGGTAAAAAAATTATGTTTTTAATATACTTTTTACAGAGAGCTTAGAAAGCTTCTCTATTTCTTTAAATAATAATATTCGAACATTTTTCCCAACACTATTTTTATATTTTATTTTTATTTATAAAGCTCCTAAAAACACAAAAAATAATGAATTTAACATTTATTAATCTCATGAAAAAAAAAAATCATGAATTTACGCATTTAAATACGTTATAAAAGAAAACTTAAAAGGCTTCTCCATTTGTATTCAAAAAATCTATAAATAAATAATTTTTTTGAGTTTTAAATATTTTTATTTTTTCTTTAAACTCGTATATCAAATTATGTCTTTATTGAGGTATTAAGATATACATATATATTCTTCTAGGAAAATGATGTTTTTATAATTAATTCTAAAAAAAACTTTAAGCTCTTTTTTTTAGTTAGTTTGTAAATATAATTTTTTATATATTAATATTTAAATTTTAAAGAATGAATGTTTAACTAATTGTGAACTATTTTGCAGATCAACTCGCAGAACGATGTGCTGCGCATAGTGGACTCACTGCCGCCGAGTTACGATAGTGTGGTGAAGTTCGAGCTGCCGCCGCCGGCCTACGACTGCCTGGTTATAGAGATGGATCAGTCCAAGGAGCTGGAACCGCCGCAGACCTCCGCCAAGCCGGGAGCTGGAGCTGGAACTGGTTCCGGATCCACTTCCGCACCAGGAGCCACCCTTCACATCTAGGAGAGGGATAAGAAAGGATCCCAAGGATCCCAAGGAGCAGTAGAAGGAGGAGAGAGAATTAAGAGATTTTTTCCCAACTGGCAGCGCAACGGATTTCTGTACTTCTGTGGCAACTCTGGTGTTTTTTTTTTCTATCAAATACCTATAGAGGGAAAAAATGTTGAAAAATCTTTGGGGACTACAGGCTGAATGCCGCCATATATCCGTATATCTATTGTAAAGTTTGGCTAAATGGTAGCTCAGCAAAGCATTATGGCATTGTATTTACTTTGATTTTAAGCAGCTAGTATTTTAACTCGTAGAGCCCATCAAAATCAAAATCAGAACCAGAAATCAGAAATCAGCATGAAAATCAATTCTCTCGCACTGTACATAGAGTTCTTTGAACACACAGCATCTAGTCCAAAGTTGTATATATAGCCGAAAAAGAGATAACTAAACCACATGATGCGCGCATACAAAAACATTTAAAGTAATATTACGGTATACTTACTTACTAAATGCCAACGCAGGGCGGGAATCAAACTACAAAACTACAGGGTAGCACTTAGTCTTAGTCTTAGCGTAACGCCTGTATATAATTATGTATTTTACGATTACAAATATTTTTATAGCCATATCGATGGCGGCGTCGATTGCCAGCGAATGTCGGAAAACGTTCAGTGTTGCTTTCCAGAAATAAAGAATTCCTATTAAGTTTATTGCAATCAAGCAGAATTGCTTAGCATGCTTTTTGGGGGGCACTGAAAATGGATTCCCAGTAGAAACAATCCGCTGCATACTTTTGGTTCCTTAGGTAATTCTGTATTATTATTCCAAAAAATTAAAAAAATCTAAATTTTCTTTTCTTAAATGCCAAGTTTTAGATAATTAAACTACGAGTTCAGGAAGGTATCTCATTCCCCATTTGGGCCATTATTTCCGTTTCTGTGGCGAAAATAGTGAAGTTTTATGCGAAAAAAAGTGTTTTTTTTTGGAAATCAATTTTTTAAGGGGTTGGGTCGCAATTTTTTGAAAAAAAATCAAAAAATCTAAATTTTCTTTTCTTAAATGCCAAGTTTTAGATAATTAAACTACGAGTTCAGGAAGGTATATCATTCCCCATTTGGGCCATTATTTCCGTTTCTGTGGCGAAAATAGTGAAGTTTGAGGCGAAAAAAACTGATTTTTTTTGGAAATCAATTTTTTAAGGGGTTGGGTCGCAATTTTTTGAAAAAAAATCAAAAAATCTAAATTTTCTTTTCTTAAATGCCAAGTTTTAGATAATTAAACTACGAGTTCAGGAAGGTATATCATTCCCCATTTGGGCCATTATTTCCGTTTCTGTGGCGAAAATAGTGAAGTTTTATGCGAAAAAAAGTGTTTTTTTTTGGAAATCAATTTTTTAAGGGGTTGGGTCGCAATTTTTTGAAAAAAAAATCAAAAAATCTAAATTTTCTTTTCTTAAATGCCAAGTTTTAGATAATTAAGCTACGAGTTCAGGAAGGTATCTCATTCCCCATTTGGGCCATTATTTCCGTTTCTGTGGCGAAAATAGTGAAGTTTTATGCGAAAAAAAGTTACTTATTTTGGAAATCAATTTTTTAAGGGGTTGGGTCGCAATTTTTTGAAAAAAAATCAAAAAATCTAAATTTTCTTTTCTTAAATGCCAAGTTTTAGATAATTAAACTACGAGTTCAGGAAGGTATCTCATTCCCCATTTGGGCCATTATTTCCGTTTCTGTGGCGAAAATAGTGAAGTTTGAGGCGAAAAAAACTGATTTTTTTTGGAAATCAATTTTTTTAAGGGGTTGGGTCGCAATTTTTTGAAAAAAAATCAAAAAATCTAAATTTTCTTTTCTTAAATGCCAAGTTGTAGATAATTAAACTACGAGTTCAGGAAGGTATCTCATTCCCCATTTGGGCCATTAATTCCGTTTCTGTGGAGAAAATAGTGAAGTTTGAGGCGAAAAAAACTGATTTTTTTTGGAAATCAATTTTTTAAGGGGTTGGGTTGCAATTTTTTGAAAAAAAATCAAAAAATCTAAATTTTTTTTTCTTAAATGCCAAGTTTTAGATAATTAAGCTACGAGTTCAGGAAGGTATCTCATTCCCCATTTGGGCCATTATTTCCGTTTCTGTGGCGAAAATAGTTAAGTTTGAGGCGAAAAAAACTGATTTTTTTGGAAATCAATTTTTTAAGGGGTTGGGTCGCAATTTTTTGAAAAAAAATCAAAAAATCTAAATTTTCTTTTCTTAAATGCCAAGTTTTAGATAATTAAACTACGAGTTCAGGAAGGTATCTCATTCCCCATTTGGGCCATTATTTCCGCTTCTGTGGCGAAAATAGTGCAGTTTGAGGCGAAAAAAACTGATTTTTTTTGGAAATCAATTATTTAAGGGTTTGGGTCGCAATTTTTTGAAAAAAAATCAAAAAATCTAAATTTTTTTTTCTTAAATGCCAAGTTTTAGATAATTAAGCTACGAGTTCAGGAAGGTATCTCATTCCCCATTTGGGCCATTATTTCCGTTTCTGTGGCGAAAATAGTGAAGTTTTATGCGAAAAAAAGTGATTTTTTTTGGAAATCAATTTTTTAAGGGGTTGGGTCGCAATTTTTTGAAAAAAAATCAAAAAATCTAAATTTTCTTTTCTTAAATGCCAAGTTTTAGATAATTAAGCTACGAGTTCAGGAAGGTATCTCATTCCCCATTTGGGCCATTATTTCCGTTTCTGTGGCGAAAATAGTGAAGTTTGAGGCGAAAAAAACTGATTTTTTTTTGGAAATCAATTTTTTAAGGGGTTAGGTCGCAATTTTTTGAAAAAAAATCAAAAAATCTAAATTTTCTTTTCTTAAATGCCAAGTTTTAGATAATTAAACTACGAGTTCAGGAAGGTATCTCATTCCCCATTTGGGCCATTATTTCCGTTTCTGTGGCGAAAATAGTGAAGTTTTATGCGAAAAAAAGTGTTTTTTTTTGGAAATCAATTTTTTAAGGGGTTGGGTCGCAATTTTTTGAAAAAAAATCAAAAAATCTAAATTTTCTTTTCTTAAATGCCAAGTTTTAGATAATTAAACTACGAGTTCAGGAAGGTATCTCATTCCCCATTTGGGCCATTATTTCCGTTTCTGTGGCGAAAATAGTGATGTTTGAGGCGAAAAAAACGGATTTTTTTTGGAAATCAATTTTTTAAGGGGTTGGGTCGCAATTTTTTGAAAAAAAATCAAAAAATCTAAATTTTCTTTTCTTAAATGCCAAGTTGTAGATAATTAAACTACGAGTTCAGGAAGGTATCTCTTTCCCCATTTGGGCCATTAATTCCGTTTCTGTGGAGAAAATAGTGAAGTTTGAGGCGAAAAAAACTGATTTTTTTTGGAAATCAATTTTTTAAGGGGTTGGGTCGCAATTTTTTGAAAAAAAATCAAAAAATCTAAATTTTCTTTTCTTAAATGCCAAGTTTTAGATAATTAAGCTACGAGTTCAGGAAGGTATCTCATTCCCCATTTGGGCCATTATTTCCGTTTCTGTGGCGAAAATAGTGAAGTTTGAGGCGAAAAAAACTGATTTTTTTTAGAAATCAATTTTTTAAGGTCGCAATTTTTTGAAAAAAAATCAAAAAATCTAAATTTTCTTTTCTTAAATGCCAAGTTTTAGATAATTAAGCTACGAGTTCAGGAAGGTATCTCATTCCCCATTTGGGCCATTATTTCCGTTTCTGTGGCGAAAATAGTGAAGTTTTATGCGAAAAAAAGTGTTTTTTTTTTGGAAATCAATTTTTTAAGGGGTTGGGTCGCAATTTTTTGAAAAAAAATCAAAAAATCTAAATTTTCTTTTCTTAAATGCCAAGTTTTAGATAATTAAACTACGAGTTCAGGAAGGTATCTCATTCCCCATTTGGACCATTATTTCCGTTTCTGTGGCGAAAATAGTGCAGTTTGAGGCGAAAAAAACTGATTTTTTTTGGAAATCAATTATTTAAGGGTTTGGGTCGCAATTTTTTGAAAAAAATCAAAAAATCTAAATTTTTTTTTCTTAAATGCCAAGTTTTAGATAATTAAACTACGAGTTCAGGAAGGTATCTCATTCCCCATTTGGGCCATTATTTCCGTATCTGTGGCGAAAATAGTGAAGTTTTATGCGAAAAAAAGTGATTTTTTTTGGAAATCAATTTTTTAAGGGGTTAGGTCGCAATTTTTTGAAAAAAAATCAAAAAATCTAAATTTTCTTTTCTTAAATGCCAAGTTTTAGATAATTAAGCTACGAGTTCAGGAAGGTATCTCATTCCCCATTTGGGCCATTATTTCCGTTTCTGTGGCGAAAATAGTGAAGTTTGAGGCGAAAAAAACTGATTTTTTTTGGAAATCAATTTTTTAAGGGGTTGGGTCGCAATTTTTTGAAAAAAAATCAAAAAATCTAAATTTTCTTTTCTTAAATGCCAAGTTTTAGATAATTAAACTACGAGTTCAGGAAGGTATCTCATTCCCCATTTGGGCCATTATTTCCGTTTCTGAGGCGAAAATAGTGAAGTTTGAGGCGAAAAAAACTGATTTTTTTTGGAAATCAATTTTTTAAGGGGTTGGGTCGCAATTTTTTGAAAAAAAATCAAAAAATCTAAATTTTCTTTTCTTAAATGCCAAGTTTTAGATAATTAAACTACGAGTTCAGGAAGGTATCTCATTCCCCATTTGGACCATTATTTCCGTTTCTGTGGCGAAAATAGTGAAGTTTGAGGCGAAAAAAACTGATTTTTTTTAGAAATCAATTTTTTAAGGGGTTGGGTCGCAATTTTTTGAAAAAAAATCAAAAAATCTAAATTTTCTTTTCTTAAATGCCAAGTTTTAGATAATTAAACTACGAGTTCAGGAAGGTATCTCATTCCCCATTTGGGCCATTATTTCCGTATCTGTGGCGAAAATAGTGAAGTTTTATGCGAAAAAAAGTGATTTTTTTTGGAAATCAATTTTTTAAGGGGTTGGGTCGCAATTTTTTGAAAAAAAATCAAAAAATCTAAATTTTCTTTTCTTAAATGCCAAGTTTTAGATAATTAAGCTACGAGTTCAGGAAGGTATCTCATTCCCCATTTGGGCCATTATTTCCGTTTCTGTGGCGAAAATAGTGAAGTTTGAGGCGAAAAAAGTGATTTTTTTTTGGAAATCAATTTTTTAAGTGGTTGGCTCGCAATTTTTTGAAAAAAAATCAAAAAATCTAAATTTTCTTTTCTTAAATGCCAAGTTGTAGATAATTAAACTACGAGTTCAGGAAGGTATCTCATTCCCCATTTGGGCCATTATTTCCGTTTCTGTGGCGAAAATAGTTAAGTTTGAGGCGAAAAAAACTGATTTTTTTTGGAAATCAATTTTTTAAGGGGTTGGGTCGCAATTTTTTGAAAAAAAATCAAAAAATCTAAATTTTCTTTTCTTAAATGCCAAGTTGTAGATAATTAAACTACGAGTTCAGGAAGGTATCTCATTCCCCATTTGGGCCATTATTTCCGTTTCTGTGGCGAAAATAGTGAAGTTTGAGGCGAAAAAAGTGATTTTTTTTTGGAAATCAATTTTTTAAGGGGTTGGGTCGCAATTTTTTGAAAAAAAATCAAAAAATCTAAATTTTCTTTTCTTAAATGCCAAGTTGTAGATAATTAAACTACGAGTTCAGGAAGGTATCTCATTCCCCATTTGGGCCATTATTTCCGTTTCTGTGGCGAAAATAGTTAAGTTTGAGGCGAAAAAAACTGATTTTTTTTGGAAATCAATTTTTTAAGGGGTTGGGTCGCAATTTTTTGAAAAAAAATCAAAAAATCTAAATTTTCTTTTCTTAAATGCCAAGTTTTAGATAATTAAACTACGAGTTCAGGAAGGTATCTCATTCCCCATTTGGGCCATTATTTCCGCTTCTGTGGCGAAAATAGTGCAGTTTGAGGCGAAAAAAACTGATTTTTTTTGGAAATCAATTATTTAAGGGTTTGGGTCGCAATTTTTTGAAAAAAAATCAAAAAATCTAAATTTTTTTTTCTTAAATGCCAAGTTTTAGATAATTAAACTACGAGTTCAGGAAGGTATCTCATTCCCCATTTGGGCCATTATTTCCGTTTCTGTGGCGAAAATAGTGAAGTTTTATGCGAAAAAAAGTGTTTTTTTTTTGGAAATCAATTTTTTAAGGGGTTGGGTCGCAATTTTTTGAAAAAAAATCAAAAAATCTAAATTTTCTTTTCTTAAATGCCAAGTTTTAGATAATTAAGCTACGAGTTCAGGAAGGTATCTCATTCCCCATTTGGGCCATTATTTCCGTTTCTGTGGCGAAAATAGTGAAGTTTGAGGCGAAAAAAGTGATTTTTTTTTGGAAATCAATTTTTTAAGTGGTTGGCTCGCAATTTTTTGAAAAAAAATCAAAAAATCTAAATTTTCTTTTCTTAAATGCCAAGTTTTAGATAATTAAACTACGAGTTCAGGAAGGTATCTCATTCCCCATTTGGACCATTATTTCCGTTTCTGTGGCGAAAATAGTGAAGTTTGAGGCGAAAAAAACTGATTTTTTTTAGAAATCAATTTTTTAAGGGGTTGGGTCGCAATTTTTTGAAAAAAAATCAAAAAATCTAAATTTTCTTTTCTTAAATGCCAAGTTTTAGATAATTAAACTACGAGTTCAGGAAGGTATCTCATTCCCCATTTGGGCCATTATTTCCGTATCTGTGGCGAAAATAGTGAAGTTTTATGCGAAAAAAAGTGATTTTTTTTGGAAATCAATTTTTTAAGGGGTTGGGTCGCAATTTTTTGAAAAAAAATCAAAAAATCTAAATTTTCTTTTCTTAAATGCCAAGTTTTAGATAATTAAGCTACGAGTTCAGGAAGGTATCTCATTCCCCATTTGGGCCATTATTTCCGTTTCTGTGGCGAAAATAGTGAAGTTTGAGGCGAAAAAAGTGATTTTTTTTTGGAAATCAATTTTTTAAGGGGTTGGGTCGCAATTTTTTGAAAAAAAATCAAAAAATCTAAATTTTCTTTTCTTAAATGCCAAGTTTTAGATAATTAAGCTACGAGTTCAGGAAGGTATCTCATTCCCCATTTGGGCCATTATTTCCGTTTCTGTGGCGAAAATAGTGAAGTTTGAGGCGAAAAAAGTGATTTTTTTTTGGAAATCAATTTTTTAAGTGGTTGGCTCGCAATTTTTTGAAAAAAAATCAAAAAATCTAAATTTTCTTTTCTTAAATGCCAAGTTTTAGATAATTAAACTACGAGTTCAGGAAGGTATCTCATTCCCCATTTGGACCATTATTTCCGTTTCTGTGGCGAAAATAGTGAAGTTTGAGGCGAAAAAAACTGATTTTTTTTAGAAATCAATTTTTTAAGGGGTTGGGTCGCAATTTTTTGAAAAAAAATCAAAAAATCTAAATTTTCTTTTCTTAAATGCCAAGTTTTAGATAATTAAACTACGAGTTCAGGAAGGTATCTCATTCCCCATTTGGGCCATTATTTCCGTATCTGTGGCGAAAATAGTGAAGTTTTATGCGAAAAAAAGTGATTTTTTTTGGAAATCAATTTTTTAAGGGGTTGGGTCGCAATTTTTTGAAAAAAAATCAAAAAATCTAAATTTTCTTTTCTTAAATGCCAAGTTTTAGATAATTAAGCTACGAGTTCAGGAAGGTATCTCATTCCCCATTTGGGCCATTATTTCCGTTTCTGTGGCGAAAATAGTGAAGTTTGAGGCGAAAAAAGTGATTTTTTTTTGGAAATCAATTTTTTAAGGGGTTGGGTCGCAATTTTTTGAAAAAAAATCAAAAAATCTAAATTTTCTTTTCTTAAATGCCAAGTTTTAGATAATTAAACTACGAGTTCAGGAATGTATCTCATTCCCCATTTGGGCCATTATTTCCGTTTCTGTGGCGAAAATAGTGAAGTTTGAGGCGAAAAAAACTGATTTTTTTTTGGAAATCAATTTTTTAAGGGGTTGTGTCGCAATTTTTTGAAAAAAAATCAAAAAATCTAAATTTTTTTTTCTTAAATGCCAAGTTTTAGATAAGTAAACTACGAGTTCAGGAAGGTATCTCATTCCCCATTTGGGCCATTATTTCCGTTTCTGTGGCGAAAATAGTGAAGTTTTATGCGAAAAAAAGTGACTTTTATTGGAAATCAATTTTTTAAGGGGTTGAGTCGCAATTTTTTGAAAAAAAAATCAAAAAATCTATATTTTCTTTTCTTAAATGCCAAGTTTTAGATAATTAAACTACGAGTTCAGGAAGGTATCTCATTCCCCATTTGGGCCATTATTTCCGTTTCTGTGGCGAAAATAGTGAAGTTTTATGCGAAAAAAAGTGCTTTTTTTTGGAAATCAATATTTTAAGGGGTTGGGTCACAATTTTTTGAAAAAAAATCAAAAAATCTAAATTTTTTTTCTTTAAACGTTAAGTTTTAGGTAATTTAACTACGAGTTCAGGAAGGTATATCATTCCCCATTTGGGCCATTATTTCCGTTTCTGTGGCGAAAATAGTGAAGTTTGAGGCGAAAAAAACTGATTTTTTTTGGAAATCAATTTTTTAAGGGGTTGGGTCGCAATTTTTTGAAAAAAAATCAAAAAATCTAAATTTTCTTTTCTTAAATGCCAAGTTTTAGATAATTAAACTACGAGTTCAGGAAGGTATCTCATTCCCCATTTGGGCCATTATTTCCGTTTCTGTGGCGAAAATAGTGAAGTTTTATGCGAAAAAAAGTGATTTTTTTTGGAAATCAATTTTTTAAGGGGTTGGGTCGCAATTTTTTGAAAAAAAATCAAAAAATCTAAATTTTCTTTTCTTAAATGCCAAGTTTTAGATAATTAAACTACGAGTTCAGGAAGGTATCTCATTCCCCATTTGGGCCATTATTTCCGTTTCTGTGGCGAAAATAGTGAAGTTTTATGCGAAAAAAAGTGATTTTTTTTTGGAAATCAATTTTTTAAGGGGTTGGGTCGCAATTTTTTGAAAAAAAATCAAAAAATCTAAATTTTCTTTTCTTAAATGCCAAGTTTTAGATAATTAAGCTACGAGTTCAGGAAGGTATCTCATTCCCCATTTGGGCCATTATTTCCGTTTCTGTGGCGAAAATAGTGAAGTTTGAGGCGAAAAAAACTGATTTTTTTTGGAAATCAATTTTTTAAGGGGTTAGGTCGCAATTTTTTGAAAAAAAAATCAAAAAATCTAAATTTTCTTTTCTTAAATGCCAAGTTTTAGATAATTAAACTACGAGTTCAGGAAGGTATCTCATTCCCCATTTGGGCCATTATTTCCGTTTCTGTGGCGAAAATAGTGAAGTTTTATGCGAAAAAAAGTGTTTTTTTTTTGGAAATCAATTTTTTAAGGGGTTGGGTCGCAATTTTTTTAAAAAAAAATCAAAAAATCTAAATTTTCTTTTCTTAAATGCCAAGTTTTAGATAATTAAGCTACGAGTTCAGGAAGGTATCTCATTCCCCATTTGGGCCATTATTTCCGTTTCTGTGGCGAAAATAGTGATGTTTGAGGCGAAAAAAACTGATTTTTTTTGGAAATCAATTTTTTAAGGGGTTGGGTCGCAATTTTTTGAAAAAAAATCAAAAAATCTAAATTTTCTTTTCTTAAATGCCAAGTTTTAGATAATTAAGCTACGAGTTCAGGAAGGTATCTCATTCCCCATTTGGGCCATTATTTCCGTTTCTGTGGCGAAAATAGTGAAGTTTGAGGCGAAAAAAGTGATTTTTTTTTGGAAATCAATTTTTTAAGGGGTTGGGTCGCAATTTTTTTAAAAAAAATCAAAAAATCTAAATTTTCTTTTCTTAAATGCCAAGTTTTAGATAATTAAACTACGAGTTCAGGAATGTATCTCATTCCCCATTTGGGCCATTATTTCCGTTTCTGTGGCGAAAATAGTGAAGTTTGAGGCGAAAAAAACTGATTTTTTTTTGGAAATCAATTTTTTAAGGGGTTGTGTCGCAATTTTTTGAAAAAAAATCAAAAAATCTAAATTTTTTTTTCTTAAATGCCAAGTTTTAGATAAGTAAACTACGAGTTCAGGAAGGTATCTCATTCCCCATTTGGGCCATTATTTCCGTTTCTGTGGCGAAAATAGTGAAGTTTTATGCGAAAAAAAGTGACTTTTATTGGAAATCAATTTTTTAAGGGGTTGGGTCGCAATTTTTTGAAAAAAAAATCAAAAAATCTATATTTTCTTTTCTTAAATGCCAAGTTTTAGATAATTAAACTACGAGTTCAGGAAGGTATCTCATTCCCCATTTGGGCCATTATTTCCGTTTCTGTGGCGAAAATAGTGAAGTTTTATGCGAAAAAAAGTGACTTTTATTGGAAATCAATTTTTTAAGGGGTTGGGTCGCAATTTTTTGAAAAAAAAAATCAAAAAATCTATATTTTCTTTTCTTAAATGCCAAGTTTTAGATAATTAAACTACGAGTTCAGGAAGGTATCTCATTCCCCATTTGGGCCATTATTTCCGTTTCTGTGGCGAAAATAGTGAAGTTTTATGCGAAAAAAAGTGCTTTTTTTTGGAAATCAATTTTTTAAGGGGTTGGGTCACAATTTTTTGAAAAAAAATCAAAAAATCTAAATTTTTTTTCTTTAAACGTTAAGTTTTAGGTAATTTAACTACGTGTTCAGGAAGGTATCTCATTCTCTATTTGGGCCATTATTTCCGTTTCTGTGGCGAAAATAGTGAAGTTTTATGCGAAAAAAAGTGACTTTTATTGGAAATTAATTTTTTAAGGGGTTGGGTCGCATTTTTTTGAAAAAAAATCAAAAAATCTCAATTTTCTTTTCTTAAATGTCAAGTTTTAGATAATTAAACTACGAGTTCAGGAAGGTATATCATTCCCCATTTGGGCCATTATTTCCGTTTCTGTGGCGAAAATAGTGAAGTTTGAGGCGAAAAAAACTGATTTTTTTTGGAAATCAATTTTTTAAGGGGTTGGGTCGCAATTTTTTGAAAAAAAATCAAAAAATCTAAATTTTCTTTTCTTAAATGCCAAGTTTTAGATAATTAAACTACGAGTTCAGGAAGGTATCTCATTCCCCATTTGGGCCATTATTTCCGTTTCTGTGGCGAAAATAGTGAAGTTTGAGGCGAAAAAAACGGATTTTTTTTGGAAATCAATTTTTTAAGGGGTTGGGTCGCAATTTTTTGAAAAAAAATCAAAAAATCAAAATTTTTTTTTCTTTAATGCCAAGTTTTAGATAATTAAACTACGAGTTCAGGAAGGTATCTCATTCCCCATTTGGGCCATTATTTCCGTTTCTGTGGCGAAAATAGTGAAGTTTTATGCGAAAAAAAGTGTTTTTTTTTTGGAAATCAATTTTTTAAGGGGTTGGGTCGCAATTTTTTGAAATAAAATCAAAAAATCTAAATTTTCTTTTCTTAAATGCCAAGTTTTAGATAATTAAGCTACGAGTTCAGGAAGGTATCTCATTCCCCATTTGGGCCATTATTTCCGTTTCTGTGGCGAAAATAGTGAAGTTTGAGGCGAAAAAAACTGATTTTTTTTGGAAATCAATTTTTTAAGGGGTTAGGTCGCAATTTTTTGAAAAAAAATCAAAAAATCTAAATTTTCTTTTCTTAAATGCCAAGTTTTAGATAATTAAACTACGAGTTCAGGAAGGTATCTCATTCCCCATTTGGGCCATTATTTCCGTTTCTGTGGCGAAAATAGTGAAGTTTTATGCGAAAAAAAGTGTTTTTTTTTTGGAAATCAATTTTTTAAGGGGTTGGGTCGCAATTTTTTGAAAAAAAATCAAAAAATCTAAATTTTCTTTTCTTAAATGCCAAGTTTTAGATAATTAAGCTACGAGTTCAGGAAGGTATCTCATTCCCCATTTGGGCCATTATTTCCGTTTCTGTGGCGAAAATAGTGATGTTTGAGGCGAAAAAAACGGATTTTTTTTGGAAATCAATTTTTTAAGGGGTTGGGTCGCAATTTTTTGAAAAAAAATCAAAAAATCTAAATTTTCTTTTCTTAAATGCCAAGTTGTAGATAATTAAACTACGAGTTCAGGAAGGTATCTCTTTCCCCATTTGGGCCATTAATTCCGTTTCTGTGGAGAAAATAGTGAAGTTTGAGGCGAAAAAAACTGATTTTTTTTGGAAATCAATTTTTTAAGGGGTTGGGTCGCAATTTTTTGAAAAAAAATCAAAAAATCTAAATTTCCTTTTCTTAAATGCCAAGTTTTAGATAATTAAACTACGAGTTCAGGAAGGTATCTCATTCCCCATTTGGGCCATTATTTCCGTTTCTGTGGCGAAAATAGTGAAGTTTGAGGCGAAAAAAACTGATTTTTTTTGGAAATCAATTTTTTAAGGGGTTGGGTCGCAATTTTTTGAAAAAAAATCAAAAAATCTAAATTTTCTTTTCTTAAATGCCAAGTTTTAGATAATTAAGCTACGAGTTCAGGAAGGTATCTCATTCCCCATTTGGGCCATTATTTCCGTTTCTGTGGCGAAAATAGTGAAGTTTGAGGCGAAAAAAACTGATTTTTTTTGGAAATCAATTTTTTAAGGGGTTGGGTCGCAATTTTTTGAAAAAAAATCAAAAAATCTAAATTTTCTTTTCTTAAATGCCAAGTTTTAGATAATTAAACTACGAGTTCAGGAAGGTATCTCATTCCCCATTTGGGCCATTATTTCCGTTTCTGTGGCGAAAATAGTGAAGTTTGAGGCGAAAAAAACTGATTTTTTTTGGAAATCAATTTTTTAAGGGGTTGGGTCGCAATTTTTTGAAAAAAAAATCAAAAAATCTAAATTTCCTTTTCTTAAATGCCAAGTTTTAGATAATTAAACTACGAGTTCAGGAAGGTATCTCATTCCCCATTTGGGCCATTAATTCCGTTTCTGTGGAGAAAATAGTGAAGTTTGAGGCGAAAAAAACTGATTTTTTTTGGAAATCAATTTTTTAAGGGGTTAGGTCGCAATTTTTTGAAAAAAAATCAAAAAATCTAAATTTTCTTTTCTTAAATGCCAAGTTTTAGATAATTAAACTACGAGTTCAGGAAGGTATCTCATTCCCCATTTGGGCCATTATTTCCGTTTCTGTGGCGAAAATAGTGAAGTTTGAGGCGAAAAAAACTGATTTTTTTTGGAAATCAATTTTTTAAGGGGTTGGGTCGCAATTTTTTGAAAAAAATCAAAAAATCTAAATTATCTTTTCTTAAATGCCAAGTTGTAGATAATTAAACTACGAGTTCCGGAAGGTATCTCATTCCCCATTTGGGCCATTATTTCCGTTTCTGTGGAGAAAATAGTGAAGTTTGAGGCGAAAAAAACTGATTATTTTTGGAAATCAATTTTTTAAGGGGTTGGGTCGCAATTTTTTGAAAAAAAATCAAAAAATCTAAATTTCCTTTTCTTAAATGCCAAGTTTTAGATAATTAAACTACGAGTTCAGGAAGGTATCTCATTCCCCATTTGGGCCATTAATTCCGTTTCTGTGGAGAAAATAGTGAAGTTTGAGGCGAAAAAAACTGATTTTTTTTGGAAATCAATTTTTTAAGGGGTTGGGTCGCAATTTTTTGAAAAAAAATCAAAAAATCTAAATTTTCTTTTCTTAAATGCCAAGTTTTAGATAATTAAGCTACGAGTTCAGGAAGGTATCTCATTCCCCATTTGGGCCATTATTTCCGTTTCTGTGGCGAAAATAGTGAAGTTTGAGGCGAAAAAAGTGATTTTTTTTTGGAAATCAATTTTTTAAGGGGTTGGGTCGCAATTTTTTGAAAAAAAATCAAAAAATCTAAATTTTCTTTTCTTAAATGCCAAGTTTTAGATAATTAAACTACGAGTTCAGGAAGGTATCTCATTCCCCATTTGGGCCATTATTTCCGTTTCTGTGGCGAAAATAGTGAAGTTTGAGGCGAAAAAAACTGATTTTTTTTGGAAATCAATTTTTTAAGGGGTTGGGTCGCAATTTTTTGAAAAAAAATCAAAAAATCTAAATTTTCTTTTCTTAAATGCCAAGTTTTAGATAATTAAACTACGAGTTCAGGAAGGTATCTCATTCCCCATTTGGGCCATTATTTCCGTTTCTGTGGCGAAAATAGTGAAGTTTGAGGCGAAAAAAACTGATTTTTTTTGGAAATCAATTTTTTAAGGGGTTGGGTCGCAATTTTTTGAAAAAAAATCAAAAAATCTAAATTTTCTTTTCTTAAATGCCAAGTTTTAGATAATTAAGCTACGAGTTCAGGAAGGTATCTCATTACCCATTTGGGCCATTATTTCCGTTTCTGTGGCGAAAATAGTGAAGTTTGAGGCGAAAAAAGTGATTTTTTTTTGGAAATCAATTTTTTAAGTGGTTGGGTCGCAATTTTTTGAAAAAAAATCAAAAAATCTAAATTTCCTTTTCTTAAATGCCAAGTTTTAGATAATTAAACTACGAGTTCAGGAAGGTATCTCATTCCCCATTTGGGCCATTATTTCCGTTTCTGTGGCGAAAATAGTGAAGTTTGAGGCGAAAAAAACTGATTTTTTTTGGAAATCAATTTTTTAAGGGGTTGGGTCGCAATTTTTTGAAAAAAAATCAAAAAATCTAAATTTTCTTTTCTTAAATGCCAAGTTGTAGATAATTAAACTACGAGTTCAGGAAGGTATCTCATTCCCCATTTGGGCCATTATTTCCGTTTCTGTGGCGAAAATAGTGAAGTTTGAGGCGAAAAAAACTGATTTTTTTTGGAAATCAATTTTTTAAGGGGTTGGGTCGCAATTTTTTGAAAAAAAATCAAAAAATCAAATTTTTTTTTTCTTTAATGCCAAGTTTTAGATAATTGAACTACGAGTTCAGGAAGGTATCTCATTCCCCATTTGGGCCATTATTTCCGTTTCTGTGGCGAAAATAGTGAAGTTTTATGCGAAAAAAAGTGATTTTTTTTGGAAATCAATTTTTTAAGGGGTTGGGTCGCAATTTTTTGAAAAAAAATCAAAAAATCTAAATTTTCTTTTCTTAAATGCCAAGTTTTAGATAATTAAGCTACGAGTTCAGGAAGGTATCTCATTCCCCATTTGGGCCATTATTTCCGTTTCTGTGGCGAAAATAGTGAAGTTTGAGGCGAAAAAAACGGATTTTTTTTGGAAATCAATTTTTTAAGGGGTTGGGTCGCAATTTTTTGAAAAAAAAATCAAAAAATCTAAATTTTTTTTTCTTTAATGCCAAGTTTTAGATAATTAAACTACGAGTTCAGGAAGGTATCTCATTCCCCATTTGGGCCATTATTTCCGTTTCTGTGGCGAAAATAGTGAAGTTTTATGCGAAAAAAAGTGATTTTTTTTGGAAATCAATTTTTTAAGGGGTTGGGTCGCAATTTTTTGAAAAAAAAATCGAAAATTCCAAATTTCCTTTTCTTAAATGCCAAGTTTTAGATAATTTAACTACGAGTTCAGGAAGGTATCACATTCCCCATTTGGGCCATTATTTCCGTTTCTGTGGCGAAAATAGTGAAGTTTTATGCGAAAAAAAGTGATTTTTTTTGGAAATCAATTTTTTAAGGGGTTGGGTCGCAATTTTTTGAAAAAAAATCAAAAAATCTAAATTTCCTTTTCTTAAATGCCAAGTTTTAGATAATTAAACTACGAGTTCAGGAAGGTATCTCATTCCCCATTTGGGCCATTATTTCCGTTTCTGTGGCGAAAATAGTGAAGTTTGAGGCGAAAAAAACTGATTTTTTTTGGAAATCAATTTTTTAAGGGGTTGGGTCGCAATTTTTTGAAAAAAAATCAAAAAATCTAAATTTCCTTTTCTTAAATGCCAAGTTTTAGATAATTAAACTACGAGTTCAGGAAGGTATCTCATTCCCCATTTGGGCCATTAATTCCGTTTCTGTGGAGAAAATAGTGAAGTTTGAGGCGAAAAAAACTGATTTTTTTTGGAAATCAATTTTTTAAGGGGTTGGGTCGCAATTTTTTGAAAAAAAATCAAAAAATCTAAATTTTCTTTTCTTAAATGCCAAGTTTTAGATAATTAAGCTACGAGTTCAGGAAGGTATCTCATTCCCCATTTGGGCCATTATTTCCGTTTCTGTGGCGAATATAGTGAAGTTTGAGGCGAAAAAAACTGATTTTTTTTGGAAATCAATTTTTTAAGGGGTTGGGTCGCAATTTTTTGAAAAAAAATCAAAAAATCTAAATTTTCTTTTCTTAAATGCCAAGTTTTAGATAATTAAACTACGAGTTCAGGAAGGTATCTCTTTCCCCATTTGGGCCATTAATTCCGTTTCTGTGGAGAAAATAGTGAAGTTTGAGGCGAAAAAAACTGATTTTTTTTTGGAAATCAATTTTTTAAGGGGTTGGGTCGCAATTTTTTGAAAAAAAATCAAAAAATCTAAATTTTCTTTTCTTAAATGCCAAGTTTTAGATAATTAAGCTACGAGTTCAGGAAGGTATCTCATTCCCCATTTGGGCCATTATTTCCGTTTCTGTGGCGAAAATAGTGAAGTTTGAGGCGAAAAAAGTGATTTTTTTTTGGAAATCAATTTTTTAAGTGGTTGGGTCGCAATTTTTTGAAAAAAAATCAAAAAATCTAAATTTCCTTTTCTTAAATGCCAAGTTTTAGATAATTAAACTACGAGTTCAGGAAGGTATCTCATTCCCCATTTGGGCCATTATTTCCGTTTCTGTGGCGAAAATAGTGAAGTTTGAGGCGAAAAAACTGATTTTTTTTGGAAATCAATTTTTTAAGGGGTTGGGTCGCAATTTTTTGAAAAAAAATCAAAAAATCTAAATTTTCTTTTCTTAAATGCCAAGTTGTAGATAATTAAACTACGAGTTCAGGAAGGTATCTCATTCCCCATTTGGGCCATTATTTCCGTTTCTGTGGCGAAAATAGTGAAGTTTGAGGCGAAAAAAACTGATTTTTTTTGGAAATCAATTTTTTAAGGGGTTGGGTCGCAATTTTTTGAAAAAAAATCAAAAAATCTAAATTTCCTTTTCTTAAATGCCAAGTTTTAGATAATTAAACTACGAGTTCAGGAAGGTATCTCATTCCCCATTTGGGCCATTAATTCCGTTTCTGTGGAGAAAATAGTGAAGTTTGAGGCGAAAAAAACTGATTTTTTTTTGGAAATCAATTTTTTAAGGGGTTGGGTCGCAATTTTTTGAAAAAAAATCAAAAAATCTAAATTTTCTTTTCTTAAATGCCAAGTTTTAGATAATTAAGCTACGAGTTCAGGAAGGTATCTCATTCCCCATTTGGGCAATTATTTCCGTTTCTGTGGCGAAAATAGTGAAGTTTGAGGCGAAAAAAGTGATTTTTTTTTGGAAATCAATTTTTTAAGGGGTTGGGTCGCAATTTTTTGAAAAAAAAATCAAAAAATCGAAATTTTCTTTTCTTAAATGCCAAGTTTTAGATAATTAAGCTACGAGTTCAGGAAGGTATCTCATTCCCCATTTGGGCCATTATTTCCGTTTCTGTGGCGAAAATAGTGAAGTTTGAGGCGAAAAAAACTGATTTTTTTTGGAAATCAATTTTTTAAGGGGTTGGGTCGCAATTTTTTGAAAAAAAATCAAAAAATCGAAATTTCCTTTTCTTAAATGCCAAGTTTTAGATAATTAAACTACGAGTTCAGGAAGGTATCTCATTCCCCATTTGGGCCATTATTTCCGTTTCTGTGGAGAAAATAGTGAAGTTTGAGGCGAAAAAAACTGATTTTTTTTGGAAATCAATTTTTTAAGGGGTTGGGTCGCAATTTTTTGAAAAAAAATCAAAAAATCTAAATTTTCTTTTCTTAAATGCCAAGTTTTAGATAATTAAGCTACGAGTTCAGGAAGGTATCTCATTCCCCATTTGGGCCATTATTTCCGTTTCTGTGGCGAAAATAGTGAAGTTTGAGGCGAAAAAAGTGATTTTTTTTTGGAAATCAATTTTTTAAGGGGTTGGGTCGCAATTTTTTGAAAAAAAAATCAAAAAATCGAAATTTTCTTTTCTTAAATGCCAAGTTTTAGATAATTAAGCTACGAGTTCAGGAAGGTATCTCATTCCCCATTTGGGCCATTATTTCCGTTTCTGTGGCGAAAATAGTGAAGTTTGAGGCGAAAAAAACTGATTTTTTTTGGAAATCAATTTTTTAAGGGGTTGGGTCGCAATTTTTTGAAAAAAAATCAAAAAATCAAATTTTTTTTTTCTTTAATGCCAAGTTTTAGATAATTGAACTACGAGTTCAGGAAGGTATCTCATTCCCCATTTGGGCCATTATTTCCGTTTCTGTGGCGAAAATAGTGAAGTTTTATGCGAAAAAAAGTGATTTTTTTTTGGAAATCAATTTTTTAAGGGGTTGGGTCGCAATTTTTTGAAAAAAAATCAAAAAATCTAAATTTTCTTTTCTTAAATGCCAAGTTTTAGATAATTAAGCTACGAGTTCAGGAAGGTATCTCATTCCCCATTTGGGCCATTATTTCCGTTTCTGTGGCGAAAATAGTGAAGTTTGAGGCGAAAAAAACGGATTTTTTTTGGAAATCAATTTTTTAAGGGGTTGGGTCGCAATTTTTTGAAAAAAAAATCAAAAAATCTAAATTTTTTTTTCTTTAATGCCAAGTTTTAGATAATTAAACTACGAGTTCAGGAAGGTATCTCATTCCCCATTTGGGCCATTATTTCCGTTTCTGTGGCGAAAATAGTGAAGTTTTATGCGAAAAAAAGTGATTTTTTTTGGAAATCAATTTTTTAAGGGGTTGGGTCGCAATTTTTTGAAAAAAAATCGAAAATTCCAAATTTCCTTTTCTTAAATGCCAAGTTTTAGATAATTTAACTACGAGTTCAGGAAGGTATCACATTCCCCATTTGGGCCATTATTTCCGTTTCTGTGGCGAAAATAGTGAAGTTTTATGCGAAAAAAAGTGATTTTTTTTGGAAATCAATTTTTTAAGGGGTTGGGTCGCAATTTTTTGAAAAAAAATCAAAAAATCTAAATTTTCTTTTCTTAAATGCCAAGTTTTAGATAATTAAACTACGAGTTCAGGAAGGTATCTCATTCCCCATTTGGGCCATTATTTCCGTTTCTGTGGCGAAAATAGTGATGTTTGAGGCGAAAAAAACGGATTTTTTTTGGAAATCAATTTTTTAAGGGGTTGGGTCGCAATTTTTTGAAAAAAAAATCAAAAAATCTAAATTTTCTTTTCTTAAATGCCAAGTTTTAGATAATTAAGCTACGAGTTCAGGAAGGTATCTCATTCCCCATTTGGGCCATTATTTCCGTTTCTGTGGCGAAAATAGTGAAGTTTGAGGCGAAAAAAACTGATTTTTTTTGGAAATCAATTTTTTAAGGGGTTGGGTCGCAATTTTTTGAAAAAAAATCAAAAAATCTAAATTTCCTTTTCTTAAATGCCAAGTTTTAGATAATTAAACTACGAGTTCAGGAAGGTATCTCATTCCCCATTTGGGCCATTAATTCCGTTTCTGTGGAGAAAATAGTGAAGTTTGAGGCGAAAAAAACTGATTTTTTTTGGAAATCAATTTTTTAAGGGGTTGGGTCGCAATTTTTTGAAAAAAAATCAAAAAATCTAAATTTTCTTTTCTTAAATGCCAAGTTTTAGATAATTAAGCTACGAGTTCAGGAAGGTATCTCATTCCCCATTTGGGCAATTATTTCCGTTTCTGTGGCGAAAATAGTGAAGTTTGAGGCGAAAAAAGTGATTTTTTTTTGGAAATCAATTTTTTAAGGGGTTGGGTCGCAATTTTTTGAAAAAAAAATCAAAAAATCGAAATTTTCTTTTCTTAAATGCCAAGTTTTAGATAATTAAGCTACGAGTTCAGGAAGGTATCTCATTCCCCATTTGGGCCATTATTTCCGTTTCTGTGGCGAAAATAGTGAAGTTTGAGGCGAAAAAAACTGATTTTTTTTGGAAATCAATTTTTTAAGGGGTTGGGTCGCAATTTTTTGAAAAAAAATCAAAAAATCAAATTTTTTTTTCTTTAATGCCAAGTTTTAGATAATTGAACTACGAGTTCAGGAAGGTATCTCATTCCCCATTTGGGCCATTATTTCCGTTTCTGTGGCGAAAATAGTGAAGTTTTATGCGAAAAAAAGTGATTTTTTTTGGAAATCAATTTTTTAAGGGGTTGGGTCGCAATTTTTTGAAAAAAAATCAAAAAATCTAAATTTTCTTTTCTTAAATGCCAAGTTTTAGATAATTAAGCTACGAGTTCAGGAAGGTATCTCATTCCCCATTTGGGCCATTATTTCCGTTTCTGTGGCGAAAATAGTGAAGTTTGAGGCGAAAAAAACGGATTTTTTTTGGAAATCAATTTTTTAAGGGGTTGGGTCGCAATTTTTTGAAAAAAAAATCAAAAAATCTAAATTTTTTTTTTCTTTAATGCCAAGTTTTAGATAATTAAACTACGAGTTCAGGAAGGTATCTCATTCCCCATTTGGGCCATTATTTCCGTTTCTGTGGCGAAAATAGTGAAGTTTTATGCGAAAAAAAGTGATTTTTTTTGGAAATCAATTTTTTAAGGGGTTGGGTCGCAATTTTTTGAAAAAAAATCGAAAATTCCAAATTTCCTTTTCTTAAATGCCAAGTTTTAGATAATTTAACTACGAGTTCAGGAAGGTATCACATTCCCCATTTGGGCCATTATTTCCGTTTCTGTGGCGAAAATAGTGAAGTTTGAGGCGAAAAAAACTGATTTTTTTTTGGAAATCAATTTTTTAAGGGGTTAGGTCGCAATTTTTTGAAAAAAAAATCAAAAAATCTAAATTTTCTTTTCTTAAATGCCAAGTTTTAGATAATTAAACTACGAGTTCAGGAAGGTATCTCATTCCCCATTTGGGCCATTATTTCCGTTTCTGTGGAGAAAATAGTGAAGTTTAAGGCGAAAAAAGTGATTTTTTTTTGGAAATCAATTTTTTAAGTGGTTGGGTCGCAATTTTTTGAAAAAAAATCAAAAAATCTAAATTTCCTTTTCTTAAATGCCAAGTTTTAGATAATTAAACTACGAGTTCAGGAAGGTATCTCATTCCCCATTTGGGCCATTATTTCCGTTTCTGTGGCGAAAATAGTGAAGTTTGAGGCGAAAAAAACTGTTTTTTTTTGGAAATCAATTTTTTAAGGGGTTGGGTCGCAATTTTTTGAAAAAAAATCAAAAAATCTAAATTTTCTTTTCTTAAATGCCAAGTTGTAGATAATTAAACTACGAGTTCAGTAAGGTATCTCATTCCCCATTTGGGCCATTATTTCCGTTTCTGTGGAGAAAATAGTGAAGTTTGAGGCGAAAAAAACTGATTTTTTTTGGAAATCAATTTTTTAAGGGGTTGGGTCGCAATTTTTTGAAAAAAAATCAAAAAATCTAAATTTCCTTTTCTTAAATGCCAAGTTTTAGATAATTAAAGTACGAGTTCAGGAATGTATCTCATTCCCCATTTGGGCCATTATTTCCGTTTCTGTGGCGAAAATAGTGAAGTTTGAGGCGAAAAAAGTGATTTTTTTTTGGAAATCAATTTTTTAAGTGGTTGGGTCGCAATTTTTTGAAAAAAAATCAAAAAATCTAAATTTCCTTTTCTTAAATGCCAAGTTTTAGATAATTAAACTACGAGTTCAGGAAGGTATCTCATTCCCCATTTGGGCCATTATTTCCGTTTCTGTGGCGAAAATAGTGAAGTTTGAGGCGAAAAAAGTGATTTTTTTTTGGAAATCAATTTTTTAAGTGGTTGGGTCGCAATTTTTTGAAAAAAAATCAAAAAATCTAAATTTTCTTTTCTTAAATGCCAAGTTTTAGATAATTAAACTACGAGTTCAGGAAGGTATCTCATTCCCCATTTGGGCCATTATTTCCGTTTCTGTGGCGAAAATAGTGAAGTTTGAGGCGAAAAAAACTGATTTTTTTTGGAAATCAATTTTTTAAGGGGTTGGGTCGCAATTTTTTGAAAAAAAATCAAAAAATCTAAATTTTTTTTTCTTAAATGCCAAGTTGTAGATAATTAAACTACGAGTTCAGGAAGGTATCTCTTTCCCCATTTGGGCCATTAATTCCGTTTCTGTGGAGAAATTAGTGAAGTTTGAGGCGAAAAAAACTGATTTTTTTTGGAAATCAATTTTTTAAGGGGTTGGGTCGCAATTTTTTGAAAAAAAATCAAAAAATCTAAATTTTCTTTTCTTAAATGCCAAGTTTTAGATAATTAAGCTACGAGTTCAGGAAGGTATCTCATTCCCCATTTGGGCCATTATTTCCGTTTCTGTGGCGAAAATAGTGAAGTTTGAGGCGAAAAAAACTGATTTTTTTTGGAAATCAATTTTTTAAGGGGTTGGGTCGCAATTTTTTGAAAAAAAATCAAAAAATCTAAATTTTTTTTTCTTAAATGCCAAGTTTTAGATAATTAAACTACGAGTTCAGGAAGGTATCTCATTCCCCATTTGGGCCATTATTTCCGTTTCTGTGGCGAAAATAGTGAAGTTTTATGCGAAAAAAAGTGTTTTTTCTTGGAAATCAATTTTTTAAGGGGTTGGGTCGCAATTTTTTGAAAAAAAATCAAAAAATCTAAATTTTCTTTTCTAAAATGCCAAGTTTTAGATAATTAAACTACGAGTTCAGGAAGGTATCTCATTCCCCATTTGGGCCATTATTTCCGTTTCTGTGGCGAAAATAGTGAAGTTTGAGGCGAAAAAAACTGATTTTTTTTGGAAATCAATTTTTTAAGGGGTTGGGTCGCAATTTTTTGAAAAAAAATCAAAAAATCTAAATATCCTTTTCTTAATTGCCAAGTTTTAGATAATTAAACTACGAGTTCAGGAATGTATCTCATTCCCCATTTGGGCCATTATTTCCGTTTCTGTGGCGAAAATAGTGAAGTTTGTGGCGAAAAAAACTGATTTTTTTTTGGAAATCAATTTTTTAAGGGGTTGTGTAGCAATTTTTGGAAAAAAAATCAAAAAATCTAAATTTTTTTTTTCTTAAATGCCAAGTTTTAGATAATTAAACTACGAGTTCAGGAAGGTATCTCATTCCCCATTTGGGCCATTATTTCCGTTTCTGTGGCGAAAATAGTGAAGTTTTATGCGAAAAAAAGTGACTTTTATTGGAAATCAATTTTTTAAGGGGTTGGGTCGCAATTTTTTGAAAAAAAAATCAAAAAATCTATATTTTTTTTTCTTAAATGCCAAGTTTTAGATAATTAAACTACGAGTTCAGGAAGGTATCGCATTCCCGATTTGGGCCATTATTTCCGTTTCTGTGGCGAAAATAGTGAAGTTTGAGGCGAAAAAAACTGATTTTTTTTGGAAATCAATTTTTTAAGGGGTTGGGTCGCAATTTTTTGAAAAAAAATCAAAAAATCTAAATTTTCTTTTCTTAAATGCCAAGTTTTAGATAATTAAACTACGAGTTCAGGAAGGTATCTCATTCCCCATTTGGGCCATTATTTCCGTTTCTGTGGCGAAAATAGTGAAGTTTGAGGCGAAAAAAACTGATTTTTTTTGGAAATCAATTTTTTAAGGGGTTGGGTCGCAATTTTTTGAAAAAAAATCAAAAAATCTAAATTTTCTTTTCTTAAATGCCAAGTTTTAGATAATTAAGCTACGAGTTCAGGAAGGTATCTCATTCCCCATTTGGGCCATTATTTCCGTTTCTGTGGCGAAAATAGTGAAGTTTGAGGCGAAAAAAACTGATTTTTTTTTGGAAATCAATTTTTTAAGGGGTTGGGTCGCAATTTTTTGAAAAAAAATCAAAAAATCTAAATTTTCTTTTCTTAAATGCCAAGTTTTAGATAATTAAACTACGAGTTCAGGAAGGTATCTCATTCCCCATTTGGGCCATTATTTCCGTTTCTGTGGCGAAAATAGTGAAGTTTTATGCGAAAAAAAGTGACTTTTATTGGAAATTAATTTTTTAAGGGGTTGGGTCGCAATTTTTTGAAAAAAAATCAAAAATTCTAAATTTTCTTTTCTTAAATGCCAAGTTTTAGATAATTAAACTACGAGTTCAGAAATGTATCTCATTCCCCATTTGGGCCATTATTTCCGTTTCTGTTTTTTAAGGGGTTGGGTCGCAATTTTTTGAAAAAAAATCAAAAAATCTAAATTTTCTTTTCTTAAATGCCAAGTTTTAGATAATTAAACTACGAGTTCAGGAAGGTATCTCATTCCCCATTTGGGCCATTATTTCCGTTTCTGTGGCGAAAATAGTGAAGTTTTATGCGAAAAAAAGTTACTTATTTTGGAAATCAATTTTTTAAGGGGTTGGGTCGCAATTTTTTGAAAAAAAATCAAAAAATCTAAATTTTCTTTTCTTAAATGCCAAGTTTTAGATAATTAAACTACGAGTTCAGGAAGGTATCTCATTCCCCATTTGGGCCATTATTTCCGTTTCTGTGGCGAAAATAATAAAGTTTTATGGGAAAAAAAATTCGTAAAAAAATGCTTGGTTTTCTGTTTGTTTTTATTGTATAAGGTAGTAGTTAGGTAGTAGCATATAAATTTATATAACGTACGATATACATAGTATGTAAAAAAGACATAGCTAGCTTAAATACTTTCACTTGATGCGAATCGATCTGCTTGACCACCTTCTAAACCAGACCTTCCCGATCGCTTTAGTATTTGTTTTTGTTCTCGCTCCATGGAAATAGATCTCTCGTTTTCTAGGGGAAGTTCTGGTCTAATCTCAATGCAGTGTGGTGTGTGCGAGTGTGTGTGGGTGTGTGACGTATGGGTGTGTGAGTGTGAGTGGGTGGATGAGTGAGTGGTTGTTTGTAACACCCTAGAAACCTGCAACTCCGCCGCGCTTGCGATAATCGGCATTTGCATAGATGGCCGTGGCATTCCTCGAAATCGCCGTCACAATGGATCCTTTGAGCCTGGAAATGGCCTTCAGTGTGTGACCCCGTTTGGCCAGCAGCTGCAGCACCGCCTCCGGGAAGCCGCCCTCCTCGTACTCCAGGACATCGGGCAGCAGCTGGTGGTAGAAGCGCGGCGCATCGATGGCCGTGCGCAGATCCTGGCCGAACCACAGCACATTGGCGGCCACCTCGGCCACGGCCGGAATGATCTTGCTGCCGCCGGCCGCTCCGATGACCAGGCGCATATTCCCCGCACCGTCAGCCAGCAGGATGGGCGACTGCGAGGACATCGCCCGCTTGTGCGGCTCGATCTTGTTCGAACCCGACGGCGGCAGTCCGAAGAAGTTGTTGGCCACCGCAAAGTCGTTCATTCCGTTGTTCAGCACAATGCCCGTGCGCTGGCCAATGAGTCCGGAGCCAAAGCTGCAAGGAGGAGGATGGCATTTTAGAATTACAACATTTCACAGATTTGGTTTTGCGGCTAGCGATACAAAAATATTATCAAACTGTTGCTTATGGGGATACTAGAAATATACCAGAAATATACTATAAATATACTAGAACTATACTATGAATTTTAAGCAAGATAAGAATCAATTTACGACAATCCGAAATAATTTTTTTTTAAATATTTTGAGCATGTGAAAAAATTATTATAGAAACTAAAATATTCTTACATTAATTCTAAACTATTAAGTTTCAAAAAGATCTTTATAACATAAGAGTTACATTAATACAGTCAGAATTAAACTTTTGCTATGGAATTTTAATTACTAAATATAAAATTTATAATATTTAGTATTAAATTAATGCTACAGAATTCAGATACCCTATTATTTAGTATTAATTAAATACCGCACTTGTAACTAGACCTAGTATATTGTTAATACAACGAGTTTCAAGCGTTAACCTATGAATATTTTTTGGGATTATACTTCAATTAACTCACTACGAATTTATGGAGCTGGTCACAGAGACGGCATCTCCGTTGGGGGCCAAAACAACCAGATTCGAGGTGCCATCGGGATCGTCGCTGGGGGCAAAGCTGGCACCGTATGCCTGGGCATCGCCCAAGACATGCGAGTCGTTGATCCTGGCCCTGTTCTGATCGCCAAAGTCGGGGCTATTCAGTCGGCTGACCAGCTCGCGGGCGTCGATGAAGTGTATATCGCCCAGTTCGGGGCGCTGGGCGAAGGCGAACTTCATGGCCTCCGCAAAGCGATGGATGGTCCGGGCTCGCAGCTCCTCGCTGGCCAGGTCTTGTTGCGTGAAGTTGTAGCCCTGCAGAATGCTGAGGACGTGGGCCACCACCGAACCGGAACTAACAGGCGGCATGACGTACAGCGTATCGCCGCCCAGGTCCATGGTGATCGAGTTGACCACATCCGCCTGGTAGGATTCCAGATCGTCGCCCACAATAATACTGCCCATGTCCTCCAAATCGCTTACCAGCAACTTGGCCAGCGTTCCATTGTACAGGTCCAGGGGTCCGTTCTCGGCCAGCAGCTTGTATGTTTGGCACAGATTCTTCGGTGGCTTGACCACTGTGCCGGCGGTGTGGGGCTTACCCGTCTGTGCGTTCAGATAGATCCTGTGTGAGGAGGTTACAGAATTAGATGGAAGCTCTATTGGAGGTGTCTAAAAGCATGCTTTATATCTCCGTTACACACGTTGCATGCTTTTAAATGCTAGAGATTTGAAATCTCTTTAAAAGATGCCTAAAAGTATGCAACGTTTTCACCGATCAGATAGATCCTCTGCGAGACGGTTACAGAATTAGATGGAAGCTCTATTGGTCCAAAATGGAGGTGCCTAAAAGCATGCTTTATAACACGTTGCTTGCTTTTTAGTTGCTAGAGATTTGATATCTCTAAAAAAAAAGGTGTCTAAAAGTATGCAACGTTTTTTTAACGAGTTATATAGCATACTTTTAGACACCTTTTTGAAGTGATTTCAACCGAATGGGGATTACTCACTGGTACTGCTCGTGCTCCTTGATCTCCGGCCAGGCGGCATGCAGAGCCCGCTCCATGTGCTGCGACACATGGTAGCCCTTCTCGCAGAGCTCCAGCGACGGCGCCACCAGATCCGACCACGGCAGCTGTCCGAACTTCTCGTGGGCCAGGTGGTAGCCCATCGCCTCGCCGGGCACAGCGATGCTCAGCGGTCCCTTGTAGGACTTTTCCGGCTGCTGGGCGAACATGTCCTCGGTGGCATCGTACGGCGCCACTTCGCGGGCGTCGATGGCGGTGGCATGCCGTGCGGCCCGATTGTAGATGTTCATCATGTGGCCGCCGCCGAGACCCATGCTCTGCAGGGTCAGCAGTCCGTTGCAGAGGAGAGCGGCGATCGCTGCGTCCACCGCGCTGCCGTTCTTCTGGAGGATTCCGCTGTGGGGATGAATTTAAGGTTTGGGTTTAAGCAGATGGATTGTTAGGAAACTTTGCCCTTTTAAATGCAACTCCAAAATGGCGTACCTCTTAAAGATTTAGGTTTATTCCATTTTTAAATTTAAATTTATTTTTTTTATTTTATAGTTATTTTCTTAATTATTCGAAATTCTAAAATAAAATATTCTACAGAATATATATATATTTTTTTCTAAATAATTTACCCATTATAAAACAATAAAGAATTCACGGATTTTTTTCTAGCTTTTGTGTGTATTTAAGCTAGTAGTCAAATTGGTGACCCCAAAATGTACTCCCATTATTTTTATATCTATTTAATTTGTATTTATAATTAAAATAATTTACCCATTTATAATAAAAAACATAAAGAATTCGCGGATTTTTTTTCTAGATTTTTCTGTGGTATTTAAGATAGTAGTCAAATTGGTGACCCCAAAATGTACTCTTTGATCATAAATATTGTTAAATTTTTCTTGATAATTAAGAATATAGTTCCCCTACCTTCCGATCTTGCTGCACTCGAGATTATCGGAGCTCACGGCGCCATGCTGGTAGACCCCCAGTACCGACTCGTACTGCTCGCTGGTATCGATCCTGATCTGATCCGCCAGCCAGGCGGGCGGCTCCGCTGTGGTTGCCGCCGTCGAGGCGGCCACATTGGGCAGCCCGTCCTCCGCCGGAGTGCTGGCCGTGCTCGAGATGCCCAGATTCAGGTTGCCAATACGCTCCGTTTCCGTTTCCGTATCTTCGTGCTGCTCATCTGTTAAATGAAATGTTTTAAGTGTGGGTCTGGGATTGCTTGTTGCTGTCGCTGTTGTTGTTGGTGGTTGTTGTGTTGTACTTGTTGTTCTGGTGGTGGTGGTTGTTGTTGTTGTTGAGGTGGTGGTGGTGGTGCTAATTGCTGCAGAAGTTGCTGATGTTGGTGCTGTTGCCGGTAGTGTTGCCGGTGGTGGTGCTGGTGGTGGTGCTGAGCTACTTGCAATTTCTGTTGCTGTTGCAACTGCGAGTGCAATTTCAGTTGCTGTTGCTGTTGCCTCTGTGGTTGTTGTTGTTGTTGTTGTCGTCGTTGTTGTGCTGTTTCTATTTGGCGTCGATTTTGGCCAGTCTTCGTTGTTGTTGTTGTTGTTTAGTGAGTTAGGGTGTAAAGTTTTTGGTTGGGGTTTTGTTCATGTGAATACTTTTTGGTGCCACAATAGAAGAAATTATTTTGAACTAGATTAAATGCCAGGTGCTTGGTTAAGATGGATCGAAAAAGCATGCAGAAAATAAGCAAATTTCTCTTCTCTATTTCGGGGTATGTAACTACTATAAATTCGGTCCCAAAAACGTCCAAAAGTCTGTCTGTTTCGGTATACATTCATACATATAATACATCTACACATACACATACAATACTATATATATCTGATTGCTCAACGAGTTTCTTGTATTAGTTTGCAGTGGGTGAGTGAATTGTTATCTGGATGTGGTTGGCCATTTTCCTTGCCCGGTTCCCCCAAAACTTACCACTGAAGCACAGGCTGATGATCACGTAGCTGATCAGGGCAATGCCAATGAAACAGATCAGCACGATGGTTAGTTTCTTCATCCAGGCCAAGACTTTGACACGCCTAAGTGGGTAGAAGGTACAAAATTATTAGGAAATTAGTAATAAAGTAATAACAAAGAAACTTTTAAATCCTTCATAAAGGTGCTGAAAAGTATGCTACAATGAAAAATCGCAGAAATCACTAGGACTTTTAAATCCTTCATAAAGGTGCCGAAAAGTATGCTACAATATTTTTTTTTAATTTCAATACAACGCTTATATTCACTGCATTATTTTAGACATCGTTTTGTTTAAAATTTGAAAGAAAGAAAAATCCCAGAAATCACTAGGACTTTTAAATGATTCAAAAAGGTGCTAGAAAGTATGCTATAATATTTTTTTTAAATTTCAATACAACATTTATATTTACTGCATTGTTTTGGACACCTTTTTTTAACAAATTTGTAAGAATGAAAAATCACAGAAAATCACTAGGACTCTTAAATCCTTCATAAAGGTGCTGAAAAGTATGCTACATAATTAAATTAAATTTTAATATTCACTGCATACTTTTAGACACCGATTTGGCTTAACATTTAAAGTTCAAGCAAGCAACTTCACTTGGAGGAAGGTTTATTAAATGCGATTTCCATGTAAACAAACGACAAAATGTAACTTTATTGCTAATGCCCCGCTTTTTATGCTCACATCTGTTCGCGTCGCGCCTCCTCGGCGGCGGCCGTGTCCTGCATGAGTTCGCCCCCATTCTTCTCCTCATCGGAGTCCAATCCGCCGGCGGACTTCAGGGGAATTTTGTTCATGGCATCCTCGTTACTGTGGTGCACCATCTTGTGGGCATCGGCTGCTGTTCCTGCTCCCGTGCCCGCTGATCCCGGTGTGATGGTGATGGAGGAGCTGCTGCTGGGGAACGAAACAAAAGAAGGCGAGAACAAGGTGTCAACAGAAGCAACAGTTAATATCCTGGGCGCTCGCAAATGTGCAACAGTTTTCGCCAGCAGGCTTCACCACCAACTGAAACTGAAAATGAAAGCGCTCGAAGCACCGACAATCTCAAGCGATTCTCGGTCATCGACAAACGGCAACGACAACTACAGTGGAGCCTCCATAAATAAACATAGGTTGCTACACTAAAATAAACAAATTTTTTCAAAACCTAGTTTTGCTTTAGATTAATTTAAGTAAATTTTAAATATACAAATTAAAAAAAAAATTTAATCCTTAAAAAAAAATGTTATCGAGAATTTCCGTAACTTTTTATGATATATGATTCATGAAATATGAATTAATCATTTTTTTAAGCCTCGAGATTGTAATTCCTACTTTATTGATAGATTAAAAATTGTGTATATAAAAGTTTTAAGTGTATTTAAGGATCACGGAAAAGGGGCATTAAAATTAGATGTTTGATAAATTTGATGAAAACCGGCATAAATTTGAACTTATATCGCACAAATTTCGAATTTTAAATATGTCTTTCGCGCTCCCACTCACGTAATTTGAGTCGCCATTTTGTTTTTTCCTCTCTTATTCGTAGTCAGAGAGTCTTTAAGAGAGAGTTATATTTTTCAATATCAATTTTACCATGCAATAAAGGTAAAAACGATATCAATTGATTTAAAAATTTTTCAGATTTATAATATGTAAAATATTCTAAGTTTTTTATTATAAAGGTTCCACTGTATCAACTCAAACAACAACTATATCGCTGTCGTCATCGCCAACTTTGATGGCAGGATGTGGTTTGTGTGCTCGGCTACCCGACACCACCCACCGTCGACCGCCCACCGCCCCCCAATGTTCCTTGTGTGGGCGTGTCCCGTATAAAAATGGGTCAGACAAGCGCCGTCAGCGACGCCGGCAGCGACGCCAGCAGCGACAAAAGCAGTGGGAAATGCATTTTCCTCAATCGAGCGAGTGGATTTCCTTTTGTTGTTTCGACCATAACCATAATTGAATGTTGTGATTGTAAGCTCGCGTGGTTCGCGGGATTTTGTGGGGGCGGAAATGGGTGGTGGCGTTGGGCGGTGGGTGGTTGTGTTGGCCAGCCGTGGGTTAAAGTCATTGCTCGCGGGAATTGGGTTAATTGCTGGCAGCAAAAAAATAAAAGCGGACTATAAAAAAATTATAAAAAAAATGAAACACACACATCGGACAGAGCAGCACCTTTTGCACTGCGGTCCTGACCTGGGTTACATTTCTAATTGTTGACGTCGCCACTCGCACTTGCACACACACACACCCCCCATTAACCCCTGAAACCCCACCGATGACGACACTTGCTCAAGAGGGAAAGCCCCTCGTAAAACAGGGTGCTAAAAAAGTAGACACTCAAATGCAGGCACCAAGCTAATCAAGCTGGTTTACAACTTAAACTTTTTCAGCGCTACTGCTTTATTTTATGGGTAACATAACCTCAATATTGATATTATCTAAATGTAATAAACTAATAGAATTTAATATAAAAATCGAAGATTATATCAAGAAAGAATATCGATGAGTAAATCACCCAAAACTCGTTGTATTAAAATATACTGGATGGAGTATAAAAATGTGGTATTTAATTAATACTAAATAATATAGTATGTAAGCTACAACAGAGTTTCGTACGCATTTCGTACTAAATATTATAGGACCGATAAGATCATTTGAAAGTCAGTAGTTTATAATTAATGTACGATTAGCTTAGTACTGGTATAAAAATGTGGTATTTAATTAATACTAAGTAATATAGTATGTAAAATCTGAAGTATTCATTCATTGTACTGAATATTATAAAGTTTAAATACTCATCTATTAAGATCTTTTTGAAACTCAATAGTTTATAATTAATGTACGATTAGTTTAATACTAAGTTCAGTATAAAATTGTGGTATTTAATTAATACTAAATAATATAGTATCTAAACTCTGTAGTAATCATATTATATTTAATATTATAAAGTTTATAATACTATTCCTATAAGATCTTTTTAAAAACCATTAGTTTAGAATCAATGTACGATTAGTTTAGTTTCCATGATCTTTTTTTTCGGTATAGATCCTACTAGAACCCTTTATTTGTTGGGCCTGTTTTAATGTTTCCCATTCGTTTTTTTCTGGTTAATAATACTTTGCCATTGCCGTTTGCTGTTTTGCGCGGACTGGCCAGCCAGGCATTCGCGCTATTTTTGGGTCAACTGCATTTAATTTCGTTTCGTTTTCGTTAAATGGTCGGTGGGCCGCAAGAACAAACCACAATTATGAGGCATTCGGAATGCAATTGGGGTTTACGATCCACTTGTTCCTCGCTGCGCCCACGAGAAATGGCACAGGGAACCAAAATAGAGTTGCGATGCCATGACGATAGCAAATTAAGTACCCGCAAATATTTCCGCTTTTTTTGCTTCACTCATACTGATTGCTATTTCACGGGAACCGAACGACAGGTGGCGTGTTGGTAGTGGCCATTAGGCCAGGATAATTACTCAATTGCAACTAAGTTGGGTAAACGGTTCGTGGAAAAGGTTGGAGTAATTTTTTACCTATTTCAACTAACTATTTTTGTTCAGCAAGCTTAATAGGAAACAACCCTTATATCATATATCATATCATATTAGGAAATATTCATGAATTACTATCATGAATTTATATTCAGTAACTCTGTTCTATTCAAAACCCAATAAATAAATATTATTCTTCAGTAAAATTGATTTATTTTTCCATTTCTTCAATTAAATTTCTATAAACTTCTGACTTTTACTTGATAAATTTTTGGTTTTGGCGCATGCGCAGCGCCTTCAAAAGAAATTAGTGGCCATCCAACTAATTTAAAATCACAATTGGATTTGGCTGTCATTATTGCTACGTGTGCAGACTGATAGATGAGCAATAATTTCGAAAAATTATGGCCATTGGATAGATTTGTCGGGTGGCCGAATCCTTATAGGGGAAGTGACCGACAAGCTATATCGATGGTAAGTACACCCATGCCCAAACAACGGGGTACACATGTTTTAAATAAGTGAGTACACACTATAATAATTACCCATTGTATTTACAGGGCAGAAGAATGCAATGATCTTATTGCCTGACTTTCATCTTTAGACGACTTCTTATCGAAGGAGGGAAATTCCAAGGCATCAGACATAATATACTACATATTTTGAAAATATACTAGAACCAGTATGAAAGTGCGGTATTTAAATAATACTAAATATTATAGTATTTAAACACTGTGGTATTTTTCACATTTGTGACAGTATTCATTTAATACTCATCTAACTAACATATTTTTGAAATTTAATAGTTTAAAATTAATGTAATACATTTCGAAATATTTATCTTTTTATAAAAGAGAATACTAGAAAAATTGGTACACCACTATTAAACCAAAATTTCTCAACTAAAATCTTTCGGATTCACATTTCTTCATCAAACACTTGATATTTCGAGTAGGTTTCCACCAAAGAATACTTGATAATTGTTTGTTTTTCGAGGGGGCAAGGGCATGTGGCCATAGATCACGGTTGATCGGGCATATCCAAGCCCAAATCGAATGGCGACACCAATCCAATTTGCATTTTGGATGCCAAACGAATCGTTTCGGTGGTCAATTAAATCAACAACTTGACCAAACAAATACAATTAAAATGCACGAAGACCGCCGCAAATAAATCAAAACTCACCGAGGGCCAATGGATATGTGTGTACGCCTAGTGGGCATAATTTAACTCCAGATGACGAACGCCTTAGCGACACACTAAAACATTTCAAAATTGCAGTGCACAAAAGATCTTTATGTCCAAAAAGATGAAGCAAATATGTTTTTTGCACCCGCAGACCCCAAACTGACCCCATTCGCAGCTTTACGAGGAACTATTTTTACTCTGTTTTGTTCAGATCTTCTCGAAAAACGTCTTTCGAAATCGAATGCTTGGATGTTCCAAGTGAATTTTATTATTATGATATAACATTAAACTTCAAAAATCGTCAAAAATATCAAACTCTATTAGAAAATGTTGTTGATACGCCTATTTCAATCGGTTTCCCAGCTGTTCTAATAGATTGTAATAGAAATAACTTTATTCAGATTTTCTCCATATCCAGGAAAGTCTTAAAAGAAACATTTAGATTTTGACAAAGGATCATATTGATATGTGCAGGCCAATTTTACATTTTTCAAAGATCAAGTTTTTCATATCATTTTGATATCATCATACTTTTGATATCATCATCATACATTTGATATCTTCATCATACTTTTGATATCTTAATCATACTTTAGACATCATCATCTTATCAAAATGATATTAATAAGGATCTTATTATCTCAACATATAATATAAAAAGTTGAAGTGAGCCAGATATTGTATATATTTATACCCGTTACTCGTAGAGTAAAAGGGTATATTAGATTCGTGCAAAAGTATGTAACAGGTAGAAGGAAGCGTTTCCGACCATATAAAGTATATGTATTCTTGATCAGGATCACTAGCCGAGTCGATCTAGCCATGTCCGTCTGTCCGTCTGTCCGTCTGTCCGTCCGTCTGTCCGTCCGTCCGTCCGTCCGTCTGTATGAACGCTGAGATCTCGGAAACTATAAAAGCTAGAAGATTGAGATTTGGCATGCAGATTCTAGGGGTTAATACGCAGCGCAAGTTTTTCACGCCGATGTGCCACGCCCCCTCTAACGCCCACAAACCGCGAAAAACTGTGGCACCCATCTGTATGAACGCTGAGATCTCGGAAACTATAAAAGCTAGAAGATTGAGATTTGGCATGCAGATTCTAGGGGTTAATACGCAGGCAAGTTTTTCTCGCCGATGTGCCACGCCTCCTCTAACGCCCACAATCCGCGAAAAACTGTGGCACCCACAGTTTTGAAGCTAGATTAACGGGAAAAGGAATGTGTATTCGTTTCTTCAATACATATTGATTGACCAAAGTGGGAAACCCCCCTCGCCCCTAACGCCCACAAACCGCTAAAAACCTTGGCACCCGTCTGTATGAACGCTGAGATTTCGGAAACTATAAAAGCTAGAAGATTGAGATTTGGCATGCAGATTCTAGGGGTTAATACGCAGCGCAAGTTTTTCACGCCGATGTGCCGCGCCCCCTCTAACGCCCACAAACCGCGAAAAACAAACATTTTTGAAGCTATATTAATGGGAAAAGCAATGTGTATTCGTTTCATCAATACATATTGATAGACCAAAGTTGGAAACCCCCCTCCCCCCTAACGCCAACAAACCGCGAAAAGCTGTGGCGCCCATAGTTTTAAAGCTAGAGCAAAAGTGTAAACGCAATTTTGTTTGGGTTATTAACGCCTACCGAAATGTAGAAGAAATTTTTTTAATTTTTTGAAGCGGCTGCTTGGTTTGCCCTGCTTGAGACTGCTGACTTTAGCTGAGTAACGGGTATTTGATAGTCGAGGCACTCGACTATAGCGTTCCCTCTTGTTTTTAGTATAAAAATATAGAAACAGTATAGAAGTTCGATTATTTCTGGCAGGTTTACTTAGTTATAAGCCACCAAATGGTAGGCTAAACTAGTATAGAGATTAGTTAAGTCATGGTAAGTACTCTATTCCATTTTTCTAGCCCTCTCAGCACAAAGATAATCAATTCAGTCGGCCAAATGGCAATTTTCACAGTCCTCCGCCGTCGAAGCTAAGACGAGATAATGAATAGGAAAAGGAGGCAGGGAACTTCCCATCGTAGAGAACAAAGATCTGTCATTGTAAGACGCCTCATTGCGGATTTACGGATTTACGGGTCTACGGATTTTGACACATTTCGCATCGCATCGCATTTTTCCAATCCCAATTGGTGACAGTGCAAATTGATCTCGCCCAAAGTTCAGGGACGCCGCCAGCAGATAGCAGATAAGTAGCGCAGTCTAAATGCGGGTGCACATATACTATATAGCATAGTATAGATATATATAGTGTGTGTATATGGGTGTTATAGATAGACCCCGAGATCCAGATATTAGCTGGCATGGCCTTTTCTTCTTTCTTTTCATCTTATTTTCACTCGTTTCTCTCTCGCTTTTCGTTGATTAAGTTGTCAGCAATCAGCAAAAGGGGCTCCGAAACGAGACGGCGTTTAGCGTCGATTACTGTTAGACTAAGTGGCCCGATCCCAGATCTGTTGAGCTAACAATTGAGCGCTCTCTTGGGAATTAGCTTGATAAAAAAAAACCAACCGAAAACAAACCGAACCGAACCGAAAAAACCAGGCAAACAAACACACCGCACACCGCACTTGTGCTTTGCTGGCGAGCGAAAGGGTGCCAGGGAGTTCATGCGGGATCAAGAAAGAGATAACCCCCCAAAACACAATGGGAACCTGAACTCGACTTGTGGTTTCCAGCATTTTATCCGCCGATCCCCAAAGTTAGGGTCAGATTCTTGAAACCCAAAGATTAGGGCATTTGCGATTGCCAAAAATAGAATCTTACAACATTTCATAAATCACATATTGAATTACGCATAGGTACAATAAAAAGATTAGGGCTGGTATGGTTTAAAAAAAATAATCTTGAAAAATAATAAAATTCCCAAATTCCTATTATAGAAATATAATACTTTTTTATAACTAAGGGGACCAGATGGCCATTAAAAATGTAACAATTTGAACATGCAAAGTTCACTTCAATCGATGCGATAAAGTCCACGCAGAAATTCCATTTCCATTTCAACTTCCTCTGACTCTTTTCCCTTAGGATACCATATCTTGCTGCTTTTTCCGCCGATGCTTCAGAAACATCCGCTTTGTCACAACTATGCAAATTCATAGTTTTTTTAGTTCTGCACTGATAGAAAGAGAACCTTTTTTATATCTTTTTCAAATGATTCATAACTGTCTATTGAAATCTTACAGTTCAAAAAGTTTTCTTTTAAATAAGTATAATAATGTTTAATCATAATAATAATCAGTGATATAGTACTTTAATTATTATAGTGAAAACAATCATAACTACATATATTTTCATATTCATGAATAATTTTCCATGAATGTGATATATGGGAAATGGGAACCTATACCATAAAATACCTAATTTTTCATACCATCCCAAAATAAATGATATAGTACTTTTATTATTATGCTAAAAACAATCATATTTATATTTCCATACTCATAAATAGTTTCCCATGAAGCTTAAGATTTTAAAAAATTCCATTCAAAGCATGTAACGTATGAGAAATTGGATCCTATATTATAAAATATTTAAATATAATTTAATTGTTTATCCCATTAAGTGATATAGTTCTTACATTACTATGCTTAAAACAATCTAAACTGTATTTCCATACTCATGAATAATTTTCCATGAATATGATATATGAGAAATTAGATCCTATACCATATAATACTTCATTTCTCATCCCATCCTACTACTAACTTTTTTTCTTGGCTATCCATTAATTGTAGTATGAAACTTTTGGCCATTCGGGAATTTGACAAATTATCACCCATACCCCAATGTATTCACTTATAAACTCAGATACACTCATAAACTCCAATGACCTTCGGCCAAAACAACAACTAGAATGCATCTCAACAAGTGTTTGCTTTCCTTTTTGTTTGAAATATATTATTATTATTATATTCTTTTTGGCGCATTTGGCGGCTTTTTCAGCGTCTGGCATTTATTTGGTTTTCATTCTTTGGCCGACGCCTTTGTTTCGCCGCTGCCTCTTGGTTATTTATAAATATAATAATTGCAAAATGAAACGGAAAAGACATGCTGTGTTTTTGGCCCTAGACTTGGACTTGGACTTGTTGCTGCCAACGTATTTTTTATATATACATATATATCTTTTTTTTCTTTCAGTTTTTCTGATCTCTGTGGTGGACAGTTTTTTTCAGGTGGGCGAACCTGGTGAATGCCGGGCCCAGCATTAAAACAACAACAAAAAAAGGGGAAACATACAACAAAAATAAAACACATTTTGATTTTACAATCCTGATACGCACACGCACTAGAACAACAACAACAACAAAATGGAATAAAAAATTATGTTTTTGTCACCTTTTTAATTTTTGAATTGAAAAATCGTGAGTATTTTCGAAAACGCGCGCGTTTTTTTGCAGTTCACTAAAAAAATCGCGGAGCTCAATACAGAGATTCTTCGCGTGGGATCTACGCAAAAGATATATCGCTGCTATATATAAATGTGTAGGAATTCTATAATTTTTGAATTATATTTTTAACTTCTTTTTTTAAGCAATTTTTTAGTCGCGTGTCGCGTCTGCGACGTCGTCTGCGTCTGTTGGTCAACTGAATTAAGAACGGCCGCTAACGATGACGATGACGCCGGCGCTGCGCAGCGCTTTGCGGCGACGTCGGCAGCGCGAGAGCTGGCCACCTAGTCGCTTTCCCGCTCGCTTTCGAGTTTTTCGAAATTTTGAAAAATAGTTGATTGCCAACAGAGAGTTGAAGAGAGAGCCTGGAAGAGTAAAGTTCGACTCCTAAATCTCAAATAAGAAGGCAAACTACAAAAGACAAACTAAATGCTATGGTAAATTAAATTCACAAAAAATTTTTTTTTAAATTTTAATTTTGATATTGAAATCAAAATTTTTACATTTAAATGTAAATCTAGCTTACAAAAAAATTTTTAAAAATACACCAAGAAGGATGATAGTTGTTCCTGGGTAGAGTTCGACCCCTAGATCACAAAAAAGAAGTCAACAATTTTTTTTTTTTGGGAAAAATTTTAATGGAAGTTTTTTTTTAGAAGAGAGTGTTAAAGAGAGAGAGCTTGAAAATTCACTCCAGCTTTAAGTATAACACTGTTGACAAAATAATTTTTTGAAAATACACCAAGAAGTATGATGATAGGTTAGGGAGAGTTCAATCCCTTTTAGCTTTTACTAATTTAACAGACGTTTACAGTCATTTCGCAATTTTAAAGTTGGCTTTATGTTTTCCATTTTTTCTAGTTCTTCATTTAATCAGGTAATCAAGTTCTTTTCTTATAAAAATATATTTAAATACCCTTTTTTGTATGATCATAAACGCTTAAAGGTAAAACAAGATTTCTAGTCCTAAATTTCTTTTTATATCTGTATATTTAATATTTTAATTCTGTTTATTTAATATTTATAAATTTATTACCTATAAATTAAACTTTCTTTGTACACTCGTAAACATTGCAAAAAAAAAAAATTTTATATCTGTATACCTACAAGCCAAGGAATTTTTCTCATTTAAAACTGAATAATTCTCAAATTTTTCCCGACCTTTCGAGCATCTCTGGCTGCGACTGCTTTTCGTCTAGCCGAGTGGGCAGCGGAATTGCGTCGCTGCCGCAGCGCAGCCGCTGTTGCTCCTATTGTTGTTTTTATTGTTTGTTGTTACTATATTTCCATTTTTTGTTGCTGTTGCTGCTCTGCGCTGCAGTGCAAATTGTTGCTGGCGGTGCGGAAATCACAAAAAATTAGACGACCCCGATGGACACACAGCTCACAGCTCCCGTGATTGCCATCATTCTGGATGCTAGTTTTGCGAGTTCTAGTTGGTCTTGTGGCTTTGGTTCTATTTTATTATATTTTTTTTTTATTTTTTTTCAGTGGTGGCGGGGGGGCGTGGCTACCTCCCACCCGCCGGCGAGCCATTAAGAGCAATTTGTTGACAGTGACACACAAAAATGGACACACAAAGCGACGCGAGGCGACAAAACAGGCTCAGGCAAACAAACAAACCGAAACCGAACCAAACGAACAGAAAGAAAATCCCACAAAAAATAATAAAACAGCAATGATAACATGGAGGGAAAATCGGAAAATGTGAGACAATTCGGTGACATCATCGAATCACTTTAATTGCAATCGCTTTTGCAGGTTGGGGATGTGAGTAAGGACAAAGGATATGGGTTGGGAATATTATATCTATGCGCCTGGCAACTTTGATTTATTTCTGATAATCAAGAAAGTCCCTCCATCTGTTGCTCTTTCAGTTGCTTGGGATGTCTGCTCTTTAAACACCATGGCAGCTCTGTGTGTTCGAACAGGTGAATAAAATACTAGTAAGCTAGTCAGCTTTGGGGCACAGCTATGGTTAAAAATATAGATCTGGGAATATCGATTGAAATTTTACCAAAAAAAAGCCCCATATTATATATCATTAGTTTACAATCTTAAGAGTCAATGAATTTTTATTCTTCATATTCTTGATAACACCAGTTTTCCAAAAAACCTTTTAAAAATAATACACTCGTAGATAAAAAAAAACAAATATTTTAAGATACCTTTTTTTAGGAAAAAATACATTAAAAAAAAATTTTTTTTTTAAAACAATATAGAGACAAAAAATGTAAAAAAAAAATTTGAAAGAAAATATCTATGATCTATGTGACATTAGTCACTCTTTAATTTTGCCGAATAAATAAATAGGATACAGTGAGTATATTGTAAGCTACAGGTCGGCACACTTTAAAAATGTAAAATTTGTTTTGAATTTCAAGATATTTATAGTGTAAACTAGTGTAAAAAATCCAATTAAATTTAGTTTTAAATATTTAATATATGTTCCAACAATTATCAAAGAAACTAAACTATTCTAAACTATTAAGTTTCAAGAATATCTTAATAAGATGAGTGCTACATTAATACGGTCAGAAGTGTTAAAATTGATCTTTTGGTATACAATTTACATTAAAAAATATAAACTTTATAATATTTAGTATGCAATTAATAATACAGAGTTCAAATACCTCATTATTTGGTATTAATTAAATACCACACTTTTATACTGAATCTAGTATATTTTTACAACGACTATTAAGAGTTTAACAATGTTTTTTTTGGGTGCATATATATTTTTTTAAGTTCTTTCCGATCTATTGGCTTGACCGCGTCTGTTGCCCGATTGCTGCGACGCTTGTGCTGCTGGAGTGGTCATCGTTTGGCCATCGTCTCCACACATCCGCTGGGCCTGGGGCTGTTTTATTATGCCTTTCGCTTTCCATGCACTCTTCTGGTGCGTGTGTCTTTGTGGGGGCACGCAGATTTCCGCTGCAGCTTGACATTTGCAGTTGTCTGTCGGTGATAAGAGCGCCGCAGCGGACAAAAGGCAGCGCCGCAGCGCCAAAGGAGGACGATGATCATGGAAGCATGTCAATTGCACAAAGATACAGAGATACATGTCTCCATGTCCACGTACTATATTTATTTTTGCATGCGCGATGTCGTGCTGCTAAAGCGTGCAATTTGCCACAGTAGCTATACTATATAGCTATATAGTATAGTATAGCTGGATCCAGAGACAAATCAAAAGCAGCAGACGACAAACGACAAACGAAAAAGAGCGCACGGAAAAAATTAAAATGTGTGTCAACAAATTGCACAAATTATCTGCAGTTGAGCGCAGTTTGGGTATACTTGGAGAAAATTAATGTGTTCATAAGGAGGGACAAAAGTTTGGATTGGGAAAAAAAAAATTTAAAATTAAAAAAAAAAATATTTCTAGTTATATTTAATAGATCTTTTTTTACAGTGCTAAGTGACCAGAAATGGGGCTCCACTGTACTTGCAAAGCACGCTTGTGGGCGTAGTGGGCGGCACCGCATCGATCCACATGACAATAGGCTAATTACAGGGAGATCCATCACGAGGAATCATCCCACTATTTAAAAAAAAATACAACTCAACACTTGACCCTGCTTTAGCTGCCCTTTTTGGTTTGTTTTTATTTTGCCCACTCCACTCAAGATCGATTTGTATACTAAATCACAGCTACTGTAAACACCGACTTGCGTAGGCCTTTCGATTATAACAGTAAGATGGAAATCTAAATAAATACCAAAAAATAAAAAAAAAAATTTTTTTTTTTTTTTATTACTGACTTTTTGAAATTTTGATGATTAAAATAACCACTGACTTATATAGGCCTTTCGATTACAAAAGTAAGATAAATATCTTAATAAATACCAAAGAAGTACAAATTAAAAAAAAAAAAACTAAGAAAAAAAAATATAATATATTTCTAAAAAAAACTCCAGTTTAAGCCTTGAAAATTCTATGATCACTTGTCTCTGGTACACTATAATATTCAAAATCAAATAGACGATCCCCAGTTACTTGAATGCGGGAGTTTCCCCATATGTGTGCGTATATGCAACTACGATCCCCAGCAAAGCTGCCCATCAATGGTCACAGAGCCCAACCCAGATTAAATAAATGGTTTCTTCTCGTTGCTTATTTTTAGGTGCGAATGCAGAGGGAAAATACACATCCATCACTTGCAATTTTAATTTTTTATTTTCGGTGCGTTGGCTGTTGGCGACGCCGACGCGCTGACGTCACAAATTTATTTAACCAGCTAACCTTGGCCCGATCTGCCCTCTCGCTCGCACTAAGGCGGGGGGGAGAGGCGGGGAAATCGAGATTGATATATTGTGCGTTTTCAGTGCTTACACTGGAAGAAAAGTGCGAGAAATATTTGCGGCTAAAAGTTATGATAGAAACCCTCCAAATTATATTTATTTGCTTTTTTCATTGTTTCCTAAACATTATGATTTATATCCAAACTAAATAGTCTAACTAAAAAAAAATATCATATAAATGTTAAAAGAAGTTCAATACTTTAATACAATACAAACATTTGAAAAAAAATTTATTTATTGGTGTGTAATAAGAATATATAAGTTTCTATTAAAACTACAGAAAGACAAAAACTTAATACTTTATAAAATGGTATTTACAATATATAAACCCCTTTATACTTTATAATAAATCTAAAGCCAATAATCTTAAAAAAAATTATCTCATCCATAAAGTAAAATATAATTAGTTAATGTCCATAAAAATCTTAAACATTTTTTTATTTTTTTTTTTTTTTTTTATTTTCCTTTTTTTATTGATTTATTTTTTTTATTTTCCTTTTTTTATTTATTTTTTTAAATTTATTTATTTGTTTATTTTTTAATTTCTTTTTTATTTATTAGATTATTTATTTATTTTCTTATTTATTTTTATTTTTAAAAAAATATTAATGAAAGAGAGTTAAGTATTTTTTTTTCGATTTCTCCGAGTGCATGTTTGAACTTGTCACTTGTCTGTTCTTCGATTTGTGAATTGGGCAACAACTTGATCGGCACTTCCCATTAATCCCCCTGAAAAATTCTAGATGGAGATGGAGGCACTTGTCGTGGAAATGTTCTCCTCTTGTTTTCCTTTTTTTTAGGGGCTTTTGTTTTGAAGTGCTCCACATTCTGTTGCGCTTTCATGTGGCCTGCCACGCCCCCCGCCACACCACCACAGCCGCCGCCCCCAAATCATCCTGAAGAACTATTTTCGGTTCGTCTGACACACATCGATGGGCAGGAAAAGCGGAAAAAATGGGAAATGCGATGAGCGGGGTGAGTAATTGTTTACATTGCGCTTCTTGTGAGCTACTTTACGGCCCAGCATGTGAACCCGCCCCCCAGTTTTCCACCGATTTTCCGGCCCACAATAAATTCATTTGTTGGTTTTTTCGCGCCCTGCATTTCCCCCTCTTTGTTTTTTTTTTTTTTTGATGGATTGCTTTGCGGTCCACTGAGATGTAAGAAACTTAAAGTTGGAACTAAAGGCTATAAAAATATCCAAAGGAAACACCATTTTCCATAGGCACACGGAGAGAAAAGCCGCATATTTGGATGGCATGTAAATGTAAACAATATCAAGACGATTTCTTCTTTGATTACCTTGAATTCTCTTAAACGTTTTGCTTAAGATACCTATGTAAACATTTCATTCGGACAACCTTTGAAAACATACCAAAATATCGAAATCTTTGTTTATACTTCATATGCTTAGTTTGTGGAACTTAATTTCAGTGAAAACAGAAATAGAAACCTTGAAGTAATTACTAAGTAAATACAGATCTCTTGAAAACCACAAGGAATTCATTGGTTTTTGTTATTATTAAACAGATTTTTCATACACATATCGTTTTTACCATTATTCCAAGGTAAATTGATATTGAAAAGGGGAGAGAAAAGGTATTGCATGGTAAAATTGATATTGAAAAGGTAAGAGAAAAATAATATGGCGACTTTAACTACGTGAGTGGAAGAGAGAGAGAGATACATTCGAATTTTACAGTTTGAACATATCACATTGGTATGTGCGTTATCCATTCTAAATTGATCCCGTATTTCATCAAATTTATAATAATTTCATATCAACTCGCCTTCTTAGAACGCGTTGCTTACATTTCGAACATTATAAATTGATCCCGGATCTCATCAAATTGATCCCAGATCTCTTCAAATTGATCCCAGATCTCATCAAATTGATCCTTATTTCGAATCAAGCTTTTTTTGGGTATAGAAAGTTTCATTTGATCCTTTTTAAACCTTTCGATATTTTTTTGTAAATTTAAAAATATTTTTAAAAATTTTCAAATACAAAATATTGAAACCCTTTCGTAGACTCAAGTTAAACCCAGTTGAACTTACGATTGCAGTGTTGAGAGATTTGTGGCCGAGGCTCCTACGCCGCATGCCGTGGAATGCATTCTGCAACTTTTGCCGATTTTATTGTGCTCTTTATGGGATTAGCACCTCCTCTCGCCAGCTGGCGATTCAAATGGTTTATGCCGATGCACGCACAGTAAAAAATTTTCAAAAAAAAAATAAAGGAAATAATGAAAACGACACGGTTGGATTTCCCTAAATGATTTTAAGAGGTTTTTCAGTTGAATTTCAATGGGGATTTTGCTTTTGATTTTGATGTTGCTGGTTTGTATTCAGGTGTTGCAAGTTGCAGATTGCAGGTTGCAGATTCCTAATTGCAGGTTGTAGATTGCTAGTTGTCGCGACTTTGGCAGCGACAATTTTGGATGGCGGCGGCGTTCGCGACGTTCGGTTTCCGACTGAATACCTACTTTCCGCCGGAGATGCTGTCCGGAGATTCGGCGGCAGCGACGCTGGCTGAGGCAGAGGCAGCGGCAGCGACAGAGCCCGGCCCCATTTCCCATTAACATTAACATTACCATCACCATTACCATGCCATGCCACCTCATAGCTATAGCGGCCGCTATATACAGATCCGCATCCAAATCCACCCACGTGGGCCGGCCAATTGTTGCTGCCGTTAGCATAAACATTCGAGCATCCACATACAGTGCGCGACGAACACATAAGGCTTGGGGAGTTTCAAAGGTTTAGGGGTTAGAAATTTAAATATAATAAATAATAATTTTTAAAATCGGATTACTTAGTAAAAAGTTATAAGCAAGTAATAAAACGTCTGGTAGATGGCTCCACTTTCAAGCGACTGCTTGGTTTGCCCTGCTTGAGACTGCTTGCTTTAGGTGAGTAACGGGTATCTGAGAGTCTTTTACTTTTATATATTTAAATTTTTGTTTCTTTCTAAAACTACATTAATCCATATATATCTTTAATGTTCTTTACAGTAGATTTATTTTAATACAAAATGCTATCAAAATGTTCCACTGTGTACTTACAGTGTGATTTTAGTAAAATCATTTTACAACACACATATATTTTCTGGGAAAATTAATAAAATTTCTTGTACAATGTCTTGCAGTTGCATTACGATTTCGAACTGCACTGTCCAAACAAGATAAATAACTGAAAAGGAAATGACTGCCGTTGTAGGTGAGCAATGCATGTCATTGTTGTATTTTATCATATAATTAAACGACTCGAAACATCAGAAGTAAAAAAGCAACACAAGACCCACACGGCGTATGAGCAATATTTCTACAGTCATTAATCAATTTTGTTCAAAGAAATCCAAGGAAACTAGCAAAGGATTGCAAACGAGATAATTCCGATACAAAAAAGAGATAATTCCATAACCAATCCACGATCTTTAAACCATTTCAAGCGGATAGTTCTCCTGATTTCGCGAAGAACATGTGTTGCTAGTTTGCGGGAATGTCTGCGGTGGCATGAATCGCATGAATCACGGCCGTATAAAATATATCCCCATTAATGTTCCAGTCTTCCGAGATGGATATATAGTCCGAGACATAGATTACGCGGACCGAATAGAGTTTATGGGCTGGCCAACAAGTAGCGTAGATGGAATTCTTGATATTGGATTAAGGGGGTGGTCCTATATAATACTAGTTCCTATATTACATTGTATTATTTCTTCTCACTTGTATAATTAATATATATAATAATATAATATAACATTGAAATCTTGATATTAGGTTCCATATAATACTAATTCCTATATTATACTATACTATAATATTATACCTTCTCAGTTATAAAATATATAAGGACTTTTGTAGTTCCTAAGAACTCTTAACCTTATAAAATCCTATCTTTGTGGTCCTATATAATACTAATTCCTATATTAGACTATACTATAATATAGTATTTTAAAATATATAAAGACTTTTGTAGTTCCTAAGTACTATTAACCTTATAGAATCCCAACTTTTACCTTGATCCCAGGTCTTTTTTCGTCTACTCCCCTGACTGAACCCATAAACAATCCGCCACTTGTTTGTTTACAATCCCCAAGCGAAAAGAGGAAAATCCCAAAATCGAAGAACGAAAGCTGAAAATCGAAAAGAGAATTGGAAGCGCTATGTGAGATATTCCATCTGGCGGTGTAATAAAGATCGGCGGGTGGCGGGGCTAACCACAAGAAAAGGAAAAGCAAGGAAAATAAACTATGGGCGAGTATCTCTCAGATACCAAGGGAATATTATTAGGGGGGGCTGGCAAAATGAGGCACTTATGTACTTAGAGCGATGTGAGATGTGAAGTCGAGAAGTCGGGAAGTCGCAGAAACAGACACACTCGACCACTTGACATTGATGGGTGAGGATTTTCAGGAGATCCCACAGAGCATTCGACTCGAGACTTGAGTGCTGTGTCACTTGGCCACACAATCTCCCATTCCCATTCCCGCCCCGGGAAAACAGCTCGTTAAAATCCGGAAAAAAACCGAAGAAGTGACATCAGCCCTGCGAAATTCTTGCTCGTTTCATGTTCAAATTTCGTTGGCCAACGAAACAAAATTCCGGAACGAAATTTGGCCAATACCAAAATTGTCTCTCAATTAAGTTTCAATTGGCACACACCAAAACCAAAAGCAAAACCAGGGCAAGTCAATGAATAAGGCGAACTCTGAATGCTCTACAAGGAATAAAAGAGGAGGGAATATAAAAGATCCAAGATTAAAAACATATTTTGACCATTATATATTGCTTAAAAAAGCTATGAGTAATTAAAATATAAAATAAATAATAATAGATGTCGAAAATATAATAATTTCTTTATTAATATAATAATATTCTAAAGAAAAAAGATCAAATTGATATGAGCAGGTCAATCTTAAATGTTTTAAAGAACAAGTTGTACATATCATTTTCGTATGAATTTTTTAATGATTATGTTTATCTTATTTTTCGTAGCTAATTCGAAAAATACTAAAATTGGTATTTTAAATTTTGTATTTAAAAAAAATTATATTAAGTAAGGTAGAATTGGTCCTTTTTCATATCATATACATTTTTTTTTAAATACCAAATGTAGTATTTTTTGAATAAATAAAATAAAATAAGGTAGAATTGATCTTATTTCATATCGCATTTTTTTTTACATTTCACATTCAAATTTTCAAGTTGTTTCTCTAGTCCAGCGACTTTTTCGGGCAACCGGTGAAACCGAGTAAGGTATCAATTAAAATTGGAGTCGCGTGGCGATTAGCGCCATTATCCGATATCCGCAATCGCAGTGGGCGCAGTCTGAGTTTCCGGTAGAGTCCCACAATCTCATTTACACTGAGCGAAGGAAAGGGTAAATAATAGGGGTAATTTATATATTTATACTCCTTAATCCCGGCCATTTCACTGCCTGGCTAAAAGCATTTATGTTCTATCTGGTCTGTATTTTTAATAATTTCTTGAACATTAAATACTTTATTTTTTTCAGTGCCCGCTGAGGTCACGTCACCCATGGATTCGGCGTTCGTTGGCCTTTTTTGTTGTCTTTGCCGCTGGTCTATTTATTGTTGTACAGTTTTCTGGGCCATAAACATTGGACTCTGCAGGCAGAACAATAAATACAAGGAACATGGCAAACGTGGCTACTAGGGAGAACCCCCTACTTCCCATTCATTGAGCGAAATTTTCTAAAATATTATAATAGATGTGTAATTTTCTAGATTTTTTCAAGCGCAAGAAACAAGGGATTTATTTTCCAATTAATTTAAAGCAAAGTAAAGGTAGTACTGCAGATTTCTCTCCGTGCATACCGATGTGAACTCAATTCAGGTACGGATAGATGGGTGGTTCCACATCCGAACGATCCACCGGACGAACCTGCAGCGTCTGCCAGAGACTCCTCTTCTTCTGCAGATCACTGTAGGCGGGCGGCGGAGGATTGGGATTGGGATTCCGGGCGAGAGCACCTCGATTGCGCCGTAGAATCCTACGGCCCGGCTTCCTGACCGGCGTCAGCCAGCGCAGCTGCTCCAGACGACGCTTGTGGCGCTGCCGGAGGGTGCGGGAGGCGCAGTACGGACGGACGGTGATGTAGAAGAATATCTCGATCACGGAGAAAATGCTGAAGCCCATGAAGAGACCCAGAAGGCCGCCAGTATTAGCTGAAAGATAGAGGATAGTATATATTAAGGTTCTTAAAAAAAATATTATTAAAACTTCTGTGTATTTGAATTTGATATTATTAACAATATCTCATTTTGGTGAATCAATACGTATTGAAGAAACGAATACACATTCCTTAGGTTAAGCCGCAATTTTTCGAAAAAAAAAATTAAAAATCTAAATTTTCTTTTTTTAAATGCCAAGTTTTAAATAATTAAACTACGAGTTCAGGAAGATATCTGATTCCCCATTTGGCCCATTATTTCCGTTTCTGTGGCGAAAATAGTAAAGATTTATGGAAAAAAGTGATTTTTTTTGGAAATCAATTTTTTAAGGGGTTGGGTCGCAATTTTTTGAAAAAAAATCAAAAAATCTAAATTTTCTTTTCTTAAATGCCAAGTTTTAGATAATTTAACTACGACTTCAGGAAGGTATCACATTCCCCATTTGGGCCATTATTTCCGTTTCTGTGGCGAAAATAGTGAAGTTTTATGCGAAAAAAAGTGCTTTTTTTTGGAAATCAATTTTTTAAGAGGTTGGGTCGCAATTTTTTGAAAAAAAATCAAAAAACCTAAATTTCCTTTTCTTAAATGCCAAGTTTTAGATAATTTAACTACGAGTTCAGGAAGGTATCACATTCCCCATTTGGGCCATTATTTCCGTTTCTGTGGCGAAGTTTTATGCGAAAAAAGTGATTTTTTTTGGAAATCAATTTTTTAAGGGGTTGGGTCGCAATTTTTTGAAAAAAAATCAAAAAATCTAAAAATTTCCTTTCTTAAATGCCAAGTTTTAGATAATTAAACTACGAGTTCAGGGAGGTATCTCATTCCCCATTTGGGCCATTATTTCCGTTTCTGTGGCGAAAATAGTGAAGTTTTATGCGAAAAAAAGTGATTTTTTTTGGAAATCAATTTTTTAAGGGGTTGGGTCGCAATTTTTTGAAAAAAAATCAAAAAATCTAAAAATTTCCTTTCTTAAATGCCAAGTTTTAGATAATTAAACTACGAGTTCAGGGAGGTATCTCATTCCCCATTTGGGCCATTATTTCCGTTTCTGTGGCGAAAATAGTGAAGTTTTATGCGAAAAAAAGTGATTTTTTTTTTAAATCAATTTTTTAAGGGGTTGGGTCGCAATTTTTTGAAAAAAAATCAAAAAATCTAAAAATTTCCCTTCTTAAATGCCAAGTTTTAGATAATTAAACTACGAGTTCAGGGAGGTATCTCATTCCCCATTTGAGCCATTATTTCCGTTTCTGTGGCGAAAATAGTGAAGTTTTATGCGAAAAAAAGTGCTTTTTTTTGGAAATCAATTTTTTAAGGGGTTGGGTCGCAATTTTTTGAAAAAACAATCAAAAAATCTAAAAATTTCCTTTCTTAAATGCCAAGTTTTAGATAATTAAACTACGAGTTCAGGAAAGTATCTCATTCCCCATTTGGGCCATTATTTCCGTTTCTGTGGCGAAAATAGTAAAGTTTTATGCGAAAAAAAGTGATTTTTTTTGGAAGTCAATTTTTTAAGGGGTTGGGTCGCAATTTTTTGAAAAAAAATCAAAAAATCTAAATTTTCTTTCTTTAAATGCCAAGTTTTAGATAATTTAACTACGAGTTCAGGAAGGTATCTCATTCCCCATTTGGGCCATTATTTCCGTTTCTGTGGCGAAAATAGTGAAGTTTTATGCGAAAAAAAAGTGATTTTTTTTGGAAATCAATTTTTTAAGGGGTTGGGTCGCAATTTTTTGAAAAAAAATCAAAAAATCTAAATTTTCTTTTCTTAAATGCCAAGTTTTAGATAATTAAACTACGAGTTCAGGAAGGTATCTCATTCCCCATTTGAGCCATTATTTCCGTTTCTGTGGCGAAAATAGTGAAGTTTTATGCGAAAAAAAGTGATTTTTTTTGGAAATCAATTTTTTAAGGGGTTGGGTCGCAATTTTTTGAAAAAAAAATCAAAAAATCTAAAAATTTCCTTTCTTAAATGCCAAGTTTTAGATAATTAAACTACGAGTTCAGTAAAGTATCTCATTCCCCATTTGGGCCATTATTTCCGTTTCTGTGGCGAAAATAGTGAAGTTTTATGCGAAAAAAAGTGATTTTTTTTGGAAATCAATTTTTTAAGGGGTTGGGTCGCACTTTTTTGAAAAAAAATCAAAAAATCTAAATTTTCTTTTCTTAAATGCCAAGTTTTAGATAATTTAACTACGAGTTCAGGAAGGTATCTCATTCCCCATTTGGGCCATTATTTCCGTTTCTGTGGCGAAAATAGTGAAGTTTTATGCGAAAAAAGTGACTTTTTTTGGAAATCAATTTTTTAAGGGTTTGGGTCGAAATTTTTTGAAAAAAAATAAAAAAATCTAAATTTTCTTTTCTTAAATGCCAAGTTTTAGATAATTAAACTACGAGTTCAGGAAGGTATCTCATTCCCCATTTGGGTCATTATTTCCGTTTCTGTGGCGAAAATAGTGAAGTTTTTTGCGAAAAAAAGTGACTTTTTTGGAAATCAATTTTTTAAGGGGTTGGGTCGCAATTTTTTGAAAAATAATCAAAAAATCTAAATTTTCTTTTCTTAAATGCCAAGTTTTAGATAATTAAACTACGAGTTCAGGAAGGTATCTCATTCCCCATTTGGGTCATTATTTCCGTTTCTGTGGCGAAAATAGTGAAGTTTTATGCGAAAAAAAGTGATTTTTTTTGGAAATCAATTTTGATTTTTTTTGATTTTTTGGAAATAAATTTTTTATGGGCTTGGGTCGCAATTTTTTGAAAAAAAATCAAAAAATCTAAATTTTCTTTTCTTAAATGCCAAGTTTTAGATAATTAAACTACGAGTTCAGGAAGGTATCTCATTCCCCATTTGGGCCATTATTTCCGTTTCTGTGGCGAAAATTGTGAAGTTTTATGCGAAAAAAAGTGATTTTTTTTGGAAATCAATTTTTTAAGGGGTTGGGTCGCAATTTTTTGAAAAAAAATCAAAAAATCGAAAGTTTCTTTTCTTAAATGCCAAGTTTTAGATAATTTAACTACGAGTTCAGGAAGGTATCTCATTCCCCATTTGGGCCATTATTTCCGTTTCTGTGGCGAAAATAGTGAAGTTTTTTGCGAAAAAAAAGTGACTTTTTTGGAAATCAATTTTTTAAGGGGTTGGGTCGCAATTTTTTGAAAAAAAATCAAAAAATCTAAATTTTCTTTTCTTAAATGCCAAGTTTTAGATAATTTAACTACGAGTTCAGGAAGGTATCTCATTCCCCATTTGGGTCATTATTTCCGTTTCTGTGGCGAAAATTGTGAAGTTTTATGCGAAAAAAAGTGATTTTTTTTGGAAATCAATTTTTTAAGGGGTTGGGTCTCAATTTTTTGAAAAAAAATCAAAAAATCTAAATTTTCTTTTCTTGAATGCCAAGTTTTAGATAATTAAACTACGAGTTCAGGAAGGTATTTCATTCCCCATTTGGGTCATTATTTCCGTTTCTGTGGCGAAAATAGTGAAGTTTTATGCGAAAAAAAGTGATTTTTTTTGGAAATCAATTTTTTATGGGCTTGGGTCGCAATTTTTTGAAAAAAAATCAAAAAATCTAAATTTTTTTTTCTTAAATGCCAAGTTTTAGATAATTAAACTACGAGTTCAGGAAGGTATCTCATTCCCCATTTGGGCCATTATTTCCGTTTCTGTGGCGAAAATTGTGAAGTTTTATGCGAAAAAAAGTGATTTTTTTTGGAAATCAATTTTTTAAGGGGTTAGGTCGCAATTTTTTGAAAAAAAATCAAAAAATCTAAATTTTCTTTTCTTAAATGCCAAGTTTTAGATAATTAAACTACGAGTTCAGGAAGGTATCTCATTCCCCATTTGGGTCATTATTTCCGTTTCTGTGGCGAAAATAGTGAAGTTTTATGCGAAAAAAAGTGATTTTTTTTGGAAATCAATTTTTTAAGGGGTTAGGTCGCAATTTTTTGAAAAAAAATCAAAAAATCTAAATTTTCTTTTCTTATATGCCAAGTTTTAGATAATTTAACTACGAGTTCAGGAAGGTATCTTATTCCCCATTTGGGCCATTATTTCCGTTTCTGTGGCGAAAATAGTGAAGTTTTATGCGAAAAAAGTGACTTTTTTTTGGAAATCAATTTTTTAAGGGTTTGGGTCGCAATTTTTTGAAAAAAATCAAAAAATCTAAATTTTCTTTTCTTAAATGCCAAGTTTTAGATAATTAAACTACGAGTTCAGGAAGGTATCTCATTCCCCATTTGGGTCATTATTTCCGTTTCTGTGGCGAAAATAGTGAAGTTTTATGCGAAAAAAAGTGATTTTTTTTGGAAATCAATTTTTTAAGGGGTTAGGTCGCAATTTTTTAAAAAAAAATCAAAAAATCTAAATTTTCTTTTCTTATATGCCAAGTTTTAGATAATTTAACTACGAGTTCAGGAAGGTATCTCATTCCCCATTTGGGCCATTATTTCCGTTTCTGTGGCGAAAATAGTGAAGTTTTATGCGAAAAAAGTGACTTTTTTTGGAAATCAATTTTTTAAGGGTTTGGGTCGCAATTTTTTGAAAAAAAATCAAAAAATCTAAATTTTCTTTTCTTAAATGCCAAGTTTTAGATAATTAAACTACGAGTTCAGGAAGGTATCTCATTCCCCATTTGGGTCATTATTTCCATTTCTGTGGCGAAAATAGTGAAGTTTTATGCGAAAAAAAGTGATTTTTTTTGGAAATCAATTTTGATTTTTTTTGATTTTTTGGAAATCAATTTTTTATGGGCTTGGGTCGCAATTTTTTGAAAAAAAATCAAAAAATCTAAATTTTCTTTTCTTAAATGCCAAGTTTTAGATAATTAAACTACGAGTTCAGGAAGGTATCTCATTCCCCATTTGGGTCATTATTTCCGTTTCTGTGGCGAAAATAGTGAAGTTTTATGCGAAAAAAAGTGATTTTTTTTGGAAATCAATTTTGATTTTTTTTGATTTTTGGGAAATCAATTTTTTATGGGCTTGGGTCGCAATTTTTTGAAAAAAAATCAAAAAATCTACATTTTCTTTTCTTAAATGCCAAGTTTTAGATAATTAAACTACGAGTTCAGGAAGGTATCTCATTCCCCATTTGGGCCATTATTTCCGTTTCTGTGGCGAAAATTGTGAAGTTTTATGCGAAAAAAAGTGATTTTTTTTGGAAATCAATTTTTTAAGGGGTTGGGTCGCAATTTTTTGAAAAAAAATCAAAAAATCGAAAGTTTCTTTTCTTAAATGCCAAGTTTTAGATAATTTAACTACGAGTTCAGGAAGGTATCTCATTCCCCATTTGGGCCATTATTTCCGTTTCTGTGGCGAAAATAGTGAAGTTTTTTGCGGAAAAAAGTGACTTTTTTGGAAATCAATTTTTTAAGGGGTTGGGTCGCAATTTTTTGAAAAAAAATCAAAAAATCTAAATTTTCTTTTCTTAAATGCCAAGTTTTAGATAATTTAACTACTAGTTCAGGTAGGTATTTCATTCCCCATTTGAGCCATTATTTCCATTTCTGTGGCGAAAATAGTGAAGTTTGAGGCGAAAAAAAGTGATTTTTTTTGGAAATCAATTTTTTAAGGGGTTGGGTCGCAATTTTTTGAAAAAAAATCAAAAAATCTAAATTTTCTTTTCTTAAATGCCAAGTTTTAAATAATTAAACTACGAGTTCAGGAAGGTATCTCATTCCCCATTTGGGCCATTATTTCCGTTTCTGTGGCGAAAATTGTGAAGTTTTATGCGAAAAAAAGTGATTTTTTTTGGAAATCAATTTTTTAAGGGGTTGGGTCTCAATTTTTTGAAAAAAAATCAAAAAATCTAAATTTTCTTTTCTTGAATGCCAAGTTTTAGATAATTAAACTACGAGTTCAGGAAGGTATTTCATTCCCCATTTGGGTCATTATTTCCGTTTCTGTGGCGAAAATAGTGAAGTTTTATGCGAAAAAAAGTGATTTTTTTTGGAAATCAATTTTTTATGGGCTTGGGTCGCAATTTTTTGAAAAAAAATCAAAAAATCTAAATTTTTTTTTCTTAAATGCCAAGTTTTAGATAATTAAACTACGAGTTCAGGAAGGTATCTCATTCCCCATTTGGGCCATTATTTCCGTTTCTGTGGCGAAAATTGTGAAGTTTTATGCGAAAAAAAGTGATTTTTTTTGGAAATCAATTTTTTAAGGGGTTAGGTCGCAATTTTTTGAAAAAAAATCAAAAAATCTAAATTTTCTTTTCTTAAATGCCAAGTTTTAGATAATTAAACTACGAGTTCAGGAAGGTATCTCATTCCCCATTTGGGTCATTATTTCCGTTTCTGTGGCGAAAATAGTGAAGTTTTATGCGAAAAAAAGTGATTTTTTTTGGAAATCAATTTTTTAAGGGGTTAGGTCGCAATTTTTTGAAAAAAAAATCAAAAAATCTAAATTTTCTTCTTTTAAATGCCAAGTTTTAGATAATTAAACTACGAGTTCAGGAAGGTATCTCATTCCCCATTTGAGTCATTATTTCCGTTTCTGTGGCGAAAATAGTGAAGTTTTATGCGAAAAAAAGTGACTTTTTTTGGAAATCAATTTTTTAAAGGGTTGGGTCGCCATTCAAACTAATCAAACTCTCCTCCAATACTTCCAATTACAGCAAGAACTCACATAAAAACTCGGTGAAGCCGAACATCTCGGACTTGGTGGTGCTGCGGAATATGTTGGTCATGTAGTAGAAGTGCAGGATGGAGATCTCGCTGGCGTTGCTATAGGGTCCATGGAAAATGTAGTCGGGCAGATTCTCGCCGGCCTGGAAGCGAGGATCCGAGACGATCGAGGCCGTCGAGAGGGTGGCCTTGTAGGTGAGCTCGAAGCAGCCCGGCCAGCAGCTCTCGCAGGAGAGGTTCGTCATCGAGGACTCGATCTCCGTCTGCACCCGATCGGTGCACTGGTTGTCGTTGGGCCCGCACACCCGGGCCAGCGGATCGATGCGCGGCAGGTAGTACAGCACGCAGCTGCACTCCCGCAGCAGCAACTTGGCCTCGCACTCCAGCTCGCAGTTCTTGCGCGAGTACGTGCGGTAGTAGGCCAGGTCGTTCTCGTCCGAGAAGATGCAGCGGCGCACCGACTTCTTGATCGATCGTATGGTGGGCAGGGCGTCCTCGTAGACCGGCTCGATGGGGATGCGGGCCTCGCGTCCGGCGGTCACCACGAACCCATAGTTGCTCACCTTGGGCAGCTCGGCGGGATTGTGAACGAGGACCTTTTGGGTGGTTTTGAACACACGCAGAAAAATTTATTTTTATTTTTAGGGTATGTTACCAAATTGGGATTTTTTAAAAATGTTATTTTGAAAGAAAAGGTTTCAGAGGAATTAATGAAAAAGACACGAAATCATAGGGTACTTTTTAAATTCTATAAAAAAAAATGTTTTTTTTTTAAAAATGCTGATTTACATGTTTACGTATTTACCGAATAGTATGCAAAAGTAAAAAGTTTCAGGTAATTAAAACTGTGAGAAAATATTATTAGCGAAATCTTTTCAGTTTATAAACGAATCAATATTTTAGAAAATAAATAATTTTTTTTATAAACATTTCCGAAATTTTTAAACAAATTGTAAACTAACAACAAGGTTGTCTGTTTTGTAGAAAAATTTTTTTTCGGCTTTTATCTTTGAAAAAAATATTTTTAAAAATTTGTATATAATAATCTTATTGTGTGGCAGCCTGTTTTTTGATATTTATGTTTTTAAAGCTATATGTTTCCTCCCATAAAGTTTCCATTATTTTTCCGATTGTTTCTATGGCTGGTATAACCATTATGAATTACTTATGCATTATTTTTATGGTTTCTTTTAGTATATTAATTTACGATAATTACACAGAGAGTACAATGTACAATGTTTATCCCAAAAACTAATTGGTTAGTTCAGTAAATAGTGTATATTTATCAAAGAGATGTTGAATAACTAGCATTAACCATTTATCTTTTTATCATTTTGTTCTGAAACTAAGAAAATTCTTGCTCAAAGTAATAATTCTCCCTGTGTAACTTTATTCCCGTAAAATCGATATGGCCATGTAAATTTCAGGTCATTTCAGGTCGTTTTTACATGAAATACTCTTTTCAACCAGTTCAAATTTACCGATCTACATTTCATATCGATTTTTTTTTTGGGTTCATAGTACTTATCAGGCAGGTAGTCTCACCTTGAATCCCACACTCATGGACTTGGTGCAGTAGTACTCCGCTATGGAGGCGTTCAGGACGACGGTGAGGCCCATGCGGATGCCAGTGCCGCCCGAGGTGCGCGGATAGTAGAACTCGGGCAGCTTGCGGGCATAGCCCTTCTCGGGCGTCCAATCGATAGGCTCGTAGCGCGAGTTCGGCTGAGCCGGCTCCCAGCGCACATCGTCGCTATAGTTCCGGATGAGATACGATGGGTCCAGGGCATTGAAGTTGCAGCACAGTCCGTCGTCCGTGAGAATCGAGTTGAAGAGCAGCGAGCACTCCTCCGCCCGCGATCCAAAGCTGCAGTAGAGCAGCATCTTCTCGCACGGCTGTGCCACCTCGACGAGGATCGCCTTGAAGTACTTCCAGGTGCCGATGTACGAGATGGTCGTGTCGCCGCCCTGATCGCACAGACCCATCAGCAGCGAGAAGTTGGTGCTGGTCCGCGAAATGCGATCCACCTGGCTGAGCATCGCCTGGTTGAGATTGCAGATGGTGATCGCCGGAAAGGGCATGTTGCTGGTCAGCTTTTGCTTCGCACTGGTCGAGATTATTATCGGCGAAGCGCTCCACTTTACGTACACGTTGGAGATGAAGAAACCCGAGAGGATCACCACCAGCACAAAGGCAATGCCGAAAAAGACCCTGAAATTATGGATGGGAAATAATATTAGGGCTTTGAAAGTATTTATATTGAAACCCACCTAAATGGGTGTGAGAAAGATGGTGAAATGCAAGCATTAAAGCAAAAAATCGCTTGAAAGTGGCGCCATCTAGCGGGAGGGTTATTCAAAATAACCCAAAAACTATTATTTGCTCATAACTTTTTAGTGAGTAGTTTGATTTAAAATAATTCTTTTACATTTCCGTAGTTATTACTAAGCCAAACAAATTTGTAAAAGCTTGGAAGTGGCGCCGTCTAGCGTAAAGTTATTAAAAATATCCCAAAAGTATTATTTACTCATAACTTTTTAATAAGTAGTCTGATTTAAAAAATTTCTTCTACATTTCGGTAGGTAAATACTTAACTAACCGTTCTGGAATGGTGATGCTCTCCTCGGCGATGTACTTTAGGCCATGAAGAGTGCTATTCTTCAGGTAGTAAACCACACTACGCTTGATCGCCGCACAGCTACAGATGGTGTTCTCATCGTCCTCCGACTCGGAATCCTTTTTCCACATCGAGGAGCCACTTGGACGCCGCCGCCTGCTGTCCGCCAACTTCCTCATGATGCACTGTATCCCGACCTTTGCGGATCGCCAGTATTTATAGAGGTCAACTGCTAATGGCAAACTCCATTTGCACTTGCATTTCCATTGCGGTGGTCATCAGGCTTAATCATATTGACCCAATGCAAACAAGGTCGTCCATTTGCTGTGATAACTGCCAAATTGATTTTGGCCCCCTCGAAAATCAAGCAGATGGCCACAAAATACGATTACATGTCAGCATAAATAAAGTTTACACTTGAAAGTAAACAAGCATGCACGCACACTCTTCACACGCAGAATGAAAATGGCATTTGGGAATGGAAATTTTATAAATATCTAATGGGATTCTATCATTTTAGTGACTTACCAAAAAAGTTTACAATTCTATATTTTTCTTTGATTTTATAACAAGTGCTAAAATTAAAATAATGGAAAAAATATCAGATGGTAAACTTAATTGGTCAAGATTTTTTATGACCGCCAAATGTTCTGGCAAATAATAACGCATTCATTCTGAAACTCAGTGTGGCAGAATTCATTTAATGGGCATCTTTCGTGAGCTAGTTAAGTACTTCATAAATAATATCAATCAGACGAGCGGCATTCTTGGCCCCTTATCCATTAACACTAACCTACTAATGGTACATATTTGGAATTTCATTTGTATATATGTATATATATACATATGTTTACAGATAACTCATTGGGGAAGGGACCTTATATCCAGTATCATTATCACTAGGTATCATTAAAAAAATATGGAAATTATACATCTTGTTTACATAACACATTTCCATCATCTTTAAAAAGTAATTTCAGGCACTTAAAAATATTACATCTTTTATGTCTTCAAAATAAAACTGAAGCATTTCATATTCACTTTCATTTTCTTTTAAATAATAATATTTAGAAAAATGTTAAATAAAATAATTCCTTTCTTACTTATATATTCACAAATTAGAACACATTTCCATTTTCTTTAACTATTTCAGTCAGGAATATTTCATTATTTTACTTTTCATTTTCATAAAACAAATATGGAAATTATACATATTGTTTATGTATTAACATATCACATTTCCATCATCTTTAAAAAGTAATTTCAGGCATTTAAAAATATTAGATCTTTTATGTTTTCAAAATAAAACTGATTAGCATTTCATATCCACTTTCATTTTCTTTTAAATAATAATATTTAGAAAATAATTCCTTTCTTATATATTCACATAATAGAACACATTTCCATTTTCTTTGACAATTTCATTCAGGAATATTTTACTTTTTTTACTTTTTCTATTCCATTTTTTTCAAAATAATCTCTTTCAAGTTTCAAAATTTTAAATCATAAATTTCATAATAACCAGAAACTAATACTCCGTATGTAAATAACTGTAGTTTACTATTTGTTTCATTAAAAAAAATTGTTAAAATGCTTTAAATCATTCCATCATTTAAAAAACGTCTTAATTAGGATTGAACTGGAAGAAGTCCACGTTGAGATCGAGGATGGCCTCCGCATTGGGCGTCTCCTTCATGGTGAGCGCCTCCACGGCATTGTCGCTGGCATGATCGTAGCCATGATTCACGGTCGGCGGGGCAGCTGCCACTGGCGGCTGCATGAGATCGCTAACATTCCTGAGCAGACTCTCCTCCGACGGCGGATGAAGTTGCCCGCCTGCGGACAGATTCAGACGTTGTGCCGCCTCGTCCGTGAGCGGATCGTCCAGCGACATGCTCAGCTCGGCGTAGACCACCAGATTGCGGGCTCCGCCACTGGCGCTGCTGGGCACCAGAGCTCCGCCATCTGGCTCCGGCATGGGAGCCTGCGGTGATTCCATGGCCGACATGTCCAGGGCATACTGACCCTCGGGTATGCCCAGAACGCGTGCAATCCGAGCGTTCACGAAATGCAATCCCGAGGTATTCCGTATGAGCCGCTGGCTGCGCAGCTGCAGCTGCTCCACAAAGTCGTTCAGTTCGTTTAGGAACAAGTCGGAGCGCTGCTCCTCGCTGAGATGCGAATGCCGCTGCAGTTGGGCCGTCAGGAGGCCAAAGAGCGAGGGCGAAGAGGTGTGAGGAGGAGGAGGAGCTGCTGCTGGGGTTGCTGCTGCAGCAGCTGGTGGCTGCTCGCCAGGACGCGGCATGTGCTCCGGAAATTTGACAAAGTGACGCTGCAGTCGGCGGCCCAAAAAGATCTTTCCACATCCAGGACAAACGGCATTCTTGGGCACGGCTCGTGGTGTGGGCGCTGGACAAGGTTCCTGGCTGCTGGCGCTGCTGGTGCTGCTACTAGTACTGGTGATGGTACTCTTCGGTTCTGGCTTGGGTGCCCTGTAGTCCTTGTCCCGCAAATCGGCCACCAGCATCTCCAGCATCTGAGCGGAACTGGGCTCCACGGCGGAACCGTTGCTCACAGGAGCGGGCCGTGGCATGGAGCTGCGCACCTGGCGACCGGAACGAGTGCGCTGGGTGTCAGCAGCAGCAGCAGCAGGTTTCTCCTCCTCCGCCGGTGGCTGTTTTTTGGCCGCAGGAGCTACCATTTGGCTGACCCTTTTCAGGGGTCTGCCCACTTTGGGTGGCGGATTTTGCGCATTTTTTGCCATCGGCGGACGAATGCCCATGCCTCCGGGATCTGGACAACGGTAAATGGTCATCTGATGCGTCACTGCATCCGTGCGAATCACCTGATTTCGCTTGCTGTAAAGGATTACAGGATTGTTTAGAAGTAATCCATTAGGCGGGGGAACTACTACTTACCGATCGATGACTATGTGATCGTCCTTGGCCAGCTGGTGCAGGCTGCAGGCCAACCGGCAGAGAGTGTCCTGTTCTGGCGGCACATCCTCCACAGAAGCGGGCGCGCAGTTCTCTGCGGGATTCTTGACATCCATCCGTCGATCCTCCTTTTCCGGCAGCGTCTGCAGGTCGCCCAGAACCAAGGGATCCTCCAGGTGAGGCTTCATTGGCCAATCACGTTTCTTGTTTACCAATAAATGCAATAAACAATTTAAACACGGCACTTTTGTTGTGATTTTTGGTATTAGAATTAGGGATTTGCAGTATTTAAATACTATATATTTTAATACCAAATAAATGCAAAAGGCGTTATCGGATTTTAAGCACTTTTTGCTGGTATTTTCCTGGAAAAGCAAAGCTCTTTTTTCCGGGTAATTTGATTTGTTTTGGTTTGGACTCCAGCGTGATCCTGGTAAGAAACGAGAATGGCCGGCAGCAAGGGAGTCATCAACGTGCCCTGGCAGCAGCACCACCACGGCGCCCCTTTCGAGCGCCCGTTTCCGTCGATGAGCCGCCCGGAATGCATTGGCGTCTGCACCATTGACGCTCGCCGGGATTATGTGGACGACGCCAGCGGGGCCAGCTACTTGGTGGGTCCACCCTTCCCCCATCTGCCGATCGATCTGAATGCTGGGATAGAGGACGTGATCCGCAAGCCCACCGACTTCGCCACCAAGGATCTGGAGTTCGCTCTACTCTACGTTCTGCACCACAAGGAGCAGATGCTCCGACGCCGCCGCTCCGATCCCAGAGCCTACAGCCTGGACACCGACTATTTCACGCTGCGCGGCATTCTGCGCAAAATTATGTGCATGCAGTACGAGTGGAGTGAGGAGTTGCGCATCAAGGCCACCCTGCTCAACGGCACCATCTACATGGCCAAGGAGGATACACCGGAGCAGCGGCTGGAGAACGAGAGCATGACCAAGGGCCAGCTAGATATGTGCTCTTGGGGCTTCAAGTTCGAGCAGTATATGACCAGCGCCGAGGCGCAAGGCAAGCCGGTGACCGATGTGCCGGTCAACGAGGGGGAGGAGTTCATGGCCATGTTCCGGGGCCGGCTGGCCGGCTTGCGGCTGATCTTTGGGGCCGAAATGGACTGTGTGGTCAGCCAGGAGCCAGTGTAAGTACTATCCATGAATGAAGCATTCAAATTTACCCTCCTAACTGATTATTTCAATCGCTTCTAGTGACTTCAAAGATCGCAAAGTGCTGAACTCGCTGACATTCGTGGAGCTGAAGACCACCGCCCACAATATGAACCACAAGCAATTGCGCAGCTTCGACACCTACAAGTCGGCCAACTGGTGGAGCCAGTCCTTCCTGGTGGGCATCAAGACGATCTACGCGGGACTGCGCGACACCACGGGCATGGTGCAGGTAATCAAGGAGTACGATGTCCGCACGCTGGCCCGCAACAAGCCGTGGAATCCATCGGCCATGACCTGGTTCCTCGAGCAGTTCCTGAGCAAGCTCAAGGAGCTGCTGTTGGCCATCGACGATCCCTTTGCCGTCGTCCAGGTGACATTCAGCAACAGGCGCGCCAACTACGAGGTGCTGCACGGCCCAGAGCACCAAATCCTACCCGACTGGTATCGCGATCTGCTCAAGGCGGGCTAACTACTTAAGTAATCCATCCGACGCACTAAGTAAGGCATCTACTTTAAATCACTCAAGTCTCCCAGTAAACTAAGAAAAGTGAGGATATGATTTGGAAAGAATTTTCCACAAGAACGACAAGAAAAATAATCTTAACCAAAAGATTTACTCCTATATATTTAAGTTTGAAAGAAATACGCTTAATAAGAGCCTATATTTATTTTTTTATATCTAAGAAGGCGGCGACTGAAAAATGTAAACGTGTGTATAAATATTGCATTTCGATTTTAATGATAATCGCACGATATAAAAATGTACAACCTGACTTAAAGCTAACATTGAATGCATTCATTAATCACTTGAGGTCATCGGTCTCCAGCAGTGGAACGGCACTCGGCTCCAGTTTGCCGCCTGTGGGTCCATAGCGACGCCTGTCAGGCGGACCGCCGGCGGCGGTGAATCCGCCCATTCCGAAGACGTGGCTGCCACCGCCGCCCAGGGATTCGCGTTTCTCGATGACACAGTCGAAGAAGCGGGACAGTTTCACGGCATCGGTGGTGCCAGCGGCCAGACTACGATTGTCCCGGCAATTCAGCCAGATCTCCTCGGCGCCACATTTGTCGGCTAAAAGATGGGATGGGTTTAGTCTCTACATTGATAAACGTATAAGATATAGACGCACCTATTCCGCCCGCCTTCTTCACCGCCGTCTTCGGCTGACGCTTCTCGTCTATGAGGTCCAGCTTGGTGCCCATCACCAAGATGGGCGTTTGCGTGGCGCCCAGGAACTCCTCCATATCGAAGCGGATGTGCCCATCCGTGCCGGATGTGTTCGAGGAGAAGCTGCTCAGCGGATTGGTTGGCGACGGCGGCAGGGAGTTGCCTCGCGACTTGTACGTATCCTTGCCCTCCTTGTTCACGATCTCGTACAGCCAGTCGAGCAGCTGCTCCTGCGACTTGCCGTTGGTCAGGTCGTGCACCAGTATGATGCCATGGACGCCCGTGTAGAAGACGCTGCGGGTGTTCTTGTGGCTCAGCGAGCCGCCGATATCGAAGAGCTCCACGAAGTAGGGACACTGGCGGGCGGTGCCCTCCTTGAACTCGTGGATCTTCACCTGGATGTTGCAGCCCACCGTCCAGCCGGGTCGGATCAGTGACTCGTTGTGGGCGATCAGGTGCGTCAGGCAGGTCTTGCCCACGCCTGCGGAGGGGGCCGGGGGGGAAAATGCTCGACAGGATTAGTGGTCGGCGGTTGGTGGTCAGAGGCATCTTTGGCCAATATTTACCCGAATCTCCAACAACAACAATTCGCACCCGATTGTTCATGGCTATTCTGCAGTGTGACCAGGGCAGCGGCCAGCAAAAAACATAATACAAAGAATACCAAATTAAAGTACCAATTTGCATTTTGTTTTTACTTATTTTCGTTTTCTTAATCTTTTTATGCTTCTTAAAAACAATTAAAAGCTATTTTATTTTTTAACCTTATAAAATAAGCAATTAATTATTTCTCATCATCTCGTTTTTAGTATATTTTTCCCGCTATGCGGTATTTAAGTACTGACGCGGTCACACTGGTTCAAAAGCTTAAAAAAAAACACTTGGCAAATTGCAGATAATAAACAAAATCGAAAATAGTTGAGTTTCGAAAAAGATGGAATACGAAAGTGTGCTGATCGTGAAGCCGGAGGTGTTTATCTACAAAATACCGCCCCGTGCGAGCAATCGAGGCTATAGGTGAGTCGACAAATCGGATTGGAAAAGAGGTGACTACTCTTTTCGCCCCCCCCTTTTCTTTAAAGGTCCAAAAATTGAAAGTTTTTCGTGCATTTCAACGCCCCCACATTGCACATACATATGCAGATGTGCGTGTACATAATGTACATATATACATCATGTTTTGGGGGTGTGCGAATGCATTAATTATGTTTTTTTTAGCCAAGGTTAAAGGCAGCTCGACTTCTTCTGGTTGCTGTTGTTGTTGTTGTTGTTGTTCCTGTGCCTCTGAAGTTCAATTCCAATTGATTTTTTTTTTTGCCGTGCAATTATTGTTGAACATTTTCACTTACACGTATCCAAAAACAAAAAACGAAAAAAGGGGGGAAAAAAGAAAAAAAAAAAAGCTCCGCTGGCGTGTGTGTAATTGTTGCTATTGCAGCTCTCTTTGTTTTCCTTTTGTTGCTGTTTATTTCACAGTTAACTGCGCTCAGGTGAGCAAATAACACACAAATTAACCGAATACCCTGAATATTTGGGGTATTATGGGCATTACCTATGGGTATTATCCCTCTAAAACCCCATTAATCAGTCGCCTGGTGATACGATCTACAAGAACCACATTCTACCGGGTTTTCTACAGAGATCTATGGGATATGTAATAGATTATAATAGATCAATTAACCATTTTGTACAAGATATAATGGTCTTTATAACGATCAATTCTTTAGCAGTTATAACTTTATAAAGCCAATCAAATTATGAACGGTTTCTTATCACTATTACCCATTGGATTTACCAACTAAGGATCGTAATATATAACTTTAATATTGTATATTCATGATATAATTAGTAGGTTTCTACTTTTAAAAAATGGGATACAGATATGTTTACTTTGAGACTAGAAGATTAACGAATTCTTTGAATAGAAACCAAAAGATAAAAAAAAATGTAGAGCTCTATTAAATAGAAAAATCTGTGTATCGTAAATACTACCATTTCTCCAAAAAAAAACTACCATTTTATAGATTTTGTATTATTCTGACATATAGTATCACATAGTAACTAATTGGCAATCCTTCGACCTTCGCAGGGCGGCAGACTGGAACCTGAAGGAGCCCACCTGGACGGGCCGGATGCGACTGGTGGCCAAGGGCACCGCTGTCGTGCTGAAGCTGGAGGACAAGACCAGTGGCGCCCTGTTCGCCAACTGCCCCATCGACACATATCCCGGCGTGGCCATCGAGGCGGTCTCCGACAGCTCCCGGTACTTTGTCATCCGGGTGCAGGACGACAACGGGCGATCGGCGTTCCTGGGCCTCGGATTCGGGGATCGATCGGACTCGTTCGATCTGAATGTGGCGCTGCAGGATCACTTCAAGTGGGTGAAGAACCAGGAGCAGATCGAAAAGGAGAAGACGGAGCCCAAGCAGGAGCTGGATCTGGGATTCAAGGAGGGCGAGACCATCAAGATCAACATGAGGATAACGGTGGGTTCAGCTGAAAGGCTTCTAAAGAAAATGTGGGATAAGCTTTTTCTGTTTGTGATAGATCAGATTCATCAACGTAGTCTCGTCTCAGATAAAGATGTGCACATTCCATTATAATTTTTGTTGAATCAGCTTATCTCCTCTGCTGAAAGTGGAGATTTAGCTCACAAAATATTTAAGGAACTTCAAGTAAAGTAAATAATAATACTTGATTATTCCAGAAAAAGGATGGCTCCGAGGGATCCTCGCGCACTGGCAAAAACAAGGGCTCCTCGGGCGTCCTGCCACCGCCGCCCGGTGGTCTTGGCAAGATCGCTCCACCACCGGCCGCCGCCGCAGCCACGACGGTACGGCAAAGTCCCGGCGTCTCGCCCGCCCACAGACCCGCCGCTGGAGGATCCGAATGGACCGACTACGCATCCGCCGGGTGAGTCCTGGACCTGTCAGTCAAGGAATACTGCATACTCCAGTTACGCGAATTCTTTAGATTATCTGTTTTTACCTTTTTCTTGTAATTCTTGCACATAGAACTTTATTAAATTAGAATTAAATGTAATATAAAATTCTCTAACCATATTTTCTAAATGCTTTAAGGAAAACTGCATACTCCAGTTACGCGAATTCTTTAGATTATCTGATTTTTTACCTTTTTAATGAAATATAAAATTCTCGAACCATATTTTTTAAATTTTTACTTTTTTTTAATAAAAAACGTTCCTTCATACATGTACATACTTTTTGCATGCTCTATAGAAGCTAGTTCCGCGAATTCTTCAGATTATCGTATTTTTCCTTACCGCTATTATAGTGATATTTGTAAATTTTGCGCTTAGGAATTATTAAATTATAATTAAATGGAATATAAAATTCCCTAACCATATTTTTCAAACTCTTTCCTATCGTTTCTAATAAAAAACTATGCTCCTCCTTTCAGTGGCAACCAAGGACAACAGAACTCGGCCAATGCCAACGCCAACTGGGTGCAGTTCTAGATAGACATCCTCCTGTTCCTGCTGCTGCTGCTGCTGCGCTTCTACCCCCCAGAACTTTATTATGTTTTAAGACTCTTCAGATGTTTTTTTTTACTCACCATTTGCAAGCAGATTATTTTCGTTTTGAATACGACCAAAAGATTGAACAGAACATTCAGCGAGGGCGTCACGCGTTAAAGTTAAAGTTTTTTAATTAAATTGAAATTGTGTATTAGTTTCCCCGTCCGCCACTCGTCGTCCTCCTTATCTCTGCACTTGCCTCTCGCTCTAATTGGCGGAGGAGAAGGGGAAGAGTGAGAAGCGGGACGAGTTCTCAGTGGGCGGGGATTTGTAGCGAACTATTTAGCCTGGTTGTTAATTGTATAAATGAAGATAACGATAATTTGTATGGGAATTATTCTAAAATGTAATTTGTTAACGTCGAGATAATGCAAGTAAAAAAGTGAATTAAGTTTAAATCAAGTTATATACACGAACACACGAACAGAAACACTGAAACAGAAACTAAGCTAAAGTGAATTATTCAAGTTTTGAGTACTTACACATACGAACATACACACACGCACGTGAAAGGACATTCCGCAGATGAGAGATAGTACGCATTACATACCAATCTTATTTATTGTTAACTCTGCTCCAAATTCCCCCCTAATCAACTTGTTTCGCACACCTACTTTATATGGAACACAAGAAATTATACAGATCTATCATCCTGTTTCCGTTTTCTACTTCGATCGAATGATGTGTGGTTCGAAATGGATTTAATCACTATAGAAATCATACATCGACATGCCATGGATTTCAATATCTTGGCAATTTCGATGCCACAAAACTCGAGAGAATAGCAAGCGGAAACATGGAACATATATTTTTTTTCTGTTTTAAAGTGGCACACACATGCATAGCAACTAAGTAAATCAAATGAATTATATATATAAAATATACAATATGAAGAAATATCCATATGTATTTAATAAACCACATAATTGTAGAGAAGGAAATCTTGCTAAATCTGAATTGTTGTTTGAGAGCCCTCGAGAAATCGATTCCCCACCCAAAATCAATATCCTACAACTATGCTACCGATGAAACTCTGCGTTCCGGTCTCTTGTTTCTGTTGCTGTTGAACGATTATCAAAAAATCTAAAAATCTACAAAAAAAATTATAAGCGAGTTCTATTTGTTCCATAAATGTTTACAATAAGAGCTGCAACTGGCACACATTTACATCGCTTTATCTACTATAGATCTATGTATGTGAAACCCCTCTACTCACAAGTCTACTGGAGACAGCGGGTTTCGCAATATTTAATGGGTATTTTCTTTTTTATTTATAATATTACGAACCGAAATACCTTACAACCCATTATAAACATCTCAAATATAAGTAAAATGATTTTTTTCTATATCTGGTTGCAAGCTTTACACTTTTTGAGAACTGAACCTTTCGGAAATTATAAGAAAACTTCTTTTTTCCCCATTACAACATCAATAAATACTATTTGTTCATATTTAGAACCTATTTTACAATTGTGAAACACACTGTTTTCATAGATTTGCGTTTATGTGGGGGATTATGAGTCCCTGAGCTGCAAAAAAAGGACCTTTTTTAGTGCGGCTCCCGTTTTACTTTCGTAGCTCACTCGAGATAACCTTCGAAACAAACATATTCGCCAGCTTTGAGCAGTCAACAAAATCAACAAACGAAACATAAATTACATGGAAATAAAATTATATATACATATATATATATACACACACAAGATATATACAACATGTAATTAATATTAATGAAATACGAAATAAAAATAGCAATGAATTTCAATGTGAAATTGCAGGGCTATTTATTTCATTGGAAATTTGGATTGGAACTTGAAAAACTAGGGTTTATATAAAATTGCTAAATGAAAACCACTTTGAATTTGATTTTTCTGTTTTTTCATACGTTTTTATTTAACTTACAATTTTGTTTTCGGGTTTCTTGTAGGTTGTTTTTTAATGATGTTCTTTTTTTTAGCTTTTATGGATTCTTTTTTTTTTTTAATAATTCTTTAGGTTTTAGTACATATAATTACAACGCATTATTTTCATAGGACTTCGATTTCCGACTCTTGACTTTGCGCCGATACACAACTAATTTAGAGCCAGCTTCCACTTTTCTTCTGAAATATTTCGCTTTCGAAATTTCTCTACTTCCGGATTGTTCGATATTACTCATCCCAAAACTACGTGGATCAATATTACATCATCGTAAGCTATTCATATACATAGCTATATATAAATAGATGTTGTATATATATGGTATAACCTGGCTAGCTTGAAGTAACAATCACCACAGATTGTTTTTCATAGTTTTCGTTTGGGTTTCGATTTCGTGGATCTTTAGGAGCTCGATCAAACTATTGGGCTCGAATATTTTGATCTCTTGGGGAACTCTGTTCTATTAATCTGTACCACTAGTTTGATCGAACTCTTATAGTTCCACTTCATCCACCCCTTTTCAGTTATGGGTATAATTTCATTGTTTTAGTTTAGATCTTGTAAGGTGGAATTTAGTTTTCTGTTTCGGGGGGGAAGACACCACGTCGTACACATAGCATCTTGAGCTGCATTGGGATTTGAAAATTTGGTGAAATGAGGCGGGATAGGCGGCTTTAAGTAGCATATACAAATCGTGTATATTATATATGTAACATTATATTTCTGTCTCGGTTTTCTTGTGTGGTGTCTCTTAGTTATTTTGTTATTTACACAGCTTCATTTGTGGTTTGCTTGACGCAAAAAAAAATGGGGTTATACACTTTACAATACCTTTCACTATTACTGCTTCGCTTAATCTTAATTCAGACGCACAGCTGGCATATAACAGATATCGTACTTCTAAACTCTTCACACTCCGCTTGTTGTAATGCACGATGACAATGATCAACAGTTTTTGTGTAGCAATTATCTTCATCAACATAAACATTCTTCTGCTGTCATTACTATCAGCATGACTACTTTTTTACTTAAGTGCTATCAACTAAAACGTAACTTAATCTTAATTATGTGTGATTTTTGTGTGTGTTTTACGTACATTCGCTGTATGTAGGTGCAAGGAGTGAGGGAAAAACGGGGAAGGAAGGGTTCTTTAATAAAAAAAAAAAATTAAAGGCATCTATTAAAACGAAAAACTAAACATAAATGTACATTTTATGTTTCCGCAAGCCTGCGACACCAAAATCGGCCGTTCATTCAATTTTCCGCGCAGTATTTCCTTTTCGATTTCAGTAGGTGGAGTGGGTGGTTGGTGCTTTGATGACCGGGAGCTTTGCTTTGGGCTGGGTGGTTCGCGATTGGTATCGGATTGGATTACATGAAGCGCTGGCGTTTACTGCTGTAGTGGCAAATGTCCATTTTGTCGTCGATGGGACTGCCGGGACGCTTGCAATGGCGCGCTATTTCGTTGGCAACAAATGCAAATAGTTCGGGGCCGCTGCAATAATAAGAACGTTTCATTAGTTCATTCGTAAACTCAAGTGAATCTTAGGCTATTTGCGGAACAAGCAATACATCTTTCTATTACATTTTTTCCTTCTTTATCCATAAATGTACATAGATAGGTATTTAAATTTTTGGAAATATCACTGAAACCCGTTCTCAATGCAATGCAATGCATTGCCCAAAAAGGTAATCTCATGTTTCCTGATTTATCTAGAACTTTTAGTAGTTGAACTTGAACAGCAACAAACTCCCCAGAAATGAAATGTTTGACTGGGCATTCAACTAACCGTGGACGCAAAACCAAGGCCTCCTTGAAGGTGTGCAAATCATCGCCGATTCCGCCGCCCGGAGCTCCGACCGTTCCCTCCTGACGGCCACCGACTGCTCCGGCGGACAGCAGATGTCCGCCGCCGCCGGCCGCTGTGGGCGGACCACCGGGCAGGCCCAGTCCGGAGCTGTGAAATCCCAGGCCAGAGCCGCCGCTGCCGCTCTGATGGTGATGCTCCGGCTTCGGCGAGCTGCAAGAGACGAAGAGAGATGTTTTAGTCTGGCTTGTTTGGGGCCAATTGGCAAACGGCGACTCACCGACGATTGGCATGTGGATTTGAGTTGGATGGCGGTAGGGGCTTTCCGGCCAAATAGGCCAACAGATCCTCGCGCCTTATCATCCGGCGTTTTTTGCTGCGCGCCCAATCGGCCAATTCGCGAGTGCGTCTTTGGTAGCCGCACTGAATGGCAGCGTCGCTGGTGCGTTTGAGACCATCACATGATTCTGCAGGGGATCGGAGGGTACAAGAATTAGTTGGGCATGCATACGATGCGACGCACGATTCAAACCCACCTTTGTAGAGTGTTGTCACAGTGCCAGCTGCGGTCTGGAAGGGCAGCCATAGGGCGCCTGTGTCTGAGGAAAATGTGTTCGATGAGCGCTCTGCAAGTGATGATAAGATATCATTAATATCCAGATAAATGTATACTTATAAATAAAGCAATTTCATATAAATCCCGCATATATTTTGATACATTTTGATGTTATTGGTATGGAGCTATGGATATTGTTAAATAAATCGAATAAGTCTTGGGACCATCTTATTATCAGTATTGTTGTGATCTATAGATATTCTAAAATAAATCTAAGATATCATTAATATTCAGATAAATATAAATTTATAAATAAGCGATTTCATATATTTGTATGGATTTATGGATATTGTAAAATAAATCGAATCAGTCTTAGGACCATCTTATCATTATTGTTGTGATCTATAGATCGCAAGACCATCATATAATCGTGTATGTTGTGAGCCTTGGAACTCTTATATCAAAAAGATTCATTTTTTAAAAAATGATTTTTATTATACCTATATTAATATTATTTTTTTAATTTTATACTAATCTATTATGTTTATAATGCTTTTGTATAACTCTGTATTCGAAAAAAGGTCATTCCTAGACTTACTCGAAAATAGATCATTCCTACACTTTGAAAAATCCTAATAATGACAAAGAACTCGAAAATTACATGGGATGGTGAAATGTAAACAAAAAACTATGATTTAATACATTCCCTATCATATCTTAACATAAGTACTTTAAAATCCTACATAGAAAATATTACTATAAAATGTAGATTACTGTAAGATTTATGCATCTCATAAGATTAACAAAAAAAAAACAAAAAGTGGTGAAATTCAAATTTTGATATTAAAAATACAATTACTTTGATAAAAAACCATTTCTAAATTTCGATATTGAAAATTCCATAGACATACATATTATAAGATTAGTTTCGTAGGTACACAAAGTGGAATGGAGGAATAGCCGACTTGAGATCCTTGCAAAAACAATTTCTAGGTGGAATGCGAACAATGAAAACAAACATGTCCGACTTGTCGATCGGTTTTTCCCTCCGCCGCTCTCTCCCTCTCTCTATCTTGCGCCTTTGACCCCTGCTCCTTGCACACCTGCTGCACACGAAAGGATGGAAAAGGACGAGAGACAGAGACAGGGGCCGAGTGGGAGGGAGAGAACGAGAAGAGCCGTTATCGACCCGGAGGAAGAGGAAGAATGCGGTGCAAGAGGGATGGCAATAGGCTCTCCAAATATGTAATTTGCAATGAAATAAAAAAAACGCATTGGGAAAGCTGAGAGCGAGAGAGATTAATCTTTCACTTATGTACCCCACCCCCTCCTTTTTCCCATTTCGCAAGCCGAAAACAATGACGAAAGCAAAACAGCTGTTCGACCCTCACACACACACATGCACAGTCAGTCAGATGAGGCTGCACGCACATGTTGATTAATGATATCAACAACAACAAAAGAGGCCCCAGCTCCAACAACAAGGAGGGGGAAATTCTTTCAGGCGACGACGCCTCTGCCCTTTTCATCCTCTTCCTCTCCCTATTCCATTGCCAGTGCACTTGCCTCTCGCCATCTCACTTTTCTAGTCCTCTCTCTCGTTTTCTTTTGCTCCCTGTTCTATTGCATCTCCCCCTCCCCCAACAATAACAATAACAACAACAACACTGTAGCCCTTTCTGCATTTTGATAATGCGTAGTATGAGGAGCGAGCGAGAAGGGGAGTTGCATTTTCATGAAAGCCGGGCTGCTGGTCCCCTCTTCTTCTTCTTGCTGTTCTATTAATACCTCGCCCAAAACTATTTTTGAAGAGAGACTGCACACACACACAAACAACAACACACACAGATAGACAGACAGAATGGAAACACAAAGAACAGTAACAAAAGAAAAAAAGGAAAAAAAAATGTTGAAGCTTGGAAGCCGAAGCCGAAGACGAAGCCTACGCCCTTGGAAGGGATAACGGGATCTCTAGCCCCACCCCCTCACCTCTGTAAAGCTGGGCAACGGCGGTGGCCGAATCCTGGAATGCTCCCCACACGGTGCTCAGATTGTTGTCCCGCTGACGCACGTACTCCCGTTCGAATTCATCGTGCTGACCGTGGATTTCGCGGTGACACTGCTCCTCCAGCCAGCTCTCCTCGCCGCCCGACTCCGGTTGTTGTTGCATTTCTCTCTGCGTCTCACTCTCTCTCTCTCTCGGGCGGGTCGGGACGTGGGCGAGTGTGCTCCAAGTTACGGTTCCTTTCCCGTTCCGGCAAATGCCTGGGCCTCTGGACAACCTTCTCTTCTTCTTCCGCTGCTCCTTTTCTGCTGCTGCTGCTTGTTCTTCTTCTTCTGGTGGTGCTGCTGCTGCTGCTACGACGACACACGCACACACACTGGCACACACGCGAAACGAAACGCACCAACACACTCGCACGCACTTTGGACCAACTCTTGGTTTTGATTTTGGATTTGGCCAGGAAATCGGTTGGCAATCCACCGTTTTGACCGTCCTCGCAAGCCGATTGCTCCTCTGGCCGCCCGGTTGTGGATGAATTTAATTTATTTATCGTACGAACGACGAGCGAGCAGCACTTTTATGTTGTAAACCAGCACAAAAAAGAACTCACACTCAGCGACGGCGTTGCCAGACGGGCAAGAACTGCCAAGCGAACGCTGCTGGCATAGCATTCTAGTTCGATTTTCGGAACCGAGTTCTGAACCGGCGAACCAGTCACGAACTTGGTGTTCTTAAAAATAAAGATGGAGGCCTGGGGCTTACTAATGCTAAAAAATTATGTAGAAACTAATTTCTAATAGTATCAAATTGCTAAACAATTTCATTTCCTAAATTCCCAAGTTCTGAAGAGAGTATTGACTTGATTAACCAGTTACAAATCACAGGTTTCTTTAAATAAAAGTTGAATGTGTATTTTTATACTTTTTTATTTTATTTCATATCCTTTTTTATTTAAGCTAAACATTTATTTGCTAGTTCGCTTTTAATTTGTGAGCCAGTGAAAAATGTTTTGTTAAACATTTCCATTTAATAAACAAAAACATAAAAGTAATATTACTACTCATCAATTATTGTTTTTATTGCTTCGAAAACTATTAAATAAAAGGATAAGCTTAAAAACAAGTAGATTAATTAACCCAATTTTTCCCGAGAACGGCTTTTCCATTCAAGAAATTTGCTGAATTGATAAACATATTACGCACTTAAGTGGTTCCAGTTCCGCGGTAACTAGTCCCGGAGCAGCTTACTTTTCGAACGAGGTGGCAACGCCGCAACAGTTGTCTGCACGTTTTTAAACGCCGGCCAAAATCCCCAACGATTCGTAATTCGAATTCAAAACAAAGGCGAATCCAGGATGTTTATGAACTCCAATCTCTTCGAGCCGGGCAAATCGAAGCCGGAGCGGAACTTTGTCCAGTTGGCGGTGAAGCAGAACCAGCGCTTCGATGGCCGGCGGCCCAATGAGTGCCGCGATGTGGAGCTGACCTTCGGTGCGGATTGGGGCACTGTGGCCGTCTCCCTGGGCGAGACGAAGGTGCTGACCCACGTGACCTGCGACCTGGGCGCCCCGACCACCGCGCGGCCCAACGAGGGCAAGCTCCTGCTGAACGTGAGCCTGGGCGGCGTCGCCTTCCTGGACGAGGTGCAGACTACGCACGAGCAGCGATCCCTCACCCTGAACTCCCTGCTGGAGCGCACCTTCCGCAGCTCCCGGTGCGTTGACCTGGAATCCCTGTGCGTGGCCGCCGAGCAGCATGTGTGGTGCATCCGCGTGGACATCAGTGTGCTCAATCACGACGGCAATCTGTATGGTAAATGAGCAGGATTTGTAAAGGAAAGATCTTCGAAGATCATCAGATTACAGCATTATCTATACATTATTCCCATTCCAATTGATTGTACCATTGAATCTGTATGGTAAATCAGCAGGAGAACTGCCTTAAACTCTTTGTAAAGGAATGATCTTCAAGAACATCCATACATTACTCCCATTCAAATTGATATTCTGGTGATCTGTAATTTAAATCAGCAAGAGAACTATCTTGTTAAGGAAAGATCTTCACATTACAGCCTTATCTACATATAAATCCTTCATTCTTTAACCATTTTGATCATCGAATCCCCACTTTTTCCCACAGATGCCAGCACCATAGCCACCTTGGCTGCTCTGATGCACTTCCGTCGACCGGACGTCACCTTTGCCGACGACGAACTGCGCGTTTACACGGAAAAGGAGCGCGAGTTCATTCCCCTGCTGTTCCTGCACTATCCCGTGAGCGTCACCTACTGCATCTACAAGAGCAGTGGCCAGCCCATTGTGGATCCCACGCTGCTGGAGGAGAACGCCGCCGATTCGGTGATTGTCTTGAGTTTCAACTCGTACCAGGAGCTGTGCACCCTCAATGCGGGCGGCACTGCGCCCACAAATGTACGCACCATCATGCAGTGTGCCCGCAATGCGGCGACGCGCGCCAAGTCCCTGGTGGATTTCATACGCAAAGCACTGGCGCTGGACGAGGAGCGTCGGCAGCAGCAGGGCGGTCGTTTGTTCCGCGGACTGGTGGCTCTAATCGGCGAGAATCCGCACAAGCTGAGCTACACACAGCTGATGGGCCAGCAAAGGCAGGAACTGCCGGCGCCTGTGAGCGAAAAAATGGAGGTAGATGCCGAGCCCAAGCCAGCGGACGAGCGGGAGGAGATCCCGGTCAAGGGAGAGCCCGCCAAGCAGGAGACAGGTGAGCTTTGAGCGTTCTGTCGTTAGCCAGGGCAATTGGTTGAATGGTTCCCTCCTTACAGTCGCGCCCCTCGACTCGAGCAATTGGCTGCCGCAGGATGAGGACTCGCAGGAAGTGCCCACAGTGCCCGCACAGGCATCCGCAACGAAGGCCGCCAAGGGCAAACAGAATCGCAGCAAGAGCAAGGCCAATAAAAAGCAATTCGCAAAGAAAACAAGTACGTTAAGGGAGCATACAAGTGTACAAAACCTGAATTTGAATGCCCAAAATCTGTTTCCAGATCACAGCGACTCCGAGGAGGAGGCCAAGCCAGTCATCTAGCCGCTTCACCAAGTAGCAGTCATGTAGTTAAGTGAAAATGCTTTCTATTAAGTTTTTATTTAGGCTTAAATGTATGGCTAAAATCAGTCTAGGCTTTAACAGAAATCGTTTAATGCGGAATTCCAATTTGATGCATGGATGTCCGATGTTCGTCTTAGTTAGGCTTAAACTAGAGCTCTAAATATATATATGTTTCCAACCCACCGGGGCAAACGAGAGACGATGTTTAAGTTTAAATATTGCAAGTTCCTCTGTTTCATTTCACTCTCTTACAGCGATATTGTGTGTGGTTTTCCGATTATGTATTACTTTTATTGTAGTCTAATTGTGCTTCGATTCGATTTAAGGTTTATTGGTGTCTTACTGTGTGTGTCTACTGCTGTCTAGCCATCCCCACTTAACTTGATGTATAATACAAACGATTAAATGAACAACATTCGCGTCGCCATATGTCTTTAAGCCTAAGATTACGAATTGCTATTTGATTGAGTGTGTGGTGTGTGGAGTGTGTGTTCTCTGTTAATTCTCTTGTAAATTTACATAGTTTATTTAATGTAATGCGTGTATAAAGAGCTATTAACAACGGACCAAGGCTACAATTAGTTTTGTAAATTTTTTGTTTTTGTTTTCGTTTAAGATTAAGTTTACGTTTCATCGCGTTATACTATTTTTTGGGAGCACCAGTTGCCTTTCTCCTTACGCACTTTCATTGCATATTTCATTTCGATATTACTTGTTATTCCATGTTGGGGAGTCGAGGAAAGGATTTCGGGCAGTGGTGTTGTGGATACGAAGGTATGTAGGTATGTAGGTTAGGGTGTACAGATGAGAAGGACATTTCGCTATCAGTATTATATCGTATTTCCTTTTTCGGGGGGGGTGGTGAACAATGCCGACACGTCCAGCAAATGCAGCAGCAACAATGTGAGAGAAGTGTTAGTTGTGGCGTTTTGGCCAGCGTTAGAACGAGTAGACGTCGTCGGCATCCTCCTCCTCCCTCCGCCCGCCGACGCGCCTTCAGGTGGTGTCATTGCCAAGGCCATTCTTCTGGTCCAGCTTGTTCGAGCCCATCTTCACCATGTAGACGAAGAACGTGATGATCTCCTTCTCCTTGATGGGTATTGTCTTGAAGTGCTTCATAATGGTCTGAAAAAGAGAGGTGGCAAGCGTTTCATTTAAGAGTTTAAATCAGAATGGAGCTTATTAATTAGGAAAATCATGCAGAAGGGGCTGTATATGGTTATTTAGCTGCTCTGAAGCAAGCAAATGATCATTTTCTGGGAGATCTCTTGACTTAAGTCGCCTAAAACACTTGGTAAGTAAAAGGAGGCTAGGGAAAGTCTACTTAAGTGATTATAGGATCGAATACCCAGCTAAAATGTAGTGTTTCCAGTGATTCTACATGGTTTTCTCGCACTAAAGTCACTCAATGGAGAGGAAACCTTGACTTCTCCATGGTACCCAGTGTTTTAAATGATTCTACAGGGTTTCCTTGGACTAAGGTCACTTAATAAAGGAGTAAACCCGACTTCTCCACCCACCCAGAGCTAGTAACTAGTGCTAGTAACTCACATCCGCCAGCTGTGCCCGCTTCATGCCCTGCCTCGTCTGGACCTTGAAGTGACGCTTATAGCGGCGCAGCGTGCTCACGCCCAGCTGGTAGAGATCGGGGAACTCGTGCAGATCCGTGTCCGTCTCGTTGCTGTCGTCCTCGCTGTCCTTGCGACGCCGCTTGGTTCGCACCGACTGGATGCGCTCCTTGTGATGGTCACAGATGTAGATGTGCTGCGCGGCCGGGTCGCTGCTCAGCTTGAGCCGCTTCTGGGCCACCGTCTTCTGGATGCGCTTCGAGTAGCTGGCGTAGCCGGCTTGGTTGCGACACCGCTCCATGTCGTCGATCAGGCAGCAGGTTTGGTCCGTGTGCCCGCGACTGTCCTCCTCGCCGGTGCTGAATCCGTTGTTCATCCTGGTCTGTCCGCTCTTCGCGCCCGCTGCGTATCTCTAGCCAAATCCCGTGTTCAATTCAATCCAAACCCAATCCTTTCCTGCTTTTTCGCCTTGCTCGCTCTGCCTTCTCTGTTTCTGTTTTTCTCCGTTTCTCTTCTGTTTTTTTCTTTCCTTTTTCTATGCTGCAGTGTGGCCAGCGGGAGAGGTGAGCAATTATACCAAGAAATACGGTCATGCTAAATAGCAGGGACACCCACCCTGGCTACGTTAGAAAGGCATTCCACCATCTGGCAACGCCATTTTGGGAAATTCCTTACTTTTCCGGGCTTTTTGTTGTCGGCGCTTGCAAAAGCAGCCCCGCCCACCGCCACCGCCACCGCCCACCGTCCACCGGCAGACAAACTCGCAACTGGAGGAGATGGCCCTGCCCTCGATCTCAACGCTGCTGGGCGTGGCCTTCCTGGCGTACATCGGCCACTCCATCTACCAGATGTCGCAGCTCTTCACCACGCTGCAGTGCAGCGGCCTGCCCTGCTACACATCCTTCCTGGCCGACCGGCCGCGCCTCCAGCTGGCCCTCTTCTCCTCCCTCGCCCGCAACCCCATTGCCTCCGAGGTGCGCGATCTGTACAAAGCCAAGCGATTCGACTACGACCAGGCCTTCGATCACGACTTCCAGCTGGATGTGCCGCTCAAGACGCGTCGCAATGGCTCGCTGTACTTCCATGTGGTGGTGGCCCTGGAGGGTGAGCCGCTCGAGTGGCGCAGCCTGCGACGCGATGGACCCACCGTTGTGCACACCATGAGTCTCACCGATTACATGGTGCCGCGGGCGGAGGCCTTTAATCTTCTAGGGGATTCGGATAAGGGAGCTCCAGCTGCCGCAGCTGTGCAGGAGAAGAAGTCCTCCTCCTCCGCTGCCTCCTCCTCCTCCACTGGACGTCCCAGCACCCACATTCGCTCCAATGTCTATGTAACGCTGCTCACCGATCTCTTCTCAGTTTCGCAAGCGGATGTCCCGCCGGAAATGGCACCACTCATCCGCGTCAATCGCATGCAGCAGATCCTGCCCATCCTGCAGACGGACACGTTCAACACACGGATGAAGGACCTGGTGCCCGTCACCCGCAACACCAGCGAGTTCACCTTCAGCTTCCACTACAAGCCCGTGGGCGTGGGCAAGCTGCGCCTGATGCTGCTCATGGAGCACGCCACCCAGGCGCTGCTCACCATTGGCTTTGCCACCAAGGACATTGACGAGGTGAAGGGCATCTTCTCGGACACAAATGTCTACCTGCTGTGCGGCACCATCTTTGTGTCCAGCATCCATGTGAGTAGTAGTAGCTTTGATTTGGTTAGAAATGCCATTATAAGATTCTAAACCCCGCAGATGCTCTTCGACTTTCTGAGCTTCAAGAATGACGTGGCCTTCTGGCGGCGCAAGCAGTCGTACGAGGGCCTCTCCAGCCGCACCACCATGTGGCGGGCGTTCTCGCAGATCGTCATCTTCCTGTATCTGCTGGACGAGAACACCTCGTATCTGGTGCTGGTGCCCGTCGGCCTGGGCACCCTCATCGAGCTGTGGAAGTGCAAGAAGATCCTGCGGCTGGAGCTCAGCTTCAGTGGGCTCATACGTCGCAAGCTGGAGCAGGTGGACCGGCGCAACGGGAAGCAGGTGCCAGTGGTGGAGGCGGAGGAGCAGCGGACCGATCAGTTCGATCGCCAGGGCATGCGTTATCTCAGCTACCTGCTGTATCCGCTCTGTCTGTGCGGAGCTGTGTACTCGCTGCTCTACCAGCCGCATCGTTCCTGGTACTCGTGGACACTCAACTCGCTGGTGAACGGGGTCTACGCCTTTGGGTTTCTGTTCATGCTGCCGCAATTGTTTGTCAACTACAAGCTCAAGTCGGTGGCCGCACTGCCGTGGCGCGCGTTCATGTACAAGGCATTCAACACCTTCATCGACGACTTCTTCGCCTTCATCATCACCATGCCCACGGCGCATCGGGTGGCCTGTCTGCGCGACGATATTGTGTTCATCATCTACCTGTACCAGCGCTGGCTCTATCCGGTGGACAAGAGTCGCGTGGACACGGGCCTGGCCATTGGCGAGGCCACGGATAACGCGGCGAACTCCTCCACCTCCACCGCCGCCAGTCGCAAGAAGCGCAACTGAAGCACATTCCACTCGCATTTCAATGTAATCCGACTCCGTCTTTAGTTTAGTAGTGATATTAATCCCCTTGTCGTAGACTTGAACTGTTTGGAAACCGCATTTAAATGGTTACCTTGTGCTAAATACACACCGTGTGCAGTCATTGTCAATTAGAAGGCAGTGCAACCCAACCGAAAATGCATTTTATAGAGTTTTAAAGAGCGCCAAAAGGTCGCAAAACTAAGGAATCAACTAAAGGCGCCTATTTTAACATTGTAAACTAGGAAATACGTGTAATGTTGGATTGCCTAGTTAAAAGTAGCATATATATACCCTTTTAGAAACAGAAACAGTTAACAGCAATTCAGAAAATCACAATTAACCAAGAGGAAATGCATTTTATGAAACTTAAACGAAGCATCAGAAGGCTGCATTAATATATAGAATTAAATAAAATCACATATTTTAAAAACGCAAACCATTTCTATATATTTTTATGCCACTTTATTAGCTTAAAGACCGATATTTGTGCTGGATGCGTGTGATTTGGGGGGCCATTGGTATATAGGATATGGGATTTGGGTTGTGGAACGGTTTGCAGTTCGGCGTGACGACAAAAAAAGGGGCTGCACTTAAACTAAACTGGCGAAGGAAAAAGAGTTTGCCGTGCGCACGACCTACGGATGCCGGTTGACGAATATTCCAGGAGTTGGCTGCTGCAGGAGATTCATCTAGCCATTGCGTATGCCCAGCGCCTGCTCCAATTCGGCCCGCTTCTGGTTGACCTTGCTGAAGAAGTAGCGCGAAACGGCCTCGTGCGTCCATGGCTGGTAGTAGAACTCCGCCCGTCGCTCCTCCTCCGGATTGCCCACCACATCGGTCATCAGCTAAAAAGGCAAAAGATCGTTTAGAAAAAGAGTACGAGGCCCAGAAAGAAGCCAGCACCAACCTTCAAGTCCCTCGTCTGACTGATGATCCAGCGATGGATAAACATTTGCGGATCCTTGGCGAAGCTGAGGAAGAACTCCCTGTTCGTCTTCATCTGGTTAATGGTGTCCACCGTCTCGTGGATCTTCGTGTCCAGCCCCTGGATCTCCTGCTGGCTGGCCGTGCTCATCAGGAAGCTGTTCATCTGGTTCTTCAGCGTGTCATCCACCTCCACATCGATGTCATAGCAGGCGGTCTGCTTGTTCTCCGCCCCGCTCTCGATAAAGTGATTGATCACAATCGGATCGGGCGGATGGAGCAGCGGATTGAGGCGTTGCGGTATCTCGGCGAACTTCATCCGCTGGCAGCTGAATATCTGCTCCAGATACTTGTCGCAATTGATGTACTCCCGCTCGTGGGCATCCTGCAGCTTGTGCGTCTTGATGTACTGCCACAGGGCGGAGATGATCACCGGCCTGGTCTGCGTGTGCACGCCCAGCAGCCGGGCGAGTCGCGGGTCCAGCTTGAACTGCAGCGGCTGGTAGTCGAGCAGCAGGAGGATGGTGCAGCGCACATTGCGATCGCCCGGCCGCTTCACCTGAAACCCGTCCGTCTCCTGGGTGGTGTGGGTGCGATGCCACTCGACCAGGTGGTTGTCCGGCCCATACAGCTCCTTGTCCAGCTCGATGACCAGTGACTTGAAGAACGACGAGAACTTGCGCTTGATCTTCGTATTCGGATCACCCTTCCCGTCCTCCAGCAGGCGGCCCTCCACCCGCAGTTCCCAGGAGGCGACGGCTCCCTCCTCGCCATCGTTGGTCGGCTCCTTGCTGGGATAGAATGTGTTCGAGATGAAGATGCGCAGCTTTCGCTTCTGCTTCATGGGCCGCTTGAGGGCCTCCTGGATGTCCAGGCGCTTGCGCATGATGGTGGCATCCAGCTTCCGCTCGAACGTCAGCAGATCCATGTACGCCTGCGACTCGGGCACCAGATCGCGCACCTTCTGCGGCAGTATCTTGTCCGCCAGCTTCTTCTTCTTCTTGGCCGTCACAAAGTCCCCTTTGCCAGCGCCACCGCCGCCGCCGCCCAGGCTGCGGGATTCATTGGATCGCTTGCTGCCTCCGCCGGATCCCACGCCACCGCCACCGCCGGCGCCAGTGCCGCGCAGGCCGCTCTGGAAGGCCGGCTGTTGGGCGGCGCGCTGGAGGAGCGATGGCCCCGGAACGCCGGGCACTCCGGGAACACCCGGCACTCCGGCCACGTTCGCTGTGCCCGGCACCGGTTGCGTGGTGTTCGGATGCAGGGGAAACCCGCGTGGCTGTGTGGGGGGGTAAGGATACACCTGGTTATTACGGGGAACGGGAAAGTCGTAGGCATTCGTGAAAATCGAGAAAAACTCACCGGAAAAGTGGCGCCTGGCGGCGGATAGGGACGCATGCCGGGCGCCTGCGGCGGCGGCTGGTAGCGCGATTGCACCGGCGCTTGGCCAGGTGCGAAGCGTTGCGACATCTTCACTGGTCGCTCCTTCTGCGGTTCCTTTTGTGGCAGCCGGATGAAAATTTCTTCTCTCTGGCTTTCTTGTTACAATACAACAACGCGTCACACACACAATTTCGCCTGTAAAATGGCGTCAAAACAGGGCTGCACTATCGCTAGTGGTGGGCGGCTGGGCGATAGTTATCGCGTAGATTGCTAGGGCTGCAGTGTCGTCACTTGTTTTTGTTAATTCAGATTTTCATTGGAATAAAAAGATATAGCAGTTCGATCTCATACTGTATATATTCTTTATGAGTTGCAAAATTCTCACTGAAATTACATTACTTGATGTAAAAATATAAAACTATCGATAAAACCAAAACATTTCAAGTTCACTTCATGTCATCGATAACATTGCCTAAGCTATCGAAGTTATTCCACCACTAACACTGGCCAAAACACAAGTGAATTGTCATTTTCAAACCGAGTCTTTCGAGTTAACGCTGAACAAAAGCCCAAGAAATGGAGGAGAGTTGGTGGGTGGCCAATCTGAAGGCTCTGGAATCGAAGCCGCAACGCCTGGAGGCGCTGACCAGGATGAACACTGCGATTGGCAAGGAGACGGCGCTTTCGCGCCAAGTCATCGGACGCCTGCTGTCCGCAGCCGAAGTGTATGACTGTGCCAATGCCGTCGGGGAGTCGCCTGCTTCGAAGGATCCCGCCGTGGATGTGGCCCTGGAGCTGCTGGGCCACTGCCTGGATCAGCTGCCGCTGGACACCGCCGACGAGCAGCTGCCCAGGCTGCTGGGACGCGGACTAACCCACCCGAATACCGCCCTGCGCTCCTTGGTCCTGACCAGTTTGCTCAAGGAGCTGCGCCGCCAGCTGAACGCCGGCCAGGTGCGCACGCTGCCCGGCAATGAGCTACTCTTCCTCATTCTCGACGAGCTGAAGCAGCCGCAGACAGAGGCCAGCTCGCTGGCCATCAGCATCCTGTCCATTGTGCTCGTTCAGCGACTCGGCGATGCCGAGGTGCAGGCCAAGCTGGTGCAGCTCCTGCAGCAGGACGAGATCGTGCGCTGTCGCGCCTACGAATTGGCCGTGGCCCTGGCCAAGGGCAGTGCCGCCTCCCTGGGCGCCGTCGAGTTCATTCTGGATGCGGCGCTCAGCGAACTGGACAACGACGATGTGCTGCTGCAGGCCAGCGTGATGGAGATCCTAGTGCCACTGGCTGAACAGAATCACGGCCTGTCCTACATGGAGCGACGTCGCGTCTTCGATGTGATCAGCGGTCGGGTGCAGCGCATCGAGGAGAATCCCCTGGACGCCCTGCTCATACCCAGCATCATGAAGTTCTTCGGCAAGATTGCCGCCGTTCAGCCGCAAAAGATCATTGGCGGCTATCCGCACATGTTGGCCTGCCTGTTCCAGCAGCTGTTGTCGGAGGATGAGACCATTCTGCCCACCGCCATGGATACGATGGCCAATTTGGCCAGCACGCCGCAGGGAAAGATGCTGCTGCACCTGCACTTTAACACGGCCGTGGAGGAGTCGTTCAAGAAGTACGGCTCGTACACCAAGAAGCTATCGGCGCCCATCAAAGAGCGGCTGCTCAACTCGCTGGATGTTGTTTATGCTGTGGACACACCGCCCACCAAGGAGATCAAGTAATTATGTCCCTCCATGGGCTTAACATCTATCCTGCTGATGATGATTACCTTCCTTGACAGTTCCATCCTGAAGTCCTGGTACGAGAGCTTCGCGGGTGGAGCACAGGCCAATGCCATCATGGAGCTAATCAACACGCCGTTCCCTGACCTCCAGTTGGCAGCCCTGGCATTCCTAAAGACCATCTGTAAGTACGGCTGGGGCATTGTGGCCCTGAAGAACACCGGCGGTGCCGTGGAGTTCCTGCTCTCGCGCCAGAAGGATTTGCACAAGGACGTCAAGTTCCTGAAGTGGGAGATCATGGAAATGCTGGCCGTAAGCGCCGAGTTCTCGCCCACCGAAACTGTGCGCTTTGCGGCGTACGTGAACGAGGGACCATATCACATCCAGGCGGACGTGAATATAGCCACCGAGCCGCAGGGCAACGCCTAGAGTTTACCGCCTTCGATTCTAAATCAATTGTACAGTGACGGGTTCAACTAACATCTGAATATGTATTTATAGAATTACAATAAGATTTAACTATTAGATCACATGTAACAATGCCCCAAGGGGGCAGGTCGAATTGATGGGTATGCCACAAATAGTCAGTTGTAAGAGGTTAGCCTCAGAAACGATTGGTAAAATATCCACTCTTGTAATTATCTTCACAGGCAAGTGTTTTTTGGGGGGAAAATAAATGTTTTAAATGAGAAACTCAGGAAATTACCTCTAAATTATTACGTTAAAAATGTAAAATAAGTAAATAAGGAATCCAAATGCCTTGTGATAATAACAAGTGGGTATTGAACCAATGGTTTAAGGCTCCCATTACCACCCAAGTCTGTTGATCTCGTGCTGCGCTCCTGGCCAGTATCTCCACCCTTACAGATAGCTCATCTGCCGGTGGGACATCCGCTTCCTTCCCGAACCGCCGCCGCCCACGCCGCCGCCCAGATGCGCCAGACTGACGCTCAGGCCGGACTCGTAGGCGGTCTGCGTTTGGGAGCGCGTCTCGTTGTTGTTCACCAGCGAGCAGCTGGGCAGCGTGTGGCAGTAGCGACGCAGCTGCTGCTTGAAGGCCGCCGTGGTCAGCGTGTAGAGCACCGGATTGAGGGCCGAGTTCACGGGCAGCACCAGCACCGCCAGCCAGGCATACAGATCGGGCGAGATGTCGCAGCCTAGAAAGGGGAAACAGTGATTAGTAAATACTAAATATACTAGAATATACTGAAAAGATATGTATATACTCACCCAAGAGGGCAGCCACTTTCACCACAATAATGGGCAGCCAGCAGGCGCAATCGGTGGTCACAATGATGGCAAAGCTATCGGGAATTATTCCAAAATTATTTTAATAATTTTTTAAATATTATAAAACCTAAAAGTGAACTTACCGAGTGGCCACCACATTCTCCCGGCCGCTGTGAGTGCTCCGCATTCCGCCAGCGGAGTCCCTAATCGCCTGCAACATTCTGATGTAGGAGAACAGGATGAAAACCAGTGATAAAGTGTTGACCAGGATGAACAGTAGCGCCGAATACTCCCATCCCTTGAATAAAAAATATTTTTAAAAATTCAATTTTAGAATAATGAGCAAGTGAAAAGAGTTCTTACCTTCGCATAGGGATCGTGGATGTGCAGCGATAGGCAGACACCATTGTTGCCATAAAAGTGCTTTCCAAAGTACGGATTGGGCAGAAGTGGAGCCGCAGCCAAGCCAAAACTAATGCCCCACAGGAGCAAAAGACGCAGGACAATTCTACACCCAAAATAAAACATGGTTTAACTTTTAAAACTCATATTGAAAATATACTAAGTCTAGTATTAAAGTGTGTTATGGAATTAATACGAAATAATATAGTATCTGAGCTATGTAGTATTCATTTCAAAATAAATATACTAGGTCTAGTATAAAAATATGGTATTTAAATAATACTAAATAATATAGTATCTGAACTGTGTAGTTTTTCTTTCATAATAAATATACTAAATATAGTATAAAAATACGGTATTTAAATAATACTAAATATTATAGTATCTGAACTTTGCAGTACTTATTGCACAATAAATATATGAATATAAAAATAGTAGGTCTTTCGTATTAAATTAAAATTAATTTTAATTTCATACTAAATTAAAAAATATTAAATAATCATTTAAAAAAAAATTATTAAAAAAAAATTGTATAAAGCTTATATTTTGTAATGTTAATTTATAGTATTAATATATTACTCATCTTACTAAGATATTTTTGGAACTCAAAAGTTCAGATCGTAATCATTTTTTTCGGTGTAAATGACTTATTTTTCTTAAATTTCGTAAACCAAAGACAATTTATTTGATTGAAATGAAATGAAATTGGTCAAAGCAAATATTTATAAATGCTCGTAAGGCATCTGAATGTTTACCATCATATCAACAGGACTACGAAAATGTAATTAAAATAATAGGATAAACAAGAACTTTGTTTTACCAGCAGGTCTAATCTTTGCTTTGATGGAGCTCCACCACAAGTTCGTACACCCCAACGAACTTACCGAACTTTCTCCGTATCGCGGGGCTTCAGGGGCCGCGTCACAGACATCAGACGATCCCAGGTGACCAATGTGAGCAGCAGCGTCGACGACTGGCAACTGAAGGTGCTGAGGAAGCCTACACGGCGGATACATAATTCACATTAGCATCCCATTAAGGGATGGCGGTGATGATGGTGGTTAGTTTAATGGGGATGCGTACCTGCGAAGGCACAAATGCCGCTGTGCCGCCAGGCCTCCTCGTATTTGATGTACTCGCCGCGGAAACTAATGTCCGCACAGGCAATCAGCGTCAGGTAAATGCCCATGAGGAAGTCGCTGGCGGCCAAATGGCGCAGGTACAGCGAGTGCTCCACGTTGCTTCGTGACTTGTAGAAGTAGCGCCCGAGCAGGACCAGTAGGTTGCCCACCACGGCAATGGAGGCCATCACCCAGACACTGGTTAAGGTGGCAAGAAGTGCACAGATAGAAAATATACATATTTATAAATATAAAAAAAATATAAATATTTACGTAATTTTATTCAATTTTTATATATAATTTTTTTTTAATATTATTTTTTTTAATTTTCTTTTGTTTTAATTTTTTTTTGAATATTAAATTTGTTTTCTGTTTTTACATTTTTTTTATTATTTTTTTATTGTAATTTTTTATTTTATAATTTTTTTAATTATTTTTTTTTTTCATTTTTATTTTTTTAAATTTTTTTTTCTTTTTTTTATTTATTTTTATTGTTGTTTATTTATTTATTATTATTTTTTATTTTATTTGTTTAATTATTTCATTAATTTTTTGGAATTTTCCAAATTATCCACTTGATATACGAAGTGATGTATTTAATTGATTTATTTATGTATTAAAAAATTAAAATTCGAATTTTTTATTTAGTTAAATAATTTTTGTGAATGTTGATTAATATAGAACGAACTTATTTTGTATCACTACAGTTTTGAAAACACCTAAAAAAGTGTCTAAAAGTATGCAGTGAAATAAAAATGGTACTTTGTAACATACTTTTCAGCAACAAAAATGATTTCGTAACCCTTATGATTCCCGATAATCGTGGAACATTTTCATTTAACTCATCTGTTTTGTAGTGTATAACGCAAAAATACAAGGAAAATCACTTGTGACCTTGACTGGGACAATTGTCGTTATGCCGCCACCCATAAATTCGGGCAATTAAAGGAAATTTAAGTCCTGCTGTGTGTTTGACCTCTGCGTTTGTGGCTCGCACAATTGCCAATTGCCACGCCCGGGTGTCTCATTATTGTAGTTCTGCTGACCGGGGAGGTGTGACCCGTGGATGCTTGAGTGGAGCGACGAGACTTGGGCACAAAGCAGGAGAAGGCGGAAAGCACAAAGCACGCAGCACAAAGCACAGCAGCACAAAGCACAGCAGCAATATCAGCATTCACAGGAGCAGAAATGGCAAAAGTGAGTGCCGACTGTGATTCAATGACAATTATAGACACTACCATGATGCCTTATATGCTCGGAGGTAGAGAGATCTGTAATTTATTCAAGTGTTCCGCTTCCCATTCATTGCCAGCACCCGGGATTTGATGATGATTGACCATCATCAGGCTTGACCCAATGCTGAGCCAAGAAAATGCTTATTAAATTAATGGGAGTTGCAGCTCTCCGAGGAGATGCTAAAGGTTATCCTATACAATAAGGTTCAAGATAATTAAAAACAGAGGTAGATTGAAAGTTCGGGGTCACCAAAAGTGAGAAAACCATCAAATTGTAGACTATTTAGAACTAAAGACTATGGAAAGCATAGAACTCTGCTTCATAAAGCAATCAACTACAGGCAGGAAATTTGAATTTTATTTTTTCCTGACTCTAAATAAATCGGGGTCACCGAATCAGAGGTAGATTGAAAGTTCGGGGTCACCAAAAATCATCAAATAGACTATTTAAGACTAAATAAGCACAGAACTCTGCTTTATAAAGCAATCAACTACAGTCAGGAAATTCGAATTTTATTTTTTCCAGACTCTAAATAAATTGGGGTCACCTCATTAAACGAACTTGAAGGTCACCACAGTAATCCCCCCGACTGCAGCAACCACGGCACTAATGTTGTAAATTTAAGCAAAACATCCCTGGTGCACAGCAGCCACTTTTCTGCCAAGAAAAAGGGATGGGAGTGCAGTCGTAAATCGAGGCTGGGAATCCAGGTGGCCAATAAAAGTAGAGACTGCCGGAAAAAGCGGGAGCCACGCCAACGACTTGAAAACCTAAAGTATTTAATTTTTATGAAAACGTCAACTTAGAATAATGAAATAATGTACTAAGCACCAAAGTAAATTCTCGCTGGCACCGGCATCCTTGCAGCCTTGTATCCTTGGATCCCAGGATCCCATCCTTCTGTTTGTCTGGCTGTGTGTATGGGTGTGTGTGTGTGCACATGTCGGTGTTTGCTCTCGCTGGGAAAACCCCGAGATGAAGATGTTGATGTGGATGGGAGATGAAGATGAAGACGACGGCATGCAGAGTGTGTGTAAAATGTGTAAAAGGCAAACAAACAAACAACCGACATGGAAGGAACGTAATTTTCATTTTCAACAGGAACACATCCTAGACGATGACGACGAAGCGGCGATGGCAGCCAGCCAGATAATCACTCAGGAGTCTTGATGACAAGTGACTGCCGGTTGCCAGTTTGCAGTTCCGAGTTCCCTGTTTTCTGTTTTCAGTTTTCAGTTACCAGTTCCCAGTTGTTGATGGGTCTACTTATTTGTCTTGCCAAGTAGCTACTTGGCAAAAATACCAAATACCGAGGCAAGCTCAATGTTTAGACAGCGGGTCTAGGTACTTCAAACGGCCCAAATTTGGGGTGTTGAGCGATTAGCACAAGAAATGCGAAACTGCGGGAGATTTGGCGCCCAACGAGGGGCCCTGTAGCTATGGAGTTCAGCGTAAATTAAGTAATTGATTATGTACAAGAAATCGTGACCCGAAATTTGTATGAGTCGAATTCCTTATTAATTAAAACAAAATAAAAGACCTTAACCTTGATGAATAAGCAAAGAAAATATATTGGCGCCCTATGTGGGGCCGAAGAACTAAAAACCTTGTCCTCTTAAACATATCCTGCTTGCAATCCTCATTTTACTTAATCAACCATTTCACACACTTAGAGAAGTTTGTGAAATAGTTGCTAAGTGCCTTATAACCGTGTCCACGTAGTGACGAATCCCACCGGTAGTCTGTGCAAAGAGACTCCTATGTATACCGATCCGTAGAATTGAAAAGCTGCTACACTTATCGATAGGTATTATAGTTTTAATCAAATTTACTAAAGTTACTAAGATGTTATGATATTTTTTGTGTTGAAGGTGCTATCGTCACGATATTACTGCCTCGTCAAGAGTGTAAGTTTTTGCTTGATTCCCATACAAGTTCGCTCCTGTACATAGAAATTCTCTTCGTAGGCAGAACAATGCAAGTCTCGCACTCTAATTGCAGGCAAGCTCGGTTAAACTTGCAATTGCAGAGACTTCGAGGGTCATAATGACAATGATTTAATTGCAGACTAATGAATGCGATTTACACACAGACCGCAGTGCAAAGCCCCATCCAGTTTGCCAGCCAGCTTGCCGGGCTCTTAGCTTGATTAAATCGAAGTCATCTTAAGTTCGAGGGCTTGCCAAAGGCACGACTCACCTGCCTCTCAATATCTGGTTGTCCAGTAGGTGCAACTTGCTGCTGATGCCGTCGCCATGTGGCGAACAAACGCGCACATTCATGGCAGCGCTACACAGATGGAACCACGAGAAGTAACTGCCGATGACAGAGAAGCAAAAGGGTATTTTATTTTTAGGGTTTAGAAGGTGTACTGCTCTCATAACCATTACAATTTGGTTGGGAACGGGGGCGCTCAGAGAAAATTAACCCTGAACTTTACACTTGAATTAAGGATTTTTGTTCTCGAAATGTAATCAAGTATATATTTTCTCAATTTAAGTGCAAAGTACTTACTTTTAGTAGCAATTTTTCAAAAAGTCTATATTTTTTCTCAAAAATTAACCTTAAAACTTACACTTGACTTAAGAATTTTTCTTCTCGAAATGTAGTCAAGTATATAAATTCTCACTTTAAGTGAAAATTACTCACGTTCTGTAAATTTTTTTAATAACATCTATATTTATTCTACTCAATTTGAGACTTTTAACCAAAAATTTAACTCAAAATCAGTACATCCTCAAATTGAGAACATATTTACTCAAATTAAGAACTTAATTCTACTTGATTAATTCTCTATGTGTGGATAGGGTGCTTTGTGTTCGGGGCTTACTCACATATAATCCAGGCTGCTCAGGTTTTTTAGAACCCGCGGATCGAGGGTCTGAAAGCGATTGCCCGTTAGCAGCAGCGAGCTGAGGTTCCTCAAGCAGGCGAAGGCCTCCAGGTCGAATCCCTCGATGCGGTTCTCGTTCAAGTGCCTGCAAGGGAAATCGGAGAAAAAGCCAGGACATTTGGGTGAAAGTGGTGTTAACACACGCGGGTTTATGGGCCAACAACGCATAAAAGCCAAGCATTGGTTCGTTCGTTCTTTCCTATTTGCATTCGAGATTGGTTCCCCAGAATCGAAGGGGAGGAAGGAGAGAAAGCAAGAGCTTAGGTTGAGGCAAAGTTTCATCATTAAAGTTGGGCCAGCGATGCCGTGGCACGTATCCGGTATTTGTCCGTCCGTCCATCCATCCATCCATCCGTCTCTCTCTGATGTTTTTCTTGGATATCCTGGAGGATATCTCTTTTTGATTTTTGCCCTGCATGCAAATCATTCCACAGCGCCCAGGCCTCATCTTTGAAGCCTCTCAGCCTCCTAACTCAATATGCATTACATGGCGGCGGTGGAATGTCGGCCGGGTGGTGGCTAGTATAAACTGGTATATTAGTTTTCGCAAATGAAAAACTGTCAGCTTTTGGCTTTGCATTCCTTTTGAGACTTGAGCCCACATAGCATTATTGATAAATTAAATTCCTCTCGGCCAAAAGCGAAACTTAAACGGCAATAAATCCAAGTGACACTTTCTCCGCCGCAGCCCGGGATCAGAAATCGGAAATCAGGGTGCGAGGTCCGAGGTCCCGAAGTCCTCTGGTCACACGGGTCTTATGGAAGATGGAAGCAGAAGCCGAGCAGAAGGAAAAATCCATCAGAGGTCAGAGAAGTGACACTTGTTTGTTCGATGCCCTGTATTTATGAACCGCTAGGGGTTATATTGGAACTGGGATGTTTGAATAGTTGATAAGTTGAATATTAAAAATTTAAATTATTGTATTCATAGATTATCTTTAAATTAGTTTTTCCATCTATGTATATTAGGGTTCTGGAAAGGATTTTAGAAGAAATTTTTGGTTGCCTACTTTTTGAATACCAACTTTTCTTGGCATTTTTCATTCAAGTGGGGGGATTATTCCACCAAATTAGTTTTTTCATCTATGTATATTTTGGTTGTGGGGGGTGATTTCAAATGAAATGTTTTGTTGCATACTTTTTGAATACCACATTTCCTTGCCCTTTTCACCCGAGTGGGGGGATTATATCCCCAAATCATCCTCCCCCTTGTTTCAGAGCTTTAAAAATAACGATGTTTTCGATATTCTAACAATAGCGATTTGATAATATCGATAAAATCGATGTTTTTAAGGAAGAACCCATATTAAATCTCGAGAAATAGTAATCTATCGATATTTTTTCTAGCTCTATCTTGGATCCGGGCTTAAAACTCCCATAACTCCCATTAACTTTACAGGGTATTTAATACTTTTTTGTCTTAGCCATAAACAACTTACAATCCTTGTAGATGGCTGAGATTGCAAAAGGTTTCAGCTCGTATGTGGGATAATCGATTGCCGGCCAGATATCTGCAATCGACAATGGATTGATATATTTATAGGTACAGTTTCGTTTCTATTTCGCCTTTCTACTCACAAGTGTCTGAGCCGCGGAAAGGGAAATGTGTTGGTGGCAATGTCCTCGATCTGATTGTGATCCAAGGACAGCGTGAGCAGATTGAGCAAAGTTCGGGGAAATCTCTCGGGACCCAAACGCTTTAGATGGTTTTCGTTCAGATAGCTACGGAAATGCCAAAATTAAAAGTGATTTAATGGATTTTAAAAGGATTTCGTTTGGGGGCGGACCACTTACAGCGTTTCCAAACTCGGCAGTTGGGCAAACACCTCGGCTTCAAAGTTGCCAATGCGATTACCGCGCAGGTCCCTTAAATATATATCTCATTAAGGAGTCTTAATATTTAATATACTTTTTCGTCAACACTCACAGCTCCTCCAGTTGTTGGAGATTTCGAAAATCACTCCGTTTCAGGTGGTGCAGGCGGTTGCGTGCCAAAATTCTGTCCACCCCCCAACCCGGGAAGTCATATGAAATAGATAAAAAATCTAATTTTAATGCTGAAAAGTTGGCAACAAAAGCCGCTGCAATTGCATCCAGTCAGTGAAAAGTCGGCGCATATATCTCGATTTTAATTAGCCATTAAGCGCAAGTAACAAACGCCCCACGAGTAAATGCACTTTCACCCCAGAGAAACCGTTCGCTCTTCCAAAAATTTTAGTACTACACAAGGGGAAAATGTTTGCGTTATAAAGATATTTTTGATTTTTTCGTATACCTGTGTCGTTTTGGCGTGAATTCTAGGGGTTTCAATGAAAAATTAAAAAAGTGCAAAAAAGTATGCAGTGAATGAATGATTTTAAGTTACTCTTAAGTTTAAAAGTTTAAGTTTTACTTCAAGACCACTGTTTTAATATCTAAAAGTGATTTCCAAAACCGTAAGATTATACAAATCTTTAATACAAATTTTACCAGCCAATAATGGTCCTACTTTTTTTTAACTGTGTACCAAAATTGTCAACCGGACAGAGCCAAGTTTCAGGCCAATGCCAAGTGCAGCTGGTCCTCCGGATTCAGTGGCGCCGTAGACGGAGTACTACGGATATATCTCTCTCCTGTCCTGCCCCCCCCCCCCCCCCCACACACACACACATTTGAAATCCGCCGCAAAAGTGTAACTGAGTTGTTTATGTGTTTTTGTGTGCCGGCAGTTTTGTCTATTTGTTAGGGTATTCACACGGGTATAATGAGGAGGTTATAATAAGATAGATAGTTTGATTTATCTAAAGAAAATCATTAGAAAATGTATTAAATCATTAGAAAATTATATTGAATATTGAATTAAATTTTGAAATAATTACCATAAACTATTAAAAACTATGTAATATTAAAAAAAAAACTGATTATTAAAATTACTTTAAAAAAATATATATATTTGTCAAGAAAGATTTTTATATTATTTTTATAAGAGGCTCAGAGAGGATTTCTAGTATAATTCTTTGTTTTTAAAATAACTTAGTGATATTTTTCGATTTGTCTCTCTCTCTGAGATTTTTTGACTTCGAAAAAGAGAGCAAAAAACAATATGGCGACTTAAAAAACGTGAGTGGAAGCGAGAAGGAAACTTTCGAAATTCGAACGGTCCCACTTAGAACGTGTTTTTTACATTTTGAACATATCAAATTGATATGTGTGATATCAAATTGACCATAATTTCATATCAAGTTTATTTTTGGCGTGTATTTTCTAGTATTTTTGTTCTAATGTTTATATTTTATAATGTTTAAGGCTTTAACTTATATTAAGTAAGTTTTATAATACTACAAAAACAGAGTATCACTCCGGTCAAAGCCTTTGGATTAACCTTCTGTTGGCCTTTGCCAGCTGACGTTGTTATTGTTTTTGGACTTTTAGGGCGGGCGTGGAGGCGTGAAAAGGGGGCGTGGGCCCGCTCGATTCAGTGCACAAAACAAGCTGAAAACTTTTCACCGTCTGTGCTAATATTTTTATGCTCCGAGGCCGCGTGGCAAAAAAGAAAAATTGGGTGGGGGGGGTGGAAAAATGGGAAATGGGAAAAGCGCCACAACAATGAGGCAAGAATGCGATGCCACATTGTCAGTCGATTGGGCAAGAGGTTGCCTTTAATCCGGCAACAATGTGCCAACTTTATGGGCCAACAAAGGTTGACAGCAATTGTGATTGTGATTAGCATCGCCTGTGTGTGTGTGTGGGTTTTTCACTGGTCCACCCAAATCTCATATGACTTGCGATATAATCGACCCACTACAGTTATTGGCAATTACTGGACTTTTGTCATTTAGCACCTCCGGCTGGCCAAAAAATAATGGCTTTTTATCGCCGCATATCTCTCTGCATTTTGCTTCGTTGTGGGGGCCATTTTATGCACTCGTAAAATGCGAAAAATTTAAGCCGAGTTTCCTGCTATTTTTGCCTAATTTGATTTATGTTTAATTAGCATTTATTTGCAAACTCATAAATTGGGAATCGTTTTGCAATCGTATTTTTTATTCAATTATTTTCATTAAAATGCATGGCCGGCAAAGCCACTGGATGAAATAAATAACCAAGTTACTAATGCAGGGCTAAAATGTTGTTTGCTGATGCAAAAATAAAGCTGAACTACACTTAAAGCTTTATTTAAATTTGTTAGAAATTAATTGGTAACCAAATAATGTCCTAATACAAAAATCAAATTTTTTGCAAAAATTAAAAACCTAATTTTCCGAGGAAAAAAATCAGTATTTTTGGCATAGCAATGGAAATAATTGTCCAAATATGAAGTGTCATACCTTCCCGAACTCGTAATTAAATTCTCTATAACTTGGCATTTCAGGATAAAAATATTATTTTTTTGAAATTTTTTTCAAAAAATTGTGATGCTACCCCTTATAAAAAATTCAAAAATTTGAAATTTTTTTAAATTTTCCAAATCAGCCGGAAAGTGAACTAATGTTAATTATTAGGTTGTTATCTGCTCAGAACAGTTCACCGTTTTAATATCGGAGCATTTTTGCAAAATTGGGAGCAAAAAGAAATTATTCGAAAAATCACATATTTGGCAAAAATCGAAATCCTCATTTTTCGCCAATAAAAAAATCAGTATTTTTGCCCATTAAAATGGAAAATATTTTTTCCAAATATGAAGTGTCATACCTTCCCGAACTCGTTGTTAAATTTCCTACAACTTGGCATTTCAGGATAAAAATATTATTTTTTTGAAATTTTTTTCAAAAAGTTGTGATTCTACCCCTTATAAAAAAATCAAAAATTTGAAAAATTTTTAAATTTTCCAAATCAGTCGAAAAGTGCACCAATGTTAATTATTAGGTTGTTATCTGCTCAGAACAGTTCGCAGTTTTAATTTCGGACCATTTTTGCAAAATTGGGAGCCATAAGAAATTATTCAAAAAATCACATTTTTGGCAAAAATCGAAATCCTCATTTTTCGCCAATAAAAAAAGCTGTATTTTTGCCATTAAAATGGAAATAATTGTCCAAATATGAAGTGTCATACCTTCCCGAACTCGTAGTTAAATTCTCTATAACTTGGCATTTCAGGATAAAAATATTATTTTTTTGAAATTTTTTTCAAAAAATTGTGATGCTACCCCTTAAAAAAAATTTGATAATTTAAAAATTTTTCAAATTTCTCAAATCAGCCGGAAAGTGAACTAATGTTAATTATTAGGTTGTTATCTGCTCAGAACAGTTCGCCGTTTTAATTTCGGACAATTTTTGCAAACTTGGGACCAAAAAGAAATTATTCTAAAAATCACATATTTGATTATAATAATGGGTATCTGATAGTCGAGGCACTCGGTTGTAGCGTTTCTTTTTGTTTTAGCTTGTATTTGGCTTATCAACAACTAGGTAATATTCATGAACAAACCGGAAGTCGGTCATTAAGAGGGTCTCCACACTTAATAGAGCGCGTTAAGAACGACATAACCCGCATTAATGGATATCGAGTGAAGCGATATCGATACTCACAGAATCCTCAATTGATTGCCCTCGGGAAAGAAGTGTTCCGGCAGATGCGGTAATTTATTATCGTCCATATAACTGGAAGGACATTACGAGCATAAGTTGGGAGTGGGGAAATTATTAAAGAATCGGTGAAAGATGGGGTGAAAAAAAAAGAAGAAAAACTGTTAAGTGCACATAAATAATGAGACTTAATTATGAGTTATAGTTGGGAGTGGGTCACGTTGGTGGGAAAGGATACTCACAGGGTCCTCAGTGGGCTGTCCGCCAGGCGATCGAATGCATGCGAGGCAATCTCACGGATTGAACAGAATTTCAGCACTCTGGAGAAGAAAAAAACAGTGAGAAAAAAAAAACAAATATAAAACCATACAAAAACAGGCGACAAGTCGAGTGAATAAAACGTAATAAATACGAGATTCAATTGTAAACTTCGCCACAATGGGCGTCGGCTAAAAAGTTCCCGCTACCATAACTTTTTAGCCAGCCATCCCCGAGGATGAGATATGGATAATAATGCGCTTTGTTTTCGTCGCCTCATTGTTTTGAGCCCCAAACTTCGGGCTCATTTGTGTGAGCAAATACGGGACCAAAAACTTGCATTCCGTCTTCATTAGGGGCTAGAGTCCCGAAACTTTACCCAAGAAATTTATTTGCAATTTGTTTTAAATTTAATTTTTAAACATTTAAATTAGCCAAATTTTTGTGGGATTTTCTGATTTATATATATGCCTCACATCGAAAAAAAAGATCATAGAAAATAAACTATTTGTATATTAATACTGAACTATATATAGAGTTCTGATATTATATTATTTAGTATTATATATACCACACAATTTTTATACTAAATATAGTATATTTTTCGTACTAAATTCCTAGAAACTAAACTATTTTTATATTAATTCTTTATTAAATACCAAACTTTTATACTGGATCTAGTATATTTTTAGTACAAAGAGTTAAACTATTTTTTTTTGGGAATCGAATGTCGAATTTGACTTATTTAGTATTTATTAAATACCACACTTTTATACTAAATCCAGTATATTTTTAGTACAAAGAGTTAAACTAGTTTTTTTAAAAATCGAATTTGATATTATTCTTAATTATTTTTCCTCTTTAATAAATAATTTTCAAGTTGCATTTCCAGGAAATCCCATTGACGGCAATCTCCATTTATTGTGGCTACCGAATATGTATTTCAACTCGAATTTGGTTTCCATTTGGCGCACTTAATGGCCCAATAAATTTGTATTCTTCCTCTGTTTTTTTTTGCATCTAGTTTTTATGGCCAAATGCTGGCTAAACCTGTGGACAGAAATGTCAACCTATTTATAGAAGTAATTGTCTCCTGGATTTTCTTCCCTGGAATTTTCTAGGATGGCGATAAAAACAAGGCTTCACCCACACTTAGGAGGAAAGTCGAGGGTGAGCGAACAAAAAATCGCGCCTCTGGGCTGATATGAGCATTGTTTTCGGTTTCCAAGGGTCGTTAAAAATTCATCGCCACGAAATCTCTGCCCACGAAATGGAGGGAAGATGAATGTGTGCAATTGAATGACTTGTTGAAAATAACCCAGGGATATAAATAAAGTGGTAGGCAATTGGAGCCACCGGAATATCCATTCCTCCCAGAGGAATGTGCAAATTGGCGGTTTGGCGATGGTAACTCGAGGAATCGCAAGCCATTAAACCCCGCTTTCGGGAAACTTTCGGTCTTAAATTCGAGCTGAGATTGGCGAAACTTTAACGTCAACTGAAAACTTGTAGGGCAACTTGAACACAGAAAGAAAAAGTTTAGTCCAATAAAAGTTATTGGGATTTAAAAAATTGTTAAAAATTAAATATGAAGGTGTCTAAAAGTATGCTGAAAAAAATTACAAAATATTTTATAGCATACTTTGCAGTCACCTTTATAAACAATACTTTTTTTTTTGTGTCGAATATTTCCAAAATAAGTTTTATATAAAGTCAGAAATATTTGTAGGGCAACTTGAACACAGAAAGAAAAAAGTTTAGTCCAATAAAATTTATTGGGATTTCCAAATTTTTAAAAATTAAATATAAAGGTGTCTAAAAGTAAGCAGTAAAAATTACCAAATATATTGTAGCATACTTTTCAGTCACCTTTTTAAACAATACTTTTTTTTATATTTTTAAAATACATTGCTTAAAAAGTTTGAAATATTTTCTAACAAATTGCGGACATGACTTTCGGGTTCTTCATTTTCGTCCTGTGAGTAGTGTAGTGTGTACTTCCCGCTGTTAAAATTTATACCTAGATCGTGAGCGTGAGCTTACGAAAACAGGGAGAGATTCGCTGTAGCAGGACTGAGTGGGTGTCCATCTGCAGTAAGTGGCGATACGACATGCACCACGAATGTCTGTTTTAAGCCCGGCCCGAATGTCCTTTGGCACAGTGACACATAAACTGCCGTCTGGGTCTGCAGATGTCCATGGGAGTATCTACGTATGTTTCTGCCAGCTTCGAGTCCTGGCTTATCCCTTCGCCCGCCTAGTTTGTACGTAATTTGTATGTACGCCAGCGTGTGATGGCCACCAGTGATACTGACACAACGACAACGACAACGAGGAGGAGGACTACTTAAAGGCACCATTAAGGACACAGCATGTCGCTAATATTCAATGCGGTCTGGTCTGGTCTGGTCTGCTCTGTCTGGTCTGTTATGTTATGCTCCCCTTCCCATCGCAGGCCCCCCAAATATCTGAACATTCCCCATCGCTTACAGCCGCTGCAGTCAGAGTCATCTGCTTGCATTTCCGTTTTAATTAAGAACCCGACTAAGGAGTTACAACATCCCTTCGGTGAGAGAAACTCCATCAAAAACACCAAAGGAACCATTACATCCCATAAATAGTATTTTAATGGGTTCCGCTTAAAATTCCTTAGCTGCAGGATGACTACTTACAAGATCTCCACGTCTGGCAGTTCACTGAAGAAGCTCTCGTGAATGGTTTCGAAATTGTTTCCAGTCAGATCCCTGTAAGTCATAAATTAAATGTAATGTTAAATTAATTATTTAGGACTAAAAATAAATGGGAGCTTTATAATAAAAATTTGTTCTAACATTTTAAAATTTTTTTATGAAATTCAGAGAAAAAACGATTATAAAAAAAGAAACTAAGATAAAACAGCGCAACTGTACTTACAGTGTGACCAGATCGTGTTGCGGTAAAAGTACTGGTATAGTGGTAAGCTGTTGAAAGCGGCACAACATTTCGTGGCCTCGGCAAGGACAGCTGAAGTTCTCGTTGCCCCACTCTGAATTTAGTTAAATTTGATTAAATTTCTTACAATAATGTTATACATATATCGATATAAATATTTCATTCCAATTGTTTTGATATTTTCGATATAGATATTTCATTCCAATTGTTTCGATAATTTCGATATTTCTATCGCATTATACTTACGGCACTCGCCAATTCGTAGGTTGTCGTTCTTGCCGAACGGCTGCTTCCTGTACAGGTGGTCCCAGTACTTGGCGTCCACCTCGTTGACACAGTTCAACTCATCCGACCCGTCGTCGCAGTCGACCGTGCCGTCGCAGTTGGCCCGCTGGGGAACACATTGCGCCGTGGTGTTGCAGTGGAAGTAGCCACCGGGACACTTGTCGCCGGCGTCGGGAGCCAGGACAACGGACTCGATGCCATCGATGGCGCCCAGCAGCGATATCACCTCGCGAACGGGGGCTTCGATGTCCGTTCCCGTTTCCGTTTCCGGTTTCGTTCCGATACCCGTTCGTGCGCGTTCTGTTGCCGTCCTTGTCGCTCCACTCGAACCGTTGGTCGCCTTGGAAGAGAGTGCGAGCAGGATGGAGAGAGCAATGGGGAATCCTGAAAAGGATCGGCAAGACGATAACGATTACTAACGATTGTTATCGAAATGCGAATATTCAATCTCCGTTTATATAATGTAGAATATTAAAGTTGGAAGGCAAATTTTGGAATAAACCCAATACGCGATAACGATTACTAACGATTGTTATCGAAATGCGGCTATTCATTCTCCGTTTATAAAATATTCAAATTAGGAGGCAAATCATGAATAAATCCAATAAAAAGGAATAATCGGAAGCGCCTGACTTGGCCAGACAATAAAAATACATTACAAAGGTTATTACCAAGATAAAAATAGCGTCCAGGAAGTAATTGGAATTTAAACAATCCAGAGCAAATCGCTTAACTTATGGCCAACGAGGCTGGGAAACAAGAAACTCAATGCGTTGGATCCAACAGATGTTCTTGTTGTCTATATGGCACCATAAATTTCTTTAGCAAATGGGGGCCGAAATATTTGTTTAACCAATTAAATGGGTTAATTAGCATCCGATTGGCAGAACAGCGAGATGAGAGGAGCATTTCTTTTGTGATGTTTCACTTGATGAACTCTGGCCATACAAGATATGTAGAATCTATATGTGGTAACCATCCCCTAAGAACCAACCGAACCACACATCTATAATCTATATCTCCCCCTGAGGCTGTTGTCAGTGCATTTATCATTTTTAACGATTGCACTTAATGCGTCGCCATTTCCAGCGCCCCCACATGGCATCGCAATCGATTGGGGCTCGATATCTGGAGTTGGGAATTGTGAATTGTAAATTGCAAATATGTAAAATGTGTAATAAAATTGTTTGTAATAAAAATTACGCACAGTACATTTGTGGCCCAATGGCGATGAAATGGTCCGTGAAATGCCAATTCCCCCTTTTTGACGACACTTTTTTTCACGGCCTGTCCCCCTTTTACATATATACAATCCATACCCCTGGCGCGGAATCCTTTCGATAAGTCATCATCCACATCATCAGCATGACTGGCTGACTTTCTGATGGACACGATGTCGCGACAGCAAATGGAAAAGGCACAAAAAGTATAATTATAATGCGAAAACGGGAAAGGTAAACAAATGCAAATCAAATTAAATCGAAACGTGAAAATATCGGGCTTAAGAGGTGACGATAGCAACGAAGATTGTGTGCTCTGTATCGTAGGTTATATAACATTAATACAAACGAGGAGGTTAATTGAGGGCCAAAATGTGAGAAACCTAAGTGGGCATTAAATTAAATAGTATTACAATATTTAAAAAAAATCGTAAAATCGATAATATAAAATTTCAATAAAAAAGACGATATCTTTAATGTCAAATTTATGATTCAAACATATTAACTTTATATTTTATCATATTAGTTATTTTATTTTAAAGTACCAAATGTAGTATTTTTTTACCCTCATAATGAAAATTCAGATACAAACAATTTTTATTCAGATCAAAATGATATGCAAACCTTGATCTTTAGAAAATATAAATTTTACCTGCACATATCAATCTGATGTTATGTCAATTTTTTTTATTGTGTAGGTAAATATGAAAAAGACAGTATAACTAAAATTTAAATATTTTATTGCGAAGTAAGATTTAGAATTAAGAAATTAAAAATTTAAGCCATTTATTAGTAATTTTAAGCAAATAATAAAGAATGGGATAAAAGACTGTTCCCGTAAAATCAATATGGACATGTGAATTTCAGGTCATGTAAAACCCATATCGTTTTTACATGAAATACTCTTTTCGACCAGTTTAAATTGATCTTAAATAATGTAAAATCGATCTACGTCTTATATCGATTTTTTTTGGGTGTAGAGGATTACAAAGGGATAACTTTTCTTTACGAAAGCGCATACTCATAATTTGCTTAAAAATCATATTTGCAGATCAGCAAATGGAAAATTCCAGGCGGCGGAAAACATATGGCCTGCTCCATCCCCCCAGCTTATCCGGATAAACAAGGACCCCGGGATGCGGATGGGCGATTGCATTGCAGGTCATAACTCAGGCGGCGGAGAGGACAACGGATTGCAATTACGACTGGAGACGGAGATGGTGACGGTGAGGAACCAGGAGATCCAGGAGAAGGACTGCCACAATGGAGAATGAAATGGAAATGATGAGCAGGGGATGCGACTCTATAAAAGTGTAATTAAGCGCGGCGTACGGAGGCGGGAATGGGAATGGGAATGGGGATCCGGGAACCGAAAGCCAGGACAAGGACAAGGACATTGCGCACTTGACACGTGTTGCTAATGTGCTTGGTGAATGGGAATGGGGATAAGGGTTAGGATACAAGGTATAGGGGCAACTTGGAGCCCCAGCCGTCCATGCAATCCAATCCAATCCCCAATGCCATCCCGGTAAAGCCAACGGAATGCCGATGGCGTATCAACGTTTTGTCAACACATTTGCGGCAAATTGAAATGTTTGATGTGTGCGGCTTGGACTCGTCTGGCTACTGCCATGATTGATGAGCCCAGATCTCAGTAGGGGGCATCCCCCGCCTCCCATTCTGTCTCTATTTCCATCTAAAGTGCATCCTACGAGAGCTGCTGCTGCAAGAAGGCTCTTCCCAGGAAAAGATACTTTTACAACTTTGTAGCTCATAAATTCCCATTGAGCCAATCAAAGAGGTGCACCCACACCTTCCGACGCCCATCTATTCAGGAATTTACACTGAGGAAGAGAAGAAATCATCGCACAGCAAGGCCTTCAAGCGGAAATTATTAAAGGGTTAAGTGGTTTTAACATTCCTCTAACTGAAGTTCCTGCAAACAGGAAAGGAATGCAATTTTACACTGTCAGAAAAATAATTAAGTTTTTTTTACATATATTTTCTTTTGATTAAAAAATATATTCTTGTTACATAGCAATTTTTACATTTAAATATTACAATAAAAAATTTTTTTCATTTAGAGAAGAAAAAAAAAAAAATTTGAGTGACAGAAAAAAATGTTTTCTTTCCCTATATTATTTTTTCATTAAAAAATGTTTATTTTACATAAAAAATGTATTGTATTTTTATTCTATGACAACAAAATAGATAATTATTTAATAATACCCAATTTCTCAAATTACTTTATTTAAATAAAATGATATATCAGCGATGACAGAATTATTCTCAGTGCCTAAGCACACCCAAACACTTGATCAGACCACCCCCGAAATCGACTCGGATTTGTTTATCCAGTCTGACCCTTGCCTTGCCCCAGTTTTCCCCACCTCACGTGGCCCAGAAACGGATGAAAGTAGCCCCGAGAGGTAAAAGTTTTGGGGTTTTTTTTTCTGTTGGCCACGGGCAGGGCAACAGCAATTAAAACAGAGGAGAACCTAATAGGAACTCACGAAAATAGAAGTCAATTGTGCTCGGCGGCTAAGTAAACAAATTGTCTGCAGTTCGATGTCCGATGTCTGTTATTCACTGTCCGCGGATCAATATCCATTAGATCATCTGATGAATCAGAGTTCTTAATTCGATAAGAAAAAATAACTTAAGAGCTTTGCATAGAAACTAAAATTTTCGTATATAAATACTAAACTTTTGAGTTAAAAAAATATCATTAAAATTTAACTTTTGTTATAGAATTTACATTACAAAATAAAGACTTTAGAATATTTAGTATGAAATTAAGAATACAGGGTTGAAATACTATGTTATTTAGTATTAATTTGGTACCACACTTTAAAACTCGAATTAGTATTTTATATTAAGAGAAAACTTTTGTGTAACCGAAGTGTTTAATTTATTTAAAAAACAATAATGTATATACTGTTTGTATATTTAGTATTTATTTGATATCACACTTAAATACTGGATCTGGTATATTTTTAAGAGTGAACTTTGTTCAATCGAAGTACTTAATTCATTTGAAAAACAATAATTTCTTAAAAAATACGGTTTAAAATATTGGAAATAAAAAAAATAAGTACAAGACACACAGGTGAATGGATTGTTTAATCAATTCCCCCTCTAAGTTGGCCAACTTGGGGTTCTCAAACGATTGGCATCTGATTTATCTGGCAAACAAACTCTGCTGCTGGACCAGCATATTAAATGGACTTGGGCATGGGAATAAGCGGGTTTTGTGCCCATTACGACATGTACTAAAAACAGCTGAGAAATTCCAAAAGTTTTATTCACTCCGCGCCGTTTCGACTGTTTAGATTCCGAGTTCAATTTTCGGGTATTGCAATGGAATTTTTATGCCCACCAAAAATGGAAAACAAAAACTGAGCGAAAAGTTTTCGGCCAACAACAAAGTTGTAAACAAGAAACCGACTGGGCGGGCAACAAAAAATTTAAAAAAAAAAAGAATTTCGAAAAAAACAGAAGCCAATGGTAAACAAGAAAGATGCTCAAGTGCCCATTTGCAATGGTTTGAATACATATATCAGCCGATCTTCGCGAATCTCTGACGGAGTTCTGCTTTTTAAAGAGCACAAATGCTAGGCCATTCCATTCAGGAGATTCATTTGAGTTTGCCACACTTAATTACTCGATGGGAATTAATCATTTCATCGCTTTTTCGGATATGGCAATGGCCATATAGCATTTGCCCTCCTAATGATTAGGGATGGTGGGCATTTTGGGTGGTATTTGTCAATAGTTCGGCTTTGGCATTGGATGTTTGAACTGCCGCTGACAGCGGCGGCAAGAGGCCCGAATACAAATGGAAATAAATGCGATGCGAAATGGTTAATGCCCTTGCGTTTGCCGTCGATGGGTCAGGGGTCATGTGACACACGAAGACTGGCGAAATTAAGCGGTTTCTGGGCTGCACTGCGAAAAAATATTAACGAAATTATCCTAAAATAATCATTAAAATCACAACGGTTTAGAAACCACTTATTTGGGAGCCTAAAAGCAGGCAATAAAATATTTTTACTATAGAAATTCAATGAATTCACTTTTCACTGCATACTTTTAGGCTTCCTTTTGGGAGTTTTGTAATTTCGCTATGTGCAGCACTCTCCCGATTTGCCTTATTGCTTCTATTTGCCTTTCCGTTTTTTATCTGTCCTTCTCAGTTAGGCCTCAATCAGGGAATTACGCTAGCCATTTTTCATTTTTCCACTTGGCAGGGTCAGAGGTCACATCACTCGCACATACACACACCGACACACGTCAACACATATGTAAATACCGCTGTTTTATCTTGTATTCCTATTTGTTTTACCAACCAAAAGAAAAAAATGAACCCCCCTCTGATTTGTGTCCCTTTTTTTGACCCAGATTAAAGCTAGTCAAAAGAAATACGCATAATATTAATTAGATGACCTTTTTTTGCAGAAAATGAACTCCCAAGACAAGTTGTATTTCGATTTGTAGTATAATATGATGGTAAAACTTTTAGGAGTATTAAAATAAATGTTGTTTTATAAAAATAAATCAAGAAATGTAATATAATATTTTGTTTATTTTTATGGTTATATAGTTTTATTTTTTAGTGAGGTTTTCTAAAATACTATAGCAAAAATTCTAGGAGTATTAAAATAAAAGTAATATTAATAAAAAAAAATAAAAACATTAGCTAAAAAATTTTTTTTGTTTATATAATTTATTCACTCCAATTTAGTGATGTTTTCTATAATATGATAGAAAAACTTTTAGGAGTATAAAAACAAATGTAATATTATAAAAATAAATAATGTAATATTTTGTGTATTTTTTTTGGTTTTATGGTTATATAGTTTTTTATTTTTTGGTAAGGTTTCTATCTATGATAGGAAAACTTTTAGGGGTATTAAAAGAAAGGTAATATTATAAAAATAAATAAAGAAAAATAATAATTAAAACAAATTTTTTTTGGTTATATAGTTTGTTCAAGTAATGCTTTATGGGAATACCCCACATATTTCCAAACGATGTTTTTGCTCACGAACTGGTTTCGTAGATCATCGAAACGCATCGATAGACGGCACAAAGGCACACACACACACAATACACTTGTTGCCATTGCGGATGTGACAACAAATAGGTAAAATAATGCACAAATTGTATTTCATCACCGCTGAAGAGATTGTTTCCACAGATATCGATCGGCCAACATGGAGGAAGACCACTACATGATCCTGGGCGTGGAACCGCAGGCCACCGAGGAGGAGATCAAGCAGGCCTACAAGCGAATGGCCCTCATCTACCATCCGGATAAGAACCAGCATCCCCGAACGGTGGAGTATTTCAAGAAGATCAGAGCGGCATACGACATCCTCTCGGATGAGTATAGTAGGGAGGTGTACGATCGCAGCCTCAGACGCAGATCCTCGAATACGGCGAACAATCCGAGGCCTGCGGGCACCCATAACCAATACCAATATCAGCAGACCGATCAGATGGAATCCCCCGATTTGTTTCCCGCAGTATGCGCGATTGGCGGTGCTTTGGTGGGTCTCTTTATGGGCTACAGTGCGTTCAAGATGTTCAACTCGAATTCTGGAAATAACTAAACGGAACTAAGGCAAACACTACCTCCGAATACAATTGGCAATATTGAAATATGCATCTAAATTAATTATAAAACATATTGTAATATATTATGTTAACCCCAATGTAGAACCTAAAATTAAATAAAATTCGTCTTGTTTTAAAAATATCGAAGAGATAGATGCAACTGTTTATCAATATTATTATAAGTTTCTTATCAGAACCAGTTTGTAATGATTTAATGACTTTGTAGTGGGTTGCACAGCGAGAATTCTGACGTTCTTAACTGCGTTGAAAATGTTCTTAAGAAAGGAATTGAAATGTTTTCATGGAATCAAGTTGAATTGGAGGTATTGTTGGTTGAATGATGGTTGAATAAACCCCATTCAACTTTAAATTTTTTACTATTTTCTTCTGATTTATAGAACATTCAACTCAAAGTAATAATATTTGTACTCACAAGATTTTTTTTAAGAACAAATGTGCTTGAATAATTCTCTCTGTGCGGTTATATTATAGAGCAAATAGTGGGACTAACGTATACATTAAGATTTTACGTTATTGTTCATATTATATGAACATTTTAATCAGCAAATGTTACAAATGTTTAAATAATATAATATTGTTTATTTATTGGAGCTGCAGTGATTGCATGTTTAAAGTTAGTTCAACCAAGTGTAAAGTTGAAAGTTATCGCCCCATTGACTCGTCAATAATTAAAATAGTTAGCGCAATGTAAGGAACTATAAATTATCAGAAAACACTCTCCGGTGTCAATAAGTATTGCCTAAGTTATGTTAAATCGTAGATAAGAAGACTGTTGAGAGGACAAGCTCAGAATATATGATTCAAGTTGACCCAAGAGTTCCAAAAGTTATTTAGTGCGAAAAGTTTTCGAATGGCAAGGAAAACTTCCTTGAATTGCGACTGAAGTTAATTCTTTTATATGCTTCATTGATACTTGTTTTATTTGGGTAATCGAAAGAAAAATCAATTAGAAGAATACATTAATGGGAATCACTGGTATTTTTAACTTTATAAGGACTAAATTTGAGAAATATGTAAATTCTTAAAGTACGAAATAATTTTGAACATTTTCGAATGTTTTTTTTCAAAAGTGAGTTATCCCCGCAATGAAACAAAACGCAGCGCTATTTCATTTTCTTTGAAGGCTAAAAGTGTTCTCACTTCATTAGCGAACTGCGTACTTCTGCAGGACCCCTGATCCCAGGGGATTACGATGGGCCACCCAAATAGGAATAAGGAATCGAATCATTCGCACTTCAATCATATACGAAAGAGCTCCTTGGTTCTCCGCCCACTGGCAATCACTTTCCTTTTTGGGGGATTCCCAGGCCTCTTTTTCGTTTTTGGCAATCACTCAGACCGTTTCACATATCCATGTGTTCGCTTTGGATTCGAAGTAAGATGGCTTAACGCCTTAACGGCTGAATGGCACACCGAAACCACTTGCGAGCGAACCCTAATGAGGCATAACCTTTATGGCGGGCACTGTCATTGCCGCTGCCATGGACAATTCAATTATGCGACGCCTCAAAAAATAACACCACAAAATTATATGGATTACTTGATCAACTTAAAAGCTCCGCTGGACCTGGATACCCGAAACCCGATAGCGGGCCTTCAATTCATTGGCCCTCTGGACATCGGGCATCGGGGGCATCGATTAGCGTCCGCCGGATAATGATACGGATGCGGATGCGGATGCGGATGGGGAGCCTACAGATGCTTTGGAATATTAATACACTCGAAAGAAGATTGAAAGAGAAAATGCCTTTTCAAAAATAATACTACCTTAATAATGACTAGTTTACGACTTTGTTTCTATTTTCTATTAAAATTCAGAAAAGTTAGGTTAGGATAGTAGATTAAAATAGAAAATAAAAATAATGGTATAAAAACTAGTCTACGGATTTTATATACACCCTAACAAAAAACCAATTTACAACTTTTTTTTTCTATTTTCTATTAAAATCCAGTAAAGGTAGATTAGGATAGTAAATTAAAATAGAACATTAAAATAGAACATTTAAAAAATAAAGATATAAAAACTAGTCTACAGATTTTTTATACACCCTAACAAAAAACCATAGTTTAAAACTCGTTGTATTGAAAATATACTAGATTCAGTATTAAAGTGTGGTATCGAGTTAATACTAAATAATATAATATCTTAAATCTGTAGTATTAATATCATGCTAAATATTATAGAATTTATATTTTGTAACACTTCTATTAAAATATTTTTGAAACTCCATGGTTTAGTATTAATTTTAGTTAGGTTATGATCTCTTTTTTCGGTGTAGGTAACATTTTTTTGGAATATTGGTTTTTTTGTTCTATTTCTTTAATTTGAAAAAAGGTAATATCATTTTTTTTTAACCAAAATTGTATTATAGATATTATTTTAAAGTTCTTAAAATATTTTTAACCATTTTCTTAAATATTTTTAAATGGAAACCTATATTTTGCTGAGTGTGCGAACTGGAAGTTAATGGATCCGCTGCAGTGCAGCCACCCACACGCGGACCAAGTGAAACTGTAGAACCCCGGACCATATATAACGATTGCCGGCCGTATTCAAATTACCTAAAGGCGGCATATCGGAGTTGGGTGCGAACGGGAATAGATGTGGGGATTATTACTCCGGAGCCCCGGTCCCAAGTCCCCAACACCCTCGAAACCCCCGAGGTCCCAGATATCCCCATATTTTCGGGTTGAACTTGGCCGCCGGCGACAAGTTCTTAAGTGGAAAATCGCTGAAGCGGTTTCCACTTACGTTTCACATATTCCCATACTGTTTGTGTGTGTGATGAAAAATCGTGGAAAATTGGGGGGCGGGAAGAAAAGGAGTTAGTGGGCGGCAGCATCGCACATTTTCAGTTTTTCGGCTGCCTGAGTTACAATTTGTTTTTTCCGCTTTTCCAGTATTTTTGCCTTTTTTCGCTGCAGCTTAAGCTTTGTAACTAGGATTAAGTCTTACGAAAGGTAGAAGAGCGTCTTTTTAAATATTCATAATTAACATTGGGCCATTTGTTAACTGGAATCTCACATCTTTCTCCTGCTTCCCAAATCATGACGTAATCCCTTCTGTGCGAGGGAAATGTTTAAATTTCGTTAATGAGTGGCCATTTCAATTATGATTCCGAAAGGCGAGCACCAGAATGTTTGCGGTTTCTTCAGAACTTAATAAAATATTTTTAATAGACACAGGGGCAGCGGCTTAACTCGATTTTTTATACTTTAATTAATACACAGAATAAAGTTCTTGAATTGAGAATTTTTATTCTTAAAATGTTCTATAAAAACTAGATTCCTTTATAAACCTACCTATTTTTTGAAAAAAATTTGTTTTATTTTGAGTAAAAATTCTCATTTGAGTGTAATTCTCTCTGAGTATCATAAACTTTACTGTGTTATAAATAAAACCTAATAATGATGTATAAATAATAAAACTAAATAATTAATGAATAATTTTAATACTCGTTAAAAATGTAAATGTAAAGGTACTAATATTTAAAATAAATATACCAATTACTAGAATTAGTGAAAACTTGCTTAATACCCTGATTAGGTATTCCGGCAGCTAAGCTCATTGTAAATACCAAAAACCTAATAATTACCCCGAGCAGCTAACGCAAATAGTTTCGCCACAATTCCCGGGGGAAACAAGTGGAGACAATCTGCGCCACATAATTGACACATTCCACTTGCTTTTCGTGGGCCATTAAAAGGTGTGGTTTGAGGGGGTGGCGTGGGGGGGGTTACGAATAATCCCCGTGGCCATGGCGCTGTATGCTATATAGTGCGGCTGGACGGATTTGTCTAAGCTGCCAAAGCAGTTACAACTAATAACACAACTTTCGGGCAGCGAGCGTTGTCAGGTCAGCGCCCATTTTTCTGGTCACAGTAACCGCAAGGACCACCCTAAACCACCCTAGGACGGTCAGGATCTGGAACTGGACCACTACACCAAAAAAAAAAAGTTTAACTCCTAAAACTCGTTGGATTGAAAATATACTAGATTCGGTATAAAAGAGTGGTATTGAAAAAATATACTATCAAGTTAAAATTGATCTTAAATATTGTAAAATCGATCTACGTTTCATATCGAGTTATTTCTGGGTGTATAGAATTTACATTACAAAATAAAATAAAAACTATAATATTTGATATAAAAAGTTCATATACAATATTATTCGGTATTAATTGAATACCACACTTTTATACTGGTACTAGTATATTTTTTCAATAATTTTAACATTTTTGACGGTATAAGTATTAATATATTTTTAAAACTCAATAGTTTGGAATTAATGTAAGAATATTTTGGTTTGTATTTTTTCAGTGGAGTCCCACCTTTCCCTTCCACAGCTTACCCTTCGCCTGGGCATTTGCAATTCATTCGAGCCCATAAATCTAAACGGCACCACGCACTTACACTTAATGACATTTTATTACAAAAATTTAACACAGACCCATCGACAGAGATGGAAATAGATATTTCCCGGCCTCGGGAGCCTGTGAGGGGGTGCGAAAATCCAGTCATTGGGGCGACGGCTCCATTTTAATAACATAAATTAATATGCAAATTGGAGCAGAATTTTAATTGAAAATCGGTTCGGTAAAAATACATTTTTGGCCACGGGGTTCCTGTAAATTTTCGAACTGCCAAACTGTATTCATGTCAATCATTGAAATTTTGATTGGATTCTACACATTTTTGGCATTTTAATTTCACTACAACGGATCACTTGTTAACTCTTGCTTACAAGTTTTGAATATTTTAATATCAATATTTTAAACTTAAAAGAAATATATTTTTTTTGTTAACTACCACTTTTACATAATTTCGTGATTTATTTTTATAAAGATTTCTACCTAAGTACTGAAATGATCTATTCATTTTTCAATAAACAAATTGTTTATGCCCCTTCTCATAGGATGCAGACTACGCCCTTTTTAGACACCTAAAACAAAAACTTTAGTCTGCTAAATGCATTTATTTTATTCCCCGAGAATTTCTGTTTCACGTAGCACAAACTTTGTTATAGAACTTCTCTTCATGCCCTTTGAACTTTGTCAAACATTCAGCTCTTTCATAATTTTTGCATCTTTTTTCAGGAATATAAATTTTTGAGCTTCGCTGTAAAATTCCCACTTTTCTCAAAGAACTAAGGTTTTTTCTTTTTATGTGGCGTTACGTTTTTATATTAAGATTTATTAACTTACGAAGCTCGGATTTCAGTAGGTAATATCATAAATTTCTATTTAAAAAAAAAAATTTTTTTTAATTTTTAAATTTGAATATTTTGGCACAAACCATTCCAAAAAAATTCCCTAAAATCCCACGTTCCTTCTATGAATTTTTTCGCACTATCCCGTGGATAACATCCAGTTTTTATTTCATATGAGAGTAATTACTTTTTACAAAACTTTTTAAAAAATAATTTTAAATTTGAATATTTTTAGTTTTAGTTTTAAGCACAAAACCCTGCCAAAAAAAAAATTCCTCTAAAATCACACGTTCTTCCCTCTAGGAATTTCCCACCATCCCGTGGATAATATCCACCTAACGATCCAAAATCCCCGACACTCGCATGTCCACAGATGGCCAATATCTCTTGGCCGGGTTTATTATTTCGATTCGCGTTAAACTGCCACACAAACATTGCGGATAAAGTAGATAAAAACATGTGCACATGGGCCTGCGAGGGATATCTGGCATCCAAAGCTGCATCAATAAATATACAGGGGAACTGTTTATTTTTCCGGGACGTACGCATGATCGCTATTGACATCCAGGGAGTTCTCCGCTCCGCTCCTCCGCCGATTTAACGGGCAGTAAACAATATTTAATTATAGACTTCGATGGGCACAGCAAAAAAAAGAGCGAAAAAAAAGACACAACTTCGCCGCACTTCAATGTGAGATCGTTCGGGGGATCCGAAAATACATATAACTAGATCACTCGATGGGGCCGACCCGATTTTCGGTCCGCGGTGCCGCGCGTTCGCTGCCAACGATAACAAACAACTGAAAAGCTGAAAAGAGCCGAGCGCCTGCAACATGTGGCATGCGGCTTTTCCAGGTGCCCCGCCCACTGGCGCCGCCCGGCCGCCCACTTTCCACAGACCGCACTCATTCACCGGACCGGCCGGCGATTTATGAATGAAAAGCCCAAAGCTCCGCCGTCGAGCTGCCCAAGTTCAAGGTGAAAAGCCCTTGGGGGAAAAGCCCGCTGGAAAAGCTCAGGAAGTGGGAAATTCGATTGAAATCGCAACGCATTTTCAACAAAATTAAATTTTAAATTAAAATAATTCCATTAATAAACTAATAAAAGTACACCTTTTTTCAATTCGAACTTTAAAAAATCACTTTTTTTCGCATAAAACTTCACTATTTTCGCCACAGAAACGGAAATAATGGGGAATGTGATACCTTCCTGAACTCGTAGTTAAATTATCTAAAACTTGGCATTTAAGTAAAGGAAATTTAGATTTTTTGATTTTTTTTCAAAAAATTGCGACCCAACCCCTTAAAAAATTGATTTCCAAAAAAAATCACTTTTTTTCGCATAAAACTTCACTATTTTCGCCACAGAAACGGAAATAATGGGGAATGTGATACCTTCCTGAACTCGTAGTTAAATTATCTAAAACTTGGCATTTAAGAAAAGGAAATTTAGATTTTTTGATTTTTTTTTCGCCACAGAAACGGAAATAATGGCCCAAATGGGGAATGTGATACCTTCCTGAACTCGTAGTTAAATTATCTAAAACTTGGCATTTAAGAAAAGGAAATTTAGATTTTTTGATTTTTTTTTAAAAAATTGCGACCCAACCCCTTAAAAAATTGATTTCCAAAAAAAATCACTTTTTTTCGCATACAACTTCACTATTTTCGCCACAGAAACGGAAATAATCGCCCAAATGGGGAATGTGATACCTTCCTGAACTCGTAGTTAAATTATCTAAAACTTGGCATTTAAGAAAAGAAAATTTAGATTTTTTGATTTTTTTTCAAAAAATTGCGACTCAACCCCTTAAAAAATTGATTTCCAAAAAAAATCACTTTTTTTCGCATAAAACTTCACTATTTTCGCCACAGAAACGGAAATAATGGCCCAAATGGGAAATGTGATACCTTCCTGAACTCGTAGTTAAATTATCTAAAACTTGGCATTTAATAAAAGGAAATTTAGATTTTTTGATTTTTTTTCAAAAAATTGCGACCCAACCCCTTAAAAAATTGATTTCCCAAAAAAAATCACTTTTTTTCGCCTCAAACTTCACTATTTTCGCCACAGAAACGGAAATAATGGCCCAAATGGGGAATGTGATACCTTCCTGAACTCGTAGTTAAATTATCTAAAACTTGGCATTTAAGAAAAGTAAATTTAGATTTTTTGATTTTTTTTCAAAAAATTGCGACCCAACCCCTTAAAAAATTGATTTCCAAAAAAAATCACTTTTTTTCGCATAAAACTTCACTATTTTCGCCACAGAAACGGAAATAATGGCCCAAATGGGAAATGTGATACCTTCCTGAACTCGTAGTTAAATTATCTAAAACTTGGCATTTAATAAAAGGAAATTTAGATTTTTTGATTTTTTTTCAAAAAATTGCGACCCAACCCCTTAAAAAATTGATTTCCCAAAAAAAATCACTTTTTTTCGCCTCAAACTTCACTATTTTCGCCACAGAAACGGAAATAATGGCCCAAATGGGGAATGTGATACCTTCCTGAACTCGTAGTTAAATTATCTAAAACTTGGCATTTAAGAAAAGTAAATTTAGATTTTTTGATTTTTTTTCAAAAAATTGCGACCCAACCCCTTAAAAAATTGATTTCCAATAAAAGTCACTTTTTTTCGCATAAAACTTCACTATTTTCGCCACAGAAACGGAAATAATCGCCCAAATGGGGAATGTGATACCTTCCTGAACTCGTAGTTAAATTATCTAAAACTTGGCATTTAAGAAAAGAAAATTTAGATTTTTTGATTTTTTTTCAAAAAATTGCGACTCAACCCCTTAAAAAATTGATTTCCAAAAAAAATCACTTTTTTTCGCATAAAACTTCACTATTTTCGCCACAGAAACGGAAATAATGGCCCAAATGGGAAATGTGATACCTTCCTGAACTCGTAGTTAAATTATCTAAAACTTGGCATTTAATAAAAGGAAATTTAGATTTTTTGATTTTTTTTCAAAAAATTGCGACCCAACCCCTTAAAAAATTGATTTCCCAAAAAAAATCACTTTTTTTCGCCTCAAACTTCACTATTTTCGCCACAGAAACGGAAATAATGGCCCAAATGGGGAATGTGATACCTTCCTGAACTCGTAGTTAAATTATCTAAAACTTGGCATTTAAGAAAAGTAAATTTAGATTTTTTGATTTTTTTTCAAAAAATTGCGACCCAACCCCTTAAAAAATTGATTTCCAATAAAAGTCACTTTTTTTCGCATAAAACTTCACTATTTTCGCCACAGAAACGGAAATAATGGCCCAAATGGGGAATGAGATACCTTCCTGAACTCGTAGTTAAATTATCTAAAACTTGGCATTTAAGAAAAGGAAATTTAGAATTTTTGATTTTTTTTCAAAAAATTGCGACCCAACCCCTTAAAAAATTGATTTCCAAAAAAAATCACTTTTTTTCGCATAAAACTTTACTATTTTCGCCACAGAAACGGAAATAATGGCCCAAATGGGGAATGTGATACCTTCCTGTACTCGTAGTTAAATTATCTAAAACTTGGCATTTAAGAAAAGAAAATTTAGATTTTTTGATTTTTTTTCAAAAAATTGCGACCCAACCCCTTAAAAAATTGATTTCCAAAAAAAATCACTTTTTTTCGCATAAAACTTCACTGTTTTCGCCACAGAAACGGAAATAATGACCCAAATGGGGAATGTGATACCTTCCTGAACTCGTAGTTAAATTATCTAAAACTTGGCATTTAAGAAAAGGAAATTTAGATTTTTTGATTTTTTTTCCAAAAATTGCGACCCAACCCCTTAAAAAATTGATTTCCAAAAAAAATCACTTTTTTTCGCATAAAACTTCACTATTTTCGCCACAGAAACGGAAATAATGACCCAAATGGGGAATGTGATACCTTCCTGAACTCGTAGTTAAATTATCTAAAACTTGGCATTTAAGAAATAGAAATTTGGAATTTTTGATTTTTTTTCAAAAAATTGCGACCCAACCCCTTAAAAAATTGATTTCCAAAAAAAATCACTTTTTTCCGCATAAAACTTTACTATTTTCGCCACAGAAACGGAAATAATGGCCCAAATGGGGAATGTGATACCTTCCTGAACTCGTAGTTAAATTATCTAAAACTTGGCATTTAAGAAAAGGAAATGTATAATTTTTGATTTTTTTTCAAAAAATTGCGACCCAACCCCTTAAAAAATTGATTTCCAAAAAAAATCACTTTTTTTCGCATAAAACTTTACTATTTTCGCCACAGAAACGGAAATAATGGCCCAAATGGGGAATGTGATACCTTCCTGAACTCGTAGTTAAATTATCTAAAACTTGGCATTTAAGAAAAGAAAATTTAGATTTTTTGATTTTTTTTCAAAAAATTGCGACCCAACCCCTTAAAAAATTGATTTCCAAAAAAAATCACTTTTTTCCGCATAAAACTTTACTATTTTCGCCACAGAAACGGAAATAATGGCCCAAATGGGGAATGTGATACCTTCCTCAACTCGTAATTAAATTATCTAAAACTTGGCATTTAAGAAAAGGAAATTTAGAATTTTTGATTTTTTTTCAAAAAATTGCGACCCAACCCCTTAAAAAATTGATTTCCAAAAAAAATCACTTTTTTTCGCATAAAACTTTACTATTTTCGCCACAGAAACGGAAATAATGGCCCAAATGGGGAATGTGATACCTTCCTGTACTCGTAGTTAAATTATCTAAAACTTGGCATTTAAGAAAAGAAAATTTAGATTTTTTGATTTTTTTTCAAAAAATTGCGACCCAACCCCTTAAAAATTGATTTCCAAAAAAAATCACTTATTTTCGCATAAAACTCCACTATTTTCGCCACAGAAACGGAAATAATGGCCCAAATGGGGAATGTTATACCTTCCTGAACTCGTAGTTAAATTATCTAAAACTTGGCATTTAAGAAAAGGAAATGTAGAATTTTTGATTTTTTTTCAAAAAATTGCGACCCAACCCCTTAAAAAATTGATTTCCAAAAAAAATCACTTTTTTTCGCATAAAACTTTACTATTTTCGCCACAGAAACGGAAATAATGACCCAAATGGGGAATGTGATACCTTCCTGAACTCGTAGTTAAATTATCTAAAACTTGGCATTTAAGAAAAGGAAATTTAGAATTTTTGATTTTTTTTCAAAAAATTACGACCCAACCCCTTAAAAAATTGATTTCCAAAAAAATCACTTTTTTTCGCATAAAACTTTACTATTTTCGCCACAGAAACGGAAATAATGGCCCAAATGGGGAATGTGATACCTTCCTGAACTCGTAATTAAATTATCTAAAACTTGGCATTTAAGAAAAGGAAATTTAGAATTTTTGATTTTTTTTCAAAAAATTGCGACCCAACCCCTTAAAAAATTGATTTCCAAAAAAAATCACTTTTTTTCGCATAAAACTTTACTATTTTCGCCACAGAAACGGAAATAATGGCCCAAATGGGGAATGTGATACCTTCCTGTACTCGTAGTTAAATTATCTAAAACTTGGCATTTAAGAAAAGAAAATTTAGATTTTTTGATTTTTTTTCAAAAAATTGCGACCCAACCCCTTAAAAAATTGATTTCCAAAAAAAATCACTTATTTTCGCATAAAACTCCACTATTTTCGCCACAGAAACGGAAATAATGGCCCAAATGGGGAATGTTATACCTTCCTGAACTCGTAGTTAAATTATCTAAAACTTGGCATTTAAGAAAAGGAAATGTAGAATTTTTGATTTTTTTTCAAAAAATTGCGACCCAACCCCTTAAAAAATTGATTTCCAAAAAAAATCACTTTTTTTCGCATAAAACTTTACTATTTTCGCCACAGAAACGGAAATAATGACCCAAATGGGGAATGTGATACCTTCCTGAACTCGTAGTTAAATTATCTAAAACTTGACATTTAAGAAAAGGAAATTTAGAATTTTTGATTTTTTTTCAAAAAAATACGACCCAACCCCTTAAAAAATTGATTTCCAAAAAAAATCACTTTTTTTCGCATAAAACTTTACTATTTTCGCAACAGAAACGGAAATAATGGCCCAAATGGGGAATGTGATACCTTCCTGAACTCGTAGTTAAATTATCTAAAACTTGGCATTTAAGAAAAGGAAATGTAGAATTTTTGATTTTTTTTCAAAAAATTACGACCCAACCCCTTAAAAAATTGATTTCCAAAAAAAATCACTTTTTTCCGCATAAAACTTTACTATTTTCGCCACAGAAACGGAAATAATGACCCAAATGGGGAATGTGATACCTTCCTGTACTCGTAGTTAAATTATCTAAAACTTGGCATTTAAGAAAAGGAAATGTAGAATTTTTGACTTTTTTTCAAAAAATTGCGACCCAACCCCTTAAAAAATTGATTTCCAAAAAAAATCACTTTTTTCCGCATAAAACTTTACTATTTTCGCCACAGAAACGGAAATAATGACCCAAATGGGGAATGTGATACCTTCCTGTACTCGTAGTTAAATTATCTAAAACTTGGCATTTAAGAAAAGGAAATGTAGAATTTTTGATTTTTTTTCAAAAAATTGCGACCCAACCCCTTAAAAAATTGATTTCCAAAAAAAATCACTTTTTTCCGCATAAAACTTTACTATTTTCGCAACAGAAACGGAAATAATGGCCCAAATGGGGAATGTGATACCTTCCTGAACTCGTAGTTAAATTATCTAAAACTTGGCATTTAAGAAAAGGAAATGTAGAATTTTTGATTTTTTTTCAAAAAATTACGACCCAACCCCTTAAAAAATTGATTTCCAAAAAAAATCACTTTTTTCCGCATAAAACTTCACTATTTTCGCCACAGAAACGGAAATAATGACCCAAATGGGGAATGTGATACCTTCCTGTACTCGTAGTTAAATTATCTAAAACTTGGCATTTAAGAAAAGGAAATTTAGATTTTCTGATTTTTTTTAAAAAAATTGCGACCCAACCCCTTAAAAAATTGATTTCCAAAAAAAATCACTTTTTTTCGCATAAAACTTCACTATTTTCGCCACAGAAACGGAAATAATGGCCCAAATGGGGAATGTGATACCTTCCTGAACTCGTAGTTAAATTATCTAAAACTTGGCATTTAAGAAAAGGAAATGTAGAATTTTTGATTTTTTTTCAAAAAATTACGACCCAACCCCTTAAAAAATTGATTTCCAAAAAAAATCACTTTTTTCCGCATAAAACTTTACTATTTTCGCCACAGAAACGGAAATAATGACCCAAATGGGGAATGTGATACCTTCCTGTACTCGTAGTTAAATTATCTAAAACTTGGCATTTAAGAAAAGGAAATGTAGAATTTTTGATTTTTTTTCAAAAAATTGCGACCCAACCCCTTAAAAAATTGATTTCCAAAAAAAATCACTTTTTTTCGCATAAAACTTTACTATTTTCGCCACAGAAACGGAAATAATGACCCAAATGGGGAATGTGATACCTTCCTGAACTCGTAGTTAAATTATCTAAATTTTGGCATTTAAGAAAAAGAAATTTAGAATTTTTGATTTTTTTTCAAAAAATTACGACCCAACCCCTTAAAAAATTGATTTCCAAAAAAAATCACTTTTTTCCGCATAAAACTTTACTATTTTCGCCACAGAAACGGAAATAATGGCCCAAATGGGGAATGTGATACCTTCCTGTACTCGTAGTTAAATTATCTACAACTTGGCATTTAAGAAAAGAAAATTTAGATTTTTTGATTTTTTTTCAAAAAATTGCGACCCAACCCCTTAAAAAATTGATTTCCAAAAAAAATCACTTTTTTTCGCATAAAACTTTACTATTTTCGCCACAGAAACGGAAATAATGGCCCAAATGGGGAATGTGATACCTTCCTGAACTCGTAGTTAAATTATCTAAAACTTGGCATTTAAGAAAAGGAAATGTAGAATTTTTGATTTTTTTTCAAAAAATTACGACCCAACCCCTTAAAAAATTGATTTCCAAAAAAAATCACTTTTTTCCGCATAAAACTTCACTATTTTCGCCACAGAAACGGAAATAATGACCCAAATGGGGAATGTGATACCTTCCTGTACTCGTAGTTAAATTATCTAAAACTTGGCATTTAAGAAAAGGAAATTTAGATTTTCTGATTTTTTTTTAAAAAATTGCGACCCAACCCCTTAAAAAATTGATTTCCAAAAAAAATCACTTTTTTTCGCATAAAACTTCACTATTTTCGCCACAGAAACGGAAATAATGGCCCAAATGGGGAATGTGATACCTTCCTGAACTCGTAGTTAAATTATCTAAAACTTGGCATTTAAGAAAAGGAAATTTGGAATTTTTGATTTTTTTTTCAAAAAATTGCGACCCAACCCCTTAAAAAATTGATTTTCAAAAAAAATCACTTTTTTTCGCATAAAACTTTACTATTTTCGCCACAGAAACGGAAATAATGGCCCAAATGGGAAATGTGATACCTTCCTGAACTCGTAGTTAAATTATCTAAAACTTGGCATTTAAGAAAAGAAAATTTAGATTTTTTGATTTTTTTTCAAAAAATTGCGACCCAACCCCTTAAAAAATTGATTTTCAAAAAAAATCACTTTTTTTCGCATAAAACTTTACTATTTTCGCCACAGAAACGGAAATAATGGCCCAAATGGGAAATGTGATACCTTCCTGAACTCGTAGTTAAATTATCTAAAACTTGGCATTTAAGAAAAGGAAATTTGGAATTTTTGATTTTTTTTTCAAAAAATTGCGACCCAACCCCTTAAAAAATTGATTTCCCAAAAAAATCACTTTTTTTGGCATAAAACTTCACTATTTTCGCCACAGAAACGGAAATAATGGCTCAAATGGGGAATGTGACAACTTCCTGAACTCGTAGTTAAATTATCTAAAACTTGGCATTTAAGAAAAGGAAATTTAGATTTTTTGATTTTTTTTAAAAAAATTGCGACCCAACCCCTTAAAAAATTGATTTCCAAAAAAAATCACTTTTTTTCGCATAAAACTTCACTATTTTCGCCACAGAAACGGAAACAATGGCCCAAATGAGGAATGTGATACCTTCCTGAACTCGTAGTTAAATTATCTAAAACTTGGCATTTAAGAAAAGGAAATTTAGATTTTTTGATTTTTTTTCAAAAAATTGCGACCCAACCCCTTAAAAAATTGATTTTCAAAAAAAATCACTTTTTTTCGCATAAAACTTTACTATTTTCGCCACAGAAACGGAAATAATGGCCCAAATGGGAAATGTGATACCTTCCTGAACTCGTAGTTAAATTATCTAAAACTTGGCATTTAAGAAAAGGAAATTTAGAATTTTTGATTTTTTTTCAAAAAATTGCGACCCGACCCCTTAAAAAATTGATTTCCAAAAAAAATCAGTTTTTTTCGCCTCAAACTTCACTATTTTCGCCACAGAAACGGAAATAATGGCCCAAATGGGGAATGTGACACCTTCCTGAACTCGTAGTTAAATTATCTAAAAATTGGCATTTAAGAAAAGGAAATTTAGATTTTTTGATTTTTTTTCAAAAAATTGCGACCCAACCCCTTAAAAAATTGATTTCCAAAAAAAATCACTTTTTTTCGCATAAAACTTCACTATTTTCGCCACAGAAACGGAAACAATGGCCCAAATGAGGAATGTGATACCTTCCTGAACTCGTAGTTAAATTATCTAAAACTTGGCATTTAAGAAAAAGAAATTCAGATTTTTTGATTTTTTTTTCAAAAAATTGCGACCCAACCCCTTAAAAAATTGATTTTAAAAAAAAATCACTTTTTTTCGCATAAAACTTTACTATTTTCGCCACAGAAACGGAAATAATGGCCCAAATGGGAAATGTGATACCTTCCTGAACTCGTAGTTAAATTATCTAAAACTTGGCATTTAAGAAAAGGAAATTTAGAATTTTTGATTTTTTTTCAAAAAATTGCGACCCGACCCCTTAAAAAATTGATTTCCAAAAAAAATCAGTTTTTTCGCCTCAAACTTCACTATTTTCGCCACAGAAACGGAAATAATGGCCCAAATGGGGAATGTGACACCTTCCTGAACTCGTAGTTAAATTATCTAAAACTTGGCATTTAAGAAAAGGAAATTTAGATTTTTTGATTTTTTTTCAAAAAATTGCGACCCAACCCCTTAAAAAATTGATTTCCAAAAACAATCACGTTTTTTCGCATAAAACTTCACTATTTTCGCCACAGAAACGGAAACAATGGCCCAAATGAGGAATGTGATACCTTCCTGAACTCGTAGTTAAATTATCTAAAACTTGGCATTTAAGAAAAGGAAATTTAGATTTTTTGATTTTTTTTCAAAAAATTGCGACCCAACCCCTTAAAAAATTGATTTCCAAAAAAAATCACTTATTTTCGCATAAAACTTTACTATTTTCGCCACAGAAACGGAAATAATGGCCCAAATGGGAAATGTGATACCTTCCTGAACTCGTAGTTAAATTATCTAAAACTTGGCATTTAAGAAAAGGAAATTTAGATTTTTTGATTTTTTTTCAAAAAATTGCGACCCAACCCCTTAAAAAATTGATTTCCAAAAAAAAATCACTTTTTTTCGCATAAAACTTAACTATTCTCGCCACAGAAACGGAAACAATGGCCCAAATGAGGAATGTGATACCTTCCTGAACTCGTAGTTAAATTATCTAAAACTTGGCATTTAAGAAAAGGAAATTTAGATTTTTTGATTTTTTTTCAAAAAATTGCGACCCAACCCCTTAAAAAATTGATTTCCAAAAAAAATCACTTATTTTCGCATAAAACTTTACTATTTTCGCCACAGAAACGGAAATAATGGCCCAAATGGGAAATGTGATACCTTCCTGAACTCGTAGTTAAATTATCTAAAACTTGGCATTTAAGAAAAGGAAATTTAGATTTTTTGATTTTTTTTCAAAAAATTGCGACCCAACCCCTTAAAAAATTGATTTCCAAAAAAAATCACTTTTTTTCGCATAAAACTTCACTATTTTCGCCACAGAAACGGAAACAATGGCCCAAATGAGGAATGTGATACCTTCCTGAACTCGTAGTTAAATTATCTAAAACTTGGCATTTAAGAAAAGTAAATTTAGATTTTTTGATTTTTTTTCAAAAAATTGCGACCCGACCCCTTAAAAAATTGATTTCCAAAAAAAATCACTTTTTTTCGCCTCAAACTTCACTATTTTCGCCACAGAAACGGAAATAATGGCCCATATGGGGAATGTGACACCTTCCTGAACTCGTAGTTAAATTATCTAAAACTTGGCATTTAAGAAAAGGAAATTTAGATTTTTTCATTTTTTTTCAAAAAATTGCGACCCAACCCCTTAAAAAATTGATTTCTAAAAAAAAATCACTTTTTTTCGCATAAAACTTCACTATTTTCGCCACAGAAACGGAAACAATGGCCCAAATGAGGAATGTGATACCTTCCTGAACTCGTAGTTAAATTATCTAAAACTTGGCATTTAAGAAAAGGAAATTTAGATTTATTGATTTTTTTTCAAAAAATTGCGACCCAACCCCTTACAAAATTGATTTTCAAAAAAAATCACTTTTTTTCGCATACAACTTTACTATTTTCGCCACAGAAACGGAAATAATGGCCCAAATGGGAAATGTGATAGCTTCCTGAACTCGTAGTTAAATTATCTAAAACTTGGCATTTAAGAAAAGGAAATTTAGAATTTTGGATTTTTTTTCAAAAAATTGCGACTTAACCCCTTAAAAAATTGATTTCCAAAAAAAATCACTTTTTTTCGCATAAAACTTCACTATTTTCGCCACAGAAACGGAAATAATGGCCCAAATGGGGAATGTGATACCTTCCTGAACTCGTAGTTAAATTATCTAAAACTTGGCATTTAAGAAAAGGAAATTTAGATTTTTTGATTTTTTTTCAAAAAATTGCGACCCAATCCCTTAAAAAATTGATTTCCAAAAAAAATCACTTTTTTTCGCATAAAACTTCACTATTTTCGCCACAGAAACGGAAATAATGGCCCAAATGGGGAATGTGATACCTTCCTGAACTCGTAGTTAAATTATCTAAAACTTGGCATTTAAGAAAAGGAAATTTAGAATTTTTGGTTTTTTTTCAAAAAATTGCGACCCAACCCCTTAAAAAATTGATTTCTAAAAAAAATCACTTTTTTTCGCATAAAACTTCACTATTTTCGCCACAGAAACGGAAACAATGGCCCAAATGAGGAATGTGATACCTTCCTGAACTCGTAGTTAAATTATCTAAAACTTGGCATTTAAGAAAAGGAAATTTAGATTTTTTGATTTTTTTTTCAAAAAATTGCGACCCAACCCCTTAAAAAATTGATTTCCAAAAAAAATCACTTTTTTCGCATAAAACTTCACTATTTTCGCCACAGAAACGGAAGTAATGGCCCAAATGGGGAATGTTATACCTTCCTGAACTCGTAGTTAAATTATCTAAAACTTGGCATTTAAGAAAAGGAAATTTAGATTTTTTGGTTTTTTTTCAAAAAAATTCGACCCAACCCCTTAAAAAATTGATTTCTAAAAAAAATCACTTTTTTTCGCATAAAACTTCACTATTTTCGCCACAGAAACGGAAACAATGGCCCAAATGAGGAATGTGATACCTTCCTGAACTCGTAGTTAAATTATCTAAAACGTTGCATTTAAGAAAAGGAAATTTAGATTTTTTGATTTTTTTTCAAAAAATTGCGACCCAACCCCTTAAAAAATTGATTTCCAAAAATAATCACTTTTTTCGCATAAAACTTCACTATTTTCGCCACAGAAACGGAAATAATGGCCCAAATGGGGAATGTGATACCTTCCTGAACTCGTAGTTAAATTATCTAAAACTTGGCATTTAAGAAAAGGAAATTTAGATTTTTTGATTTTTTTTCAAAAAATTGCGACCCAACCCCTTAAAAAATTGATTTCCAAAAAAAGTGATTTTTTTCGCATAAAACTTCACTATTTTCGCAACAGAAACGGAAATAATGGCCCAAATGGGGAATGTGATACCTTCCTGAACTCGTAGTTAAATTATCTAAAACTTGGCATTTAAGAAAAGGAAATGTAGAATTTTTGATTTTTTTTCAAAAAATTACGACCCAACCCCTTAAAAAATTGATTTCCAAAAAAAATCACTTTTTTCCGCATAAAACTTTACTATTTTCGCCACAGAAACGGAAATAATGACCCAAATGGGGAATGTGATACCTTCCTGAACTCGTAGTTAAATTATCTAAAACTTGGCATTTAAGAAAAGGAAATTTAGATTTTTTGATTTTTTTTCAAAAAATTGCGACCCAACCCCTTAAAAAATTGATTTCCAAAAAAAATCACTTTTTTCGCATAAAACTTCACTATTTTCGCAACAGAAACGGAAATAATGGCCCAAATGGGGAATGTGATACCTTCCTGAACTCGTAGTTAAATTATCTAAAACTTGGCATTTAAGAAAAGGAAATGTAGAATTTTTGATTTTTTTTCAAAAAATTACGACCCAACCCCTTAAAAAATTGATTTCCAAAAAAAATCACTTTTTTCCGCATAAAACTTTACTATTTTCGCCACAGAAACGGAAATAATGACCCAAATGGGGAATGTGATACCTTCCTGTACTCGTAGTTAAATTATCTAAAACTTGGCATTTAAGAAAAGGAAATGTAGAATTTTTGATTTTTTTTCAAAAAATTGCGACCCAACCCCTTAAAAAATTGATTTCCAAAAAAAATCACTTTTTTCGCATAAAACTTCACTATTTTCGCAACAGAAACGGAAATAATGGCCCAAATGGGGAATGTGATACCTTCCTGAACTCGTAGTTAAATTATCTAAAACTTGGCATTTAAGAAAAGGAAATGTAGAATTTTTGATTTTTTTTCAAAAAATTACGACCCAACCCCTTAAAAAATTGATTTCCAAAAAAAATCACTTTTTTCCGCATAAAACTTTACTATTTTCGCCACAGAAACGGAAATAATGACCCAAATGGGGAATGTGATACCTTCCTGTACTCGTAGTTAAATTATCTAAAACTTGGCATTTAAGAAAAGGAAATGTAGAATTTTTGATTTTTTTTCAAAAAATTACGACCCAACCCCTTAAAAAATTGATTTCCAAAAATAATCACTTTTTTTCGCATAAAACTTCACTATTTTCGCCACAGAAACGGAAATAATGGCCCAAATGGGGAATGTGATACCTTCCTGAACTCGTAGTTAAATTATCTAAAACTTGGCATTTAAGAAAAGGAAATTTAGATTTTTTGATTTTTTTTCCAAAAATTGCGACCCAACCCCTTAAAAAATTGATTTCCAAAAAAAGTGATTTTTTTCGCATAAAACTTCACTATTTTCGCCACAGAAACGGAAATAATGACCCAAATGGGGAATGAGATACCTTCCTGAACTCGTAGTTAAATTATCTAAAACTTGGCATTTAAGAAAAGGAAATTTAGATTTTTTGATTTTTTTTTCAAAAAATTGCGACCCAACCCCTTAAAAAATTGATTTCCAAAAAAAATCACTTTTTTCGCATAAAACTTCACTATTTTCGCCACAGAAACGGAAATAATGGTCCAAATGGGGAATGAGATACCTTCCTGAACTCGTAGTTAAATTATCTAAAACTTGGCATTTAAGAAAAGGAAATTTAGATTTTTTGATTTTTTTTTCAAAAAATTGCGACCCAACCCCTTAAAAAATTGATTTCCAAAAAAAATCACTTTTTTTCGCATAAAACTTCACTATTTTCGCCACAGAAACGGAAATAATGGCCCAAATGGGGAATGAGATACCTTCCTGAACTCGTAGTTAAATTATCTAAAACTTGGCATTTAAGAAAAGGAAATTAAGATTTTTTGTTTTTTTTTTCAAAAAATTGCGACCCAACCCCTTAAAAAATTGATTTCCAAAAAAAGTGATTTTTTTCGCATAAAACTTCACTATTTTCGCCACAGAAACGGAAATAATGACCCAAATGGGGAATGAGATACCTTCCTGAACTCGTAGTTAAATTATCTAAAACTTGGCATTTAAGAAAAGGAAATTTAGATTTTTTGATTTTTTTTCAAAAAATTGCGACCCAACCCCTTAAAAAATTGATTTCCAAAAAAAATCACTTTTTTTCGCATAAAACTTTACTATTTTCGCCACAGAAACGGAAACAATGGCCCAAATGAGGGATGTGATACCTTCCTGAACTCGTAGTTAAATTATCTAAAACTTGGCATTTAAGAAAAGGAAATTTAGATTTTTTGATTTTTTTTCAAAAAATTGCGACCCGACCCCTTAAAAAATTGATTTCCAAAAAAAATCACGTTTTTTCGCCTCAAACTTCACTATTTTCGCCACAGAAGCGGAAATAATGGCCCAAATGGGGAATGTGACACCTTCCTGAACTCGTAGTTAAATTATCTAAAACTTGGCATTTAAGAAAAGGAAATGTAGAATTTTTGATTTTTTTTCAAAAAATTGCGACCCAACCCCTTAAAAAATTGATTTCCAAAAAAAATCACTTTTTTCCGCATAAAACTTTACTATTTTCGCAACAGAAACGGAAATAATGGCCCAAATGGGGAATGTGATACCTTCCTGAACTCGTAGTTAAATTATCTAAAACTTGGCATTTAAGAAAAGGAAATGTAGAATTTTTGATTTTTTTTCAAAAAATTACGACCCAACCCCTTAAAAAATTGATTTCCAAAAAAAATCACTTTTTTCCGCATAAAACTTCACTATTTTCGCCACAGAAACGGAAATAATGACCCAAATGGGGAATGTGATACCTTCCTGTACTCGTAGTTAAATTATCTAAAACTTGGCATTTAAGAAAAGGAAATTTAGATTTTCTGATTTTTTTTAAAAAAATTGCGACCCAACCCCTTAAAAAATTGATTTCCAAAAAAAATCACTTTTTTTCGCATAAAACTTCACTATTTTCGCCACAGAAACGGAAATAATGGCCCAAATGGGGAATGAGATACCTTCCTGAACTCGTAGGTAAATTATCTAAAACTTGGCATTTAAGAAAAGGAAATTTAGATTTTTTTTTCAAAAAATTGCGACCCAACCCCTTAAAAAATTGATTTCCAAAAAAAATCACTTTTTTTCGCATAAAACTTCACTATTTTCGCCACAGAAACGGAAATAATGGTCCAAATGGGGAATGAGATACCTTCCTGAACTCGTAGTTAAATTATCTAAAACTTGGCATTTAAGAAAAGGAAATTTAGATTTTTTGTTTTTTTTTCAAAAAATTGCGACCCAACCCCTTAAAAAATTGATTTCCAAAAAAAATCACTTTTTTTCGCATAAAACTTCACTATTTTCGCCACAGAAACGGAAATAATGGTCCAAATGGGGAATGAGATACCTTCCTGAACTCGTAGTTAAATTATCTAAAACTTGGCATTTAAGAAAAGGAAATTTAGATTTTTTGAGTTTTTTTCAAAAAATTGCGACCCAACCCCTTAAAAAATTGATTTCCAAAAAAAATCACTTTTTTTTCGCATAAAACTTCACTATTTTCGCCACAGAAACGGAAATAATGGTCCAAATGGGGAATGAGATACCTTTCTGAACTCGTAGTTAAATTATCTAAAACTTGGCATTTAAGAAAAGGAAATTTAGATTTTTTGATTTTTTTTCAAAAAATTGCGACCCAACCCCTTAAAAAATTGATTTCCAAAAAAAATCACTTTTTTTCGCATAAAACTTCACTATTTTCGCCACAGAAACGGAAATAATGGCCCAAATGGGGAATGAGATACCTTTATGACCTCGTAGTTAAAGTATCTAAAACTTGGCATTTAAGAAAAGTAAATTTAGATTTTTTGAGTTTTTTTCAAAAAATTGCGACCCAACCCCTTAAAAAATTGATTTCCAAAAAAAATCACTTTTTTCCCATAAAACTTCACTATTTTCGCAACAGAAACGGAAATAATGGCCCAAATGGGGAATGTGATACCTTCCTGAACTCGTAGTTAAATTATCTAAAACTTGGCATTTAAGAAAAGAAAATTTAGATTTTTTGATTTTTTTTCAAAAAATTGCGACCCAACCCCTTAAAAAATTGATTTCCAAAAAAAGTGATTTTTTTCGCATAAAACTTCACTATTTTCGCCTCAGAAACGGAAATAATGACCCAAATGGTGAATGAGATACCTTCCTGAACTCGTAGTTAAATTATCTAAAACTTGGCATTTAAGAAAAGGAAATTTAGATTTTTTGATTTTTTTTCAAAAAATTGCGACCCAACCCCTTAAAAAATTGATTTCCAAAAAAAATCACTTTTTTTCGCATAAAACTTCACTATTTTCGCCACAGAAACGGAAATAATGGTCCAAATGGGGAACGAGATACCTTCCTGAACTCGTAGTTAAATTATCTAAAACTTGGCATTTAAGAAAAGGAAATTTAGGTTTTTTGGTTTTTTTTCAAGAAATTGCGACCCAACCCCTTAAAAAATTGATTTCCAAAAAAAATCACTTTTTTTCGCATAAAACTTCACTATTTTCGCCACAGAAACGGAAATAATGGTCCAAATGGGGAATGAGATACCTTCCTGAACTCGTAGTTAAATTATCTAAAACTTGGCATTTAAGAAAAGGAAATTTAGATTTTTTTGTTTTTTTTCAAAAAATTGCGACCCAACCCCTTAAAAAATTGATTTCCAAAAAAAATCACTTTTTTTCGCATAAAACTTCACTATTTTCGCCACAGAAACGGAAATAATGGTCCAAATGGGGAATGAGATACCTTCCTGAACTCGTAGTTAAATTATCTAAAACTTGGCATTTAAGAAAAGGAAATTTAGATTTTTTGATTTTTTTTCAAAAAATTGCGACCCAACCCCTTAAAAAATTGATTTCCAAAAAAAATCACTTTTTTTCGCATAAAACTTCACTATTTTCGCCACAGAAACGGAAATAATGGCCCAAATGGGGAATGTGATACCTTCCTGAACTCGTAGTTAAATTATCTAAAACTTGGCATTTAAGAAAAGGAAATTTAGATTTTTTGATTTTCTTTCAAAAAATTGCGACCCAACCCCTTAAAAAATTGATTTCCAAAAAAAATCACTTTTTTTCGCATAAAACTTCACTATTTTCGCCACAGAAACGGAAATAATGGCCCAAATGGGGAATGAGATACCTTCCTGAACTCGTAGTTAAATTATCTAAAACTTGGCATTTAAGAAAAGGAAATTTAGATTTTTTGTTTTTTTTCAAAAAATTGCGACCCAACCCCTTAAAAAATTGATTTCTAAAAAAAATCACTTTTTTCGCATAAAACTTCACTATTTTCGCCACAGAAACGGAAACAATGGCCCAAATGAGGAATGTGATACCTTCCTGAACTCGTAGTTAAATTATCTAAAACTTGGCATTTAAGAAAAGGAAATTTAGATTTTTTGATTTTTTTTCAAAAAATTGCGACCCAACCCCTTAAAAAATTGATTTCCAAAAAAAAGCACTTTTTTTTCGCATAAAACTTCACTATTTTCGCCACAGAAACGGAAATAATGGCCCAAATGGGGAATGTGATACCTTCCTGAACTCGTAGTTAAATTATCTAAAACTTGGCATTTAAGAAAAGGAAATTTAGATTTTTTGATTTTTTTTCAAAAAATTGCGACCCAACCCCTTAAAAAATTGATTTCCAAAAAAAAGCACTTTTTTTTCGCATAAAACTTCACTATTTTCGCCACAGAAACGGAAATAATGGTCCAAATAAGGAATGAGATACCTTTCTGAACTCGTAGTTTAATTATCTAAAACTTGGCATTTAAGAAAATAAAATTTAGATTTTTTGATTTTTTTTCAAAAAATTGCGACCCAACCCCTTAAAAAATTGATTTCCAAAAAAAATCACTTTTTTCGCATAAAACTTCACTATTTTCGCCACAGAAACGGAAACAATGGCCCAAATGAGGAATGTGATACCTTCCTGAACTCGTAGTTAAATTATCTAAAACTTGGCATTTAAGAAAAGGAAATTTAGATTTTTTGATTTTTTTTCAAAAAATTGCGACCCAACCCTTTTAAAAAATTGATTTCCAAAAAAAAACACTTTTTTTCGCATAAAACTTCACTATTTTCGCCACAGAAACGGAAATAATGGTCCAAATAAGGAATGAGATACCTTTCTGAACTCGTAGTTTAATTATCTAAAACTTGGCATTTAAGAAAATAAAATTTAGATTTTTTGATTTTTTTTCAAAAAATTGCGACCCAACCCCTTAAAAAATTGATTTCCAAAAAAAATCACTTTTTTTCGCATAAAACTTCACTATTTTCGCCACAGAAACGGAAATAATGGCCCAAATGGGGAATGTGATACCTTCCTGAACTCGTAGTTAAATTATCTAAAACTTGGCATTTAAGAAAAGGAAATTTAGATTTTTTGATTTTTTTTCAAAAAATTGCGACCCAACCCCTTAAAAAATTGATTTCCAAAAAAAATCACTTTTTTTTCGCATAAAACTTCACTATTTTCGCCACAGAAACGGAAATAATGGCCCAAATGGGGAATGAGATACCTTCCTGAACTCGTAGTTTAATTATCTAAAACTTGGCATTTAAGAAAAAAAAATTTAGATTTTTTGATTTTTTTTCAAAAAATTGCGACCCAACCCCTTAAAAAATTGATTTCCAAAAAAAATCACTTTTTTTCGCATAAAACTTCACTATTTTCGCCACAGAAACGGAAATAATGGCCCAAATGGAAAATGAGATACCTTCCTGAACTCGTAGTTTAATTATCTAAAACTTGGCATTTAAGAAAAGAAAATTTAGATTTTTTGATTTTTTTTCAAAAAATTGCGGCTTAACCCCTTAAAAAATTGATTTCCAAAAAAAGTCACTTTTTTTCGCATAAAACTTCACTATTTTCGCCACAGAAACGGAAATAATGGCCCAAATGGGGAATGAGATACCTTCCTGAACTCGTAGTTTAATTATCTAAAACTTGGCATTTAAGAAAATAAAATTTAGATTTTTTGATTTTTTTTCAAAAAATTGCGACCCAACCCCTTAAAAAATTGATTTCCAAAAAAAATCACTTTTTTTCGCATAAAACTTCACTATTTTCGCCACAGAAACGGAAACAATGGCCCAAATGAGGAATGTGATACCTTCCTGAACTCGTAGTTAAATTATCTAAAACTTGGCATTTAAGAAAAGAAAATTTAGATTTTTTGATTTTTTTTCAAAAAATTGCGACCCAACCCTTTTAAAAAATTGATTTCCAAAAAAAAACACTTTTTTTCGCATAAAACTTCACTATTTTCGCCACAGAAACGGAAATAATGGTCCAAATAAGGAATGAGATACCTTTCTGAACTCGTAGTTTAATTATCTAAAACTTGGCATTTAAGAAAATAAAATTTAGATTTTTTGATTTTTTTTCAAAAAATTGCGACCCAACCCCTTAAAAAATTGATTTCCAAAAAAAATCACTTTTTTTCGCATAAAACTTCACTATTTTCGCCACAGAAACGGAAACAATGGCCCAAATGAGGAATGTGATACCTTCCTGAACTCGTAGTTAAATTATCTAAAACTTGGCATTTAAGAAAAGGAAATTTAGATTTTTTGATTTTTTTTCAAAAAATTGCGACCCAACCCTTTTAAAAAATTGATTTCCAAAAAAAAACACTTTTTTTCGCATAAAACTTCACTATTTTCGCCACAGAAACGGAAATAATGGTCCAAATAAGGAATGAGATACCTTTCTGAACTCGTAGTTTAATTATCTAAAACTTGGCATTTAAGAAAATAAAATTTAGATTTTTTGATTTTTTTTCAAAAAATTGCGACCCAACCCCTTAAAAAATTGATTTCCAAAAAAAATCACTTTTTTTCGCATAAAACTTCACTATTTTCGCCACAGAAACGGAAACAATGGCCCAAATGAGGAATGTGATACCTTCCTGAACTCGTAGTTAAATTATCTAAAACTTGGCATTTAAGAAAAGGAAATTTAGATTTTTTGATTTTTTTTCAAAAAATTGCGACCCAACCCTTTTAAAAAATTGATTTCCAAAAAAAAACACTTTTTTTCGCATAAAACTTCACTATTTTCGCCACAGAAACGGAAATAATGGTCCAAATAAGGAATGAGATACCTTTCTGAACTCGTAGTTTAATTATCTAAAACTTGGCATTTAAGAAAATAAAATTTAGATTTTTTGATTTTTTTTCAAAAAATTGCGACCCAACCCCTTAAAAAATTGATTTCCAAAAAAAATCACTTTTTTTCGCATAAAACTTCACTATTTTCGCCACAGAAACGGAAATAATGGCCCAAATGGGGAATGTGATACCTTCCTGAACTCGTAGTTAAATTTTTTGATAAATAACTTATTTAATAATAACATAATTTACAATACAAGTAAAATATAAGTGACAATAAGCAACGAAAAAAAAACAAAAAAAATGTAAAAAGGGATCCTTAAGTTAGATGTGAGCTCAGTAGTGGTGGTAGGCGTGGCCCTGGTGGTGCTGCTGCTGCGCCAGATTGGCCTGGGCGAAGATGTGCTCCAGCTCCGCATCGCTCAGCTGGTCGAAGATGCCGCCCTGGCTCCCGCTTCCGATTCCGGCACTGCTGGAACTGAGGGCCGATGGCTGCGATCCCACGGGTGGCAGGTAGCCTGAAAAGTTAAGGAGAAATGCTTTTATTCTTTAATCTCTATAAATTTAAGTAACAGAAAATTATCAGGGAATTTAATTATTTAAATTGCAGAAATATGAAAATGTTTTAAAAAGTTCCAAAGCTATTTGTTTTAAAATTATTTAAATTTTTTTTTAATTTTTTAAGAAGTTTGTATAATTTTTTATAAACTAATCAATTATTATTTTTTTATAAATAAATAAATCATACTTTTTTAAATAAAAAACATAAATTATCAAAATCACTATGAATTTGAGAACTCTGAAAAATGTGCCTAAAAGTAGGCAACTATTTATTTTTATTCAGAAAAGCTATTTTTTTCATTATCATACTTTTTTTAAATTCTAACTTTTAAGCTAGTTTTTTTAAAATAAATAAATCATAGGTTTCCAAATAAAAAACATAGATTCTTGAAATCACAAGGGATTTGAAAACTCTAGTAAAGCTGTTCAAAAGTAGGCAACAATATATTTCAAAATAGGAAGTCCGTAAGCGACGTTACTTTTTTTAAACTCTGGCTTCTTTTTTTAGGTTTTCTTTTAAATAAATAAATTATAGTTTTCCAAATAAAAAACATAGATTTTCGAAATCTCAAGGGCTTTGAAATCTCTCCTAAAGTTACCTAAAAGTAGGCAATATATTTTTAATCTGGCTTTTTAGCTCACCTTCAGCTGGCGAAGATCCGTAGGGTGGCAGCAGGGTGATCGAGGGACGGGTGGGCGACGCTGGCGCGGCTTCGGTGGGTGGCTGATAGAACACGGGCTTCCAGGGCTGCTGGCTGGGTGGTCGCTCCGCCGGGCTCTCCGCCTCCGGCGACTGGGGAATCTGCGGCGAGGCTATTCCCGTTCCCGATTCCGGCTGCACGGGCGTGGATCCCGGCAGTGGAACAATGCCACCGGGGAACTGGGCCTCCGGCTGGCCGAAAGTGGGTGGCTGCTGGGGCAGCGGCGGCTGGGGGGCAGCCGGGAAGAACTGACTGGTGGGCGGACTGGGGAAGGCGGGAACCGTGGGCACAGAGGGAACTGCGGGCACCGCTGGACTGGCCGGCGCCTGGGGGAACTGGGGAATCTGTGGGAAGCCGGGGAACTGAGGGAACTGGGGGACCGCGGGGAACTGAGGTATTTGCGGGATGGCCGGGATCTGTGGGATCTGGGGAATGGCAGGAATCTGGGGGACTTCGGGGGCCTCGGGAGTCGCAGGAATAGCCGGAATCGCTGGCTGGGCGGGCACCGCTGGCTGGGCAGGCTGAGCTGGCTGGATGCTAAAGGTGGGCACTCCCGGGAACTGGGGGAACTGGGGGATCACGGGCAGATCCACAGCTGCAGGAGCCGGAACCCCAAAGGCCACCGAGGGTTGGATGGGTTGTACGGGTTGGAGGGGCTGAACTGGTTGGATGGGTTGGATGGGGGTAACTGGCTGCAGGGGCTGAACGGGCTGGAGCTGATGGGTCACGGGCTGAATGGGATGTATTGGCTGGATCGGCTGCAGATGCTGCACAGGTTGGATGGGCTGAACAGGTTGGATGGGCTGAACCGGCTGGACAGGCACAGCGGGAGCTGTGGGAGCAAAGGCCTGGACATACGTGGGCTGCAAAAATAGAAATTATTTAGTAGATGGCTTTAAAATAGGTTAGAATTCATAAAAAATATAAGTTATTCATCATTAAAACAAGCTGTTAATTAAAATAAAATCTCATTCTTAAAAATTACTCATACGTCACGTGTGCTGTTTGGAATTTAGTCGAAATAAAATCGTTGTTCTATATCTTGATTTATAAACTTCGTTGGAATAATAGTTTACACAAGTCGAACAAGATGTTCGAAAAAACGCCAATTCGAATTTCGAAAGCTTTTTTCTCGCTCCCGCTAACCTAGTTTAAGTAGCCATCTTGCTGCTTCCTCTCTTTTTCGAAATCAGAGAATTTTTGAGAGAGCGAGAAATCGAACAAATTCAATTTTCTAGTACCAATTTGACATTGTTTCATGGTAAAAACGATATGTGTATAAATTTCACATAATTAAGCACTTGTTGAACTCAGAGAACTTTTGAGAGACAGCGAGAAATGGAAAAAGCTAAATTTTCCAGTATCAATTTGACATTATTTCATGGTAAAAACGAAATGTGTAATAAATTTCACGAAATGTAGAATTTTTCGAGAGCGAGAAATCGAAAAAGTTACATTTTCTAATATTAATTTGACATTATTTCATGGTAAAAACGATATGTGTATAAGTTTCACGAAATTTACCAAGCGCATATCGATTTGATCTAATTATTATGGTTTCGAAAGGGTTTTTATCCACTTAAATTCGATGACTCACCTGCACGGCGTGCACATGGGCGTGGGCGTGGGCGGGAGCGTGGAAATGCAGCGGCTTCACGGCAGACTGGAAGACGACGGGCTTCTGCAGGTGCTGGTGCGGATAATTGACGCTGTAGGAGGAGACCAGCGCGTTACCGGGTCGCAGGACATACGAGGGGGGCGGGGCCACGCCGCCGGCCAGGGCGGTGGCCACTCCGGTGGTCAAGGCGGTGGCCACGCCGGCGGGAATGGCGCTGGCCACTCCAGCGGGCAATCCAACGGGCAATCCTGTGGGCAAACCAACAGGCAATCCAGTAGGCAGCAGAGCAGCGGTAGCGGGAGCGGGAGCGGGGGCCAGAGCGGGCAGCAAACCGGAACCGGAAACGAGGGTCAGTGGCTTCCGGACAAAGTGGTGCCTGTGTGGCGGAGCGGCGGCCAGGAAGGCACTGCCCGCCGGCAGCTGGAAACTGTACCCGTAGTGGGCGGCATAGGTGCGGGCGGGCCACTGGCCCTGGTGCAGGTGGGCGTGGCCATGGAGTACGCCCCTCTTGTGCTTGCCGGTGGTCACCTCCATGGCCACTTCCGTTTCCGCTTCCGGTTCGGTAACTTGCTCCTCGGCGGCCGCCTCCTGTGGTGGCGCCTCCGCCTCCGAGGTCACCACTGTGGTGGGCGTGGTGCTGGCGGGGGGCGTGGCCGATCGGCTGGCGGAACGCAGGCGTAAGCCCGCCTCTGCTGGCTGCGAAGCGGCCAAGATAATGGCCAAAACCATCGACAGATGGAGCCACCGCGAACTGGTCAAGAGATTCATCTTCATCTTGGGTTCTCCTTTCGATTGAAATGTATTTTATATATATCGTTGCGCGTTTAATCCGTTTGCTGCGATCGCCGCCAAGTAAATGAACTGAACTTCCTTGGTCGCTGTTGTATTTATAAAGCGGACATCGCGGCACAGTGGAGTGGCCATCGAAAGGTACCCACTGTGCATACCAATATCGCCAATTGTCGGCAATGCACCGCGGTTGGCGGATGGCTCATCGGCATGGAATACGGCGATTGGGCAGTTTATGACTTTTACGCTGCCATTTCACTTGCCGCAGCTGAACCGCTCATCTACCACCCACCAACCACTCCACCCACCGAAGACGTCACCTCATTATGCTTGGCCCTCTGACCACGCACAGTGGTCAAAAAATATGAAATCTAGTTATTAAAGAGCATTTGTTCTCACCTATTTTATTTTTTAGTATTAATATTACAAATTTAATAATTAAAATTTATAAATATTAATTATAATTTTTATCTAATCTATAGTATAAATTAAAATATTTTTTAAATTTAAATTGGCTTATCCTAATTCTTATAAAAATTTTAAATTTAATAAAATTAATAAAAAAATTGACAAGAATAATTTTTTAAAATTAAATTTTCAATTATAATTAAAATTGTAAGTTTGGTGGTACAAAAAAATATATATTGCTTACAAGCTATTGCAACTAATATTTCTTAACCATAAATTAGCAATTACAACAGAACTGTTAAAAAAAAATGTTAATATGTATAAAATTAGAATTAAATTTATTAGTACTATTAGTTATATTTATAATTTAATCTATACCATAAAATAAAATAAAAACAAAAAAAAAATAAGAAAAAAAATTTTACGCACTCAGAGCGGCTAACGGAAATTTAAAGAACTGTTTAAATTTATCTTTAATTTTTCATTATGTAAAAAAATCTTTAATTGATCATTGAAAAACCTCAAAATTAAGAAATACAATTTTCAAACTACTAAATGTTTTTTAGTTAACCAAAATCGAAAACTACTTCAACTAGCATTTTTTTAAATTTAAAAATAAAAGTAAATTTTGTTAAATATTCTAGGATTTCTAAGGATTCCTAAAATTTCTGTAAGTTTAGTTTTAAAATGATTACAATTACTAAGTATTATAGTTACGATAAATGTACTTATTTTAATTTTAAAAAGTCTTTCGTTTCAAGTCATAAATGTATTTGTATTATAAACACTTCAACAATGGCCTGCCAACTTTAAAGACCTCATGTAATAGGTGGCCAAAAGCGCTCGGCTCGATTTGGCCGGTTGTTTTGGCCCCGCTCCACTGTTCCCATTCCCATTTGGCCGGCGTCCACCTACGCATGCGCCGCACGTTTCCGCACGCACAAAACACAAAACTCTTGCTTTCAATGGCCTGCATGTATTTTTCTTTCGCCTTTTATCGCCGGACTCTTTTCACTTTCCGTTGCCTGCGAAGGTTTATGATTTGGCTGCAATTTAGATACAAATCAAAAGCGTCGACCGCTTGCATAATCCCAGCCCCAAGATGGGGTTCCATTGAGTCCGGCAATCCGCAAATCCGCTCTAATCAGGCGCCGGGTGAAAGCATAATTGTAATAAAAGCACGGCAATTACCCATTGCCAATTAGCATGGCACGATCAATTATTTTGATTGAATTTGAATTTCGTTAAAATTCAACATTCACACGCATAAATTTCACCTGCACTACATCTGCTGGTGAACTGAACCTGCATTATATCACACACCATAAGCGTAAATGAACTTTCGATTAGTCCCCATTGATTTTCACTTTTTTTGGAAATTGCCCAGGGGTTGTGTGGAATTTCAATCGTTTAATCGTCTACTATCGCCTAGTTTTTGGGCCATCATATCGGCCGGACATCTAAGTGGGTCTGGCACACAATCCGCAAGGTCTTTCCCAGGCCTTGCCTTGCATTGCCGGAGATGTCATCAACTTCGTCGCTGGGTTTTTGGTTTTTTTGGCACATGTAATGCATATACATATATTTGACAAAGAGCCCCATAAACCTTAAAAATGTAAACAGAAGTGCTTGTTCAATTCGATGCTTTATGACCCGCACGACGTGAGCAGCATGGGTGACCGCCCCACGCATGGTGTGTTTCCCAATCGAAGATCACCCCGTAGATCTCACAGCTTGAAGCCGGAGTGAATGCTGACGACGCCAAAGGTGAGGTTCTCGTAGGACACTTGGTCGAAGCCGGCCTGTTCGATCATCTGCTTGAACTGCTCCTGCTTGGGGAACCGTCGAATGCTCTCCACCAGATACTGATATGCCTGCCACTGCCCGGCCAACAGTTGGCCCATTGGCGGGATCACCTGGAAGGAGTACTGATCGTACAGCCACTGCATCGTCTCGTTGGTCAGGTGACTGAACTCCAGGCACATGAAGCGGCCGCCGGGCTGCAGCACACGATACGCCTCGGCAAGAACCTGAAATGGGGAATTATGAGATTAGTCTCTAATAATAATCAATGGAGAACGATATGCGTGGCTGCTTCCTGATCTTGGTGTTCGATTGGAAGAAATTCGATTCCTTATAGAGCTATCCAGCTATGAAGCTGTGCCCTACCTTGTCCACATGCGTGCAATTCCTGATGCCAAAGGCAATGGTGTAGGCACTGAAGCTCTCGTCCTTGAAGGGCAGCTTCTCGGCATCGGCGCACTGCCAGGCGACGGTGCAGTTGGCCAGCCGATCGGTGGTCAGGCCCAGGCGCTTGGCCCGCTCCTCGCCGACGTCCAGCATGTGCTGGTTGATGTCCGACACGGTGACATGGCTGACGCGCTGCTGGGGATTCGGCTGGTTGGCCAGGTAGCGCAGGTAACGAAAGCTGATGTCGCCCGTGCCGCCGGCCATGTCCAGCAGGCGCATGCCGTGCGTGGGCCCCAATCGCTCCACGAACACATCCTTCCACACGCGATGGATGCCCAGGGACATGGCATCGTTCATCATGTCATAGGAGTTGGCCACCTGCTCGAACACCTCGTGCACTGGCGAAGGGGAAGATGGTGATCATTAGTTATGGTTCATGGGGTAATCACCCCCACCAAACCACTCACCCTTTTGCTCCTTTTCACTTTCCCTGACCGTTTGGAAGCCAAAGTGCGTGGTCTGCTCCGTTCCGGAAATGGATTCCGCGCCCTTGGGCTCCACAGCTTCGCGTCCCGTGGATTCCCGGGCCGATTGCGCCGCCGTCCGGCTGTGGATGAATCTCCTGGCCAGGGTTAGCAGGCGGGTGCTCCTTGTGCTCTGCATTTCGGCGATTTAAATGGGTTCTTTCTTAAGACTATATTATGAAATAACAAATACGGAACAGCCGGTTAGGGATGGGAGTTCTGCGGCCATATGTTGAAACTATCGATAAACTATTAATGCTATCTCAACTACGATTTCGATAGTGGCGCGTAATTCAAACGTGAGAAATATTGATAGCAAGAAACTACATTTAAAAAAAAATCATTTAAATAAACGGATTTTAAATAAATTAATTTTTAAAATTTTAAATTTTATAAATGTCAATCAATTTAAAATTGTATTACGAATATTTCATAATTAATACATGTATGAGTGATTCTTTGTGAAACGTATCGAGATTTTCTTCATGGTCTCAAAACGATTTCTCATTTTTATCACAATATTACATAATATAAAATGGATTTTTAAAAATGTAAAAAAAAAATTCATTTGACAGAAGCGAAGATATAGCGATGCTTTTTTTTTGTTTAATTAATTTATAACTTAAAATTACGTGGGTTAAAAAATAAATAAAAATACACAAAAAATTATTGTTTTTACCAAGCTTTCAGATAAAAATAGGACCCACAATGGTTTCAATGCAATTATAGGCCAATTTAAAAAATAAAATTTTCAATCGCGTTTTTCTGCAAATCGGCATTTTTAATTTTTGTAAAAAAAATAGTATAATGTTCCATACGTAATCCTTGTTGGTCCCTGAAAGTTTCGTCATGGGACCTCCATTACTTTCTGCATGATTTAATAAAACAATAAAAAACAAAGGAGTCTTTCGTTGTTATACATATCTAATTATGTTAGACGAACTGTTATCGTTCTTTATGATTTTCGGGAGAACGACCGTTACCATTTATGTGAAACTAATAAGAAAAATTCAGTTTGGTATAACAAAGAAATCCCTACCAACTTCAACGTGGGACAATAACTTCTACTTAACTGCTTCTTAATTATAAAAATATATTTTAATGCATTTAATAAAAAAACCATAAAAGGTCGCATTATTTCCAATGCACTAAGCGTAAAGGTTCCTGCATTGGCTGGAACGAAAATGTGCGATTCGTGCAGGAAGAAAATGTGCAAATTCCTGATGAAGATTTAAATTCGATAAAACTGAACCCGGATATATTTAGCCAAAGTGATGAAGAAAATGAAGAAATGATTTCGCCGAAAACTAAGCATTTATAGGGCAAAATGCAGTTCAATCTTTTCATTGGAACAATGATCAGTGTACTTTGTTAACGGTTGACATGGATCAATAGTGGTTTTGTCAGACGATCTTCAACACAACACATCAGCTTTTTATGCTTTTCAACAAAAAATCATATTTTTTCTAAGGAAGAAGTTAAATTTAAAGAAAATCAAGAAGTTATTGTCCCACGTTGAAGTTGGTAGGGATTTCTTTGTTATACCAAACTGAATTTTTCTTATTAGTTTCACATATACATATTTCTCGGCTTATTATACTCGGCTTTGAAAAAAATTACCAGGTAATCATCATGACTGTTTTGAACAGGATAAATCCATAATCTTCTCACAGCTTTAAACCCATAAATAAATAACAACAAACGTTTTCACTTAATCCGCACATTTATATTTATTAATTGTACGTATGCGTGCACAATTCAGATTTCGCGACCTCTCCTCTTATCTTCAGATGCCTCTCTATCTGAGTATTTCCTAAACTGTTGAATAGTTGAATATGGCTCCTGTTGAATTTTCCAAAGTTTGAAAAGTTCACTGAACTTAAAACACGGAAAAAATGTTTTTTTTATTGTTAGTTACTGTCTAAAATGTTTAGCACAGTAACAAGGACTACAAATATACATTCTAATTTGATTTTAAAGTAAATAATGCGTACTGGTGATACTAAAATGTTTCTGGTTTTCATCAATTCAACAACATTTTCAACAGACTCGAGGTTGTTGAATTGGTGAACAGCTTACCGAAATTCAACTATTCAACAATTTAGGGAACACACAGAATATCTGTTGGTTCAACTTAAGTTTAGTCATTACAAGTAAATATATCTAATTACAATTGTTGTTTGATTAAAAAAAATGCCTTAGCTTGGGGGTTTCGCATGCTGCGCTGCGCTGCAGCCATCGAAAGGATCTTAAAAATGTTAGTTTAAAAACAATTTAAAAAAAAACCGTATTTATATATATAATAATAATAATAATAATAAATAGTTTACAAAATGTGGCGGTTTATTGTGTGTAAACTTAAAACATAATTAAAATTAATCTTTAAATCATTGAGAAAAGTCCATTTATAAGCGTTTTCATTTCGTTCTCTATATATCATCGTATCATAATTCCGTTGCGCGGGTGTCTGTATGTGAGTGTGTGGTTTTTTATGAGCTATGACGAGCCAAAGTCTGATCTATATCATGGATGGGGTGGTGTGGTACATGGTTAAGTCTATTTAAAATTAAGACAAAAAAAACTGATGCTGCTGCTGTCCGGGAGCCCTAATTCATGTCCTTTTACACATACGCTATGTATTTAAGTTTAACTATAGTGTAGTATTTATAATTATGTATATATATATATATATATGTATTTATATATATTGTGTTAAAGCCTATCGTGCTGCACATGCTCCCTACCATCTGTGGTGGATTTGTAATATTGCTTGGCCTCGGTTTTGGAAGATGCGGGGAGGCGGTCTCAACAAAATCACACAACTCTTAGTAGTTGAACTCCTCCTGCTTCTCCGAATCGCTGCGCAGATCGGCCACCAACGGCTCGAAGCAGGACTTGGGTATCAGGGTGCCCACAATCTTCTCACCCTCGGTTGTCTTCATGCGTATCACTTGCATCTTGCTATTGGAACGTGTGTTCAGTATGTGCTCCACGCGTCCCCAAACGGAGAGCACGGAACCGGCCAGCACATGGTACAGACGCTGACGCAAGCCAACCTGTAAGTGGCATAGTCCATGGATTAGATATATGATAGATAGATAGATATTAGATATACACTCACCTCACAATCGTTGCCCAGGCTGACATTCCTGCAGTTGCCGTTCCAGTAGGCGTGCGAACATGTGTTCACCGACGCATCGTACTGTTCCGTCCAGTGCGGCTCCGCCTCCTCGCTGCCCACCTTGCGATACTTCTTCTCCAGCTCGAACAGCGATTCGTGGCGCACCTGGAGGCCGGTGTTCGGCCGGTAGATCTGGCACATGATCTCCTTTTTGCTGCGCGACTTCTTCTTGTTCTTGCCGCCGCCGTTGTCCGAATCGTTGGTGCTGCTGGTCGAACTGCTGTTGCGCGATGGCTGGTGCTCCAGGATCACCACCATGATGGCGGTACGCTTCTGGTTGCGCAGCTGGTGGGACAGGTAGAAACCCTCGTTCTCGTTGAACAGATCGGCGTATCTGCGGGAGAAGGTGGGTGGGTTATTGAATGGTTTTTAGACTTGATGGCACTCCTTACTTATCAATGGCCTCCTGCCAGATCATGCCGCGCTCCACGCGAACCGTGTGCATCTCTGTGGGCGCCACGCCGGTGGCATGTTTGCGCACGAATCGAATAAGCCGGCAGCGGGTCACATTCTCGCCGGCAGCTCCAAGATCTAATGAATGAGATTCATGATTAGCATATGTATCTCAGATACTCCTCAGATTCAGCAGCACTTACCCACAATGCCCAGGTCGAAGCGACCGCCACGCTTCGCCTGCTGGATGATGGCCGTCATGGTGTCGGTGAAGTACTTAAACAGGCGGTTCTGCAGATCCACCGGACAGCCGAGGATGCGATTGAGAAACTTTGATATGTTGTTGTAATCCTTGTCCAAACTAAGAACACCCGGATGGCTCTCGCTGTTCACGATAATGCCCACGCCCACTAGCGCACCGGCAATGTCCTTGAAGAACTCGCCGCTGTAATCCGTGGGCGGCGGCACCAGCGGCGATTCGTAGCCCATTATGGTGCGCATCACCGTCTCCAGGGCCTGGCGACCGTATTTGTTGTCTATGTTAAACTGGGAGAGATCGCGCGTCTCGGTGGCCCTGCGATCGCCATGGGTGAGCGCGCCCAGCGACTCCAGACGCTTGGCCACCGTGGAGGCGAAACGCCGCTCACCAGCCAAGTCCGAGATGAGGAAGATGTACTCGGGCGCATTAACCTGCGATAGATCATTTGATTAACAAACGCAAGGGAAGGGAATGAGTTCAACGCACCTGATTGGATCGATGGGTACGTCCAAACTGCTGGATGGCTCTGTCGGCGGACCAGGGCAGCTCCAGGGTGATATGGACACGTCGCCGCTGATTGAAAACGCGTCGATCGCTCTGCAGGGAAATACCACTGGACGCCGCCTCCGAGATGATCGCCACATCCTTCTGGCCGTCCATGAAGCGCTGCTTCTCCGTGATATTCAGCGTTTCCAGCGGGACATCCGATTCGGTTCGGGACTCGTACTGAATGTTGCCATCATCCGTTTGCACAACGCGACCTCGTCGACCCGTCATCTCGGCCACGTTGTCGGGCCCACCAAGTTCATCGATCAGCTGGTCCAGCGTGTTTGGCGGCAGGCGGGAACCGAGTCGCTCGATCTTGCGCAGCAGCTCCTCCTTCATGGTGCACGCCCTTTCGATGGCATCCTTGGGCGGCGGTCCATAGTTCAGCTTGACCCCGTTCACGCCCACCGGCGTCACTGTGCCCTTGAGCTCCTGCTTCTTCTGCAGCAGATCCTGGATCTTGTCCTGCGTGGACAGCTGCGCCTTGCGATTCTTGGCCGCATTCAGGGCGGCCACCACAGTGGCCGACATCGTCGTACTGCCACTGGGATCCGTGGCCGCTACCGCCGACGAGGATGCCGATGAGGTGGTGGCCTCCTTTTTGCCCTTCTCCACCTTCTTCACCTTCTTCTTGGTCTTCTTCTGTGTCTTCTTGGTGGACTTCTTGCTGCGCGCATTGACCCAGGGATCAATGTCGCTGTCGCTGCCGCTGAAGAAGGGATTGAAATCGGAACTGGCATCGCTGGCCACGCTCCGCCGATCGCTGTCCACGTCGTGATCCTCATCGTCCTCGTCCTCGTCATCCATATCACTGCGGAAGTCATCATCGCTGTTCGCCTCATCGCTGTCGCTGTTCGAGTTGCCAGCATCCCGCTTCCGGCTGCGTTTCCTGGCCGCCTCCTCGTCATCGCTGTCGCTGTATTGCCAGGAACCGCTACGCTTCTTCTTCTTGGTCTTGCCACCCGCCGTGGAGCCATTATCGTTGCCCTTTCGCTTGCCAGCAGCCGCCGTTGTGCTTTGACTATTGCTACCCAGACTGCTGGTGGTGGAGTCGGCAATGGATGGTGTCTCGTCGTAGAGGCCAAGAATGCGATTGATGCGATTGCGATCGGGTGCCGGAAAATGTCGCTCTACAAACGACTGGAAGACACCTCTGTGGAGGGGAGAAGAGGAGAAATGGATGAGTATTTCATAGTAGGAAGGGAGTTCTAATGACCACTTACTTGGCCGTGGAGACAAAGTCCGTCAGCTCGCCATCGTCCTTCTCCAGCTGATCCAGCGTGCGAGCCTCGCCGGTGGACTGCAGACCAATGACCACACACTTGCCGTACTTAATGGACTCGCGTGCCACCAGCACTGCATGATTGACCTTGGCGGCAATGCAGAGATACTTAAAGAAGCGCTGATGCGACGACCAGAACTGTCCCCACATTGTCTTCTTCATGCGACTCTCGGCATCGATGAGCTCGGCGGCCTCGGTGAACTTTTGCATGGCCTCCACCCAGAGTTCCACCGACTGATCGTAGATCTTGCGGAATTCCTTGGACAGCGGCACCTCCTCGATCTTGAAGCTGACGCCCTTGAAGCTCAGCTGGCGGGCAATGTACATGCCGCGCAGTTTCATGTCCATGGCCACAATCTCCATGGCGCCCACGCCGCTGTAATATATATCAAAGGGGAATAAGTAAGGCAACTCAAGAGTAGATATTTACCCAACTTACCGTCTCTCCACGGCGGTGATGAAGTCATTGAAGTTGCCAAAGGCCGTGCCCTGACCCCAGAGGCCCAATCGCACCATGTAGGCCATGTTCTTGGGCTCCGAGGCGCCCGTGGCGGAGGCATAAACCACTCGCGCCTTGGGCAGCTTGTTCTGCAGCTCGAGCACCGTTTGGCCCGTCTTTGTGGGCTTGCCCGAACCCACGGGACACAGGTTCTTGGCCTTGTGACACTCATCAAAGATGATCAAACCCTCGAAATCCTCGCCGCACCACTGCAACAGCTGGCGGAAACGCGATCTATACTTGCCCGTCTTGTTGTTGGACTCGCCAATCAAAGCGGAATAGGTGCTAAAGATCACTCCACGCTTGCAATTGTTGTTCACATCCGAGCTGATCTTGGCATACTTGAACTTGTTGAGCGCATGGACATCGATGCGCGTGGCTCCGATATCGCTGAGATCCCGCTCGGCATCGTACTTGAGATCATTGGACACGGATATCCAGAGCGCCTTCTTGCGACCCTTTAGATAATTCTCATAGATGATGCCCGCAATGGTGCGACCCTTGCCCACACCAGCGCCATCGCCGATGAGGAAGCCCGCTCGACTGCCATCGGGAAGCAGGTGATCATGCGCCTGCGAGGCATATGTGATGGATTCCAGCTGCAGGGCGCTCAAATGTCCACTGTTTATCGTCTCGTGCGGCAGCGACAGCTTGTAGTAGACATCACAGGGCTCCACGGAACTCAGCGAGGCTGTCTCCACGACGGCATCCGGATGCTTCTTGCCCAGTTTCACTGTGGGATTGGGTGGAGGAAACAACAGAGTTAGTTGGAGGCAACAAAGGATAATCTAAACTTCAAGTAGGACTCACATTTGGCTGGCCAGTAGTCGGCATAGGTCTCGGCCACGCCCATCTCCTCGTAGTCCACCTCGTCCTCCTCCTGCTGGACATATGCCGCCGCTGAGGCATGAGCTGCCGCTGCACTGGTCACCATGGCGCCAGCATTCACTGGTTGCATGGATGCGGGCGTCACCTGTGGACGCTGCTGCTGCTGCTGTTGCTGCTGCTGCTGCTGCTGCAGTGATTGCATAAACAGCTGGAATACATTGTTCGGTATGCCGCTGGTCAGATATTCGGGATTCAGGGCAATCAGTTTCTGGACGGCCTCCATCATCGAGGGATTGCCCTTCATGCCGCCGCCTCCCGGACTTGGTACGCCGCCAGCGGGAGATGCTGCAGCGGTGCTGGCCATCGGCGGCTTCTGGTTGCTCTGGTTGCCAACGATTCCGCCCACATTTCCGGCCATCTTGAAGGAGCGTATTGGCGTCACTCCGCCCGCGTAGCTCACTGCAAGGTAAAGGGATTCGGTTTCGGTTGTGGGTTGGTTGTGTTGTGTTTTGGATAATGATGTGGTTAGTTATTCGCACACCGCAGTGAGAGCGAGAGGGTAGACATCGAATGGAAAGAGACAGAGGAGAAAGAAAGAGAGAGAGAGAGAGCGCGTTGTTAGTGAGCAGTCAACAAGGATGGTAGATTAATTACTTGTCAGTGCGACTAAGATAACTACGTAGAAACAGCGAGTATCTTCACAAATTTCAAGGGGGAAATCTCAGGCACTAGAAACACATAAACTACATTTGAATAAACACTCATAATCACACTCACTCCAAGCAAATCTGACTTAAATGGTTCACAAAATGTTGTTCAATGAAAACTGAGGGAAAGAAGAAAGGATTTCCTTCAACAGACAAACAAAGGAGTCCATATTTCCACCACAAAATACCCACAAAATCAGCATAGCTAATAAAAAAATTCATAATATTTGAATAACTATTATTTCTCAGTTAAAAAATTTTTTTTCTAAATTCAAAATTCGATTTGCATAAAATCTTTAAAAATTAATATTTTTTTAACAAGAATTATTTCTCAGTTAAAAAAAAAAATCGAAATTTAATTTGCTTAAAATCTTAAAAACATTTTAAGTTTTTTAACAACTATTATTTCTCCCTAAAAAAAAAAATTCGAAATTCAATTTGTCTAAAATCTTAAAAAAATTATACGTTTTTTAATAGCTATTATTTCTCAGTTAAAAAAAAGAATTCGAAATTCGATTTGCCTAAAATCTTTAAAAAATTAATAGTTTCTTAACAAATATTATTTCTCAGTGAAAAAAAAATTTTTTTATTAAAAATTTAATTAATATTATTTCTCTATTAAAAAAAAATTCGATTTGCCTAAAATCTTTGAGACTAAAAATATTTAAAAACAGAAAACAAACTTCCAGCGAAACATTTTATTTTTTCAATTGCGGTGGGGTTCGAACCCGGGACACAACTATCACACATTCAGCCATCGTCCAGCTGACAAACGAGTGGAAAATGTCCCATTACTGAAATCAGAAGAGCTCCATATTCCAGTTGTCCAGTGGGTCACCCGTGAGGAGCAGCCGGATCGATGGGCCCTTTGGGAACCCCGGTCAGTCGCTGGACACGCGGCCAGTAACGGTGGTAGCGGTTGAGCTGCAGGGAGTAGTTTGACTTCTTCAGCAGCAGCAGATTGGCCTGAAACTGGACCCGCTCGCGTTCCATGACCACGAAGCTATCCTCGCGCTTGAGGCCCTTCTCCTTGCGCTTTGGGAGTCCCAGCAGCTCCCGTTCGCTGGCTGTCGACTGGGAGCCAGTGCAGCGTGGATTCCGGAAGATGACTTTGGTCCCCGACGGCTCATCCTTTTCCTTCGCCTTGGAAGCCTTGCGAGCGGGAGTGGGAGCAGCTACTGGAGATGGACTCGGGGCTTTCCTCAGTGATTTGGCCACCAACTGCTCGGCCGTTCCCTCGTCCAGCTGAAGCTTGAAGACCGGCTGCAGATTCTCCACACGCTCCAGCAGCCGCTGCATCAGGTGCACAAGCTCCGTGATATTGCCATGCCTGTGATCATCCAGTTTGGGCATCAGATCCCTCTCTATCAGCCGCTCCATGCGCACCAGCGCCTCCGCGTGAACGCTGTGGAAGTTCTTCATGGCCTCGCCCACCTTCAGGTGGATCTCCCGCTGCACTTGGTCCCACAGAACGGGGTCAAGTTTCGGTTTCCAATCGGTGTCCAGCGAGGAATGGAGTGAAGAAGAAGGGCAATCGTACTCCTCGGGAAGTAAGCCGTCCATCGCAACAGACAGTATAATCAATCAACAAATGAAAACTTTGCTTAGACTAGCGAAATTTTGAATTTGGTTGGGTATTTTTCTTCCCAAAAATATACACTTATAATTTTGTGTTTGTTTTTTTATATATTATTTTTCTCTAGATGTGTTCACCACGACGCATGTTATTGGAATGAGGTTTGACTACGGAAATCCTTGAAACGAAAGGCATACGCCTACTTTTTTTGCTTTCGAAAATTCTCTATGAAAACCTGATGGAATTGGAATTTTCAAAGTGGAAGAATTTTTAACTTAAATGTAAAAGAGCGAAAAAGAAAACTACCTTATTTCATATCAATATGATTTTAGCATATCAATTTGATATTTTATCATGTTTTTTTAATTTACTAGTATTTTTTAAACAAATAATAAAAAACAAGAGAAATATTAACCAAACCAAAGATTGGCTTTATTATCATTATTCATATCAAAATAGACATGATAAAATATCAAATTGATAAGTTCGAATCATATCGAATCATATTGATATGAAATATTGTAGAATTGACCCTATTTTATACCGAATATAATTTTTATATGAATAACTTGATCTGTTAAAATATCAATCTGATCTTTTGCAAATTTGTTTTCTGTGTAAAAGCTCGAACATGCCATCTATTTCCTACAAGAAGTATCAAAACCATGCAAAGAAAGTTAGATAAACTCCATTTGCCTCATCCTAACTCACTAGATCCCTACTTTTCTTGGATCTTACCTTTGGAACTTTGGAATACAGAACATTTCCCTCAACATTCAACCATAATCACACCATTTTCACACATACACACACTATATATTAGTTTTCTTGAACAAAAGGATCGTTTTTCTTGGTTGTTACCAACATTAATCGACTTACTCTGCGCCAATAAAGACGCGGCCATATTGAAATTGGCAGCAGAGGCAGAAGTGGAGGCCGCCGCTCCGCCAAAGTAGCTGCCACCGGGAGGAGCAGTGGGATTGCCGCCCGGCGGTGAGCTCCTCCTCACCGAATTGGCGGCTGTGGACGGCGGCGGAGGCGGTGGGGCGCTGCTGCCCTTGGCGGCCACGTAGGCGGCCAGGTTCATCAGTTCGTTGGTGCTGAGGCTGTTCAAATAGCTGCTGGTGGACCCTACAGACGACCCAGTAGTCATCCCAGCTTGGCCGCTGCTCCTGGCCGCTGGACTGCCCATGGCTGATGGAGCACCAATGTCCAGGAGGAAATCGAAAATCGGGGATCGAAAATAACAAAACAAACGAAAGACGACAACCAAATCCAACAGAACAAAACATAAACCATACAAAAAGTGGGTTTGAGGGAGAATTATACATTTTGGATGGTAGGATATGGATATATAGAAAAGTCGGGAGGAAAATCAAGAAAAGCAAGTTACAGTGTTTGAGTGAAGAAATAGAGAGAGATAAAGGAAGAGAACAACACAAGCAGCATTAATTAGTGTGACCAGAGCGATCTATGAAGCCAAAAAGCCAGTGCTGCCAAGTTTTAGTTATTTCCGTGAGTTACATTTTTAGCAGGGTGTTATTTCCTGCTTTAAGGCATTTTTAATTTATTTATTTTAGAAAGAGCAATACAAAGTGCTTAAAAATTGTATTCATATCAAAATATTTTTTAAAAATTTTTGAAAATATTTTCTAGGTCTATTTGTATTGCGTTATTAGATTTATTTCTATTTTTTATAAAGTTTGATCCCCCTACAGTTTAATAATATCTCTTTTAATAATATTTTACTCATTTTTTTAAGTTTTATCCCTCAATTTTTATTGGATAAACTTCTAATGAAATAATTGGCAGCACTGCTCTGAATTAATCTTAAGTTTCTTGCTTCGTCTGTGCGCTTTAGATTTAATTTCTTTGAATTTTAATTAAAATATCTTTTGCACTTACCCGTTATTGTGTTATTCAGTTTCTTTGGCATATTGTTTAAATTATTCTCTAATGCTACTTTTCTGGGTATCGGTATCGCTGTGATCTTTCCGCCCAGTGCCACGCCTCCAACCGTTGACGTGCCGCCCACTATGGTTGGTTTCGTAGTTGTTGTTATTATCTGACGCACGACTGTCTTGTTGTTGCCGTTGCTATTGCTGTTGTTGTTGCTGCTACTATTATTAACAACGCTGGCAATTATATTGTTGTTATTGTTATTATTGTTGTTGATGCGCAACAGCGATATGGGCTTGATATTGTTATTGCTTATAACAATTTTGGGGCCACTACTGGCTACGGTTATGGGTGTACCACCGCCCTTTGTGACCACGCCCACTCCGCTGCGGATATTTTGGGCGTATGTAACAGCGGTGTTCAGATCGCGACCACCTCCTAAAAAGTAAAAAAAAATTGGGGTAAAAGAAAATTAATAATGGAAAGTTTCGATAGGTTTTATTAGAGCGGTTTGAAGGTTTTTCAGTTATGATAGAGTAATCTTGAAAAATCTTTTAATACACCCAAAAATAATCCATGGTATAATTCTTAATATATAACTGAATACTTAATAAATAAATACTAAATAATATAAACTCTTAGCTCTGTGGTATATAAAGTTTATATTTTGTAGGTTAAGTTTTTTTATAAAATTTCTAAAATTCTAAAAGTTTTATTTTAATACTTAATCCTATTAAAATACTTTCGAAACTCAATAGTTTGGAAATAATGTACGATTAGTTCAGTTTCTATGATTATTTATTTTTTCGGTGTAATATTTTATAATATTTAACATTTCTTGAATAAAAAATAAACACGTTCTCTGCGCCTAAAATATTTTTATTATATTTACCATTAACTCTAGCTGATTAATCAGCTTTAAAAGAAACGTGTTTAAGTTTCTCAACTAGCAAAAATCAATTTATATATATATTTAAAGACATAAATAAGCCACATGGTTCGGGGAATTTCTATTGAATCGTTAATGTGGCTGCCTTCTTAGTCGCAAAAGCACGTGATTCCCCGATGTTTGTGTGCGAATATTTGATCAAATTTGCACACATTAGCCCCCCTCCCATTCCATGTGATACAAATCGAAGCCTTCTGAGATTCTCCCCAAAAGGCAGACATACTCAAACCCGCAGGCTCAGCGCCACCCTCATTTAAGGTAAATATCTAATTAATGAGCAAAGACACAAGTACATAAGGTGGACCTAAGTATGTGCAGTGCCTATGTGCGAGGCAAAAGGGGAAAGGTCATGTGGCTGGCACATAATCATAATTATATGTGCAGCTGGGCACACAGATGGACAGATGGATTTGCGCACATAGATCTTCTGTCTATTATATACTAGAACCACTGGCCGTGCAAGGAAATCGTAATGCGTTAATGCCTGTAATGGACGTCGCGGTCAAGATGATGGCTACAAATCAAATGCAATGCGACTGGTGCACCACAGAGTGGCCAAGACTCAGGTTCAGGCATTTCCATGAAAAGCAAGAAAATGCCAAGCCAAAGATATATGTTGTATGATATGTGTATTAATTCAGCATCATAAATGGTAATTATGCGATAAAGAAGATTAAACAACAATAGTTCGCTGGAAACTGATTTTTTTAAATTTTTTTTTTCAGAAATTTTAGAAAATACCAAGCCATGGATATATGGTATATGATATATGTATTAATTTAGAATAATACATGGTAATTATGCGATGGAGGATAATAAACTAAAATAGTTCGTTAAGAAGTAAACAATTTTTTTTTTTTTTTTTGAAATTTTTAATATGAAGTCTAACAGGAATGCATGTTTAGACGAGTGCTGGTACGAACTAATGATTTATTAAAGGAAATTCCCTTCATTAATTTCGCTTTAAATTTAAGCTTGTCGTATAAAATCCAGAATTTTATATTAATACGAATTTATGTTTTTTAAGATATTTATTTCAATCCGTTCTGGGTGAATTTTGACACTGACCCATGTTATTTAATCAAAATTTTATATTGGTAAATAAATATCATAGTAAAAATAATACAAAAAACTCCAATATCATTTACATATTTTATAACAAATTATGATCTATTTAATGTTCCTAACTCCATTTAAATTTTATATATTTTTTTTAATTTAACAATTTATTTTTTAATTTTTTATTGTTTTGGTCACATTAAGGTAACTTAAACACTTTTTAATATTAACAAGAACTCCAATATCATTCACATATTTTATAACAAATTATAATCCACTTAAGGTTCCAAACTCAATATTAATTTTTTTTTTTTATGAAACATTTGTATACCATTGATTTCTCTTATTTTGTTCTTAAGATCACTTATACACTTTATTGAGCACTATAAATATATAATAAGAACTAAACACAGGAAACATAAATTGTACCAAACATAATAAATTAATATCAGTGATCAAATTGAAAATTACATTCTATCTTCTTTACTTTCAGATAAAAAATAAGCAAATATTTTAAATATTTTTTATTTTTATTTTTTATTTGAAATATAATTATTTATAATGGATTTGCTAAGCACACGCACCTTTCCCAAAACTAGCTCCCCCCTTTTTTCACACTCGCGAAACCCTCGAAAGGAACTTCAAAGAACTTTCTAAATAATTGAAGATATTATTTCAGTTCTTTTCTTCACTCAAGGACCTCATATAACTTGGCCTTCGATTGCTGACGACGGACTTATGAGCAATGGTAATCGGGTTTAATAATTTACCGCGCGATGTCCAGTCCACGGTTAATGACGCACGGAACCACTGGCTCCTCCCGGATATGGCCATATATATATGCTCGATTCGGGGTTATGTGCAGGGAGAAGGGAACCCACGTCTTATGCGAGTGACGCACAATCACAGTCACGGAAATATAAGCACGTACATATGTGCGCATATATATGTACGCAATAATACCCATATAGACTGTTATATATATAGGAGAATATATACACCGATATCTAGCAGATCTCAAGGCTTGACAGCACATCCTTGGACAGGTGTGCATCTGCATTTGCATCAGTATCTGTATCTGTTTCTGTTTCCGTATCGGTGTCCCAGGTAATTTCATTAATGTTTCAGTGGACTAATGCAAGTGGCCTTTTAATTAATGTTGCTTATGGATGGCAAATCAATTGCACGGGTGGGCTTGGCCTCAAAGGATGGGCAATGGATTTCACAGCCAAGTTGGCATAACTCATTAGGGGAACTGGAAAAGGCACACAAAGGGATGGGTTCTTCGATTTGCTGGTCATGTATTTATAAGATTTTCCAATTTAATTGAAGATAGTTTACTTGGCAATCGAACTCATCAGGAATTCCCTAGCGTACTTGTTGATTTAGGCAATAAGCATTTGAACTGTATGTATTTGTGTGGCTTTAATTGTTAAATCACCTAAAAATAACCCGAAGACTAAAGATAATATACACTTATATTATAAAATAATATGAAAGAAGTATTACCCTATGTAAAAATATTAAATTCAGAAAGAACTTTAATATATTAATTAATTTTTACTATTTTTTTTAACACATTTTGAAATGGAATCTTTTTATATAAATTCTATTAGGTAGAAAAATCCACTAATTAACAATATTTAAACTACTTTAAACTGATTTGCTAAGATTTATTAAAGCTCCCCAACTGGTTCAAATCGTTTCCAATTGGAAAAAATGACAAATTTAAAAAAAAAATCCTGGACACTAAACTGTTTTCGCTACAAAAATAGTTTAATACATCATAAATGTTTTAAAATTTAACCACTTAGATTTTTGAGATTTTTACTATTTTAAATATCCGTTTTAAAATTACAATTTAGGCAAAAATCTCTTTAAACGTCAAAAAATGACACTTCTAAACTGACTATCATATTTAATAAAACTAAAGGATTGCCAATAAATATTACAAACATTCTAGTTAAAGTTAAGTGAGATGTCCAAACTATTTTAAGGACTGAAGGGAAATATTTATCTTGTATTTGTCAATTGGAATGTATTTGAAAACTTCACTTGTTCCGTATAGTTGATTGAAATGCCAACTGAATAAGTTATTCCTTGGCAAAGAGGAACTCCTCCGCCCCAAAACACACAGTTGCCCGCTTTCAGCTCGAGTTCCCCAACCCCGCTTTTAAGTAAACTACCCCTTTTTCCCTTATTCCCCTCTTTTTGGAACAAAATTCATCCGCCCAGGAGGCCAAAAAACTATATAAACTTCCCACTTGGCTCGAAAACTGCAGCTAGTAGGGGGTGCACAACCCCCCAGAGCTTCCATCCCCCCCCCCCCAAAAACAAAGAGGGGCTACCTATAAAATTGTTGTCTAAACAATAGAGAACCGAGTGCCGAGCTGCTGCCACCTTTTCCACCCTTTCCCACTTTTCAGCCTTCAGTTAAATCCCTTTCAAAACGAACCCACTTTTCAGCATTGCAGGCGAAAATCCCAAAACTCAAGCCATAAGCTTTCAGGTTTAAGGCATCACAACTAATATGCAAAATGTGACTACTCACCGGGCACTTCTATTTGATCTGGATCCTCGTCATCGTCGAAATCGGAGCCCGAATCGTCCTCATCAAAATTATCATCGTCGTCATCCGCGTCTAAAAGGGTTTTCCGTTTTTTCGACGTCTGTAAAAAATACGATTTTTGGAAAATATTAGTTCAAAATTTTAAGTAACAAGAAATTAAAGTATTTAACTATTTCTTAAATTTTGAATTTTTTTTATTTTATAAGTGTGAGATACTTATTCATACAAAAATACGGTAAAATAAGTTAGTTTTATTTACAAATTTTAATTCCATTTAAATTTTTTTTAATTTTAATTAATAATATTATTTTTTAATATTTTTATTTTAATTTTTGTAAATTTTAAGTAAATATTTTTTTTAATTAGTTTTTTATTTTTTGTTATTATTTTTTATTATTTATTTTTTTTAGCAGACTAGAATTTCTTTCCGTTTTTCCCAGTGCACCAATGAAACGCACCACATCGCGAATTAAAATCGATATTTTCATAGTTCCTTAGTTCTTGTGTGAAACTGAAATATAACCCAACCACTTAAAAAAAACCCCCCGAAAATTCTGGGGGATCCACTAAATTTTTACACTGACTAACACACTATAAATAAAGAAAAAGACAACGAAAACAAAGCTGAAAAAATGACACAGAAAACCAACAAAAAAAAGCCGCTTATATTTTCGTAGCACACTTTCGAGGGCGAACGAATGAGCGGGGACTTCCCCGAGAGTGTTTAGAAAAAACGGCACAAAAGGCACGAGGAAAAAATTGCGCATGCCGCGTGAAAAAAACTAGGGGAAACCCCCTTTACGAAAAAAAAGGAGTTATATATAAAGACAGGGCAAAAATATATATATATTTGTGTGTGGGGAAGGGCACACTCACAGAGTTTTTGGTGGAAAAATTCGCAGGACCAGCGGTCAGATGCTTTTCATCGCCGGTGCGATGAGGTTCTGCGGGATTCTACGGGATCCTGAGATCCTGAGAACCTGAGAACAACCTCTTTGTCCACCTAAAGCCACTATTTTTGAGAGTTCGCAATTGTGCGACTGGTTCGATGCTCGTGTGGGAGCCAACTACCCAAAAAGCTCAGCCGGAGTTCGAGGACCGGAGTTTGTCGAGCGAACAGTGAACAGTGAACAGCCAACAGCCACGGGCCACTTTGCAGTACCCCCCAAAAACAAACCCAAAATGGAAATTTCAGCCAGCCAAAACCAAACCAGCAACCGGGCTGCAATTTTTCGGCGGCCAGCGACAGGGGAGCGGGTTAAACGGGGTTACCAACGGGTTAAGCAGGGTGTTATGGGTGTTACGGTCGGCATGGGGTGGGTTTTTGGCCAACATATCTCTACGGTCAGGACGACGACGATGACGACGAAAGGCAAGTAAGAACGGAGAACCGAGAACGGAGAACAGAGAACTGGGAACAGGACGATAAACAAACGCGAGAGGCCAACCCCTTGCCACCCCCTTAATGCCAAGGACACAGTGGGTTAAGTGGCATTCAACATGTCCTAATTATTTATTGGATTACCTTAAGAGATATTCCGATATGCCTAATTAAATTCCGATATTTTTGTATTTTTAATTTGAAAATAAGTATTTTTTAGCTAAAAAAAATATTTCGATATGTTTAATAAAAATCTCGATATTTTTTAATTATTTTACGTATTTTTACGGAGCTATTTAATTTAATTTTACAACTTTAAAACCATGAAAAATCTTAAAATTTATTTTTTTTAAATTTGAACATTTTTGAAAAAACAGAATGAACACACATTGAACATTTAAAAAATTTAACTTGTACCTAAAAAAAATATTTCGAAATAATTAAAAAAAAATAAAATAAATATACAAATAATTAAAATCTCAACATTTATTTATTTTAATTGGAAAATAAAAACAAAATTGTCACACATTAAATATTATTAAAGATGTATAACATTTGTTGTATAATGTATAACAGTTGAACAAAAAAAATTATTTATGGAAAAGTAAAGGTTAAATATTTTAAATTTGTTTTTGTAATATCAGGTATATTATTATATTTTAAGGTATTTTCCTAATAATTTAATTTTAATTTAATATTTTTTTTTTAAGTTATTGGAAATTTACAAGAAAATATCTTATCAACTGAATTTCAGTGGCATAAAATTGATAATTCGGGAAACTCCCTTTTAGCGACCACAATTGCTGCAGACCACAGTGCTCCACTTTGGCCCGAAAAAGGGGTTGGCATTTTCACACCCCCACTCCCCCCTCTCTCCCCACCCTTTGCATGGAAATTCAACGAAGTAGCAGCAACAAAATGTTTGGCATGCAGAGATACGAAGTTTCCTACTTTATGCGGAATATGCATGTGTTTCCTGCTCCCAGAAACCCCCCCTACTCCAACATCAACCCTTTGAACCACCCAACCACCCCCTGAGAACCCCTTTAAACAAAAGGGTTCTGGCTCAGTTGGCAGATGAAAGAGGACGACGAGGGGTTGACCAGGAGGTGGAAGAGGTGGTAGAGGGGGGAAGGGGTCTCAAATTGGAGGACACGAGGAGCAGCAATCTGTAGCGCATGCACAGCAATTAGAGCAAGACAGACTGCTGTGGATGTGGGCATGTCCTTGGGGGGTGGAGGGTGGCTCGGGGTCTGGTTGGCCCGTTCGCTGGCTATATGCGTCCATATATACCTCGTACCGCTGTGTACTCCGGGATCAAGCAACTGGCGAGGGACTTGGCCCAAAAGCAGCGCAAACAGAACGAGCCGAGCCTAATGGATGCAGTGAGAGCACAGTGAACACCCGCTGGGAAGAACCCTCAATGCAGGTTCTTTAGTAAACTTAATAGGTACTGAAGTACTGGAGAACTGAATACATTTAGGATCTCAAATCTTTGATTTAATGATATACTTTATTGTTTTAATATATCTAAGAAATTAAAAAAAAAAATTGTACATCATATTATAATTTGTATATCATAATTTAGAAAGAAAAACCTTTAATGTAGGTAAACTATATAAAGTTTAAGTGAGTACTGAATACTTTTAGGATTTTAATCTTCGATTTAATAATACACTTTATTCCTTTGTATACTTTATTGTTTTAATATATCTAATAAATTAAAAAAAATAAATTTAAATCATATTATTATTTCTTTTATTATAATATAGTATTACTGAATTATCTTTTTAAGTTAATTATTAAGCTTTTGTTGTCACAGAATCTATAATACAGATTTGTGATCCCAAAATTGTATAATATTACACCCTTTAAATCCTTTCAATGAAGTTCTCAACACAATCGCCACTCCCAAATAAATCCGAACTCTTTAAAATCATACCTACACACCACCCTATTTATAAATTGCAACATTTTTGTTGACACACAAAATAAAATCAAAACGAATGACCTTGCAACAAGGGAAATGTTGAAAATCTCTGGCCAAAAACATGTGTTTCAACCACCCCCCCACCCACTTATACACAAGAAGCAACATCAACATGTTGATGCCCAAAAAAAAAAAATTGTATAAAATACAAAAAAAAATGAGCCACAACATTAACCCTTATAAAAGGGGGTTGGCGAATTGAAAAATAAAAACAAAAGGCGCGGATAAAAGCGCACAAAAAGGACACAAAGAGCAGTGGAATAAAACGTGAAAAATTACACAAAAAGAGGGGGAGGGAGAATCGGTTAATTTCAGGGACCAGGGAGTTGGCAATGCAAAGTTGACCAGGCCGAGGAAAACTTGAGGGGCGCAGGCGCCAAAAACCTTGGAATGCAGTGGTCAAAGCGGAAATGGCGATAAATAACACGGCTCGAAGGACCATACACTCACCCCCACCCCCCCAAATCGAGGAGGCCCCGACTGCAGCAGAGGAAAAGCAGCGCAGCTTGTGGGAGGGGCAACTCGCATTTCCCGAGATGCATTTCCCAACTGCAGCTGCAGTAACGGCAGAGCTACAGTGAAAACCCCTCACCGGGGATTCCCCCAAAAAAGTATCGGGTTTGAGTCCCAGCTAGGAGTGACTCCGTCCTTTGCGGTTGATGTCACCGCTGAGCAACAAGTGACAAGAAAAGGAGACAAATTTCAGAGAAATTCTAAAATTTCTTATAACTTTTAAATTCACAAAACCAAAAAAATCTTCTTAAATGTAATTATTTCAAATCTCTAAATTTCACAAAATTCACGATGGTTTTAACGAAATTTCACACAACATTTCCGCCCTAAAAGCCAATGTCATTATATTTTTCCAATATTTATCATATTGCAGCTTTTGAAAATGTTTTTTTTTAACATTAATACAATTTTAACGTGATTATATAACTTTTTATCCATCATGGTAAGATGATTGATCATGTGATCGTTTTGAGCTATTGAATACAATTTTATCTTAGATCTTAGAAGTTTAGAAAAAAAATAGATGCACCGACAAAAGACATGAAAATCAAAAAACTTTAGACCCCAAAAAAAGTTTAAAAACTCTAGTTGTCGTTCTATAAAAAAAATTATTGTAATATGTAAAAAATACTATATAATTAGTAGAAACCTTTCAAATGGAATACTTTTTGAACATAACTTTACAAAACATAAACAATTTATGTATAGATATAAACATTTAATGAATACCTAACTGGAAAATAATCAAATCGAATATAGCTTCCAATGTTTTTATTATACCTATAAAGTTATTTTTATTAAAATCTATTTATGCTGTTGAGATATCAATAAGTTATCAAAAAAATAATTACAGTTTTAATTAAATATAATATATTAAATATATAAATCTTAAGTTCACTTTTAATAACATAATATCATTTAAATATGCAGATCACAGATTTCAAAAAGTTTTGATGATTCTGAAAACAGTTCCGCCCCCCAAAAAACTTTAACTTAATGATGCTCAAGGGGGGTACACCCCACCGCCCGCCCGCCACTGGTCTTAACCCACATGTTGCCCCCGAGTCGCATGGCCTTAACCCTAACCTAGCGCAACTTTTTGTCGACTGAATTCGCTTAACTCGTGTGCGGACACAAAAAAAAAAGCCGAACGTGTGCTGGAAAGAGAGGGGGCTAGCGAAGAGTGAACAGAGAGGGAGGGAGAAACACATGGTTCCAGGCCACGCGAAAATGCAAAACGAAATGCGTCCTTAGAAATATCTCGAAAGAGAGAGAAACAATTACCAAAAAAAAACAAAGTGCAGCGGAAGGTGGGTGGAAGAGGAGCACTCAAGTGCAGTGAAGAGAGAGATGAGCGCGGGGGCGGCAAAAGGAAAAACAACAATTATTGAATGAGTTGCCACTGCTGTTGCTTCTTCTTCTGCTGCTGCTGCTCATTCTTCCGCTTCTGCAGGCGCTTTGTTTTTGTTTTATGCCTGCGAGTGTGTGCTGTTTTATGTGTGTGTGTGCGTGGAAAATGGCAAAATTTAGCAACAAAGAAATTGTATTAAGTCATGCCAGCAGCGGCAGCGGCGTCGGCGGCAACAACAAACAAACAAACTTACCATTTTGAAGCTCCAATTGCTAACGGTTCTTGTTGTTGTTGTTTTTGTTTGTCACTCCAACTCTTGCTGTTGTTAACCACAAAAAATAAGCACACACGCGTTTTTTTTTAGCTCTTTTGTTTGTTTTGGCCGTTGCTGCGGCTGCTGTTTCTCTTTATTTTCCAAAAAGACTTCTCCTTTTTTTTGTTTTTGAGCCGTCAGCGGAAACAGAACGATTGTGCGGCCGCCAGCCAGTCAGCAAATGCAGCGAAAAAAAAAAATTACTCCGCAATAAGTGTTTCAACGCGTTAGAGACGTTATTGTTGTTGTTGCTTTTGCGATAATGTCCATTGTTGTTGTTGCTGCTGCCTTAGCCGTATGTGTGCGCGCGTGTGTGTGTTGCTGCACGCGGTGTATTCGCTTTGATGGCTCGCTTCTTCAGATATTTTGGATGCTGCTGCAACAATGCACAATCACCGCACGCAGTGCGAAATGCAACAACACTCGGAATCGGAATCAAGGAGGAAGGAAACGAGAACGAGAAGGAAGCGAGGAAGCCGAAAACACACGTAACATGCCAACTATCGCCAGCACTTCGAGATGCCAACTAGATAGAGCTGGAAAAACATCGATGGCACTATCGATTGGGCGGGCTGGGATTCGTGATTCGATATGTCGATAAACATCGGCTTACTGGAAATGGAATTTTTTAACCGATTATTTGTGTATGGAAACACCAAAAAAATAATTAAAAACATTTATATTTATAAATCTACCAATTGTTTTTAGGTAAAAAATGTAAATTGGTTGGACTAGAGTCGATAATTATCGATAGCAACTATCGCGGTGGCTAGTATGCCCAGGCACGCGGTCTGAGCTGGACTATCATATCGATATTAAAATTATTTTTAAGAAAAATAAAATTGCTGATTTAAATAAATACTACGTAATTATAATTAATTTTTAAGAATTTATTTACCTGCTTATCACTGTCTGCGGTATTTTTTGGTATTTTTTCCATGCCGGTGGTTGCCAAAATTTTCGCACACATCGATAACACCAGCAATCGAGTAGTTTTCCATTTCCCCAGCTCTATCACCACATGTGTGTTGTTGCTTGGCATCAAAATTTGTCGGTAAGTCTGGTTTTCCCGCTTCGAATTTCGCCATCCGCCGACAGAGATCCTCACCAGCCGCCTAATTTCAGAGTGTCCGCATCGCTGACCGCTGTTGAGAAAGGAAGGAAACGGAACGGAACGGTAGAAAGGCCCGGGAATCAGGACTTAGGACAGGATCTGGATCAGGTGGTGGTTTTAGACAGCTAACAACATGCCCAACGACACGGTGGTGAAGGTGCAGGAGTACAAGGACTCGCTGATCCTCAAGGCAGAGGTGCTGATCACCAAGCGCTTCCCCGAGAAGATCGTCCAGCTGAACGAGCTCCTGGCCACGCCGATGTTCAACGAGCGCAACTTCGAGGAGGTGCACCAGGATCTGAACATCCCGGCCCTGCCGCCAGTGCTGGTGAAGAATCACGAGGACAACCAGTCGGAGGATGGCGATCATCCGCCCACCAAGCGGCAACGCAAGGATGTCATTGTCGCTGGCCAGCCAGTACTGGCACTGCCCGCCGGCACAGTGCCGTGCAACAAGCCGCTCTGCGAGATGATCAAGGTGGTCAAGCCCATCATCCGGAAGCTGGTGGAGGACTGTAAGTGCTTCGGGTCCTAACTAACTAACACCAAACCGCTAGAGATCCTCTAGTAAGCGGTTCCTCCCCTTAAGAACACTTAGTAATCCCCGTTTACTCACCCTCTTCTGCAGCCAATCTGCTCAAGATGTGGATCTCCTTCATGATACCCAAGATCGAGGATGGCAACAACTTTGGTGTCTCCATCCAAGAGGACACGCTGGCCGAGATCCAGACTGTGGAATCGGAGGCGGCCGCCTTCTTTGATCAGATTTCGCGGTACTTCCTGTCGCGCGCCAAGGTGGTGTCCAAGGTGGCCAAGTATCCGCACATCGATGACTATCGGCGCGCCGTCGTCGAGCTGGACGAGAAGGAGTACCTCAGCCTGTGGCTGGTCGTCTGCGAGGTGCGCAATCGCTACTCCTCGCTGCACGACATAGTGATTAAGAACCTTGAGAAGCTGAAGAAGCCGCGCTCCTCGAACACCGAAAGCCTCTATTAGGTAACTGCTAGGCCCAAGTCTCCACTTACTTTTTTTTTTCCATCATCCTACTTACTACTTGTTCAGAAAACAAACAAACAAATAAACTAACAGCCCGTAGAGCGGACGGTCAGCGGTTCTTGCGGCCACTCGAAAAGTTCAGACTCGAAAATTATGTATGTATGTATTTAAAGACATTTGAATGCAGTCCGGGAGCAGAGCAGAACCATTTAAGCAATAGCTGTAGCCTATCTATCGACTTTATTGATCCATTTGTACTACGTCTAGAATGTAATGTCGGCAGGTTTACGCGTAGAACACAAGACACCAATGCTGTATAGATTCCACTAATAGCTATAGCTATGCATATGAATAAATATATATCGAACGTTGCCTCGTCGATGTCGGCCGAGGGCAAGAAAAAAAAAATCAGAACATTTACGATTTACGATCGATCGACGCGATGGAGCAGCAAAGAATTTGTAATAAAAACGAAAATCATGTGACCTTTTGGCAGAGTATTACAATTTTCGATTGTTTGTTTTATTTCTCTGGAAGGTATTGGATATGATTTCACAACTTGGCGCCAAAAGTATAGCGGGGCCATATTTTGGGGATTTCTGCAATATTCGATTGATACTTTATATAGGTTCGATTGTCGATAGGTTCTTGAAAGTCTCACAGCACTTAGCTTTTGGAAGGAGTCTTACAGAGGCATACAAAAATACACTTGCATAAAAACAGGACTTACTTGTGCATTTTCCACTGAACAAACACATATTTTCGAATTTAAAACTTTTTTGTCTTATTTTGAACAGTAATTCTCTATATAATTTTTTTTTACCATATTTACCTTTAAAACTTTTTTTCCTTTTAACACTTTTGTGGCGTTCATCTTTTATTTTGATCATGAGAAGTGACTATTTATTTTTTTAAGTGCACACGTCACAGCTACAACACTCAAGCTCGCTGCTATGAAACACCAGTTCGAACATGTTCGATTCGAACATCCCGCCAAAGAGGAACTTCAAAACACTTGTTTAAAAAAAAGGAATCATATATTAAATAGATAAAGAAACATAATCACTATTTACAGCTAGCACTATCCAAGTAATATTTACAACTAATTTAACTACATCTGGAACCCACACATACATACATACAAAAACTAACATCTCTGGTGTTTTTCACAATAAAAAAAAAACTCTTCACTTAAATTAGTTTTAACCGAAAGGAAAGCGGAAAATTAACAAAGTAAAGATAATCTTGCCGGTGTGTGTGCTAAATTCAGTTACATGTGGATTATTTATAGCTATGCATTAAGTTTGTGCTAATACTTTCGTTTTTTTTTGTTGTTTTAGTTGTCCAGTAGATTGGAATTACGGTTCGATTTCGAGGCACTTTTTGACTTGTTGTTATTGGCAGTGTTCTTCTTTTGTATGCTATATTCGGAATTTTCACTTCGTTCTCATCAGCTTAGCCTACTAACTTAGGCTTACATCTATATATGACAATGAACATTTTTACACAGATTATCAACGTTTTGGGTGCTTAGCTAATCTTTAGACTACAGCTCAGTACCAGACATCAGCTAAAAGTATCGCTATAGTGATCTTAACTTTTTAGATCCTACTTTTTGGAGGATTTACAAGATATTCCTTAAAGTATTTAGTATTAGAAAAGCACCATCGAATAGTTTTAGGACATAGAACTCATAAATATTCGATTCTGAAACCAGATGGATTTCTCCAAGTTTGGAATATTTCTATAGTTTGTTTATATCTGGAATCTCTTGGAAACTTAGGCACTTCGAGAGCTTTAAAGTACGTACTCCCATTATAGTTTTTTCATGATCTTAACAATAGTTTTAGCTGATGTCTATAACTTCTGATCACATCCACTGAACTGAACTTAGCCTGCTGCATTAAGTAAACGAAATGGCACATTGAACCACAACCCACATGACCCACTGGTGACCGAAATCCGGATCACATGTGGTGACCCCACCAGGCGGCGCTGGCCTGGTAGTAGCCATCGTTTCCCCAGCTGAGGATGCTGAGCGGTGGCGGCGGCGGCGTCAGCGAAAGCACATCTATATCGCTGTCATTATTGTTGTCTATGTTATTGTTATTCCTATTAGTATTCTTCGACTTTTCCGTGGTTTTTCGCCAACCGTGACGTGGCCTTGGCGGAACCGGAAGTGACAGCTTCAGACGACGTCGACGCCTCCGACGGCGCACCAAATCCCAGCCGACGGTGCCCTCCTGTTAGATAACGTTATGCGAATTCTTCGCCGGCGCCAAGAAGGGCTTCTCCTCGTTCATCTTCTCCAGATTGCCGCTGAGCGTGGGATCGGTGGGTCGGATGCGCTTGAAGAAGCCGCACTTCCACAGCAGGTAGGTGAACAGCGCCAGTAGGAGCAGTCCGCCCACGATGCCCAGGATGATGATTAGCCAGGGTATCGATGTGTCGCGCTGTTGGTTCCTTAGCTCTGGATAGGCTCGCGTCTCCACCTGGTAAGGTAACAGATAATACATAAATATATGTTATATATTGTTAGAAAGTTCCTTATAGAGAAAAGCACATTCGTTCTTGAAAATTGTGTAAGAACAAATATTGTTACTTCAAGTTTCAATGTTCTCAATATCAGAGAAATATGATAAGAAGTGGTTAAGATAAACACTTTTTAGCTTGATTCAAGCACATTGAGAACAAGCACATTTTTAAAAACATTTTCATCTCTTGTTGATAAATATACACTACTTATTAGACTAATCAATTAGCGGTTGAGATGAACACTTTTTGCTTGGTTCAAGCACATTGAGAACATTTTCACCTTACTTTCAAGAACACAATTCTCTCTAAAGCTTTATCCCATCATCCCCGTTCTTCTTCTGAGAACATTTTCATCTCTATTTGATAACTCTACACTACTTATTGGACTAATCGATTAGTGGTTGAGATAAACACTTTTAAACTTGATTCAAGCACATTGAGAACATTTTCACCTTGAAAGAAATCATTTCTTCTTTAAGAACAGAATTCTCTCTAAAACTTGATCTCATCTTTCCCTTAACTCACCTCAATGTTGTTGTGGTCCATCACCTCGACGCCGTAGTTATCGGGTATTTGGGCCGTGGCCGTCGAGAAGATCCTGACCCGCTCCACGCGCGGATACTCGCTGACCAGCGTGGAGTTCCACAGGCGCGCCTTGACCACCACCTGGGCCTCGGAGAGGGCGGGCATGTTGAGGATCTCGCACTCGATGCGCACACAGTTCGTGGCGCCCTTGTTGCAGTCCAGCTCAACGATGTCCTGCTTCTTGCCACCGCCGGATGCCGCCGCATTGCCGTCCGCGGGATCGTACATCAGTCTCTCCAGACGGGTGACGCGTTCCAGGAAATTGCGACGCACTCGATTGCGCGGCGCCTGCGCGTCCTCCGTGCGATCCTCGCGATTGCTGCTGGAGTAGTAGGTCCTCTGCGAATGGATCATGCTCTTGTTGAACGAATGCCGCGACTGCGAGGGGAACATTCGCATCTGGGCGGGGGCGGTCAGGAAGGCGGGATTCTCCCGCGAACCACTGGCCAAATGCAGTGGGTTCACATACTCCTTGGCCACGTGGCACTCGCCCTGACTGACCTCCACGCTGGGCACTTGCTCCAGATAGAGCAGATACTGCACCGGGCGACCGCTCTGGGGATCACTGTACAGCGAGTACGGCCAATGGATGACCATCTTGACCTTTGGCGCCGTCGAGGGTCCCTCGTTGAAGATGGTGAACATGTGATGAACCTGCGAGCCCACATCATCCATGCCCATGGGCGCATGTCCCTCGACATCTGCGACAGCGGTACTGGTACTGGAACTGACCGCACCACCACTGCCACTTGCTCCACTGTAGAAACTCTGCTCGGGTATGGCCCAACCACGGAAGTTCAACTTCGCCCGACGCACCACATTCACCAGGAGATCTCGCTCGGGACGTCCCACCAACTTGGAGGTGGTATTCGCAAAGATGTGGAACAGCATGGATTTCTCACTGGGCTCTAGGCCCTTCGGTTGGAAGCGTATGGTCACAAAGGTGGTGGTGCCGCGCAGCATGGGATTACCCAGAATGCAGGCCACCATGGTGGTGTTGTAGCTGTTGCACGTGGCATTCGTCTATGGATGAAACGAATCGTTATCAATGGGGTAGAGTCTTTTTTGGTCTCCCTATATTATGGTTATCAATGGGGTAGAGTCTTTTTTGGTCTCCTTATATCATGGTTATCAATGGGGTAGAGTCTTTTTTGGTTTCCTTATAACATTGTTATCAATGGGGTGGAGTCTTTATTGGTCTCCTTATATCATGGTTATCAATGGGGTAGAGTCTTTTTTGGCTTCCTTATATCATGGTTATCAACCTGACTTACCGGTTTTTTGGTGGCCACATACGAAACTCCCGCCTGATGAACGATGAACAGCTGAGCTTCGTAGGCCGAATCCGCCAGATTGCTCACATTGATGCGCACCTCCAGTTCTGTTTCGTCTAGGATCAAGGTGTACTCATTACCTAGGGGGGAAGTAAAATAGTGTTACAAGGGTTACCAGGAATTAACAGAGAGTCTACTCACCTGAGGACTGTGTGATGTTCGGCTCTGCCCGTATAACCAAGTTGCTCTCGCAAAGATCATCATCGCCGCAGTCCTTCTGGAAGGTGCCCTCGAAGTCAATGTGCGCCTGCGTCTGATCGAGTATCGGATTAAGGCGAGTCAGGGCGGATGCGGCCAGTGGCGGTTCCACCAGCGAGTACTTCAAACGGAACCGCACCGGCGTCTGGATATCCCGGGTATTCGCCTTAATGTAACCCGTGATCGCCTGACAATGCATCCTGCCATCCGTATATACCCTCACATCGCGACTCAGGACATTACTCCGCTTATTCTCGCGATCGAAAAAGACCCGCGAGAACTTCTTCAGATGATCAAAGGTCTCCGTCTCCACACTATACGACAACTGGAGCTCCTTACTCCTCTCATCGTACGGATCGATGCTACAGCAGGCCTCGAAGGTGAAACAGGTGAGATTACTCGCCGGATCTGCCAGGCAACCCGGCTTAGTGGGATCCATGTTGCGCAGCTCCTCTCGCTTCACATTCGTCTGAATGCTGATGATGGGTCGGGCCAGTAGGATCACCGCCGCCGAGGAGTTGAACGCTCCAATCACCACATCCGGATAGGAGTTGTCATCCAGGTCCGTGTTGCCCGATATCGAGATGCCAAAGGTGCGTATCGGCTGGCCCGTGGGCATGGTGCCGCCCAGCTCCGAGGCCTGAATCCTCTGCGCCGGCTTCGCATTCAATCCCTGCCGGGAGCCCAGATAGATGTAGACAACACCATTGCCCTCGTACGGTGCTCCCACCGCCAGATCCTCGCAATTATCCTTGTTCAGATCTCCGATATTGGCCAGCGCCAGACCGAAACGACTCTCCAGCGAGCCCGTCAACTTCAGTGTGTACTTCAGGGGCAAAGTATCCCGATCGTTTTGGTAAACATACACCGCTCCACCTTCCGTTTTGGTGAAGTACAGAGGCGCCGCCACTATCAAATCCGGTCGATGATCGCCATTCACATCGGCGGTGGCCAGTTCGTAGCCAAAACTCGAACCGAATTGCTCACCATCCAGGGTGAGATGAACGGGAATCGGATTATTGGTGGACTTGTCGAAGATCAACACCTGTCCGTGGCCCTGGGAACGTGGAGCTCCGGCTGCGTAGGACATTTGGCCAAAGAATCGACCACCGGTCACCGACATGCCCAGGTAGCTATACTTCTTCACCTTGGAGCTCGTGTCCGAGTGATCACTGTAGTAGGTCGTCTTGTCGCGCTGCAGGTATTCGCCGCCCACCTGGGTCACCCAGATGGATCCACGCCAGGTGTACGGACCGGGGGAGCCCAACACCATGGTGTCATCGTCCAGAAGAGCCGCCGATGTGCCCGCCTGGCACAGTCCGTAGTCCTCGTGTTGTCTGTTGGGTAGGATAAAGTTAAGATGGTTAGAAAATGTTCAATTTCTGATATTTCTACACTTATCGTTTTTAACATGAAATCATGTAAAATTGATATTGAAAATGTTTCAAGGAAATTCTCTGACTTTGAAATTAAAATAATGCCGAATTTCATCAGATTGATCATCCTTTCGTATCAATCCTTCCTGGGTGTACGACATGTTTAATTTCTTCTATTTCTACACATATCGTTTTTACCATGAATTAATGTAAAATTGATATTGAAAATGTTTTAAGGAAATTCTCTGACTTTGAGTTCAAATTGATGTCGAGTTTCATCAGATTGATCATGCTTTCATACCAATACTCTTTGGGTGTACGACTATGAACATCCCTATACCTAATCCTAGTTAGTTTATATCCACCTTGGTTTAATTTGTTCCTAGGTCGCAGTACTCAAAGTATCCAAATCTCTTATTAATCATTGGTTTACAAGTTTCAAAGATATTTCTTGATCATTTTTACAATCCAAATCGGACTATACCATCCTCTTACAAATATAAACAAAACCCATTACCTCTTCTATTTCAGTTAACTCCTGATTGATGATAGTTTTCCAAGGACATATCTCGTCCATCTCCATTTGGAACCCCCATGGCTTGTATTATTCCCGAACTGGGACACTAATAGATGGCCATGGTCAACAGAAGGACTCTCTGGGTGCCCGTATCTCTATTTTCCCGCCACCACTGACTATTCCCGAATGGAGTTGAGCCCGGGACATTAATGAATGACCAGGGTCAACAATTGCCTTCTGTTTTTTTTCACCTCTTTCTAGCTATTTGTTTCTTTTTTTTATTTATTACTGACCCCTGCCTGTTCCCGAATCGAGTTGGGACACGCGAGTTTCAGCTCGATGAAAAATTGCATATTCAGAATGATGACAGGCCTTCAAAAACCCCCCCACCCACCAACCGCTCCTTGATTTCGGTCATCGTGTGGGTGCGGAATTCCCCCAAAGTTCCCATTTCCCTCGCTCCTGTCATTTAAATAAATTAAATTTCACCTTTATGAGTATGCGTTCTTAGCCTGCAACGACGTCATCGGTGTCACACTTGAAGTGGCCCTGCCCCGCGACCCTTATCCCCCCCCCCCCCCACTCGTTACCACACACGCTGAATGCTAATTGGGCGAAACACCCCCGCATTATTCACCGCTGGAGATAATTCACCTTGACACTTTTCCGTTTTTGTCTTTCGTTTGCCTGCCAGGAATAAAAAACAAACAAACTGACCCATGTCAACTGGAAGGAGGGGTCTTATGATTACCTCAACCTGATCAATATTGATGGGGATAGCGATGACCTAGGACAATCAGAAACAATATAATATAGTAATATAGAATGAAAACTATGTTTTTTAGGTGGTTAAATGGGTTTATCCATAAGATCCCCTATCTTAAAACATAATCTCTAAGCTGAAATACCTAACGATATGAGTTTTCAACGAATTTTCAACGAACTCGCTCCATGGTAACCAAAAATTAAAATATATTTTGCACTCTCCTAAATTCTTTGGCATTCTAGGAAATTTTCAAACTTTGATTACCCACTAATTCTTATCAGCTTCCTTATAAAAATTTCAAGTTGTTGCAGCAAATATAATATTATCAAAATTAGAAATCCCGAAAAATAAAGCATAACTGATAAACTTTTTACTTTAATATGCTTTTTAAAAAGGAATTTAGGAGAAATATGAAACCATTCTAATAAATATTTACGAATATCTTCATAATCAAAGTACTCACCTCTGTACAGGTCGTCCTTTGCAGGGTTCATGGACCTCTTCGAACTGCAGATCGTTTGTAAGTAAGTAGCAGAGACCTTGACCATAACGATTCTCCCGAACGATGTACATGTAGCGATGGGCGCATACGACCACCTGTGTCAGAAAACAGAGTTATTAGGCTATAGGATTTAATATATAGGGTAATATTTAAAAAAAAATTTAGAATATTTTTAAATATTTTAGATTTCTTTAGAACATTTTAGAATATTTTGGAACATTTTACAACATTTTAGAATATTTTTGAATATTTTAGAATATTTTAGAATATTTTAGAACATTTTAGAACATTTTAGAATATTTTTGAATATTTTAGAATAGTTATAGATATTTTCCAGAATTCAAGCACAAGGATTTCAAAGATTTCGATATACACATTCCTTGATCCCAAGTACTCTATCTTTAAATGGGCCTATATAATAATCTATAGTTTTGGGTTTACGGATATGATTAACTCACCTTTCCGCCAGATCCGTTGGCTTGCAGGGGACTCGATCGCACCGTAACGCCCATCCATTGGTCCTCCTTGATTTCGTCATTTCCGGGCGGTGAGAGGATTTCGCTATCGAAAGCTGAGCGAAGAACGGATAACGGAGATTTCCGAGTGCGAAGATTGTGGAGATCACAGACGAAAGAGAGATAGAGAGAGTGCAGAGAAATACAACAATGTTAGCAATTGCCAAAAAAAGAGATGCAAAGTGTGATCGTATATGTGATTGTGTATTTGTGTGCGTGTGTGTACAAATGTGTGTGTGTGTATGTGCATGTCAGCAACAACAACAATAATATAACATGAACAACAACAACAATAACGGTAATAATAATTAATAACTTTAAAATAACTAAAAGTAGTATGCATTATCAACAATATATTTACATATGTACATTGTTCACATATATATACATATGGTAAAAACAACAGTAATCATTCACAAATTGAAATACGTACATATGTACAGTAGGGTGGTCCTTGTTTTTTTTTAGAATTTTTTTAATGATTTAATAAAGATTTTAAGTAAATTTATAGGAATTATCCTTTTCTTCGAGAATCAATCATATTTTTTCTATGTATGTTTTTTTTTTTAACTTTAATATTATTCAAATAACTTTAGTTACTTTTTAAATGAATGAATTTAGTATCAGTAAATGAATGTAATGCTGATAATTTGGTATTTTACAAAAATGTACACTTTCTTCTTAGTCAAACATATTTAAATATTTGAGCTTTTCTTGGTAGATGTGATATCTCCTTAACAATAATTTAATATTACATTTATTATAAGTTACTTGATTAAAGCTAATGCCAATTGTAGGTCATAAGGTCCACCCCAAAGTTTAAAATTAAAAAAAAGAAAAAATTGAAACAAAGGCGGTAAAATGCAAATTCAAACCGACTTCGAACTCCCAACATTTCAATTATTTACAGCTGATTTTCGGGAAACATGTTTTTTGATTATTTCTTCATTTTTTTTCTTAAGTTGGCGGCAAGTTGCACAAAGCGAAAAGAAGAGGGGAAGGGGTGAGGTAAACAAAAATTGTTGATTAAACGAAGCATGAAACGAAGCAAAAGAGCGGGAAAACCAAAATGGAAAGCGCAGCCGCGAAAGAGAGAGAGCCGAACGAAATTGATTTAGAATGCATTTTAAAGCATCAAAGTGTTGAAATATGATAAATGATTATTACACTTGCTGGGGGGACAGAGAAAAAGAGAGGGGGAGTTGCAGTGCACTGGAAAAATAATCGAATAAATATTTTTTGGGATAGATTGACTCCATTTTTCGATTGAGCTTATCCAAAATTCGAAGTTGCTGTAATTATATCTAAAGTTCAATACTAGCGAGTAACGAGTTCAATATTAACGAGTAATATTATCAAATGTTTAATATTAACGAATAAAGGGTATACAATTTTTTATTTAATTTCAGTACAATTTTTTTTTTTGGTGTAGCGTTTCTTTTCTGATTTTTTTCGACTGCCTCGGGGCGTGGGTCGTTCTTGACGGGTTTGACGCGTTTTAAAACGCGCCCGTCTGTCGCGTCTGCGCAGTGAAAGTCCCGCAGCCGGACGAGTCGCTCACTGTTGTAACTCCCCCCTCTTTTCCACCTTTCTTCTCTGCAATTTCCCCCAGTTTTCTGCGCTTTTGACATTGGGATAGAGTCGAAAAGAATTCCGATTTCTGAAGGTAATGATGCGGGAAAAAGAGGGCATGGGTAAATAAGTGCAGTAATGCAAACGAAACCTCACCCAAAACGCCCCGCTTTTCCCGCCCCCTTTCTCGCCCACCAAAAAATTCCGAGCTATTTTCGCTCGAGAATTCGCATATGCGCTGTATTTTTTACAATTTGCAGTTATTTTTATGCCTCTGCCAACATTTGTTTTTGCCTTTCATTCAGTACACAGCAAGAAATCAGCTAGAGTATGCATTTAATTTTTAATAAATTTACTTCTGCATTTAAAACTCTTTTTCTTAAATTTAAATAAGATACACTTTAAATAATATTATGAGAAATTTTCCTACCAATTAAAAAATAAACCTTTCTGAAAAAAAATTTTTTTTTAAAAACGATGAAAATTTTATTTTTATAATATTCAATAAACCAGCTTTTGGTTCCAAGTGAATTAAGATCACTATGGACGGCAGTCCATGTAGTGACGAAGCGCACCAGGTAGATTCTAACAGAATGTGTGCAAATTTTTGTTCTGTGTAGCCATCGTTCTGCATTTCGCTGTGGTAATTTTTTCTGTGCTCAAAGTTTGAGAAATTTGTCACGTTCTTGGGCGGCGCCGTTGGCAAAGCCCACTTCTTCGTCTTTTGTAGGTTTTTTAGATTTTTTAGATGCCTTTTTTTCTTCTTCAAGCGGCCACGCTCTGATTGCCAAAAGAGCGAAGAAGAAGAAAACGAGCTGGAGGAAGAAGAAGCGGCCGAAGAAACCCGGTCACAGTGGCGTTGAAAAAAATGCAGCCGACCCAGTTGCATGTTAACACTGGGGTGACAAAGGGGGTCATAAGCACCCATAAACACCATTTATAAATTCGAGTGGAAATTGCAGAAAAACTGAATACTCTTAAAAAAAAATTTTTCCCTTGTTCCTAAAAATGATATATTATAAAAAAAAGTATTTATCTTGTTCCTAAAAATGATATAATATAAATAAATTTTTTTTTTAAGGTTTTTTATCTTTTTTATAGTAACTATTATATTTAAAAATGACTTTAAAAAAATTAATTATGTATGTATAAAAATAAGTTATAATTGTACAACTCATTAATTTTTAAATGACGCAATTCATTAAGTACACAGCATGTGAAATAGAATAATTTATTATGTCACTGCATTGTGAATTTCTGGAAAAACGAGGGTGTTAAGTGAGGAGCCCAGCTGTCAGGGCTTTATAATTAGCGCTAAATGAGTCGCCAATTGAAGGCGCCGAAAATGTGAAGCCACGTTTATGGGGCTTTGGGGTTTTTTTTTGAAGAGAGGGGGAGCTCTCCCCATATGTATATTTCCCCTTTAGTACCGAGTGAAAATTCCGAGAAACAGTTTGGGGCATGCTAAAGGAAATGGTTAACATGTGACGCCGATAATGAAGTTGTCGCCGGAATCGAAGCGTGCAAAAGGCCTGGAAAAATGCTATCGGGTATTTTGCTTGAGAATACTTAAAGCTAAACTGGCTAATGGGGAGCAATTGGGGCGATTAGGTTTATATTTATTTGCAAATATGAATCAGGAAAACAGATGTGACCATTTTTGACCTCAAGTTGTGTGACTTTCCAATGATATTCACAGGGTATAGATTCATTATCAAATATTTCATAATGTTCTTGTTATCGATTAGTTAATAAATTTCTCGTTATCGATTGGTTGATAAATGTTATAGCATCTATTTACTTATCACTTTCCACTTATCAACAAAAGCCCTAAAAACCTATATCAAGTTCAAACAGTTAGTAGTTGTTTTAGACTGATTAAAGCTTATTTAGCCATTTAAGTGGTTTCTTTCAAGAGGTTAAAAAGAACTAATCAGTTCGTAATAGTTGCTGTGATACAATATTATATATTTTATATGGAAAGAATCAATCCCATTGTATTCATAGTTTCCCCTTACTTAATTTACAATCGGGGAACAATTGATATTTACTTTTTAGGTAATTACTATATATAAACATTAAGCATAGATATATTCAAACATTCAAGTGGGTATTTGTACAGCTAGATGTATAATTTTAACCAATATTCATAGGTTTAAATATTATATCAGATTGCAATTAGTGCGCGCATGCGTGGTAGGTCAGTAAAAGTAACGGTAAAAGTAAGAGTGAGAGTGAGAGGAAGAGGGTTATACAGAAAGAGAGGGAGAGTTAAGCAATATGGCGGCCATAGGCATGCGTGCGTGACTGTACATTCGGTGATCGCAGATACTCAAGATTAGCAAGAGATATTATATTTATGCACAAGCGATTTAAAAACTCTTTGGGATAGATAGTGAATGGGTGCACTGAATCGAAGGTATGTTTAAAATGCCAGGGTTAATTCAACATAAAATCAAATCATTAAGTGAACGAATCGAAGCGCAAACCAAAGGTATGGAAACTGATTACGGCATACTGGTTATATATATATGTATCTATAGGTCGATTGAATACTGAATGGGTGTTAGCGGTTGCGATGAGATCGGTAATCGGGTAATTGGGATCGGTTTTCTGGTGGGCAAGACAACAATTAAAGCACCCAAAACCACTTACTCTTATTAAATTGAGTCTCATATGCTCCGTTCGCTAAGGGATTCGTTCGTTCGATTTATCGAATTGGTAAATATCGAAAAAATTTGTCAGTATTTTTTTGGGGTTAGGATTTCAGAATTTCCCAGTTATGCGCACCGAATACGAATTTGGATTTTGGCGAAACCAAATAGGTAAAGGGGGAGAGAACGAAAAATAATAACATAAGAAAGAAAAAAGAGAAAGAAAGGTCAAAATAATTAAAAATTAAATTATATGTAGTTTTTCGATATCAGTACTTGTGTTTTATATATTTTGAATAAGATGCTAGGGCAAAAATGGATATCTATACAGTAGGTAAACTAGAGGATAATACGAGTATATATACGAGTAATTATAATGAGTGCTCGTCACATGAACTAACGATTCAAGGACTGATCGCTTGCTAAGTTAATCGTACGATTCAACAAATGATCGATAAAAACGATTAAACAAGTATTCGATAGGACAATTCATTTGATAAACCGCGTAATTGATCACACAAAATTTTGTAGTCATATAGATTTGGGGAAAATTAAATTTGTACAACCAATAATTTATCGAATTAATCGCTTGGTTATCGATCACAGCATTCTCTCCTACTTAAATGTAGAAACAAAGGCGGTTGTTTTAAATATTAGCTATGTTTAGTCACAAATCTTTGTACAGCATTTGGCAATCGTTTATGTACAACTCGCAGACTAAATCGGTATCGATTGGGGCAAACGGAAAAGGCGAATCGGTTAGCTGGATTTAGGATTGGCTTGACCCATTGGCACTCCGGTTAGTCACTTGGCAGTTGGGAGCGGGATTCAGGATTAGCGGGGTTACCACCGAACCGGACTCTATACAACTATAACTAGGGCTATATAGGCAGTTTGTATATGTACAGCTGCGGTCAAAATAATAGTAGTGCCCATAAAGGATTTCTAGAAACTCAAAAAAATATCTTTAGAAACGCTTTTTCAATTTTTTTTTTAATTTTCATTAAAACTCAACTATTAGTAGGTAATCATAATTAACAACAACTTTGGATACTTCGTAAGATTTTTCAGAAAAAAATTAAAATGTGTAATTTTATAAAATTTGGTTCGGTCAAAATAATAGTAGTGAAAAGTTTCAAAAATTTTTACAACCAAAAAAAACGTTTCAGGATTAAATGATTAAATGTATGTAATAGACCTATATTTAAGGTTTATTTTAAAATTTGGTTGCATATCCTTTGCTTGCAATAACAGACGCACAGCGCTTATGCAAGGAATTAACTTAATTATGGCACTTCTTTAGGGGAATAGAGCTTCATGATCTTTGTACAGCTTTCTAAAGTTGCTTAATTTTATTTGCGAGACAGCTCTTTTCACGTCACAACATAAGTTCTCAATTAGATTGCGATCGGGTGACTGTGAGGGCCACTTCATGACATTGACTTGATTGGCTGCGAACCACTCTTTAGCTTGTTTGCTAATGTTTTTTCGATTATTGTCCTGTTGGAACGTCCAAACAAGAGGCATGTCCTCAGCGGCATATGGGAGCATCACGTTGTTAAAAATGCTGACCTATAGATAACGTTCCACAAAGGATTTGTCCCAATATATTGGCCCATCTTCATAGTACGAAAAACTCGCCCAAATCATAATTGATGAAACACCGTGCTTTAACGTTTTTTAAGGTAATTTTGGAGTAAAAGAGTCGTCTAACAAACTGCAGAGAGCCACGGCCTCCAAAGAAAACTATTTTGGACTCATCCGACCACTAATTATCCCTCTTCTTCTCCAAAGGTCAATTTAGGTGTTGTCTTGCAAGCATTAAACTTTTGGCGACATGTTTTTTTGTGAGTGACGTCTTCTTTTTAGACTTCTTGAAATGAGGTTATTATCTCTAAACAGTGTTCTTAATGTTTGCAAACTTAGATTTAAGTCACACATTTTTTTAGTGATGCAGCAGACGCGAATGTCTTGATCCTTGAGTGTGTTACTAAGCGATCCACAGATCTTTTTTCCAATACCTGTGGTCTACCACGGGTTTTATTTGCTGGATCATTTTAATTAGCATTTCTAACCATTGTAGAAGAGCAGCCAATAATATTTTGCACTTCGAAATATTTCTTTTTAACAGAAATAAATTTTTTAGTCAGATCCCGCCTCTCGGCAGAACAATGTTTACCACGCCTCATGTAGACAGGACTCACTGTTGAGGAAGGATCTCAAAATGCTAGGGACTAATAAATAACATCCAAAAGTATTGTTAAACAACAAAAACCTGGTTTAAAATGGAAAAAATTTAATTATTCCTGATGATATCTCTGGCACTACTATTATTTTGACCGAGTCCAATAAGTGCATCCTTGCAAATTAAAGTGAAAAGGAATACAAAGAGTGGCGATATCCTAACAAAACTGAACGTTTTTAAAGAACACATAATTATTGTTACATTTGCAAAAAAATAAGTTGGATATGTAAAGAAATAGAGAAAGTATTGAGAAAAAACTCTGTGCGCGACCGGCACTACTATTATTTTGACCGCAACTGTATATAGCTAGGACTGGCGCAAAACCAATCAACCTTCACCAAATGGAACGATGTAGATACAGGTACTTAGAGTAGAAAACGGAGAGGGGTACAAATACCAAAGCTTGGTTAGGAGTTATCGACTAACTTGAGATTATATACGTACTCTCTAATCAATTTATTCTATTTGGACTAGAAACTGAAACTTAAGAAACTTAAAATGTGAGCATTTTTAGGTATATGACTAGAGATCCTAGTTATTTTCTATACATCACAGATATGATTCACTTACATCGCCGGCCATCGGTGATCACTTGTTCGCAGTCATCGAAACTTTGGGTCATGGGACATCGCCATAGAGCTCCGGAATGTGAGGTGTTCGGCTGTCGATTTTGATCCAGTGGGGCTCCCACTAAAACACTGTAATATTAAAAGAAAAAGGATTAATTAATTAAATTAAATAATTAAAAACAGTTTATAGGGTTGTGATGAGCACACATATTATCATATATATTATATTAGATGACTTTTCTCATAGATGTGTGATGACTTTTAGCAATCTACGTCTTACCATAATCATAATACTACCTATTATGTATTTATCAATGCCAAACTTTGTGAACTTTTACACCTGACTGATACTTTTGATTATATACCTCAGATATTCCGCTTGAGCAACTTTAACACTAACATGATATTTTTGATTTCCGCTCAAGTTGGGAATTACAGAACTTAAATGCAAAACACCTGCTGGGTTTTTTTTCTTAGCAAACATTTTCGATAAGTAAGCCGAGCTAACCGCAAAAACCTCTCAAGACAAGCGATCTGTGGTCAGTCGCACCTCGGATCTGCTGGGTTATAGATACAAACATACATCGACTAATTGCTGGTCGCCACTTTGGCTCCGACTGGTAATCGATTTGTAGGTGGGTTCAACTCAGACTCAGCCACAATTGCGACTTGGTTCAATGCACTTCAGTTTTTAGCTCTTTGGATTTTTTTTTTTTGCATTTTCGGGGCTTGGCCCTGCCGAAATGTAATTACTCTGGGGCGATAAACGTGTGCAATGATGGGTGGGCGTAGACTTGTGAGGGGCTCTTCGGGGGCATTGGGTGCGTCTGCACGAAAGATTTCGCTAATGAGCAGTCAAATTGCGAAGGAGTAGCGAAAATGCCAGCAGGATATGTCGAAAAACGGTGGCGAAAAGGGCAAAGTACTTTTAAGTTTAATGGGATTCTAGGTTGTATTTCATTTTAGCAAAGGGAAATTAGTAAAATTCGTTTTGTATACTTCGTATACTCCTAGTAAGAACAGAGATTGACGTTTAAAACTTGTTATATTAAAAATACTAGATCCAGTATTAAAGTGTGGTATTGAACTAATACTAAATAATATAGTATTTAAACTCTGTTGTATTAATTTCATACTGATTATTATAATGTTTATAGTTTGTAATGTAAATTCTAAACCAAAAGTTTAATTTCATAACTTCTGACAGTACTAACGTAATACTCTTCTTATAAAGATACTTTTGAAACTCAATAGTTTAGAACTAATATACGAATAGTTTAGTTTCTCTGGTCACACTTTTTCTGTGTAAATAATAAGAATGGCAATAATTGCCGCATCGGCAATCGAAAAACCTCAAGAAGAAAAACATTTCTCTGGTGAAACGTGGCCAAAAGGCATTGAAAACATGGCAAAAAAGCATGCTAAATGGCAACAAAGTAGGGCCGACAAAAAAGGGGGTGGTTAAATTGCAAAAACAAATCAAACCTAACCGAAAACAAAAAAAAAAACAAAAAAAAACACCCACGTTCGCTCGCTTAACGTGTTTAACATGAATGTTCATTATCCTGCAGCCGTAAGCTCAGCCATTGCCCGCAGCAACAACAGCAACATGCAACAACTGCTGCAGCAACAACTGCAACTTCTGCGACAACAACAGCTGAAATTGCATGTACGACAACTGCGAAACACGAAGGCGAGGATTGGGTTTATGGCGGCCATTAAGTGGCACCTACACACCAAGACACACAAGGCACATACACAGAGAAAAATATCTGATCAACTTTAGTATATTATTTTTAATATTTACATACACACATGTGTAGGCAAACAAGAAACTAAAATTTAAATTTAGGTGTTATAAAAATATCCAAATAATATTTGTAAACCTTAAAAAACTCACTGCTCTGCGGTGGGATTCGAACTCGTACCTTTTTCTTTTAATATCATTATTTTAAAGTATTTTTTTGTCGGTGTTGCAAAAAAAAATATATAACTAATGTAAAAATATTTTATTATATTTCAATTTTTCAATTCAATATATTGAAATTTTTTTCCGTGCATCAAACCTCAGCCATCAACCGTCACAGCAGCAACATCAACAGAAAAACCGAAGAAAAATCGAAAATAAAAGAAATCTTTAAGTGCCCAAAGGCAAAACTGGTGGCCAAATTGCCCATGATTGTAGGAGAGGGGCGTCGAAGGGGTGGTGCTGGGTGTGTTGGGTGTAGGTGGTGGCGAAAAAAAAAAATAAAGAAGAAAAAAAACAAGGAGAAGGAACAGCTCAGCTTATGGGCGTGCTTCGACTTATCGCTTTTGTCGCCTCACAATTGACACATTCGCCCGTTTGGCGGTCTTAAAAACCTCGAAATATCCAGAAGAAAAATGGACTGAACCATTCTGGGTTTTAAAGTCAAGATTGATCTGAAGATTATACAGAAAAATGTTTATAACTAGAAAATGAAAAGCCTTTGCTGGCACTTGTCTAGGACAGAAACTGTTATAATAAATCTAAGATCTGCAGATAAATTATTATAAATTATAAAAAAAATTATAGATAAATTATAAAGAAAAAATAAATTATAAAAATTAAAATATTTAGACATTAAAAATATTTCAGTAACCTTTTTAAGGTCTTTAATATATAGAATTCGTCATAAAACTTCGTACAACGTACAAAATCAATCTTTTTGAGTTTATACTGAGGAACAGAGTTTTATAGATGATATACAACTTTACTTTAAGATCATTTATAACAAAATAAGTATTTATATAATGTGATGTAACTCCCCCTATCGGAGATTCCGAAAACTACAGACTTACATATGTGTAAAAAATGAGGTTTTATGATGAATCAAGTTAGGAACCTGTTTCCTGTGAACTTCCAGCAAATGAGGCAAGAAAACTAGATCAAGACCCAGTCCGAGTTTCGGGTCAGGTTAAGACTTGAACCTGCTCTCTCTCCTTCAATTTCCCATATATTTCTCATGTGTTTGTCTGGTGGTCATTAACGCTGACACTCGGGGATTGCAACAGAGCAGAGGAGGAAAAGAGACTTCCAATCTAGACCCACCGACCTGACCTGACCCTGTCTCATTTACGTTGGTTTTATGGCCGGCTTTGCTTTTGGCCCGGCCGAATGTCTCTCTTTTTCTGGCCTCAGTTAGCAGGTGCCTGCATTTTCCCTAGGTGATAGCGCAGCACTTGGTTAGGGCCAAATAAAACACGAGTCACATAAATCTGGTCACCAAACGCCGCTGGCTGTAAATCTTTTGACATGGCCCGAGTCCATAAAACAGCCCTAATGATCTAGCCGGAATTTCGGCTTCGTGGAGACGGCATTGTCAAGTGGGCGGCGGCTGCGGCGGCGGAGTTGTGGAACGAAGCCATTTGATTCTTTCGAGCTGCTTTCTGCTCTCTGGATTCTATTCCACTTTTTATGGCACTTGCCACTTAGCTTATCAATTAGCGGCCAAGTCGGGGGAGACGGGTTGCAAAGGGGGCCCAAGATTGGGGATTGATCCCCTCAATTATCGTGGAAACGAACAAATAAGTAGACTGTACAAAACCATCCTCAACCACAAAAAAAAATCGTTCCTCTTATGGATAAATTCGACATATTATGGAAAGTAAAACTTTATAGATTTTATATATTATCATTAAAAAAAATTAAAAAAAAATATAATTACAAAATATAATTATTTCAAAATATTTTTAAAATTATAATTTATTCAGTTTAGAATTAATGATAAAGATTCAGGAAATTTGTTATTATATATAATATTATTTTTTAATAACTTAAAAAATTACAACTATAATGGAATTGAGTATAAATGATGCAGATTTAGAAATTTTCTTCTTAATTTTATTTTATTTATATATATTTTTATTAAAATATATTCTTATATGAAATATTATATTTTTTTAAATTTTTAATTAATGATAATTATTTTTATATTTTTTTTGGAATTTTTCTCAGTGTCGAGACTGCTCCACTTGCGTGTGCAATTAAAATCCGATGACGCTGAACTTCTAGCCTCAGCTTTTGGTGGTGGATCTTGGTCTGCATCTTGATCGGAAGGGGTATAGAGTGCATTGAGGGGAGCGGGGTGATGCCAATGATGCATTGGCGACGACGACTTAGAATGCATTTAATTAAATTTGAACATTAATTGCCGATTTAAGGCGTCGCGCGTGTCGCCTCAATTGCCGGTCGCTCGACAAACCCTTTCAAGTGGCTCTGCTGCCAGTCAACCCATTGCATCCCATCCCAACCCACTCCTAACGCCCGCAGCTGGAGAGTCTCTTGTATGAATTTGATTGTTTGATTGAATAAAAAACGAAGAAAGGCGAAGGAAGGGGATCCCTTGATGTCTTGACTCTAATAGACAAATTCAATTATTATTTTATGCAGCGGGGAGGGGATATTAAAAGAGTAGAGAAGCTGTTTTTTATCGCATAAAATATGAGAATTTTTTAATAAAAAATAACCAAGTCAATAAAAAATAACCTAGTCTTAATTTAAACATATTAACTTGATATTTTATCATATAATTCATTTTTTTATTTTAAAATACCAAATTTAGAATCTTTATTCATAAAAAGATGATATGAACAAGTTGATCTTTAAAAAAAATATCAAATTGACCTATATTTTCTTTTAAATATTTACTTTTTTGTGTACGAATGTATAACTTTTATAGAATATTTGTTCAGATATTTTTTCATATATTTTTTCGAATATTTTTTCAAATATTTTTTCGAATATTTTTTCAAATATTTTTTCGAATATTTTTTCAAATATTTTTTCGAATATTTTTTCAAATATTTTTTCGAATATTTTTTCAAATATTTTTTCGAATATTTTTTTAAATATTTTTTTCAAACCTTTTTCCAAAAATTTTTTCAAATATTTTTTCAAACATTTTTCAAATATTTTTTTAAAATATTTTTTTTTAATATTTTATTAAACATTTTTTCAAAATGGTTTTGAATATTTTTATGTAGTTTATTTTTACGTACCACTTAGTCACCCTTCGATTTGTGTTTTTTTTATCCCATTGAGCTTACTCCCAGACTTATTTTCGTAGCCCCCTTCGAAAGAACTCCCCGAATTGCATTTGCCAGAATTGTGAGTACTTTTTTGTCTGCCTTTCTGGTCCAGCTGTGTTTGCCTTCTTTTCCGTATTTTTCGGTTGCTCTCATGTTTGTGTATCTTATTAGTCATGATTATCACAAGTGTTCCCAAGTGTTCGCCATCGACATCGACATCGCCCTCGCCCAATCCCCAATATTATATCTGTTTAAGTGGTGCAGCATCGGCAGACTCCACTCCTCAGCATATTTATTTATTATCATTTGTCTGCCCCAAAGCAGCCACAAAAATTCAATTCATTTTCGTCTCCGCGTGACCCCTGTGAACTTCCCCACCCTCTCACTCTTTCGGCGGTGTAAATATTTATGGATCTGCTGGGGACAAAGATGGTATGCGGTATGTGGTATGTGGTATATGGAGTTTGGTATATGGCATAAATTACGGGATGCACCCTCTTCTAGGACCGATCCGTTTCCGGACATCGAATGCCGTTCCGATTTCGCATTCGGTCTGGCTATTTTACCCGGAAAACTAATCTCATGGCGCCAGTGCGATAAGATGGGAGTGCTACCAATTATAGGCTGGCCTCTTCGCACACAGAGGGAAATTTCAGTGCTAGAGTTTTTTTTTATAATATATTCAAATTAAAGGTTTGAGCATAATATATGTTTAAGTTTTGTCTAACATTTTGATATAATATATATTGTTTATAAGGTTTTTTCTTAGCTAATCCATTCGTTATAGTATTTTTGAAATAATATGTATTGTTTATAAGGTTTGAAAGAATTGGGATCGTTTTTTTTGAAATAATATATAATAATATATATTTTGAAATAGTATATATTCTTTAAACCGTTTTTCTTTCTCAGGTTTGGGATGATTCAATATATTTGAAATAATATATATCATTTATAAAGTATTTTCTCTGCTTATCTATTCCCTACAGACTTGGAAAGTATTCATTATATTTAAAATATTAAATATTGCTTATAAGGTTTTTCTTTGCTCATCCGTTCTCTACAGACTTGGGAAATATTCATTATATTTGATATAGTATATATCTTAAAAGGTTTTTCTTTGCTTAACCATTCAATAGATCATATTCTGTAGTTGTATTTTCGCTCAGTGAGGAGCTTATCGCGTATTTGGCATTTGCAATGCGGTATTTTTGCCCGCGGTGATTGTGCCGATTGTGCTGAGGTGTCGTCGCCAGGTGATGTTATTCGGGCCTAATTATGCCCGTAGGCCAATCGCTGTTAGTCACGTCCTTCCCTATATGGATTGTTTACCCCTCACTTTCAGGGGTAAATCGCCGGAGAGTGGGATGCGTGATTCGCAGGATACTTCCTGCTGCGACAGGATGAAGTTATCGCCGCAGGATGAGGATGGGGAGGAGTTCTCTACCTGAAACTCTTGTTACCTGTCCGATCGGAATCGAAGATAGGCGACATGCGGTGTCGTTTACCTGCAGCTGTCTTCGAAACGTCCACAGGAATACCACATACACACTACGGAATCTTTGAAAAGGAGAGTCTGTGCTGAGCCAGCAGCATTTGCGTCAAATTGGAATGCGATTGTCCATTGTCGATTGCCCACTCTTTGGGTTTGGCTTTGGCTTTTGGCTTTGGGGGCCCTGTAAACTGACAGGCAAAGTAACCAAAACCAAATTACGAATGCGGAAAGCCGGGCAACAATAGCAACAGAAGCAACTGAATTACCATTGCCTAATTCAATTTGCGCATTAAGTCGACAAGACGACAAGACGACAAGTCGGCGATGACGATTGACACTCGCACACCACACGGGCTCAAAGTCAAAGTCATCCATCAAGTTTTTTCGAGGGGGACAAAGAAACAGGGGAAGATATCGAAGAAAATATAAAATATAGATAGATTTGTTATATATTATAGAGAATTTTTGATAACTAAAGTATTACATTATTGGATATCATATTCTCATGTGTGATATTTTTGATATATTTCATTTTTCACTAGTAGTTTTCAGATAACGTTTATTATAGGTCCAATACGTAACCTTACGTAACCTAACCTAATCAAACGCAACTTAATCAAACCTAACCTAACCTAACCTAACCGAATCAAACCTAACCTAACCAAATCTAATCTAATCTAACCTAACCTAAAAAAATATAATATATACCCAGGTTATAGAGAATTTGTGGTATCTAAAGTTTAAAATTAATTGATATAGTATAGTATATCTTTTATTATAAATATCCTATTTCCCATTTCAAGCCATTTTATTCTCAGTAAAATATTTTTATGCCATTCTGGCATTTAAGTTTTGGGAATTCTTTCTTCATATTTAGTTCCCAAACAATTCAAGGCATCTGATTTCGTATTATTCCGTTAAACTCAACCCTATATGAATGGCACTCCCTTTCATCGCCCCCCCACTTATTCGGCTGCATATTATTCGAATCATCGGATCCCTCCGACGAACACGACGTAACCTAACCCAACCCAATAACCCGAGAGATTTGTCACTTCAGAAACTACAAAATACATCCGACAAACAACAGCGCGAAACATACTTCAATAAATTTGTCGGTTTTCGGGTTTTCCTTCATTTTGATGGGGAGTCTCTTTATGTTTGAGGGGTCTCGTCGCGGCTTAAAATTCAAGACGGGCAGTCACCGAATGCGCATAATTTGATGGGATTTGGTTTAGTCATACATTTTCTGGGGGGGGCGGCGATGGTGGTGGGCGTGGCATGTCAAGGTGTCGCCATGACGCGCGTGTCCAAAAAATGAAGTCATGCCCAAAAATTGGAGGGAACCCGGGGCCCTTAAGGGTTTACGCCTGTGTGTTTTTTGTTCTTTTTTTTTGGGCTGTTAATCATTTGTTTTTTTGTGCAGCTTTTGGTTATAGATATCGGACGCCATTAGCTGACATCCGCGGATGTTTCAATTTGCACAAAGCCAAAATCCAAATCCAAATCTAAATCCATAATGGGCGGCCGGCACGCGTTTCCGTTGCGGGTCAAGAACATAATGTGTCCATTAAATCGCAGAACAAGACGCCAGAAATAAACCAAAGTGGGGATCTGCCCAAGTTGATGACGCCTTCGATGGCGCCGCCAAAAAAAAAAGCAGGAAAAACGCAAATTAGGAAGGCCGCAATGTTAAACACTCTGGGAAATCACTTCCCTATAGCGGTAACCTTAGAGAACTCTGGATAAAACACTCGAAGGGTCATAAAAACTGGTAGAATCGTGTCTTACCACCTAACAAGCCATCATAAGTGGTTTGGTAGGAATAACTAATCGAATAAAGTTCCCATGACACTATAAAAATGGGTTCGGTACACAGAAAAATCCTATAAATAATGTCACATTTAGTTGATTTTTATACCATTTGGAATATAATAGAAATACTATATAAAAGTACAATAAACTTTGGTCGAATTAGAATAATAATAGTTATAATTAAATATTGTTTACATTCTCATTGTTTCTGGGTTGTCTGCGAATACTGGTTAACTACAGTCTAAATGAAGCTGAACTTAAATTAGGGTAAGGCCTAAAAACTGCGCATTCAGTTAGGCCAACCTCGTTCCACATTCGATTGGGTCATCGCTCACGGCTCGTTAATTTGGCCAACCGAATGGGAAATAGATACAGGAAATGCAGCCCCGATGGGCCTGGTGTTAACTGATAACTCTGCCCAAAAATTCGTGCGTCGGTCGCAGCTGTGCGGCTCTGATTAATTGTGGGTCAACACAGATGCAAATGTGTGTGTATATCTCGCTGATCTACATATGGTTCCGTATGTGTGCGACCACTGGAGCGTTAAATTGCCGCGGTAGCCCGCTTAACCGCCTACCCATCGAACCAAACCAACGATACATTCGCCCATCTGCACGGGGAAAAAGTTTAGCCAAACTGTTGTACTATAAAATTGGCGCCCGACGTGGGGCAAATTTGTGTTTCCTTAGTTCGCAAATGGTGACCTTATTATTTATTATTTTTTATAAATCATTGGTTTAATTATCATATTTTCGAAAAACACTTCAAGTTTCTATTATTGGTATATTTTCTCTCAGTGCAACTGTGAGATCCATAGCCCCTTTAACCATCAACGTAACCCAAGTAGCACAAATTGGCCCGCGGCTTTGCAGCTTATCGCGTTTTGTATTTGGATTTTCTCGTCGTTTGCTGTTGTTGTTATTGTTTTTGTTGGGAAAGCAGCCCAGCGGTTTCATTTCCATTTCCCCCGCCGACTCGCGAGCCATTTCCATTATGAGAATTGATGGCAAGGTCAAGCGTTTGGATCAGCATTCGAAAATTTGTCTCTGGCAAATGCGCATGCGCAACGCAAGTCTGGTCTTTATTTCCACAGTGATAACTCCCTAACTTTAACTAAACTCATGATATTTATTGAAGAATTAACTAACAGAACACCATAAATGTCTTTTTTAAATGAACATTTCTTGAACTAACAGAAAATTCGATATATGGGAGTTTCACTGTACTTTTTCGCCTCCCTCTTTTTGACTTTTGCTGGCTCCGCTCATAAATTGTTGGTAAACAAATTGTTGTTGCCGCAGGCCAAGTAAAGATCGGGAGTTTTTTGAAAAAAGGGGAAAAACTAGGGAGCAGGGGAAAGCTTGATTAATTCGATAAACCGTACGATAAATATCGCTTGCCGGTTAATGGAAGCAATCCAATTAATTTCAAACTGTTTGCGATATGGATCTTGAAGAGAGAATACGGAAGACAAGAGATTAGAGTGTGGTTCTCTTAATCGAAGTCAATTAATCGATCATAACCTCTTGGTAATACCCATCTAAAGGGGAATTTTGATCGATAATTTTTTAATTTTTAAGGTAATATGAATTTTAGTGATGGTATTTGTACATGTTCATCTTAAGTTTTTTAAATAGACCCCATATTATGTATTTATAACGAACGAACTTAAGTTTGAAACTATTTTTTGAGGATATTTAGGGATATGAAATGTTCTGGTTTGAGTTTTCATCTTCTTTCCTCTATATATCTCTCTTTATACGGGTGTTGTGCGGCACATTTATGGGAACTGACATGGCGACAATAAAAATGTTAACACGCCTATGTCCCAAATGAGAGTGAGGACGAGGGGAGCATGGAGATACCGAGGGGGATGGCCATATTTAAACATAATTTCGTTTTTTATTATCCTTTCATGACAAAGACGAAGCCGCACCATAAACAAATACAAGCATACGTACATATATCCATATTTCCAGAAGAATCTGAAGAAGAAGAGGCGAAGAAGGCTTGGAGACAATGACGTTTAATAGCGGTCGCTAAGTGGAAGGCAACTGAAGAAGGACTTGCACAGAGAGAAAAATTAAGGGGATAAGAAAATAATTCAAAAAATCTCAAAAAAAAAAAAAAAAAATTCATTCATAAAATATTTTTAAAACATTTTAAAAACGTTTGGAAACCATGATACTAGTTTTTTTAAACCAATTTGTTTTTAAGGATTAAAAAAGATTTTTACAGAGAAAAACTGGTGGAATATGATGATTCGAACAATTTCAAAATAAAATCAAAAAATTAAATTTCATTTATAATATTTATATAAAATATTTTAAAACCCTTTGAAAACCATGCTTCTAGTCTGTTTTAAACAAATTTGTTCTTAAAGATGAATAATTAAAAAAGATTTTTTTCAGTGTACAGAAAGGAGGAGGCAAAGGAGAATGAGTAAGGGAAGGACGCAAAGAAGCAGGGGAAAGGTGAGCGATTGCCGGTGAAGAGGGAAATGCCGGCATAGGTAAACAAAACAACTCGCCAGCAGGTAAATTACAAACAGCAACAGATGAAGGGGCCAGAAAAGCAGCGAAACACTGAGAAAAATTGTATTTAAATATTTATATTTTTAGTGTTTGATAACTTGAAATATTGAAGTAAATAAATCAAGTATTATAATATGAATTGTATTTTTTTTATTGAAAAAATTTAAAACCTTTTACAAGTTTATTTCTTAAGTGTATTTAGATAAGGAGCGAGACGGCAGGATTGGAGTCGTCTCCCTCATAATTTAGTTTTGTTTTTGTCTGGCTTGGCATTCGGATTTGACAGAGTCGTGGAGTGAGCGAGAGGGCCTGACGTGTGGGGCCACACACGGCGAGGAGTGTCAGGTGGGTGAGAGAAGGGGAGAGGCGTGCCCCAAGAACAATGGGGGGAGGGGGAGGAGTGGATTATGAGAAGGTTCAGGATTTCCCAATTTTAGGTCATAATTTGACATAATTTTTGTTGCCACTTTATGAGTACAGTGGGAACTGGGCAAGACTAACAGTTTTTTAGAAAAATTTACTTTTAATATTTGTAAAAAAAAGTAAAAATAGGTACAAAAATTAAATAAAAGATGTTTAAAATTTTTCAAACACTACTCAACTCGATTTTCCTATAATAACTATATAATCTATAATTATGTAACCAATTTTTTCCGTATATGATGCATTTAAAAAAAAAATTGTTTTTCTAGATCACGCATAAAAAGAGTTTTTAAGGTCAAATGCCGTATATGCCAGTTATCACTTTACTCTGGGCTGCACTAAACATTCGATTACTTCGGTATTACCAAATATTTGATAAGATATGGGACCCAAAGCCTGATCGATGACATCGCCGTGTTATCACTGTACTGTAATGGCCTACAAAAAAAAGGGGTGTTCTCTCTGTAAATGCGGGCTGTAAGTCGTATAAATTTTAATATGTCGCCATAAACTAAAATGGAACCGAACACACCCCCCACCGCCCCTAAAAAAAAACATTTCTGCGTGCGTTGCGTTTAATGTTTTTATTTTTTCTTGTTTTTTCGCTGGCTTTGTTAGTTTTTTCGCTGGTCGTAGTTAAATTCTTTTTATTTTTTTGGTGCTTTGCTTTTGCTTTTTGGTGGTGTGCGCATAAAATTTGCATAAATTACACGCGTCGACACTGACAAGTAAATTCACTTTTAAGGCAGACAACCTCCCCCCCTTCGACTCCCCTCCCCCCCTTGGCTACGCCACTGTTATTGCTTTATTTTTGTCACATTCAGCGGCAGTTAGTCGAGTGCTGTTTTAGGCCATTACGTTAATGAGTTTTAATTGAAGAGTCCGCAATATGAGCATATTATTTATGGCTGGTTTGTGTTGTTGTTTTTAATTTTTTGTTTCGCTTCCCCTCAAAAATTTCCATTTAATTTTCGGGCCTCATGTGGGCGCCTGCAGGGGGTGGTGGCTGGGTTGGCCAGAATTTTATGTTGTCTGGGTTTTAAATTTCCATATTGAACGGTGCATAAGTTGTGTTGACTTTGGGGCGCATTCAATTAAATGGATTATGTGGGTGGAAATCACAATTAATTTCGCCGCCCTCGACTGGCAATTGTAAGGGATTCGCATTAATTCCACCAAAGGGAACTCTTTTCCCATGGGTTCCTACATTTATTCGCCCAAAAATCTCCATTTTCCGCCATTAAAAAAGGCGTTATTTTGGTTATAAAAATGGAACTAATTGTCCAAATATGGAATGGAATACCTTCCTGAACTCGTAGTTAAATTCTCCAAAACTTGGCATTTCCAGAAAAAAAAATTATTTTTTTGAAATTTTTTTCAAAAAATTGTGATACAACCCCTTACAAAAAAATCGAAAATTTGAAAAATTTTGAATTTTCCCAAATCATCCGGAGAGTGCACTAATATTAATTATTAGGTTGTTATCTGCTCAGAACAGTTCGCCGTTTTAGTATCGAAGCATTTTTGCAAAAGATAGACCAAAAACAAATTATATGATTAATCGGATTTTGGCCAAAATTCGCAATATTCATTTTCCGCCAGTATTTTGGCCATAATAATGGCAATAATTGTCCGAATATGGATTGGGACACCTTCCTGAACTCGTAGTTATATTCTATAAAACTTGGCATTTCCAGAAAAAAAATTTTTTTTTTTAAATTTTTGTCGAATTTTTCGAAATAATACAAAAAATGATATGATGATGATATTTCCCAATTTTTTTCAATTTCATTTTACATTTAAACAAAAAATATATACACAGAAACCAGTGGAACTCATTTGAACAGAAACTCCAATGCGATTACTGAAAGTAGTTGGCGAAAGCCCTTCGCAGTTTGCCAAAAACACTGAGGCCGCCGGGTGAATGGCTACCCTTGGGAGTGGAAGGCTGGCTGGTCGGGTCATCCTCCAGGTGACCCAAATGCCAGCGGATCTCCATGTTGCCGACCACCAGGCGCTTGGCCATCAGGATGCCCTGCTGCAATTGCTCCGCGGATGCGAATCGCAGCTCCAGTCCCATTCGCCGCTTGCGGAACATGGTCATCGAGCAGAAGCGCGAGAAAATTCCGAGTAAATCCTCATCGGAGCCGGGCGGAAAGTCGCGCAGGCTCAGCCACTCGTTGCTGTGCAGCTCCTCCTCCGAGGACTCCCGCATCCTGGCCTGCTCCACATCCTCCTCGGGTCCCTCCCCGCACTCGCTGCCGCTGTCGCTCTGTGAACTCTCCTCGGACATGTTTTATCGGTTCGAGAATATTTCAATTTTGGGGGTGACTGGGTTTGGGATTGATTTGCCAGCTCAGCCAAGTTATTTTCCCAAGTGTATGACATTTATTCAAGGGTTTGCTCAGTCTCTTGTATAATTAAATAAACAAATTTCGATTTAAAAGCCCATGAAAATAGCACGTGAAAGATAAATGGAAACAAAATTGCAGCGTAAACAATAAGAGTTGGTTTTAAATTTCGCAATTTTTTGCGTTTTAAATTTTATTTTCTTGTAAATAAATATATTTTGGATATACACACAAGAAAAACATTGTACATTTCTGGTATTTCTTCACATATCGTTTTTACCATGCAATATTGGTGAAATCGACATTGAAAGCTGTAACTTTTTCGATTTCTCTCGCTCTCTCGAAGATTTTTGGACTTCGAAAAAGAGAGGAAGAAGCAATATGGCGACCTAAGTTGCATAAGTGAGAGCGAGAAAGTAGCATTTAAAATTCGAACTCGAACACATTGATGTGGAATCCTCTCAAATCGATCATTATTTCATATCAAGTTTTTTTTTTGGGTGTATCAGTAGGATAAACGTGCATTTATCAGCCTATATTCTGATTTCTCTTATCAGAAGTGCCAAAAAAACCCGAAAACGCTATCGAAATAAGCGGAGGCGATAGAAAGAGAGCGATAGGTTGAGTTTCTTGAGAGTTTGCAGCTGTTCAAACATAAAACTCAACCTTAAGCAAATACGAACCACTAGCAGATATGTGTTATGTTGAGATATTTTCCTCGATAATCGCCGAAAACAACCAAATTACTTGATTTTTTATATTATTTATAAATACATTTAAATATATTTAATTATTTTTAAGAGATCTATATGATCGAAATTATACCATATATGGTACATTTATAGATTAATACTATATGATCTCTGGACTATTGAAAATGAAGTAGGGCTAGGGCAACATCTGTTGAATAGAGATACTGTAAATAGCATCCCAGATATTTCCTGCTCTCCCCTTTTTTTCGTTGCAAGTGGGTCAAACATTTGGGGGCCATACGCCACCAATTTTTTTTTTTTATGTTGTTGTAGTATTTTCCGATAGCCACTATCAGTGGGTGAAAGGCAAACAAATAATTCCACTGGATTCTCGGTGGAATCATAATTGTTATGTCCATCGCGATTGAACTCTAATCCGTATCGCCTCATTTTATGGATGGGAATGCTCAAGTGTACTTATTACTGGGCCTTCGCAGTTGTTTATTCTCGAGAGCTCTTCGTTTATTGTTGCTGCGATCATTGGAAATTCATCGCATCCGGAGGAGGCAATCAATTTTGAATTCGATTTGACTTCGTTTCGGTTTCAAAAGCCAAACTTCATTTGGAAAACTAACAAACAAGAGATTTTGATTTCAAAATTTCTGAGGGTACTGGAAAATTATTCGATTTTTAAAGTTATGAATAGATTTACTATAGAAAACATTATCTGAGATATAAGTAAAATCCAGATCAGACTAATAGCCAAATCAGCATCATCAATGAACTTTTATTCAACAGAATAATGTCATTCATAGCCTTATCTCAACTTGGAGAATTTTTATTCAAAACTTCAGGCCATAAAAAATGTAAGTGTGGGCTTAGCATTTGAACTGCGATAAGCTTTGAATGTGTGGCATCAAAGCGAAATCTAACAAATTCGCCAGCTTTGGAAATCAATGGAAATTCCGACAGTCCCCCCTCACAAGTAGCAATAAGCATTTGCAAGTTCATTAGGTCCGCTGACTTTTATGGGTGACTGTGACTATGGACGGGCTTATCACAGAGTCGCCCACTCGGATATTGAAATACTGGAATGAATACTCGAAAAAAAGCAGACATTCAGATATTCAAATATACCCGTTAGTTTTGCACGCTCTATTTCTAGAAAACTGCCATCTCCCTTGCTCCTCTTGCAACCACCATCTCTCCCTCTCGCTCTTCCTTTGTCACGTTTCGGTATATATTTCTGTTGACTCTGCAAATCGGGGGGCTTTAGGAACCTCAATGGATCACATAGAACAGTCATAACTCAGCAGAGAAAGAAAATATTATTATAACAACTATAGTTAGGATTAAAATTCTTAAGTTAAAAAATTTTTTTTTTAATTTATAAACTTAACATTCTTTAAAATAAATAAATTCTAAATAATTTTTAAGAATTTATAGAGTAGCTTTAGTTATCAATATGAATATGAACTAGGAATCCAATCACTTTTTAATGTTTTCAAAATATATATAGTTTTATAAAAAAATTTTTTTTTTTAACTCAAGAATCTACGCCTAAGTAATCAAAGGTATCAATAAATCAAGGAATATTTTGAGAGTAAATAAATCTTGTTGAGAACTAGAATTAGAATAATTTTTTGTCCGTGCTGCAGGCTTGGAATCTGATCTCTTTGCATGCGCAATTAGCTTGGCGAATTCTTGAGCCGCCGAACTTCCAGCGAATTTGAGTGGTTTTTCCTTTGCTGTGGCACGTTGGTGACTCGGTGGTGCAGTGTGGGGCATGAGGTATGCAGTGGGTGCCTGGCAAATTTATCGCTCTGCCAGAGCTGTCAGCCTGATGAGCGTCGACATGGCAGGCGGCTGCTAGCCCCCACTCACCCACCTTCCCCCCCGCCCCCTTCCCATCACTACAGTGAAACCACTCAAACGCAACTACAACTGCAATCCTGTCCAAGCGAATGCTCGTTAAATGTGCTCAAATTTGAATTTCAAATGCGTTTGGCTGTTGCTGCCGTTGTTAACATTTTGCAGAAGCTAGACACTGAGAAAAATTATTGTGAAGATATTTTTAAATAAATTTGGAACTAAAAAAAAAAATTTAAAAAGTGAATTAAATAATTTTTTTTAATTATAAATTGATTTTGGATTTTTTTTGCTAAAGACTTTAGTGAGAAAAATTATTGTTCACTTAAATTAGGGTATTTTTAAAAAAAAATTTAAATTAAAAGAAAATGTACAAAGTGAAAAAATAGTTTTTTTTTTTTAATTTATAAATTGACTGGGTTTTTTTTAAACTTTAAAATGAAATGTTTTTTTATCCCGATAAAAATATTAAATACAATTTTTAATATAAAAAAATATTATTTTTAAAGTTTAAAAAAAATCAAAATTATTTTTTTTATATAATAAAATACATATGTATTGATATTCTCTACCATACTATTTTCTTAGATTTTTTCCCAGTGCAATAGCGAATGATGTTGCTGCTGTAGCTGCAATTTCTGTTGCAACTGCAATTTCTGTTGCAGTCGGATTCGCAGTAGTTGCTGCTGTGTGGCTGCCTCATCTGCCAGTTGTCAGCGGAAGTGTTGATGAATTTATTTGTCAAAATCGCATTAAGCGGCTGACTTAATGAAACCACCACCGAAAACTGAGAACAGCCCTCGCACCCGCACTCCTCAACTTCGCAACTCCCCCACTAAATAAATCTATATCTCTACAAGTCCATGTCCCCGTCACTACTTCCCTTTGTGCGTATTTGTGTGGCGCTGATTGACATTTAAATGCAAACTGTCACTGGGGTCCGGTATTTTTTTTCGTTTCCCATTCAATGCATTGTTATCGAACTTACAATGAGATATCTCGGGCGGTTGAGCCTTAATTAATCACAGCTGCAGCTAATGGGTTAAGCGGTACGTACCTGAAAATAGAGGAGAAAAGCGTACAATCAATATGGGTTTACAGGAAAATAGAAGTAAATATTATTGGTTGGCAACGCAACAAGAATCGCAGCAGGGAAATGCAAGTCTTAACCCCTTTTTTTGCTGGCAGACGCAGCAGCGGCTAATTCAAAATTCAAATTTAAATTGTTTGCCGTCGCTTTTTTATTGACAACGACAAGCTGCAGCAGCCTTAGAAGAAAGCAAGGCAAGCTCCGAAAAGTGCTGAATACTTAGCTTTATAATAGCTATATTTTCATTTATTATTAATAAAATATCCTAATAAGATGGGTATTACATATAACACTGTCTTACTTTCATTATAAAATCTAAACCTTATAGTATGAAAGTGATATTACAGAGCTCAAATACAATATTATTTAGTATTAATTAAGTACCACAGTTTTATACTGGATCTAGTATATTTTTTTAAAATTAAACTTTTGGTATAACATTTACATTACAAAATATAAACTTTATAATATTTACTATAAAATGAATACTACAAAGTTCAGATACTAGATTATTTAGTATTAATTCAATGACACTATTTTATACTGGATCTAGTATATTTTGTTAAAATTAAACTTTTGGTAAAGAATTTACATTACAAATTTTTTATAACATTTATATTTACTATGAAATTAATACCACAGAGTTCAGATACTACATTATTTAATATTTATTCAATACCACACTTTTATACTAGATCTAGTATATTTTTATATTTATATTTTTAATAATTCTTTCCTTTTCCCACATCACAAAATATGTTTTTCCTGTTTAAAGTATGGAATGTGGCAATATCTCTAGATAATACTCCTCGAAGCCTTGAAGGGCTCGATATCTTGGCCCGGATAAGATAACGCCAGTCAGCACTTACCACTGATGGCAAAAAGTGCCAATAAAAGAACACCTTTTTAAGGCAACACTGATCGGCGGATCGCCAATGGAAGTTGCATGCTGCAGATGCACGCCCCGCGATTTGCCAGTTTCGGGTTTTTTCGATGGGCCAGAAGCAGAAGCAGAATAATGCTGCAGGCTTTGAGCTTTGCACCCACGGTTCTTCTTCTGCTGCTGCTGCCCACGCAATCGATAAAGGCGAATAAATATTATTTATTTATAGTACACACACTACACACATATAGCGTAACGCCCACCAGGGATGGCAACTGTCAATTAGGAGCGGATAAAAACCCTTTGCACACACGATACGCTGCTCATTAAAGGCGATCTGTGGATCGGTTCGAGTCCCCGGGGATGGGGACTTATCCATAAATCGCTGACGGCCCTTATTATTCTGCTTAATTGTGCGTTTGAATAATGACAAAATATTCTTAATTGCGATAAAAATTTTTCCCTTCATTGGATTACAGTCCCTGGAGAGGGAAGAATATCACACACAAATCCATTGTTATTGGACTTTTTTTATAAGGGGAAAATGTTTATAGAGCTTATCAGTTCTCAGGAATGCAAGAGTTACATAAATTCTAGAGATCTTGCTATTCTACTTTTAGATTTCCGTAAAGCTAAGATTATTATTTCTAGTGGAACATGAAGTTCTGATAGCTATACCAGAAAATCGGCTTGTAGGACCAACTATCCATAAACTATTGGATTTAGTGGAACATGAATTTAATAAGAGTTATACCAATATTATGGGCCAGGAGATCGGCTTGTAGGACCAACTATCGACCATCCCCAAAAGATTGCGATTCCTATGGACACATGGACACATACCTTTCCCCCTTATTCCCACCACGTAATCCCCTTTGCTCCTTTTGCCAACGGAGTCGTCATGCATTGCCATTTTTGGTATTTTCAGCCAATTAGCGGCGCAAAGGCTTCAAATGTTAAGTAAAAGCGAAACGGGCTAACGAAACGTGGCCAAGCTCCTTGGCCAAACGGCCCATCGGAGCCAACTGGCCGAACAACTTGCATTTTTAATGGTGCTGCCACAGGCGGCGGCAAAGGGGGATGGCAAAGGGGCTCGGAAGGAGGTTTGGAAGGGGGTCTCTGGAAGGGGAGGATGCCCAGAAGATGCTTAGCTGAATTTGCTCCTTGGAGATGGTACAGAAATCGTGACACGATTTTAGTTTTATTAGAGGTTTTCGAAGGGTATTTCAAAATTCTACCTAAAATAACCCTGTGTAAATTCGATAACTATGATCTATTTAGTATTAAAATACCTCTGATCATAATTAATGTTCTCTGATACCAAGTCAAAAGCAAACAACAAAGTAAAATATAGTAAGATATGGTAAAAAAAAATAAAATCAAATAATGAGATAAGGTAAATATAACACGTTGATAAGTTAAAAATAAGATGTTTATTATTAGATATGACATAGATAAGAAAAAAGTCCCTGGATACGAAATAATACATTATATTCTGATGATGAGCTTCTTTTATAAGCCCTTGATGGCGGTGAATCAGCCCGAGAATTAATGAGAAAAACATTTCCTATTCGTAATATTTGGTTTTCATGAATGGAATGTTCTATTTGCGGCTGATGAAATTTGCGGAAAATTACGCACGCACGTGGATGAATCACATATTGTCCTGATTCCCGTCAAGATAAAGGTAAACATATATAAGCACCCGATAAGATAGGAAAACTGGGGCAGAGAGCGAATATGTACAATACAGATGATAAATATTTCTGTTTTCTTCACTTAATTTGGTATAGAAATATCAGCATCACGTGACCATCGCTGAGCTCGTTAGCGAAGTCCAATCAAATGAAATTTATGCGGCGGCCTTAGAGATCCTCTATTTATACGTGGATCCCTTCGATTCCTGTATCGCCCACCCCCCTCTCTGTCCCAGCGCCGATCCAAATAAGGTCACGCCCGTTTGCAGGACTTTTAATGAAGCCTTAAATGTCATTGATGAAATAACTGCGCAAGCGATCGATCCATTGCGATCCGAATCGATTCGTAACGATTCGATTCGCAGCGATTCGATTGTCGCCGCCTGCTAATTAAAGTTGACCATCTAAGGTCCGAAAAAAGCTGGAAAACCCGCACTCCTTACTCGCCCCTCGGGTAATTGGCCAGATTTTCCTTTGGGCGACAGCGAAAGTGATGACAGCTTGGCCTCAGGGGACACGCAGAAAAAAAGGGGCCAACAAATTCGAATTCAAGTTGTAAGTTCTTTGGGAAAAAGTTGAATTTTGTTTGTGTTTAAATGAGTGTTTTTTAATTAGTACATTGTAAAATTGACAATAGATCAAATTGATATGCGCTTGTCAATTTTATATGTTTTTAAGATCATTCTGATATGAATAAAGATTAGGTCTTATTTTTCATTTTTTATTAAAAAAAAATACATTTTGGTATTTTAAAATAAAATAACTGATATGAAATGATAAAATATCAAGTTAATATGTTAGAATCATCAATTGGACATTAATCATATCTGTTTTTTATTAATAGAAAATATTTCAGATATCATTTTGATATGAATAAAGATTATTTTTATCTTATTTTTCATTATTTGTTTAAAAAATACTTTTAGAATAAAATAACTGATATTAAAAAATATCAAGTTGATATGTTAAAATCATCAATTTGACATTAAATATATTTCCCTTTTTATTGAAATGGAATAATGTAGAATTGATCCTATTTCTTATTTTAGTTTAATTCTTTAATTTAATTATTAATTACTTTGGAACTACAATTTGTTTAATTTATTTATAAATTTAAACATTTTTTTGCAGTGCACATTTTGCAGGCCTAGTTGAAGTTGCACTTTGTGCCCGAGGTTTCGAGTGGCTTTCCATCGATCTTGGGGGTGGCAGTTGAATGGCTCGCAGTTGGCTAATTGGCTCATTGGCCTGTGGCTAATGGATGTTGACGCTTCCGTCTGTGTCACCCCCTCCCCCCTACTTCCCCCTCCCCATGGATTTTCCCCCTTTTCAGATGGATTTTCCCCTCGATTGGACGCAAACAAAAGGAAAATGAAACAGTAGCCTGCAGCGATTTTGGTCAGTTGGTCAGTCAGTTGATTTTCGCACAGCTGGCTGAGCAGCAAAAATAAAATCTATATATTTAAAAGTTAAAAAGGGGGCGGAATTCAGAACTCAGCCTCCGAAAACATTCAATTTTCGACTTATCACAACCGCCATCCTAATCGTATTTCCTGAATTTTAGTGTGTTTGTGTTCGACGACCTTGAATGCGCCTTTAAATTTTGACGATAAATTATGAAAGGAATGCCAGTCGCTTGTTGAAATTATTAAAAAAAAAGAAGTTAAATCTGTGGATACAAAGCAGAAGTAGAAGGAGCAAAGCAAAGCAAAGCAGAAGAAGGTGCAGGGCCCAAAGGCGAGAAAAAAATACAAGAATCATCAACGAAACTGAAACTGGAATTGTGAAAAAGAGGGAAGATACAGAGAACTGAGGGTCTCGAGAGTGGAACAAACTCATTTACACAGGAAAACAATATACATGCATAGTTTATATGATATTTAAAATTGTTATAATAAGAAATTATTATAATAATAGTTTTATAGTTAATTTGGGGAATATTTCTTCAGAAAATCTTAAATCTTACTAAATTTTAAGACCCTAGAGTGAATATTAAAAATAAATAAAAGATTTTTCATTTTTTTTCATAATACATTTTATAATATTTGTAATATTATTAATGAAAATATGAGCTCTAATAACTATATTAGAGTTAATTTAGGGAACGTTTTTTCGGGAGATCTGAAATATTAAAGTATAATATATGAAACAATGTATAATTAAATTTTTAAGATTTTCTCCAGACTATTAAAACACTTAAAAATATAACAAAATTTTAATAAAATCTTCAAAAGTTTGCAATAATTTTTTTTTTAGATTTCAGGTTAATTCTCTGGAGATTTCAGGAAAAATACTTTCGACTTTCCTGATCTCTCAGTGGTTAAAATAGTTTTTAATAAATTCTTCAAAAGTTTTCAATAATTTTTGTTTTAAAATTTTAGTTAAATTCTCTATAGATTTCATGGAAAATACTTTCGATTTTCCTCTTAGTGGTGTTTTTTCCAGTGTATATATCTTGCAGCAGCGAAAGGAAGCCAAGTGTTGGGATTTATCAGCAGGTAAATGGAGCTATAACTCTGGGGTCCCCAGCACCCCGTCCTCAAAAAGATAAGCCTTGATGGACAGGTGTGGGGAGGACGTTCCAGCGGGGTGGGGGGTGTTGACCGGGAGCAATAACCACGGAGTGACAAGTCAGCCAGATAAAAAGGCAAAGCCAAAGCGGATGAAAAGCCGGCCAAACGACAAGAACGATGATTCCAGTTGGGGCCGAAAAAAGAAAACGAGGTGAGGTGAGAAAATGGCTTGATGCATTTCCGTTTACAGCCAGCGCTCCAAATCGAATATGTATGTCGAATGTAGATGGCGATGCGTATGTTTTTCAAGGCTAAGCCACTGAAATGCAGCCAAGCGGGCAAAAATCCGTTAGCAAAACACAAAAACAACGAAGAAGCGCGGTGCTCGGTTTCTATTTGTACTTTCCATTTGTGTGTTGTCAACAAGGAAAAAAAATACAAAACTGAAGAAAAAACTGAGGAAAAAACGGCAGCAGCAGCAAGTTTGAGGCATTTTAGTTCAAGTGCAAGCTGTCAAGGCAAACGGTGGAAAATCGAGGGGGGAGGGGGCGGGAATTTCGGTCCAGGGGCTCCTCAAGTGGTCGGCATCCATCCAATAAAGCGAAATGCTTGCGCAAGTCGATCTGCAGATCGCAAGCGAGCCTCAAAAGTGAAAGACAGACATGGATGGACATTGAAAATGCCAATGGGAGGGGGGGTTTTCGGGGGCAGGAGGGACTCAAGTGGCCAAACAAATTGAAATTGCGGCACGCAAAAATATCAACCATCTTCCACTCTCTCTCTTCGGTCCCCACTTCAATATCCCTATCTCTTTACGAACTTCGTACGACTAAACACTGAAAAAATTACTGAATATTCAAAATATCAACAAAAATATCAAAAATATCAAAAATATCAAAAATATCACAAATATCACAAATATCACAAATATCAAAAATATCAAAAATATCAAAAATATCAAAAATATCAAAAATATCAAAAATATCAAAAATATCAAAAATATCAAAAATATCAAAAATATCAAAAATATCAAAAATATCAAAAATATCAAAATTATCAAAAATATCAAAAATATCAAAAATATCAAAAATATCAAAAATATCAAAAATATCAAAAATATCAAAAATATCAAAAATATCAAAAATATCAAAAATATCAAAAATATTAGAAATCTTTCCAATATTTCTTTTGCTAAAAATCAATATCCCCAAAAAAGTAATTTATTTTTAATATTTCTTTTGCTAAAAATCCAAATCCTAATATATAGTTTTAATTAGTAGTTATTTTTAAAATTTCTTTCGGTGTATGCAGAGCTGGCTGGCATGCACTTCGTCATCATCAGCATTCATTAGCGTGAGCGGACAGCCCATCGTGATCTGTGATCTGCGATGTGCGATCTGCAGAAACAGCAGCTGTGCCACCAATTGTGGACAGCCCTTTGCTTTTCGCACTGGTTACTGGATACTGTATACTGTATTGCACACGGGGTACTGAGCACTGGATACTGTGCCACTGGTCATGAATGTGCTGGCATTCATTCGGAGTTGCATCCGCATCGGATCCCATTGAACGGGCCATCTGCAAAGTGTCTGATTCCCGGAGCTGGACTCTGGATCATTTGCCAGCACTTTGCTAATTTCCTCATTGCACAGAAAGAAAAAAGGCAAAAGATCACAATGATATGTGCAGATTATTTTTTTTATTTTTAAAAATCCTCATAAAATTATGTCATCATATCAAATCATATCATTTTGATATGAATAAAGATAATATTCATCTTATTTTTCATTATAAGTTTAAAAAATACTAATTTTGGTATTTTAAAATAAAATAACTAATGTGATATAATATCAAATTGACATATTTAAATCATAAATTTGACAATAATCATATCATTGATATAAAATAAGGTAGAAATGATCCCATTTCATATCAAATTTGTTTTCTGTGTGGAAAGCAAGCGAAAAGTGGTTGGAAGGGGTACTGAAATGGTGACCCCGACTGTGACTGAAACTGTGGCCAAGTGATTAGCGGGCTGTGAATTGGAGAAGTTGTGATTGGAAAGCGCTGGGAGATGGATGCTGGAAAGCTGAGAAATTGAAAACAAGGGGCCTACAATATATATAAATGCATAGGAATGTGGAGAATGTGAGTGGCCGGAGCCAAAGGAAACCATTGATGGGCCAAAAAGTGATTTAAATGGAGCTAGAGGAATGGGGAACCGTGGAAGTAACAAGTACTTGGAATGCTCCATCAATTTCAGGCAGGTGAAAGGAAAATTCTTGAAATATATGTGTTAAATGCCAAAGGAATTTTTACAGGAAATACTAGGAAAAAGGCAGAAAATTCGAAAGGAAAATATCTACTTTTAGTGGAGTAAAAATTTGATAAAAATAATATAAAAAAATAAATAAAATACCTAAAAATCTTTAGAAAAATTTTAAAAATATATTAAACAAAAATCTATGTTTTGCATTGTTTTTCCCAGTAATAATGTCTCAACTTCTTTGGGAAAATTAAGTTAAGATTATTAAGCTTATCAAATCAGAGTAATTAATGATATCATCGCAATTCCCGGCTGCTCTTCTTTATGGAGATCTCATTAAGCAGGTGAGTAAAGTTATACAGAAATGTGCTTAGTCAAAGTAAAGATCTGTGCTGGGTGAGACAATGCATGACAGGAAATGGCGAATATCTAGCAAAATTACTCATACATAATATACACATGTATATGCATATATAAGCCACTGAAATCCCAGTGAACTAAAGTGCTGGAAGCAAATCGAAGAGGTTTTTCAGGTCCCCAGTTGCCCGACACTTTCAACTCCCCAGCATCCCCGATCTCTGATCTCCAATCCGCATTCCCTCGAGAGAACCCTGCAGACGGGTTCTGAGTTCTCAGTTCTCAGTTCGGTTTTCTGGGTTCTTGGCCCAACACTGGTGAACATGTAAATGCTGTTTTGGCCATCAACTCAGTTTCCTTTCTTCCAAATACAGTGACAAAATAAATTGGCGAATTGTGAAAAATGCAACAAACATTGGGAAAAACATAGTTCTATCTACTATTGTCCGAACATATTGTAATGTTCAAAAAAAAGGTTAAAGTAAATATTTTAAATTTATTTATATTTAATATTTAAAAAAAAAAAATAAAAAAAATATGGGATAATATTAATATTTTTTTAAAGGTTTTTATTATTTTAAAAATACATAACACGGTTCAAATAAATAAAATTATTTAATACAAAAATTATAAGAATACTAATAACATTTTTATTATTATTTATAAAAAATTCTAAGAAAAAACAACTTTTTTTTTTATATTTTCTGAGTAAAGCAATAAGTTATAAACTTATAGAAAAAATTAAAAAATCCAATTCCATATTATAGACATCTATAAATTTGGTCTGATCAAAAATGTGTAAATATACAAAAAATAAATAAATTTGTAATTTTTCTCAGTGTACCAGTACTTGCAGTGCCACAACAATGACAAATTCCAGGGCAAGGTGCCACAATTGCTGCGAGTTCCGGGAACTGGATGGGTGGCTGTGGCAAAGGCATTTATGCAGATGAGTCGGCTCTGTGATTATCTCTGGGAGGAGATGCTTGGCTCCCTGGCCGGTGCGGTTCGGTTTGGTTCAGACCAGTCCGGCCTCGTCCTTCACAACCGATTCGCTCCGATCCGATCAGAGACTTTTAATAAATTGATCACAACAAATTGCTGACAGCTGATGTGCCGCGCCCGTCTGCAAAAGTTGCTGCTGCAGTTGCAGTTGCTGCTTGCTGCTCGCTTTTTGCGGCAGCAACAAGTTCTCAATCAAGGCGGCGGAGAGCAACAGGTGCTGGCTAAATGACAGACAATTGCTTTTAGCCAGGGCCACTTTGGCCAGCTCGCTCGCTTCGGGTTCACAGCGGTTCAAAAACGACGCCAATTTGATTGGAATTTCTCGTGTGGCTGCCACAAATTGCTGCGAGATGCCCAGATGCAAATGGGCCTGCGGTTTGTGCTGTGGGTTTTTTTTTCTGTAGGACTGCGACTTAGGGATCTCGATCTCGGGATTTCGCCTGAGGCTCTGGCAATCAACGTCAGCGTCAACGAAGCGTTGAAAATGCCAATGAAACGGAAGCTGCAGCAGCAACATGTATTGCAAATGCAGCAGCAACATGTATTGCAACTGCAGCAGCAATTTCATTAAGACAGAAAAAATTCAGAAAAATTTGATATGATATAGGGTCAATTCTACCTTATTTCATATCAATAAGAAGCCGATAATGTCAAATTGATAATTCAAACATATCAATTTAATATTTAAATATATAAATATAAATAAATACCAAATGTGGTATTTTTTTAACAAATAATAAAAAAAAAGATAAACATAATTTTTTCATATCAAAATGATCTTGAAAAAGTATAAAATTAACCTGCACATATCAATTTGATCTTCTGACAATTTTTCTCTGTGTAGATAGAGCCAGAAAACAAGTTTTGTTCGCCAAATAACAAATAAGTTTTAATAACATTTGTCCCGCACCACCGGGCGTATGCGTAATGCGAAAATTGTTTGCCGCGGAAAATGAAGGGGGGTGAAAATATTAATTGCTTTCCCCCCCCTCAAACGCCCTGTTGTTTTTGTTTTCCTTTTCGATCAGCAGGGTGTCCGAGTGGGTGGTGGCCAGTAATTGGGTCGTGCCAAGTGCCACGCCCACCCGCTGTCAGCGCCTTAATTGCCAAACGAATGAATCAGCCCACGCCCACACACAAAAAAGAAGTGAACAAAATTGGTAGGAGAAATGGAAAGGTACTGGCTATTTGCAAAGTAACTATTTGAATCCATTTTCCCAATGGAATTATCATAGAATATTAAATTAAAATGTTAGAATATTTTAAAATAAATTTCTAAATGTAAATCAATTTTCTATTTTTTTTAAGTATTGATTTTTAGAACTTTTAGGACCAAATAAATATTGCAAGTTTTTTTTAGAAATTATTATAATACATTTTCGATTATTTTAATTATAAGGTATTATTTTAAAAAATTTTAGAAAAATTTAAATAATTTTTTTTTTATAAAAAATTGAAATGTTTTTTTTTTTTTTAATATTGATTTGAAGAAATTTGAAGACCAAAAAAATCAAGAATTTTTAGAAATTAAAAAAAAAATTGTTGTAGTATTTTTTTTATAATTTTTTTAACATTAGTTTTTTTATTTTTAACATAGAGCAAATTAAGTTATTTATTTTTGTAATAATGTTATTTTGCTAAAATCTTCGCAATATTTCTTAATTTAAAACCTATGTTGACCCATTACAACCCATAATAAAATGATAATCGCTTTAATCCACCTCAAGAACCTAAACGGAAATTGCTCTACAACTAATTTACAGCGCCCAATTATTTAGAACGCTTTCTCTGCTGAGTATTTCGGAATTAACCGCATCTAAATTGGAACGATGTAGATCATGTTTATGGCCCATTAAAACGAGGAGTGATCGCAAATGCCGAAACTGAAGAATTCGCCTGGGAACGGCAGTCCAAAAAAATGAGAAGCAAACGAAATAATGGCCAAAAGCGGCAAATTGGCGACCATAACTCTTGATGAATTTTCGCCATATAGCCAATTTCCATTAGCGTTTAGCGGCGACAATGGGAAATTCGATTAATTGGCCATTTAGCAGCGATCTCCCAAGTATGTGACATAATTTCCCCATTCAATACGACATGCTCGATTGCGTTTTCCGCCGTTTTTCTTTTTTTTTGCTGCTGCGACTCGCGCATTTAGAAATTAATTATCTGTGAGATTTTCCATGGGCGGAAGTGACCAAAAAATAGAAAAAAAAATGTGGGGAAAATGGAATGAAAATCGGAGACTTTCACTGAACAAGAAACGAAAGCCACTACACTACCCACGCCTGAAGAGCCCGAGAAAACCCGACGAAATCATAAAACGAAACGTGATTTTCTTTTTAATTACGGCCCAACAAAAATATATAAAAAAAAAATGAAAATGAGCCAGCGAGAGAAAGAGAATGAAAGAGAAAGACGCTTTTCCGCCAGAATGATTTTCCAGCATACATAGGTCAAAAAATCCAAAGAAGTTGACGATGTCTGGCGTCAACGGTTCGTAAATTTGATGGCTCAAAAAGCCCGCCATGGAAAGTGGATCTTGGCGACTTCATTTGGTTAAATGACAGAGTTGTGAATTCCATGTGAATAATTAGAGAATTTTCAGGGAATTTTTAGGGAATTTTCATGAGTTTCTAAGGAGCTCCAAGGACAAAAAGGTTTAATATTATTATACCAAAAAAAAACTCCTAAAGTTAAACTCCTAAAACTCGTGATATTAAAAATATACCAAGTGCAGTATAAAAGTGTGGTATTAAATTAATACTAAATAATTAATAGTATACCAAAAGGTGTAATCCTAACACTTCTGAGAATATTAATGTAATAATTATCTTAATAAGATATTTTTGAAACTCAATAGTTTAGAATTATTGAACGAATAGTATTTTTTTTAAAATTATTTTCTAAATATTTTTATTTTAATCTAAGATAATAGGTTTAAGTATGCCATCATAGTTACAAGGAGTTTTAGCTCCATTTAAGCCCATTAATCAAGTTAACGGCCCAAGTTTCTCAGGAAATATCAATCAGGGCAATCAATCAGTTGAAAAGCACAACAAAAGCGCCGGTAACTTTGGCGGAAAACTGTCAGTTGAACGAACTGTTTGAACGCCTTTGGCTTAATCGCACCTTTTTTTCTGGTTCTCTGGCTTTCCAGTATTCTTCTGGCTCTCTGGCAGCTGACGCCCCCATTCGAAAAACGCCCCCCTGGATTTTCTAAAGGGGGGAGAGGGGCCGGGGGTTCGAAAAACGCCCTCCAAGTGAAAAGGGAACAAGAACTGAAAACAATAACCTTATCAATTAACCCATGGGGAGTTGCAGACCCACACAGATATACGACAGTTTTGGTGCCATGAGACTGCAGCGCCGCCAGATAAACTTACCTGGAAAGCAAATAAGCCACAGAAAAAGGCTGACAACGGAGAGCGGAGAACAGAAAACGGAAAAGCAGGTCTATGGACTGCAAGTAATACAACTCATAAAGTGGAGCCCAAGTGCATAAAACACGGCGACAACAACGCGGACAGCAGCGAAACGAGTTGAAGTTGGACTTCCCTTCGGAAGGGGTATCATCCAACTTCAAGATCATTTCATTCATTTTCTTTAACTCTGAACTCTATGGGATATTTATTATTTTATGCTTAGTGTTCTTTAAAACTGATAATGTATTTTTTAAATTTAAAGATAGTATAGATTTAGATATTTTGTTGGACTGAAATGCCTAAAGAATTTGTTTTCTCTGATTACAAAATACAATCTTTTTAATTACGAAAAAAAAAAAAATAAAAAAAAAAAATAATAAAAAAAAAATAATTAAAAATAATAATAAAAAAATAATAATTAAAAATAATAATAAAAAAAATAATTAAAATAAATAAAATTGATAAATAATTAAGTATTAAATATTAAGTATTTGTTAAGCCAACATATTTAAAAAAATGTTTATGAAGAAAAATAAACATTAAATTTTGTTTTTGAAAAAATTTTTTTTTAATTTTTGGTAAAAAAAATATTTGTTGTCATGAATTTTGATCTTTTATTGGACTGAAATTCTATTCTATAGGTAGAATTTATTTTTTCTGATTGAAAAAAGCAATCCCTATTAATTTCTATATAAAAAACATAACTGAATAATATAATAGAGCATTTGGGACCTCGACTTTCTTGCTTTTGAAGTATTATTGTTGCCTTTTGGTAAAAGTGCCGCACTGCAAGCTTGTCAACATCACTGTGTATCTGTGTGTTCGTTTATTCTTATCAAGAGTTGTGTCGCCATCGCAGTTTTCGATTTTGGCGCCCACACGCAGTCGAAGAAGTTGATGTTGGAGCCGAAGTTGCTTTTGCTTTTGCTGTGGAAGTTGAAGTTTCCAGCTAAAGCCAAAGCTAAAGCCAAAGTTGTTGCCCCAAGCCAGCGCAAAAGTCTGGGGCCCCATTATAAATAGTCTGGGTGTTGCGGCGAAGCTGCAGCTGTGTTGCAGTTGCACCAACCGAAAACCGAAACTCAAGTCGATGTGGAGCCAAGTCAAAATTCGTCAAGCAAACATGGCACCCAACACCCACGTGCCACGCTTTTCCGCGGGGCGGGTGGGCGTGGCAAGTCGATTGGCGGCGGGATTTGCATTCGCAAACTCTGACATGCTGCGGCTAAAAAAATATGTGAGACATATCATACAGAAACTCCCTGACATTGCGAAAGAAATATAAACATAAAAACATTTGGAAAATAGTGAGTTAAGGAGAATTTTTCTAAAAAAAAATTAATTTAATTTTCACTCCAAAAAAAAAGTCATATATTAAATATTCAAACATTTTTAAATTTATATGCGACTGGTAAATTTGTGGTATTTATACACATTTCGTTTTTACCATGAAATAATGTAAAATTGATATTCAAAAATGTAACTGTTTCGGTTTCTCTCTCTTGAAGATTCTCTAACTACGAAAAAAAGAGGAAAAAGTAAAATGGCGACTCAACAAGAGAGAAATTCTAAATGGCGTACTTCGAACAGGTTGTTTACACTTGGAACATATCAAAATGATCTCAGATTTGATCAAATTGAACCAAGTTGATCCGAATTTCGTAAAAAGTTTTATTTGTAATTTTTTAACTCTAAATTTCCCGTTTGTTCTCTATCTGTACGCCAGGGAAAGGGGGAGACAAACAAAGACATACCAAAAGTGGGCGACAGAGGGCGTGACAGGCGTTTGTTGAACTTTAAAGCATATGAAAGAAAAGCGGGAAAATCTTCAACTGAACAAATCTAATCAATCCTCAGCTCATGTGTGTGTGTGCTTGGGAGTATTATCTGTGTGTGGGTAGCACCTCGCCCCGCCCATCGCCCACCGCCCCTTCGCCAGCTGATGAACTGCCAACATCTGTGGCAGGCAGCCGCAAACTAAGTAAAACAAAATAAATAATCATAATAAATAAACAAGCCACGAAAATCTAGCAGCAGCATGTGAAAAGAACCGGTGAAGAGATGCAGTTTGGAAAAATGAGGAGGAAAAACCAAGGGAATGTGGGGTGGGAAGAGGGGCAGGGGGAGTGGGGGGCGGGGAAAACTTTGAGGCAGTTGCAACCAAATTGCGCGAAGCCAAACGCCTCAAAGTGCCAAGAGCGAACGGCTCGCAATCAAGGCAGGAAAATGCCGAGGCCATAATTTGTGGAACCAACAGAAAAAAAATAATAGAAGAAAATATCATCATGCGGAAAAGCCCATGAATAACGAAGTAAAAACGTGAAAAACACACGAAGAAGAGTGTCAGAAAGGCAGAGAAATGCCAAGAAATAATTTAGAACCCGACAATTGATCGATTTTGGTGTCACAAACAAGAAATGAAGTCAGGAAAACGATGGTTTTCAAACATTTAAATGGGATTTTAAAAAAATATATATTTATGAAAATAAATATATAAAATTTGATAATGGGTTTTTGAGAATAATAATATATATTTATTGATGATTAACTTAACTTTTAACTACAATTTTTACTACAAATTTTTATTTATAATATATTTTTCAAAAAATACTATTTTTTCAAGGTTTCTCTAAACATTTTACTACAATTTTTATTACAAATTATTATTTATAATATATTTTCCAAAAATTAGAATTTTTTAGATTTTCCGTCATAATTTTTTTCCACAATTTTTAGCTACAATTTTTAATAAAAATTTTTATTTATAATATATTTCCCAAAAAAAGCAACCTTTTCAGATTTTCCATCATGATTTCATTCCACAACAATTCCATCAAAAATCTCAATTAACTCCAGCAATGAATGAAGATCATTTAGCCACAAATGCCAACCGCTTTGAGCGGCCGAAACGTTTAAGCTGATCAAATAATGCCAGGGGTGACCCCGTTCGGCGAAAGAAGGTTACCGCGCTCTCGTGTAGAGTTGCCATAACACCAGAAGTGATCAATTCCATTCGAGCTTTTTCTCTTCTTCAGCGACTCCAGATGCAAACTCCCCGAAGGCTCGATACGATCTTCATTTGGTTCACCCCGAATGGCCCAAAATGTTTAACAAACTGCCAGCCAAAATCGTTACAACCAAAAACCGAACATAAAAAAAAAAAAAAATTTGAGAAAAACAAAACCGATCGCCTGGCGATCTCCCAGCACGCAAAGACCCCCCGAAAAAAAGGCAGGCAAAAAACTAAGTTGAGCTGGGAGAAAGAAACCGAACGAAACTTAAATTACCAGCACGGCGTCAATTTTCATTAGAAACAAGCAACACAGCAAGCAACACGATCGCAGATCCGCCAAGAGCAGCGGGAAGAAGCCACTTGGACCGGATTGAGGTGGACGGGAAGGTTAACAGGGGCGGAGTACCAGAGGGGGGAGGGGGGGTTACATGGCGGAGATGGAGAGCGATTCCAACAAAGTTTCAGCTTACTGGCAATGCACGCAAAAAAAAATTTAAAAAAAAAACATTTTCGAAAAAAAAAATTTTTTTTAATTTTGTTGTAACATTTTTCCTAAAAATATTAAATAAAATAAAGCAAACGTTAAAAATAACTAGAAAAAAAAAATTTGCAATAAATTGAAATATTTGAATCTGAAAAAAAACCAATACCAAAAATTCAGATCGGGTTTGAACTCAGAACATGAATTATAAAAATATCGATATGACAAAATTTCTCCTTTGGCACAAGTTTTGGATTTAATTAAGGTACTACAAATTTATTTCTCAAATAGTTGGTATTCTTAAATATTTAATACTCCATTACCAGCTTATTTTCTCCAGTGTAGCTTGGTGACTTAGGCAGGTACGAGTATTGGCAATGGTTCGATCCATCTGCGGCCTTTGTCTGGCCTGCTTTGCTTTGCCTTCGCGCCCTCTTTCTCTCTCTCCCCTCTTCCCCGAGTAACGAGTTTCATTCGCACAATTCTCGGTTTGGCCCCGGGGCAAACAGAAAAACATCGAGGGGAACACGGGTATTATGAGGAGGGTAACCACGGTATTTGCTCCATAAATCTCACCCATGTGACTGCGATACCAAATACCACGGCCGGGGAATCTGCGTGAGATGGGGCAGCAAAGCGATCGCGGATTGGGATCAGAATCGGGAACTGATCTCAGATCCCAGATCTGCGGTTGCCACCTCGTCTGGGTCGAGGTCTAGCTTTCTCATACCCCATTTACCCCAAGCATATTTTCATTGACAACCCAGTTATCTCATTAAACTGATCCCCTTGATCGTGAACTTTCTTATGATCTTGGTTTTTGGATTGGAAAATATATGCATATAAGATATTATCGTAATGCCCGTTTAAAGGGTATTATAAAATCTTTCTAATATGTTACCTGATATCATTTATATTACAGTGTGATCCCAAAATTGTGCATAATATTTCTTTCCAAAATTATATCCATTAGAATATAATGATAAATATAAGCTATTTTTAAAAACTTAACCTCAAACATTCATTTGTAAGATCTATTATAGTGTGATCCCAAAATTGTATTTAATATTACTTTCCAAAATGATATCCCTTAGAATATAATGATAATGTTGATCTATTGTTGAAAACATAACCTCAAATATTCCTTTCTGAGATCTATTCACAGAAACCTAGTAATACCCAGCTGCTTCCCTCTCTATTTATGATTATAACCCAACTTTTGTCGCTTCCTTTTTGTCGCTAGGGTTCCCCATGGATCCGCGGATCCACAGAGGCGCTGATCCTCAGCTGAACCCACTGATCTTGAGCCCATCCTCCGTCATTATGGGATTGCGGTTGGTTGCTTTGCCCAGCCCAATGGGCAATTTGTCGGAGTTGCGAGCGGTGGCAGCGTGGAAGCGGTTGCCACATTTTCGGGGCTTATTGATTTATCGTTTGGGTCTGCGGAGAATCCAGGGAGACGATTCTTCGGAGGTCGCCTCTTCTAGTGGGCCGATTCTTCGCCCCCGGGGGCGTGGGCTCTTTGATTTCTATGCGCAAAATCATCGTGAGCGTTTTTTTGCCTTAACTTCGAGTTTGGAACCCACGCGGCAATGGGTTTTTTTTCCTTATTTTCCTTTTGATTTTGATTCGGATTTGGGATTTCGAGTGGGGCCAGAAATCTTCGCAGCTCTTCGCAGCGCGATTCTTCTGTGCGACTGCCATCCAATTGGCAATAAATCAAGAGCCGCCCACACGCTCTTTAGTTTGTTGCTCCACGGAGCTCGAGAGTCGAGAGGCTGTGGCAACACTTTCGGAGCCTCGGGTCTCATTAGTCGCTGGCAGAAATTATGTTGCAAGTCCCTCGGTATTCGCAAATGTATCTGAATATCTGAGTATCTGGGTATCTGTGAGTATCTGCGCCGCCTTGCATCTCTCGCCACTCCGACAGCTGCAATCCCAGTTCCCAGATCGGTTTTCCTATGCGAATCCGTATCCAAATCGAACCAGCCTCGCGTTTCCCACACCAAAATGGGCAATTTTTCCTTCCCGTAGTCTCGCCCCCCTTTTGCATTCATTCGGCTTTTCGTCTATTTTCTATAAATACGCATGCCAACTACTCGGCCCTCAGCTCCCCGGAAAATCAATTGAATTTTCACGCATGTTTATGGATACAGTGGTACCAAGAATATTATAGGATTTGATCATGGGATCTATTAGAAAATTATGTTTAGTCAAAGAAATCTGTAGAAGCACACAATTTTTAAATATTAAAAGACAAATTCGTTTGGGAAAAATTTTTTTAAATTATTTATATTATGAATTTATTTATTTAAAAATTCTTTTTGAAATGCAAATATATAAAAAAATTAAATTGTTGACCAAAATCGAAATACTCATATTCCGCCAATAAAAGGTCAGTATTTTGGGCATAAAAATGGAACTAATTGTCCAAATATAGAATGGAATACCTTCCTGAACTCGTAGTTAAATTCTCTAAAACTTGACATTTCCAGAAAAAATTTTTATTTTTTTGAAATTTTTTTCAAAAAATTGTGATACAACCCCTTACAAAAAAATCGAAAATTTGAAAAAATTTTAATTTTCCCAAATCGGCCGGAGAGCGCACTAATATTAATTATTGGGTTGTTATCTGCTCAGAACAGTTCGCCATTTTAATATCGGAGCATTTTTGCAAAAATTAGAGCAAAAACAAATTTTACAAAAAATCAGATTTTGGCCAAAAATTGATATTATCATTTTGAATAATATTTTAAATTATTTTAGGTTTATTTTTTGGATTTAAAAAAAAAAGCATACATTTTACATTTACATTTTTAAGAAACCATTATTTTAATGACCCCCACTGTGCGTGCGAGCGCTAAAATTTATGGCATACACACATGTCTGCCAGCTTACATTGCCTTAGCAAGTGTTTTTTGGCCATTTCCTTGTCGGCTGTTAGTTTGGCGCTTTTCGCGTTTTGCGTTTTTGGCTTCATTTGTTTACGAGGGGTTGGTTGGTGGGTGGGGGATAGATGAGGAATGGGCTTTTGGGTTGGGTTCTTGTTTTTGTTATATTTTTTTCGACAGTTTTGGTGGGCCTGGGCCAACTATTTGGCGGAGATAGACACACACTGCGGGAAAAGAGCAACAATAATAACCATAAACTGTCGACCAGCCCCGTGGATAACCCACCCCAGAGAGCACCACCTAACCACCCAATCCCCATCCCCCTTTCAGACGACTGTTTGGCGTCTGTTGACCTCATTTCGGCGAATAGTTTTTTGAGTTCTTCTGTATTCTCCCCACTTCTTTTCCTCTATATTTTGGCGCAAACAAGGAACACATGGTGGCGGCAGCTAAACGAATGATGGGATGTGGAGGAACCAGCAGAAGATCAACAGAGATACAAAAAAATCTACGAGATCCCCGGAATCCCAGAGATTTACAAGTCGTGAAAAGTACAACAATTTTATGATATTTTTCTATGCACAGAAAAAGTTTTTTAATGTCTTCTAAATGGTTCTTGATTATTAATCTAAAAATTAAGACGGTTAAGAGAATATATATTTTTTTAATTTTATTTTTTTTTAATTTTTTAAAAAAATTTTTTAAAATATAAGATGGTTCAAAAAATTCCGTTAAAAACAAAGAAATAACTCAGTATTATCATTTATCATATTTTACTAACCATTTAAATCTATATTTATAAATTCTTAAAGTTCTTATTGTTTATAAAGTGAAATAAAAAACGATATATAAAAAAATGTATTTAAGAATAAACAAATTAATAAAATAAAGTATACGATGAGTTCCCATTCAATGAAAGTGCTAATGAACAAATCAACCTATATAGGAATACCCGCTTTATGGGTTTGTGAATGCCACAAGTGTAATAAAATCGCCGGCTGTATAGGGTATACAAAAACAAGCGTATACCTTCACCGTATCTCAATTTGCGCTATGGGGTGATAATTGCGGCACGTATAAACTGGGAACAAAAATTAAGATGGGCTGGCGATAAGCGAGTGACATTATTTGCATATGTACCTTTTCGTTAACTGCACTCTCATTAATAAAACAAATATGCGACAATCGCAGAATGCAAATAAAACAGCAAACTGAAAACAAAAGGCGGGCAAAAAAACGAAAAGAGTTGCAAATTCAAGGTTTCGCATTGCAGTTATCGGTCAGGAAAATGAAATGCAAGCGATTACTTGCATCGTCTCGGCCTTCCATTACAAAAAAACGTCCTCCACATCCGGTAAGATAAGGCAGTTTCTTCCACTTCTTCCGATTTCAAGTGCGTCATTTACAGATGAGATGAATATAATGGGTTACCTTTTTTTGTAAAAGAGTTTACAGAATTAAATCCAACAAGTTCATATCAAAATTGTAAAATATACCAATTATTCATCACATTTACAATTTTTTAAGGGCTATTTGCTTTTATTTTTATTTTCCTTACGTGTGTTTTTGATAGTAAAAACACGTAGCTCTGGCTTAGAAAATTTATCAGCCTCATTCAGAAATCCGTAAAATCTTCTATAGTTTTCTATTTCTTTTCTTATAAATTTGCTTTATTATCTTGCTGGAATAACACGTAATTAGTCATGTTTTGTTTAAGAGAAGTACATAAAACAATACAGAAATGAATTAAACCCGAAATTTAACCATTGATATACCCTATTTACTAATATCCAGCTTAACCAGAACTTAACCACAGCTTTAACCGAAGTACAGGTAGAGATTTAGGTTCATTGGTTTCTTGTATATAGTTGACAGTGATGTAGCCGCGTTTAAAAACACCAAACAGCCTCCTCAACTACCGACTTTCTGTTTAACCAGAACTTTAACCGGAGCTTAGAAACAGCGAAATAAATATTCAGCTTCCTTCCTTAGACTTTACAGGGATGTGGATAAGCAAGGAGTACAAAGAGCATCCTAGACTAATGTCCCTATCTACTCACATTCTGCTTAACCCGAGCTTAACCGGAGCATTGGGCTCCCAGGTTCAAGTTCAGGTCCAGGTTAGTCGGCTTTCCATTTCTGTACGCGGAGTTCCCATTCCGGCGACCCCACAAAGCGCGTGATCCGCACGTCCAAGAGATCCAAGAGACGGCGACAGTCGAGGGGGCAAATGCATGACGAACATGACGTTGGCTTGTCAGCAAATCAAAAGCCCCAATGCACATGGCACATGACCGGCGGCGGCCAAGGGGCCATCCACTTTGGACGACCACGGATCGTGCGAGTGAACGTGTAAATGGATTTTTGATTGCAGTCGGCGGCTTTTGAGTCGCGTTTCATATTTCTTTCTCTGCTGAGCCATAGCCTTGATCATGGCCTGACAAAATGTGACAAATGCATTCCAACTAATTGGGAATGCAGAACACTGCTCGTCCCGAGGAAGAGATATATAAAAAACAAATGCTTTCTCAAGTCCGGATCGAAAAATGGGGATCTTAGTTCCCGTTCTGAGCTGTGTGTGTGTGGGAAAGTGTGTCATTGGCTTTCGTGGCAATAAAAAAAACTTTATAATGTATATATTTTTTGCCTAGTTACTCGTTACTCGTTACGGTAACGACTAGCGACGTTACACGTTACTCGTTACTCGCTACTCGTTACTCTTTCGACTTTACCACCTATTCCGCATTCCGCGCTGGAGGACGTTGGGTTCATGCTCCGCGATCGTCTCTTTCCCCCAGACATCGAATCTTCTCCTGAGTGGGGGGCGGGGGGGTTATCTCTATTAGCTTCTGTTTAAGGCAAACCCATAATTACTTTGACCCACTGACAACACACAACCAAATGGAGTCCAGGAGTCGCTGACCAGCTCTAAAAGTGTTGCAAATACAAACTGGCTGGGGATTAACTGGGGGGAATTCCAAAAAGGTGGCCACACTGGCATAAGTACACTGGGCGAAACAGTTTTTGTGGCCACCAATTGAGCTTCGTATTAATATCATTTAATGACAACTATTTAATTCAAGGGGTTTCATCACAAGGTAGCTGATACTCATAAAGAAGGACGCGAATTCTTTAGAATCGGAATGTTTTTTGAACATTTACCTAAAATTCAAAGAAGAACATAAATATACGTTAATATAATTTTTAATGTCATATTTCCAAAGAATTTTGCATTCATTTTAAATGCATTATTTAAATAAATTATTTACATTAAATAAAAAAGTTTCCTTTTCACCAATATACGAAAAATTTAGAATATCCTTAGACTTAAAGCTATGGAATTAAAAATTTTCAATGATTTCTATGATTGTTTAAATTCACAACAGTTATTAACTGCTAATCATAATTTCTCGCTGTGTTTTGGCGCATCCAAGTCGCGTCTTGTATTGATTCCAGATTTGTTGTCTGCCCATTTTTATGGCCATTGGCCGTCTGGCTCCGTTTTGTCTACCGCGTTTGGTCTGGCCAACATATACTATAAGTATATAGAGGAAAAAAAGCAGGAGGACAACTCATTGCAGACATTTAGGCCCGACCAATGGCACCTTTAATGAGTCCGCTAGCCTCGCCAAAATCCTATGACAAATGCAAATTTATCGACATCCGCTCGATTCCAAAAGGGTTGAGTGCGAAAAAAAGACATAAAACTGGATGGGGGAAAATATTACGAGGAACTGAGGGGTTCTCGAAAAGGAAAACAAACATTTCGCCTGTTCTCCGACTATCTGTCGCTCGCTATCTGTCCCATAAAAAATCATACCGGGCAAAAAAAAAACCGATAAGCGGATGCACAAATATTTGCGAATATAAAAGATGTAAAATAAACAATCGAAAACTCGAAAATATTTCAAAAACAAACAGGGCAAATCATCAGTTCAACAGCGAAAAAGATAAATAAGTGATTTCCCTATCGCTAAATAAATAGATCGGTTAAGAGGTCGATGAGTCTTTCAAAATTTCCCAGAAGATTCGGAAGAAATTTCAATCATTTCGGTGAATAAATGAATGATTCATTTTAAACTGAATGGTAAATAATTCAATATTCTCACTGAATAAAATGATCTATTATAAATTAGTTTAAAGTTTTCAAAACTTTTCAAAACAGAGATTTCAATACACTTATCGATTATTAAATAATCGAATTATTTTCTCAATATTAAAATATCTCTCCTGCATTTAGCAAATGCATTCAGTTCATATTATTCATTTCGATTCGTTACAAACCACTGCATTTTAGCGGAAAACTATTTAAAACCTGGCATCATCTCTCGAAATACTCAATATTCAAACACTTTATGGTAATCGAATAATAAAAACACGATTCTAAACAAGTTTCGCGCATTAGCAAACATTGAAAGCCCCCCGACAACAACAACAATATTGCAATGCAAATTATTATTTGTTGCTGTCTGTGCTGCTGATTAATAACAATCAATGCCAGTCAATTAAGCTGAAATCGATTTGGCGAAAATAAAAACCTGTTTTCGCACCGAGGAGATTCCCCGCGTGCCGCCAAGAATTCAGAATTCGGTTTTTTTTTACCTAGAGAAGACAAGTTGCTGGCTATTCTCCCTCTGCTCTTTACCTGAATCTGAATCTGAATCTTCGGCGTTTTGTTTACCCTAAATTTTTCTACAGAAACGCAGAGTTTAAGCAACACGGCATTTTTTGGAATATATATTTTGGAAGAGGTAATGGAATATAATAGCAAACAAATTCGATGATGAATTAAAATTTTTATGTTTTATATCTTAATTCATAAAACAAATAAATTGTAATGTTTCTACATTCTTTTAGGGGTAAATAATATTTTATAAATGTTTTTTTTTAATATAAAAGTACTACAAATAAAACAAAATAAAGGTAAACATTTTTCAAAAAATTCCCTAAAATTATTCTTTGCAAACTTTGAAAATTTGTTCTATCCAAAAAATACCTAAATAAGTTTTTAAAAATACAAAATGGAAAAATATTAAAAAATTTTACAATAATTCCCTAGAATTTTTTTTTTTTTGCAAATTTTGAATTTTTGTAACCCAAAAAAATACCTACATACCTTTTTAAAAACATAAAATTAACCAAATTACATTTTTATTATTACTAAAATTAAAAAAATTAAAATAATGCAAATGATTATTACCCACTTTTAGTTCATTATTTTCGCTTATCGCTTGAAGCTAATTAACTTTCCAGCTGCTTTACCTAATCGAACTTTTGCTAATGATTCTTCGTAGAGTTGCGTAATCTTTAGGTTGATTTTTTCTCTTTTTTTTAGATCCACCTTATAGACAATATCTCCACTTACCAATTTGTTTTGTTGGGCCCATTGACCTCGCCGATTGTGTGGGTGGCCACCGAGTAGCCAAAATTCGAGTGCGGATGCCCGATTTTCACGATCGGCAATCGCTGTTCCAAGTTGAAGCTGGCGATAGTGATCACAAGTTGTAGAAACACCAAAATCTCCAGCTTTCTTCTCGTCGAGAAAGGTGATAGTGTGAAGCGAAACGGGGACTCTTCCATGATTTGTTTTTTATTTTAAAATATTTTTAAATATTTTATAAATATTTTTGTTGTTCAGTTTTAAATGCACGTGCACCGGGCACGGCAAAGGGGGTGGTTCTTCAGGTCTTCGTGACCTTTGGCAGAAACGGCAGAAACAACAACAACAACAAAAAATATCACTAAATCCGTTGCGTTCTTGCGATCAACAGGTAGTCCGCAGCGTGTTTTCCACGCTCTCCGCCGTTTTTCTTTCTTATTTTTCCTCTCTTTTCACACGCACTCACAGCAAAAAAATAATATATAATAATAGTAGTAAATCCGTTGGCGGTAAATGTTAAAATACTACGATATTACGTAAACACAATCCACACGCATTCGGCATTTTGATAAGATTCGAGGTTTCGGTTTCCTAATCGAAGTTCCACACCGGTTCGACGAACACGACAGAGATATTTCTGCTTTTTCGTTTCGTGGGCAACGTAACGAAGCGAAACGCAAGCGACTCGGGTAAAACTAACAATAACAACGCGGAGAGAGCGGAGCTCACTTATATAGACTTTTTTCCCGCTCCCAGTCGAGGGCACACATGTTCGAACCAACACTGATAAAAAATTAGGGGATTCGTATATTGTACTGAAATACATTTATTTCCAGTTTCTCCACAAGGTATAAAATTAAAAACAGCGCGAATTCTTTAGATTCGGATTTTTTTTTGAACATTTACGCAAAATTTTACACATGGCCCATAACTATATAATTTTTTTAAAGCCTGTTTCATCTATTTTTCATGTTTTTTTTATATAGCAAATAACATATTTCCCTTTTAAGCAGTATAGGAAATATTTATGGCACTGATTAATACGCGATTAAATTGTTTGGAGATTTATATATTGTATCGAAATACATTCAAAAAATTTAAACAGGGTTTTATTTTTAAATAAGATTTAAAAAATATTTATCTCCAGTGTTTTTAAATAAAAATTTTAATTCTGTATTAAATTTTTCTATCCAGCTTTCTTTAAAAAGTCAAGAACAGTTTTATACAAATTCTTAATTGCACTTTTTTCAAAATTTAAAGCAATAACTGGTTGCAGCGTGTTGCAAGCAGCCAGCAAACATGTTGCAAGCGAACGGTTGCAAGTGGTTTGAATGGTTCGATAACGATTACTTTTGTCCGGCTGCAAAGACGACTTATTCGATAAATTTGAAAATTAAAATCATTTAAAATTCAAATTAGTATACAATACTGAATTTAATGGAGAAAAAGCCCTGGAAACTAAAGTTCTTCTAGCTCAAATCCACATTTTTTTTAAAACTCATTGTAATTGAAGTTAATATGTTTTTGAAATATGGTAGGTAAAATCTAAAATATCTTGTAACCCCTCCTTTTTGCTATACTTACTGTTGTTGCACTGGTAAACAGCAATTTCCTCCTCAAATAGTTTAGAAAGGTAGCCAAATTTTTACAGTCCGCTATACTGAAAAAGATATATAAAACTTATTATTCATTTTGAAAAGCCCTGAAATCCCGAAAATCCAAAACGGTAAACCAAAGTGACGTTAAATTTGGAATATTAAAACACTACTAGATTTTCAATTTTTTAAAGGACTACTTCGTTAACTGAACAGAATCAAAACCAAATTTTAAAAAAATTTCCGTTATATTATTTTTTTTTTAAATCTATATCATCTATATATCATAATCAAAAATATCTGTGTTTGTTTTTTAAATATTTGAATTACTATATGTTGAAAATCTATCGATATATCTAAGTTCCATTTATATAGTATACATTTTTGGTGGCATATTTGCGGTCACACTGTAAAGGCGCGCATGCCCGATATTAAAATATAACTATTTATCCTGAAAGTTTAGAAAAGTTATAGTCGTAGTACCCATTGAGAATTAAGTGCAATAAAGTAATGTTAACTCAGTGGACACTGTGAAGAGAAGTGCAAAGGATAATACGCACGTAGAACTACGTTTTTTTTGGCCATCAAAGGACTCACCTTTGGAAGATTATTATCGATTTTTGGGACGGTCGTAAAGAACCCGTGAAAAAATCCCCCAGAAACTGACAACGAAATGGCTTATGTGAGTTTTGGTTTTTACGTAGTACTATTATATATGGATTTTTACCATTTTTCCTCGTTTTTCCCTGTTACTAATGGATTTGAAAATGATTTAATGCAGCGCTTGAAGGCCACCAAATGTCCCACGGACGAGCTTTCGCTTACCAATCGGGCCATCGTGAATGTGGGTGACTTTCCGGATGAAGTGAAGTAGGTGGTTCCTAACTATCTATGATATCTATGATATCCTATATGATATGTGATCTATTTTACATTTCTTATAGGTATGCGGACATATCGCCCGCTGCTGGGCAGCACTTCATTTTCGCCTTGGAGAAGACCGTCGAGGTGCCCAGCGGCTATGTGGGCTTCTCTTTGGTGCAGCGCAAGTGGGCCATGGTGTCCATCAATCAGGAGCTGGAGGTGCGTCCCTATCGCTTCGATGCCAGCTCCGATGTCATCACCTGTGTGTCCTTCGAAACGGACTTTCTGCAAAAGAAAACGTTAGTTGTGATGATTATGTAAGAGGATATAATATGATATACTATACGTATCCATTGCAGCGTCTCCCAGGAGCCCTATGATTCGGATCAAATGGCCAAGGAGTTCATCATGCAGTTTGCTGGCATGGCCTTGACTGTTGGCCAATCGCTGGTCTTTAACTTTAAGGACAAAAAGCTGTTGGGTTTGGCCGTCAAATCCCTGGAGGCCATTGATCCCAAGAGTTTGGGCGAAGGCAAGGAGCCGGCGATGAGGAATGTGCGCTTTGGCCGCATCCTGGGCAACACGGTGGTGCAGTTCGAGAAGGCGGAGAACAGCTCGCTGAATCTGCAGGGCAAGAGCAAGGGCAAAGTGGTGCGCCAGTCGATCATCAATCCGGATTGGGACTTTGGCAAGATGGGCATTGGTGGTTTGGACAAGGAGTTCAATTCCATATTCCGGCGAGCCTTTGCCTCGCGTGTTTTTCCACCGGAGTTGGTGGAACAACTGGGCTGCAAGCACGTCAAGGGCATCCTTTTGTATGGACCTCCTGGCACTGGTAAGACCCTGATGGCTCGCCAGATTGGCACCATGCTGAATGCCCGCGAGCCAAAGATTGTGAACGGGCCGCAGATCCTGGACAAGTATGTGGGCGAATCGGAGGCCAATGTGCGGCGTCTGTTCGCCGAGGCCGAGGAGGAGGAGAAGCGTTTGGGGCCGAATAGTGGCCTGCATATCATCATCTTCGATGAGATCGATGCCATTTGCAAGCAACGTGGCTCCGTGGCCGGCAATAGTGGTGTCCACGACACCGTCGTCAATCAGTTGCTGACCAAAATCGATGGTGTTGATCAGTTGAACAACATCCTGGTGATTGGAATGACCAATAGGCGCGATATGATTGATGAGGCACTGCTGCGTCCGGGTCGCCTGGAGGTTCAGATGGAGATTAGCCTGCCCAATGAGCAGGGTCGCGTTCAGATCCTGAATATCCATACGAAGAGGATGAGGGATTTCAACAAGATCAACGATGATGTGGACAACAAGGAGATTGCCTCGCTGACGAAGAACTTTAGTGGCGCCGAGCTGGAGGGTCTGGTGCGTGCCGCCCAGTCGAGTGCCATGAATCGACTGATCAAGGCCGATGCCAAGGTGACCGTGGATCCGGAGGCCATGGAGAAGCTGAAGGTGAATCGGGATGACTTCATGCACTCGCTGGAGAATGACATTAAGCCGGCCTTTGGCACGGCGCAGGAGATCCTGGATAACATGTTGGCCCGGGGAGTGATCAATTGGGGCACCCCGGTTAGTAATCTCCTCGAGGATGGAATGCTGTATGTGCAGCAGGCCAAGGCCCCCGAATCCAGTGGCCTTGTCTCCGTCCTGGTGGCTGGGGCTCCGAACTCCGGCAAGACAGCGCTCGCTGCCCAGCTGGCCAAGATGTCGGACTTCCCGTTCGTGAAGGTCTGCTCGCCGGAGGACATGGTCGGCTACACCGAGTCGGCCAAGTGCCTGCACATCCGCAAGATCTTCGACGATGCCTATCGCTCCACGCTCAGCTGCATTGTGGTGGACAATGTGGAGCGGCTGCTGGACTACGGATCCATTGGGCCGCGCTACTCGAACATGACGCTGCAGGCGTTGCTGGTGCTGCTCAAGAAACAGCCGCCCAAGGGACGGAAGCTGCTCATCCTGTGCACCTCGAGCAGGCGGTAAGCAGTGGGATCTCCTGGGATATCATGCTTACTTGATGGTTTCTCTCTCTCTCTCTTGCAGGGAGGTTCTCGAGGAGATGGAGATGCTGACGGCCTTCACCTCGGTGCTCCATGTGCCCAATCTCTCCCAGCCGGATCATGTGCTCGCCGTGCTCGAGCACACGGACATCTTCAGCAAGGGCGAAATCCAGGCGATTGGCAAGAAAATGGCTGGAAAACGGTAAGTTTTGAAGGTTAATTTTCATTATAAAGTTGATTTTTTTTTATAAATGATGGTAGATTTCATAAGTAAGGTTATTTTCTTTACTAAAAAAGCTCTTAACATTTAAAGTCATTCAATTTTTTTTAAAGATAAAATAGTATTATTTTTGATGATATTAAATTTTATTAGTACTAAAATATATCCTGAAAATTATGTTTTTCTTGGAGAAGAGACATTGGGACTGAGAAATAAAAAAGGGTTCCTTGATTAACAAGATTTATCTACATACAAAATTTTTTTCAACAAAAATAATTTAAATATAAAAAAAAATTTTTTTAAAGCAAATTTTTTCTTAAAAAAAGAGAGTTTTCTAAAATAAATAAAAATATAAATGTATAAAAGGTTCCCAACCTCTAGAGTTTTTATCTTTTTTTCAAAAAAACCTTAAAACTTAAGATTTATATATTTTAAAAATGAATACCTTTTGGAAATATTATGGTAACTTTGTTAGGAACTTTCTGAAAACTTTCTTGGAATATAATTGCAAAACTATATTGTATGATATAAATAGGTACTTAACTTTGTTAGCAGTAAACCAGACTTTAAAAAATGGTATTGAAATGTGGGTTATGGATCTTTAAGTTATATATATTTTTCAAGAGTCTAGTTTTTATTAGAAAACTAAAATATGGAGTAATTTTATACTAAAATAGATGTAATTAAAATATAAATACCCATTTTTCGCCCCATCCAGCGTGTTCATTGGCATCAAGAAGCTCCTGGGGCTAATCGACATGGCACGGCAGACGGAGCCGTCGCAGCGGGCCATCAAGTTCCTGTCCAAGATGGAGGAGGAGGGCGGCCTGGACATGGTGGCGCGGCAGTGAGGCATCTGAAACTGGATGCGACCGAAAGCAGTCTCAATTATTAGCTTCTAAGTGCGAGGAGATGACTCCGAATCAGAGTCAGAATCAGAATCAGAAGCGTTCCATGTACACGAATACACCGCAAAACTTATACTAGTCAAGATATACAGATATACAGATACATACCTATATATATATATAGATAATTATACGATCCAGGCTTCGCGTTGTTTGTTCGGTCCCCAGGCCCAGTTAGAGATCCACATCCCCAGAGAAGGAGTTTCCCTGTGCTCCCGAGTTCTCCCCCACAGAGCTCAATCAAATCAGACAGATATGTGAGACCCGTGACCTGAAGATGATGGCGTTATTAAGCATAATACAAGCTAAATGGACAGATCAGATACTCGATTACGTTTATAGAGAGTGACACACACGCGTAGCTAATACTAATACTAAAACTCGTTAATAGCATGATAATCTTTCTCGTTACCTTTAATTTTAGGATTCGCTTCAGTAACATTCTCAGAGCGGCAGAAAACACCAATGTTTGTGAACGTTTTCAACTAATTAATGAAATATTTATTAAATCAAATACTGTTAACCGCCAATGTTATACATATATCTTAAATAAAGAAACCGATCTCAAATTCCTTAACTGAAGTTTACTTTCCCATATAAAACACTAGATAAAGTACTTTTGACGATTTTCCGTCGATTTATTTCGTTTAGAAAAAGCGACACACAATATTACTCTTAATTGTTTCATGTTTTTCTGTTCCTTGGACTTATTTGTGCAACAATAAACAAAATATAAATATTTGATTTGGTTTTTCATCTTGCTAAAACCATTTTTTTAAACTATTTCTCAGCTTATGGAATTACTTTTTATTTGCAGTGCGCAACAACAATATTTTATTTAGTTAGAATAATTTAAGTTTAAATGTTTCTTGTTAACGGCTTTTCAAGGTTTTTCGAAAGGAGGAGAGCTGAATGGGATGGTGGGGTTGGGAAATTTAAGATCATATTGAAAAACCCAAAATCAAAACCAAGGAAAAATCATAGATTTTACACAGAGAACATCGATTTTTAAAGCGTTTGAAACCCAAAATCGGTTAAAAGTTATCCGATTTTAGTTCCCATCATATTCCGTTCTCTGTGTTATAAGAAGGAACCAACAAAAAAAATAGATTTCAAAAATCCTTCGCTTAGATTAATAGTTACATTTGTGATTTAGTTTTTAAAGTTTAGTTTTTTCGATTTGTTAACAATTGTTTCATCCAGTTGGAGCCAATCGGTCCATCTCTCGTTGTGCTTGTTCTTCTTCTCTGGCTAATTCTCTTTTGATCCTTGTCGTTTGCTCCTTCTTATTCTTCTTCTTCTTCCGTTTTTGAGTTGCTACCCTTTACGGTTAGGTAGCGAGTTAGAGAGAGACGGCTATAGACAGCTAAAGGTACACGAGTACAAATACAATTACAGCGGTTTTACAGTTAACGGTTAGCGGTTAAACGGGTATCCAAGAACTTTCCCGATTCACGCCTCTCGGGTCCTGCCCAGGACGTATGTGTGTGTGTGTGTGAGCGTGAATTTGGTATTTTTTGTTTTGTTTTTTTTTTTATTAAAATTTTTCACTTTGTTTTGTGTTTTATTTACATATAATAATAGTTTTACTTCATTTCAGACATTTGTTGAACATCGTTATCGTTACACACACACGGCGAATACACATGTGCACTTAAATTTATATATATATTTTGTTTCATATATATATAAAGGGTTATTATCGTAACAGTTATTAGGTATACATACGTATATAAGATCTCGGCAACATTTAACAACAATTCTCTCTTATTCGTTTTAGTTTCTGTTTTTGTGTGTGGTTTTGTTTTTGTTTTGTTTTGTTTTTGCTCTGCACTCGATTTTCATTTTCTCACATTTATTGCACAATATATATTTAAATATATATATAAAGAATTCTTTAAATAATAGTATGTTGTACTTGAAACTTGCACTAAACTATAAATTGTACAAAAAGATTTCTCAGTTTTCTCGCCTTTCCCATCAACTGGTTAGTTGTTAAGTGTTCACATATCCCTATAATATATCAACTAAAGCATTCTACATAGCACGAAATCCTCTCTCTCCCTCGATCTTCATCTTGGGGGGCGGTGGCGGGATAGGTGGGCGTGGTGGGCCTTATATTTGGGAACTCTGAGGTTAAACCTTACCTACAAAAAACATACGCTTCTTGCACCTGATCTCCTTTTAACTTTAACTTTATAGTTTACTGATTTACCATTAGGTTAGTGCTTCTATATCCTTTTAACACACATACTTAAATAATATAATAATAATAATAAGATACATTGAGTTGCGTGTGTGTGTGTGTGTGTGCGTTAAAACACCTCTTCTCTCACCTAAAAAAAAATAAAAAAAAAAAAAATCTCCCAAGGAATTCTACAACTAAACTCTCACAATATATATTCTACTTATATATCTCCATATAAAACTCCCCAGTTTCTCTAGGGATTCTTCTTCTCTCTAATTATTATAATTATTTCTTTTTTTGGAGGCACAGCCACCATTTTGAACTTTAGGCCCTGTTCTACTTCTTTTAGACACCCTTTTCACCACTCTATTTTCGATGTTTATCTTTTCTAGGGTATCTCTTTGTGGGGAATATAATATTATAGATAGATCGATAGATCAAGTGAGAGAGAGAGATAGATAGATGTGGCTATAGACGATCAATGACAACGACATCAATTGCAAGCGAGCGCCACAACAACAACAGCAACAACAATCAATTCAACTACAACAAATAACTAAATGTGCATTGAGCAGCTTGCGGCCACGCCACCGTCTCCTCGCCACGCCCACCGGCTCCGCCTGCGCATCAGCCATGTCTCCAATCTTCGCCAGCATCGCCACCTATTTGGTTTCATCCTGATCCATCGGCTCCTCGGAATCATCGCGGGATAGAGTTCTATAAAATATGAAGATTTTAGGGATATATACTTCCAAATTTGATTTCAAGATCGCGCACTAACCTGTGCATCGAGAGGCCGGCCATGGCATTGATCGTCTCGGATTCGTCGTGCTCCACCTTGAGCGTTTCCAGCGCAGACAGACCCACCGTGTGCTCCAGCATCCGGACGCAGGGCCAATGCGTTTGCTAAAGGATCATAACATATTAAACCATTAATCATAGTGCTTTCCCTATATATATCCATTTAATCACCCACCTGAATGGCTATCGTCTTTTGCAGCGTGTTGATGGCATTCTGGCAGGGCGGTCGCTCCAGCTCGGCCTTGGCTATCGGCGCAGCGGGATCGCCGAGCAGCGCACGCACACACTCCTGGGCGGAATCACAGATGGCGGCCAAATCATAGCCACCCTCGAGGGCCAGCACCACCTTGCCGTTGGCCAGCTGAAGGAGTTCGCGGGTCATGAAACCGAAGCAGGCAGGCGAGACATGATAGCCGCCCAGCGGAGCCGGATGGCCGGTGGCCGCATCGAAGCCGGAGGAGACCAGCACAATGTCCGGATTGAAGCTCCGCGCGATGGGCATCACAACGGTACGGAATGCAGCGATATACTCGGCGTCGCCCAGCGGCGGATTGAGTGCCCCAGACCATGAGATATTCACGTTGAAGCCGAGACCAGCACCGGAGCCGCACTAGAAAGTGGAATCATCATACATTAGCTAGCTAATAAGAGTAGTGGTTAGCTCCTCCTCACCTCTGTGGGTCCGCCAGTGCCGGGAAAGAAGTTACCGTCATCGTGTCGATGTATGGAAAGATATAGAATGTCGGGACTTTGGTAGAATGCTTGCTGTGTGCCATTGCCATGATGCACATCCTGCAAAAAGGTATCACATCTAGTCAGTAACTAAGCAGAACCTCTAGAGACCGCCACTCACCCAATCGACGATGAGGATGCGCCGCACCTCGGGCATCCGCTGGCGCAGCAGCTTGGCCGCAATGGCTATCGAGTTGAAGAAACAAAAGCCCATGGCCAGATTGGCCTCGGCATGATGTCCCGGCGGCCGCACGACGGCGAAACCATTTCGCAGATCACCCTTGGCCGTTTTCAGGGCCAAATCGATCACACATCCTGCGGCCATTCGGGCAGCGGTGGCCGTATGGTGCTCATTCCACGTGGTATCCAGATCTACGCCCAGTCCGCCGCACGACAGGCGCACAAAGCTCGCCGACAGTGTGTTCTCCAGCTTCGGTCGGCTCAACTGGCACTGATTGGAACCAAAGAGCATGGCATGCGCCTCCGTGTGCACCGTCTGCAGCTCCTCCTGGGTGGCCTTGCGGGCGCGCAATCGATCGCAGCGCTTGACCAGATCGGTCTCATTCAGGCGCGCCCACACGCTCTGCAGCCGACCACTGTGCTCCGGATGCTGGGCGTTGTCCCCGCAAATGCACGAGTGCTTCAGCATCAGCGGATCGTAGGCCAGACCAGTGGTGACCTTGTGCGGCGGCGAGCTACCGCCACTTGCCGGTGACTGTTGCTGCTGCTGGAGGTGCTGCTGCTGCTGCTGGTGGTGGTTACGCAATTGGCTGGCATACAGGGTGCTCATCAGCTGGCGGTGCTGGCGATGCGGCAGCGAGAGGTTCACGGGCGGTATATGATCGGCCGACGAGGATGTGGCTATCGGTGCCGGCTGCTGTCCGGTGTCTGGAATCTGGCTAAGACCATGCGGCCCCAGCGGCACCAGCGGACTGCTGAGCGTTCGCGAAAGCGGTCGCATCAGCCCCTTGGCCAGCTCCTCCTCCTGCTGCCGCAGCAATAGCTGCTCCCGCTGCTGCTGCAGATACTCCTGATCGCGCAGCTTGATGCCGCCGATCTTGGTGGCTGCTCCGGCGGCAGCTCCGGTGCTGCTGGACGTGGTGGGCGGGGCACGGTAGGCGGCTGCCACCGCCGCGGCCAAGGCTTCGGGCAGATTCTGGGACGTGCTGGTGGCTATCGTGCTGGTTAGCACCGTCTTCGGCGGTTTCTTCTTGTCTGTGAGGTCCATCACCTCCGCGGCCGAATCGTCCTCCTCCTCCTTCAACTGCGCCTCGCGCACCACGCCCACGCCAGCGGCAGCGGCGGCGGCTGCAGCCGCTCCGCTGCGGGTGAGGACGGTCTGGCGGAGTTTCTGGTTCAGCACCTGATGCTCATAGGCCTGCCGCTCCGCCTGGAAAATGTTACAAATGAAATTGGATATTAATAAGTAGTCTTAGATAACAATTAATGGGTTATATAGACTTGTACTACATTAAGAAATTATATTTTCTCTATCTACCTCTATTTTAATCTTGTAGTATATAGTTTTAAGAATACGTATACCAAAAATTCTAGTGATCGGGCCGTTAGAACCGAGGGTTTGGCCTTTTAATCCTAGGTACTTTTGTACCACGTTAAAAAATTATATTTTCTTTACCTCTATCTTGTAGTATATAGTTTTAGGAGTACGAATACCAAAAATTCTAGTGATCGGACCTTTACAACCGAGGATTTAGCCTTTTAAAGATAGGTAAATTTGTACCACGTTAAAAAATGAGATTTTCTTTACCTCTATCTTTTAATATATAATTTTAGGAATACCTATACCAAAAATTCTAGTGATCAGACCGTTAAATCCGAGGATTCAGCCTTATATAGCCAGATACCTTTGGGTACCAAACGCAGTTTATCGTAGTACAAGTGTATATGACACTGCCACTCACCTCGCTGTTCTCGTAGTGCGTCTGGACCACATTCAGCTGCCCGGCTCCGGTGAGCATCGGATGTCCCAGTGGCAGTGGCGCCGACTGCGTCCGTCCCAGCGGCCGGTGGCCCTGCTTGTGCAGATGCACCTGCGCCACCTGGGCATCCGTGATGGGCACATTGTGCTGGTGGCCCCCATAGAGGGCATGGCCGTGCCCATGCCCGTGACCGTGAGCCGCGTGTCCATGGGCGGTGTGACCATGTGCATGACCATGACCATGGCTATTGGTCGGCGGCAGTGAACCGGCGGCTGCGGCTGCCGCTGCTGCTGCTGCCGCTGCGGCGACGGCATGGAGATTAACCGCCGAACCGGCGACGCCGCCCAGCTGTTGCATGTAGGACGAGGACGAGGGCAGAACGGTGGAGGCGGCATGGGCCTGCGGTGGCGCCACATCGCCCACCAGCGAGGCCTGCGACGAGGATGTCGAGGTGGCCGACGCACTGCGCACCACCGGCGACGGCTGTTGCGGTGCAATGCCCGTGGCCGGTATCATGGCCAGCGGCGTCGGTTGGCGGCCGACGAAGGCGGCCATACTCAGGGGATTGTAGTAGCCACCCGGCTGGGCGGCGGCCACATGCTGATGCAGTGCAGCGAACATGGCCGCCTGGGCGGCCTGAGCCTGCGCTTGCGCCTGGGCGGCCACCTGGGCGGTCACCTGGGCGTGCGCCTGCGCCGAGTTGGGTAAATGCGGTCGCCCAAGCGAGATATTCGGCAGCGATGGCGAACTGAACAGCGGCATATCGTTGATGCTGCTCCGCTGGCCGGGCTGATACTGGCTGCCCTCCTCGTTCTCCTCCTGGATGGGTGCGCTCGTCGGCGAGCCACGGCTGCCGACCACGCCCACCGCCAGAGCGGCCGCCGAGGGCGGGGAATTGGGTCCCGAGTCCGGTGTACTGTTGCAATCTATGGAGTTTTGGGTAAAGAAATCATATTAATAAGGATCAAACATAACATATAGTAAGTTTGGTAAAGTTATGGTTAAGTTGGAGCGAGGTTAACTGAAAGCCAGGTTAAGTTGGAGCTTCTCAAAAGGATTATTTAAACGGGAGCAGTAAAAACAACAGCGATAAACAACAAACAATAATAACAACAAGGATTAAAATTATAACAAGATCAATCATTTATCAAACACTGATCACTAACAACGTAATTCTTTAAGTCGTAATACTTATGTAGATGTAATCAATTTTGTAGATTTTTTTTCTTATTAATTTAGAATGGTTCTTTTTATGGTTAATACCGTAATTATCCTTTTCTAGCTCGCAGATTCTTCAAGTTAAATACGTTTTATTGAAAAGAATTCGGTTTTTTATTTTTTTTTAATTTTTTTTTTTTTTTTTTTTTTTTTTTGTTCTTTAAATGGAAGGTTTAAAATAAAAACTTTTTTTTGTAAGTTCAATTCTGAAATATTTCAAAGAGCCAAATGGTAATTATTTTATTTTATTTGTTTTACTTTAAAATTTTTATTTTTTTTTTGGTTTTAATTCGTTTTTATATTATTTTTTGTTATATATTTTTTTATTATATTTTTTTTTATTATATTTTTTTTTATTATATTTTTTTTTATTATATTTTTTTATTGTATTTTATTATATTTTTTTTTATTATTTTTTTGTTATATTTTTTTTTATTATTTTTTTTTATTATTTTTTTTTATTATATATTTGTTTATTAATTTTTTTTATTTAATTTTTTTTGTGACCAGAACTACTTTTTTTATGTTCTACCAACTGACTAACCCTGTTTTCGTATACCTTCTGATTCAGTTTCTATATCTCCAACTTGAGTTTTGATGGGTACGGAATATAGATTGATGGTATGGGTGGATACGTACTTGTGAGCACAGAGTTCTTTTGCTGCCTGCGCTGCGCCGCCTGGAGGAGGCGTTCGTGGCGCCGGGCGCCCGCCGGTCCGCCGATTCGGGCCTTGCGCTCGATGACGCTCTGCTTCAGCCGGATCTTCAGCAGGTTCGGTTCGGATGCTGTTTTGGGAGCGGTTCACACATGTGTCGGGTTAGTTCGGGTGTTAAGAGCTTCGGGCTTATAATTACAGGTAAGGCTGGGTTTACAGCTAAGCTTTTAGAACACACTTGCAGTTAGTAGGGAAATTGGGTGTTCACTTTGAAAGTCATGCTTCTGTCTAATAATTTCCCTTTATATCTAAACTAAACTGTATCCTCACATAGATAAACCTGATTACTAATATAATTTATAGAAATAACTGACTTTCTAATTATACATTACAATTTATTTTTAAAAGCTTTTGACAAAATAACCTATAAATAAGTTTCCGTTAAAATTTATTGCCCAATAAAACGAAACCCTAAAGATCATGACTTTTTTTGAATGGTTATAATAGAAAATTCCTATTTATTTAGGGGTAATTTTACCCAAGTACTGGAACTAAACACTGAATAACTCTCAACCAATCTTATCCAATCTAAACAAAACCCATAAAATTACCATTATATTATTACAGATACCCAGATATTATTATAAATACCCAGATATTACCCAACAAGTACTGTTTAATTCAATTCATCCCCTACAAAATATATATTTTTATCTCCCATTCTAAATCCTTACTTGCCCCCATATCTTTTTGCACCTTCTCTTCATGGTTAGACAATAAATCGAAGTTATTGCAGCAGTGTGTCACGCAAAAGAACGGATTTTAATACGAAACTCAGGCAAGAGCTTTGTCATTGGGTTCAAGATGGCAGTAGAATCTCGTCCCACCTGCTGACACATCGCAATACTCAAGGGCGGTCGCCTGGTTATTTCACTCACCTGTCTTCCTCAGCGGAAAATCAGATTCATATTTGAGCAGTGAGGAGGGCGGCTGAGGTATTTTGTACGGATGCGCACTGGTCACGGTTCCAGCTGGGAGGGATTCGCCCGAGGAGCTCTTCACCACGCCACTGCAAGAGAAATGGGCCAGGATTATTTATGATTACTTAAAGATATTCATTTCGAGGAATTTCTACATCGTTTGTTGCGGAATTTTCCCATTTAGTAAGTAATTTCTTGAACTTGTACACCTAGTCATACATTTTTAACTAAGTATCTATTCATATTTTACATTTCATTGAATAGAATTTACTAGTCAGTTTATTATATAAATGTAAAATAACATTTCACCTGGCAATACGTTATAATTTACAATAATTAAAATAAAAAAAAAATTTAATCAATCAAAATACAAAAAAAAAGTTGTAAGTAAGAAAAATAAATAAAAAATTGATCAATATATACCTATAAAAATATATATGTGCATATTTATATTTTAAAAGTGAGCTCCTGGCAATAAGTTATAATTTACAATAAATAAAATCATAGATCAAAATAAAAAAAAAAAATTTAAGTGAGAAAAATAAATATAAAATTTATCAATATATATAAAAATATATATACATTTATATTTTAAAATTGAGTTCCCGGTAATAAATAATATATAAAATTTAAAATAAAATTTTAAAGTTTTTTCAAAAAAAAAAAAAATGTAAGTGAGAAAAATAAATATAAAATTGATCAAAATATACAAAAAATACGATAATGTTATTTCCCCAACATATTTTTTTCTACTTCTAAATCTTCTTCTTTTTAAATTTGGACTAAATAGTCCATTTTTTTTGCAGTCTGAATTTGAACCCTTCTTACCGATTCCTGTAGGGTGACGTTGTCGTGCCATTTGACTGCGCCGCCTGCGATTTTCTGCTCATGATGAAGCACTGTCAAAGGAATGAAAGTGTGATCAGTTCGGGGTTCGAGTTTGGGGATTACGTGGAGGGACTCTCCACTAGGATATCTTACGTTCAGGATCTGTTTGACCTCGGGACTGGCATTGGCGCTGCAGTTCTGCTTGAGTTTCATGCCGTCCCTGCCGCGACTATGTTGCTGCTGCTGCTGCTGTTGTTGTTGCTGCTGTTGTTGTTGCTGCTGCTGCTGTTGCTGTTGCTGTTGCTGCTGCTGATGTTGCTGCTGCTGGCGATGCTGCTCCTCAGCCACCGCTGCGGCTGCGGCGGCGGCTGTCACCATGCTCTCGGTTCGCAATTCCTGGAAAGCGCCATGTGAATTCACCGCAAACTGAATAATTACAATAAGTTCGAGAGAGATTCGTTTGTTTGTCTGTTGTTTTCTTATCGTGATCATGGGGGAGTAATAGAAGTTTATGCATTTTTGGTGGGTTAAGTTCGATTCTTGTTGCTGTTGCTATTGAACCTATCATCGTAAATCATAAAAAAAAATTTGATACGAAATGAGGATCAATCTGAAGAAAATTTGGGATCTATTTGATATGATCAAAATGTAAGCAACATATTGCTTTTTTTGTTCTCTTTTTCCAAATCAGAGCTTGCTATTAAACCTATCATCAGAAATCATACAAAAAAACTTTATACTAAACTATGATCAATTTGATGAAATTCGGGATCAATTTGATGAAATCCTGGATCAATGTGATATGTTAAAAGTTTTTCCTCTTGTTTTCGAAGTCAAAAAATCCCCTTGAGTGAGAGATCGAAAAAAAAAGTTTTAATATCAATTTTACCATTTACCAAATATCACAAATTTATGTAGCTATTAAACATAGTCGCGAAACGATATTATTTTGTTTCCGGGAAATAATCTTGAGACATTAAAGGCATTGTAGTACGCAAAATAGAGATCGTCCGGCGATTTAACGAGACATTTTCTGGAACATTTAAGATCCCCGTGTGTGTGACATGGCTATATAGAGTGCTAACGATGGCCTTAGTCATCGCACAAGACGCTTCCGACACTTCCGGCACGATAATATAATATATTTCATATGTATAATTTCAATTCTCTTTTACTTTGTCGTTTGTTTTTATTTTTATTTTTCTTTTTTTTTTTGCGGATTGCTGTCTGTCGCCCCCACACAGCCATAGACATACTCGCATCATCATCATCATCATTATTATTATTATTTATAAAGAAAAATGACTGAATAAATATGTAGCAACAGCAACAAGAAGAATAGTTGAACCTCAACTGAGTTGCATCGTCTACTCACTTGATACTTGTGCTCCAGTTGGAGTTTATGCTCCAATTCCATTTGCTTCGATTGCTCCTGAAACGTGTGGAAAAGCCGCTGCTTCTGCAATTCCTGGCTCTTCTTGAGCTGCAAAAAAAAAAGTAAATTAAATTAATTTATTAGGGAAATGTACAAAACTCATTTATTGGGAAGGCAACCGGTTATTGGTTATCAACTTGCGCTATCTTCAACACACAGAATCAATTTGAGACTCGAAATGTTCACAAATGGGAATCCCAGCTCTATTTTTACCATGATTTTTCACTAAAGTATAGGGATTTTTGAATTGGTTATTATATTTAGATTTCCGTGGAAGATTCATCACTGATCACTTATGTTTATAGGTTACAAATCACAACAAATACAATTTAGACGATTGTCGCTAACAAACGTTCGATTAAGTTTTGGTTCTTTTATTGGTAACCCATTACAGATCTTCGATCTAGATTCATCACTGATCACTTATGTTTATCGGTTACAAATAACAAAAAAAAACTAGAGATAAAAAATGAACGTTTCTCGATTACGAACGAATAGAATTTCGATAACAAACGTTCAATTACATTTTTATTATTTTTTTTGGTAACCTATTACAGATCTACCATTTCGATTATCCAAATTCATCACTGATCACTTATATTTACGAGTTACAAATCACAAAATAAATATTACAGTTAACAAATTAAGTTAATCGATTATAAATAAATACAATTTAGACGATTGTCGATAACAGACGTTCGATTGGTCTTTTTCTTGTTTTTTTTTATTGTCTTTCTATTTCAGTGTAAATAAGACACCCTATCGATTTATCCGATTTATCACCGATAACAAATGGAGTATCAATTAATCGGAATTGATTATAATCTACCGATTATTGTTTTGTTTTCGTCCGATTCCCGGGTTATTTCGGTTTCTCGCCTTCTCGATCGCCAGTGGTCTTTGGATGTGTCATAATATTTGCATATTTCCCATGACCTTAGCGATATGCTTTTCACTCTCTCTCCCTCGCACTCTCTACTTTCTGAGCGTGTGTGTGTGTGAGTGTCACCCCCCACGCAGTCACACATGCAAAAATAAACGGAAAATAAATAAATAAATAAAGCAAATGATGTTTATCTCTTGTTTTTATTTGGTTTGTCTCCTCGTTCAAATGCGGATTTCAGGTGGAAAAAAGGTGTTCTCACTTTTCAGCTTACTTCGCTCAATAACCAATCTTTGGTTTCTGCTGCCACTTTTGTTTCTTTTTCGTATATTTCTTTGTTTTCTAATGTGGTTTGAAGTCTGTTTGCTTTCAATATTTGGTTAAAAACTTTTTTGACACTTTTTCATCGATTTTTTTTCCGAAAAACTGTTTTGGTTTTTGGGTTTTTTTTTTTTTTAATATTTAGTTTTTTCTTTATTTAATTTTTATGGTGTTTTCATTTTGTATTTTGGCCTCCGCATTCGCTGGGAAATGAGGGAGGCGCTTTCATTTCAGTTTAACTCGGCCGACTGGCCCAACTGGCGAAAAAATCAAATATAAACACAAATTTCGAAACTGTTACGATGGGAATGGATGGATAGCAAAGAGAAAGAGCGGCAAGGCAGAAGAGCACAAAGCGGAAGAGAGGTGAAGAAAGCGGGCGAAGAAAGCGGGAGAAGACTGGGAGGGCGACAGAGAGAGAAAACCTGGGTAGACAAATGGGCGTTTTGGATTCTTCTGCGATAGAGAAACGAACCGTCAACGACATCATCACTCAAAACATATCAACAATCGCATCTTACACGGCAAAATACAAAGTCCACAAGAAGTTTAAAACGAATTTTGATATTTTTAAAAATTATTATTAATTTTGTTTGATATTTTAGATATTTCCATAGCTGGTTAGAAATTTAATTTGTTATTTAGTTGGTTTTTTTGTAAAATTAATAATATGAAATGGTTGAAATACATTAACATTTTTTAAAATAAATAAATTTTTTTTTAGGATTTCCCTAAATTAAATTTAATCTTTGAATATTTCTTGGTAAAATATTTTTTTCTTTTGTTTATTTCATTAATAGCATCAGTTGTCACATTAGAAGAGTTATTAAATAAAATAAAATTACATATATTTATTATAGAAACTTGTGGGAATTTTCATCATCAGAAAACTAGATTTTCCCCGTAGAGAGAAAGAGCCTTTCCCATATGCCACCACATCGATTCCTGGGAAACTGCAATCTCCACCCTCTCCTCCTCCCAAAAAGCAGCCCCCCCTCCACCCCCTGCAGCGACGCCCGCTTGCACAACATTCGCCAGTTGCTATGGCCAATGCTATAATTATAAATACCTGCGCTGTGTATAATTATAGCGGGGCAAAAGACGGCACACAGACACGCCCATATAAATAGAAACAGTGCGGATCGGAGGATCGGTGAGCGGGTTAAAAGCGATACAACGAAGAATTTAAGAGCGGAAAAATGCATTGTGTCTACTTAGACTCAATGATCATCCATCCATTCGAGTGTGATGTCCGATGACAATGCTTTCGATTCGAACGAGGAATTTCCGGAAATTGGATAAAAAAATAGATTCAACGGAATCGCTTTAGTAATCGATCACAGCTTGCTCTATTTTTAGGCGTGTTAAAAACGATTGTTTTGTTTTCTTAACCAGATAATTATAGTTGGGTATAAATTAGTGATAGATTTCCGGAAATTCTAAGTCCTATGATTCAGAATTCTAGTTGTAGAGCTAGTTTATAAGGTATCTGTTCTTATAGATCTTTTTAATAGATCTTTCTTATAGATCTTTCTTATAAATCTTTCCCATCGCAACCAAATTCCGATCCCTGCGTTCTCATTCCCCAAATGCCAAACTATTCATGCCTAATTTGTGTGCGAAGATCAAAGATCAATGATCATCTTCATTAAGATCGTGTCAACCCTCCCACTCCACCACCCACACCCCACCTACCCACCCACCACCACCCACTCCCCCATCAATTTTTGCTAATTTGCATTTTGCTCGTGCCACCGAAAACGAAAACAGAACACAAAATGCTAACGGAAAATAGACTGAGGAATTCAATAAAACATTTTCACTGATTGGCAATTGTTCGTGTGTGCGTGATCTAACCAGCCAAGTGTGCGTGCGCCTGAGTGTGTGTGTGAGTGTGTTCTTTTTAAAAATAAAACCAGCAAAGTTTATAAAAGAACAAAAATAAATTCAAAGGAAAAACCGAAAATAACAAAAACGGCAAACGCGTTGATGAAAAACGAAGGCAGCTCAAATGGGATGAAAATGGGCAAATTACACAGAAAACAAAGTTTGTTGAATATTATTATCGGAATTAAAAGAGGTATTAAAATACATTTTCTAAAAAAAAAAAAGGATTTCTCTATCAAAAGTAAATTTAATTTATCAATATTTTTAGAAAAATATTTTTTGTAGTTAAAAAAATTGTTTCTTTTATTTATTTGCTTTTGTTTTTTCTTTTATTTTTTTTCTTATTTTTTTTATTTTTTTCTTTTTTTTATTTTATTTTATCTTTTCTTCTTTCTTTAATTTTTTTCTTTTTTGATTCTTTTCTTTTATTTTATTTTAATTTCTTTTATTTGTATTTATTTATTTTTATTTTTTTTATTTATTTTTATTTATTTTTTGTTATTTTTTTTATTTATTTTTATTTATTTTTTGTTATATTTTTATATTTTTAAAAAATTTTTTTTTTTTAATAATGGTTTACATTTCTTTCCGTCTAAAATAGTGAGGCTAAAGAAAAGGTGGGCGGCGAGGTGGGGCAAGCAGAACATAATGCTGCATAGAAAACAGTCTTTAACGCTAAATATAAAGATTTCAAACGAAAACAAAACAAAAGAAATGCGACGAGAAAAAAACAAAGATTACGACAAAAATAAGAAGGCAAATTGCAGCCAAAAATCGAGGCATAAATAAATCCCCAAGACTATAAATTGAATGCAAGCAGTACCAGAAATACGAAGAAGCTGTCTTTAAGGAACATGGTGGGTTTGGGGGAGGGGTGGAGGCGGAGTGGGGCGTGGCAGGGACGGAGGTACAGAGGGGGTCGAGCAGGTGGGCTGCTGCACATGCACATGCTGGCCATCATGCTACAACCTACAGTGAGCACAAGTCAATGAGAGACGCGGCAAGTGCCAACAAATTTGGTGCGGTACAGTGAGCCCCCGCCAACAGCTCTAGATGGGATATTTTTGGATATTATAAAAGAAACATTTTAGTAAAAATATGCTGAGAATATAAATCTTTAATGCTCTGTATAACACCATAAAAAATTAAAAAAAAAATTAAGATTAAAAACTTTTTAAGAGGAAAATAATTTAGAACTTTACACTCAAATTAAGAATTTTTTACTTAAAATTTAACTTACTCACGTTCAATACAATTTTTAAAAAAATAGATAGACAAATTAAAAGATGATTTAAAATTTTTTTTTTTTAAATTTCAAATTCAAATCATTTATTTTACCCACTTTCTCATTTTTTCGGTTTAAATTAATTCATAATATAATCATATTATTATTAATAACACCAACATAATTTCAATAATATCAGATCATAATACGTCTATAGTTCCCTAAATATTCCCGAAACCACTCTAGTCCATTATAGGCAGGGATATCTATATATCCTCAGCACTCGCATCTCCACCGACATTTCTCGCTCGCTGTGCGGCTCTCTTGACTCGGTTTTTCTGTCTATTTTTAGAGGATTTTATTTAAAAAATGCGCAAAAACTCATACATATTTTCGTAGTGAAAACAATAAATATAGAATCATTAAGTTGTACACGCGTTTAAATTTAGACTCCCAACAAGAGGAGCATCGCACACACATGTGTGTGTAGGTATACACGCAGCCCAAGAGCCAGGCGAATAAAGTATAAATAAAGCGGAAAACGAAAAAGCTCAACAAAAATAAAACAACAACAAGGGAAATGTGAAAAGGCCAGCTGGAGAAACTGGTCAAAAAAATGGTGGTCCAGAGTGATTTTAGCCAAATAAAAGAATGCATGAATTTTTTATAATATAAATAGGGATTCGTGATTTTTTAGGATTAAAATAAAACCTATAAATATTCCTAAAATAAGTTTCTTACCATATAAATAATATTTATTTTAAAAAGTTCCTCACTATATAAATATATTTAAGATTTTTTAATATTAAAATAAAACCCATAAATGTTCTTAAAAAAAGTTCCTCACTATAAAAATAATATTTAAGATTTTTTAATATTAAAATAAAACATAAAAATGTTCCTAAAAAAAAGTTCCTTACCATGTAAATAGGGATTTGAGATTTTCAAGATTAATATAAAATCCGTAATTGTTCCTAAAAAAAAAGTTTATAGTTTGCAAAATATTTATTTTTAGTATGTACAATTAAAAAAATCGAATGTTTTTAATTTGTTTTCCTGTCTTTTGAAATATTTCACAATATCATGCCAAAATCCCGAAAACCAATAGCACCACCACACATCACACAAAAGTAAATAAATTCTATGACGATTATGATGACGACATGTTTTATATTTAAATGAACTCGTGCCAGTCTGCGGCTGCTACTTGAACTTTCAAAAGTTATAAAACATTGATAACCCCACTGATATTTCCTATAACTGCCCATGGAAACAGTGGTTTATTGTAGTCTATTTTAGGATTTGGGTTCTAGTGAGTTGTAGTGAGACTTTATTAATATTTCTGACATGTTTCCAACGTTATTGTGACAAACCAGTTTTAAATAATAAGTTAGTTATCTGCTAGGGTTACATTATCAGAAACCTCCCGAAATCATCGCTATTTCATCACTTAACGTTAAGATCGATTCGAATCGATGTTTTTTTTTTTTTTTGGGGGGGGGGGAGAGATTCGGATTTTTGGGACTACTCACCTCCATGATCTGCTGATCGAGATCCACTGCTGCCGAATGCGGCTTAAAGTCCAATGTCAGAGTGCCCGGCGTTATGTGCAGCAATCGCTCATCGCTTCCGGCTTCTGATGGCAGATCTGCGAATTGACAATGTAAACACACAACTGAGCGAGCGAAATTGAAACGTTTTTGGGAGAGGGATTTATAGATTGGTGTATATTTTATATACATATATGTAGGTACATATATATATAGATAGATAGAGACTCTATCTGGATCTGGAGGAGGTGTGACTCGCCCTCCAACCGATTATGTAGATAAGACCGCGCTTATCAGACGCTTTTAAAAATAAATCTAAAACGTATTTTGTCGACGCATGGTACCCTCGATGGTTGGTATGTATTGTATTGTATTTGTTATTGTAAATGTGTGTAGTTACACAGGAAAAAGTTTTATTTTAGTAATATTTTTTAAAGTATAGGAATTACTTATAACTGATTGTAACTTTAAGAATAGGCTAAAAAGTGAAGGTTAAAAAATATAATTATTTTTAAAAATAATTTTAGAAGTTTCTGTACAAATTTTATGTAAAAATAATATAAAAATAAATTAATTTGAGTTTTTTATGTGAAAAAAAAAACTTTTTCCTATTTATTATCTATATTTTTTGGGAACCTAACAGAAAAAGTTTTATTTCAGTTATATTTTTTTAAATAATTTTTTTAAGCTTCGGGAAAAGGTTAAAAAAATTTGGTTAAAAAATACAACTATTTTTCAAAAGAATTTTAGAGAAGTTTCTGTAAAAATTGTTTATAAAAATAATATACAAATAAATTGATCTAAAATTTTTTAAGTGAACAAATTTTTTTTCCTATTTATAATCGATTTTTTTTGGGATCCTAACAGATATGAGTTCATTGATTTGAAAGATTTAGGGTTTTTTCTCAGTGTGTGACTATTTTTAGTAACCTTGTGCTGTACAAGTTAACAGCGATTACAACGATTTCCTCTCGACTTTTGCTTTAGCTTTTTCTTCCTCTTATTCTGTCGCACGTGACGCCCCAGCAACTTGTATTTCTCTCCCTCTCTTTTGCACCGCCCAAATAATTTGATTTGCTGCCAACACAAAAAATGGTGAAACAAAAATCGAAAAAAAATCAGGGAAAAATCGGTTGGAAAATATTTCATTGATAAACATTTGTGGGGTAGAGAAGAGGAAGAGGAAGAGAAGAGAGAGAGCTCTCTTTCACTGGACTAATTGCGCGCCAATAAGAATGTGCAGATGACTAACCGAAAAGTCCAATTAGTAATGAGATTTCTTCTCGTTCTCCCGCTCCCGCTCTCCATCTCCATCTATTCCTCTCTCTCTCTTTCCCTTTTTCTGTCAAGCGCTGATCTAATCAACAAAGTCGAGTTTTTTGGTCTAGAAATTGATTTTAATTGAGTATTGGGCTGTTATGTGGCAGTGCTAAAAATAGAACAAAAAGAGCAAAGCCCAAAAAAGCACAAACGCATGTGCATAATGTATGTATGTACATCGGTATGTTCGTTTGTATGCTACAATTAAATTACAATTTATAGAGCTTTCGAAGTTTTATAATTTACTTATTAGTTTTTTTCCACTTATTTTTTTTTTTATTGGATTGGAATTGCTATTTTTTAGTACCCATTAATAACCAAAGTATATTTAAATTAAGCTTTGACACTACTACTGTGACCGCTGCTGTGGGTGGGGGGATGGGTGTCCACAAGCGTGTGTGTGTCGGTGCATATCTAACTGAACAGGCCGTGACCTGCTGCGCTGCTTGCCGCTCTGCTTTGCCGTTCTATTTTTAGCCGCATTTATAAATCGTGCATGGCTTTGGGGAGTATATTTAGAAGTGGCAACACACACGGATAGTACAAGTACAACAACAGACTGCAGCAAAAGCAGCGCATATTGCACAAAAACACAAAAAAAAAAGTGAAACGATATAAAATACAAAGGAAAGCACATTGTACATATATATGTATGTAGATTTAAGTAGGGTTGTGTAAACTTAAAGCGTGAAGACAAAATCTTAATTGAAATTTCATGCAAAATGCAATGGAATACGCAAAGCAATGACGAATTTTTGATTCCCTTTCACCAACTATAAACTAATTTTGGTTTTAAAATATTTAATTTAAAACATTTTTGTATTTTAAATTAATTAAAAAAAATGTATATTTTATTCTATTTTTTATATTTCTTTCTATTTTTTGTATATTTTTTATTATTTATATTTTTTTTTGTATATTTTTTTTTTATTTGTAGGGTGTTTCAAAGTCTCTAAGCTTGTCTAAAAAGGTGATAAGGGAGTAGAAAAAAGCGCAGCGAGAGTGCAATTACAGGTGCAGCGAGAGGGATACTCAGAGAAAGAGAGAGCGAGTGAGAGTGGCTTGCAATCAGCTGTTTTTATTCTTCTTTTTTTTTTGGCAATGCCGTTTGAAATAAAAGTAAATGCGTATCAGGCTCTCTCGCTCGCTCTCCTAACCCACAACTCCCCCTCTGCTGGGGATTTCTTTTTTTCCAACTTCAAGGTCAATTTGTGTGTTGACATAGAAACCAGGCAGCCAAATGGCACAACAAGAACAAAAACACGTGCATGTGTGTGGTCGCAGGAGAAGAAAATAAAAACAAAAATAAAAGAAAACGGTATACAATTTTATGAGAGGAACGCTGCTGTCATTGAAATTGAAACTGAAATTCAATTGGAAATTGATACGACAACAACAGAGAGTGAGAGCGAGAGAGCTGCTTGATATACTCCCCTTCACCACAAGCCTCCCACCGCCCACACCCCACCCACCGCCACAACTCTCCTTCAATCTCTCTCCCTCTCTCTCGCTCTCTCTCTCTCTCTTTTCTTCCTTCCTCAATAAGTTTGTTTTGAGTGATAGCAAGGTTTCCATGTGTTTGTATGTGTGTGTGTGCATTTGTATGCGTATTGTGTGGGTAAATTTCCAGCGCGCGCATTCTAAAAATAGAAACAACAACAGCTAAACTTTTGGGCCAGGCCGAAAAGAAGAAAAAAAAACGTTGTTGTTGCTTTGTATTTTTTTAAAGTTCTAGGCCATAAAACTCGACCAAGAAAAAAAAAACCCCCCAAATATAAAAACACCCCGATTTTGCAGGTTTACCTTGACAAATGTAAAGCCAACAATATCAGTGATAAAACAGAACACAGAACTACAGTAGTTACTCTATTCGGTTTTCAGTTATCGGTAATAATGAGAAAATATATCGAAAATGTTATCGATTATTTCTTAAACTTTTATAGGTTACAAAGAACGTAAGATTTCCGGGGAGCAAATATTGGAACCCAATAAACTAATGTTTCATATAATTCAGGAGGGGTTCCGTTAACACAAAATTGGAATATCATAATTTTTATAACTTTCTTTGGGTGTAACCGACGTAACTCCAAAAATTGGAGATAATATCAATTATAACCCAAAACAAATACCATAAAAAACTTTTTGTTGATATAACTATTTGTTTCTTATCAATTTCTGGATTTCAGAAAATAATTTTGAAAAAAAAATCATTTAGAAAAATTTAAAAGGTATAAACTCTGTCATAAGATTTCCGGGAAGAAATTATTGAAGCCCAATAAACCAAATTTTGAAATAATAGAGGAAGTTAATACAAAATTAGAATACAATAATTTTTATAATTTTCTTTGGGTGTAACCGACTTGGCCTAAAAAAATTGAAGATAAGATCGATAAGAACTAAAAAATATCATAAAAACCTTTTGTTCATTTAAATATTTGCTTCTTATCAAAATTTCTGGACTTTAGAAAATTATTTTGGAACAAAATCATTACATTTTGAAAAGTTAGACAACTAATGATTAATATTTATAGGTAAACATATATAACAGATCGTACCTTATTCAAATATGGGATTTATTTTTGAAAATGAGTCATCTAATTTGTGGCAGAAATGCAGAACCTAAAGTATGGTGGATAAATGAAATGAATAAATAAACGCAACGACGCCGATTTCGATATGATTACACCCCACGGTGAAGACACAGTGGCGTGGAAAGGTTTTCTGCCCAGGGGTTTCGGAAGGGACTGGGACGGGGGGGCGCTACAAGGGCGATACATAAGCCCTAACGAATTTATATAACAGCTCAAACACACAGAGGGACAAGCACAAACAGCGAACCAAGTTTTATTCTTGGAATGCCATTACAATAAATGCTCCACTGGCACTGGAGAAAACAAAATAAGTGGGGTTTTCTTTTCGAGGGGGGTTAGGGTTTGGGTTTGAGTTCGCTTCGGGGCATTCGACCTTCCTGCAGGTGCTGCGTGTTTCACAATGGAACAACAAGGAAAAACTTTTCACTTATTGCGTCTTAGACAATCAATTTTGCCCCACATGGGGATGCAATGATGTGAGTGTGAGTTTGTGTGTGCTTTAATGCAAAGCTGGGCAATTAATTTCTATATATATGTAAATATTCCCCAAAAGTTCATTCCCGAAAGAATGCCAACACAACACAATACGGAAATATTAATATTTGAAGGCAAGATTTCAGGAAAAACATTGGATAGAAATATCAAAGTAAAAGTAAGGTATATATAATAATGACAACTATTCAAAATTATCTGGGTAACAAAGTGCTTTAAAAATTTAATGAGTTTACAAGTTTTTACAGCCAATTATTGGCAAAGGTAAACTTACGACGAGTAGCAAAATGTTAACAAGAATCATTTGCAACTTTGCACATAGTTTGCTAACTTTAGACTTAATTACTGTTAGGTTCAGTTTATCAAAGTCTATGGGTGGTCTATAGAACATTTAGCTAATGGCTATTCAACTTTGTCAGGACGTGATCGAAGTGAGCTTCAATTTAAAGATTCTTTAATGGAAAAAGTTTTAAATTAACGCACTTTTTGCAACAAAGGCCTTGAGAATAAGGTCACACTAATTATGTATTTGTTTTAAATAAGTGGATAATTTAATTTAATTTTTAAGGACTTTTTAATGGAAAAAATTTAAAATTAACGCTCTTTTTTAGCTACAAAGTCCTTGAAAGTAAGGTCACACTAATTTTGTATTAGTTCTAACTAAGTGGATAATGCTAATCATTATAGAGGGGGTGTAATCATTAACTGGATTATTATCAAACAGAGGGCAAAACCATTACAAATTCACCACGTTTTCGCTTTGCCCACAAACGACGAGTCCTTGAGCGAAGGTAAAAGCTAATTTTAAATCAACCCTTGACATTGCGAAATTTGCATGGCCCACACATATCCAGGCGAATAAGTGGATTATAATAGCTATTATCCAGGGCAAGGTTAAAGTTTCTAATTATTAATTCAGTGGTATTTTTTTTTGGTCGAAGAAATTTTTTTTTTTTTTGTAGGTTGTCGATGGAGAATATTCCCAAGGAAGTAGACGAAGGAGATCCTGAGACCCGGAGCCATCGGGAAAATGCTTGTGGAACAGAGGAGAATCCCTGGAATCCCCTGAAATCTCCGGACGCGTCGGCGGATTGCACGTGGCAAATGGAAAACAGAAAAAAAGTAAGGGGGGGTACGAGCAAAAGTGAGAAGACGTGGCCCGGGTCTCTGGGTTTCAGGGGCTTTACAGGTTCTCCGGGTCCGGGTTCGGGTCCGGTCGTCAGTCAACAATCCACAAAAACACATACACACACACATACACACACACACACAGCAGAACACACATTTACACCATCCATTTGAAAGGCAAGTAAATTTTGTTGCTGTTGCTTTTGTGTCTAAAAATAGACGAAAATCGATAAACGAATGTTTTTCTTTTTGGTTGCAAACAAACAGACGGAGAGCAAAAACGAGAACGAGAATAGGGGAAGCGAGAGAGCTGAGCACGAAGCGAAGATTACGGGGCTCCAAAAGCGTCTCCTTCGCCACCCACTCCCCCACTCCGCCACCCACTCGCCATTCCCACCCACTTTTTCCAGCCCATCCACGTGCTTGGCATTGGCAGTGGTTTCGATGGATGGCCAAAAGGAAAAGCGTCCAAGATTGGTGCTGTGCGGTTAGCTATTTTACATCATGGGCACCCCAAAAAACGAGTTCAAGCCCAAAGACGAAAAAAAAGAAAGATTTTTAAGTAGGATTTTTTTTAATCTATCTCTATATCTAAGAAAAACTATTATTAGCTATTTTCCATATTAGTATTATTGACGAAAAATGACAATTTCGATTTTTGGCCAAAATCCGATTTTTTGTATAACTTGTTTTTGCTCTAATTTTAGCAAAAATGCTCCGATATTAAAACAACGAACTGTTCTGAGCAGATACCAACCCAATAATTAATATTAGTGCACTCTCCGGCTGGTTTGGGAAAATTAAAATTTTTCAAATTTTCGATTTTTTTTTAAGGGGTTGTATCACAATTTTTTGAAAAATATTTCAAAAAAATAAAAAATTTTTCTGGAAATGCCAAGTTTTAGAGAATTTAACTACGAGTTCAGGAAGGTATTTCATTCCAAATTTGGACAATTAGTTCCATTTTTATAACCAAAATACTGACTTTAACAAACATGTTTTTAATGAAAATCTTTTTTTTTTTTAAATATGTATATATTTTTTCACAATAGTGGTACACGTTTTTTAGACGAATTTTGCCCATACTTGAACTGTTTGTTTCAAAATCAAACCATACCCGTCAACACTGGTTAGAACCAAGACCGCCCACCCAAGTACGAATCCCCTGCCCCCCGTCCATCATCATTTCCACCCATCCTATATTTATATCTATTCCGTTTGCCGCGAAAGAGACGACCCGACCATGGACAATGTTCTTGTTGTTGCTCTCGGCCTGCCCGGGATAAAAAAGTTAGTAGATCCCACTGTACACCCCCCAAACCACCCACCGCCACCCCCTTTCAAGCAACCCGAGAGGAGCAACAAACGCACAGTGGTTCAAGCTGTGCAAATATTTAACTGATTTGATTGACAGCTGGCAATGGAGTTGCTTTGGAGAAACGGAAAGTACGTAGTATTCCTCACAATTTCTATCCCACCATCTGTCGCATAAAAAAGCGTACAATTGAAATTGCAAGTTGGTTACTTAGGGAATAGTTTTAGCCATTGTTTTGCGACCTAAATAGGTAGCTTAAACATTTGCCTACATTTTCACAGGCTGAATGACTTAATTCAATAAAATGTTTCTTGGATAGCGAAATGTGACAAAGTTGATTTAGTTGGCTCTTTAGAAAACTTAAAGATTTATTAACATTTGTCCTAGGTTTTTACCTTGAGATTATAAAAAATATTCATAGATTATCCTGAAACCAAATATAAATACATTTTTCTGCGTTATAATTCCCAAGCACTTTTGTCTACTTTTTCTACTACAACTTTCTTTAGTGTGACCAGCTTTGTTCTGCGTTATAATTCCCAACCGGTTTGTGCAGAGCTTTTCAACCTCTTATTTGCCAACTTTGGACCAATGTGCATCATCCATTGACAGCGCAGTTCTGGCCCGCTTTTGTGTATGTGCTTATTACAGTTATTTTTGGAAGGCAACACACACACCCACTCAGACTGTGTAAGCTTTTGTTTGAGCATGTATGCGTGTGGTCTGTGTACATTTTGAGTTATGTATTCCGAATGTTGTTAATGCTATATAGCTATAGCTATATGCAGGTTACATACGAACAGGATATAATATAATAACCACCGAATACTGCCCTAAACTAAAACTAAGCCCCCAAAAAAAGTACATATCTATGGGATAGGGTCCTTGGTTCCCACTTACCGTGTATTGGTATTCTATCGTCGGGACTAGACATTTTGCATATGGAATTGGGGGAGGGCGGAACCTGCAACAAATCAGAAAATCAAATTAAACAATATGCCAACAGAAATGAAGTTTAACATTTTTACAAGGTTCTTTAACCACTGTAACATCTAGTAATCGAGTAGCTCTAGTAGTTCTATTGATCAATCGTTATAAGTCCTACTAATAATTAATAGTCCTTTTAAGGAAAATTTTCTTATTTTTTCAGTGTGACCTTAAAACTACAACATTACGTTTATCTGGACTTTACGATTCTGATTCATTCTGTGAAAAATCTTTACCCATGGGAAATGCCGACACTTCCTCAAGCAAAAACACAAATAACAGATTTCATATATGTATATGTATGAACTTGTATGCATTATTTTAATATGAATGATTCCCCGCCAGACCGCAAAAACAAAAATTTCATTCAAAATAAGTTCCCAGAAGCAGATAAACATGGAAAAATAAAGCGAAAAACAAGTGCCTGATAAGGCAAGAATTTTTGGAAAATTTTTGTTGTCATTTTCGGAACTCCGATAATGATATGCAAAAATAAACTCTGGTTTGTTTCTCTTTCTTTTTTTTTTTTGGTTCGGTTTGTTTACAGTCGAGAGCACTTGATCGGGGAATTTTTACTGATCGAAAATAATTTAAATGTTCGCCGCAGGTGCGCCTTTTTGGGGGCGTGGTCTGAACAAAAAAAAAAAAACGATAACGAGTTGCCCTATTGACCTTCACAAATACAACAACACACATACACATATGTGACGCACAAAACAATTTCCGTTCACTAATTACACGAGCAAATAGAACATAGGCCACCAATAAACAGAAATCCATATAGAAGAAATTGCATGGTAAATAATTTACCTATAATTTGGTTTCAAATAAGTAACAAACCATAAACAATTGAGGAAATACATTTTATAAGGTCTCTTGCAATTGAAGAAAAGGATTAAAGTGACCAGAAAGTCCGTAGAAAAGGAATCAAATCTAAAATCAAGTTCACACTGACCGAAAAACAGCAAAATACACATAAAATAACTGAATCGTTTAAAATTTTAGATCAAATTGAATTTTTAATTAATAAGCTTTATTAATACAAATGTAAGGTCACTTTAATTGGCAGAAAATTACTCAATAATTTAATTACTCAAACAAAAACAAGGTCACACTGTAATTTAAAAGGGGAATTCAAAGTACGGACAAAGAAATCCTCCCATAATTGTATGAATCATAAGAAATAGAAAAACAAACAATTACTTGTAACTTTGAGGTTTTCTTGGGCATTTCCCCATTCGGGACAATATATGAAATTTTCGTGATTAGTTACAAGTGAAATAAAAGTGTGTTTTTAATTAAAATTTTTTTTTACTTAGATAAATAAATAATTTTTGGAATTACAACAAAGAGAAATATGCTATAAAAAATGAAAGTAAGTGTGCCAACATCCCAATATGAACTATAAGAAACGAAAAGTAAACTTAATAAACTGTTCTCACCACGTGTTTTCCATTTTAATTAAATTGAGAATTAGAGAAGAAAACTTTCCTAAGCTTTAATTTTTTGATACAAAATAAACAAATTAATCCGAGGGGGGAGGGAAGGGGGGGGGGGGTCTAGAAGAGTAAGTTGGCAGCCTCTATTTATCGTTGCTAGTCATATTAATTATAGTCATCAGTGCGTTGCATTGTGAGCTAGAAATGCGTGTTTTTCACTGAGACGACAAAGGCAAAAAAACCAACTACGTTGTAAAATAGGTTAAAACATAAATAAATATGGTGTGGAAAATTCAGATAAAAATTTTGATAAGTGATTGACGATCCTGGTTTAAAATTCCCAATGGGTTACGTTTGTATCTGACCTATTTTCAATTGAATTGACCATGTATACAGTGGGTTAAAAAGTGAAAACTTGCAACAAAAAAAATTTGGTTTAAAATTAATTAAATTAAGAAGTTGTTTTTTAGGTATAAACTATTTTTGATATATTTTTTTTATAGGAATTCTTAAAGAACTATTCAATTGATTAGAGTTCATTTCCATTTGGAAAATGAACTCGTTTGTGACTATATTTCCAATTGGAAAATGAGGTGCTTTAACAACTGTATTTTGAAAACCTAATGGAGTGACTGACCACTGTAGTTTATTCAATGGATAACGATTGGGGAGAGGGAAGTGAAGAGAGGGGGCGAAGAGAGATCCGCAGAAGAATGAGAAGTTCGGCTCAAAACGAACGAAACAACAACAAAAGATCCGCAAATTCCATTCTGCTTTTGTTGTTGTTACTGTTTTTTTCTGGCATCATGTTGATAACCAAGAAAAGAGAAGAAGAGGAGGAGAAGGAAGAGAGGCGGAGGAGAGCGAGAGGGAAGAGCAGAAGAAGCGAGCACAACATAAACCAGTTCAATGCGCTTTGCGGTGGAGCTTGCTTTTATTATTTATTTTTCTTCTTTTTTTTTGGGTGGCAGCCACATTTACAGCAACTTTACTAAGTGAACAAAATCAAATCATCAAATGCAGAGCGGCAGAGAGAGAGGGCAATAAAACCAGAGAGGGGAGGGGAGCGGGGGGAGAGCGAGAGCACTTCATTTAGCACGCACACACTTGTTACATAAATAACGGCGAATCGAGTGAGAAGCAAAAGAGACGAAAAAGAAGTCTGGCTGATCTAATAAGAATACGCTCGGCTACTAATAAGAATACACGGGGCAAAGACAAACAAACAAACATAAATACCTCTTCCAAGTGGTGCAAACTGCTTGCTGCTGCTTTTGTTGTTGTATTTTGTATTGTCGCTTTTCCAACTTGTTCCACAAAATGCGAAAAATGATTAACGAAAATATAAAATAAATAACGCACGCTCTCGCTCTCACTCTGCGCGCGTGTGTGTGTGTGTTTGGTGTATATATATATATATATACAGTACGTTGAATTCACGACTTTTTTAAGTTAATTTTTGTGTTGTTGTTGCTGCTGCTGCTTTTTGTAGACGTATATTTTTGCGCTCTTTTTTCGCCTTCTTGCTTTTTACCTTCTTTCGCTTTTGCTTTTCTCTTTCGATACTTGTTGTTGCTTTTGTTATTTTTGTCACTTCACAAGCAGTTTTCGCAGTTTCTTTTTGGTACTAGTACCTCTGCTTTTGCCTCTTCTCCTCATCATCGCTCATTCTCTTTTGCTTGTTGATTCGCCCACAATTTTTTTTTTGTCGTTTCTGCACGCGCACGCACTTTTGTTGTTGTTGTTTTGATATTTCAACCAAAAAATTGAGTTTTCGCAGTGGAAAAACAGAAAAAAAACAAGAAAATATTATTTTCGAATTTTTCGGGTTTTTTATTGGGGGGAAAACGCGCGATTTGCGGTTGGACTTGCAGGGAGCAAAAAAAAATACAAATTTCTATGTTCCGAATCCGAAGCGACGATTATTTGATTATTTTATTAAAATAAAGACAAATAATGGTGTGACCAGGCGTGGAGTGTGGCCACAAAAATGACACAAGAAATACCGTGAAACTGCATTTCGGTATTTATTTTATTAAATACTAAAAACTATTTGCTTTAGATTCACGGTCACACTAATTGTTTTAGAGATGGCTATGTATCGATAGGCGACTATCGGTTAAAATATATTTCAAAAAGCTTAATTATTATTAAAAATGTAATGCCCATAGTAATTAATTATTTATTTATATTTAATTTTATTTTTATTTTTTTACCCTACAATCGATTGTTTCGCCTGTTTATCGCTTGGCTCCCATCTCCAGTTTGTTATTGTTTGGTTTTGTTTGTTGCCCCTTTTGTTTTGTTCGAAGAGGGGGGTAAAAAACGCGCAACGTGGACGTGGAATAGAACAGAAGAACAGAGCGGCACAGAGCATAGCTCACGGCGCACACCCCTTGCTCCCCCGCGCAAATAGGAAACACCTGTGTGCCCCGCTGCCCGCCGCGCACACCCCCCCGCCCACCAAGTGTTTTCCCATTTCGATTTCAGTTCTTGCGGGGAGACGACAGCATCTGGAGATCTCCGTTCTGGTGATCTGGCAAAAATCTACAATCTACACAGGCGAAGATCGATCCATGAGCGAGGCGAAGATGAACGGACGCTCCATACGCATCAACCGGCTGCCGGCCACCATTGTGGCCATCCTGCTGACCATCGTCCTGGTTTACTTCCTCAATTTCCACCAGGAGGAGCGGCCTGCCATCTATGGCATGCTGCGCAGCGAGAATCCCAATCGGGTTAATCTCCGCAAGATGCTGATAGCCGCCATTCAGGCTGCTCAGCGTGGCGGCCTCGAAGTGCTCGACGTGGCGCGGAGTCGCAAGCTGAAGGAGCGCAGCAAGGGGAAGACGGACGAGGGCGTCAATGATCCCTTCACCGATGCCGACGGGCGTTCGCACTGCGTGATGAAGCAGGGTCTGCAGCGCATCTTTCCGCGTGTGCAGATCTTCTCCGAGGAGGACAAGGAGCACTGCAAGCAGGCGCATAGCTACGATCTGGATCCCACTGTGCTCCATGAGACGGCACAGATTCCGGATGTGGTGGTGAATGCCCAGGATGTGACTGTTTGGGTGGATCCTCTAGATGCCACCAAGGAGTTTACCGGTGAGGAGGAGCTCTACAGCTAGCTTTTATCTTATATTAATATGTAATCTTATCCTCAGAGGAACTATACGAGTATGTGACCACCATGGTCTGCGTGGCGGTGGCCGGTAGACCCATCATTGGCGTCATTCACAGCCCCTTCAATGGCCAGACGGCCTGGGCTTGGGTGGGCAACTCAATGTCCGAGTACCTGGCCAGTTTGCATCCGGAGCATACGCCTGATAACCAGTCGCCCATCATCACGGTGTCGCGTTCCCACACAGCGGGAGCCAAGGATCTGGCCAGGGGCATCTTTGGCGAGGATGTCAACCTGCTGACGGCAGCGGGTGCTGGATACAAGGTGCTCCAGGTGGTGGCCAACAATGCGACCGCGTATCTGCACACTTCGAAGATCAAGAAGTGGGATATTTGTGCTGGTGATGCCATACTGCATGCTTTGGGTGGCACCATGACCACGCTGGGCGATCAGTTGATCAACTATGGACCAGAGGAGTCGCCCGTGAATACGGAGGGTCTGCTGGCCACCTTGGAGCGGCATGATGAATACATGGACAAGCTGTCCAAGTATCGGGAGGCGCACAATGGCAAGCTGGCGTAGCTCCAGAGGAATCCCCCCTCCTCACCCACTGATCATCGTTTTAGGCAGCATTCAAAAATAGCTCTAAGTTCTAAAGAAGGAAACCTGTTTTTTCGTAATCTCAGTTAGTGTGCGTGTGTGCTTCTTGTTTTTTTTTTTGCATAATTATGTTGGTTGTGCGGCGGCGCGGCAAGGTCATGAACCCGGACCAAACCAAACCGCCCAGTTGGCTCAAAGTAAAAAAAAATAAAACTATTTTAAATTATAAGCCTTCTTTGTTCTTTTGTTACTATCTCATAAGTAGTGGTTATTAAGAGAAAGGGGTGCCTTTGTTAAATTACAGAGAATTTAGTACATAATTAATATATAATTCAGTAATATATGTATTTTTTTAATTTAATTAGCCAAATTTTAAATTAAATGAAAATAAAACATTTTCAAATAGCGGTGTTCGCCACCACCCTTAGCGGGTACACCCACCCAGCGAGGTACTGAACCATCGATATACAAACTAGCTTAGAACTATCGATAACACCCGCGCATAGCCGCACTATCTCCCATCGCTAGCTCAACTAAGAACCTTTGAAACGTAGGGTAACACTTTTTGTACAAAAAAAAAAAACGAAGCGCAGTGTATGTTGTTTATTATGCATTTGTTTAACAAACGAAATCAATTAAACTAAGTGAGTGCGCTGCGCCGCGGCATGTAATCAATCGCATCGATTGGATAATGGGCGGCCAAACGAACGAGGGGCGTGGAGATCGCCGCCCCCCTTCACCGCCAGCGTCGCTGCCCCTCCCGCTGCTGCCGCTGCTGTTGTTCTTCTTGTTGTTGTTCCTGGGTCTAACGGCGACTGCGACCGCGACGTCGACGGCGGCAGAGGGGGGTCAGGTGCAGCAGCAGAATCCGGAAGTGGGACAAAATCCGGATGCCTCCCCAGGATCACCAGCATCTTCATCATCATTATCATGTCCACGGAAGTGCAGCTGCCGGAACATTTCGGAGAACATACACAGTTTGAAGATTCGCTGCGATGAGCAGCAGATAGCCAACTGGCGGGAATTGGAGTTCGGCGAGGATGTGCTGACCAGCATAGTCAGCATGTAAGCATAGCATTTGGTAGCTGAAGATTCCCCTTGCTAAGTAAATCTATCTCCTTCTTTATAGCAACGCCAGCAAGAACTCCATTGCACTGATTACCGCCGAGGATTTTCGAAACTTTACCGAACTCAAGCGTTTGGATCTTTCGTTCAATCTGCTCACCGAACTGGACAAGGAGACCTTTGGCGACAGTTTGGCGCACCTGGAGAAGCTGAAGCTGGCGGGGAATGCCATTAGCCACATCTACGAGGGCACCTTCGATCAAATGCCCAAGCTCAAGCTGCTGTAAGTTGCAAATTATAGAGGTTTAATGGAGAAACTGGCTGTGTAAAGCTTAAATACTAGATTTACCTGTACTCTAAAGCCTAAAAACTAATATGATTATAAGTTGTAAAGCCTATAGAGCTCGAAATAAGCATGTATTCAATGATTCTTAAGGATAAAGTCGCTTTTAAGGTCATTGCAATGCTATATATTCCTTATTCCTCTGTAAAAAGGTATTGCTTGCCAAGGAAAATGTTATAGAAAACGTTATGTTTATGTTTCTTAACTTATTTTTGTTATTACAAGTTATTTTGTAGATCTATAAACTATTATTACAGCATATATATCTCCATTTCCTATTAGATACAAGGATTTTTAGGGATATGATAGATTTTAAGTTCATTTTATAGCCCTACAAACGTTACTTTTAAGATTTTGCCAAGGCAAATGTTACCAAAATCATCTATTTTAACTTATTTGCACTCTACCATTCACAGTGATCTGTCTGGAAACCCCTTGGCCTGCGATTGCGGTTTGATTTGGTTGATTGCCTGGTCGAGCAGCCGGGAAGTGCGCCTCCAACCGCCGCCGAAATGCGATTCGCCTGGGAACTTTCGCGGCATGCCATTGAAGAAACTGCGCGTGGGAAAGGACTTCCATTGCGAGACGCTGCTGCAGCCGCTGCTCGAGCTGGTGCCCAGCCAGAACCAGGTGGCCTTCGAGGGCGATGAGCTGCAGCTGAAGTGCTACGCACCGCGTGTGGCCATCGGAGTGCCCAGGGAGAGCGAGGATCTGCCCACCAAGGCCTATGTGTTTTGGGGCTGGTCGGAGAAGATACGTGCCAAGAATTCCACCGATGATATTGTTTATCACGATCCCACAAAGGTGTTTGGCGATGTTAACCTAGAGACACGCCACTCCACGGACTCGGGCATTCTGCAATCGATCCTGCGCATCGCCAGTCTCACCCAGAATCACACAGGCATGTGGGACTGTACGCTGCGCAGCCAGCAGGCGAATCTGTCGCAGGCCATCGTTCTGCATGTGGTGGCCAAGGGGACGCTGTACTGCGAAGCGCGAGTGGTGCACACGAACAAGGGCACCTACCACTGGCCGCGCACCATGCGCGGCGAAACGGTGCTGCAGGAGTGCGTGGAGGAGCCCAGCGATGCCGCACCATCGCGTCGAGCCTCGCACGAGTGCGGTCCCTCGGGTGAGTGGCTGAATTTGGACACGGAGAGCTGTGTGTACGTTAGCGAGACCACACGCATCCTGGAGCAGTTCGCCAAGGTGAATCTGACGCTGACCAAGGGCCAAAATGCTCTGGAGATTGCCCGCCGCCTGCACAACTTTACACAGGCGCAGACGCAATTGAATCGCATACGTGATCCCATGGATTTGGAGTACATAGCGCGCACGCTGGTCAAGTACTTGGATCAGTTGGAGCAGCCGCAGCAGCAGCAGGAGATCAGTCACCTGCTGATGGACATCGTTTCGCAGCTGCTCAACCTGCCGGCGCATCTGTTTCGGGCCGCCCAAACGGAGCAGGGCACCGGCCAGCGGCTACTCCATGTGGTGGAATCGTCGGCCATGCGTTTGGCCATTGCCAGCACCACTCAGGCGGAGCAGCTGCCTGCGGAGCTGATGCCCTGGCGCGGATCGCTGGCCCAGCAGCAGCGCAATCTCTTTGTGGAGTTCTTCAACATCAGCCTGGATGCCTTTGTCAGCCTGTCCTGCGTTTGGCTGGAGCAGAGTCCGCGTGGATTCCAGTGCAATAGCGCCAATGATACGATACCCATGTACGAGCATGGCGACATTGATGCCGCCATTCAGCTGCCCTACAGCGTCATTGGAAATGGCTCTGCGAGCTACGCGGCGAGTGCCTCACCGCTGCGCAGCCTCCGCCTGATGATCTCGCTGCACAGGAATGGCAAACTGCTGCCCAATCTGCGGGGCAGCCAGAATGAATCCCTGTCCTCGGCCATCATTGGCATTCTGGCGTACAGCAGCGATGGCGAGGCAGTTCAATTTCGCGCCGACAACGAGCTGGATCCCGAGGAGGATGTGTACCAGCAGCGGGTGACGGTGATGCTGCGTGCCCATCCGTATCACAACGCGCTGAGTGCACCGCAGCCCGCCTGGTGGGATGCGGAGGAGCAGCGGTGGGAGGCGAGCGTTTGCCAGCAGCACTACCAGCATCGCACACTGGTCATGTTCAGTTGCAGTCGCACCGGCTACTACGGCCTGCTGCAGAGGAGTCGCTATCTCAATGATTTCCGCAGCGAGGAGTCGGGCGCGCGGTTTCGCCATCCACCGGCTGCTGTCTACGCGGGATGCGGTCTACTCTTCGCCTGCTGCGCCTTCAACGCCGTCACCTTTGCCGTGTTCGGTCGAGCGGTGCGCATCAATCGAGTGCAGCGGCATGCCCTGGTCAACACCTGGCTGGCACTGGGCGCCCTGGCGCTGGCCTTCTCGCTGGGCATCTACCAGACCGCCAGCCAGCCGCAGTGCCGTCTGCTGGGACTGCTGATGCACTACCTCGGCCTGTGTGTGCTGCTCTGGGTGTGCGTTAGCCTGAGCAGCATGTACAAGCGGCTGACCAAGACGACAACGACGGCGGCGACGTCGGCGGGACAGGGTCAGGAGATGGAGTCGCCGAGGGAGCGAGAGCGTAAGCCCATACTGGGCATCTACCTGGTCGGCTGGGGCATCGCCCTGCTCATCTGCGGCATCAGCAGCGCCGTCAATCTGGCCGAATATGCCACCTATGACTTTTGTTTCCTGCACAGTGCCACCACACTGAATGCCCTCCTTGTGCCAGCCGTCATCTTGGTGATCTTTTGCGGCATTCTCGCCCTGTGCATATACTATCAACTGAGTCAGCAGGCGGTGAATGTGCTGCAGTTGCAACAGCAGCAGCAGCATCATCGCCAGTATTCGGATAACAACACACAGGCCACGGAGCACATCGATCTGGATTGGTTGGATGCGAATGGCAGTGCCACCACGGCGGCAATTGGCGGCGGTTCGGGCGCTCGCAAGGAGCAGGATCACCTGCAGGAGCAGTACAGCACGCTGAGCAATCCGCTGAGCAGCATTGTCGATGACTTTGAGCGTTCGAATCTCTCGCACCTGCGTGGCCACTTCATATTCTTGATCCTGTACGCCGGCGCCTGGCTATCGGCCGCTGCCTATGTGAATGGTGGCCAGGAGCTGTATGTCATCTCCTTTGCCGGCTGCTGCGCGTGTCTGGGCCTCTTCCTGCTGATCTTCTACAACCTGAGCCGCAACGATGCACGGCAGGCGTGGTCACAGGGTCGCGATGGACGCCACAGGCCGGCCAAGCTGCTGGTGACCTACAACAATGGCAGCCAGGCGAGGGAGGTGCATCCGTCGGGAGGGGGAATGCTGCATGCACCTGGAACGGCCATGATCAGCAACTCGATAGTGGCCTACAAGGCGAATCCGGGGCCGGGCAGCCTGTACGAGGCCAACAACTCGGCGGGATCGCGTTCGAATAGCCAGTGCTCGCGGAGCATGCGTAGCCAGACGAGGAGTCAGACGAGGAGTCAGCAGGAGCAGCTGCTGCAGGCGAATGGAGCTGGCGGTGGTGGCGTGACGATAATTAACAATACCAGTGGAGGAGCAGCAGCAGCGGGAGGATCTGCCTCAGGAGGAGCTGGAGGAGGAGCAGGTGTAGTCCCGCCACACAGCCTGAATGCCCTGCTGCATGGCTCCAGCCATGACCTTATACCCTCGGCGGAGATCTTCTACAATCCCAATCAAATCAATGTGGCCCGCAAGTTCTTCAAGAAGCAAAAGCGTCTGGCCAAGCGCAATAATTTCGAGCTGCAGCGCCAGACGATGCCGCAAATGCAACTCCAGATGCAGATGCAAATGCAGTTGCATAGCCAGCACAGCCTCAGCGATGCCAGTTCAGAGCAGCTGTACAGTAGACACCACAATGCGATGACTCTGCTGGCCGGCGGCAGCAAGATAAACAACACGAATCTGCACTACAAGAATCAGGGCTCGCCCATGGCCAGTGCGCCCAAGGAGCATGGCCATGTGGGCGGCGAGTCCATGCAGTTTAAACGCTTTGTGCCGGCCAGCGCCTCATCGGCAACGAAGATCATGCAGGCCAATATCTATACCAACATCCCAGAGACGCTGACTCCCCAGCATGAGGTGATCAAACTGAGGGCCACGGGTCGCACGCGCACACCCTCCCTGCTAGATGAAACGCTGCACGAGCAGGATGACGACGAGGAAGAGGAGGAAGAGGAGGAGGAGCAGCAGCAGCAGCAGCAGCCCGCTCAGGCGGTCGCAACGCTGGAGGAGCCAGAGAACGAACTGGAGGAGGAGGATGCCAGCTCGCTGGACGAACATGCGCCGCTGTATGCCAACACCTTGCCCGGCCCGGCCAGCGGGATGAGCAGCCTGTTCCGCAACCGTGGACCATCGCATCATTATCAGCCGCCGCCCATCATCAGCTCCACGCCCGTCAAGCAGCCCAGCCTGGAGGCCATGAACAGCCTCGGCCTGCCGGAGGTCAGCTCCGAGGAGCCGCTGCTCCAGAAGCACGAGATCTATGTGTCCAACTCGCTGCAGGTGACCACCAGCAATAGCATCCAGCTGGACGATGACTTTCCCAGCGTTCTCATCCGCTTCAGTCAGCAGCAGCAATCCAAATCGCTGAATAATATCAGTGAAATGCTAGCTGGCGCGGGAGTAAACTCCTCCCGATTGGATGTGGCTAATCATCTGGGAGGCGACGCGGAGAAGTCCAGTCAGCTGTCCGTGAACGAGGCCAGCACACTGGAGGAGCAGCAGTTGCGTCAGCAGTTGTACTCCTGCTCCAGCAGCAATCTCGGCCAGCTGAAGAAGGGGGCGCACCACCACCAGGCAGCCACATCGGTGGACACGGAGGACGATGGCCGCCTGCTGTCCGGCAGTCCGACGAACGAGAGCGATCTGAACTATCAGAACTCGGAGATTAGCATACGCAGCCATGGGTTGTATGCTCCCCAGGCGGACAACGATTTGAATTTAACCCTAACCGATGACTTTCGCTGCTATCAATCGTCGAATGCCAGCGACGCCGATGTGGATGTGCTGAACGAGTTCGATGATGAGTTTGTGGCCGCCACGGGTGGCGAGCGGGTGGCCGGTGATGCGGAGCAGGATCTGCACCATCACGATCACGACCAGGACACCTCCATCGATGAGCTGTACGAGGCCATCAAGTGTCGCAGTCCTTTGAGGAGTAAGCAGGAGGCCGTCGAGCGCTTTGAAAGGGAAAGAGAGCGCGAACGCGAGAAGGAGATGGAAATGGAGGCCAAGACGCTGAGCAATTCACACAACGAAAATCTCAACGAGACGATGGAGGACGATAGCAGCCAGAGCAGCGTGATCTCGTACATCGATCCCAGGGCAGCCAGCGAGCAGCCAGCGAGGCCCTTTCCCAGCTAGCTAGTTAGATGTATATAGGATATATACAAGAGATGTATAACAGAAGCACACCCAGAACCCACCACCTCCCGCCAAAGTATTCCTGTACCATGTTTTGTACTCAACCCACTGACTTGTATATCCTAAGTTCGCCACTCACACTCAAAAGCCAGCTAACTGAACTTGTAATTATAGTAAGCCCACCTTCCCCTATTTATTACGACTAGTATTACTCCACTAAATCCAACCAGTTGCGAATTCAAAGCGGAGAAAACCGAGTCATCACTTTGCATTTCATCATTAATGACTAGGAATCGGAATCCATTACCCAATCCATTACACACCCTCACACACATTGAATAAGTTTTAAATTCGGATAAAGCAAAATGCATTTAAATGTAGGCTAAGTTTATATTTAGATATATAAATAAATGAAATGTTCACTTAAACTTTAGTACAATGAGTTAACTTTCCCGATAACTAAAAACATTTCGAGGCATTTTTCACGTAGAATTTACAAAGAGATTACAAAAGTGTTGCATTTATTACCAGGACAGACACTGAACACATTCAACAAGCTACTTGTAAAGTAGATATTCGTCATAATAACACAAATGATCTCGGTTCAACATCGTCTTGGGAGTGTGAGTAGTTGAGTGAGGAATGCTGAGATAACCTGCTGACCTCCAACTCTGATTGAATTATGCATATAGAAACCAAGTTGGAAGCTAGCCGCGATCATCAGTTTGATTAGCATTAAAGGTTTAATCTTAGATTGTAACAATAACAAGAGATGTGTGTGTTTGGGTATAAACTATAATAAGATAATACGATATATTGCTGATGCCCCCGCTTTCTGGGCCCGTTTGTGCATGTTTCTCATGGCAATGCTTCTCTCGGAGATTCACAGGCTCCTTATGGACTTCCAGCGTCGCAGCAGCAAGCACGACGAGGTCAGTCCGCTGGAATATTGGCTAAATTCGCTAATATTTATGTTGCGTGTTGGAATGTCGATCTTTTCTTTTAAAGTCTGGAGAAGAAGAGGGGATGTTAGATCAATTAGAACGATGAATGGTTGCTGGCTTGCTGACCTTGTAGGCTTCTGGAATCTCTGAGGGCGATCTGTGTACAATCGTTCCGTTGATGTACAGCATATTGGCCGCACTCTCCTCGGGCAGCGTCAGCTTTTGGTAGGTGAAGCTGCCCACCCGCTCCATTCGCTTCACGATGTCCTGGCAGGTGGCACTACTGCTAACGGCCAGCACATCCGGTCCAGCCATTGTCACGTAGTACTTGAGCCTCTTGGAACCGTTTACCTGGAATATAGATGGGTGTAAGTATAAGCAAACGTATGGGAAAGCCATACAAAGAAGGGTCTTTAAAGGCAATACAACATATATGATTACTATAATGGATAAAAAGTGACTTTAAATAATTATTATAACACAAATGGGTACATAGATGGGTTTAGGTATAATCAAACATATCAAGAAACCATTTAAACAGGAGTTCTTAAAGGCAATTCAACATATATGATTATTATAATGGATGAAAAGTGATTTTAAATGATTAATATAACATTATAGTGACAATGATATAGAGATCTATATACCCGAATCAGCGAGATGGGTACATAGATGGGTGTAGGTATAAGCAAACATATAAAGAAACCATATAAACAGGAGTTCTTAAAGGCAATACTACATATATGATTATTATAATTGGATAAAAAGTGATTTTAAATGATTATTATAACATAAATGGGTACATAAATGGGTGTAAGTATAAGCAAACATATAGAGAACCCATATAAACAAGAGTTCTTAAAGGCAATACAACATATATGATTATTATAATGGATGAAAAGTGACTTTAAATAATTATTATAACATTAAAGTGACAATGATTAGAGATCTATATACCCGAATCAGCGAGATGGGTACATAGATGGGTGTAAGTATAGGGATACATATATGATTATTATAATGGATGAAAAGTGACTTTAAATGATTATTATAACATAAATGGGTGTAAGTTAAGCATGCATATAAGGAAACCATATAAAAAGGAGTTCTTAAAGGCAATAGAACATATATGATTATTACAGTAGATGAAAAGTGACTTTAAATAATTATTACAACATAAATGGGTACATAGATGGGTGTAAGCATAAGCAAAAATATAGAGAAACCATATAAACAAGAGTTCTTAAAGGTAATACAACATATATGATTACTATAATGGATAAAAAATGATTTTAAATGATTATTATAACATTAAAATGCTATGCAAAACTAAATAATCTAGTGTAATCTTAAATAATAATCGCTATATACCCGAATCGGCGTCACTGGATACTCGGGAAAGGCCATGGCCACCGCCCTGGCGCCCTCCTCGTTGGTGAAACCAGAGATTCCAATAAAGAATTCGCGTCCTGAAATGATAATAATGTTAAAATTTAGCAGGTAAAGGGATTTTCTTGAAGCAGATAACCTACCCGTGAAGAGCACATCTCCGCCATCGAGTTCCGCATGCGGATCCTCAATCTCGATCACTGGAATGTCCAGCTCCTTTTTCAGGATAATGGCCATGCTCTCGGCTTCGCGCCGCCTCTTGGCATGCTCCGATCTGCCAATGAGGGCCACTCCATTGCAAATCACCGCGCTGTTCTCGACGAAGACACCCTCGGGCAGCTGGTCATCCGGCGGCAGCTCGATCACGTCCAGGCCAATGCTCCGCAGGAGGGTGCAGTACTGCTCGTGCTGCTGCTTCGCCAGCTGCACATCGAACTCCCCGTTCTCCAGCAGGGCATCCGAGATTCTGTGGGGGATTTAAAGCGATTAACAATGGTTCTATTAAGGGTATGGAGTGGGTGAACGTAGGAATTAGTGTTATATGATACTAATGTACCTATGTATATGATTATAATTGAGGGTTGAAGGAGGTTAAACTCTAGTTGATAGTTAAAATACCATTTTTAGATAAAAAAATATATGTAATTTAAATAAATTCAGTTTTTGAATTCTAAATTTATCCAAATTTAGTACAGAAAGCTGGTTCCAAATTTAATGGTGTTATAAGGAGTTGAAAACTGAATAAGGATATTTTTTAAATTATTTTAGAATAAAGATCTTTTGATTTTTAGCTTATTTTTTCAATTTTTTTCGAAATAAAGTTAAGAAACGTTACCAAAATAACTCTGAACCCAACCTTATCGACAACATAACTTGAAAGGAGAATACTACATCTCATACTACTCAAACAGTGAATATAATCCTACATAATGCATCCTGGATCCAGGATCCCTGGGATTCTGGGTGGCTGGGCGGTGGAGGTGCGGCCCCACCCACTGTCATGTGTACCCACGAACAGCGATTGGTTGGGGTGACCTAATTTCGCGCCACTGGGGCACTCCCTCCAACGGAACCTTCGCCCTCGAATTCCAGGAGGATCTGCATCTGGATGAGGACACCACTAACCTGGCCACAATCGCATGTGTGTACTTGGGCGACATGGTGGGCGGATTGGCCACTTCCTCGGCGGGATGCAGATATGCGGATGCGAAGATGCGGATTTCAATTGGAGATGGGCCACAGTGTGACCATATGGCAAACGCCAATAAAACATTTCTGCCTGCTTTCTGGTCACACTGCAACTCACTGGAAATGTTTAATATTTTATTTATTTTTAATTTTGTCAAATTAAAATTAGTTTACAAAACTAAATTTAATGTTCTTCAAGTTCAAGTCATAAAAATATTATTGTTTAAATTACTAAAAAATACTTAGGAACTTTAAAAATTAAAATAAATATATGAACTTGTAAAAAATTCGTAGTATCATTTTTTTTCTTAAAATATATTTAATAATAGTTTTAAATTTACATATAACTCGTTTTATTTGTGAACTATTTGCTGTGATTTCAGTAAAAAAGTGACTCCGAGTGAACTGTCACGATCAAAGACGTGACTTTAAAAATAGCCCGCTCTAGGACTATCGATAACCCACCGATAACTAACGCATACACATCGCCAATTTGGTTTGGGCATTTTCCTTGCATGCAAAATTGCCAAAAGTGCGTGCATTTTCCGCATTTTCCCGCGCGCACAACCAACCGACGGCCGTGAATTTTGATGCCCCCAGTTGCGGACAAGCAGTAGGCATGGACGAGGGTGAGTAGACCATGGCTCCGGCCAATCCCCGCGAGCGATTCACTGATGGCGGCGTCTCTCTCGTGCAGATTATTCGGCGTCATCTTCGGCCGGCGGCGGCGGCGGCGGTGGCAAGAAGGCCGGCGTGGGCAAGCAGCACAACACGCTGCCCTTCTGGGGCAACGAGACCTCGATGAACCTGAATCCCCTCATCCTGGCCAACATCCAGAGCTCCAGCTACTTCAAAGGTGCGTCTGTGCTTCATTTCCCTGTTGTCTTCCCGGTTTAACCTGCCTTTTTCTCTCTCTGCATCTCTGCCTCTACCAACAGTCCACTTGTTCAAGCTGAAAACCTACCATGAAGTGGTCGACGAGATCTACTACCAGGTGAAGCACATGGAGCCCTGGGAGCGCGGATCCCGCAAAACGTCCGGACAAACGGGCATGTGCGGCGGTGTGAGTGGTTTATGAAATGTAGCGCTAATCGTTGGCGATGCCTTGTGGAATCCCCCTCCGAATATGTATACTCATCTATCTGTTTTCCGCTCCCAAATCTCTTCCAGGTGCGCGGCGTTGGCGCCGGTGGGATCGTGTCCACGGCATACTGCCTGCTTTACAAGCTATACACGCTGCGGCTGACCCGGAAGCAGATCAACGGACTGCTCAACCACACAGACTCGGCCTACATCCGGGCACTAGGTAGGTGTTGGTAAGTCGCATGAGTTCAGCCGTCACATATGCCGTCGCTTGCTCCTGCTCCCTCAGCACACCACCCAAAACCACTCCAAACCAAAACCAAAACCAAACCAAACCACACCAAACATCACCCCAGAAACAGAAAAAAAAGAAAAACCAACTAGGGTGGGTCGATTTGAACGGTGGCAGGCTACACAATAATAGAAGGCCCATCGTGGTGGAAGTTGTTCTATATTCTATGGACTTCCAATTTCAAGTTATGCCTTGGGCGAGAAGAAGACCCAGCATCTCCTTACATCTGCCTGCAAAGGTAAACGTTATCATACTTGTTAAGTGAATGAAAACACTTATATTTTTATCAAGCATTTGCGATTATCTTCCATTTTTGTGCTGAGTTTAACCAAGCAAATCATACAGCATGTATTTCCTATCTAAAAAAAAACTTTTTATACTTCTAAAAAGTCTTAAAATGTTTAAATAGAACATTGCATGTTTTAAACGAATTTTGTAAAGCAGTTAAGTTACAGAAATCAATCAAAAATCTTCAAAAATTCAATGAGAAACAATATTGATCTTAAAGATATACTTCTGGGGATTTCAAAAATTCTCCGTCAACCAAATCGAGCCACCCTGCCATGAAACACACATCCACATCCCACTGTTGGCCAAACACAAGCCTGACTCCTTCAAAACGTTTCTAATCCCAAGTGTGTCCTTTTCACTCAGGCTTCATGTACTTGCGCTACACGCAACCGCCGAGCGACCTGTACGACTGGTATGAGGACTATCTGCAGGACGAGGAGGAGATCGACGTGAAGGCGGGCGGCGGCCAGGTGAGTCAACTGTATGAGCCACCAATCACACGTACCCCCACAACCCCCGCGGAGAGAACATCGGCACTAACTGAGCTCTATTTCAGGTCCTAACCATTGGACAGATGGTCTATCAGTTTATGACCAAGCTGGATTGGTTCTCCACGCTCTTCCCGCGCATCCCGGTGCCGATTCAGAAGCAGATTGAGAAGAAGATCGAGCAATACTGCAGGGAACAGGGTCTCACTGTCAACCAGCTGAGCTCGGGCCGATCGGCGGCGGGTCAGGGCGCTGGTGGTGGTGGCCCAGGAGCAGCGGGACAGGATGCCGACTACCAGGAGTACCAGGAGGGAGGTGCAGGCATGGAACGTGGCAGCGGCGGCGGTGGTGGTCGTGGCGGTGGACATGCCATGGCGGGATCTAACGCCCGGTCGAATGCCTATCCGCCAGCGATGAATTATCGCAACGATCATGACGATCGTGATTACTATGCCGCCGCCTCCTCGGGCTCGTCCTATGCCCGTGGTCGCGGTGGCTACGAGGATTACCCACCGGCACCACTGCCGCCACAGATGCCTTACGGTTCGGGCGGCGAGCGGGAGAGGGAGAGAGATCGGCTGCGGGATAAGGAGAAGGACTACGACCGCCACCGCAGCAAGCACAAGAAGAAGCACAAGCACAGACAAAACTCGCGCAGTCGCAGCAGAAGCCGCAGCCGGAGTCGCCACCGCTCCGAGCGACACGATCGCAAGCGGGATGGCGGCGGCGGTGGCTACGAGCGGAGCAGCAAGAGCCGGCACAACGAACACTACGAGGAGCGGGAGCGACGCCATCGGTGAAGACCGATTCTACCACCCACCCACCAAACAAAAGCCCACTTCTTTAGTTGTTCTACTAATAACTTACTTTGTTTCCGCTATGATCCTACACCAACATTTTTTTTTTCTATTTGTCAATCCCCTAACTACTCTTTGGAAGCCGCGGTCGTCAGTTGCGCTTCTTACTCAGGTTAAACACTCCCCCGAAGCCCCCAAGTTCCCCATAACTAACAATTAAAACTAGACACAATCACACTCAGACACAGCAGCAAGGCTATATTTTGTAATTTGTGACTACACCTATGCTATTAAAATAGTTTCCAAGTTGTGTTTATGCAAATAAAGTCAAAAATAATTTGTTTACAATGGTTATTTTCGTTCGATTTATTTAACTAGCTTTAAGGGGAATTAAACATATATTGTTCCGGATCAGAAATTCACGATATATCCTGGTGTTATTATTCCCTTTATTTTTTGATAAAGGTGATGCCTATTTTAAGGCTGCTAGTAAGAATACCTTTTCTAAGAAATTATTTGGAGAAAAGTTCCCTTAACAATTAATTTTGAATATTTTCTTGTTTTTTTTTTTTGCAGTGTTTTGAAATGCTTAGCTTTGGTTTTGAAGCTATGCTTATAAGAGCTTTTAGTTTCAAAATAGTGGTCAGAACAGTTCGCCTTTTTAATGTGGGACAATTTTTGCAAAAGTAATAGCAAAAACAAGTTTTACAAAAAATTAGATTTTGGCCAAAAATCTAAATCTTCATTTTCTGTCAATAAAAAAGTCAGTATTTGGCCATAATAATGGCAATAATTGTCCGAATATGGAATGTGATACCTTCCTGAACTCGTAGTTAAATTCTCTAAAACTTGGCGTTTCCAGAAAAAATTTATTTTTTTTGAAATTTTTTTCAAAAAATTGTGATGCTACCCCTTACAAAAAAATCGAAAAAATGAAAATTTTTTTAATTTTCCAAATCAGCCGGAGAGTACACTGATATTAATAATAAGGTTGTTATCTGCTCAGAACAGTTCGCCTTTTTAATGTGGGACAATTTTTGTAAAAGTAATAGCAAAAACAAGTTTTACAAAAAATTAGATTTTGCCCAAAAATCTAAATCTTCATTTTCCGTCAATAAAAAAGTCAGTATTTGGCCATAATAATGGCAATAATTGTCCGAATATGGAATGTGATACCTTCCTGAACTCGTAGTTAAATTCTCTAAAACTTGGCGTTTCCAGAAAAAAATTTAATTTTTTTCAAATTTTTTTCAAAAAATTGTGATGCTACCCCTTACAAAAAAATCGAAAAAATGAAAATTTTTTTAATTTTTCAAATCAGCCGGAGAGTGCACTGATATTAATAATAAGGTTGTTATTTGCTCAGAACAGTTCGCCTTTTTAATGTGGGACCATTTTTGCAAAAGTAATAGCAAAAACAAGTTTTACAAAAAATTAGATTTTGGCCAAAAATCTAAATCTTCATTTTCCGTCAATAAAAAAGTCAGTATTTGGCCATAATAATGGCAATAATTGTCCGAATATGGAATGTGATACCTTCCTGAACTCGTAGTTAAATTCTCTAAAACTTGGCGTTTCCAGAAAAAAATTTAATTTTTTTGAAATTTTTTTCAAAAAATTGTGATGCTACCCCTTACAAAAAAATCAAAAAAATGAAAATTTTTTAAATTTTCTAAATCAGCCGGAGTGTGCACTGATATTAATAATAAGGTTGTTATCTGCTCAGAACAGTTCGCCTTTTTAATGTGGGACCATTTTTGCAAAAGTAATACCAAAAACAAGTTTTACAAAAAATTAGATTTTGGCCAAATATCGAAATTTTCATTTTCCGTCAATAAAGAAGTCAGTATTTTGGCCATAATAATGGCAATAATTGTCCGAATATGGAATGTGATACCTTCCTGAACTCGTAGTTAAATTCTCTAAAACTTGGCGTTTCCAGAAAAAAAATTTATTTTTTTGAAATTTTTTTCAAAAAATTGTGATGTTATAAAAAAATCGAAAAAAAAAGTATAAAACAGGATAGGATATTGATATTAGAGCTCGGATATTACATAAAAGTAATTGTCCTGGTGTGAATACACAACAATTTTCCATGACCTATTTGTATATATTTATATTTTAAAATTTTAACATCATAGGCGTCCCTTGGAAAATGGTTGTATCCAGGAAAGGAATTTGTATAATCCTCTTTACTTTGCAATTTTTTCATAAGTGATCCCAATAAAAAGGTGTTACGCGTCCCAAAGGAGTATTCAATGTTACGAGGGTTCTGCTCTGGCGCCATTTACTTGTACACCCTTATACTTGAAAAATAGTTGTCTTCAGCAAGTCAAAGGAAAGAATTTATATATAATACTCTTTATTTTACAATTTTTTGATAAGTGATCCCAAAAAAATTGTATTACTTGTCCTAGGAGAGTATTCAATGTTACAAGGGTCCCTGTTCGGGCGCCAATCGAAAGTCAACATTCTGGCGTAGACATCGGTTTCGAAGGGATATCTTGGTAAGATATAGACAAGTCCTATCCCGATCCAAAGTAGAGGAGCAAGGTAGCTCAATTGGCGGGTCGTTTTGGTCGAGCTTTGAATTATAATCGCCAGTGCTGAGCACAGATTACTGGCAGCTCGGATCGGTCAGGTGCGACAGCTGAGACAGGTGAGGCGGCCAAGCCTCCTGGCCCCGGAGTCGCCGAATTTCAAATTTCAGTTAGTGTGCAACGCCTGCGCCGAGTTGTCGCCTCTCGTTCGCCGACCGACCGTTACAGCAAAGCCAGCGTTCGTCGGGCGTCGAAAAGCGGCGAATCAAATGTAATTAGCATGTGCCACCAGCACCATTAACAGAGCCACTTAAGCCACCAAATCCGAACCAAAAGCCAGTACAAGCCCCACACAGACACTAGCCATGCACTGCGATATCATATCAATGTCAGGCCCAAAAACAAAAGCAAAAGCAAAAGCGAGAAAAGCAAACCGGAGTGGATGGAGCGAGCAACAGTAAACGGCACACAATTCACGCGTGTGCGAATGCGCGCGTCAAATGGCCCGTTTTGACCATTTTGGGAAAACGGGCTAGGTATGTGCGTGTGTGTTTGTGTCCGGCCCGAGTGTGTGTGCGTGTGTGTGTGTTTGTATGCCTATGGCCATAAAACATGGATAGCGCCCGAAAGCAAATGTGCAAAGTTTATGGCTGGGCCAGCACCTTTTCTCCGCTCTCCGTTCTTCTCTCCCGCTTCCACCCCCCCCCCCCCCTTTTTTAAACACGGCCCAAGACAGAGATGTTGGATTATGTGCGGAAAATAGCTGCATTTAGCGGCGTTTTTTACCAGAAAAATAGCCAGATTTACTTATAACACTAATGTTGCATATTTATAAGGATTTCTTCATTTTCATTAGTCCATTTCAAATGTTTTAAACTTTTACACTGTTTTTATACAACATTTCTGTATTATTCTAGTATTTTTTTATTGCCTTAAATTAAAGATTTTGCTTCTAAAGTCCCTATATTATTAAAATATTAAAGCTAATTAAAGGTTTATGTCCCAAAACGTGAGCTTGCACTTTTATAGATCCGTTGACTTAGGCTAATAATAAACGACACTTGGCGTACGTGTCGTATGAGTAATGTTCGAATACGTTTTAGTACCAACCGAGGCGATGTTATTTTTTGTTCTCAGTAACTGTATTGCGCAACCGTTTAAGATAGTAAGTTCGAATTTTCCATTTGATTGGAATTTTTTCCTTTGAAAATATATTACTCATACGCCGTGTGAACTTTGAGTTGTACATGGCGTATGAGTAATTTTTGGTTGGACTATTTAAAATGTTAATTAGTATGGGTAAAATTATATATTGTACAGGGAAGTCACAAAATAGGTATGTTAAGAATGTAAGTTTTTATTTTATTAAACAATTTTTTTTTTGGTAAATAAAAATAAATAAATAAATAAAAAAAAAAAATTGTAATATTTTTTTTTATATTAGAATTTGTGTTTTGGACAATTAATTAAAGGTTATAGTGAGAATGTAGATTAGTGCAGAAATCTAACTGGAAAAAAGCTGATCTGGCAGCACTGGTCTTTGAGAGATCTTGAGAGCTTTCCGAGCTTCGGAACCCCGATTTCGGTCAGTGGGGCAGACACAGAATCATCGGGCGTTACGAATGGGGCGTTCGGAGAGCAGGCGAGAGTGCGAGAATGCAACTGGTCATTATCCTTCAATATTTTTATTAGCTCACCAATGTTTTTTTTTTTTTTTTTGTGCTGCTTACTACTTGCGTCTCTCGTCAAATGCATTGACGTAATTGCCCGATCGCAAAAACTTAGCCGTATATCGATCTCGATCGCAGGTGTGTAAACCTAAAGTGGTTTTGATTTCACAACCGCAGAAGAGCTGTGGGGGGTGGGGGGTGTATTACTTACTTGAAGCTGTTACCACGTCATTCCGCCGGTGCCTATCAGCGTCAGCAACTAGCGTCCGTGCGTCTTGTCAGTCAACGAAAAAAAAAATGTATATTTATACGTATGTACGAACAAAAATGTATGAAAACGACTGAGAAACAACAACGCAAACAGAGACAGAACAAAAAAAAAAAAAACAACGACAGAAAATCACATAAAACAATAAAAAAAAATTGCATTTTTTAATTGCCCCTTGTTATTTATACCGCATGCGAGCAATCGAGGGGGTGGGGCTTGGTAAGGAGTTGAGTAATCACCGCGCCCTTGTCTACTGGGTAATCAACCCCCCCTCCCCCACTCCACCCTGCGTTGTCTGAGCTGTTGCGTCTGCGTTGTTCGTCGACTGCTGACGTCACAGCCGCTGGCGATTTGGACAAAGTGCGATGCCGCACCGTGGGTCACCCTCATCATCATTATTATGAACATTATACGACCATCATATCATCATCATCATCATCAAGGCACCGTGGAGTGGGTGGGGATTTCGCAAGCAGTGAATCACGTGCTTATCACTGGGATTCGGGGACATACTACTAAAATCCAACCAGATAATAACCATATGTCTCTAGTCGATATGGGGAAATTGGGCTTTACTTTCAAGAAGTGCGATAAAAGTTAATGAAAAACTCTGGCCTAAGAACAATTTGACATAATTATATTGCAGCACATAATGAAATTTTGCAGTTTGCAATGGAATTTTCTGCAACTACAATCAGTTTTAACGCAGCTTGTTGGTTTTGCGGTTGAGCTATACGTATACGTACTGACATATTTCGAAAGTCATGTACGCAAACGGTTTTACTTAAGTGTTCTCGGGTTTATTTTCGAGGAATTTAATCGTCACAATAATATGTACATGATTTTTTTTTTCATAAAAATAATATTTTTCTCGAGAAAACTTGAGAAGGAACGATATAATATAACGATTTGCGTCATTGGGTCTGATAACTATAACTATAAAAAACCAGATGGAGACTTATTTATAAACAATAATTACTAAATATATTAAGACGATACAGTCCGAGTTAAATATTTATATTGCAAGCATAGAGTATAGTTTACATTTACATTTTGCAGTATTAAATATCTCCTTAGAGTCTTTAAGTTTAAAGATCTTGACATTATATAATTTGAAAAGGTAATAAATCAACTGATTCCTTTAATTTCTCTTTTAAAGTGTTCAAGAAAATTATAAAATTATTTTTTAATTGTAAATATATAAATAATTATTATCGGTTTTTGCGTAGGCTCCATAAAAGCAGCATTCTTGAAAATTATTAATATTTTTTTTTTTTCTGGGAATAATTAACAGTCAGCTGTGTTTTTGTATTTATTTATTTATTTTTAATTTCTTTTTAAAATGTTTTTTGTTTTTAATTTTTTTTTTTTAACAAGGCGATAAACTACCGTTTCGTCCCATTGTGCGTTAGTGTCGGTGCTTGCGTGACTGTGCGCTTGTGGTGGTGCCTGTTGCCTGTGCTTTTGTTGTTGCTGCCGGTCGCATCGCCTGTCAGTCTGTCACTGTGTGTGCTGGTGTGCGTGCGTGCTGTGCCTGTGTGTCCATCCGAGTATCCGTGTGCTTTTTGTGCTTAAATGCAATTTACAATTACGCGCGCCAATTGGAGCAGTTACCGGTGTGTGCGTGTGTACGTGCGGGATCATTGCACATTGCGTCAACGTTTCAAGATCACAATTACAATTACCCACAGTAGCAGTAGCAGTAGCAGTAGCACCAACCTCTGAATTACGAGAACACAGCGAAAAGGCAAAAGCAACCAAAAAAAAAAAAGAAATATAGAAGAAAACTATCAACAATAATAAGCCCGCCGCCCGCAACAGCTGCTCTCCGCCCGTCGCCCCTCTCTACACCACTCTACTCCTCTGCTCAACAATTCTTCGCTACAATTCTTCGCGATTCTCCTCCGCCACCAACCCCCCCACCCCGCTGGCAACGGGGCAGAGCTGCAGAGCCGCAGAAAGCGATTTCAGTTCGGCGACGACAGCGCACAGGTGCCATTCGGAAAGTGCGGACGTAGAATGCTTGCCGGGGATTCGAATCCGCAGTCATTTTCACCGAGTTAGTACGGCATTTCGGCTTCACATCGTTTTCCATCCCATCCCATCGCATTTTCCCCATTTCCCAGTTTCCAGTATTCCAGTATCCCCCCCCCACCTTCTGTGTTTTCTCCTCTTGTTAACTTTCCTCTTTCCTGTATCCTTTTTCTAAGCACTTTCTGTTCTTAACTGTACTTTAGCTCTTCCCACTTTATTAGCTCTTCTTCTAGAAGTACTGTTCCCTATATATTGCTTCCTAACCTCACTTTTTGTTAGTTTGCTTTGCTAGTTATTCTATTTATAAACTCCCATATCACATTTGCCTTATCACTCTTCCCTTTCTCTTTGCATTATTTCTTATATCCTCTTTATCCACCTCCTTTCGCTGAAAAGATAAAGCTTCTTATTTTCCTACTCTCCCTTGTCCTTCTTCCTGTGAAACTCTTTCTCTTATTTATTCCCCTTTCCCTTTTCCTTCGAAATCCCTTCTTTTTCTTCCTTCCCCATTCCTTATTCCTGTGAAACTGCCTCTTTTCTTCCTTCTCTTTTCCTTCTCCCAGCGAAACTCCTTGTTTTCCTACTTTCCCTTGTCCTTATCCCTTCCAAAAAACCTTCCCACCCCCCTTTCCCCTTCTTACCCACGATCAACACATCCCATCCATCCATTCCATGTGAGATGAGTGCGTGCGACGGTTCGGGAACGGGAACGATTTCGCGAACGTCTGACGCCCCCGCTTTCCAATTCGATGTCATGCCAAAGATAACGACGCCGCCGTCGACGGTGACGGTGACGCCGACGCCTATGCTGGCGTCGGCAGTGCGGGCGAAAACGGCGAGAGCGGTTAAAATTGAAAATAAATGGCCGGCGGCAGAGGCAACGGCGTTCAGTTATCAGCGAGCAGCGGAGCAGATTGGAGCTAAAGCTACAACTACAACTACAGCCACAGCCAAAGTGACAGCACCCACACTCACACGCACACACACACCCACAACCAACCAGGAGCACTGGAAAACTGGAATAAACGAGATCGGCGCAGCTGGTAATCCATGTGAAGAGCTCTCCAACAAGTTGGCCCTTCGCAAGGCTCAATTGAAGGCGGCCTTTTTTGGCAATCAAGCAACAACGGAAGAACAACAACAAAGCAGGAGCACCCCCCACCTCCGCAGCAGAACGGAAGCAGGCAAGCCGGTGCAACAGCTGATCGATCAGTTCCAGGCCATGATTGTCCAGCAGCAGCAGCTGAACGAGCGGGAGCCCAAGCAGCTGCCCGGAGCAAGTGCATCCAATTCGGATGAGGGCTGCAATGTCACAGGGGGGGGATTGAGTCCCTACAGCAGCGACAACGAGGATGGCACACGATCGCCGCGCCAGCGCAAACCAAAGGTCACCCGGTGCGCCAGCAGTGATTCAGCTTTGGGATTGGATGTGGACGATGGCTGTGGAATGGATGTGACCATAACCCCGCAGCGCCGGAACACACTGACCGTCACGGATTTGCCACTGCGACCGGCGCTCCTGCCGCTGGCGGAACCCACAGCCCTGCCAGATTCACCGCTCACATCGCCCACGGGCGGCGCAGGAGGTGGAGGGGGAGGTGCCAGCGGTGTACCCACCAAGGTTCTGCTCGAGGAGCGTGTGGTGGCCGCACCGGGATCGCGACGCGAATCCACCCAGAGCTCCTACAGCGAACTGGGTGGCAGTGGACTGCCGCCGCTGGGCGTGCGCTATGTGCGAACGCCGTCGGTGGTGGTGAGTGACTATTCGGATGACATAACCGCCTGCGGCATCAGCATGGAGGAGATGGAGTACTTTCGTCTGCAGCGGGCGCGTTGCCAGCGTCGCTGCTCCCTGGAGGCGGGACACGCTCATGGAGGCGGAGGAGGAGGAGGTGGAGCGACGGCGGGAATGGCGCCGGGATGCGCCAAGGACGAAGGCCAGTCGGATGTCAGTGCGGCGAGCAGCTGCAGCAACCTGTACTATTGTGGCTCCACCATTTCCGCCCTAGATGGCGGCGAGTGCATTGTGAATGGAGTACGCGTGGCGCTGGCCAGGAAGGGCAGCACCCAAAGCAGCAGCCTCAGCGACGAAGAGGAGGAGGAGGAGGAGGATGGCGGCGACGAGGAGGATCGCGATGAGGAGGAGCTGCTGCAGCAGGAGGAGGAGGAGGAGGACTACGAGCGGGGGGATCGCGAGCGGGAGCGGCAGATCAGCGAACTCCTGGCCGCCACGCAGCTTGGCGATCGTCAGCGGGATCGATCCAAGAAGGTAGGCGCCCGCAATGACGTCACACAACAGGGAAATCTCAAACTAGACTAATACGAGAAAAGGACACGAACACACACGTCCGAAAAAAAAAATTTTTTTTTTTTTTTTGTTACTTTCGAAAGCATAAAAGAGAGCAGTGAATGAGGGCAGGTCTGAATGGCAGCGAAAGAAAGAGAGATAAGCAGGTTGGTGCATATACACAGCGAGAAACGGGTGCTAAGAAATCATAAAGAAATCATAAACCCCATAAACAAAACACAAATGTTAACAACAGAACTTTTGTATGTTGAAGGTGCGATCGTCACTAGTTTTTTACCTCGTTAAGAGGTGTTTTTGCTTGATCCCATTGTTTTAGAGCAGTATTATATCTTTTAGTTTATCAACTGCATTATAAAATTAAAAAGAAAAAGAGAGACAAAAAAACAAAGAAACCAAAAGAAAAAGACTATGATAATAAGACTTGAACAATATATAACCATTAAATATGAAGAAGAAAGAGTATTACTTACATGGGGTTTATCTTTTCCCAAGAACAGAACCTTTAGCCTTGAGATCCCAAAGAATGGTAATCCCCTCTATCATTTCAACGCTATTTCTCACCGTGTATATGCAGGTCTCTTTGCGTCTGTGTGTGTGTGCGTTTGCTTAAAAGGCTGTTAATTAATTTGATTTTTATCTTATCACTAAAATGAGGTTCTGTTGCGCGGAGAAGTCTTTTTTGTATTCTCCGCTTTTCCGTTTGCAATTATTATTATTATTATTCTGTGGTTCTGTTTTTTTGTTTTTGTTGTTTTTCGTGTGAATGGAATGAGAACGATATGATGGTGCTGAGTTTGAAAAATAAGGGGTGCCTTGATAAAAAAAAATACATACATATATCAAGTGAACTACGAAATACGAAAACCTCATTCCATTTTTTTTTTATCTAGAACTGGAACAACGACAGCGACAGCTATGAAAAACAAAAAAAAAACAACAATGCTTATCTTAGTTAACTTTATATTGTATTATAGATAAATATTATGTACATATATGTATAAGCCAGCACATATTTACCTTTATATAATGGCATCTTTTTTGTCTTCTTGTTGTTGTTGTTGTCAGCAGACGGCAGAAAGTTTGTAAAGCAAATAAAAGTATTAGAAACCGAATTTTCGGAGTCATGATAACACGATGATAATAAAGCAATCCACCTGGATATGTCGTCGTCCCTATATGTATGTATGCAAGAGATATGGATATGTGTGTGCTGGTGTGTCTGTGTGTATTTGGTTAATAATGTTACGCGCTTATCAAGCGGGTTTATCTCCCTGGCATTTATATAGTATATAGTATATATACAGCTCCCTCGCCGCCGACAAAAGCAATAATCGGAGGGATCCCAGAAAAATGGCCTGTTCTTCTTTTCATTTTTTTTTTCGAACCCACGAGGGTGGAGTGTGTGCTTAATAACATATAGTATACCCCTTGTTATATCCGCGATGATCCCATCCGTCGGACCAAGTCAATTGTATTACGAACGCTCTCTTGTTTCACTTTCCTGGGGGATGTGGCGATAAGCGATCTTTGGGCGATATCGCGCATACGTCACCGTTCCCATTAAGATACGCCATATATAGTACATATGACACACGAGCCCTCGGGACTGAAGGGGATTACTCCATAAGTCACGGGGATTTACTTAACACTCCTGATAAAATGCCACCGAGATGAAGACATTTCTGCAAGCATAATAGTGATATTTCACAACTAACTACGTTCCATTTGAAGTAATCTCTGTTAGATACCTAAAATTCCATCGAAATAATTCGTATAATACCAATCCAAACACAGAGATCATTTAATTGTTGACCCAGTTTATACGGGATTTTAATTCCTAGCTCCCATTCCATTTGCATTCACTTCTTATTCAGCCTCCACTTCGCTGTAAGATCAACTTCAATTTTATTAGCATGTCATTACAAGTTCCATCTCCATTTGAATACGATTCTTATTCAACTTCCGTCTTTGGGTCTATTTGTTGTGAGAATTGCCTTTGATTTGCTCTGGACATGTGCTCGTGAATATGCCCTTGCTAAATTCCGAATATATCGGAATTATATGTGTTGTCACTCGTTGTGATTTTATATTCTAGCATCCTACACCGAATAATAATGATCAATAAAACTTATTTATTGAGCTTCAAAAATATCTTAGTAAGATGAGTATTACATTAAAACTGTCAATCTTAACTTGGGATTCAACTTTTGGTATAGATCTTATATTAGAAATATAAACTTTATAATATTTAGTATGAAATGAATACTAGATTATTCAGATATTATGTTGTTTAGTATTAATTCAATATATTTTCATGACAAAATGGTAAGATTTCATTTCAATATGGTATCAAAAATATCATTTTGATATGAACACAGTATAGATTAAAATTTATATGAAAAATGCCAGATTTTTTGGGGTTTTTTCTCTGTTTAGTATATTCAAATTACAACGAGTTTTAAGAGTTAAACTCTTTTTTTTTTGGGTGTACATACTTACATATCTATAATTTTCGTATCACTCTATTCAGTACTTCCTCGTAACGACCTCAAGTTTCATTCATATTTCGAGTCGTTGCAGTCGGGGGGCATTATCACAGTTAGATACATATATCATGTGGATGCTGGGCGTTCCAGTGTTTGGATTAACATTCTTGGTACCCCTTGATTTCCTGGTATCCTACTCAACCGACCGCCTGTCACCGCGTCTTATCACCGTTGTCACTATGGTTTCACCCCAAAAAGGGGGCAGGGGGGAGGGGAAAAGCCCCGAGGGACGATCTTGTTTAGTTATTCTTCGCATTCCATTTATGGAATGGCATGGGATGGATTTTTTCTATCTTGTTTGTGGTTTTTTTTTTTTCTTTTCATTGAGATGGGAACTGAAGGCCCCGAGGCTGTCTTCGCATTGTTTTGTTATTATTGTGGGCTCTCTGTGGACACTGCGGCGTGGGCTTCATAGAAAATGCCTTTTGCTTACTTAGAGATAAAGCCCCCTGTGTGGGTGCCCCAAAGTCACCGGCAATATCGCCCATTTGGTCCGTTGACGTCGCCGTGTGACGTCACTGGGGTGCCTTTGTTCAGACCTCCCCATCCAATCATCTCTCCTCCTCATCCGAGTCATGATCATTAATAATATCAGCTCTGAAGTGCAAAGTCAGCGAAAGATTCTCTTCATGGCCGGGAATATCTTCTTTATGAACAGCAAAATATTGATACAAATTGTATCATAATACACGGGAAATATGACGCAGATATAGGATATTACAAGAAAGTAAATTACGATTTAAAACTATAACATATAAGATATTGATTAAAACTGTATAATGGAGTTTAACAGAAATATTAAAATGATTCATTCATTTATTTATTATATTCAAAATATTAAAAAAAAATATTGAAACTCAATACAATCCCCTATGATTTCGAATAAAATAAAATATAAAATAATATAGATCTATAGACCGTTCCACATTTAATGAGCTCACTTCTTGTATTTGATAAGAATGCAATTTAAACATTTTCAAGACTATTTAATTTATATTAAATGCCCTTATAAGATAGTGTTTATATGGGGAATGGTTGATAAATAATACAAACAATAAATAATGTGTCACATTAAATTTATGGTATTTTCGTACTACCCTTAAATCAATTAAATTTAACTTGTCTATACAGATAGTAAGTGTTCTAGAAGCTAAACTGTAATAAAAAGGAAATATTTGAATGATACAAAATGGTGTTCTATGAAAATAAATTAGTTTTGGATAGTAATTCTTATAGATTCAACCTAAATTTAGGGGTATTTTGGGTAGAAACGTGTTTTTTTATTTAACGCATCTGTTAAAAGCTGAATAAAGCGGTTAGGATTGGTTCCGCATTGGTTTCAGTTCAGTTAGGAACTGGTTTCTGGCCCTTTAAGTTAGTATTCCTGTGTAGGATTTTTAAGATATCATAAAAAATGGCTACTTTTAGTAGAACCCATTTGAAGCGTAGCTGATCACCGTATGACGTCCAAAGGCATTTACCATTATGATTGGATCGTGTGGCGCTATTTTTCTTCTTCTTTTTTTAATAGCCTTTACGGTCTCTGTGGGTCGTGCACATCCGTCACAGTCCGATCAGCCCGTCCCAGTGGCAGTCCCAGTCCCAGTCCCATTTCCAGACCCAGAACCAGACCCATTGCCAGCGTCATATCTAATCAACGACAGCGACGGGTGTCGAGAGTGGTAAACGGGGGGGGGAATTCGTCAGAGGAATTGAAATGGAAATGGGAATGGGAATTATGACGCCCACTAATTGTGTGAGAAATCGATTTAGCGGCGAGATCTGTCCCCTGCCACCCCCATCCACCCCCCATTCTCTGTGTTGTAAGTCCGATCTGGGAGAACTTTTTGGTACAATCCGTTGACCTTCGCTCAAGCGACAACTTCCGTTGACGTCAGCAGCTGTCGTCCATCAGCGATCAGCGACGAAGATCGTCGCAAGTAAATTATATTGCCGCACGCTCCCCCCCCCCCATCTCATTCCTGCCCCTCCCCCTGGCAATCAGCCCTTTTCCGCCCCCCGGAAGCTGCAAAGAGTTCTCGATGGAAGTGGAGACCAGCTTATGATACCCTAAAAAAAATCACATTTATTTATTTTTTTATTTAAAACTCTATAAAAAAAATTCTAAAAATGCATAAAAAAATTAGTCATCCTTTATAGGTTTCTTTATTATATTATTATATACAATTTAATGGTTATTGTCGATTATTAAACTTTGAGGAACTGCTATCTTTACAAATATTAGTCATCATTTGTAAACCCTATTTATGTTAATGTAAAATAAAATGTAGCTATCGATTCGGGTGTTGCCTATCTCAATAATCGGCAATTAATAAGAAAGATTTATCGTTTAAAATATCGATAATTTGTTAAAATCATGTTACGCTTCGGTTAATAAAATAAGCTGTGCTTAAAGTTAGTGCAACATGAAGTTCAGGCACAAATATCATCGAATAATTTCATAACCTATCGGCTTTTATCAACTTGAGTGCAGGCTATCGAAATAATCGGTAATTAAAGTCAACTGTGGCACTGATTGATCGATTAATTTGGAAAGGTTCACTAGTCCAAAGTAAATAATAGAATTGACACTAATCGATGAATTTATCATGTCGAAATTAATAATAAATTGCCATTATCGATAGGTTTAATTTTGGAAAATGTTCATTGTTTTTGGTACGTAGGGAGTTTCTTTTTTTTAACCAAGGGTATCTTGACAAATAGTTTGTAGGCAGTCTATTCCAAGGTCCAGTCTCAGTCTCAATCGCAAATCGGAGACCCTTCGGAGTCGGCTTCGATTCTCGAGTGTGCGCAATTTGCGTCATTTGCTCTTGTCGAAGTTGTTTGTTGGCTTCAATTTTTTGTTGTTTTGTTTTTCAGCTGGTTCTCCGATTCCACGGCTGGTTTTGTTTGTTTCGCGTTTGCAATTTTCCACTGAATTGAATGCGAGTCGACGATCTTGCAAGACCACAAATCTACACGGAAAACAATTTGGGGATAGTTTTCTATAGCAAAAAAGTGGTGATTCTCGCTGTTTAAATCCCATTTAACTTGCTGTACAAAAAGTAGGCAATAAAATATTTTAAAGCATACTTTTGGGCTTTCAAGTTGGTGATTTAAAATCGTTAAACTTTTATTAAAAAAAAAAGCCAATCTTTGAAAAAAAAATTTTGTGTAAAATATTTAAAATATGGTTATTAATTTTTATTAGTGATTTGGTTTACCATTTAACATAAAGACAGGGATTTTTGCGAACTCAAGGTCAAAGTTGTCAATTTGTAGCATTTCTTCCCACTTGCACTTACAGGGGAGTGAACCTAGGACCTTCTAGACTTTTTGCACAAATCCTCGCATATAGTTATTAATATTATAATTTTATAATATTTTTTTCTCTGTGCAATGCATCTTGCGTGCCAGCATATTTGTCATTCTTGTAAGTGCAGGCGGCTCCCTGCCCCTTCTTAACTCCTTCTTAACCCCCTCCTAACCCCTTCTTGGCCTCCGTTTCAGACGCCTTAAAGGTTATGTTGTTCGGTTGCATGTCCCCAAGCGATGGCACCCGAAACACACGCGCCACCAGCAACATGCAACATGCAACGTGCAACATGCGTGTGGGTTGTGGCTTTTGATTTACACTCGACTGCCGGGTTTTCGTTTACTTAGTTCTAAATCTGAATTCGCTTGGCAATAACCAGAATTTCCTGGTTACCAAAGAGGCGTAATCGCCAAAACAAACCGAAAATATTTGCTTTATTCGATTCCAGTTAATTGCAGCTGCAGTAAATGAACGGCTAGCAAAGTGACACTTGGAAAATAAAATTATACAAAATGAGGTGGAGTTAAGAAAACATTTGCCAGGCCAGCTGTAAAGGCCTTTTTCCAATGAAATTATAAAAATAGGAAAGTTTTAAGATTTCTTTTGTGATAAAAGATTACAATATTGAGGAAAATAAATGAATTCGGCACATGTCTAGATAAAAGCATCATAAAGTAGTGCCAAAAATAGATATCGCAAACTTTTCCATCGCAATTCAGTGAACTGACACAAGGCAATAAAGAAATTAGCAAATATATGAAGGTCTATTCAGAACTCATTCCCGAATCTTCTAGTACAGTAAGGCCCCCAAAGACGCGCCCAAAATGCGAACATGTTCTGGCAATTGCCGCGATAAGGCGCAACAAGAGCACTTGTGCAGGGCAATAGATATCGCCTTCTAATATTAGATGGCCACAGTGGAGATAACCGAAGAACAGATAAAGAAATTGGATAGGTCTCTTTGATCAGCGAGAGGGGATGGGGTGGCCAATTCGATTGTGGCTGCACTGGGAGAAAAAGCAGTTGCATTAAATTAATCAACAAAATTGTATAATACTGGATTACAGTATTAGTGTTTTTAAATACTTCTTTAAAGTATTATTTTTTTTAAATACTATTTTATAGTATTATTTTTTGTTTTTTAATACTTTTTTATTCGAGTTCTTTAGTACTTTTTTTTAAATATTTCTTTTTTTTTTTGATTTCTTGTTTATAATAATTGATTAAGTATTAGTGTTTTTTTTTAATATTTTTAATATTCTATATTAAAATATTAAAAAAAAAATTTTTTTTATGGTATTAGTTTTTTTTAAATATTTTTTTCTAGTGTTAGTGTTATTAAAATAATTATTTATAGCATCGTTTTTCTTAAATATTTTTTTTTATAGTATTACTCTTTTTTAAATATCTTTTTATAATTATTTTTTATAGTATCAGTGTTTTTTATTACTTTGTTATAGTGGTAGTGTGTTTTTAAATACTTTTTTATAGTATTAGTTTAATTTTTTTTAACTCTATTTAATAATATTTGTCTATAGTGTTAGTGTTTTTTAAATTTTTTTTTAATATCCTATTATAAATTACCAAAAATAAGCTAAAGTACTTATGGCAACCTACTTTATCCTCTAGATAGCTCACATTCCATAGATAAATATATGCGTTGTACCTCTTCGTCAGTGCTTGTGATAATAGAACACTTAATTTTCCAACCAATTTGCGATAGAGACCCCTTGCCCATTGCAAGACCCTGCCTCATTCCGTATGTATCTTTGCATCTTTGCGGCTTTCCACTCCATTCCAGAGACCATATGACAGGCTATATGAGTCGCAGCTAGGGATTGGGATTGGAATTGGATTCGGAGTTGGGTGCTCGGTCTCCATATCCACATTCACCATTGGGCTGCCTGCTTATCGGTTCAAGCCATCAGTGCGACTCCATAAAACACTTAGTATGCCTCCCCCCCCCCATTTGGGGGGCGTGGCTGGCAGGGGGCGGGCGTCAAGTGGTCAATTAATAGCACATAAATATTGTGACAGCCGCGCTCGTCATAAAGCCAAGTTCCCGCTCTGCGGTCTACGGTATACGGTTCCCAAAAGTTCCGAGGCAAAGGGGCTATCGATAGGTGTATATATATAGCGCAGGGCGGCATGGAAGATGGAGAGCTACCGATTAGAGACGCCGGCAATTTGCATTATGCAAATCAAATGCCAGCGGCAATTTGCCGCCGCAATTAGTCGCCTTGTCAGAGGATCGGCGACAAGGAGTCCGCGTTGGGCTTCCCAACCAAAAGACCCCGAGTTGGGCTATACACGGTGAAAAAAAGGAAGCTATTGGCAATAAAAGGCTCAAATTATTTGAGTTTTTAAGATTTTATGTGAAATAAGTTTTTTTAAAACCCAATTTCAGTAATCTTTTTTTTTTAGAAAACCGATATTGAATTAAAATCCAAAAATATATATAAAAAATTTTTTTCCGGTAAAATTGGTTTATGAATTATATTAGATCTTAAGATTTTATGAGAAATAGATTTTTTAAGGCCCACTTGATCTGAAATCTAAAATCTTAAATGTAGAAAATCGATATTGAATTGAAATCTAATAATATATATACACAATTTTTTCCTGTAAAACTCGACGTGTATTTACGATTCCCTCATATATATACTACATATGTATATCTTTCCATATTTGAATATAATGTTTCTGTTTTTTGACTGATAACACTTAAGAACTTATAAATATATATAATATTTTTTGGAAATCCCACTTTTATGCGCTAATACTTTCTCTTTATACATACATTTAAAGATGTATGTAAGTATTTTTAAAAAAGAATTTTTTTTTAATTTTGGAATTTATAAAATTTTTGAAAATAATGTTCGAATTTTGTAGATTTTGTCTATGATATGGGAAAATTCCGAATTTATTAGAAGGCTTCCCTGACTTTAAACCGTTAGTAACTTTTTTGTGGTTTTTGGTAAATACATTAATATTTTTCCCAGTGTATTTAGGGAACTGACAACGGTTAACTGGGCGCGGTTCTGTGAATCCTGCGGCTTTAGCATGTTTCAATCAGCGTCATTACTCCATCATGTTGTCGCTGTGTCGCCGCCTGATTTATGTGAAGTGGCCAGGATTAAGGATAGTGCTCTCCACTGCATTCGGTCCGCCCTCCCCCCCCCCCCCCCAAACCTTCCCCCCTTCCTACACACACACACATACAGGCATACGATCGTTTCTATACCGATCACTTCGGCTTTCAACTTCGTTTTGCGGCAGGCAATCGGTTGTTAGTTTGCGGAGCTTTGCTTGTTGCCGCTGTAACGGCGATGCCTCAGTTGCGCGAGTGCCGTTCCAAAGTCAACAAGCGGTCGATCGCCGCTCCCAACCGATCCGATCCGTTCCGATACGACGAACATATATAGTCTATAGTCAGCGATACGATACGATAAAAGCTCGTGAAAAACACACATATTTTTTTTGTTATTTACTTTTGCGTGTCGCGGTTCCGTTTTTAATATTTATTAGTGTGTGTTTTTTTCTATGGAGGACTCCCAGTAGTGAGCAGTAAGTGCGGGCAGGTTTATCCATCTGCCAGATAGTAGATATATATATATTTTATAAACTGACCCTAGGGGTTTGAGCACTGCAGACATGCCACATGCAACTACCATAAACAGCAGTTGCAGTGGCAGTTGCAGTTGCACTTGCCTTATGGCCATTATACAGTGAAGCCTGCGAGGCGCCGACAAAGGCATCATTAATCAAAAGTCGATAAACGATAAACTTTGACATGCAACGCAGCGATCTTCATAAATCAAAGGCGGTTAAAAAGGAGTAGAAACGCGTAGTTTTTATGGTATATGGGGATCTACACTTCCATCCCAAGCACTCCTTTGATTTATGGCCAATGCGGCGCACCGCCAACAAGTTAATTGAAAACGAGGCGTGACAGTGAAATTTGCCACCGCACGCCAACGGCCCATGAATATACATATCCATATATATATATATATATATCATATAGCGATCTACCCAAGATGTCCAGCCAGATCTTAACTGGATCTGGATCTCTGGCCAGCTAAGCGATTCCGATGAAGAGAGCCCCCCAAATGTGCCACTAAACTGACAGTTTTGGCCATAATAAAAAATTTAAAAGCCAAATACAAGGCAAAAGAGTGTGTGTGTGGAGTCTGGAAAATAAGTTGCCAACTTTAATTTATTGTGACATAACGGTATAATCTGACATAAATTATTGATAAGACGAGCGCCCATAAAAGTACAAGACAGTTGGCTTAAGCAATACAACACACAGACAACAGGCAGGCGCAGGAGGGGGAGGGGGTAGGAGGAGGGGGAGTGGCTGGAAAAGCTGGAAAAACTAAAGCGAAGCGAAGCAGTGTGCGGGGGGGAAATCGAGAAGGGGCTATTAGTGCAAACAACCCGAACTGAATTTGCTCTATTGAGCATGATATTCCATGATATTTACTTCAATCGATTATAATTTATCGTTTAAATGAGTTAGGAACTGCTTAATTATTGGTTAAATAATTTTAAACAAACCCATTTCGTACTCTCCACCCTTTTTTAACCACCTGACATTCCTTTTTTTACAAGGTGTGCTGTTTTATTTTTTAATTTTTAATATTCCCACAAAATTATCTACTAGAAATGCTCGGGAATAAATTAAATAAATTATTCTGGTCACATCTTTCCCAGTAATTAAATATAATTTTTTTTTATTATTTAAATGAAATATTTAACATTTGTTTATTCGCCAACAGAACTGGCATTAACTAAAAATGAGACATGTTAGCGAATAGATAATACAAATCAAGTAAAAGTAAAAAAAAAAGTCATGTGTTCACTCCCCCAAGTGAAGTGTGTTAAAATGCTTAAAAATTGTTGGTTATAACAAACTATGACCTCGAGTTTGCAAAAATCCTTGAAAAAAAATAAACTTGATACCAAATTATGATCAATTTAAAATCGATTTAATATCGATAGTACCCCAGTTCAAATTTCTAATGCGTCTTTCTCGATCCCACTCACGTAACTTAAGTCGCCAAATTGCTTTTTTTTCTTTGTTTCAAAGTCTAGAAATCTCCGAGAGAGAGAAATCAAGAGGGTTACAGTTTTCAATATCAATCTTACATTATTTCATGGTAAAAACCATATCAATTTGATACCGTCGTGCTTTTCTGTGTGTGTTGTTACAAATTTCTGAACTTTTTACAAAAATTCTTAATTTAAATGAGTTTAAAAAAATCGATATGAAACGTAGATCGATTTTACATTATTCAAGATGAATTTTAATTTGATATAAATTTGTAAAAACAGTATGGGTTTTGCATTACCTGAAATTTACATGGCCATATCGATTTTACGGGAACATGCTTTTTTTTCGTGTGTACCACTTTTGGGGTCCTCATTTCCTCTTGCCGGGTTTCTTGGAGTGTCTGAAGTTATTGGGCCAGATGATCTATCCGGCCTGGCTATTAAATTGTACTACCCATTTCGGATTTATGGTCAGGGTATAACAACGGCCAAAAAGCGAGGCAACAACAAATACCAGTGCCGCTTATAAATCATTTGGCTAACAACAACTGGTCGGCGCTGCAATTGGAGTTCGCTGCAGTTGGATCTGGAGTCGGAGTTGGAGACGGAGTCCGCGTTGCTCTCGGCGTCTGCAAAAGTATCTTTTGGATCTATTATTTAACTTTTATGTGCGCATAAATGCGGCGATATGATGCCGATGACGACTTGAAAACTGGCTAAGGAGCTCCGAGCCAGTTTAAATCTTTTTTTTTTTTTTTTTTTGCAAACTGCGACGGGTTTCAATTTTCCGTTTTGAAGGAGAAACAAAATCTCGAGCGTGTCTGCTGCACTTTCATGTTAATTAACAAGAAACTTTTATCAGCGGCGCGATTAAGCGAATGCCACTTCTAACGCCCCAAGCCCCAGATCCCTCATCGCTATCCCCGAGTCTTATCCACATATCATATGGCCCCAAGTCGCAGTCAAAGTCCCAGCCCACCATTCCACACTCCACTCCACAGCATCCATTGATCCATTCAGATAAGCGTCGACACACAACAAATTGTGGTCCATAAATTTGCTGCATTTCGAATGGCCAAAGAAGCCACAGGGAGATAAGATTGCTCTGGGTGCGGAGATCGTGTGACGGAACGGAATTCAATATTCCATATTGATACTGGCCATGTCGGTCGACGGGAGATTGCGTTGATTAATCCAATTTGGCGAATTTATAAGATATCTCGGGCCATATTGATACGGGACATGTCAGTTGAAGTACAGATTACAGGGAGATTCATTTAGATTGCGAAATTATCTCCATAAATAAGCAATCAACTTACTTTCTACACCGAAAAGAAATATACTAAACTTTATTGCTTATCTCAAAAATATCCTAATGAGATGAGCATTATCTGAATACTCTTAGAAGTTTTATAGAACTTACACTACAAAAGAGATACTTTATAATATTTAGTATGATATAATATTATTTAGTATTAATTCAATGTCACTCTTTAATACTAAATCTAGTATATTTTAATACATGTTTTCTTATGTGTACGAAAGTTAAAAAAACATTTCGGAATTACTAATGAGGGTAATCATAAATTAGAAGTGAGTTCCCGAAAGAAATGGCTTGAAATGATTAATTTTAGATGAGTATTACCTAAATACTGTTAGATCTAGTATATTTTGGTACATGTTTTTTTTTTTGGTGAGCGGAAGATAAAAAAAAAAACATTTCGAAATGAATAATTGGGATAATGATAAATTAAAAGGGAGCTTGAAATGATTAATTTTCGATGAGTATTACCTGAATACCGTTAGAAGTATTATCGAATTTACACTACCAAATATAAACTTTATAATGTTTAGTCTGAAATTAATACTACATTATTTAGTATTGTTTTAATGCCCCACTTTAATACTAGATTTAGTATATGTTTTTTTTTTGGTGTGCGGAATATAAAAAAAACATTTCTAAATGAATAATGGTGTTAATCATAAATTAAAAGTGAGTTCCCTAAGAAGAAATATCTTGAAATGATTAAGCTACACGAACTTCTATGTCACGGCTACAATATTTACACAGGGCCTGTCAGCCAAAATAGATGCGAGTCATTAATTTAGATTTGTTTAAGTTACAGTAGGTCGTTAAAATACGTGTATGGGCGTCTATGGATTATTTTTAATGGCTGATCAATTAAAGTAATCTCTGGTGGTCCATAAATTATAGCTTGTCCAAAGAAGTCGAGAAATGATAAGTGTGTTTCGAGTTCCCTGGGTGGCGGAGTTCAATAATGAAATTTAAAATGTCAACCATAACAGATTAGGTTGATTTATTGGAAAATTTCCCCTTTAGGAGTAGACAATATTTGAAATCTTTTTTTTGGAAATACATTTGTTTATATTTCGATTGTTTTAAGTAACAAATCTTTTGTATAAACCTAGAAAATTTAAAAATATAACGTTTTTTGGAATGTTTTAAACTTAAAATTTAACTTTTGATAATACAATTTTCCTTAGTATTTTAAAATGTTCTAGTATTTTCTTTAGTATCTGTTTTAAGTAACAAATCTTTTGTATAAATTTAAAAAATTTAGAAATAAACGTTTTTCGAATGTCTTAAACTTAAAATTAAATTTTTGATAATTAATACAATTTTCCTAAGTATTCCGAATATATATCATAGCACTCTAGTATTTTATTAAAGTAAGTAACTAAGTTATTTGATCTATTTTTCAAATACAAACTAAAATCCCTCTCTCTCTTTTCCTTGCAGGTATGTTGTTTCAACTGTCGCTTAGCTAAAAGAGATTACCAGAATCTCGATTGGAATAAGGAAAATATACCTAAAACGTGCAGCGCGAGAAAGCAAGAACAAAAGACTTAGGCAAAGAACTCGTCGCCAGCGGAGGTGGACGGCGGAGGACCAGGAGGAGCGGCTGAGGGAGCGGGGGGAGGAGCGGAAGCGGTGGCCATGGCCCTGTTCCCCTCCTCTTCGCGGCCGCGGACGCTCATGGAGCAGCTGCTGGCCCGCAAGATTGAGGCGGCCGCCGCTGCGGGTGGAGCTCCCTCGACCGCTAATGCCACCGCCGCCGCCCCCGCATCTCCTTCCGCTTCCGGCTCGGCCACGCCCTCGCCCACATCACCCAACCCACCGGGCATGGGAATGGGTGTGGGTGTGGGTATGCCCCTGCCCCTCCCCCTGACCTTGGGACTGGGCCTGGGTCTGGGCATGGGCGTGGTCAGCCGCCTGCGACGCACCGACTCCCTGGACTCCACCAGCAGCCTGGGCTCGCTGGCCTTCGGCGAGGACGTCTGCCGCTGCGACGACTGCCTGCTGGGCATCGTCGATCTGTACGTGATCAGTGCCGCCGAGGCGGCCAAAAAGAAGGTGAGCTATCAAGGTTTTACCATAAGTTGGCAGTTATTTGTCAAAAAAGCTAGGACAACATAAAATCAATATGAAACGTAGATCGATTTTACATTATTTAAGATCAATTTTAATTTGATATGCGGCCAGGTAAATTTGAACTGGTCGAAAAGAGTATTTAATGTAAAAACGATATGGGTTTTGCATGAGCTGAAATTTACATGGCCATATCAATTTTACGGGAACATGCTTTTTTGTGTGCACAAGTTAGACAAGTGAGATCGTCATTTTATTATTTATGGAATAATTATATCGAAGGAAAGCTATTCCAGTAAATCACTATAGCTATTTCTAAATTTACTGGAATACACATATCGTTTTTCCCATGAAATAATGTAAGATTAATATTGAAAAATTTTAGTTTTTTCCTCTTTCCCTTCCTCGGAGATTCTCTGACTTTGAAAAAATGAAGAAGACATTCGGAATTCAAACGTGTTGTTTCAAACATATCAAATTGATATGTGCGATATCAAGTTCAAATTGATTTTGGATTTCATCAAATTGATCATAATTTCGTATCAAGTTTTTTTTGGGTGTACTAAAAAGTTTCATTTTGTGAAATGTTGTTTGGTGAACACACAATATTTAAATACTGAAATATATAAAAAAAAAACAGGTAAAGGCATAATAATTCGATAGGGGTCTTTATAAACCTTAAATTTGTGATCTCCACGATCGTTATAAAGCTTTCTGATTGTCTCCATGAAAAGCTTCACCTGGGGAGGTTGTCTTCGCTATAAAGAAGCTCCTTACCTGGTACTGGCTTTCAATGGTGCTGCCAGAAAATACTGGTTAAAAATGTTAAATTTAAGAAAAAAAAATTTTTTTAAGTGATTTCTAAAAAATAATTTCTAAACACAATGGAAGATCAGTTGGAAGTGCAACAATTTAGAAATAAGACAATGGACATAAAATAATTTTAAAAATTAATATTAAATTCAATATATTTAGTACATATTTTTAGCGCTGGCTAATTTTTAGCTTTTTAGTAGCTAGAACCACATCGCTAGCTTGGACTGTTGGACCGGTCCAGCCGGAAAGCTTCGCTTCCATCCCATTGACGTCACTAGCATCTCAGATACAGACAGAGATAGCGAATGAAGCAGAGCAGAGCAGAGAGAGAGAGAGGGAGAGGGAGCGAGAGCGAGACAAAGAGAAGCCGCTCATGCGTAAAGCGTGGATCGTGTGAAAATGAGATCGTTCAACTGATAAGCGAAATTGGTGCAGAGAGGGGAGGCGGAGGTTAAGTGGGCGGAGGCCTTGAGAGATTTCGGAAGATTCGAAAGATTCGGAAGAGAGCAATCTTAGCAGACTCTTCTTCCCAGAAAGATCTCAGCCCAGAAGATTCCTTCCCAGTTGAAAGAGGTCCCTATTGCTTATGCAATTTACAATATATATTTTCCCAATTTAATGGCCCTAAACTTTCTCCTGGAGAAAGTGATTTGTGAGTCATATTTAATAAGGATCTTGTTGGCGATCTCAAGAAAGTTTCTTCTCTTTTATTGCCCTGCTGTGGACTTTTCTTAATGAACCTCAGTATCTTTTTTCTCTCTGCCCAATTTTGTTTATTTACATTCAAGCTCATGTTTGCTGATTTACAAAGCCAACTTCCCATGTTCCCACAAATAAACAATGATGTGCAATTATTCGTATATAACAATGACCAGGCATTATAGGGTAACACATCATATTATAGGGTTTCGTAGAAAGAAATTTATATTTTTTTTAAACTTTAGAAATTTTACGCTTTGTTTTGGCTAATACTACTTTAGAATCTCAAGTTCCCAGTCTTGTGGGTTTTTCCCTTGCAATATTAAGGAGCTGTGACCATATCGTAACGGCATTTTCCACTGATGTAGGATCTTGTTATCATTGACGTCACGGCCCGGTGGCCTTGATCATTAAACTACGTCATCGCGGGTGAGTCTAGGCCAACTAATGAGCTTTGTTCCCCGGGTTGGGACCCCTCTCTCTCTTCCAGGTGATAATTCTGTGCCTGGGTGCACTGAGAAAAAATGTTCATTTAATCAATTAAACCATTTCTGTTTAAGATGTATATATGATAAGAAGTAAAACATTTAAGGATCAATGGGATTTATTGGGATTAGTTTTTGTTTAGGAAAATTATATGATATAATGAAAAAATTTATCATGAAATATATTACTGATAAAAAATACATTTTTTTAGAATTTTTTTTAATAAAATCAAGAATATATAATGAAATATATTACTGTTTTGATTTGACTTTTAAAAAGGTAAATTAATATTTTTAAAAATATGTATACTTTTTTGAAAAATTTAATTTTTTTTTTAAATATTTAAACTATTTTGGAAAATTTTAATTTTTCTTAAAAATAGGTATACTTTTTGGAAAAATGTATAATAAAATGCAAAATATATAATGAAATATATTATTCTGATTTGATTTAAAAATATGTACAAATTTTTAAAAAATAGGTATTAACAATTTTTCAGAATAATATATATGTAAATTATAGAAACTTTTTTTCCAAAGTGCAATTATTATTTTTTTGAGTGTACCACCCCCAAATTATCGTACTCTGCCTTATCAGGCTGAGCTCTCGGACTTGGGATTGAATTTCGATTGGATTTGTGGATTTTTGGATTGGTAGGACTCCCGAAACAGAAAGCTGGTGTTGCTGCTGCTGTCGTGTTGCTCCCGTGTTGCTGTTGCTGTTGCTGCTGCTGCTGCTGCTCATCGCCGGCGGAGCTCTCAGCGAGTTCGGTTCGGTTTGGCTCGCTTGGGTTCCGTTTTTTAGAGCAGAGTCGACCAGTTGAGCTTTTGCTGCGATCGCGTGCGGCTGGCTCGGGGTCTCGTCTCTGGGTTTTATTTGTCATTGTTATTGTTATAGCTGTTGGTAGTGCTATTGCCCGTACCCGTACCCGTATCGTATCGTATCGTATCGCCGACTTTCCGCGTGTGCTTCCACATACTATATCTCTCACCGCACCGCGTCTATATGTATATATCCACCCAATATGCTTGTGTTTTCACCGCGGCTCTGAGCGCCCCTCTCTGTGTGTCAAGCCAATGCCAGAGACCGCGTCAAGCGGCCCACCAAAAAAACAAAAATATCAAAAAAAAAAAAACAAAAACAAAATTAATTAATAATAAACAGCCAGAGCAACAGCAAAAGCAACACAGCAGCAATATTATTAACCAGCGCTGTATTCCAAAAATATTATAATTTTTTTGAGTTTTTTTTTTTGGTTTTTAATAAATTTTATTTTGATTGGTTGCGTGTGTGATTCTCAAATTATGTATTTTCATTTTCAATTCGGCCGAAAGTCACAGGAAGAAAGCTGAAAAGATTCCATTGTTCTTGATTAAAGAAGATCTTGATCTAAATTTTATACAAAATCTAAAGGAAGATAGCAGAAACGATTGCAAAAAAATTATAATCATTCTTAATTTAATGCTAACTGCCTTATTGCGTGTTTATTTAGCTTAATTAAGCCGATTTTCTATTTTTTTTAACTTTATAAATAATACAATTTAGAACAGCTAAAAAACCTCATTTAAATACAAGTTTTGCAAATTTAAATTGCTATTAAGAAACTAAAAAATTTATAAACTTAAAACTTAAAAAAAAAGTCACCCCATAAATGAATATTAACATTTAAAAAAATTTACACTAATAATAAATGTATAAACTTAAAACTTAAAACCCAAAAATATATATTTATGTATACTTCCAATATACAAAAATAAAACTAAACAAAAAAAATTTGTTTAAAACATTTTTAAAAATTTCCTGTGTCTGTGTGTGATTTTTTTACCGTGTTTTTTTTTTGTTTGTAAATTAATAATAACAATTCCAAAAGAATCAAGTGGCAAATTGGGTAGTCTGCAATGTGTTGCTGCTGTCGATGTTGCTGATGTTTCGTGTTGCTGCTGTCATTGTAAAGTGTGTTAATTGAAGCACGCGCCGAAAAGCGCCTAAAGAAAAGAGCGAGAGAGAGAGAGAGAGAGAGCGAGAGAGGGAGAGGGGAGACAGAACTCTTATACTAGATGACTGAAATAGCAAACTGACTTTTGCACCGAAAATCCGAGTATTCAGGTTTATGTAAACATTTACACACTATATAAACGACGACGTCAATGAGAACGCCCCTCCCCCTTCCCCCGCAGACACCAATCCCCCCCCCCCCCCCTGACCAAATAAGCCCCGAGTGCTACGCAATTTGGGAGCTACACCCACCCACCCATCCAAACACCCCAAAAAATTAAATGTGAATTATATAATTGAAGAGCAGCAACAGCAACAGCACCTTCGGAAATCGTGTTCATTTGCGTACGAGCAGCGAATTCGGCAATTGAAGCTCATTAAGTAGCCGAAAATGGAACTAAATCAACCCCAGACACCCCCCCCCCCCTACACCTTAATTGGTGCTTGATCGTTTCAATAACATCCGCCCAACCACCCACATCCACAGCCCCACACTCACATCTCGAGGCCCAAAAGCGAGTCCCAAAGCCAAAATCCATTCTGTGCGTCAATGGAACACTGCAAAAAAAACAGGGGGTAGAGCTCAAATTTGGGTGGCCATCAGGAGATCCATATACAATGTGAATTTTAATCGATTTTATGGCCATCCTGCACACAAAAGCAATCATTAAACTCAATTGGGCATGCCCAATTACCGAAATGAATGTATTCGCTTTGTAGTTCGGCTTTTATTATTATAATTTCAGCACCTATTATGTTTTTTTTTACTATTTTATTTACTTGGGATATCAGAATATTAATTTTTTGTAAATTTTAAAATTAAAATTATAAAAAATGTTTATATTTTTGGCATCGAGTTCCTAACTTTAATACTCAGAAATTAATTTTAAAAGAAATGATATTTTTTCCTACCTCATAGGACACAGAAAAAAAATCGATATAAACTAGATTCAATTCTACCTTTTTCATATCATAAAAAGATGATTCAAATATATCAACTTGATATTTTAACATATCAATTATTTTTTTTATACCAAAAAATACCAAAAGTATACCAATAGAATTTTTGGCACAAATAATGGAAAATAAGATAAAAATAATCCTTTTTCACATCAAAATGATATGAATATGTTAATATTACAAAAATATCAAATTGACCTGCGCTTATCAATCTGATCTTTTTTCTGTGTAAATTTGAAGTTCTACAAATATTTTAAATTTGGAAATTAAGTATAATATCAAGATATCGAAAAAATATCAAATTGATCTGCGCATATCAATCTGATCTATTTTCTGTGTGAATTCTAAATTCTAAAAATATTTTAAATTTTTAAATTACGTACAAAAAATACGTTATAAAATATATCGATTTGAAAAGATATCGAAACATTTTCCAGCGCCCAAATAGAAGAAGAGAAACAGAGACTCGCACTCAGAGAAAGGGAAAGAGTGCGATGAGGCGATAAAGAGCGAAGCGGGAGGTTGAAAGCAAATTGTTTACTTTATTAATTTTAAGCTTTTGGTAGTTAAAACGAAAAAAAAGCGAAGAAATACTGAGAGAAATTGTTATGCGAATGTGAATGGCGCGCATTAAGCGCGTAGTGTCCATTTTTGAGAGTGGGTGGTGCTGTTAATTCCAGGGGGGCAGTGCGGGGGAAGGGGGGTGGGGCCGCCAAGTGGGGGTGGCGATTGCAGGCATTACGTACAACCGAACACACGATCTAATGCCGCCACATATATGCACAGTACATAGCGCCGATATATCGAGTCGTTATCTGTGTTTTTTGTTGTTGCACTCGCTGGTGTTGACGGCATCGAAGATTGTACAATTGTTTCTATTAGATAACGAGCGAATTTATATCTAAGGATGGATCGCAATCCGAAGCCAAGCCCAGCTAAGTACGAAAAGATAAGAGATCTACTCAGTTGTGAATCACTTCAGTCTTTATAAATAGCCTATGTATTTGCCCCAGCAGAAAGTAGCATTAAATAGAGAAATATCACACTTACCAAACTTATTAATAAAGCTAAAAAAAACCAAGTTAAAAAAAGAAGAAATAAACTTAAATTTAACCCATTTCATTAGTCGCATAATCAGCTAGTAACCACTTACTTCTGAATTTAACCCATTTCATTAGTCAGTACATTACATTAGTCGCATAATCAGTTAGTAACCACTTACTTCTGAAGCCCTTGCTCAACTTTACTTGGACTTGGACACCCAAGTATTCAGTTGAACATCACTAAGTAGAGCCCTTAACTGGAAGATCTAAGTACTCAAGTACTTGGAGCTCTTGATAAACACAAATATACCTAACTAAATACTTAAGAAGGTCTTTAAGTGATATTACTCCCTTCCAGTATCTTTAATCTTGAACTGAAAAAGTTCCATCTTAACTGGAAAGATAGTCTTACCGTTAAGAACTCTTAGTTTTTTGTATAATCATAAGCTGGGATAGTTATCATCAATGAATATTATGAAGTATAAACGATCTTAAGATGGCCTTTAGGTAATATAACACTTCCAGTATCTTTAATCTTGAACTCCTTCGCAGACATGGAGGCACTGAAATAGTTCAAACTAAACTCGAAAGATAGTGTTCCCGTTAAGAACTCTTAGTTTTTTTGTATAGATATCATATTATATCATTTTTAGGGATAGTTATTATCAATTAATACTCCATATAAATGATATTGGGAGTTAAGTTTTTCGTAAGATCTATTAATAAGGTCTTTAAGTAGCATAACCCTTCAAGTATCTTTAGTTTTCTGTATAACCCTAATCCTATCCCAGTTATCATCAATTAATACTCCAAAGTATTAAAAATCTTGGAAGTTAAATTTTTCGTAAAACCTATAAAAACGCTGAATGTTCTGGAAGTGCTGATAGAGTCGAAACCCTTGTCCCACTTACATGCACTTAGCACTCGAGCCCTTGCAATGCCAACTGGCCCCGACTGCCGACTTGAATCGGAATTAGATAAGCCGAATATATAGTAGGCGATCGCTAAGTAGTACGTTATGCGGCTGTGATCTATTGTTGATATGGGAGTACCAAAGTTCTCCAGACGGCAGATACGCAAGGTTGTTGATGTTGCTCGTGTTGCTCATGTTGCTGTTGTTGCTCGTGTTGCTGTTGCTGTTGCTTTAGCTGTTGTTGGTTCGTTATCGCCTCGCGGCGACGGCGTCAACATTTGCAAATGACGTCAAATGTTATAAAGAAATTTCAGTTCGTATATATGGCCAGAGATGTAGGTACATATGTACATACTGTGTGTGTTGTACATATGTATATGCGGTATTGTTGCTGCTGCTGCTGCTGCTGCTGCTGTGCACTGGCGTAACTGGATAGCCGCGTCGCTGGCATTTCCATTATTATCATAATGTGCTGTTCGATTTGGGTTTCGGATCGGATTGGATTGCCTTGCCCGACTCTGGGCGGCGGTTTCGCTTGCGGTTGCCGGTTGATAGTTGCTAGTGTTGCTAGTTGCTGGTGTTGCTAGTGTTGCCAGTGTTGCTGGTTGCCGGCTGCCAGCTTCTAGCTTTCGGTTGCCGCAGATGGAGCTGCCAAGATGCCAACACGCTCCGACAATGCCTACTTAGTATCGTCTGTCTTTGCTTTTTGCGGACTGCGTTACATGGCATATACCTGTGTGTATGTCGAAAATATAATCAATTTTGATTGATGTGTGCGCATTACAGCACCAAAAGCAGTCAAAAGTCAAAGAGCCAGCTGCAACGAAGCGATAATACCCTGAAACGAAAGGGATTCCCTATTTTGCAGCAGGTTCAAGTGGAACTCCCATCGATCTTTGGCTTTACTAAGAGTCTTCTGCAGAAAACCTACTCATAAGCATGGGGAAGTTCCCATTGTGAACCCCACAAGAAGTGGGCTTCCGCTTGGAAATTCTTTTGAAAAGAATCATCAAGAATCAGATTTTAACCGATCTCTTATTTTGTTGATTTTTTTTGCTATAATAGACAAAGCTTATATCAATTTCATACCAGTTTCAAAAATATCTAAAATACACTCATAAAAATTTCTTTCTAAATTTTAGAAATATCGCCTTTGAATCGACCAGACTTCAAATTCAGAAAAAATATTTCTTGTTTTTAGTAAATTCGCCCTCAAATATAAAAATTCTTTTTTATACCAACTTAAGAAATATTCTTTCTTGGAACAAGAAATATTCTTTCTTGGAACAAGAATAATTTTTTCTTGTCTTAAAGACGTCTTTCTAAAAGAATATTTCTTGTTTTAAGAAATGTATTTTCTTCAAACAAGAAAGAAATCACCCCAAAAACAAGAATTACTTTTCTTTTTTAAGAAATATTTTTTCTTGTTTTTAAGGTACCTTTATAAAAAAAGTAAAATAAGCAAAAATTCAAGAAACAATTTTTATGGAATTTTTATGGAATTTTATGGAATTTTTCAGCTTTTTTTTTATGAGTGTAGCTAAGTATTATATAAAATTCCACTTTTGATATAGAATTGGTATTCAAAAATCTAACCTTTATAATATTTAGTATGAAATGAATACTAAAGAGCTCAGAAATTATATAGTATATTATATTTTAGTATTAATTCGATATCACACTTATATACTCGACCTAGTAAATAAAAAAATTTTTAAAAGTTCGAGTTAAGTTTGAGTTAAGTTAAAAGTTAAAGCTAGAGTTGTTTTTTTTTTGGTGTAGTACTTTGAGGACCCACTGATCTATAGCTAAAGGGTATTTGGGTGGCTAGCAGACCCAAAAGCTTGTTATGATCGCTTGTAAAGATGTGGTTTTTAGGCGCGAACGGGTTCGCAAATGCGCAGAAATCAAAATGCAGCGACAGGCTCTCCAACTCTCCGCCATTGGCTGCTCTCTCTCGATCTCTATCTGTATCTGGTACCTGGTATCTATATCTCCGAATTTATGATAGTTGCAAGCGGTATAAACGGTCAAGTTCCATTGGCAAGCGCCGCCCCACTGATGCACTTAACCGAGTGCCGTGGGCCACATTCCATGTAAGATGTCCGTGTGCGCCCTTAGCCAGCCCAAGAATCCCAATCCCAATCCGAATCAGAAGCAAAAGAACGGAACGACGAGACTGCCGGCGCTGACAACCGGAAACGGAAGTGGAAGTGGAACTGGAACTGGAATTGGTATAACCTTGAACGGCAGGACCAAGGGCTCCGTAACGCCACCCACTCCGCCGCCCTCACCGCAGGTACGGATCTACGAGGACTTTGACAGGATGAGCGCCAAGGAGGTGTACTACAATGAGGCGGGCAAGAAGGTCACCGTGAAGCTGCTCCACTTTCCCGACGTGCCGCCCGAGGAGATAGCCAAGTTGAAGTTTGAAGATGATGACGAGGAGGAGGAGGAGGAGCAGGAGGAGGAGGAGCTGGAGGAGGACAAGGGTGACGAAGCCGATGAGGATAGCGATACGGGACGCAGACCCAAGTCAGCGGAGAGTGAGACGGAAACGCCGAGGAGCCCCGTGGAGGCGACTGCCCAGCCCTCCAGCTCCTCCAAGAAGATCTTTCGTCGCAAACTCTCCGGCAACAATATGCAACCGCGGAAGTGCAGCCTGGCCTTTGCCCAGGCCCACGGCATCCGGCAGCGGGCGGAGAAGAAGCTATCGATGCCCACGATTAGCATTACGGCCAATTCCGGCGACCATGTGGCCCACAATGGCGTGGGCCTGCGACTGGGACTTGGCCGGAAGCTATCGCAGCAGCACTCGCTGCCCGACTCCCCATCGCCCACGCACCTAGGGCCCCGCCGCTCGCACTCGCCGCTTGGGCAGAGCCTGTGCCCCGGCTACATCCAGTACTCCAGGTCGCTGCTGGAGGTGCCCATGCCCCGCGACTATGGGTACGCCAGCAGCGACGATCTCAGCTCCGAGTGGGACTCGGATGTGTCCACCTCGGCGGGCGGCTCGGCAGCGGGCTCCGGGTCGGGCTCATCGTCGCAGGCCACAGCTGGCAAGAAGGTAGGATGGGCATTCGTATTTGGAAAATTTTAAAAATCTTCATTTTTTCGATTTTTTTTGTAAGGGGTAGCATCACAATTTTTTGAAAAAAATTTCAAAAAAATAAATTTTTTTTCTGGAAACGCCAAGTTTTAGATAATTTAACTACGAGTTCAGGAAGGTATCACATTCCATATTCGGACAATTATTGCCATTATTATGGCCAAATACTAACTTTTTTATTGACGGAAAATGAAGATTTAAATTTTTGGCCAAAATGTAATTTTTTGTAAAATTTGTTTTTGCTATTACTTTTGCAATAATGGTCCCACATTAAAAGGCGAACTGTTCTGAGCAGATAACAACCTTATTATTAATATCAGTGCACTCTCCGGCTGATTTGGAAAATTTTAAAAATTTTCATTTTTTCGATTTTATTGTAAGGAGTAGCATCACAATTTTTTGAAAAAAATTTCCAAAAAATAACATTTTTTTCTGGAAACGCCAAGTTTTAGAGAATTTAATTACGAGTTCAGGAAGGTATCACATTCCATATTCGGACAATTATTGCAATTATTATTGACTTTTTTATTGACGGAAAATAAAGATTTAGATTTTTGGCCAAAATCTAATTTTTTGTAAAATTTGTTTTTGCTATTACTTTTGCAAAAATGGTCCCAAATGGGCGAACTGTTCTGAGCAGATAACAACCTTATTATTAATATCAGTGCACTCTCCGGCTGATTTGGAAAATTAAAAAAATTTTCATTTTTTCGATTTTTTTGTAAGGGGTAGCATCACAATTTTTTGAAAAAAATTTCAAAATAATTAAATTTTTTTCTAGAAACGCCAAGTTTTAGAGAATTTAACTACGAGTTCAGGAAGGTATCACATTCCATATTCGGACAATTATTGCCATTATTATGGCCAAATACTGACTTTTTTATTGACGGAAAATGAAGATTTCGATTTTTGGCCAAAATCTAATTTTTTGTAAAATTTTTTTTTGCTATTACTTTTGCAAAAATGGTGCCATATTAAAAAGACGAACTGTTCTGAGCATATAACAACCTTACTATTAATATCAGTGCACTCTCCGGCAGATTTGGAAAATTAAAAAAAATTTCATTTTTTCGATTTTTTTGTAAGGGGTAGCATCACAATTTTTTGAAAAAAATTTCAAAAAAATTAAATTTTTTTCTAGAAACGCCAAGTTTTAGAGAATTTAACTACGAGTTCAGGAAGGTATCACATTCCATATTCGGACAATTATTGCCATTATTATGGCCAAAATACTGACTTTTTTATTGACGGAAAATGAAGATTTAGATTTTTGGCCAAAATCGAATTTTTTGTAAAATTTGTTTTTGCTATTACTTTTGCAAAAATGGTCCCACATTAAAAAGGCGAACTGTTCTGAGCAGATAACAACCTTATTATTAATATCAGTGCACTTTCCGGCCGATTTGAAAAATTTAAAAAATTTTAATTTTTTCGATTTTTTTGTAAGGGGTAGCATCACAATTTTTTGAAAAAAATTTCAAAAAAAATAAATTTTTTTTCTGGAAACGGAAAATGAAGATTTTGATTTTTGGCAAAAATGTAATTTTTTGTATATTTGGACAATTATTTCCATTTTAATGGCCAAAATACTAGTTCTTTTATTTTTACTTATATTATTTATATTTCATGTTTTGAAAACATTATGATACACGAGTTTTATCTGTAATATACAAGTCTAAAACTATAGTTTTCAACCTAGTGAACAAACTTGAACTATTTTTATTACCACAACCAAATTGATGGATCAAGAACAATTATTTCCACGTGATTTCTTAACTGATCAACGGAAACGTGTGTTTACATGTGGCTGGAGTGATGGCAATTCAGCTAAAAAATCAGGCCATAAAAATGGGTCTTTAGTCAGCTGTCAGCTGTCTCATGCAATTCGATTCTCTGTTTTCATGCCAATAAACAAAAATAAAATAACTAGAGCGCATTTGAGCTTTATTCATTTTGATTTTTAAGTAGTACGGTATTTCTGTTCTTAAATCATACAAATCATTTGATTAATGGATTTACCCCTTTGATTTTTGCAGAGCTCCGGCTGGCGGAAGATCCGCAACATCGTCCAGTGGACGCCCTTCTTCCAGACGTACAAGAAGCAGCGCTACCCATGGGTCCAGCTGGCGGGACATCAGGGCAACTTCAAGGCGGGCCCCGAGCCGGGCACCGTGCTGAAGAAGCTGTGCCCCAAGGAGGAGGAGTGCTTCCAGATCCTCATGCAGGACCTGCTGCGGCCCTACGTGCCCGTCTACAAGGGCCAGGTGACCAGCGAGGATGGCGAACGTGAGTCTCTCTCTCTTTTATATCCTAAAAAAAGGTCTAATTCAGAGATTATAAAGTTAAACATAAGTAGTTCCTTGATATTATTTGAATAATCTATTATGATATTCATAATATTATCCATCTTTGAATAATCTATTATAATATTCATGATATTATCCATCTAAACTATCTTTATTTCCTAAAAAAAACTATTCCTTTCTATGTACTTTGATCTCATTCAGAGATTATCAATAAAGCTATAAGTAATCGCTTGATATTATTTGAATAATCTATTATAATATTCATGATATTATCTGTCTTAGAATAATCTATCATAATATTCATGATATTATCCATCTAATCATATTTTCTTTTTAGTTTTATTATTTTATTATAAGTATTCCTTTCTATGTACTTTGGTCTTATTCAGAGATCATCAAGTTATCTATAAGTAGTTGCTTGATATTATTTGAAAAATCTATTATAATATTCATAATATTATCCACCTGGTACTCCCTTAGTTTACCTGCAGCTTCAGGATCTGCTCAGTGACTATGTGCAGCCGTGCGTGATGGACTGCAAAGTGGGCGTTCGCACCTATTTGGAGGAGGAGCTGTCCAAGGCGAAGGAGAAGCCCAAGTTGCGCAAGGACATGTACGACAAGATGATCCAGATCGATAGTCAAGCGCCCACCGCCGAAGAGCACGCGGCGAAGGCGGTCACCAAGCCACGATATATGGTCTGGCGGGAGACCATATCCAGCACGGCCACGCTGGGCTTCCGCATAGAGGTGGGTTCTCTGTTTGATTCAAACTCATTCGATAATTATCGGAATAATTATCGGGCTTGTTTTCTGCTCTACAAGGCCAACTTCAAGTTGGAACCCATTATAATTTGTTTTCCGATAATTATCGGAATTTTATCGGGCTTTTTGACTAACTTGAACTAATTTAATTGTATTATCAGGGCATCAAGAAGAGCGATGGCACCAGTTCCAAAGATTTCAAAACCACGAAGTCGCGCGAACAAATCAAGTTGGCCTTTGTCGAGTTCCTCAGCGGTCATCCCCACATTCTGGTGAGTATTCCGGACTCTATCAACCACCTCGATAACATCATTAACTTGGCCATTTTGTTCGATAACAGCCCCGATACATCCAGCGATTGCGTGCGATAAGGGCCACTCTGGCCGTATCGGAGTTCTTTCAGACCCACGAGGTCATCGGGAGCTCCCTGCTCTTCGTCCACGATCAGACCCACGCCAGCATCTGGCTGATCGATTTCGCCAAGACGGTGGAGTTGCCGCCACAGCTGCGGATCGATCACTACTCCGCCTGGAAGGTGGGCAACCACGAGGATGGCTATCTCATCGGGATCAACAATCTCATCGATATCTTTGTGGAGCTACAGGCATCCATGGAGGTGGAAGCTCCATCCAGCCCATCACCAGTTGCTGGCGGGGATCATGAAAAAGAGGTGGAGGAGGAGTCGGGAGAAAGTAAACCCTGAAAGCAATTTTGGGGCTGGGCCCCAAGGCAAAGACATTTCCATTTTCCGAATCGATTAATCCCCAAAATCCTAGGCTAGGATACCCATTTTTTTTGTTTTTTTTTACAGTGTATAAGCAATTTGCTTACATTTAACCCCTTAAGTTTAAAATCAAAGACTGAAACCACAATAAGCATACATATATATACACACATACATACATACGTTTACTATATATAGGAAATATATAGCCTTATATGTGCTGCTGCTGTAGTGTAATTTATTCCCCGAGAGACCCGAATAGTTGGAGGACACCCCCCTCCCCGCGCAGGCAGTCGAAACTGTCGATCGTAACGATCCGAAAAGTTAACAAGAAGAACACCCAACACGCAACATGAGCTTAGCTTAAGTTTCTAATATAATGGTTATGCGACTACCTACTAAATACTACTAATTGTGCACTATTAAATTCAGTTAAACCAGAAAGTGTACTTGTTTTATTTTAGCTATGGAAAAAACAAAACCAGTGCTTTGCGCTTTTCTATTGTAACTGTTTGTTGTTGTGTTTTTTCTTACTTTAAATGGTATTTTAAATTTTAATACGTGATGAAAAATAGTTTTGTTTACCAAAATTTACTAAAGTTTATTCTCTTTGCAATCAAATTCATTTTTGAGGTTATGAAATATCCACCCGGCTCTCCAAATAAATGTAGACATGTAGAGATTTCTGAAACTCGGTAAAACAAATCGATTTGATCAAAAACTATCGGTATCATAAAATTCTCGTCCTTCGTCATTCGACTTTCGAATCACTGATTCAATTTTTAAATCATCTTAAGGTCCTACTCTCACCCTCTTATTCGGCGCGCATTACTGCATTTTAGGCATATCCAAAAATATTTTTCAAAAATAACGCGTTTAAGGGTCTGCGAAATGGCCTCAAAGTGTATTACTCATACGCACTGTTTGCTCTGTTAAAAAAGTTATTTTATTCTAGGTGGCGTAGATTTCATTACTCTTCCTTTTTAAACCAAGTATTCTAACGAAATTCCAAATTTGACAATGCTAGAAATAGGAGAATGATATTGTTCGAAAAAGCACTGACTGTCATACGTGTCGTATGAGTAATTTTCAAGGAATCTTTAGAACTATTTCGCAAGGTCTACATTTCTTAACAAAAATTTTTAGTTTTCGATTACATTTTTTTTACACTTCACTTTTAACTTTTACTTTTTTTTACACTTTAATACACAATATGAAGGAGTGAGAATACAATTTCATTTTTTGGACCGCCCTATTGTACAATGTAGATAAATACTGTAAAATAATGGAAGAAGTCGTGTAATGTAAAGTATCTGGTAGAAAAAAGTGTATTTTACACATCACTAAAGTGGTAGATGACTGCGATACTAGCGTGATAGCTTTTAAACCATCGATAGTGCAAGCTTTCTCGCCATAGCTACTATCGATTTCGTCCCAGCTCTAGTTTTGGCTCTTCAGTTAACAGAAATGTTAAGATACAACGTTTTTTTACATTGGCAGAGCAGCGGCAGCGCAGTCGCTGTTAACATTGCTGTTAGAAAAACGGTGAAATCTAACATTTGATCGCGCCAAAGTGGTGGAAAGGGGAAACTGGTCCAGCGCCCTCTATGGAGTGAATTGAAAATCATCGATTGGATCGACTGGATTTTTTAGGGTATCGGCAGCTCGAGATTTTTTAGGGGGAAAGCAGAGTTTTCATCTGGCAACACTGCTTTCCAGTTTTTTTATTCAATTCGCGAACTTGTGCCGAAAAGTTGTGCTAAAGCTAAAACCGCAGCTGCGAGAATCTGATAACCCACGCGGAAGTCGAGCAATTACCGAGTTACTGAGAAAATCAAGCAAAGTGAGTGGTGCGATGAACAGGTCGCTGATTCTGGGCAAAGTCAGGGAGAAATTGGTGGAGAGAATCGTAAGATTGGGACTTGGAATCCCTGTTGCTGTTGTTGTTGTGTCGTGTGAGATAATGATGTTCAATCCGCAGATTTGAGATTATTTCACAAGTTTTTTTTGCACATCACCGGGAGCATAGTTTCAGCTTCCTCTTTTTTTTTATTGGCACGTCCGCTGCACACTCACACACACACGCACACATGCTTAGCCGGCAAATGCGGAGGGAAAAGGGCAGAGAATGAAATCGAAACGAGAGGAAAATATTTGCCAATTCAGAAATATTTGTGATTTGCCATTAATTCGCCACGAATTCGCATCCATTACATGGCGAACTTTTGAATGCGAACGTGCCGAAAGTTCAATAAATTCAATCGTTGAAATGGGAACAGCCAAAAATTTGGCTAATTTATTATTCCGGGTTTCTTCCATTTCTTTCGCTCGGCGGCCATTTTGTAGAGTTCAGCTTTTCTCCGCTTCTCGATCTCTCCTAGTTCACTGCGAAATATCTGGAAGGGCAAAATTACACTTAAACTTGGGTAATTGCCTCATTATAATGTGGGTTTATAGAGGTTTTCAGTGATTTGTAGATTAGTCGTGGCTACAAATCAAAATTACTCTTTCAAAGTTGTGGATATATTTTACAATCTATTCAGATTCGAATTTTTAACGGTATTTTGTAATATCACTGTAAAAAATAGTGAAGAAATATTTAAATTCGATTTTTTAACGGAATTTCGTAATTATACCATAAAAAATAGTAAGGAAATATGTAAATTTCATTTTTTTTTAACGGTATTTCGTAATTATACCATAAAAATAGTAAGGGAATATTTAAAGTCCATTTTTTTATTGATATTTCGTAATATCACCCTTAAAAATAATAAGGAAACAGGAATATTATAATAAGGTTCAGTTTATATCAATTGAAATCAATTTCTGTAATGAATATTTTAATAAAACTATTTAAAATGGTAAATTTTCAAGATTAGAGTCTGTAATATTTCTATAAAAAAATATTTAAAAGTTATCATATTAAATACTTTCAGTGAAATAATTTTTAAAATGGAAATTCATTTTTTTAATCAGAAAAAATTAAGTAATTAAACTTTTTATTATTGAAGAACCATAAATGAATAATATTTGTATTTATGATTCACCGAAAATTATAAATATAGGATGTTCTATGAAAGATGTGGAATTTGTTGTTGACTTGTTGACTTGCACTTAGCGCAATTGTGTTACTATTTTATTCAAAGTATTTCCCCATTTTAGAGACCAGTTTCTAACCCACCCACACATAACACCCACATTACAGATGCCCCAGCTGCAGAAGACCGCTCCCGAATTCTCCGGCACCGCCGTCGTCAACGGCGTGTTCAAGGACATCAAGCTGAGCGACTACAAGGGCAAGTACCTGGTGCTGTTCTTCTACCCGCTGGACTTCACCTTCGTCTGCCCCACCGAGATCATTGCCTTCTCGGAGGCGGCCGCCGAGTTCCGCAAGATCAACTGCGAGGTGATCGGCTGCTCCACGGACAGCCAGTTCACCCATCTGGCCTGGATCAACACGCCCCGCAAGCAGGGCGGTCTGGGCAGCATGGACATCCCCCTGCTGGCCGACAAATCGATGAAGGTGGCCCGCGACTATGGAGTCTTGGACGAGGCCACTGGCATCCCCTTCCGCGGCCTCTTCATCATCGATGACAAGCAGAACTTGCGCCAGATCACCGTCAACGATCTGCCCGTCGGTCGCAGCGTCGAGGAGACCCTTCGCCTCGTTCAGGCCTTCCAGTACACCGACAAGTACGGCGAGGTGTGCCCCGCCAACTGGAAGCCCGGCCAGAAGACCATGGTGGCCGATCCCGCCAAGTCCAAGGAGTACTTCGAGACCACCTCCTAAGAAGGCTAACCGTTCGGATGGGCGGGGGGCGGCTGCTCCTGGCGAGCGGGAGCGCATTCGAATCGCAACCCCCTCCCCCGTCCAAGCAACTACATATTTTATATATCCTACATATTAACCCTAGAGCGTAGAGAGGAGAAGAAGGAGGAGAAGAAGGAGGAACCTGTGAGGCACCTTTCCCTGCAAAAGAAGTGAAAAACCACAGCAGAAGCTAAGCGGAAAGTGATTTATTTTTGTGCTTTTTTTTTTTGTAATTCACACCCACAATAAACGATTGTACGGAAGAGAAGACGGCGCACGTGGGTCTTTATCAAGGGGTGGCGGCGGGCGGACTTTCGCCTCAAACCCCGCGGGCTGGCTTATCATCAGCCGGGGAAACATTTCCACAAAAAAAGTGGGGAAAGAAATAAACTTATCACCGTCTGCGACTGGCAGTTGCGAAATGGCAAATAAACTGAATCAGAATGCCAAGAATGTCCCGCTGGGAAGTCGACGTCATGGCAGCTGCACAGAGAGAAAAATCAGGCGTGTCATTCTAGAAAATATTATCTTTCATGATTCATCATCACAAACTCATGAAAAACTCTATAATTTAGCAAAAAATTACATTACATTTGGTTACAAATATGTTATATTCATCTACGAGAACCTAAAGAAAACTCTTGAGATGTTCAGACTATATTATCAATCAAAACAATTCCATTTCCTAGGAAAAGAGCTATTAATATGACCCAAAATGTCCCTAATTCAGCTTGTAATTAAGTTCCTAACCCATTGACCATCTGAAAAATATCAAATGTATATCAGAATCACATAATATGGTCGTATAATGGATCATATTTTCTCCGAGTGCATCAACAGCTGTTGCTGACACAGTAACCGAGTGCACAATTCCCGTTTTGCCGCCATCCCGCCCATTTCAATGTTAAGTGCAAGCGAGAGTCGTCTAGTCGACGTGGATGTCTTGCATATTAAACGGGTCTTGGCTCTATAGGTATGTTTATATGTGAGCTACCCAGCCACCCGGCATTGTATCTCCCTCCCCGATCTATGGTCCAACTATTACGTGTAGTTTGCGGGGCTCATCACATAACGTGTCTTCGGCGCTTGGGATCTCTTCCACCGAAACGAGTTTCTCCAAGTCAAACATATACCTATGTATACCTGGGATCTGTGGGTACCGAGACCAGCTGCGAGGCAGTGAAAAAGCTTTGGAACCTACTGGAAACCGAAACAGAACCCTTTCTCAACGCCAAGTGGTGCGATCTGATCGCTGCGCACGTTACGTCGTTAGTTATTGCCTTTTTCTGTGTGCTGTATCGGTGTTTCGAGGTATAGCCGACTCGATGGCTCATTCCGGTACGGTTGTGTCCGCCATTATCATTATCAGTCTGCTAATTGCGCCTGTTGCCCACGGATACTCAAGTTCACTTCACACACAATGGCCGCTATAAGATAATAGCCCCTACAATGGGCTTTCCTGTTTGTAACTCTTAGTTCTCTTCAGTTTTAAACGGAATATGGGATTTTCTTAAGGGTTATAACTAAAATTATATGAGATACTAATAGTTTTTAAAGAATTTTGGGTTTATTAAGGAGTTTTTCAGTACATAATATTGGAAAATATGTGGTATTGTTATTTTTGGGACAACACTGCGTATGAAAAATAGTATACAATAGACTTTCCTGTTCATAACTCTTAGTTCTCTTCAGTTTCAAACGGAATAAGGAATTTCTTAAGGTTTCCAACTAAAATAATGTGGGATACTAATAGTTTTTAAAGAATTTTGGGTTTACTAAGGAGTTTTTCTCAGTAAATAGTTTCGGGAAATATATAGGATTGTCATTTTGTCGTATGGAAAATATTATAAAATTTTATTACAATTCCTAAAATTAAAGAATAGTATTATTTCATTTATATTTAAACCCTAAATAAGAAATATTACCCCTAAAAGGTATGGAAAATATTATAGAATTTTTTTACTGTTCCCAAAATTAAATAATAATAATATTTCATTTATTTTTAATCCCCCAAATAAGAAATATTACCCCAGAAAGGGCACACGAACTTCGTGATGCCAGGAACTTGATGATCCCCAATCGTTTTTACCTGAGCTTGTTTGCCAAGTTGTACAGAAAACGCTCTATTCATATTCATCAGCCGCGCACGACAGCTGCAAAAAGAGATTGCTTCTGCTGAATCATTGCACTGAATCCAAAAGCGGTACAAAAAGCCTCACAAACGTACAGTAAACCCAGCAGTCTGAGCCCGATTTCTATGCCAACGGGCCTATTGAGGGCGTTGCAAATGTCATTGTCGGTGACTTTCAATGGATGTTGGATTCCGAATCGATAATTATTGGGTGGCAGAGAGCAGAAAAAACAACGCACTTGCTGTAATGAAATTTCACCCGAATGCTGCAGTAAATTGCAAATGGGTGGGAAATGACTCTGATATTCCCAATAAATGCCAATTGGCTGGAAGTCAGTACCCGGAACACGAGTACAGCTGAGGGGAAAACAATAGTAATACAGGTGGTAAAATTATAATTAAGGGAAATAATTGTTTGAACTATTGAACACCTGTTGAGTAGTTTCACTAACTAATTAACTAGCGGTTATAATTTAAAAATTTTATAGAAGTCCATAATTATGGATTATTTAAGGGGTTTTTCAAGAGATATTAAATCTAAAAATACCATAATATTATATATTTCAAAACCTAAAAAAAAAAAAAATTTTCATTTTAAATTAAATCATTAAAAAAAATAAAATTTGTTCCTATATCTCCAAAAAAATGTACTCCAAAATGATCTTAAAGGACAAGAAGATATTAGATATAAATCTAAAAATTCCCTAATATTATAAACATATTATAAATAAAACATATGTTTTTAAACATTTAAAATTAAAAATTTTAAAAAAAGTTAAAACTATTTCTTATATCTTTCAAAAATGTACTCCAAAATGATCTTAAAAGACAAGAAAACTAGGTATTTACAAATTGTTTTAGTAAGTTTAAATATTTGTTAAAAAAAATAACAAAAAACGGGTACTATTTTCCCGACAACAACATCTAGTGCTATGCCATAGTGCTGTCTGTGGCGTAATTTGATTATTTTATAGACTGATAAGTGGTAATCGGGAGGCTTTTTCTGTGGTATTACGGCTATCAGTTGGAATGGGTCGTGCGGAATGACATGCTCGAAATGGCAAACTCCGCCATATTGGGCTAAGCTCGACCTTTCAATTACCTTTGCGATAAGGATATGGGCTGTATAAGGGGTGTGTTGGCCGAGTTGTAGGTGGGCCCCTTCGAGAAGCATACTTCCATACTTCTATCAATAGATAACATCCATGTAGACTCATCAATTATACTTATTCTAAGCCACACGCAACGCCGATATCGATCGGTAATCAATATGAAAGGTAATTGCAGTTAATGGCATAACAATTGACCCAGGATCCTTGACAGGAATCGCATTTCTGTCAGGATTTCGATAGGATAATTGAATTTCCAAGTGCAATCAATTCAAATTTAACAGTTTGTCTACTCTAAGCTGAAAAGTATGCTATAGACTTTAAAAAAAACAGTGTTGGATAGCAACCAAGTGTTTTCCAACACTTATTTTGAGGGCTGCAACTTGAGATACTTACTGCCCGCCAAAACTATTCCCATTTTGAAATGTTTATATCAATATCAATAATCCCTATATCCCAGAAAACTAAAAGGATTGCATAACAAGATTTTAAAAATTTCAATTGATTTGAAAGAAAAAGTGGTAAAAATGTTTAAATAAAAATAAAAGCGGATAAAACACCTTTTTTATAACTGCTTAATTAATTTTTAAACTTAAAATGGTATCTTTAACATTGCAATTGGTATCTAGTCCCAGCTTTTTTTCATCATTCACATCTTAAAAAAACTATAAATGTAAATTCTAAATTTTTAAAGTTTGAAGAGTTAAAGGCTTGATATTAAAGTTGTAATTTAAAATAAATATTACCTAAATTGGTTATTAATAAAAACCCGGGCACACCAAAAGTATTTTATTTAAAAAGTCTCTAATAAATATTTATCCATGAACAAAATTTTGATTTCTTTCGATCTTTTACTACAATCATAGTTTGGATAACTGGATCAAAATACAAACATATCTATAGAAAATATGTTACTTTCCCATTTGCTTCTGCATATGTAAATATTTCTAAATTCGAATTCAGAGCAAATTAAAATGAAAATATTAAAATCAAAATTTACAACAGATTTTCTAGTAATTAAGCTGACCATTTTGAAAATATATTTAAACCCTTTTAACTGACAAAAAATTCGTTAACTACCTTAAAATAATTGGAAATTTATCAAAATCTGTGACTATAAAACGTGGATAAATCTACTGTTTTAAAAGTGTCTACGAATATTAAATGCATTTGTTATTTAAACATTAAAACAAAATCTGTACATTAAGAGACGCTCAGTGGCCTGACATAACATGTGAAATGATAAATCTAAAAGTATCAATCAATCATGATAAATAGTTAGTTATATTTTGGGAAGTATGTTGCATGAAATCAAGAAACAATTTCTCTGTTTTCTTGAATCATAGCTTGCAGGTTTCTAAGACTTTCATTTCGTAAATACCATGGCCATGATATTAGACCTCGGGGATCTCCGCTCTAGTTTATATTATACACACAGTCGGTTTTATGTTAACTGATCAATTTACTGTCGCTATTGTTTCATCACTGTAAGGCTAACATATTTCATAGATCGTAAACAAAATCGTTATTAAAATTATGATGTATCAAGCATTTTATTTCGCGTTTCTTTGTGAACATTCATTGGTTCGTTTTGGTGTCTGAATGAATGTGTCAGCGTTCTCGCCCTTGCGTTTGTTGTACAAAAAACGTTGTTGTTGTTGTTGGTTGCATGGTATGTCGGTGAAATAAAACGGCCATCTACATATCAACTCCCTCAGCACACACAGACTACTGACTCCTCTCGATATCTAGAAGAAGAAGCCGAGGATCTTGCCTCCCAGATGTTTTCTCCTGGCCTCCTCGTGGTCCATGATGCCGCCCGAGGTGGTGAGCACAACGTAGCCGAACTGACGGGAGGGCAGCAGATTGTTGGTCCACTTCTCGATGTCGTTGATGGGCACATCGAAGCGGGGCGAGATGACGCCGCACTTGTTGAGGCGGCCAGTTAGGTTGACCACGATCTTGCCGGAGCGGTGATCGTCGACGATCTCGAACTCGCCGATGTAGCCGTGCTTCATCATCACGGTCAGGAACTTGATGATCACCTTGGAGCAGGGACGCAGCAGCACCTGGCGCTTGCCACGCTTCTCGGCGTTGTTGATGCACTTGAGGGCATCGGCCAATACGTTCATACGCACCATGGCTGCAAAAGGGGATTGCGAATACAAATTAGTCCAATTTGCCGGGTTATTAGAATTCACAGAAAAAAAAAGGTATAAAAAGTACTACAGACGAGGGACGCTACTCTCTGAACTATCATATCTTTAAAGTAAGGATCATAAGAGGTTTATAAGAACCAAGCTTGAAGGGTTATTTTGATTTGTCTAGAAGATATAGCACATGTGAACTGGTAAAACATGGTAAAAACTGCAACTTTCTTGAAGATGTAGAGACTACATACATATAAGAACTATCATATGTAGTTTGTAATAACAAATTTATAGACCATCTATAAGAAATGTTGGAAATTTTAATTTCTTGGTTATATTTTGAGATATTTTAAGTCCAAACATTTATTTCATATTGCCAAGCAGAGATTCTTGATTTTTGGGGGCGAAAGGCGTGGCCTGACTTTGAAACTAAGCTATGATTTTTCTAATAATTTCTGGATCCTATAGTTTCCCCTATATCTCAAAACGTATACGGACAGAAGGAACTGCTTATATTGAATCAGTTTTTTAAAATGATGGATAGATTCGATTCTTTATAGCATTACATTTGCTTCAGCGAATAACGGGTTGTAAGAGAACAAAAAAAAAAAAAGAAACGGCAGGCGAAACACGTGCAAAATACCAGGAAAAAAAATTATACTGTCTGTGTTTCTCCTTGGTTGTGTGTGTGTGTGTGCAAGTGGCTGTAAACAACAACTATTTTGGGTTAGTTTTCCAACGTAAGTACTCCAAAATTGCTCTATTTAAGCCGGTTTTTGGTGGTTTATTCAGTTTAATCGTGTTTCCGACTTTTTGCCACACTTTTGAGCCACCCGCTCACACACACACACATGCACATCAACAACACTGTGCAACACATTTCATGTTCAACTTTTCACTTGATTTTCGTTTGCACATTAAAAAAATATATAACCAAAAAAAAAGGTACATATATATACGATGCAAGGCATCTCATGTGTTGTTTACATAGCTTTAGCAATGCAATTTCGGCTCTGTGGCCCACAGTAAAAAAATTTGTAATAAAAAAAAAGAAGAGGAGCTGGTTATTTGCACATGTTTCAACCGGCGCTCCGGTCGCAAATCTTATCTGGCTGCATTTTAGCGGCTGGAACGGGTCCATTGGAAGCGGTGGAATTACCTGGGATTGGTTTGCAAACACTGATTTACACGACCGCTGCAAGTAGAGGAAATAAAATGAGTTTAGTACAAAGTCGGTGAACAAAATCGCGGAGAACACGCACTCACGCAAACGTGAAAAGGGAAAAGAAAGGGAAACGGAAGGAAAAAGACGGAGGATAGTGTGACCGGCGGCTGGAAAGGTGGCTGAAATCGGCGCGGCAATCGATAGTTGCGCGGTTGCGAACTCGGCTTAGCGGTGTCTATGGAATGAAAATACATAAATAATTATTTAATTTAGAAAACCTTGATGAAAATTCAAACCCTTTAGCTCAAACTACAAATGTGACAATAGTTTGATTGAAAAAAGTGGATAAAAACTACGTTTTGATAATAAAAAAGCAGAAGTTACTCAGTCGGCATTGTAACTGATATTAAAATAAATAAATAGTTTTATATAAATTAGACAAGCTAGTTAATTAAAATTAAAATTAATTTCTTAATATTATCCAGTGCTTAAACCCTTGCCATTTAAGCTATCGAAAGCGGATGCTATCGATATTTTGCAGTTGGTCTTTCAGGGTTGCTCACACTGCTAATTCAATGTGGCTGCAGAAGAGCAGTATTTGCCTGGCACCAATACGCGGTCACACTAATAATTTATAAACAAACAAAAATGTCCAAGCAGTAAGTAATTCGTTAATAACAAGCATTCTAGGTGATTTTAAAACCCAATTCCACCCCCCCCCAGATATGGCCTCATTGTGCCGGGGCAGCAGAAAAAGGTGCCCGCAAAGCCGGCTGCCAAGCCCGCCATTTTCGACGAGAGCAGCGCCTCCGAGAGCGACGACGACCGCAATGCACCACAATTGAAGCCCCGGACCGGCGGAGTGTCCAGTGGACCCAGCCTAATGGAGCGCCGCGTGGCCCGGCGGCAGCAGGAGAAGGCCCTGGCCGAGGATCCGACCATCTTCCAGTACGACGAGCTGTACGACGACATGGACAGCAAGCGCGAGGAGGCCAAGCAATCGAAGAGCCAGGAGCCGCGCAAGCCCAAGTATATCGGCCGGCTGATGGAGCACGCCGAGCGGCGGAAGCTGGAGAAGGAGCTGCGCATCGAGCGGCAGGTGCAGAAGGATCGCGAGGCCGAGGGCGAGATGTACAAGGACAAGGACACCTATGTGACGGCCGCCTATCGCAAGAAGCTCGAGTCCATACGCCAGATGCAGGAGCAGGAGCAGCGCGACGAGTATCTGGAGGCCATTGGCGATGTTACCAAGCAGAAGGATCTGGGTGGCTTCTATCGCCATCTCTACGAACAGAAGATGGGCGGCCCAGCAGCAGCAGCAGCCGCTGCCCACGGGGATGAGGTGACGCCAAAGACGGCGCCCTCAACCGACGAAGTCTCGTACAAGCCCATCAAGGCGGAGGCCGCCAAGCACCGGAGCTATCGGCAACGTCGCTCCTCCGAGGAGGAAGAGCAAACCAAGGGGAAGTCTGGCAAGGATACAGAGCTGAAGTCGGCGGAAGATCAGGTGGAAAGCAAGCCGGCTCAGGCCCATTTGGCCAACAATATAGATGCCGATTCCGACTTTAGCATAGACGATTCCAGCGACGAAGAAGAGAAGGTAAAGGAAAAGGAGAAAGATAAGCAGCAGGGCAAAAAGGAGGAGAAGCCCCTGAAAAGTCCAGAGCCTGCCAAAGCCAAAGAACCCGCGTCATCGGAGCAATCACCCGCCAAAGCAGAAAACTCCGACACCGAGCGGGATGAGAAGGATCTGCCCGTGCCGACAGTCAGCAAACCACCCGTGGATCGCACTCTCATCTGGCGCAAGAGGACCGTGGGCGAGGTGTTCGAGGCGGCCCTCGCTCGCTACCAGGAACGCAAGCGGGCACGCCAGGGCTAAAATGCATCCAATTAAAGTTCGAGTAGATGGAAAAACAAACCACTGATTTCTGTATTGTCTCCTTATTATGCTAATTTCAATTTGTCCCATGCTCATAAATAATTTATGTGTATGCCAGGCGCTCTTAACCAAACCCTTTTCGGTGCAAATATTTTGCATAAGTTGCAACAGAGTCCTCCCCCCACAGTTTCCACTTTTCATCTAAAACAGAGAGCGACAAAAAGGACGTACAGAAAAAAGTGGGTAAGGAGTACAAGGCATGACGGATGGAACCGCAGGAAAAGAGAGGAAGAGCTCCGGAGGATGAGGAAGTGCCTGAAGGAGCAGGAGAACGCGAAGATATTCCATTTATTTTGTATGACGACGACACGACGACAAGTAGGAGAGCCAAAAAAAGAACTAGTGCCCAGCTTAGAGCGACGAATCTGGAAATACCCTTGTAGGTCAATGAGTTCTACATACTTCTAATGGGCTCTGCCACCCAACTTCCTTGTAATATAAAGCTCTGCTGTTCAAGTACTTAACCTATTGCATTTCGATACATACAAGTTATGTTTTGTTGGATAATTTAGAAAGCCGCTTTTATTATATTATACCCCTGGGGGTATAAGATACTCACGTATCGGAAGCCCGCAGTTTCAGCGCTGCAATGTAAATAAGACGACGACGACGCTGTGCAAAATTCATCCCTATTGATTTTATAGTCTCTCTCTCGGACAAATCCGCGTTGAGGCAGACAGCTTATGCAGAAATGACTTTTTAGGTTCACAAATATCTCGTTCACTGAGCCGGAAACTCCTAATCCAAGTTCTAATACCCTCTGCAAGGGTATAAAAACGGAAAGGCACCGAGAAACTTGCCAAACGCCCAAATAACAAAGAGCCAACTTGGCGTTAGTTTATTTTTTTTTTTTTGGTTTTTTCGCCATCCTTTTTGTTTTTGCAACATTGTTGTTGCTTCATTTTGCCGCAAATGCTGGGAAATCCTTTTAGAAAATAGGTGTGCCCGCGCCATAAAAGCGAAAACCAATGGACCAGGAGGCGGGCGACGGCGGCGTGGAGTGGCGGAGCCGCGGGAAAGGAGAACGGAAGGCACGGCTGACATGGTTAGGATCAGTGATGGACAGTTGCTAGGTACTTTTAGTTGGTGTTTTTTTAGAACGCGGTTTGGCCAAGGTAATGGTGGGTTAAACTAGAGATCTTGAAAGCGTGGTTCAAACCCATTCGATCACAATGTATAAATAATAAATATGTGCCGTAAAAAAAAGAACGCGAATTCTTTAGAGCCGAGCAAGGGCTTTTTTGGTAATAAGGGTTAAATTAAAGATCTTGAAACCCATTCTGAAACGCGATCATTTAAGATTTTTTAACATTTAGTGGCATTTAAATAGAACGCGAATTCTTCAGTCCTACAGAGTGGGGCATTTAAAATCTTAACCGTTTAATTTTAGGGATTTTGGATAAAGTAAGATCTTAAAACCCATTGTAAAAAGCGAAAATTTAAAATGTTCAAATATTTAGTGTCATATTAAATATTATTTAAATATAACGCGAATTCTTAAGTAATACAGAGCAGGGCATTTCAAACCTTAATCGTTTAATATTAGGAATTTTAGATAATTTTAAACATTTTAATATGATAATATAATTTAATTAAAGATCTTGAAATCCATTGTAAATGCAATAATTTTAGATGTTGAAATATTTTATAACGCGAATTCTTAAGTACTACAGAGTAACCGTTTAATATTGGGGATATCAGGTATTTTAAAACAATTTAATTACAGTTTTTCAATTGAGTAATATATACCAATTATTAATATCAATATGGATATGATATGATATGATGATCTATTTGATATTTTCTGTATCATTTTAGAGTAGATAATAAATATAATAATATTTCTCCATCTGTGTACCTAGTATCCTATGGGGGGGGTTAACCAACTGCGGTACCCTCACCCAACACCATCACTTTCGGCTTACCCACGTATATTTTTTTTTTTGCCCATACCTTGTACTTTTCCCATCATTGAAGTTAGATTCCCCGGCTACGGGGTCCGGCGCATTGCAGAGATGGCAAACCGCAGTTTTGCTCTGGTTCTTCATCTCTACATTCCGTCATCCCAACCCCGCAACCCCGGAGTCCCCGAAACCCCGAATCCCCGGTAAACGAACACCCCCGGAAACCGCCAGCATCCTACAGCATCTGCATCTGCATCTGCAGCCCGGACGGAATGTCAAGACGGATATGCCTCGCTTTTGATGTTGCCAACGTGCCTTCGCCTCGTCCTCGTCCTCGTCTTCATCCTCGTCGTCCTTCTCGTCAGCGAAATTAATACTGAAATCCATTTTCCATTTGGCAGTCAGCGACCCTCACCCCTCTCATCCATCTCACCTCTGCCCTCTCGCTCGCACCAGGCAGCGAGTGTGTTTGGTTGTCTCGCTCTTACCTGTTCGATTGTGTCATCAATCTCACATGTCCTTTGCTCCTTTGCTCCTTTGCTCGTCGTCGTTTTTGCTCCTTTCTGGCGTTTTTGTTTATTGATGTGCACTGCTGCAATTGAGATTTGTGCCACATTTTAGGCAAATTAATTCGATACGAGCTGGAATGGAATCCGTTATTTGTTATTCGTTATTCGTTATTGTCGCAGATCGACGAAGAAGAATGAGGGGTGCAGCCATATAGCTCTGTCCCCCTCGATTTCAGACCATACCATACCATACCATCTCATTCCGATCGAACCAAATCGAATTGAATTGAATCGAAGCGGTCGTTAGCTTAACGTTTCTAATTGAGTGCTCTCGAGTTGAGTGCAAAAACACTGCATTTGCAAGTGCCGACGCCTTAACCCTTTTGAGGTCTCGATGGTCTCGAGGGTCTCGCTAAAAGGTTTTTCTTTTTTTCTTGTGGCCCAGGTGGCAAAGCCTTCCCATTGGCATTGAATCGAAAATTTGGTTTCACTAGATTTTGGTTTAACGAAAAAAAAGATAAACGTTCTTTTAAGATATAGAGTGCATGAAAAGTCCCTTAAAATATATTAAAATAAATTAATAAATACCTATAATTTATCTAAATTTAAAATTTTATTTGTTTTTAAGATGTAGAGCGCATGAAAAGCCTATTAAAATATATTAAAATAAATAATCAAATACCCATAATTTATTTTAATTTAAAATTGTATTTCTTTTAGGAGATAGAGTGCTTAAAAAACACCTAAAAATATATTAAAATAATTAAAACATACCTATAATATATTTTAAATTAAAATTACTTTTTCAAGATATAGAACGCACGAAATATTAAAATATAATATATATTAAAGTACATAAATAAATACCTATAATTTATTTTAATTTAAAATGTTTTTTTTTTAAGAGATGAATCTTCTAAATTAGGTATAAAAAAATTATAAAATTATAAATTATAAACCAGAGTTTATTATCTGATAATAACATATGTAAGTTAAAAAACATTAAATTATTATTAATTAATTTTTGTTAATACTACTTAGTACATTTATTTATTATGCATATTATTATTAAGAATATTTCATTTTTTATAAATTTTTTTCCGGGTTAAGGACGTCTAAATTAATTTTTTTCCTTCTTATTTACACATTAAAATGTAAGACTAACAGTAATTGTTTTAATAACTTTATTTTAGCTCTATTGCCTTACAAAGAATGTGCCCCATTCTTTCGCATTCAAATTATAGAACACCATTTCCAGGGAGGAAAATTGTGACTCAAGTGGCTCAAGTGCTTGTTTCGTTACCTCTGGCCATAAACAAATTTAAGTTTTTGAATTTGTTTGTGCAGAAGTTTTTAGTGGTCTCCATCTCCATCTTCAGCTCATCTGAATCTGAATCTCTAGTTTCGGTGAGACTCTTGAGATCAATAAAAGTTGTTATCTTTTTTTTTATGCGGCGAGTGCGCAGTGCATATAAAAAGTTAAGCAATCCGAAAAAGTTTTTAGGTGATTTGAAGAAGGGCTGCCGTTTGCCGTTGCCGTTTGTGGGTTAACCCGGCGGCAAAATCAGCAACATCATCATCATCGCAGCAAGTGCAGGCTGTGGAACAACAGAGATTATGTAACACTAATTCCATTAACCCCCTTTGTGCGGTCCTTCGTCCTGAGTCCCCCCCCCAACCATTTTGTGTGCCTCTCGTTGCCTAATCAATTTACGATCATAATTACTTGGCTTTTGGTCTCGGTTTTGGGCTTGGCTTTGGCATTTCGCTTTGCTTTCCTTGCTCCTTGTTGCCAAAAAGCCAGCGATTCAATCTGGGCCGCCTGCAGTCCGGCCAACCCATTAATCCAGCATCCCCGTCTCACCACCCCAAATTCCCGCCCGAATCCTGCTGAAAAAGAGGTCCTAGAGCATGCGAGCACAGGAGCAGGCCAATAGGCCCAAGTAAAGGCTTCAAGATTGTGATCATTCACGTGTGAATTCAATTATCAACATTTTCAATGCCCCTGCCTTTCCTGCTGGGAAGCCCGAGGAGAGGTTGGGGATGGAGGATTGGGAACCGGATTCGGAACCCTGGTGACCTGGCAGTTAGTCTTCGCCACGATGCATTTGTCCAGGGGCATGGTCGCAAGGGGGGCATGTAACCGAAAGGAAGTCATAAAAGCAAATGGAATGCAAATTGCTAGACGCAGAAATACCCAGTAAAAAGTTCTATTAAATTAGTTATAATTTTAATAACATTTTACTTATTAGTAATTTGAAATACATTTTTTAATTAGGTTTAAATTTCAACTTAAAAGATTTTATTTCGTACGTTACGTAAATTACATACGTATACGTCATGTAAAATATTAAAATTTATGTAAATTGTAGTTTAAATTGAAATAAATGTGGGTTTAAATTATAAATAAATAAATTTAAATAGCTTTTGGTTTAAAATTTGAACTGAATTTGTTCTAAAATGATTTTAATGTCTTTAAAAGGGGTTTTGCTAAATTCTTCAAAGAAGATTTCTTTACCAAAAATTCCTTATAAGTACGTAACGTAAAATATCCTAATTTTTTAATATTACAGTTCACATATGACTTAATTTAGTTTTAAAAAATAAACAAATAAATTTAAATAAATTTCGATTTTAAATTGATATTAATATCATTCCAAGTAGAAGTATAAATTCTATCTTTTACAAAAATTACCAGGGACCGAAAATAACAGTTATTTTATTATTTTTGAACGAAAAAATCATACGCTTAGGATAACACTAAAAGTCTGAGAAAAAAATCACTTAACCAATTTAATGCGGTCTATTCATATCCGCAATGACCTAAATTTTTTTAACTTTTTTGAAATTGGTCATGAAGTAACTGTTATTTCAGACTTTTAAATTAAAAGTCAGAGAATAACAGTTATTTTTGACAAAAAAAATAAAAGTCCTCCGTAACTTTTATTCATGACTTTTATAATAAAAGTCTAAAAATAACTGTTATTTTTCGACTAAAACATTGCCAATGAAGTCACAGAATCTTATATGTGGAAATTTGGTTGGAATTTAAACTTATGTTCTTATGGTGGCAATTTGTATACATTAATTCCTTAATATAACGACACCGCGAATTCTTTAGGGCAAGAGGAAGCAATATTGGCCATCGTAAAAAATTTTTTAGTCTATTTTTTTCCTAACCTATTAAACGCATACATGAATTCATCAACACAAAAATACCGCGAATTCTTCAGACCAAGAGGAACCAATGGTTCGCCAAGTTAACAATTTTGCACCAAAAGTTTGGAATTCGTAGCTATGTACGTATGGTTGACATTGCAGGTTCCTCCAGTGCTAAAGAATTCGCGGTCTCATTGTGTTAAACCCATACATGCTTTAAAAATGTCCCTCTTTTCAGATAATTTTTAAAATCATAATTGGTTCCTCTTGGTCTGAAGAATTCGCGGTCTCATTATATCGATGAATTCATGAATGGCTTTATTGGTTAGCACTAACAAAATTGTTACCATGGTCATTATTGGTTCCTCTTGGTCTGAAGAATTCGCGGTATTATTGTGTTGATGAATTCATGTATGGGTTTAATAGGTTAGGAAAAAAATAGACTAAAAAATTTTTTACGATGGCCAATATTGCTTCCTCTTGCCCTAAAGAATTCGCGGTGTCGTTATATTAAGGAATTAATGTATACAAATTGCCACCATAAGAACATAAGTTTAAATTCCAACCAAATTTCCACATATAAGATTCTGTGACTTCATTGGCAATAGATATTTTAGACTTTTTTGTGTTTCAGTCGCAAAATAACAGTTATTTTTAGACTTTTATTATAAAAGTCATAAATAAAAGTTACGGAGGACTTTTATTTTTTTTGTCAAAAATAACTGTTATTCTCTGACTTTTAATTTAAAAGTCTGAAATAACAGTTACTTCATGACTTATAAATAAAAGGTGGTGAATAACGATTAATCGATGACTTTTAAAGTAAAACTTATAACTGTTACGGTCCCTGAAAATTACGTATACGTAATGTAAAATATATTAATTTATGAATATTCAAGTTGACAATGTGACCAAATTTAGTTGTAAAATATAAATAAATAAATTTAGAATTTTAATTGATTTTAATATCATTCCAATGGATTAGTATAAATTCTTCAAAGAAGATTTCTTAACCAAAAATTACGTATGTATACGTAATGAAAAAAATCCTAATTTATGAATATTCCAGTTAAAATTTAACTAAATTTAGTTCTAAAAAATAAATAAATAAATTTAGATTTTTAATTGATTTTAATATCATTCCAAGGGGTTTTGTAAAATTCTTGAAAAAAGATTTCTTAACCAAAAATTACGTATACGTAATGTAAAATATCCCAAATTATAAATATTCCAGTAAACATTTGATAAAATTTCGATTTAAAGCTTAAACTGTATCTTTGCTCTCCATTTTCATTGATCTAGTTTTCATTTTGCAAATAATATAAATTATTTAACATGAAAAAAATCCTTGGGATTTTTGGTAGATTTACGATTAAAATCTCTGCATATGTTATGATGTCATTTAATGTGGAAACGCAATCAATTTGAGCATGTGCTTAATTCTTTTTTTTCGTTTCTATGCAGGAGACCAGTGACACCGAGAACCGAAATCACTCATACGCCACATGTGCCAGGTGAAATCTAGCACTCAGGTACAATGTGTGTGGCCAAAGACAACACTAATTAAGGATAATCAGCTTTTAAGCCATGTGTTCGCATTAATTAAATGTAAACATGTCGGGGAAAACACAAGAAACAAGGGAAAAAACGATGTCCCAGTGAAAAAAAGTATTTCTTAAATATTTCTTAAATATTTCAGTTGATATTTATAGAAAATAGGGTTCCTAAAATACAATATTAAAGTGTATACAAACTGCACCTGAACACTGCAACTGTTTTCTAGCCACTCTCGAATGAAAACTAAAGTTTATTGCTGCGGATTAAAAATAAAAACTAAATGTATTGCCTATAAAATGGTTGAAAAACGTGCATAAAATTGTATATGTATTTTTATATAGCATATAGATATATATATAGAGATATAACCATATCGCATTGCACATTTTGTGCGGCCAAATGGGGGAAAAAAGCGCTCATTGCAGTGGCAGATTACGTAACGGGGCTGGCTGCTCGGTTGGCTGTTGGCTGTTTTTGACCGTCTCGTCTCCTCTCTTTTTGTATATGTTTCAGTCACGTTTTGGTATAATTCTCCAAATATGTATATACATTTCGCCGGCTTATATTAAATCGATATTTCATCCTACTTCCTGGTCGGCGCCCCTCAAAACTCCATCACTGTCGCACACGTTTGAGTGTGAGTGCTGGTGATTTATATTGTTTGGCCACATGTGTGTGTGTGCTGGGTGTGTACGGGTGTGTGTGTGTGTGGTCGAGTGTATGTGTGTGAGTGTGGCAAAGTACAAGCCGCCGTGGCAAGACGCGCGAGGCGCATCCAAAAATTTCGTTTGCTGCAAGGGACAGAGTGTGTAATGAAAAATGTGTGGGGTATGACAGGAAAACGAGCGATGCAGAGGGACATTTGGGATGGAGCAAGGATGTGGGATGTGGGGCAGGGGCGGGGGCAGGAGCAGGGGGGGTGCAGGAGGTTCCCCGCCCAGGATAAGAGCGCCAGGGAGCGGGAAACGGATGTGGGGCCCCGTAGGCTGGATGCCAACCGCGCTCATGACAAACAAAACGCATCACACACACGCACACACCGCGAAAAATCGAGAGCTACTTTAATTATTAATTAATTAATTAGCTTAATATTTTATACAAGAGCTACACTAAAAATTAGGTTTAAACAATATTCACTTAAAACTAATACATATAAACTACGATTTTTTATTACACAATATCGTTTTACATAATTAATGAATTTATTTATTGAATATTTTATACCAGACCTACACTGAAAATTAGGTTTAAAACATATTCACCTAAAACTAATAAATATAAACTACGTTTTTTTAATTATATTTATTTACTGATTTTTGTACATATTTAATTCTGTGTTAATGTTTTAATTAATTAACGAAGTTATTGATTTCTTATTTTATATTAGAGCACTATTTTGTGCTTATGTCTTAATTTATTAATGGAATTACTTATGGAGCCACTAACAAGTACTTATTTTTAATGCACTGATCACACTTTAAATTTAGTTTAAGCAATATTGACTGATTGATTTTTAAGATATATATACATATTATTTATTTTTTAATTATCTTTTTATTTGATTTTCTCTTAAAAGAATATTTTATTTTATTTGATGCTAGGTTTCTAGAAACATTTAGCATTTATAAAAAAAAAATTGCATTACCCTATAGAAACCATGATTTTGCAGATAGATATTTCTGATTAAAGGACAAAATACAATTCTTTTCTATCTTTTCTATAAATTTTTAGTACTTTGAGTCAAAGGTTTTTTTTTTAATTTTTAAATACATTATTTTTATTTAGTAAATTAATACTTTCTAATTATAGGAATACCTATCTGAACAGATCAATAAAATATTTTCAAAAAATGTTTAACTCACTTTAAAATTCGGATTTAATAGGTAATTTAATGATAATACAATTTTTAACAATTTTATTTTTCCCATGTTGCTTTGCAATCGTTTTTTCCTCAGTGTACTAATGCCTGCATTTATGTGCTCTGGCTGTGTGTGTGTGCCTGTGTGTGCTGTGTGAACCTGTGTGTGTGTGTGTGAGTGAGTGAGTGTATCCTGCAGCTGAGTATCTGTGTGCATGAGGAGCCCTGTCAGCCTGTACTTGTATCTTTGCCACTGCATCTTCGCATGTCCCGTTAGTCGCCTGGGTCACCGGGTAGATTCGCTAGTGGATTTTCTCGTCGTCCTCCTCCGTTGGCTCCGTTTTCCTTCTCCCATCTGCTTCCCCTTCCTTTTTCCCTTTTCCCTTTTTTTTTTTTTTACTACCCCTTCCCCTTCCTCTTCCTGGTCGGCATTTAACCGTCTCTTGTTCTCGGCCATTTCTCTCAGCTATTTGTGCAAGTCATTCACGAATACACATAAATATCACTCATACGTCACGTACGCCAGGTCAATGTTGTACAGCCAATTAAAAACCATGTTTTTACCGCACATTGTATTTATTTATACAACATTTTTGCCGAGAAGAAACTATTTGATTTTGGTTAAGGCAATGGGCGCAATGGCTAAATATACATGTGTACCACACACTAATGGATACAAGGCAAATAAACTGAAGAATTTTGCTCCCTTCACATTCACTTTGTGATGTTGTATTATACGGAACAAAAAAAAACTACATTCCCCGGGCCAAAAAAAGGAACCGTTAGTATAAACTCTATGCCCTTTGGTGTACAAAATTATGTACACGAGAGAAATGCAAATTTTAGATAAGAGTATCTATTTGCATATTTTTTATATTTTCCTTAAAGGTTTCCACCATGCTTTAATTAAGTTGGAAATATGATGGAAATATGGTTTAAAAGAGTTCTTTTCTTAAAGCCGGGTTTTTTATTATTACTTTCCGTTCGCTCAACTCGTAATATTTAAAGAAAACTGCAAACGATATCTGCTTATGGGCAAATATCTTGTAATCTTTGCCATTTCTTGGCCGTCTACTTATCGGATTTCCTTCCTTCTTCGGTTCTGCGCCGTCTGTTCTCAACGATTTTCGAGTGGCCCATGTTTTTCCCGTCCGCTTTTCCGCCTCATATTGGCCGCTCCCTTTTTTCCGAGCTTTAATTGGGTTTAAACTTGAATTGGAAGGCATTTTTTAGGGATGCTAATGTGGCTATATCTATGGTTTAAGTTCTTAACAATACGTTTTTAACTGGAACTAGAAAATGATATATTTTACACAGATTTCCATTTAATTAGAGAATTTGCTTAAAAGTAGGCAATACTTTTTTTTTGGCTATTTCTTTTAACCATAACTTACGTTCAAAAGTGTTTCAAACCGCTCAGAAAAATGTATTTGAAAATCATAAATTAATTTACAATTTTTAACAATACATTTTTAACTAGAAATTAATATTATGCACAGATTTCCATGAGATTAAAGAATTTGCTGAAAAGTAGGCAATATATTTTATTCCATTCTAGGACTTACGTTCAAAAATGTTTCAAAACCCTCGGAAAAATGTATTAGATAATATGAAATGATTTTAAAATTTTTACAATACACTTTTAACTAGAAATGAATATTATATTTTTATTAATCTGCTCAAAAGTATGCAATATATTTTATTCCATTCTAGGATACTTCAAAACTCTTTCGAACCCCTCGAAAAAATGTATTTGATATCTTGAAATGCATATGCAATATTCGCAAGATGTCGCTGCACTTTAAGCTCGGTTTAGTATCGAGTTTGAGGGATTGTCCTTAAATCTTTGAAGGTTCTTGTTCTGCCACTTATCGGCTTTCGTCTCTTTTTGCTGCCTTCATTCCTCTTCCGAGGTTCTTCCACTGCGCTTTCTCGGCTTATATTTGCTCCATTTAAGCGCTTTCTTCAAATCTATTTTTAATCTCTTCGCAGAGTGCACTCCAAGTCGTTGTTTGTATTGTATTATTTGTGCGGGTATGGGTGAGTGCCTTGTCTGTGTGTGTGGCTTGGTGTGTCTGTGTGTGCGGGCTCGTTAGCTGTATGTGTGTGCTGCTGTGTGTGTGTGTGCTTAGGGGCCAGTGTGTTAGTGTGGCTGCATGTGGGCTTTGTGGGCGTGTGGTTGTGAGCCGGGTTAGTTTGCGTGGGCCGCCTTTTGTGGGCGTGGCCCAGCTAATAAGCAGGAAATTAAAATGTTATATGCATTGCCATGGCTGCCGGTGCTGGTTTTCCTCATTTCACTTCAGCGACCCCCTTCCCCCACCCCTTTTCTCATCCCCACCCACTCTCATCTTGCCTTCTCTCGATTCTTCCCGTGTCCGTCCGTCTCCTCGGGCATTGTCAACCCGGTCCCCTTCTTCAACCTACCCACCCACCCATGTGCTACATAAATATATGCGCTCTATATGTATTACGGGCCAACTTCCATAACTCGAACTTTTCTAATTTGCAAATCAAAGTTTTCGATCGGGGGAATTTCAAAGCGATTAATTGCCCGCCTAAAAGTAGGCAATGATTTTTTTTTTGGGTGAAACTTTTTGACTATTAGTTTTATGTGTAAATAAATTTTTTATTTGATGTTGGTTTTACAAAGAACTAGAGATACAAAATCATTTTAAGCCCTAGTTTTAATAGCTTTGAAACCTCTAGTTTTATAAAATTTGGAGCTTACCTATAAAATCATAGTATAACCTTTAAAACTCATTGTTTTACGTATAAACTGGGTCCAGTATAAAATATCCGAATACTTAATAATATAGTATCGGAAATCTCTAGTACACATTTCAAACTAAATAATATCTATAATAAATAATTTGTAATATAAATTATTCACCAAAAGTTCAATTTAAACACTTTCGACAGTATTAAAGTAATATTCACCTTATTAAGATATTTTTAAAAATTGTTAAGTTTAGAAATTCGAAAAAATCAAAATTTTAAATAATAGTTTCCAATACATTTTTAATAAAAATCAAAAAAAATCTATCATCATTTTTTTTGGTGTAGTATTGGCCAATGAAAATTTTGGGCATAGCATAATTAAGATATTTTTAAAATTTAAAAGTTTAGAAATTCGAAAAAATAAAGGTAAAAATAAAAATTCAAAATAATAATTTTTGGAAACTTTTATAATAAAAATCGAAAAAAATCTATCATAATTTTTTTTGGTGTATAAATAAAAAATCTTAGAAATAGCTTAATTAATATTTTTTTAAAACTTAGAAGTTTAGAAATTCCAAAAAAAATCTATCATTATTTCTTTCGGTGTAGTAATCTCAGTCATAGCTTAAACCAAGTTGTTACAATATTATACACCTTACCTTGAGGTCTCCACAGCGCAGGGGGTTGCACTTAGGCAGGTCCCACTGCATCCACATACATATTGTATGCGGTTTTGGTGGCGCGCCTTGAAGTATGCATTATTTTTACGTGTCAGTGCGCATTTTTGGCATAATTGAAGCACAAACAGCGACAGAACGGGAGCTCCAGCCTCAGCTTCTGCTTCAGCTTCTGCCTGTGTGTTGCAAGGTCGTTCTGGGCCGAACCCCCCCGGAAACCCCCCCCTCCCAGGAACCCAATCTCGAACCCAAAAACCACCCCCTTGTCACCACGCCTTTTGGCAAAAGTTAACATTGCGTGCATGCAGCTCGACTGGACTTGGATTAAGTTTTTCACTTTTTCACCCGCTCTCTCCTCGTCTCCTCGTCGTCCTCGTTGTTTTTTGCGCACCGAAAGGATATAAAGGATATGGGAATATAGACAGCCACAGCCACACAGTCACAGTCACAGCCAAAAGTTTTGTGTCACGCCTTTTTCCACACAGCCCGCATCTTTTCACGACGACGACGACACAGTCGAAAAAAAACAATGCCAAAATTTGTCATCAAATCGATTTTGCTCGCTGCTGACAAATATAAAAATTATTTTACCAGCTGCGTCCCATAGAGTCGCAATAAATAAACAATGGAGCAATGTAATGCCAAAAGCAGCTGAAAGGTTCGAAATTAATTGTCAATAAAAGAGCACTGGATTGTGTGTTCGCTGAGTTCCGAATGCCGAGTGCCGAATGCCGAGAGGTGTTGAATGCTTCAAAAAATGTTGCTTGTTTGCTGGTTGTTTACATTTTTTATTTGCCGGCAACATGTTTGCGTGTTCGCTCAAACAAAGGGCACAAAAAATAAACACACACATTTAAATCGATTGATTGGCATTAAGCGTAATGAAAACTGAAGGCAGCGGAAACGGAAGTGGAAGTGGAAGCCCCATTGGCCTTTGTACACTCTCGTTAATTGAACTGCTGCAGCTATTTCACTTTGAGATTACTCGTCTAACACTTGGATTGCAGTCCATTAAGTATTCAAGTTTGAATCACAAATGTCTGACTGCCATAAAATGCCGAAAAGAAAATCAAACTTTGTTGCCGGAGCGATTTTGTCGGGAGATTTGCAAATCAAGTGAGACAGTGGCGCATCTGGAAATTGTTACGAAACCGTGAGAAAATGGGAAAGAAAATGGAAAAAGTGGTAAAAGTACAAGTCAAAATAGATTTGGGTGTTTAAAATTCAAAATTCTTTGGTTTTAACAATTTCGGGGAATTTTATAAAGATCTTAAATCAACAAAAATATATCTGACATCATTGAAAAAATTCCATGTGAACTGAAAGTTAGGTATTTTTTTGGGGGATAAAAAAAATGTTTTTTTCGAAAGAATGTTTTTTTTAAATTATTTTGTATATGATTTTAAAATCTTTAAAGTAAATTATATATTTAACAATTATCAATATGCATTTTAAATCTCTAAAATAAATAATATATTTTATTTATACCTTAAAAAATATCTTAAAATTATTTTCAGGTGCATATGAAATCTCTAAGATATTTTTTTTTTTTCATTTATTGAATTTACAATCTGTCCTTGGGACAATCACTAAATGGTATAATCTCTAAGATATATAATATACTTTACTTATATCTTAAAAAATGATCATAAAACCATTTTCGGTGTGTATTTGAAATTAAAAGTATTTAAAAAAAGTTATATTTTACTATTTCTTATTATTATTATTATTTATACCTTAAAAAAAATCTTAAAATCCAAAGTAAAATATACATTTAACTTATTTTTTCGAGTGCTTCAAGTTTGTGTGTCTCCCCTAAAATATATTAATATTATAATAATATTTTAACATTATAATAATTATATTTTAATAATTAATATTTTAAAATATGATTATTATTTTCATAAATATCGATAATATCGATTAATTTCGATTGTTTTTCTCTCTGTGCAGCGACCACACCCGAACCGCTTCTTCTTTAAGCAGTTTTTAAATGAGATTCTGTTTTATGTTCACAGATCCTATAGTCGAATTCCCAGAACCCCCCCTCCCCCTGCCACTGCATCACTCCTTTCGCATTTAACGACTTGTGCGGTTTTTTGAGGGGGGGGGGGGGGGGAGGGGCGTTGAGTTCGAGAGGGCGTGGCCAGTGCTCTGGTCGGGGGCTCTTATGTAAAAACCTAATTAAAAGTGCTTTATTATGCAATTAAAGCAGATAATGTCACATTGCAGTGCGGTTTAGGGTCGCAAAAGCAAAAATGTGGGCGGAAGGGGAGGGGGGTGGGGTTGGGCGAACTTTAGGTGGAATTTATTTTTCGGGTCTGCGAAGGCGTTACGCATTTGCAGCTGATTTTTCTGCTGATTCTGATTCTGATTCCGGGAGTCGGGGAGTCAATGCTGATGATGCTTGGGTAACGAGAACAATGCACTCGTTTTGTGGGCCCCACCCTGGAATTTTCATCTTTATACCCCCCCCCCCTCTCTGTTTTTCCAACTAATCCCCCCCTCCCCCGCCTTCTCGTGTAGCTGGGAAAACTCTGTCCCTCATTGTTGACAATTGTTTTGCATAAATTCTTTTTTGGCCAGCTAAATGTAAAATCCTCACTTGTTTGTCCATTGGCAAGAGAAGAGAAACTCTCTGCATTTCCCGTCCATTTTCCTAATATTTTTGTGGGTGCTTGGGGGGTTTTTCCGAGGGGTGGGAGGGGTAGTCGCTTTCCCTTGTCTTTGCTTTGTCCTGATTTATGTGCCTGCTGCATTTCTGTCGCCTGCTCGGTCTCTCGGCCATTTCCCCGGCTTGGGAGTATCAGTATTTTCTAGTTTTTTGGCCAGCCACATTTCTGAGCACTAAACACTGAGTAGTGAGCCAAAAGTTTGCGCACACACACACACACACACAAGGAGAGGGGGAAACATAAAATATGCTAATTTATTGCTGTTGATTTTAATAACTTTTGGCCTGCCCACATAAGTATGCAACGCCTCTGCTCATCGATGGATTTTCGGGGCGTTGGCCAACCGGGGGTTAAGTTGGCTTCCGGTTGGGTTAAGTGTGGGTTGGGTACGGGTTAAATAATAACTTTTGCCTTGCAACAACTCTGCCCATCGATGGATTTTCGGGGCGTTGGCACACCGGGGGTTATGTTGGTTTCCGGTTGGGTTAAGTGTGGGTTGGGTGCGGGTTAAATAATAACTTTTGCCCTGATACGCCTCTGCTCATCGATGGATTTTTGGGGAGTTGTTTTACTGAGGGTTAATGTGGGTTCCGGTTGGATTTTCTGGGGGTTATGTACGGGTTAAATAATAACTGTTGCCCTGAGTATGGGTTGGGTACGGGTTAAATAAAAACATAAGTACGCAACGCCCCTGCTCATCAATGGATTTTCAGGGAGTTTGTCCACTGGGGGTTAAGTTGGTTTCCGGTTGTGTTGAGTGTGGGTTAAGTGTGGGTTGGGTTCGGGTTAAATAATAACACAAGTACGCAATACCTCTGCTCATCAATGGACTTTTGGGGCGTTGGCCAACCGAGGGTTTTGTTGCCTTCCGGTTGGCCTGCCTGGGGGTTGGAGACGGGTTAAATATGCTACTGTTGCCCCGACACTTACATAAGTCATTCCGGCTTTGGTATAATAAATTCAACCGCCCTTACTGTCAGTCCATTTCATTTCATTTCATTTTCCTAAGGCCCATTAAAGATGCAGCATGTACGCTTTACTTCGGCTCTAGTATTTCAGTATTTCAGTATCAACTTGTGCCGCATTCGTATGTCGCATTCAGCCTCCTTTCTTTTCCTTTCTATTTTTTTTTTTGCCTCGTTTATTATGCGATGCCAGCAAAAGTTTTGGCCGGAATATTGGCTTACATGAAAAGATAAACAGAAGAGCTCTCGACTATGAGAGCATAAAAGTTGGTTAACTAATGAAGGGACTTGCATACTCGGCTACTCACATGTCGCAGCAAATGGGAAATGTTGACTGTGGCAGTCAACAAATGGAACACGCCCTATTTGCAAATAAAACTGTCATCGTTGTGTGTTTTTTATTAGCAAACAACAATGTGCCGGCGAATGCAAATGATTAGCAGTGCCAAATTAAAATGGGAAACAAATAACTGGGTGTGGGTGTGGGTGGCGTTTTAATAATTTTCATAAATTCAATTTGCCAATTCGCTGGAATAATAATGATGTTGTCATTTAGCCGTGTTTTTCCCATTTCACTGATTAGCCAACTTAATTGCCAAAATGAAGGGTAAACACACACGCAAATATTCTGTTTGCTTTTTTATTGCTTGCCAAGTTAATAGGCGACTTCATTAATTTTCGCATTTAATTGTATTTAATTAGGCAAATTGAATTGGTCACCACCTTTTTTGTTCGATCAAAGTCATTATTAAATCAAATATTTATTGCACAGTAACCAAATTGACAAAAGATCAAATTTGGTATACCACATTTGGGATACTAAATACTAAAAATACTCAAACAATAATTTTAATACGATAAAATATCAGTTTGATATGTTTGAATCATATATTTGACATTAATCATATCGTTTTTTGAAGATTGTGTTTATCTTATTTTTCGTTTTTTGTTAAAAAATACTGAATTTGGTATTTTAAAATAAAAAAAACTTTTATGAAAAAATATTAAAAAAATGATATGATAAAAAATCCAATTGATATGTTTTCATCATAAATTTATATTAGTCATTTCTTCTTTTAAAGATTGTGTTAAACTCATTTTTCATTATTCGACTAAAAATACTAAATTTTGTATTTTTAACGAAAATAACTTATATTAAAAAATATCAAGTTGATATGTTTTCATTATAAATTTAACATTTATCATATCGATTGTATTAATCTCGTTTTTCATTATTCGTACAAAAAATACTAAATTTGGTATTTTAAATTAATAAAATGATATGATAAAATATCAAGCTGATATGTTTGAATCATGAATGTGACATTAATAATATATTCTTCTTATCGAATTCGTATCGAATGTTTTTCCAGTGTAGTTGCTGTGAGTTATATATTAATAATGTTTTAAATTTAATGCACCTTTGAATATCAATACGCTTGATTTATGCCACAAAGATCGTTGGATTTCGGACTTCAAGTGTGAAATAAAATGCACTTGCCACTACAAGTCGAGCATTATAAAATATATATATTTTATTTCGCAAATAGCCGACGCATAAGTAAGCACCATAAATTACTGTAAAGACTTAATGACTTCATAAATTAAACTAGCTCCGGTTTTTCTCATGTATTTTCGTCGCAGTCATGACGACATTTAATGGCAGTCACAATGGAATAAAATCCATGTCGAGAGCCTCCCCCCTCCCCCTGGGGAGTAACACCCCCCCACCCGGTAAAATGCGGAAAGTCGGCATCAAATTAAAGTTACATTTAGTGCAAGACGACTTTCGAGTGTAGTTTATGTCATTTGTCTGTCAACTTGTTGTTTACATTTTAAGGCCCATTTTCCGCTGCTCCAGCTGAGCTTAATGTTGCAGTTAAACCCGGCAAAAAGCGGAGAGTGTATGGCACTTGTTATTTATGCTGACACATCCATGCTGGCTGAAGAGCAGCTCGAGGACCCTCTCCAGGACAATTCCCACCACAATACTTGGCTCGGCGATGAGCTGTGTGTTTTCGCAGCAATTTTATATCAGAAAGGAGATTTTTATGAAATGTGTAGGTGTATTACCCCCCCTCCCCCACTCCCCCCGTTGCTGCCACCAATTGTTTATACTCTGCATTTTATGGCCACCCATTTTGTGGGAAAACTGCTCCACCTGACACTTTCAAGTTAACCGGCGGAGCCTGAGACAACAACAGTCCTAAGTACATATAATTATTTTCGCCTCTTCCTGTCTACGGCTGAACTTTGGGAGGCCCTCTATTTTCTATTCTGTATTCTGTATTCTGTATCCAGAAAATCAATATTTGGCCAGGCCTTTTTGGACAATAAAAATTAAATGCTGTGGACAATTTTCGACTTTTCGAATGTGCCAAAAGATATTTTACTAGAACAAGGCTGTTGGAAAGCACAAAGCTAATGCCAAAAGCACTTGGGTCAAACTGAAAACGCTTTAAGGAAGTGTTTTCTAAAAAATAAAATTTTAGCTGTTTCACTTTGGGGTTTCGAATTTATAGATAATTTAACTACGAGTTCAGGAAGGTATCTCATTCCCCATTTGGGCCATTATTTCCGTTTCTGTGGCGAAAATAGTGAAGTTTGAGGCGAAAAAAACTGATTTTTTTTGGAAATCATTTTTTTAAGGGGTTGGGTCGCAATTTTTTGAAAAAAAATCAAAAAATCTAAATTTACTTTCTTTAAATGCCAAGTTTTAGATAATTTAACTACGAGTTCAGGAAGGTATCACATTCCCCATTTGGACCATTATTTCCGTTTCTGTGGCGAAAATAGTGAAGTTTTATGCGAAAAAAACTGATTTTTTTTGGAAATCATTTTTTTAAGGGGTTGGGTCGCAATTTTTTGAAAAAAAATCAAAATATCTAAATTTACTTTCTTTAAATGCCAAGTTTTAGATAATTTAACTACGAGTTCAGGAAGGTATCTCATTCCCCATTTCGGCCATTATTTCCGTTTCTGTGGCGAAAATAGTAAAGTTTTATGCGAAAAAAGCTGATTTTTTTTGGAAATCATTTTTTAAGGGGTTGGGTCGCAATTTTGTGAAAAAAAATCAAAAAATCTAAAATTTTCTTCTTTTAAATGCCAAGTTTTAGATAATTTAACTACGAGTTTAGGAAGGTATCTCATTCCCCATTTGGGCCATTATTTCCGTTTCTGTGGCGAAAATAGTGAAGTTTTATGCGAAAAAAACTGATTTTTTTTAAAAATCAATTTTTTAAGGGATTGGGTCGCAATTTTTTGAAAAAAAATCAAAAAATCTAAATTTACTTTCTTTAAATGCCAAGTTTTAGATAATTTAACTACGAGTTCAGGAAGGTATCACATTCCCCATTTGGACCATTATTTCCGTTTCTGTGGCGAAAATAGTGAAGTTTGAGGCGAAAAAAACTGATTTTTTTTAAAATCATTTTTTTAAGGGGTTGGGTCGCAATTTTTTTAAAAAAAAAAATCAAAAAATCTAAATTTACTTTCTTTAAATGCCAAGTTTTAGATAATTTAACTACGAGTTCAGGAAGGTATCTCATTCCCCATTTCGGCCATTATTTCCGTTTCTGTGGCGAAAATAGTAAAGTTTTATGCGAAAAAAGCTGATTTTTTTTGGAAATCATTTTTTAAGGGGTTGGGTCGCAATTTTGTGAAAAAAAATCAAAAAATCTAAAATTTTCTTCTTTTAAATGCCAAGTTTTAGATAATTTAACTACGAGTTCAGGAAGGTATCTCATTCCCCATTTGGGCCATTATTTCCGTTTCTGTGGCGAAAATAGTGAAGTTTGAGGCGAAAAAAACTGATTTTTTTTGGAAATCATTTTTTTAAGGGGTTGGGTCGCAATTTTTTAAAAAAAAATCAAAAAATCTAAATTTACTTTCTTTAAATGCCAAGTTTTAGATAATTTAACTACGAGTTCAGGAAGGTATCACATTCCCCTTTTGGACCATTATTTCCGTTTCTGTGGCGAAAATAGTGAAGTTTTATGCGAAAAAAACTGATTTTTTTTAAAATCAATTTTTTAAGGGATTGGGTCGCAATTTTTTGAAAAAAAATCAAAAAATCTAAATTTACTTTCTTTAAATGCCAAGTTTTAGATAATTTAACTACGAGTTCAGGAAGGTATCTCATTCCCCATTTGGGCCATTATTTCCGTTTCTGTGGCGAAAATAGTGAAGTTTTATGCGAAAAAAACTGATTTTTTTTAAAATCAATTTTTTAAGGGATTGGGTCGCAATTTTTTGAAAAAAAATCAAAAAATCTAAATTTACTTTCTTTAAATGCCAAGTTTTAGATAATTTAACTACGAGTTCAGGAAGGTATCACATTCCCCATTTGGACCATTATTTCCGTTTCTGTGGCGAAAATAGTGAAGTTTGAGGCGAAAAAAACTGATTTTTTTTAAAATCATTTTTTTAAGGGGTTGGGTCGCAATTTTTTAAAAAAAAATTAAAAAATCTAAATTTACTTTCTTTAAATGCCAAGTTTTAGATAATTTAACTACGAGTTCAGGAAGGTATCACATTCCCCATTTGGACCATTATTTCCGTTTCTGTGGCGAAAATAGTGAAGTTTGAGGCGAAAAAAACTGATTTTTTTTAAAATCAATTTTTTAAGGGATTGGGTCGCAATTTTTTGAAAAAAAATCAAAAAATCTAAATTTACTTTCTTTAAATGCCAAGTTTTAGATAATTTAACTACGAGTTCAGGAAGGTATCACATTCCCCATTTGGACCATTATTTCCGTTTCTGTGGCGAAAATAGTGAAGTTTGAGGCGAAAAAAACTGATTTTTTTTAAAATCATTTTTTTAAGGGGTTGGGTCGCAATTTTTAAAAAAAAAATTAAAAAATCTAAATTTACTTTCTTTAAATGCCAAGTTTTAGATAATTTAACTACGAGTTCAGGAAGGTATCACATTCCCCATTTGGACCATTATTTCCGTTTCTGTGGCGAAAATAGTGAAGTTTGAGGCGAAAAAAACTGATTTTTTTGGAAATCATTTTTTTAAGGGGTTGGGTCGCAATTTTTTCAAAAAAAATCAAAAAATCTAAATTTTCTTCTTTTAAATGCCAAGTTTTAGATAATTTAACTACGAGTTCAGGAAGGTATCACATTCCCCTTTTGGACCATTATTTCCGTTTCTGTGGCGAAAATAGTGAAGTTTTATGCGAAAAAAACTGATTTTTTTTAAATCAATTTTTTAAGGGATTGGGTCGCAATTTTTTGAAAAAAAATCAAAAAATCTAAATTTTCTTCTTTTAAATGCCAAGTTTTAGATAATTTAACTACGAGTTCAGGAAGGTATCACATTCCCCATTTGGACCATTATTTCCGTTTCTGTGGCGAAAATAGTGAAGTTTGAGGCGAAAAAAACTGATTTTTTTTGGAAATCATTTTTTTAAGGGATTGGGTCGCAATTTTTTGAAAAAAAATCAAAAAATCTAAATTTTCTTCTTTTAAACGCCAAGTTTTAGATAATTTAACTACGAGTTCAGGAAGGTATCTCATTCCCCATTTGGACCATTATTTCCGTTTCTGTGGCGAAAATAGTGAAGTTTGAGGCGAAAAAAACTGATTTTTTTTGGAAATCATTTTTTAAGGGGTTGGGTCGCAATTTTTTGAAAAAAAATCAAAAAATCTAAATTTTCTTCTTTTAAATGCCAAGTTTTAGATAATTTAACTACGAGTTCAGGAAGGTATCACATTCCCCATTTGGACCATTATTTCCGTTTCTGTGGCGAAAATAGTGAAGTTTTATGCGAAAAAAACTGATTTTTTTTAAAATCAATTTTTTAAGGGATTGGGTCGCAATTTTTTGAAAAAAAATCAAAAAATCTAAATTTTCTTCTTTTAAATGCCAAGTTTTAGATAATTTAACTACGAGTTCAGGAAGGTATCTCATTCCCCATTTGAGCCATTCTTTCCGTTTCTGTGGCGAAAATAGTGAAGTTTGAGGCGAAAAAAACTGATTTTTTTGGAAATCATTTTTTTAAGGGGTTGGGTCGCAATTTTTTGAAAAAAAATCAAAAAATCTAAATTTACTTTCTTTAAATGCCAAGTTTTAGATAATTTAACTACGAGTTCAGGAAGGTATCACATTCCCCATTTGGACCATTATTTCCGTTTCTGTGGCGAAAATAGTGAAGTTTTATGCGAAAAAAACTGATTTTTTTTAAATCAATTTTTTAAGGGATTGGGTCGCAATTTTTTGAAAAAAAATCAAAAAATCTAAATTTTCTTCTTTTAAATGCCAAGTTTTAGATAATTTAACTACGAGTTCAGGAAGGTATCACATTCCCCATTTGGACCATTATTTCCGTTTCTGTGGCGAAAATAGTGAAGTTTGAGGCGAAAAAAACTGATTTTTTTTGGAAATCATTTTTTTAAGGGATTGGGTCGCAATTTTTTGAAAAAAAATCAAAAAATCTAAATTTTCTTCTTTTAAACGCCAAGTTTTAGATAATTTAACTACGAGTTCAGGAAGGTATCTCATTCCCCATTTGGACCATTATTTCCGTTTCTGTGGCGAAAATAGTGAAGTTTGAGGCGAAAAAAACTGATTTTTTTTGGAAATCATTTTTTAAGGGGTTGGGTCGCAATTTTTTGAAAAAAAATCAAAAAATCTAAATTTTCTTCTTTTAAATGCCAAGTTTTAGATAATTTAACTACGAGTTCAGGAAGGTATCACATTCCCCATTTGGACCATTATTTCCGTTTCTGTGGCGAAAATAGTGAAGTTTTATGCGAAAAAAAATGATTTTTTTTAAAATCAATTTTTTAAGGGATTGGGTCGCAATTTTTTCAAAAAAAATCAAAAAATCTAAATTTTCTTCTTTTAAATGCCAAGTTTTAGATAATTTAACTACGAGTTCAGGAAGGTATCTCATTCCCCATTTGAGCCATTCTTTCCGTTTCTGTGGCGAAAATAGTGAAGTTTGAGGAGAAAAAAACTGATTTTTTTGGAAATCATTTTTTTAAGGGGTTGGGTCGCAATTTTTTGAAAAAAAATCAAAAAATCTAAATTTACTTTCTTTAAATGCCAAGTTTTAGATAATTTAACTACGAGTTCAGGAAGGTATCACATTCCCCATTTGGACCATTATTTCCGTTTCTGTGGCGAAAATAGTGAAGTTTTATGCGAAAAAAACTGATTTTTTTTAAATCAATTTTTTAAGGGATTGGGTCGCAATTTTTTGAAAAAAAATCAAAAAATCTAAATTTTCTTCTTTTAAATGCCAAGTTTTAGATAATTTAACTACGAGTTCAGGAAGGTATCACATTCCCCATTTGGACCATTATTTCCGTTTCTGTGGCGAATATAGTGAAGTTTTATGCGAAAAAAACTGATTTTTTTTTAAATCAATTTTTTAAGGGATTGGGTCGCAATTTTTTGAAAAAAAATCAAAAAATCTAAATTTTCTTCTTTTAAATGCCAAGTTTTAGATAATTTAACTACGAGTTCAGGAAGGTATCACATTCCCCATTTGGACCATTATTTCCGTTTCTGTGGCGAAAATAGTGAAGTTTGAGGAGAAAAAAACTGATTTTTTTTGGAAATCATTTTTTTAAGGGATTGGGTCGCAATTTTTTGAAAAAAAATCAAAAAATCTAAATTTTCTTCTTTTAAATGCCAAGTTTTAGATAATTTAACTACGAGTTCAGGAAGGTATCACATTCCCCATTTGGACCATTATTTCCGTTTCTGTGGCGAAAATAGTGAAGTTTTATGCGAAAAAAACTGATTTTTTTTGGAAATCATTTTTTTAAGGGGTTGGGTCGCAATTTTTTGAAAAAAAATCAAAAAATCTAAATTTACTTTCTTTAAATGCCAAGTTTTAGATAATTTAACTACGAGTTCAGGAAGGTATCACATTCCCCATTTGGACCATTATTTCCGTTTCTGTGGCGAAAATAGTGAAGTTTTATGCGAAAAAAACTGATTTTTTTTTTAAATCAATTTTTTAAGGGATTGAGTCGCAATTTTTTGAAAAAAAATCAAAAAATCTAAATTTACTTTCTTTAAATGCCAAGTTTTAGATAATTTAACTACGAGTTCAGGAAGGTATCTCATTCCCCATTTGAGCCATTCTTTCCGTTTCTGTGGCGAAAATAGTGAAGTTTGAGGAGAAAAAAACTGATTTTTTTGGAAATCATTTTTTTAAGGGGTTGGGACGCAATTTTTTGAAAAAAAAACAAAAAATCTAAATTTACTTTCTTTAAATGCCAAGTTTTAGATAATTTAACTACGAGTTCAGTAAGGTATCACATTCCCCATTTGGACCATTATTTCCGTTTCTGTGGCGAAAATAGTGAAGTTTTATGCGAAAAAAACTGATTTTTTTTGGAAATCATTTTTTTAAGGGGTTGGGTCGCAATTTTTTGAAAAAAAAATCAAAAAATCTAAATTTACTTTCTTTAAATGCCAAGTTTTAGATAATTTAACTACGAGTTCAGGAAGGTATCACATTCCCCATTTGGACCATTATTTCCGTTTCTGTGGCGAAAATAGTGAAGTTTTATGCGAAAAAAACTGATTTTTTTTTTAAATCAATTTTTTAAGGGATTGAGTCGCAATTTTTTGAAAAAAAATCAAAAAATCTAAATTTACTTTCTTTAAATGCCAAGTTTTAGATAATTTAACTACGAGTTCAGGAAGGTATCTCATTCCCCATTTGAGCCATTCTTTCCGTTTCTGTGGCGAAAATAGTGAAGTTTGAGGAGAAAAAAACTGATTTTTTTTGGAAATCATTTTTTTAAGGGGTTGGGACGCAATTTTTTGAAAAAAAAACAAAAAATCTAAATTTACTTTCTTTAAATGCCAAGTTTTAGATAATTTAACTACGAGTTCAGTAAGGTATCACATTCCCCATTTGGACCATTATTTCCGTTTCTGTGGCGAAAATAGTGAAGTTTTATGCGAAAAAAACTGATATTTTTTGGATATCATTTTTTTAAGGGATTGGGTCGCAATTTTTTGAAAAAAAATCAAAAAATCTAAATTTTCTTCTTTTAAATGCCAAGTTTTAGATAACTTAACTACGAGTTCAGGAAGGTATCTCATTCCCCATTTGGGCCATTCTTTCCGTTTCTGTGGCGAAAATAGTGAAGTTTTATGCGAAAAAAACTGATTTTTTTTTAAATCAATTTTTTAAGGGATTGGGTCGCAATTTTTTGAAAAAAAATCAAAAAATCTAAATTTTCTTTTTTAAATGCCAAGTTTTAGATAATTTAACTACGAGTTCAGGAAGGTATCTCATTCCCCATTTGAGCCATTCTTTCCGTTTCTGTGGCGAAAATAGTGAAGTTTGAGGAGAAAAAAACTGATTTTTTTTTGGAAATCATTTTTTTAAGGGGTTGGGTCGCAATTTTTTGAAAAAAAATCAAAAAATCTAAATTTACTTTCTTTAAATGCCAAGTTTTAGATAATTTAACTACGAGTTCAGGAAGGTATCACATTCCCCATTTGGACCATTATTTCCGTTTCTGTGGCGAAAATAGTGAAGTTTGAGGCGAAAAAAACTGATTTTTTTTGGAAATCATTTTTTTAAGGGGTTGGGTCGCAATTTTTTGAAAAAAAATCAAAAAATCTAAATTTACTTTCTTTAAATGCCAAGTTTTAGATAATTTAACTACGAGTTCAGTAAGGTATCACATTCCCCTTTTGGACCATTATTTCCGTTTCTGTGGCGAAAATAGTGAAGTTTTATGCGAAAAAAACTGATATTTTTTGGATATCATTTTTTTAAGGGATTGGGTCGCAATTTTTTGAAAAAAAATCAAAAAATCTAAATTTACTTTCTTTAAATGCCAAGTTTTAGATAATTTAACTACGAGTTCAGGAAGGTATCTCATTCCCCATTTGAGCCATTCTTTCCGTTTCTGTGGCGAAAATAGTGAAGTTTGAGGAGAAAAAAACTGATTTTTTTGGAAATCATTTTTTTAAGGGGTTGGGTCGCAATTTTTTGAAAAAAAATCAAAAAATCTAAATTTACTTTCTTTAAATGCCAAGTTTTAGATAATTTAACTACGAGTTCAGGAAGGTATCACATTCCCCATTTGGACCATTATTTCCGTTTCTGTGGCGAAAATAGTGAAGTTTGAGGCGAAAAAAACTGATTTTTTTTGGAAATCATTTTTTTAAGGGGTTGGGTCGCAATTTTTTGAAAAAAAATCAAAAAATCTAAATTTACTTTCTTTAAATGCCAAGTTTTAGATAATTTAACTACGAGTTCAGGAAGGTATCACATTCCCCATTTTGGACCATTATTTCCGTTTCTGTGGCGAAAATAGTGAAGTTTGAGGCGAAAAAAACTGATTTTTTTTGGAAATCATTTTTTTAAGGGGTTGGGTCGCAATTTTTTGAAAAAAAAATCAAAAAATCTAAATTTACTTTCTTTAAATGCCAAGTTTTAGATAATTTAACTACGAGTTCAGGAAGGTATCACATTCCCCATTTGGACCATTATTTCCGTTTCTGTGGCGAAAATAGTGAAGTTTGAGGCGAAAAAAACTGATTTTTTTTGGAATTCTTTTTTTTAAGGGGTTGGGTCGCAATTTTTTGAAAAAAAAATCAAAAAATCTAAATTTACTTTCTTTAAATGCCAAGTTTTAGATAATTTAACTACGAGTTCAGGAAGGTATCACATTCCCCATTTGGACCATTATTTCCGTTTCTGTGGCGAAAATAGTGAAGTTTGAGGCGAAAAAAACTGATTTTTTTTGGAAATCATTTTTTTAAGGGGTTGGGTCGCAATTTTTTGAAAAAAAAATCAAAAAATCTAAATTTACTTTCTTTAAATGCCAAGTTTTAGATAATTTAACTACGAGTTTAGGAAGGTATCTCATTCCCCATTTGGGCCATTCTTTCCGTTTCTGTGGCGAAAATAGTGAAGTTTGAGGAGAAAAAAACAGATTTTTTTGGAAATCACTTTTTTAAGGGGTTGGGTCGCAATTTTTTGAAAAAAAATCAAAAAATCTAAATTTACTTTCTTTAAATGCCAAGTTTTAGATAATTTAACTACGAGTTCAGGAAGGTATCACATTCCCCATTTGGACCATTATTTCCGTTTCTGTGGCGAAAATAGTGAAGTTTGAGGCGAAAAAAACTGATTTTTTTTGGAAATCATTTTTTTAAGGGGTTGGGTCGCAATTTTTTGAAAAAAAAATCAAAAAATCTAAATTTTCTTCTTTTAAATGCCAAGTTTTAGATAATTTAACTACGAGTTTAGGAAGGTATCTCATTCCCCATTTGGGCCATTATTTCCGTTTCTGTGGCGAAAATAGTGAAGTTTGAGGCGAAAAAAACTGATTTTTTTGGAAATCATTTTTTTAAGGGGTTGGGTCGCAATTTTTTGAAAAAAAATCAAAAAATCTAAATTTACTTTCTTTAAATGCCAAGTTTTAGATAATTTAACTACGAGTTCAGGAAGGTATCACATTCCCCATTTGGACCATTATTTCCGTTTCTGTGGCGAAAATAGTGAAGTTTGAGGCGAAAAAAACTGATTTTTTTTGGAAATCATTTTTTTAAGGGGTTGGGTCGCAATTTTTTGAAAAAAAATCAAAAAATCTAAATTTACTTTCTTTAAATGCCAAGTTTTAGATAATTTAACTACAAGTTCAGTAAGGTATCACATTCCCCATTTGGACCATTATTTCCGTTTCTGTGGCGAAAATAGTGAAGTTTTATGCGAAAAAAACTGATATTTTTTGGATATCATTTTTTTAAGGGATTGGGTCGCAATTTTTTGAAAAAAAATCAAAAAATCTAAATTTTCTTCTTTTAAATGCCAAGTTTTAGATAACTTAACTACGAGTTCAGGAAGGTATCTCATTCCCCATTTGGGCCATTATTTCCGTTTCTGTGGCGAAAATAGTGAAGTTTGAGGCGAAAAAAACTGATTTTTTTGGAAATCATTTTTTTAAGGGGTTGGGTCGCAATTTTTTGAAAAAAAATCAAAAAATCTAAATTTACTTTCTTTAAATGCCAAGTTTTAGATAATTTAACTACGAGTTCAGGAAGGTATCTCATTCCCCATTTGAGCCATTCTTTCCGTTTCTGTGGCAAAAATAGTGAAGTTTGAGGAGAAAAAAACTGATTTTTTTGGAAATCATTTTTTTAAGGGGTTGGGTCGCAATTTTTTGAAAAAAAATCAAAAAATCTAAATTTACTTTCTTTAAATGCCAAGTTTTAGATAATTTAACTACGAGTTCAGGAAGGTATCTCATTCCCCATTTGAGCCATTCTTTCCGTTTCTGTGGCAAAAATAGTGAAGTTTGAGGCGAAAAAAACTGATTTTTTTTGGAAATCATTTTTTTAAGGGGTTGGGTCGCAATTTTTAAAAAAAAAATCAAAAAATCTAAATTTACTTTCTTTAAATGCCAAGTTTTAGATAATTTAACTACGAGTTCAGGAAGGTATCACATTACCCATTTGGACCATTATTTCCGTTTCTGTGGCGAAAATAGTGAAGTTTGAGGCGAAAAAAACTGTTTTTTTTTGGGGTCGCAATTTTTTGAAAAAAAATCAAAAAATCTAAATTTACTTTCTTTAAATGCCAAGTTTTAGATAATTTAACTACGAGTTCAGGAAGGTATCTCATTCCCCATTTGAGTCATTCTTTCCGTTTCTGTGGCGAAAATAGTGAAGTTTGAGGCGAAAAAAACTGATTTTTTTTGGAAATCATTTTTTTAAGGGGTTGGGTCGCAATTTTTTGAAAAAAAATCAAAAAATCTAAATTTACTTTCTTTAAATGCCAAGTTTTAGATAATTTAACTACGAGTTCAGTAAGGTATCACATTCCCCATTTGGACCATTATTTCCGTTTCTGTGGCGAAAATAGTGAAGTTTTATGCGAAAAAAACTGATATTTTTTGGATATCATTTTTTTAAGGGATTGGGTCGCAATTTTTTGAAAAAAAATCAAAAAATCTAAATTTACTTTCTTTAAATGCCAAGTTTTAGATAATTTAACTACGAGTTCAGGAAGGTATCTCATTCCCCATTTGAGCCATTCTTTCCGTTTCTGTGGCGAAAATAGTGAAGTTTGAGGAGAAAAAAACTGATTTTTTTTGGAAATCATTTTTTTAAGGGGTTGGGTCGCAATTTTTTGAAAAAAAATCAAAAAATCTAAATTTACTTTCTTTAAATGCCAAGTTTTAGATAATTTAACTACGAGTTCAGGAAGGTATCACATTCCCCATTTGGACCATTATTTCCGTTTCTGTGGCGAAAATAGTGAAGTTTGAGGCGAAAAAAACTGATTTTTTTTGGAAATCATTTTTTTAAGGGGTTGGGTCGCAATTTTTTGAAAAAAAATCAAAAAATCTAAATTTACTTTCTTTAAATGCCAAGTTTTAGATAATTTAACTACGAGTTCAGGAAGGTATCACATTCCCCATTTGGACCATTATTTCCGTTTCTGTGGCGAAAATAGTGAAGTTTGAGGCGAAAAAAACTGATTTTTTTTGGAAATCATTTTTTTAAGGGGTTGGGTCGCAATTTTTTGAAAAAAAAATCAAAAAATCTAAATTTTCTTCTTTTAAATGCCAAGTTTTAGATAATTTAACTACGAGTTTAGGAAGGTATCTCATTCCCCATTTGGGCCATTATTTCCGTTTCTGTGGCGAAAATAGTGAAGTTTGAGGCGAAAAAAACTGATTTTTTTGGAAATCATTTTTTTAAGGGGTTGGGTCGCAATTTTTTGAAAAAAAAATCAAAAAATCTAAATTTACTTTCTTTAAATGCCAAGTTTTAGATAATTTAACTACGAGTTTAGGAAGGTATCTCATTCCCCATTTGAGCCATTCTTTCCGTTTCTGTGGCGAAAATAGTGAAGTTTGAGGAGAAAAAAACTGATTTTTTTGGAAATCACTTTTTTAAGGGGTTGGGTCGCAATTTTTTGAAAAAAAATCAAAAAATCTAAATTTACTTTCTTTAAATGCCAAGTTTTAGATAATTTAACTACGAGTTCAGGAAGGTATCACATTCCCCATTTGGACCATTATTTCCGTTTCTGTGGCGAAAATAGTGAAGTTTGAGGCGAAAAAAACTGATTTTTTTTGGAAATCATTTTTTTAAGGGGTTGAGTCGCAATTTTTTGAAAAAAAATCAAAAAATCTAAATTTACTTTCTTTAAATGCCAAGTTTTAGATAATTTAACTACGAGTTCAGGAAGGTATCACATTCCCCATTTGGACCATTATTTCCGTTTCTGTGGCGAAAATAGTGAAGTTTGAGGCGAAAAAAACTGATTTTTTTTTAAATCAATTTTTAAAGGGATTGGGTCGCAATTTTTTGAAAAAAAATCAAAAAATCTAAATTTACTTCTTTTAAATGCCAAGTTTTAGATAATTTAACTACGAGTTCAGGAAGGTATCTCATTCCCCATTTGGGCCATTATTTCCGTTTCTGTGGCGAAAATAGTGAAGTTTGAGGCGAAAAAAACTGATTTTTTTGGAAATCATTTTTTTAAGGGGTTGGGTCGCAATTTTTTGAAAAAAAATCAAAAAATCTAAATTTACTTTCTTTAAATGCCAAGTTTTAGATAATTTAACTACGAGTTTAGGAAGGTATCTCATTCCCCATTTGAGCCATTCTTTCCGTTTCTGTGGCGAAAATAGTGAAGTTTGAGGAGAAAAAAACTGATTTTTTTGGAAATCACTTTTTTAAGGGGTTGGGTCGAAATTTTTTGAAAAAAAATCAAAAAATCTAAATTTACTTTCTTTAAATGCCAAGTTTTAGATAATTTAACTACGAGTTCAGGAAGGTATCACATTCCCCATTTGGACCATTATTTCCGTTTCTGTGGCGAAAATAGTGAAGTTTGAGGCGAAAAAAACTGTTTTTTTTTGGAAATCATTTTTTTAAGGGGTTGGGTCGCAATTTTTTGAAAAAAAATCAAAAAATCTAAATTTACTTTCTTTAAATGCCAAGTTTTAGATAATTTAACTACGAGTTCAGGAAGGTATCACATTACCCATTTGGACCATTATTTCCGTTTCTGTGGCGAAAATAGTGAAGTTTGAGGCGAAAAAAACTGATTTTTTTTGGAAATCATTTTTTTAAGGGGTTGGGTCGCAATTTTTTGAAAAAAAATCAAAAAATCTAAATTTACTTTCTTTAAATGCCAAGTTTTAGGTAATTTAACTACGAGTTCAGGAAGGTATCACATTCCCCATTTGGACCATTATTTCCTTTTCTGTGGCGAAAATAGTGAAGTTTGAGGCGAAAAAAACTGATTTTTTTTTAAATCAATTTTTAAAGGGATTGGGTCGCAATTTTTTGAAAAAAAATCAAAAAATCTAAATTTTCTTCTTTTAAATGCCAAGTTTTAGATAATTTAACTACGAGTTCAGGAAGGTATCTCATTCCCCATTTGGGCCATTATTTCCGTTTCTGTGGCGAAAATAGTGAAGTTTGAGGCGAAAAAAACTGATTTTTTTGGAAATCATTTTTTTAAGGGGTTGGGTCGCAATTTTTTGAAAAAAAATCAAAAAATCTAAATTTACTTTCTTTAAATGCCAAGTTTTAGATAATTTAACTACGAGTTCAGGAAGGTATCACATTCCCCATTTGGACCATTATTTCCGTTTCTGTGGCGAAAATAGTGAAGTTTGAGGCGAAAAAAACTGATTTTTTTTGGAAATCATTTTTTTAAGGGGTTGGGTCGCAATTTTTTGAAAAAAAATCAAAAAATCTAAATTTACTTTCTTTAAATGCCAAGTTTTAGATAATTTAACTACGAGTTTAGGAAGGTATCTCATTCCCCATTTGAGCCATTCTTTCCGTTTCTGTGGCGAAAATAGTGAAGTTTGAGGAGAAAAAAACTGATTTTTTTGGAAATCACTTTTTTAAGGGGTTGGGTCGCAATTTTTTGAAAAAAAATCAAAAAATCTAAATTTACTTTCTTTAAATGCCAAGTTTTAGATAATTTAACTACGAGTTCAGGAAGGTATCACATTCCCCATTTGGACCATTATTTCCGTTTCTGTGGCGAAAATAGTGAAGTTTGAGGCGAAAAAAACTGATTTTTTTTGGAAATCATTTTTTTAAGGGGTTGGGTCGCAATTTTTTGAAAAAAAATCAAAAAATCTAAATTTACTTTCTTTAAATGCCAAGTTTTAGATAATTTAACTACGAGTTCAGGAAGGTATCACATTCCCCATTTGGACCATTATTTCCGTTTCTGTGGCGAAAATAGTGAAGTTTGAGGCGAAAAAAACTGATTTTTTTTGGAAATCATTTTTTTAAGGGGTTGGGTCGCAATTTTTTGAAAAAAAATCAAAAAATCTAAATTTACTTTCTTTAAATGCCAAGTTTTAGATAATTTAACTACGAGTTTAGGAAGGTATCTCATTCCCCATTTGAGCCATTCTTTCCGTTTCTGTGGCGAAAATAGTGAAGTTTGAGGAGAAAAAAACTGATTTTTTTGGAAATCACTTTTTTAAGGGGTTGGGTCGCAATTTTTTGAAAAAAAATCAAAAAATCTAAATTTACTTTCTTTAAATGCCAAGTTTTAGATAATTTAACTACGAGTTCAGGAAGGTATCACATTCCCCATTTGGACCATTATTTCCGTTTCTGTGGCGAAAATAGTGAAGTTTGAGGCGAAAAAAACTGTTTTTTTTGGAAATCATTTTTTTAAGGGGTTGGGTCGCAATTTTTTGAAAAAAAATCAAAAAATCTAAATTTTCTTCTTTTAAATGCCAAGTTTTAGATAATTTAACTACGAGTTCAGGAAGGTATCTCATTCCCCATTTGGGCCATTATTTCCGTTTCTGTGGCGAAAATAGTGAAGTTTGAGGCGAAAAAAACTGATTTTTTTGGAAATCATTTTTTTAAGGGGTTGGGTCGCAATTTTTTGAAAAAAAAATCAAAAAATCTAAATTTACTTTCTTTAAATGCCAAGTTTTAGATAATTTAACTACGAGTTCAGGAAGGTATCACATTCCCCATTTGGACCATTATTTCCGTTTCTGTGGCGAAAATAGTGAAGTTTGAGGCGAAAAAAACTGATTTTTTTTGGAAATCATTTTTTTAAGGGGTTGGGTCGCAATTTTTTGAAAAAAAATCAAAAAATCTAAATTTACTTTCTTTAAATGCCAAGTTTTAGATAATTTAACTACGAGTTCAGGAAGGTATCACATTACCCATTTGGACCATTATTTCCGTTTCTGTGGCGAAAATAGTGAAGTTTGAGGCGAAAAAAACTGATTTTTTTTTGGAAATCATTTTTTTAAGGGGTTGGGTCGCAATTTTTTGAAAAAAAATCAAAAAATCTAAATTTACTTTCTTTAAATGCCAAGTTTTAGGTAATTTAACTACGAGTTCAGGAAGGTATCACATTCCCCATTTGGACCATTATTTCCGTTTCTGTGGCGAAAATAGTGAAGTTTGAGGCGAAAAAAACTGATTTTTTTTTAAATCAATTTTTAAAGGGATTGGGTCGCAATTTTTTGAAAAAAAATCAAAAAATCTAAATTTACTTTCTTTAAATGCCAAGTTTTAGATAATTTAACTACGAGTTCAGGAAGGTATCACATTCCCCATTTGGACCATTATTTCCGTTTCTGTGGCGAAAATAGTGAAGTTTGAGGCGAAAAAAACTGATTTTTTTGGAAATCATTTTTTTAAGGGGTTGGGTCGCAATTTTTTGAAAAAAAAATCAAAAAATCTAAATTTACTTTCTTTAAATGCCAAGTTTTAGATAATTTAACTACGAGTTCAGGAAGGTATCACATTCCCCATTTGGACCATTATTTCCGTTTCTGTGGCGAAAATAGTGAAGTTTGAGGCGAAAAAAACTGATTTTTTTTGGAAATCATTTTTTTAAGGGGTTGGGTCGCAATTTTTTGAAAAAAATCAAAAAATCTAAATTTTCTTCTTTTAAATGCCAAGTTTTAGATAATTTAACTACGAGTTCAGGAAGGTATCTCATTCCCCATTTGGGCCATTATTTCCGTTTCTGTGGCGAAAATAGTGAAGTTTGAGGCGAAAAAAACTGATTTTTTTTGGAAATCATTTTTTTAAGGGGTTGGGTCGCAATTTTTTGAAAAAAAAATCAAAAAATCTAAATTTTCTTCTTTTAAATGCCAAGTTTTAGATAATTTAACTACGAGTTCAGGAAGGTATCTCATTCCCCATTTGGGCCATTATTTCCGTTTCTGTGGCGAAAATAGTGAAGTTTGAGGCGAAAAAAACTGATTTTTTTTGGAAATCATTTTTTTAAGGGGTTGGGTCGCAATTTTTTGAAAAAAAATCAAAAAATCTAAATTTACTTTCTTTAAATGCCAAGTTTTAGGTAATTTAACTACGAGTTCAGGAAGGTATCACATTCCCCATTTGGACCATTATTTCCGTTTCTGTGGCGAAAATAGTGAAGTTTGAGGCGAAAAAAACTGATTTTTTTTTAAATCAATTTTTAAAGGGATTGGGTCGCAATTTTTTGAAAAAAAATCAAAAAATCTAAATTTTCTTCTTTTAAATGCCAAGTTTTAGATAATTTAACTACGAGTTCAGGAAGGTATCTCATTCCCCATTTGGGCCATTATTTCCGTTTCTGTGGCGAAAATAGTGAAGTTTGAGGCTAAAAAAACTGATTTTTTTTTGGAAATCATTTTTTTAAGGGGTTGGGTCGCAATTTTTTGAAAAAAAATCAAAAAATCTAAATTTTCTTCTTTTAAATGCCAAGTTTTAGATAATTTAACTACGAGTTCAGGAAGGTATCTCATTCCCCATTTGGGCCATTATTTCCGTTTCTGTGGCGAAAATAGTGAAGTTTGAGGCGAAAAAAACTGATTTTTTTGGAAATCATTTTTTTAAGGGGTTGGGTCGCAATTTTTTGAAAAAAAATCAAAAAATCTAAATTTACTTTCTTTAAATGCCAAGTTTTAGATAATTTAACTACGAGTTCAGGAAGGTATCACATTCCCCATTTGGACCATTATTTCCGTTTCTGTGGCGAAAATAGTGAAGTTTGAGGCGAAAAAAACTGATTTTTTTTAAATCAATTTTTAAAAGGATTGGGTCGCAATTTTTTGAAAAAAAATCAAAAAATCCAAATTTTCTTCTTTTAAATGCCAAGTTTTAGATAATTTAACTACGAGTTCAGGAAGGTATCTCATTCCCCATTTGGGCCATTATTTCCGTTTCTGTGGCGAAAATAGTGAAGTTTGAGGCGAAAAAAACTGATTTTTTTTGGAAATCATTTTTTTAAGGGGTTGGGTCGCAATTTTTTGAAAAAAAATCAAAAAATCTAAATTTACTTTCTTTAAATGCCAAGTTTTAGATAATTTAACTACGAGTTCAGGAAGGTATCTCATTCCCCATTTGGGCCAATATTTCCGTTTCTGTGGCGAAAATAGTGAAGTTTGAGGCGAAAAAAACTGATTTTTTTTGGAAATCATTTTTTTAAGGGGTTGGGTCGCAATTTTTTGAAAAAAAATCAAAAAATCTAAATTTACTTTCTTTAAATGCCAAGTTTTAGATAATTTAACTACGAGTTCAGGAAGGTATCACATTCCCCATTTGGACCATTATTTCCGTTTCTGTGGCGAAAATAGTGAAGTTTGAGGCGAAAAAAACTGATTTTTTTTGGAAATCATTTTTTTAAGGGGTTGGGTCGCAATTTTTTGAAAAAAAATCAAAAAATCTAAATTTTCTTCTTTTAAATGCCAAGTTTTAGATAATTTAACTACGAGTTCAGGAAGGTATCACATTCCCCATTTGGACCATTATTTCCGTTTCTGTGGCGAAAATAGTGAAGTTTGAGGCGAAAAAAACTGATTTTTTTTTAAATCAATTTTTAAAGGGATTGGGTCGCAATTTTTTGAAAAAAAAATCAAAAAATCTAAATTTTCTTCTTTTAAATGCCAAGTTTTAGATAATTTAACTACGAGTTCAGGAAGGTATCTCATTCCCCATTTGGGCCATTATTTCCGTTTCTGTGGCGAAAATAGTGAAGTTTGAGGCGAAAAAAACTGATTTTTTTTGGAAATCATTTTTTTAAGGGGTTGGGTCGCAATTTTTTGAAAAAAAATCAAAAAATCTAAATTTACTTTCTTTAAATGCCAAGTTTTAGATAATTTAACTACGAGTTCAGGAAGGTATCACATTCCCCATTTGGACCATTATTTCCGTTTCTGTGGCGAAAATAGTGAAGTTTGAGGCGAAAAAAACTGATTTTTTTTGGAAATCATTTTTTTAAGGGGTTGGGTCGCAATTTTTAAAAAAAAAATCAAAAAATCTAAATTTACTTTCTTTAAATTCCAAGTTTTAGATAATTTAACTACGAGTTCAGGAAGGTATCTCATTCCCCATTTGGGCCATTATTTCCGTTTCTGTGGCGAAAATAGTGAAGTTTGAGGCGAAAAAAACTGATTTTTTTTGGAAATCAATTTTTTAAGGGGTTGGGTCGCAATTTTTAAAAAAAAAATCAAAAAATCTAAATTTACTTTCTTTAAATTCCAAGTTTTAGATAATTTAACTACGAGTTCAGGAAGGTATCACATTACCCATTTGGACCATTATTTCCGTTTCTGTGGCGAAAATAGTGAAGTTTGAGGCGAAAAAAACTGATTTTTTTGGAAATCATTTTTTTAAGGGGTTGGGTCGCAATTTTTTGAAAAAAAATCAAAAAATCTAAATTTACTTTCTTTAAATGCCAAGTTTTAGATAATTTAACTACGAGTTCAGGAAGGTATCTCATTCCCCATTTGGGCCATTATTTCCGTTTCTGTGGCGAAAATAGTGAAGTTTTATGCGAAAAAAACTGATTTTTTTTGGAAATCAATTTTTTAAGGGGTTGGGTCGCAATTTTTAAAAAAAAAATCAAAAAATCTAAATTTACTTTCTTTAAATTCCAAGTTTTAGATAATTTAACTACGAGTTCAGGAAGGTATCACATTCCCCAATTGGGCCATTATTTCCGTTTCTGTGGCGAAAATAGTGAAGTTTGAGGCGAAAAAAACTAATTTTTTTTGGAAATCAATTTTTTAAGGGGTTGGGTCGCAATTTTTTGAAAAAAAATCAAAAAATTTAAATTTTCTTCTTTTAAATGCCAAGTTTTAGATAATTTAACTACGAGTTCAGGAAGGTATCACATTCCCCAATTGGGCCATTATTTCCGTTTCTGTGGCGAAAAAAACTGATTTTTTTGGAAATCAATTTTTTAAGGGGTTGGGTCGCAATTTTTAAAAAAAAATCAAAAAATCTAAATTTACTTTCTTTAAATTCCAAGTTTTAGATAATTTAACTACGAGTTCAGGAAGGTATCACATATCCCAATTGGGCCATTATTTCCGTTTCTGTGGCGAAAATAGTGAAGTTTGAGGCGAAAAAAACTGATTTTTTTTGGAAATCAATTTTTTAAGGGCTTGGGTCGCAATTTTTTGAAAAAAAAATCAAAAAATTTAAATTTTCTTCTTTTAAATGCCAAGTTTTAGATAATTTAACTACGAGTTCAGGAAGGTATCACATTCCCCAATTGGGCCATTATTTCCGTTTCTGTGGCGAAAATAGTGAAGTTTTATGAGAAAAAAACTGATTTTTTTTGGAAATCAATTTTTTAAGGGGTTTGTCGCAATTTTTTGAAAAAAAATCAAAAAATCTAAATTTTCTTCTTTTAAATGCCAAGTTTTAGATAATTTAACTACGAGTTCAGGAAGGTATCTCATTCCACATTTGGGCCATTATTTCCGTTTCTGTGGCGAAAATAGTGAAGTTTTATGAGAAAAAAGTGATTTTTTTTGGAAATCAATTTTTTAAGGGGTTGGGTCGCAATTTTTTGAAAAAAAAATCAAAAATTCTACATTTTCTTAATTTAAATGCCAAGTTTTAGATAATTTAACTACGAGTTCAGGAAGGTATGTCATTCCAGATTTGAACCAGTATTTCCTTTGATATTGCCAAAATACTGATGTTTGATGATTTCAATAATAATAATAATAATAATAACATTTTATTTTTCAGTTATTTTTCAAGGTCTTGCCAGTTAATAAAACTAATTGTATCTGAAAGCAAATAACTCAATTCCCTTGATTTCCTACCACGCATGCTACATATTAAACAGCCAACATTTAAGGACACTTTATTTCTTTTCTTTTGGGAATGCGAGCAGTTTGAGCAACTTAATGCCCAGTTAATAAAAACCGCATTTATCCGAAAGTAAATAAAGACCACGGGATACTCGTGTGACAAATCAACTTTGTTCGCTGTAAATTGCCATCTGGCTGAATATGAAATCTCAGTTCCGGCAAAAAAGCCACCTACTTTTTTTCCTGCCGCTCGTCAGCAGGCCAAACATATAAAATCCCCCAGTTGCGCCGGCTCTCAGTTCAGTTCTCAGTTCCGGCCGAATAAATCTCATGGCTAAAACCCCCTTTGAACAATCATCGCATCTCCGTTGGGGTCACACCCAAAGTCACAAAAGTCACGCCAACGTCAGCAGTGATCAGTTTGAATGGGGTTCCCCTGCCCCTCGAATCGGATTCGGAATCGGAATGAAAATGAAAATGGTTGGGAAAAGCCAGCTGGGGGTGCTGCAAAATGCACAGAAACAAAATTCGATATGGAGCAGGGTCAATTTTGCCCTATTTTATATCAATAAAAGTACGATATGATTAATGTAAAATTTATGATGCAAGCATATCAAGTTGATATTTAATCATATCAGTTATTTTTGTCTTAACATACCAAATTTGGTATTATTTTTTGAACAAATATTGAAAGAAATATAAACATAATCTTTATTCATATCAAAATGATATGATTTATGACATAATTTAAGTTAAATGTATGATGCAAGCATCTCAACTTGATATTTATTCATTTTATTTCAAAATACCAAATCTAGTATTTTCTAGTATCTAGTATATAAAAATGATATTATTATATCTTTGGATAATATAAAATGGACCTGCACATATCAATCTGATCTTTTGTCAATTTTTTTCTGTGTGGGTGCTGGAATACGAGGGATACTGGGGATACTAAGGGGATACCGAGGGGGAAAAGTAGCCCGCCGTCGTCATGAAAAGCGGCCACAATCAGGGGCCATCTGGCTGACATCGACGTCTACATCGATGGCCATCGAGGACACATGTCCGTCGCTAGATTCCCGGCCCTCCCCCCCCCCCCTGCTCCGTACAAACGACAAATGGTCTCCGGACCGGAGTCGCAATGCGAATCCGGCCACGGACCCTACAATGCCCACTTCCTTGCCACCTTTCCGGCGCACTTTTTGCGATTTCTTTGCGGTCGTTCCTTTTTTCGTTCTCTTTTTTTTTTTGTTGGTCCCCTTCTCGTTTTTTGGCCTTTGTTGACAAATCATTCTATGCGTGTGCGGGTGTGTGGGAGGCAGAGGGGGCGTGGCCGGGGCCAGCCGCAGTCAGGTGGTCCATTGTCCATTGTCCAGGGGCAACTGGTATATCATTCATCCAGCCGGGCAACGGATATGCCGATGTTGGGCCAACGTCATCTGGCACTTGGAAATGCACCTGGTCCACCTGGACCCGCCCTCCTCCACCGCCTCTCTCCCATCTCCCCCATGTCCGTGTCCATTTGTCCCATCAGTCCAACGGTCCAACTGTCCAGCTGTCCATCTGCCCTGCCCCCCAGATCCTCCTTATCGCCCCTCGGTTTCATCCGCTCAAACTAGTTTGGTTACATGTGTACCTGTACACGGAGAAAAAAAATATTAAAATATTAACATTTTAGAGTGAAAAAAAAAATGGATAAATGAAAATAATTTATTTGAATAATTCATTTTATAAATTGATTTTGTTACGAAACAGGTTATAACCTGATAAATTCGATATTATTATAATTCCATTAGATTATTATTATTTTTATAAACTAAAAATTTATTTTCTAATAAAAAATTCAAATTAAATTAAATTTGAGAACATTTTAAACATTTTAACTCAACAACTATTTTTATATTATAAATTAAACTAGTTTACTTAAATGTAAGTTTTAAATTTTGACATCTAGCCTGATATAGTCGCTAGATTCCTTAGATTTATCAATAATTATTATGATAAATAAATCATTTATTTTAAAGAAAAAAAAATTAAATTAAATTAAATTTGAAAAATTTTTGCAACCTTTAAATTAGAACGTACTACTTAAAAACCTTTCTATTGAGCTAAATATTTTATTACAATTTTAAACAACAAAATTTAAAAAAAATTGTTTTCAATTCAGTAAATATTTTTCAAGAAAGTTTGAAGCTTGATAGATTTCTTTTGGATTTTAAATCTACAATTGTTAGGTATTATTTTTAAAGCAACTATCGACCAGTTTATTTAAATTTTATTTTGGTACCTAAAGCTTAATAACCCCAATTTTAAGCTAAATATTAATATTTATATATAATATATAAATATTTAAAATTATTTATGTTTGCTTTGCACTCTTCATATATTATTCACATTACTCATACGCAGTGTTGGCCATCTTAAATTGATTTTAAAACTCAAGTTAAGCAAAGTTAATGCGGGCAATATGACTAGCGACCATTAAGGCGCCACATATTGACACACTGGGATATTCCAGGAAGCGCCAATTAAAAATATATTAAGCCGGCTTTATGGGAAATCTGAAATAAGACCCGATTAACCCGCATTCCGTGCACATTTTTTCCGCCTGCATGTGTGTTGTGTGTGCCGTGTGCGCCTGGCAATGAAAGACACAAAGAGTCACTGCATCAATGGACGGGTTTGAAGGCACGATGACTAGATTACGCTTATAATGAAGGCCCCCGGGAGGGGGGGAGGGGCATGCAGGGGGGCGGGAAGACCCTTAACCCTCACCCCTTAACCCCCGTGTCTGCCGTGCGGCGAAAGGTAAGCCCGGCAAAAGGGGTGCAAAAAAACGAGCAGCGAGGTATGGAAAAAAAAAAGTACAAAATATATATGCGGGGGCGCAAAAAAAAGAAGGAATTATCATGAATGGAAACTAATCCCGCCTATGCCCTGAAAGCTTATCACAGAGCCGGCTTTCTCGGGGTCTTTAAAAAATATATAGGGCTCTCTGTGTGTGTGTGTGGGCTCGTCATTGAATTTACAGAAATATTCCATCTTTTGAGCCGGCGAAAGCGTGCATTACTAGTTTTTTGGGGGAAATTAAAACGGGGAGAGGCTTTTGCAACAGGGAGTGTTTTGTATTTGGACATTTCCCCCACGAAACGGACACCTTTCATTCGAACAGCTCACATTTCATAAAGGGGGTTTACCTTTAAAGCAAGGAATTAGAAAATAATTAAATTACAAAATGATCCATGAATAATCATCCCCAACAACGTCTATTACGTAATGCCGTCAACTGGTTTTTAATAAGATTCCCCTGATAAATTGTTTGGGGCACTTCGTTCGTTGACAGTTTATCACTTGGCCCCAAAAGTTTTGTGCGAGCAAACTTAAATTACTTACTTTCCTTCTCGGCGCAAAATTAAATTGCCAACTTTTTTGATGGCTGCAACTCCCTAATATTGATTAAATTCGGAAGTAATAAAAAAGGCTCCTGCCGCTGACACTTTTCCAAAAAATAGCTGGCTGACAAAGACGACCGTGAGTGACGGGCGAAAGTTCGTTGAACTTTCGGACATTGTATCTAACTTGGTTGTTTTCCGCTTAAGCAATACAAATAAACAGTATTTATTTTGATTTTAAAGTGAATGCACCGAAATAAAATGATGGTGAAAACTAAACATGAACTCGAAACTATTGGGGTTCAAAAATATCTTGATAAGATCAGAATTACATTAATACTGTCAGAAATATTAGGACTAAACTTTTGAGGAAGAATTTACATTGCAAAATATGAACTTGATGGTGCTATGTTTAGTATTAACTGACTTAACTCCAAAGATACTATTTTTTTTAGTATTAATTGAATACCACACTTTTATACTGATTCTAGTATATTTATACCCGTTACTCGTAGAGTAAAAGGGTATATTAGATTCGTGCAAAAGTATGTAACAGGCAGAAGGAAGCGTTTCCGACCATATAAAGTATATATATTCTTGATCAGGATCACTAGCTGAGTCGATCTAGCCATGTCCGTCTGTCCGTCTGTCCGTCTGTCTGTCCGTCTGTCTGTCCGTCTGTCCGTCTGTATGAACGCTGAGATCTTGGAAACTATAAAAGCTAGAAGATTGAGATTTGGCATGCAGATTCTAGGGGTTAATACGCAGCGCAAGTTTTTCACGCCGATGTGCCACGCCCTCTCTAACGCCCACAAACCGCGAAAAACTGTGACCCGTTCTGTATGAACGCTGAGATCTCGGAAACTATAAAAGCTAGAAGATTGGGATTTGGCATGCAGATTCTTGGGGTTAATACGCAGCGCAAGTTTTTCACGCCGATGTGCCACGCCCCCTCTAACGCCCACAAACCGCGAAAAACTGTTGCACCCACAGTTTTGAAGCTATATTAACGGTAAAAGAAATGTGTATTTGTTTCATCAATACATATTGATAGACCAAAGTGAGAAACCCTCCCTCCCCCCTAACGCCCACAAACCGCGAAAAACAGTGGCACCCGTCTGTATGAACGCTCAGATCTCGGAAACTATAAAAGCTAGAAGATTGGGATTTGGCATGCAGATTCTAGGAGTTAATACGCAGCGCAAGTTTTTCACGCCGATGTGCCACGCCCCCTCTAACGCCCACAAACCGCGAAAAACTGTGGCACCCACAGTTTTGAAGCTATATTAACGGGAAAAGCAATGTGTATTCGTTTCATCAATACATATTGATAAACCAAAATTGGAAACCCCCCTCCCCCCTAACGCCCACAAACCGCGAAAAGCTTTGGCGCCCATAGTTTTAAAGCTAGAGCAAAAGTGTAGACGCCATTTTGTTTGGGTTATAAACGCCTACCGAAATGTAGAATAATTTTTTTTAATTTTTTGAAGCGGCTGCTTGGTTTGCCCTGCTTGAGACTGCTGACTTTAGCTGAGTAACGGGTATTTGATAGTCGAGGCACTCGACTATAGCGTTCCCTCTTGTTTTTTATTTTAGTTTATACATTGCATTTGCAATTCTTGCTACTACAGAGTTAAAATACTATATCCTTTAGTATTATTCGCATACCACATTTTTATACCCGATCTAGTATATTTCAGTATCACACTTTTATACTAAATCTAGTATATTTTTTTTAGTGTGTACATTTCTTTTGTAATTCCTGACTACTACAGAGTTCAAATACTATATTATTTAATATTAATTCAATGACACACTTTTATACCAAATCTAGTATATTTTTATTTTAGTGTGTAAATTGTGCATTTTTAATCCTTGCGCTCAAACAATGTCTTTGTGAAATATTTATCCCCAATCAAATAAAGAAATATATGTATACAAAATGCATTAAAATCCAGTGTTTACGCAAAACTTGAGCAAATATTTAATTGCAATTGCCACTGGGAGAGCAAATTGGCCAGCAAGCATAATATCGCATTCCAACCGAAGTTTATTGAATCCTTTGCAAAATGTGGGGACAAAGTAAACTCAATTTTCGTGTATTTAAGCTGCACACAAATTCCCGTGCTTGTAAAGCTCCTTTAAAAACATTTATTTATAATTATGGCGGACAAAAGGGGGCGATGGAGATGGAGATGGCGATGGGAAAAATGTCTGTGCAGTTGGTTAAAATCTCCGCTGCAGTTCATTGAACCGCTGGCCAAATGAACTCCCCCTCTATAAGTTTATATACTATGTGGTATATAGTAGCTTTATTATATATATTTATATAATATATATATTTTAAAAGTGTTGTGCCATTTTAATTATGATGAAAAAAAAAGTGTTGTGCTCGTTTTTAAAGCTTTTCATTTGTAATTATAACAATTCCGCGTGGGCGGGAAATGGAAAATGGCAAACTGCAAACTGCAAAAGTGCTAGAGGGGGTGAAATACCAGGAAAAAAGTGCCAGTGCTTATGTAATTACAACACTTCTAAGAGGCCCAGTTGAGTTGCAATAAATGGGACTCGACGCGGGACGTTGAATGGGGATTACTTCCATGGGCCCACATACTTCGGGTAATTCCCGGTTAATTGGACTGTCAATTGAACGGGAACTGGAAGTGGGCAGGGGGATGGGGAAGGGGTTGGTAATGGGTTTGGTAAGGGGGGTAATGGGATTGGTAGGGGGCGGTGAAGGCCCAAAAGGGTGGAAAACTTTGTTGGCCAACGAGTTTCCATGCAGGCATCTGCATCTGCATCTGCCGTTGGATCCCCGGGAAAAGCACCCGCTCCCCCTCCTCCCCCTACGTTTATCCCAATCCCTTTTCCATGTTTTCACCCCCTTCCTTTGCCTTTTTCCTCGCTCTTTTTTTCCCTGTCTCTTAACATTTGTGCAATATTTTGCCATGAATTGACGGGCTCGTTGATAGGCATTCGATGGGTTGGTGGGTGGTGGGTGGTCTTTTGCCGTTATTTGTATGGCCTAAAACTTTTTCGTAATGCCCGATCAGAGAACTGAAAGGGGGGCAGGAAAAGCCTGTTTGCAAATTCAATTGAAATTGCATTCGAAATCATTTCGGCATTTGGCATTATTATACATACTATACTATATATACAGAAGCACTCTTGCAACATAGTTGCTGTTTGTGTTAGTTGCAATTTACCACAATTTGCACAATTTATTTGCCTTTGCCTTTGACTCTTCAACTCTCGGGAATGCCCTCTGTTTTTATTTGATTTTTTTTTATTTTGTTGTTGTTTCATTGCATTTCATTCATTTCAATTTAGACCTGGTTTTTTTTTAATTTTTTTTTGTGCCCAGCACTCATTTTTATTGTTTCATTTTGGCCTCGAATGCGGTTCTTTAGTTTCAGCTAACCAAGATTTGACCGACAATCGAGTGGAGAGTGTAGAGTGGCGAGTGGAGAGTAACCCCCAACTGACCCCACAGCTTCACTCTTCCGGTGGAAATATCATCGCAAAAGTGTCGATTGAAGGCAATTCGATTTGTTGGCCATCCGCTGATTGCCGCTGTCAGTGGAATTGTGAAATAATTCGCTGAGAATTATCCCCTGGCCAAAAGTGTGTGTGCTTTTAATCGTCACTTTTGGCATTTTAGCCGCAGTGGGATTTGGATTTGGATTCGGATACGGATGCCAAAAATTGCGTAATGGCCGCAAAATCAAAATGCGGCAAGTTGCAAAATGTGAAATTTATTAGCCGCTCCGGGGCTTCAAAACCTAGAGAGTGAGAGAGAGACAGAGAGAGGGGGTGAGAAAGAGAGCGGGAGATGTAAAAACATTTCGCGCCGAGCATCCTTTGGGGAGTCACGCTAGATTGACCACGAATTAAAGCCATTATCGGCCGAAAGGCCGACCCTTGTGTGTGTATCTATCTATTATTCAGGTTTTAAGACCAGCTCTCCAACCCCCCAACCCCCAACCCCCTATCACCTCTCCCCTCTTCCTTTTTTTTTTGGTTTTTCTTAATCCGCTTAAAGCGATTCGGCAAATGTTAAAATTCCAGGATTAGGGAGAGTGCAGTAACATTGAGTAAGGTCAAACTGTTCGAAAGCTTGCGATCCAATGGGGGTTTCCCCAAGCGAAAGGTTCTAACAGCGGGGGAAAGTACCCGAAGTGGCGCTGTTACGGGGTTAACAGAGCCGTGGGTACAGGTACGGAGCCAGGGGGATGCTTAGCCAGTACCTAAACCACACGAAGCCGGTGGGTTAACAGCGCTCTTCCCAGGGTGCATCGCCTGGGTACCGGTATAACAGCTTGACCAACTGTTATATGCCTTCCATGCCCACGCTTCCCCGCTTTAGTAAAGAAACGGGACGAAGATGCCGCCGTGAAAGGACGTGTCACGAGGCGACTGGAAACTATCGGCTTGTTAAAAACACACACTTTTCAATTCTTCGGTTTTCGCTTTATTACAAGTTTTTTAAAATGCTTTTTGATGAAATGTAAATAGGTTTAAATTTATTTTTTAAAATAATGTAAATATTAAAAGTATATTTGATTAAAAAAAAACAGTTTGCATTTAATTTAAAAAATTTTAATATTAAAAGTATATTTGGTTTTAATAATAATATCTTTGCATTTAATTGAAAACAGGCAAAATTTAAAAATAGATTTGGTTTTAAAAATTTAATTTTTGCTTTTAATTTTAAAACAAATTTAAATACTAGAAGTTAATTTTATTTTTATTATTTTTAAAATGTATATATATATTTTATATTTTTCTTTATTTCGTATTTTTATATAATATTACATATAAATATTAATATTATTCCATTATTATTAAGGCATCTCGTTAGTGATTTTAATCTGCTTAATTTAATAATCACGAAGCTTAATTTTGAAAATTCTCATCTCCTGTTTATAAAAAAACTATAGAACTTTGGTGAATTGTTTTCTTGCAATATAATTATGGTGCTCACAACTTTTATTATTATATGCGAAATTTATAAATCACTGTGAAAGTTATTTGTAAAATCATAGAATTTTGGTGAATTATTTTCCTTGCAATATAATTATGGCGCTCACAGCTATATTATTTTTAGTAGTAGAGCTTGTCCCAAAACTTAAAGAAGTATGAAAAATATCGACAGGACCATAGTCAACCGTTATGGCAAAAGCTTGTCCCAAAACTTCAAGAAGGATAAGGAAAATTAAGCTCACCGAGACGACCATAAACATCCCTAATGCCAAATTTTGTCCCAAAACGTACTTTTAAGTTTTCGTTTATGGTTTCCTTTATGGCAAAATCTGGTCCGAAAACGTACCGATTCAAAAGTCTGAAAATTAGGACGAGCTTTAGGGCTTTTCACTGAGGTGGCCATAATCCCTAACCTTTATGGTAAAAGTTTGTCCTAAAACTGAAAAAGGGAGTTATAAAAGCTATCTACTGATGTAAAACCCTGCAAAATAGGACAGTGAGGTGTTAATAATCGTCCTAAAAGCTTGTCCTAAACTACAAGTTTTTTACCGATTCAAAAGCCTGAAAACAGGACGAAGCCAAGCTTGCTTTCAAGTGCAAAACTTTAAGTTTGGAAAACCCATTCGAAAGAGCGATTGCGATGGCGAAAGTGGAACAAAGTTGTTGCTGTTTGGCCAGCTTTCGCCCAGTTGGCCGCGAGTTTTGGCACCGAACGGTCTACGAAAATGAGCGAATTTTCCGCCCGCACTTCCGCTTCCTGCTCTTCCTCTTGCCGCAGCGCAGCTACTTGTTATTGTTTTTACTTCTAAAAAACCGAGTGATTCAATAATTGTGGCTAAAAAAGTGCTCAAATGATTATTAACCTTTATAAATAAGGTAAGATATTTTTTTTAAATTTTTTTGCTGTTGCTTCCGATAATGAAAACCCATGGGGAAAACCCAGGGAAATCCAAATGAGCTGCGTGCGTGTAAGTGTGTGTGTGTGTGTGTGTCTGTTGCTCTAGATTTTTGGCCTTTTATCTTGGGGCCTCCATCTCCAGGCTCTTGCCCATTTCTGATTACTTTGACTTTCGCCCGCTTTTCACTCTCCATTTCACAGTGAAAACTTTTTGATTTCTGCTTTCTTTGTTTTTGGTTTTCTGTACGGGGGCTACAGTTGTCTCTCGCTGACGTGACTGGCGTTCGTTTCTCAGTTTGTCCCATTTGCGGGGCCCACGAAAAGAGGTCATCTCTGGCTAATTCGGGGCGACACTTTCGGGCCCAAAAGCCTAGTATATATACTATATATAGTAGAGTATAGTGTAGTATATATATATATATATATCAGATATATCGGGGAACGTGCGTGAGTGTGTGCAGGTGCAGCCGCAGAAGACACAAAAGACAGAGCGGAGCCAGTGGAATGACCTCGCAGTGGGTTAATGAAAAGTGCCACTTCTGCCACTACTACTCTGCTGCCTGCTGCCTGCTGGCTGCTGCCTCTTGGCCCGGCTCAAAGTCCTCCTAAGCCACGGCGATGGGGGACCATTTTGGCCCACCAGCACTAGCCAACTTTTAATGGCCAATTACGCCTGCAACTGCCTACAATTTCACAGATTATTGTGATTTTTTTTTAAACTAGTTTTTTAAACATTTTTTTCCTAGAAAGTTTTCACACATCGCTTTAATTCTTATACCCAAAATGAGTGTTATAATATTTTCAGTTAAGTTCTATGCAAAGTAGGTTATCTACACTTTCACAAAATATAATTATTATTATTGAATTGACTTGAAATCTACACAGAGAGAATTAATATTGTCTTCTCAATTTATCATCTTAATTTTTTCATATCAAAATGGTACGATTTCATATCAATATGATACAAAATTATATGTTAAAAAATATTATTTTGAAATCGCCACAGAAAAGATCAAAATTGATATGAAAAATACTAGATTAATGATTATTTTTTTCATATTTTTCTTTATGTACATTGACTTAATTTTAAAATTTTTTTAAGAATTTAATAATGTTTTTTATTTTACATTAAATAATACTAAAATACAAAAAATACCATATTGATGCCTTTTTTTGGTATTTTTTCTCTGTATACCTTAACTTCATTTGAATAATTTTTTGATAATTCCCCAAAATATAAAAAAAATTAGATTGATGTATATTTTTGGTATTTTTTCTCTGTGTACCTTAACTAAATTTTAAATATCTTTTAATAATTTACACAAACGTTTAGTATTTTTCTCTCAATTATTTTTAAATGTAGTCTTTTTCTATTTTCCGCCTAATGACTCGAGGAAAAATCGAAAACAAAAATTGTTCACAGTGCAGGCCAAGAGTGTGAACGCCCAATTAAGCGCTCATTACACATTTTCATTTGCTGGGTGTGTCCTGCCACTCGAAGGACTCCCTGGCCGCCCATTAATGGGTATCCGACGGACGACCCACTGATTTCGCAGCCAAATGTAATGCACTTACATATGCCGGGGCATATAATTAAACCGATTTAATGGCCAGCTCAATGAACTGGATGCGATGCACTAGCAAATTAATGTGGACAGAAAGTGGGGAGAATAAATTGGCAGGGCTTAGCGAACACTTTCACTTAATGGACTCGGCCAAAAACACAGTGCAGCTTCACTAAGTACACTTTTTTGTTCATTCAAAACTTTATTTATTTGATGTTATTAAATTATGAATATAGCATTTCAAGTTTAACTTCTAAAACTCGTTGTTTTAAAAAATACTATGTTTAGTATTAAAGTATGGTATTAATTAATACAAAATATTTCAATATCTGAACTCTTTAGTATTTATTTCATATTTTGTAATGGAAAATCATATCATATTTTGTAATGGAAATTCTATTCTAAACTCTTTGAGTATAAAGGTAATACTGATCTTATAAAGATATTTTTCAAACTCAATAGTTTATAATTAATGTACGAATAGTTTAGTTTCTAAAAGTTTTAAAAGTTCGCATAGTTCAAAATAATATTAGGACTGCGTATAAAATGAAACTATGATTTGTTTAATGGGTATATGTTTAACTATATCTATAATATTTTTAGATTCGATATTTTCTGCAATTTCTTTGATCACTTTAAACAGGTTTGACTGTAATCGGTCATAAGTCCCAAGTTCCGAATACCGAGTTACCTAAGCTCTCTGAGTGCCTGACGACGTCAGCCCCGAGCGGATGATAACGTGGGTGATAAAGAGTTTCGGCAACCTGTCAGCGGGGTGATCCATTGTCATGTCATGGACCCGATTCCACCCCCATCCCCATACCCATCCGCACTTCTGGTCGCCGCCGCTTTGAAGTGGCAATGCTGCGCCTTCGGTTACAAATTCAATTGAGAAACTGTCAAAGTTTGTGATTGAGAACGAGTACGAGCACCTGTCCCCGCCCCCCCAAAAAAAAAACACGCCCACATCGCAATGATGAGGCAAATTGCTCAGTGTAAAGCGATGCGAGATGAAAGTGTTTTCCAAATCTCTAAAATACCAACCTCCAACCGAACACCTCCTCCATTGTCATCAGTTTCCGATGAAAACATTTGGGGTTTATTTTCGTTTTTAGAAGACAATAAACTGTGTTGGGGGAATGAGTCATTGTCATCTACCTTTCATGTGCGGGAGAGCGGGAAAATGCAATTTGATTGGTGTTGCATTGGATATGGTGACCCCGATTTCATTCATATGTATGTCTAATAACCTGAGAATTTGAAAACAATATAACTCTCTAGACTGCTTTACTTAAAAGAAACTATTAATTTATAGATATATTATATCTATTGATAATAGATAATTGATAATAATTGATAATATATTATTATAATATAAAGGGGTATTTATTATAATGAAAGAAAATTGATAAAACCCCTTTTATTTTTTTTTAAATTTTATTTTTTAAATTATTAGCAATCAATCAAACAACTTCTATTCTATCTCCATAGGAAATCAGGATTGGTATCATTGATACGCGGATGGCACTCGCCTGGCTATGATGAGCTTCACCATTTCCTTGGCCCTACTGCTCCTGGCAGTCCTTATCCTGGGCATCCTGTTCGCCTGCCATTGCCTCGGTCCGCGGGCCGCCAACTGGATGCGGATGCGTTCCAGCAAGGAGGAGAAGATCGGGTTGTCCAATCACAAGCAGAAGCTCTTCCATGCCAACGGTTATATGGCCAGTGTAGGTATTGGGGTGTTGTCAGCTTCAACGACCGAAAAAACTAGTTGAGAATTATAAGAGTGTTTGAATTTCCCGGTAGATGGATCCACTTTAAAGCGACTGCTTGCTTTGCCTTACGACTGCTTGCTTTAGCTGAGTAACGGGCATTTAATATACCGTTCCCACTTGTTTTATTAGTTGTCCTAGGATTTAAGAGGGTTTAACCTACGTGAATTCTTTAGTGGCTTAGTTAATATCTGTTTCACACTATCTGCTTCACCAACTTTAGATCCAATCCGGCTCGGAGTTTCTGCTTAGCACCAGCGGCAGCTTCAAGCGCTTTGACACCATCGACAGGGAGGACTACCATCGCTCTCATCAGCAGACGGCGCACACACAGACGCAGACGCACCTGCTCCTGATGAACGGTGGCGTCCTGGAGGCCACCACGCCCATGTGGCACCTGCCACACCCGAACTATAGGATTCCTCCACCGCCCAATCGACCGGCTCCGCATCCGAATAAGACGGTGACCTTCTCGCTTAGCCAGGTCAACGAGGTCACCACTACAAACCATGTCGACCAGGAACGTCGCTCTTGTCTTCGCCTTAATGGCGCTTCTGTGGGTGGAGCGCCTGCTGGAGGTGCCCTGCCCCAGCCTTTGGAGGCACCTCCTCCCGCACGGCTCACCACTTCGGCGTCGGTAAACTTGCCGGATACGGCGATACCAAGGCCCATAGCCAAGCGACAGGTGTCCCTGCAGCAGGGCATCAATGGGGGAGGATCAGCAGGAGGAGGATCAGTAGGAGGAGGATCAGGAGCAGGAGGAGGAGGATCATCAAGAGGAGGAGCAGGAGGAGGAGATGGAAGAGAAGCAGGAGGAGTAACAGAAGAGGGTCGCCTTGAGACCACCGTGGTGACCCCGACGCTGGAGAGTGAGAGGGAGAAGGCGCCTGCGTTGAAGCGCCGGAACTCCAGCACCAATCCCTTCCTGTGCGAATCCACGGAGCAGATGCCCAGTAATCCCTCTCCCGATCCTCTAGTTGCCTCCCTGCGAAGTGCCACCATCTCCGTGGGCGAGAGTTCCAACCCCTCTGTTCCGCTTGAAGCTCCAACCCCGCAACCCGTCAACAATGGCAATCCCTTCGTGGAGACCCAGAGCCTCTCCAGTCGCCTACTGAAGCTGCACAACACCACCAATCCCTTCACTGGCCTCTCGCAACGTGTCAAAGGTCCGCATCTGCTGCAGAAGACCATCTCCGAGGATTATCTGTTCCGCAAGTTGGGCGTCAATGGTGGAACCATGGTCAATGGCAATGGAAGTGGAAGTGGAACTGGACATGGAACTGGAACTGGATCTGGATCAGGATATGGTCATGTCAATGGGAATGGCAACGGAACCTGGTCCTTTGGAAGATCCTTGCTAAGACAGGACTCCACACTGAGTCTTGGCATGGGAATGGGAATGGGTTTGGGCAGGCGGAATAGCTCGCAAGTCTCACTGGATTCGGGTTCAGGATCGGTGCCGGGTTCGTTGGAGGGCATCAATCTGGAGAGAGCCATCTCGTGCGACTCGGTCACTTCGGACTCAACGCTGTTTCTGGACCAGTTGGACCAGCCATACACCCAGATAACCGGCTACCTGTGCGTTGGCCTCAACTACGACAAGTGAGTGTCCCCCAGATTTCCCCCATATCATTCGTTCATTTTCACCTTCCCCCCAAAGGAACAGCATCAGCAACGAGGGCATGGAACTGACTGTCAGTGTCCTGGAGGCCAAGGGACTCCTGTGTCCCTTCAGCGTGGACTCGCTGGACACCTTTGTGCGCATCTACTTGGTGCCCGATCATCCCGGTGCCGAGCAAACCAAGGTTGATTTATATTTATATGTATATTTATCATCATATTTATACCATAATATTTTTATCATAATATTTTTATTATAATATTTGTATCATAATATTTGTATCACAATATTTTTATTATAATATTTTTATTATAATATTTATATCATAGTATTTGTATCACAATATTTCTATCCTAATATTTGTATCATAATACTTAATCCGTAATATTTGTATTATAATATTTATATCATTATATTTATATCATTATATTTGTATCACAATCACATAATCACATCATATTTGTATCACAATATTTATATGATAATATTTATATCATAATACATGTATCTTAATATTTGTATCCTAATATTTATCATCTTATCATTTTATTTATAAATATCATATTTCTCATAATATTTTTATCACAACACTTATATTATAAAATTTATATCATAATATCTATTTCACATTATTTATATCTTAATATATATTTATAACATAATATTTATTTCATATCATTATATTTGTATCACAATATTTATATCATAATATTTATATGATACTATTTATACCATCATAATATTATAATAATATTTCATCAATCATTATATTTATATTCTCTTTTGTATCATAATATTTCAATCACAATATCTATATCATAATATTCATATCATAATTTTTGCCTTGTTAACCCAGGTGGTCAAGGCTGCACTAACACCCAGCTACAACGAGAGCTTCAACTTCTGGCTGCAGAAGCGACAGGCTCGCCACTCGCTGTGGTTCCATCTGTACCACAACGGCCCCGCCCACACGCTCATCGGGGAGGCGGAGATGGAGATCGGCGAGATGCCACGCCCCATCACCACATGGATACCGCTCTCCGACTCCCGCAAGTGCAACGCGCGGTGGGGCGAGCTAATGTTCTCGCTGAGCTATCTGCCCACGGCGGAGCGGCTGACCATCGTGGTGGTGAAGGCCAGGAACCTCAAGTTGGATGGCGAGCAACCGGCCACGGAGTCCACGGAAACGGTGCACAGTGTCTTCGTCAAGGTGAGTGCGATATGTTCACTCTTGACTCTTAATGAAAGTTAGGAAAAAATACTATTTAGATTGAGGAAATAAGCTAAAAACTAATTTCGGGGTCACCAATTGCAATCTTAAGGTGATCACAGATTAAACTAAAGGCTATAAATCACAAAAGAAAAGTAAATATAATTATCTTTTAATCGGGTAGTAAACCAAACTATCGGGTATCAATAGTAAGAGCTTATTACAAATTTCAAAAAATTATATAAAGAGTCGGGGTCACCAATTACTATCAATATTGATTAAATTCGTTCCTATTTCTAAACTTAAATTATGCATATAAATATACTGAAAGGTAAAGGAATATTTATAGCTTTTCAAAATTGGGGTCACCAATTACAATTTTCAGGTACATATAATTTTTCTTTTTTTTTATGGGGGATATAATGTTATTCTTTTCTGATACCAATTTCTAATACTTAGAACATGTAAATAATCAAGTTATTTTTTTTATGAAAAATCGGGGTCACCAATTAATGATTTTTAGCTGATTTCAAAAGAGTCAAAAAAGTCTTACGATTTGTAACCGTTAGTAAATATAATTCCTAGTAAACTACATTTTTTAAATGAAAAATCGGGGTCACCAAGTAATGATTTCCCCATTTGAAACCCCTAGAACATACATTTCCTAATGAACTTCTTTTCAAAATCTATTTTCCAACAGGTCTACCTGATGGACAACGATCGCAAGGTGCTGAAGAAGCGCACCTCGCTGAAGCGCAAGGATCGCAGTCCGATCTTCAACGAGTCGATGATCTTCAGCGTGCCGCCACCCAGTCTGACCACCGCCCAGCTGCGCGTGACCGTCTTCGGGGTGACGGCGCGCGGGGTGACCCCGCTGGGTCACATCGTCGCGGGCAGCTGTGCGGTGGGCAAGGGGCTGCGCCACTGGCACCAGATGCTCTCCTCGCTCAGGAAGCCGGTGGCCATGTGGCATGTCCTGCGGCGGGCGGTCAATCAGCCGATTTTCACGGGCGGCGCCGAGGCGGTGGTGGCCGCCATGCAAAGCACTCTGCAGCGCTCCACCGCCAAGCGGAACAGCATCGTCTAGAGATCTAGAGATCGGAGTGATCAATGGATCACAGATCACAGGCGGCATCTCCACAATTTTCCGCTTTGCTGGCACTCAATTTGCCGCCTTTTAGTTGGAAAAACGAGAAGAAAACCCTTTTGGAAGTGGAAACCTTGTGGAAAATTGCATTTACCACACTCTAGCCATGAGAATTTCTTACTTTTCTACTGCTTACGAGACACCAAAACAACCAGAAGTATTACTATAGATCCATGTAATCTAAAAACCCGCACCAAAGGACAAAGGAGCCTATTAACTAGTTATACAATATACCCATATATTGTCGCGCACTAATTGTTATGTAAAGATCTATACGGATAGATGGATGCAAACTCGATCGGGAAAGCCACACACACACATTTGTTGAAATTTGTCGCATACAACGAGCGAAATAATTGTAGATTTTTTTAATGGGTTCCTAAATTGTAACCCTTGATTTTAGAAAATCCTACGAAAATATTTAAAAGTAAAAAAAGTTACATTTAAATTCTCAGATTATTTTCATGCTGAAAGATCATCTGCCACTTGGGATCTCAAATTTCCCACTTAATGGTAACCCCACTCCCTGATTTCAGTCTTTAACTTGGAAAAAACCCCAAGAAAACTCAAGAGATATAGTGGTAAAATATAATATCAAACGAAGGCACCAAAGTAATACAATTATTTCGCCAGCTGTATGATATAGTTTAGCGACCAGTGAAAGCCTGTTACATAAGTCAAAACTCTATAGATAGATCGATAGGTCGTTTGGCAATCGATCGTTGTTGAATTTGAGCCAAAATCGAAGTCGAAATTCGAGAAGCGGTGAGCCCTTTAAGCATTGTGATAAACTAGCAAATGAAGTGAATTCAGAGTGCGTCTGTGGAGAAATCGAGGAAAAATCAAAAATATCTATATCTATAGTTACAATCCATGGCCGAGATATACATATATATTATGATATTGTATGTGAAGTTTGTACTTTTGTGATTTGCGTTCGTTCGAATTTTTGTAGAGCCGCGTGTTTTGTAATTAGATTTAGTTGGTTCAAGGATCAAGAACTTTTTAATGGGGATATATATACACACACGGACACATCTAGATTTCCATTTAGAGAGCGTTTTTTGAACAGTAAAGGACAATAACTTTGCAAGCATTTATGATTCAGCGTAAATCAAGTAATTATAATTATCGATTTATCGAGCGTTTATCAAAGTTCGCTGTTGGCCCCCATTACGATTACGATTACGATTACCAGATTGTCCGCTGGCTCCTTGTAGATTATAATAGAACGCACTCGAATCGAATCGAATTGATTAATCGAATAGTCCTTGGCAATCCTTTCCTAGTCGCGCACCTGTATTTTGACCAACCAATCGAATCGAAAACCTGGCACACTTCTAGCTGAAGCTTTAATCTACGTACTCCTCTAATAGAACTCAGTCAAAACTTTTTGAATTACACTTACTAAACGCTCATACATATATTATATACAAGCGGGGACAGTGCGTTTCACAATTGTAACGAGTGATATGATATGATATGATATGATATTATATTATATGATATGATGATACGATATGATATTATATGATATGATATATTATGATATTATGTGATATGATATAACATTATATGATCTATTTATTCGGTTTAAAGAACCACATTTCCCATTCAAGACCTTTGACGATGACTTCGATTACATATCCACACTAAAAGCTGGCTGAATTCGTTAATATTTGACAATCGCCCAAAGTTGGCCATCATTTCTCCGCAAATTTTAAAGCCAAGCTGCCTGATACTTGTGAAACGCACTGCACCAGAAACATATATATACACAGAAACATATATAGAAAAGGCATTTAAAAGGCGTCAAATGGAAAGACCTTACCCAAAACAAAACACTTACTAGAAGATAAACCGCTGAGAATTTTTTTTTTCTTTTTTACATACTTGGCTAATGAAACGATAAAGCTAAACTCGTGTTGAATTTGTATTTATACGGAAATAAATATATATATATATATGAAATGTACGTGCTATATAAGAAAATGCTACAAATTGTTATACAAGTAAACCAAAATTGAGTCAAATATACGAATAAAGATATTAAAGGAAGACGGCCAGAAATCAATATGCACTTTCACGCAATACAGAGTCCAAACAAAGACGTGCGCATGGGAAGAGTACAGTGAAGCATCTGCAAGATGAACTGGGGAGGTAAATGTGAAATTAAAGCGGCTTTTATTCAGGTAATGTTTAATATTTATCATTGAAATTATATATATTTATTCGGGAATATTTTATACCAAAAAGGTAATTTAATTATTTGCAGGATTAAAACGAATTTTAACATACATATTTAATTTAAATATTTTTTATTGTTATTTTATTTATTTAAGAATATTTTAGAACAAAAGAAATATCTGGAAATTATAATAAAGTTATTTTGGCAAAGAGTTTTGCGAACTCGAGTTCAATTTTTTTTAAAGCATTTCAACACATTTTACTTGGGGAGTGAACCCATGACTCATTTTCAATATTTTTTTTTATATTTAAAACTTAGTTTAACCTTTAAATAAGTATTTACAAAACCACTTTTATGATATACCCAAGTATAAATTTATTTTTTTTTATTTTTTAAAGAGTTGTTAAAAATCTTAAAAATATATTAAGCATGTATTACATGGCAAGACCAAAGAAATCTGTAAAATATTAATATTTATTACATTATAAGACCAAAGAAACTCCCAAAATATTATTTTTTTACACTATAAGACCAAAGAAACTCCTTAAATATTTGTATATTCCTTATAAAGAGGTCCTCCTGTGACAAAATGTATCTTTCGGCTGCTGATGGGAGACATCTGGGCGGCCATTGGATCGTCTAAATTTAGAGCCAGCGATTAGCAGCCAATGGCAGGCGAGGGCCCATCGATCCCTCGGAGGCCCGTATACCTCGGATCCCCAGGGATCGAGAGATCGAAAGAGGAGAGGCGAAAACCACTTGACGCTGCCAGACTGTCTGACGGCGACAAGTAGCCGCTGCTGCGGTTGCCAGTGTTTAAATGTTCGCGCCCCGGTCCGCAGCCTTTTAGTCGATCGCCGATCAGCGAGTCAGGATGAGCAAGGATACCAGCAGGATTATGTGCCAGCGGGAGCGACGCCTCCTGCGGACGCCCAAGTGCGCGAGGTGCCGCAATCACGGCGTCATCTCCTGCGTCAAGGGCCACAAGCGACTGTGCCGCTGGCGCGAGTGCTGCTGCCCCAACTGCCAGCTGGTGGTCGACCGCCAGCGGGTAATGGCCGCCCAGGTGGCCCTGCGCCGCCAGCAGACGATGGAGGCCCTGGAGGCCACCTCCTCCTCTTCCGCGTCGAAACCCCCGCCGCTGAATGGCACCACCTCCGGCAGCGAGGGCGAGGATTCGCTAGCCTCCACTTCACCACCGCCGGCCCACCATCCGCATCCTCCAGCTGCGGTGGGCAGCACCTCCTCCTCCTCCTCATCATCATCATCTTCATCCTCATCCGCCACCCGACAGGCCCTGATGGCCCAGAAGAGGATCTACAAGCAGCGATTGCGCAGTCTGCAGCAGTCCACGCTCCACATCACGGCTGCCATGGAAGGTTAGTAATCTTTAATAATTAGATATAATGCAAACTCAGATCAAGACCCTGAGAAATCGGGATATAGCCTTGATTTAAAATCCGATTTACCCTAGGTCCCCAAAAAAAGAAAACTTAAAAGTTAGTTTTTCATATAAATATTTTCAAATTGTTACCTTTTTTATATTTTTTCAAATTTTTTTTAAAGTTTTGGAAGTTTAAAACCAGTAAAGTACAATATCAATTTTTAATTAAAAAAAAACTATTTAAAAACTTTTTTTTGAAGTTCTAAAAATTTAAGTCTTGAAAAATCTTTCAAAAAGTATTTTAAATTTGTTTGATTGTTTATTTATCATTAAGAGTATACAAAAATTGGCATTCCGAGTGTTTAAAGATTTAAAATTTTTTAAGTTACAGAATAAAATAAATAAAAATGTTTTTTTTTATTATTACGAAAAAAAAAATGTATTACAAATTTATCAAAAACATTTTTTATTACGAATTTTTTATTAAATTTTTTAAACAATTTTTTTGGAATCCAAATTTAAAAAACATTTTTTTTTATTACAAATTAATAACAATTTTTTTTATAAAAAATGTATAATAATTTTTTTTTAATTTATATTGTTGTATATTTCTAATCATAAATTATCAAAACAAATTTTAAACAGTGTTTACTCTTTCTGACCAAAATTCTAAGATGCTTATCAGTTTGTCCTTATTAAGTAATTGGAAAACTATATGTATATCATATACATATCTTAGATATAAAAAAAAATGTTTGAGAAATGTTTTCTCTAAATCTTAACTGTTTTAGTATTTTCTTTATGATATACACCTTAAAGAAAATATTAAAATAGTAAGGAGTTTTCGAGAACACACTTCTTAAGGGGGGACATCTGAGTAAACGGGCAAAAAAAAGCGGATTTTCAGGAATTTTTTTTGACCAAATGAAAAGGCCAATCGAAAATTTGTAAACTAGGTTTAATAATATAAGGTTCGAAGTACAAAATGAATTTTTTTCAAAAAAATCAAAAACAAAATGGCGGCTCTGCAGCATTTCTTCGTAGGCCCTTTTTGGTTGAAGGGGGTCCATGGCCGGAAAGCTATCGCCCGTAATTTTTGATCTAGAGGAAAAATTCCAATTTTGTTAGTTTCTATACATCAACGGCTATCGACACACGTAGGATTTTTTCGATATTTTGATTTTTTGCAAAATGGTGAGTGATTGAATAAAAGTGATGGAAAAAAACGTCACAAAAGTGTTAATAAAAAAAAAAGTAAGCAAAATAAAAAAAAAATCCTACGTGTGTCGATAGACATAAGTATTTTGAATATACTGTGAAAATTTCAGATCGATCGATTAAGATTTTTTCGAGATATGTTTCCGGCAGTCCGAAAAAAAGTGGTTTCGAGAAAAACGCGTTTAAAGTTTTAAAGTGCCTGGGATATACATATGAGGCATCGCGGCAGAATGGAAAATTTCGATACTTAGATACATTTCCTGGACTCTATCTTTTGGTATGTTATTTTTAAGACCCTAAAGAATATTTTAAACAAAAAAAAAAATTTTGGATTTTTAAAAAATTTTACTCAGATGTCCCCCCTTAAAACCAGTTTTTTCGAAGCGTTACTTTCCGATTTGGAAATTACTGGACCTAGTACCGAATCACAGTATCCCATACCAGCTGAGATCATAGATACTAGATAGACACCCTACTTCTCCCACTCTCTCTCTCTCCTCCATACGGTGCCAGACTGTCTGGTCCGTCCGTAACCGGAGATCCTCCCCTGCCCTTCGTCTGCTGTCCATGGACGTGGGACGTGGGACGTGGACAGGAAATGAGTGATGCCCCACAAACACGGGCAGCAATAACAATAGCAATTATTTCGACTGACGAAAAACAATTGAAATCGGATGCCCCGAGATCTGTGTGTGTGTGTGTGTGTACGCACATTCACATTTTCCAATCCAATCACTTGAGGGAGTCGCATTCGGTAAACTGAGACGCGACCAAAACGGAAAAACCTCTTCCAGAGGAGTCGGGTAAAAATGTGGCAACAGCAATTGACTTCTTTTGGGTTTTTCCATCTGGTTTCCGACTAAGTGGCGATCCCTATATCTAGATCCCGAAAAACCAAACGGTGCCAGGCTGTCTGGCCGAGCGTCGCGTGTCTCGTATTACCCAACGAGATAAATGGGTTCGATCTCATAACGAATCGCGGCAATTTGTAGTGATAACGCCCCCCCATCACTGAGACAACCTTACTAATTCTGGGTGTATTCCATTCACTTACAGAGTACAAGCAGCGATTTCCCACGTTCAGTTCGCCGCTGATGGAGCGCATGCGCAAACGACGGGCGTTCGCCGATCCGGAACTGAATCACGTTATGGAGGCGACGCTGGGCGGCAACGCTTTGTACTTTGCCACCGTTGCCGCCGCCGCTGAACACCACATATATCATCCCATGCCACCAAGGATCCCGCCCTCGATCACTGGTCCGCCCTCGATGAGCACCGCTAGTGGAACACCCTCCTCATCCATCTCAATATCCGGCAAGAAGCCCAAGCTGAGCTTCTCCATTGAGTCCATCATGGGCATCAGCACGTAGCCCCATCCAAAATCTGCGACTCTCTGTACATAGCCCTAGGATTATACGAACTTTTTTTGACTAGCTGTAAGTTTCGAGTGAAATAAAACAAAGGAAAATGGAAAAATATCTTTGAAAAGGGGTTATGTTGGGGTTATGTTAGGGTTACCACTTTATATATGGATATTACCTATTCACAATTTAATCTATCCTCACACAGAGAAAAAAAACACAAAAAATAATCATCCATTGGGTATTTTTTCATATCAATTTTGGTCCATTCGGTGTTTATTTCAAAATTATATTTTTTAACATATGATTTTGTACCAAATTGATATGAAATTTTACCATTTTGAAAAAATTGATATGAACCCATATCAGTTCCATATAGCTCCGTTTTTTTCTTTGTGCAGCAATATTATCAAATTTTTAAGTTTTTTTAGACACAAAGTAGGCTATTTGTTACTTTTACACCTTTCTAAAATATACAGGATCGACACTACACAGTTTGGGACGAACACAAAAATTAGCGAGATCCAAAGAACACCGCTGAGTTCGCGGGCCCCACTTCTATTGAAACCTTATGACTTTGGGGCTAAACTTTGGAACATGTAGATGGAAATATATCTCTAAAAGTGCCAGCTCTTATCCTCTGATATCCGGAAATACTCTCAAAATTTAACATTTTCAAGAAGACTTTTTAAATATCTGATTAGAAGCTACACATAACCAAAGTAAAGATGTTTAAAAATCGAAGTAAGTATATATATTGATTTTTAAAATCATTAAATTTGCAAGCAAAGTATAGTATTTAGTATGTATTTTAATTTTTAGTATATATTATCATCATTTTAGTATTATTATTAGAAAAGATCGCTATCTTTAGTTCATTGTTGTCCGTTACTTTTCAAAATATCGGGAGGGAGCTTTCCAGTGTTGCTCTGCGATGGCGTCTATCGATCTATCGCCGTCTATCGAAAGCCCCCAACCTACGAGGGCTGCAGACGTGATATTTTTAAAACCCCCATCATCGTGACTTTTCCACGCGCGCCTGCAACAATAAGAAAAACATCACATCCAGTCGGTAAATCAACTGAGAACAACAACTAAAAAACACTGCCAGCACTTCGATTCGATTTCGGTTCGGTTTCAGTTTCATTTCAGTTGTTTAATTGCGTCTAGCGGCCAAGGAGCTTTGATTTTCTGATACGATTCTGATTGGAACTCGCACATCCCAACACAAACACACACACACTAGGTATATACACGTACATATATTTGGTGTATGATAGGTTTATTAATAAGTTTATGCCAGTTCTTTGGGATCACAACAAAAGCCGTTAGATAATCGCCACGCCCACTTTATAGCGATACACCGCCCATCAAGGTGATTAAAAAGTGCAGCGAAAAATCGATTTTCCGCTCTTGAACTACATAGTTATATACGTATGTATATATGTATATAAACACCGTGGCCGAGAAATTCTAATTGGGAGCAGCGAGGAAGTGACAGTGAAAGTGATTTGTGCGCCCAAAAAAAACTAAAACCCTGATTTTGTTTATCGTTTTGCGTGTTTCTTTAATTGAATTGCGTGCCGTGCGTTTTTTTTTGTTGTGTGGCGGCGTTAACAGCTGTTTAGCAAGCCAATTAGCACCCAACACCCCCCACCCCCCTCATCCACTATATTTTCCCCTGTTTTTGCACCCCATCTACGTGTCAATCGAGTTACAATATAATTTGCCGCCCTTTGGCAATAATTATGGTTATAAGCAAAAACAACACTTGATCCGGATGACCGGGTTCTAATTGGATTCCTTATCGCTGCTATCTTATCCAGTTGGGATGTCTGATAATCCGCAATGCAGGGGGTGGTTGAAAAGGGGGCGGGTAAAGGGGGGTGCAAAGTGCACCAGGTCCACATATTATTCAAATTTTTTTTATATATTTGTTGCATAAGTTCGTTTGTTGTCAAAACAAATCACAAACAAAACGGGTACAGTGCCTCGCAAAAGTTGTTAACCCAAAAGATACATTTGTATCTAAATTATGGCAAAATACAAAATTTTTAAGTGGGTCCCTGAGAGAAATAATAAGAGATTCTGAAATATATGTGTACATAACTATTCATAACTCCAAAATTATTTAAAGTTAGTTAGTTATTATATGTAGGTACTTTAGTATTTGGTAAAAACAAGTGAAATTTTTAATTTTTAGTAAAATATCTAATCTTAGAACAAAAAAATGTTAAAAAATTTTATGAAAAACCCTGCAAACAAAAATCGGTTGTAATTAATTTTATTTTTATTAATAAATAAAATTGGTTTTATTCATAAATTCACCAAGTAAATATTCCTCTTTAGATATTTGAAAAGTAGAATATTTTAAAATGCTAGTAACACTCTAATTTACTAAATAAACCATAAAAACTATAATTTTATTATAACATTTCCTAACCTGTTGATTTTGTATAGATTGTTTTTAGTATCACTTAGCCAGAGCTCACTGTTCAAATGTTTGTCCACCTCTTTAGATCGCAAATTTAGACTTCATTTCCCTTTATATTCTCCCTTTTGCTCTCCTATTTAAAACGCAACCGGTTTTCAAAGAATCTTCAAGTCGAACCCAAAATTATTCCCCAACGAGTTTGGGTTTGACTTGAATAAACAAAACGGCTTTCATATATCCCCGATATATGTATATATATAAAGAATAGCATACATATGTATTTTTTTCGGGTACGTTTTTAATTTCTAAAAATTCGCTGTCGCTAAAAAGAAAGCAAACAATCTGCGGCTGATTGACGCTTGATTTCAGTGCGAAAAAGTATAGTATGTTAGAGGTAATGCGATTTCTGGTCATTGTCATGTTTCTAAAAGATTCTTTGTCCGCTTTTTTTCTTCTATTTTTGAATTACGCAATTAGCGCTTCAAAGTGCAAAAATCAGAATATATATATTATACACATACATATATTAAATTGAAAGATGAGGAATCGTAAGCTAGGAATGATGGGATAGGACGTCACTGATAAGCTCCGCTGGTCTAGATTTAGCTCAAAGTCAAAAGTACGCTCGCCAGATAGGGGCTATGAATGATACCCGCCGGATTTTATGGAGAAATAGAGCCATTAAATCATATACATAATGCCAGGGTAAATAGCCCAAAAATCCGTTGGCTGCCGCTGAAAAAAAACTTCCATTGCGATAAGGGGTTTAATTAAAGATGGTACATTTAGGTCGCTTTTAATTACGGCTTTTTTTAATTGCACTCTATAAATATTTGGGGTATATTAAAATTTCTAATGGTTGAATTTTATATTCATAGAAGCATAATTTCTATACAAAGAAAAAATGTTAATTGTATTTTAAAAATGCGCGCCCAACTGCAGCTAATGGGTTTGCGTCTCAACTAAATGCACTTCGCCGCAACAGAGCGGCAAATTCAAATGTAACATTTTGAAAAGTCGTAAATATTTACTACTTAACTCTATATACAAGCGGAAACCAAATAAATTATCGAACCACTGATAAGCTCTAAAAATGTTACTGATAACTTGACGTGTCTACGATAAGATCAAAAATAATACACAGAAAGAAATGTTCATGTCTTAAGCGGAAGAAATTTAAGTTATATTTTATCATAAAAAACCGCTTATTTTTTATTTAATTTACTTTACTTTTTTGCATTTTTTTCCAAATATAAAGTTTATTTTCTTTAGTGTAGTGATAACAGCTGTGCCACCGAATTCGCCGCTCTTATAAATGCGAGCTTGACTCTTATACACGCACACACCCTCGATTCCTCTTCTTCTTCTTGCTCTTCTTGTGCCGCTAATTTTTTGCCATTTACACGCTTGGTTTTCAAGCAGCACATTTAGTATTAATTAACTGCGTTTTTTCTCTTGTTGCAGCGATAATGAGTCGAATGCTAATTAAGCCCGCCGCTGCCACAGTTTCGGCCGCCTTGCAGCAGCAGCAGCGCCAGCAGCAACAGTACGTCATTCGCCGCTGGAAATCGTTCCTGCAGAGCAACAACAATGCCACTCGACGGAATGCGGCGAAATCGACGACGACGCCGACGGCGGCAGCAGCAGCGGCAGCGACGTCACAGCGTCACGGAAAAAGCGGCGATTTCATTCAACCGTTAGACGTCCGCCGGTTAGTTTCGATAGCCCGCTCGTTGATAAAAAAAAGAGAGTGAAAATTTAAAGATATTTAAAAATATCACTTTTGAAAATTATATCAAAAATATTCCAAAGAAGTGCTTATATATCGTGAATTCCCATTTTTTTTCTCAGTTCCTTTTCAACCAGCCACAAAATGCCGTCGTCGTCGAAAGCGCTACAACTGGATAACATAAATCCGAACTTCATTGCGATGGAGTATGCGGTTCGCGGTCCTCTGGTAATTCGCGCCGGAGAAATCGAAAAAGAGCTGGAAAAGGTGAGTACTATTTACTATTTACCACTGGAATTGAACCGAAAACAAAGCGCTAAATGCGACGCCATTATCTAGTGTTTTTCGTTCCCCGTTTGATTCCCTCAATTTAATGGCAATTCAAAGCCCGCATTTCAATGTCTAAGCACGCTATATCTTTATATATACAAGTAGGTTTGTGTGTACGTGTGTATATACGAGGTGTGTGCCTGTGTTTGTTTTGCCGCTTTGCCGCCCTTTTATTCATTTCATTCACGCTTGAATGGGCGGGAACGTCGCCGTGAATCATTCACCTCGCAATGGCAACCGAACTCCCTCAACGACACCTGTTGAAAACCAACCACGAAAGGAAGTAATTAAAGAAATTCAGGGGCTTAACACGCAAATTGGTTCCATAAAATGTTACTCTTATTAAAACTATTCCAAAATATTACAGGTTACCAAAAAATGGAATAGAAAAAAAATTATTAAAAAAAATTTTTTTTTTTGTTAATTTAGTAAAATTGTATATATTTTTAACCTTACACAAAAAAAAGCATTTTAAACATTCAATTTTGTTGTACTATCCATAAGTCTCAATAAAAAGCCTATCAAGAAAAAGAGTACAAAACATTTATAACCCGAAATTGCTTTTAATCGCCATATGTTTAATTTCCCCCGTTCTTGAGCGAAAAATGTTTACCAAAGAAAAGAGCAAAGCTGAGCAAAACAAGTGTTTGTTTTCAGTACGAAAGTACCTACACTTGAAGAAACTAGGGCCATAAATATTTTTTATCCGAAGAAAAAAATATAACTGAAGGTTAAATTAATTTTGAAATCAATATAGATGCTTTTAGCGCTTGGAATTAGATTTTTTTCTGAGGTTTTTGATGAAAATTTTTGTTTTGTCTGAACCACTTGAAGCTATATATTACATTTTCAAAAAATACAGTTTTTCTTTCATTAAAAGCTTAAGGATAGATAGAAAAAAGACAAAAGTACTAAAATATTAACTAAAAATAATCAAGGAAATAATTCAAGGGTGCATTAAAACTTATCTTACCTTTCAACGAAAATATATAGCGCAGTTAAAGCTATCGAAAGTAATCCCAAAGTTCAGATAGCCCCATAACCGCCATAAAATTATCGAAACTTATCTGAAAGCGTAGCATATTCTTTATAATGCCGAAAATGTTTGCGTTGAACTTTGGGTTGAGGGAATTACACTTTCTTGGGGCCCAGAGTAAACAAGTCAATAAACTAATTAATTTAAGTACTGCTCGGCAGTGTGAATGATTTCACCCTCGGGAGTTCGCCAAAGGCCGCTTACCCGTTTTCTCATCTCAAAAGCCGAGTTTCTAGTCCGGCTTTCCATAACGAGACCATCACTTAATTGCTACCGAACGTTTGTAATTATTCGAAATTATGTTTCTTAGACTTTAATTGAAGTTGAGGGATATGTGACTCACTTTGGGTTCACTGAACGACCTTCAACTTGGCTTACATAAGTGCGGAAATTGTGGGTGGGCGGGTGGTATGATGTGGATACTATGGACCTCTTCCTTATCAGTGTAAGAGTGAAAAATCATAACAAAGGCCGAACATGCGCATGAGCTATGGCAATATTGTTGTACACACAACACGCTTTCTTTGGATTTCGATTTCGATTTCTTTTTTTTTGCAAAATTCTCGACGAACTTTGCTGACCTGAACAGCGTACATGGAGAATATATGCCCACATATATACAATATATATTTAAATCCATTGTTGGCCCCGCTGACTTTTCACATTCAGTGTGTGTGTGCGCCTTTTAATGCCGCTGACAGCCAGTTGATTTCCCCGCTGTTTTCCCGCTGCGATTGATTTCCTTATCCGCACGACCGAATCTCGTGTGGTTCTTTCTGCGTTTTATCAAATTCCTACACTTGTCCACAGATGCATGATGGAGAATTGGCAATATTCCAAGAAAAAACTCATCATCTGACAGCAGCAGACATTCTTATCACTTGAATTTATTGTTTTTATCCCGCTTTCATTGGGGAGAGGCACTTTGGAACTGGTAAAATAAAACGATGGAATAATTTTGAATGGAACTTTTTTTTAAAATAATTATTTCCGAATTTACTGATTTTTTTTTAGATTTTTATGTCAATCCGTTCTGGGTGATATTTGCAACTTCTCCTTTTTTTGGGGCGAATTTTATATGGTAGTTTAGATATCTTAGTAATATCTTTTCAGAATTGTACTCAAGAAATAATATAATGCATTATTCATATTATAACTGGTCCCAAACCATAAATTCTGAACAATATTCCCTCTCTCTACTTATATTTTGTTTGTTTTCACTTCCATTCGACATTAAAATATACGCTACGTTGATCGTTATAACATATTATTATACTTTCGGCTCGTTCAGCGATAAAGTCTGAGTTGCCAACGCCTTTTATACAAGGCCTATATGATTATACGACCCTAACTGCGCGAGTATGTAGTTATCAATTATATTGCCACTTAGCACAAAAAGTTTGTTTACAACGATTTCGAGTGCGAAATGATTGAAGGGTATATAGGTATGGCAAGAAAATGTGGAAGAGCGAATCTGTAAATAATTCTAGAAGCGCGAACAGCGGTGGTCAATCAGTTAGTGGCTATGTTCGAATGATGCTAATAATTTTAAGGGATTCTAAATTAATCATATCATATAAAAATTTATGCGGTTGCAAACATTATAAGCTTCAAATTAGTATTCCCCACTTTTAACCTAATATTCTCACCGGCATTGTAAAGCTATAGAGCCGGTTTCTATAGATATTTCCATGTGAAATACAAACACGACTGCGGGTGCAATCCATTTGCCGCGACTTGGCAACGCTTTTATCAGTGCTTTTCGAAATTAAAAAAGAAATAATTAACTCGATTCGATAAGGTGGCGCGATGGCTTTTGTGTTCACACGTTTGCACGGTGAGAACTTCACGAAGAATGTCACCGATTTGGGTATAAACAGCTACTTAACATCCGCGTTGAGCTGTGAATTCCCTAATTTTCCAATAATCACATTGTCAGGCCAACACACCGAGTACCGCAGTGACGTCAACGATGTAGCTCACTTACATGGCGCAATTTCCATTACTTAGCCCCCACAAAAGCACACACAATATTCCCTCCACTTCGTGACATTATGTGGTAAATTGGCCATTCGAGCGTGGTAAAATGGAACCCGAGACGATGGGGCCTTTAATGAATGCAACTTGCATGTTCCCTGCAAATTGTGTGTTACTCTGTTGACAGTTTCCACAGCGTTCCCTCGGTTCGTGCGGAAAAGTGGGGTATAAGGCACCCGATTTTGAATGGGAACACTTCTGAATATTCCCTTAAAAACTACTAGGCACTCAGAACAACAAAATATATATTTTTTTGAACATTTGATATTAACTATTTTTGAAAAAGATAAAGCAAAAATAAATTATACGAAAAATCACATTTTTGGCAAAAATCGGAATCCTCATTTTTCGCCAATAAAAAAATCAGTATTTTTGCCATTAAAATGGAAATAATTGTCCAAATATGAAGTGTCATACCTTCCCGAACTCGTAGTTAAATTATCTACAACTTGGCATTTCCAGAAAATATTTTTATTTTTTTGAAATTTTTCGCAAAAAATTGTGATGCTACCCCTTACAAAAAAATCGAAAAAATGAAAATTTTTTAAATTTCCTAAATCAGCCGGAAAGTGCACCAATGTTAATTATTTGGTTGTTATCTGCTCAGAACAGTTCGGCGTTTTAAATTCGGACCATTTTTGCAAAATTGGAAGCAAAAAGAAATTTGAAAAATCACATTTTTGCCAAAAATCGAAATCTTTATTTTCCGTCAATAAAAAAATCAGTATTTTAGTCATTACAATAGAAATAATTGTCCAAATATGGAATGACATACATTCCTGAACCTCGTAATTAAATTCTCTCTAAATTGGTATTTCAATCTGAAAAACATTTTTTTTAAAAATTTTTTTCGAAAAATTGCGATAAAAAAAATTGAAAATAAAACAGAAATTAATTAAATTTTCAGTACCATCGATTTCTGTATATTGATTCTAGTGATTATTTATTTGTTTCCTCCAATAACTGACACTACACCAGAAAACTGTGACGCATTAGTGATAAAAAATTGAATCGAAATTGCAGTTGAATCGATTACTTTGCCCTGATGGTAAATATTCCATGGGCGGTCAAGTGTTTGTCCCCAATTATGGGGCCTGGGCTAATTCCCAATTCCGATTTGAACCCACTTGAGGGTAATTTGCATGGTGAAAGCCACAAATTAAAAGCTCATTTGATCCGCCTGCCCGTTGGGGGGGTATCATCATTCAATTTGACCATGTGTAATTCACCATCCGATTGCGATTGAATTTGATTGCAGGGCGCCAAGTACCCGTTCGACCAGGTGATCCGGGCCAACATCGGCGATTGCCATGCCATGGGCCAGCAGCCCCTGACCTTCCTGCGACAGGTGAGTTGATCTTTGACTTACTTTAACCCTAACTTAATTTAACCGTAACTTATTTACTCACCAGCTGATGGCGCTGACCTTCGAGACCCGACTGCTCGACTCGCCCGACTATCCCGAGGACGTGAAGAAGCGCGCCTGTGCGATCCTGAACGGCTGCCAGGGTCAGTCGGTGGGCTCGTACACCGACTCCGCCGGCCTGGAGGTGGTTCGCCGCCAGGTGGCGCAGTACATCGAGAAGCGGGATGGCGGCATCGCCAGCGACTGGCAGGACATCTATCTCACCGCCGGCGCCTCTCCCGGCATCAAGAGCATCCTCTCCATGATCAAGTAGGTCCAGGGTTCAGGTCCAACTCTGGAAAAGAATTTTTTGTTTATTCAAGATAAGGGGTTTCTGTCTGGGAGACGCATATATCATAAAGCAGGAGATAGGCCACTGTTTTTTTGGGCAAAAGTTTCCCACTTTTAGCATGGCTGTATGGATTTATGGCTTAAGGGTATTATTTGGTATATGTGGGTATACTACTGGGTGATCTCCACCATATTCATAGCAAGAAATCTTATCTAAGATTAAAAAAAACTGAAAATGTTTATTATGATTAATTTTTGGTAGTTTAATACTAAAACCTAAACTGAAAACCAACTACAAATTTTAATATTAAACTTAAACTATAATCAAGATATATATAAGATCATTTTCCAGACATCAGTACATTTTGAATAGGGAATATTATATTTCTCAAAACTAGAACTATAATTTGAGATGAGAACATTTCGATACCCTAGCTTTTGGGAGATTTTTTCAGATTTTCAGATAATCAAAATATGATTAGATATGATATCATTATGATATTATTATCAGAATATGATATTCAACCAGAAAATTTGTAGTTCCCAGCTATATAAATTATTTGTGATACAGAAAATATAAATTTGCGACAATAATTAAGTTTCAATTAAGATATTTCTTAAAAAAAAAAAAAAAAAAATATTATGAATATTAATTTAAAAACCCACTTACCCCTTTCAGCTCCGTGGTGGATGGCAAGCAGCCAGGTGTGATGGTGCCCATTCCCCAGTACCCCCTGTACTCGGCCACCATCTCCGAGTACGGCATGGCCAAGGTGGACTACTACCTGGAGGAGGAGACCGGCTGGAGTCTGGGCAGGAAGGAGCTGCAGCGCTCCTTCGACGAGGCCAAGAAGACGTGCACGCCGCGCGCCCTGGTCGTTATCAATCCGGGCAATCCCACCGGTCAGGTGCTGACCCGCGAGAACATCGAGGAGATCATCAAGTTTGCCCACGACAACAAGGTGCTGCTGCTGGCGGATGAGGTGTACCAGGACAATGTGTACGACAAGAACTCCAAGTTCTGGTCCTTCAAGAAGGTGGCCTACGAGATGGGCGAACCCTATCGCAGCCAGGAGCTGGTCAGCTTCCTGTCCACATCGAAGGGCTACCTGGGCGAGTGCGGCATTCGCGGTGGCTACATGGAGGTGCTCAATCTGGATGCCAAGGTCAAGGCCATGCTGACCAAGTCGATAACGGCGGCGCTCTGCAGCACCACCGCCGGCCAGGTGGCCGTGAGTGCCCTGGTCAACCCACCGCAGCCCGGCGAGCCCTCCTACGAGCTGTTCAAGCAGGAGCGTGATGCCATCCTGGCCGCGCTGAAGGAGCGCGCCGAGCTGGTCCACAAGACGCTCAGCAGCTTCGAGGGCTACAAGGTGAACCCGGTGCAGGGCGCCATGTACGTCTTCCCCCAGATCGAGATCCCGCCCAAGGCCGTCGAGGCCGCCAAGGCCAAGGGCATGGCCCCCGATGTTTTCTACGCATTTGAGCTGCTCGAGACGAGCGGTGAGTTTGTCTCCCTGCTTCCACTATGAATAGTCACTGATCAGGGTATCTTTCGCAGGCATTTGCATTGTTCCTGGCAGCGGTTTTGGCCAGAAGCCCGGCACCTGGCACTTCCGCAGCACAATCCTCCCGCAGACGGACAAACTGAAGCTGATGATGGAGAAGTTCCGCGTGTTCCACGCCGACTTCATGAAGCGGTACAAGTAGACAGGGCACCCGGCATCTGGCATCCCGTCCCCCACATCCCTGTGTTAAAAGTGTCGATCCTCCAGCTTAGGATTAAAATATAAACTACCTTACTTGTTTTTTTTTTCTCTCTTTTTGTTACTGTGTCATAACTGAATGCTTCTATTACTATACTCTTCTTTATATATAAAATATATATATATATGAAATTGTGCGAATCCTTTGAGTCCCTCTAATTTGTATCCCCATAAACCCATCACCAGTTAGCACTTAACCCAATTAACTATATACATAATCCTATGATTCTCTTTTGAATTGATTCTCCTGGCGGAGAAGCGACAATAATTTTTGTTAGAGCCAAAAGTTGTTTATTATACTTGTTGGTCGGCGCAAAATTGATAATTCTGATATTGTTCTAGACGAAAGTTATTTGCATTGTGTATACGTATACATGTTTACCTACATATACATATATATCCCTGCATGTGCTTATCCCGAATCGATCACGAAAACATACAATGTGTGTGTGTGTGCGTTCAAGTCATTACTAATTGTTATAGAAAAGAATTTTAAAAAAGATATGAAAATAAATATTATTGTTAAACAAATCTGGGATTGTTTTTATCTTTAGTTATTTAGTAGGGTAAATCTTTGGTTGGAAAGAATCCTCCTTATCAAGTAAAAACATCTCTTAACCATTTAAAAAACTAGTGACGATCGCACCTTCAATTTACACAAGCTATATTAATAACATTTGTGAGGAAAATTGATTGATTTTAGTTTGAAATTCTATGCTTTAACCTCTTTTTGTTTTTGTGATATCTTTTGATTGGAAAGATCTAATCAAATCGAATAAAAATACCTTTTAAATATGAAGAAAAACTAGTGACGATCGCACCTTTAACATACAAAAGTTCTGATATTAATATTTGTGAAAAAAATGGTGGATTTAATGTCATTATAAAGTTACTTTCAAATTCTTTGCTTCAACAGCTCCAAATTTTTTAATTTTCCCCTTTTTTTCCCCAAAGTTTTGAAGTCCTTTTAGTTTCTGGGAGGTCTTTCGATTGGTGTGTGACTCCTTATATAGTATACATATATAGTAGACTTCTATAGTAGAACTTCTCCATGCTCACTTCGTCACTACGTGAACTTCCGCCTACACAGATCTAAGCTGGATACCTCATACCATCGATAAAGAACAAGACCGTATATTGGTTTTAAATTATGTTCAATTTATTGATCATTTCACGACTTAATTACATGCACTTCCGTCAATCGATCGTATATAGAAACTTCTTACGTCTTTTTCTTCCACTCATTTTCTCTTGACATTTTGTGTTGCCGACAGATTCGGAGAAAAAAACAATGGATATAGAATGCGGATCCGTGGATGTGGAATAGCATTTACCTGCGACATTCTCTCTCTTCGTGTGTTGTAGTTGTTGCTGCCGCCTTACGTTTCTTTTTTCGGTTTCTTTTCTTGTTTTTTTTGTTGAATTAAAATCTACCAAAGTCTTAAAGCCTAAATACCAATATGTACCGTAGTTGTACTGTGGCTATACTTGCGATCCGTCCAGATCGGAGATGGCTGGGTTGTGTGTGTTGGTGGTGGTGGTGGTCTTTTGTGGAGTAGGATTTGTAGGACGAACTGTTTGAGTCAAACTAAGGAATCTGTGTGGACCTTCATCTTTGTGGGGTGTAAACAGATACATTTGGCCCCAAACTCTGTGGCTATGTTATATATCTATTCATATATATATATGTGTGTATATAGTAGACTGGGTGGATTGGTATGAATCGTAGGGGGGGAACGTAATGTAGAAAGAATTCTAAGCAATATTTCAAAGGCATAGTTTCTTTCCATAGAATGCGTTCCCCCCCCTACGATTTAAAGACCTCCAAATCGACCCACCCTTATATATATAGTGTGTGTTTGTGTGTGTAAAGTCCGGATTGGGGTTGATCCTTATGATCCTCCACGTCTAATGGCGATCCCTGGAGTCGGAGCGGCTGCGACGATCCCTCGAGAAGCTGCGGCTGCGTGTCCTTGAGCGGCGCGGTGAGCGAGATCTGCAAAGAGATGGGTGGCGTTTTGGGGGTGGGAAACATTTTCCGGGCACGACACACAGACAGGACACAGAAAGAGACAGACAGAGAGAGAGAGGAGAGAAAGAGAGAGAGAGAATACAAATTAAATAGATTTTGCACTAACAAGTCACTTAACTAGACGTGTAGTATGATAACAATTCCTTAAGATACGTAAAGTTGATCAAACAACACACAAACTTTGGGCTGATGGATCTATCTGGTGGATCGGATACGGATCGGAGAGCTGATATTGGAGCTTTAATTTGAGCTGAGCGGAGCGGAGCTGAGAGCGGAGAGCTGGCTGTATATCATATATAGATATATCTTTTTTTTTGGTGGCTGAAGGTGCTTGAAGGTGGTGGAGATATAGCTGATATTTATATATTTTTTTTTGGCCCCATTTTACGAAAGCGTTGGTGTGACATTTACATAAAGTAATTGGTGGTGGTTGGTTGGATTGGTTGGCTGATTGGTTTCTTGGTAGGTTGCTTAGTTGGTTGATGAGCAGAGCAGACTGAGAAGACTGTTGTTGTTGTTGTTGTTGTAGTTGTTGTTGAATTGTAGTAGTAGAGTAGTAGGTTCTTGTTGTTGAACTGTTGTTGTAGTTTTGGGCTGTTGATACGATACGATTCTGAGCTGATTGACTGTGACTAGGGTGGCTGTGTTGTGTTTTTTAATTTTTGTGTATTGTTGGTGGATATATATATAGATATATTGGTGAATCATTCTATTCTGTTGCAGCAGCCGAAGAAGAAGAACGTAGGTCGTATGAAGAGAAGCAGTTGGTGGGGAAGCATCAGTTAGCAGCAAGAGAGGATCAGGTGGTGGTTGTGGTTTTTTTTTTTTTTTTGGTGGTAGTGGTGGTGGTGGTGCTGCTCCTAACATCCGCGATGTGGAGAGGCGAGCTTGAAGAAGAGGTAGAAGACCCTGCCCTGCTGATGCTGCTGGTGCTTGTGGTCGATTGTTCTTGTTTGTCTGGTGGTCTGACTTTGAGTTCAAGTTGATCGGATCAATATGCATAGACACATTTACACAATATGATAATAATATACACAGAGAACAACATTATCTCAGTAGATGGTTAGGATACAAGAACGAAAGATATAAAAAAAAAAACGTTAGCAGAAACCATAAATAGAAATATGTATAACAAACGGATTTTGTTAGAGACACGTTACGTTCTTCGTTTTTCATTTAGTTTCGGATCGGATCGGTTCGGTTTGAAGGGGAGAGTGTTGTTGGTGGCTGCCGAAAGGTTTCATACTTGCTGCGATTGAAGGAATTAGCGTGAAGCAGCCTCAATCTTGATTGATTGCAAGGGAAGGGTGCAACTACTGAGTGGTGGAGCCAACAAAAGATCCACAAAGGGCTAATCACCCATCGAGATGCTTTTGCTGACTGGCTGCCAGATGTTGTTGTTGTTGTTGTTGTAGTAGAAGAGTAGTAGTAGTAGTAGTAGTAGAAGCTGTTGCTGTTGTTGCAGTTGCAGTTGGTCTTGCTGTAGCTGTAGCTTGTTGCTGATGCTGCTGTAGCTGTAGCTGCACTAGAGATGACGGATGATGAGGTGGTGGGTGGTTGGTTGGTTGGTTGGTGGTTGGTAGTTGGTTGGTAGTTGTTGGGGACGAAGGAAGCAGGCTGAAGACAACCGCACAACTTGGTGGCGTTGAGGAGGAAGTTGACTTATTGAAGCGTTGCTGGACTGGTGAGTGTATAAATATCTATATGCATAGATGCATATTGGAGTTAGATTCTTGATGAAGTTGCTCTGTTGCCGCCGATGCCCGGTTCGCTGTGGTTCTTGGTGATTAGTGTGTGGTTAATGGCAGAGTGTGTGTGTGTTGGTTGTTTGTTGTGTAGCCTGAAGATGCTGTCAACTAACACAGACTAGAAATTAAGTGAAATTCTTTGCACTTTGGGGCATACGATCAATTTTCATGGGCTTAAAGCTAAGGAATATTTGCATTCATCTTTGATTTTACCAAAATAAATAACAAGAACAACAACAAATAGTTTTAGAGATTGCATAATTTTGCATAGGAAAAGGAACTTAATGGAATTTATAGTATAATTTAATGTAAAATAAAACAAAGTTCCTTTTGGCATTAGGTTGTTAATGAGTGCTATAGGAAAACTGATCGTTTGCCCTGCCGTGAAATGTAGTTAGGTGGCTGTGGGTGTTCTTTGGACTGCTTTTGGGTGCATTATTCCTATAGCTGCGCAGGCGGAGACGTTGCTGATGATGCTTTTTTGATTTTTGTCTGATTTTTTTTCAGCCTGGGTCGAGCTGAACGAGGTGGTGGAGGGGGTGGTGTAGTGTTGCGGTCGTTCGGTTGCGTTCTGGTTCTGTGGTCAGCGGAATATATCGAATTTGTTGAATTTCTGACTAGGCGGGCACAACAAATTATTGCATGGTGGTGGTGTGGTGGTGGTGGTGGTGGCTGTTGTTGTTGTAGTTCTTGTTGTTGTTGGTGAAATGTGTGTAATAGGAGGAGCAGGATCTGCTGTAGTACTAGTTGTTGTTGTTCTTGTAGTAGCTGTTGTTGTTGTTGTTGTTGTTCTTATTGTTGTTGTTGTTGAAGGAAGAGGAGTAGTAGAAGTTCTAGTAGTAGTAGCTGTTGTCTTTCTTTTGCTTTTGCTTTTTTTTGTTGTTCTTTTAATTATTATTATTATTATTATTGATGTTGTTGTTGTAGTAGTAGTTCTTGTTGTGCTTGTTGTAGTAGAAGAAGAAGACTTTATCCTGCAAAATGATTGTGAGACCACATTAAAATTGGCTCCAAGCGTTCGATTTACTTTGTTTTTACTATGTTTTTTTTTTTGTTTTATAAATAAATATTTAGATATTTTTTTTGTATTTTTTTTTCGTACTAAAAAACAACAAACAAAACGTTTTCTCTAGTTAAAAGCTATACTCTTTGAACTTTAAACTATGGACCTCGGGTGCATTATAATGAGCAATGAAATATATGGGGGCTACTAATAACTAGATTTGATTTCCCATCGACACACAAAAAAAGCAAGCTAGAAAATCGATTGGATGGCAAAAAAAAAAAAACAACCAGGACTTTTGGCCCACGACGCCACTGTGCGTGTAGGACTGCTTTTCACTTTTTTTTCGGACGCCACTGTGTGTGTTTATGTGTGTGGCTTACACAGTGGTGTCCCACTGAATGGGTGTGTGTGTAATTTGGCTGGCGCCCCGCTTTCGTATGTATACGCGAATCGATTTTTCACATGCATACATACACACAAAAGCACACACACACACGACACAGATCATCAAATATATATATACTATATATATATATATAGGTGTGTATTTCTGCATACTTTCTTGCAGATATTGGCAAAAATTATGATGTTTCATAATCGAAAGGGGTGGTTCGGGGGGGTGGTGGTTTGGACTGGTTTCTTTTGGGGGTGGTCACAAACAAGCGGAATGGAATGCAATGCAATGTACTCACCTATAACGACCGCCGCCATCGCCAGCCCTTGTGCCGCCTCCAGCGCGGGCGCCACTTCCTCCGCCGCGGCCACCGCCACCGGAGCCGCCTCCTCCACCGCCACCTCCGCCGCCGCCACCGCCGCGGCCCTCGCGCGAGCGCCCGGAGGACATCTCCACACGGATGCGGGTGCCGCAGCAGCGGGTGCCGTCCAGGCCGCGGGTCGCGTCCTCGGCATCGCGACGATCCTCGAACTCGACGAAGGCGAAACCGGGCGGATTGCGGGCCACCCAGACGTTGCGCAAGGGTCCGTACTTGCTGAAGGCGTTCTCAATCTCGTATTTGGAGGCCGAGGATCCCAGGTTGCCCACGTACACCTTGCAGGCCAAGTCCCATTCCCGGTAGCGTGGCATTATTATGTCTGTTGTCTAACTGCTGCTCCTCCTGCTGACCCTTTGTATGTGTGGCTGTATCTGTGCAGCCAGCGGTGCTAGTCCTGATCTTTTTCTGCTTTTAATTGGGGTTTTCTCGATTTTATGCGCAGCAAACACACCCAAAAACAGGACAAGAAAAAATGTTTGTGGGGAAAAAAAAGATGGCGTGCCGTGCAGTGTTGGAAAACGCCAACTTGGCAAATGGCTCTAGATGAACGGTCACACTAAGCTGTCCGGTGTGTGTCACCGCTATATCTAGCAAAGACACCTACCAAACACCTGACACTTATCGAAAAGTTATCGATATTTTGACAGCAGTGTTTTGCCACCTCTAATTCTGATTCTATTATTTAATATAGGCACATTATTATTGCCCCTTTCCTTTCGTTTGAAGAAACTTGAATAAAATATCGCCGCACAAGATGGCCAAGAGCCCGGAAAACATAGCGCTGGATCAGCTGGACAAGGACCAAATGAAGACGGTGAGTGGGGCAGTTCGACAGTTAAATTAAACGAAAGACCGGCGGCTGTCAAGTGATGCAATGTGGTTCTCATCCAAATTGTTCTATTTAACCAACCAGTTCTCCGACTTCCTGATGTCCTACAACAAGCTGTCGGAGATGTGCTTCACAGACTGCGTGCGCGACTTTACATCGCGGGATGTCAAGGATTCCGAGGTGAGTAATGCCCATGTGCCAGTGCCCGCTCTGGATTTCATTATCCCCCGTTTAATCCGTTCTTACAGGAGAAGTGCTCGCTGAACTGCATGGAGAAGTACCTGAAGATGAACCAGCGGGTCTCGCAGCGCTTCCAGGAGTTCCAGGTCATCGCCAACGAGAACGCCCTGGCCATGGCCCAAAAGACTGGCAAACTGTAGGTGTTATTGATGTTTTAATATCCAATCTTAACTAGTTTAGACAACTGAGATGATGCATTTTTCCTGCATTTGTCAAGATAGCTGATTAAAGAAAACGTGTTGACGGTACCCCGACGATTATTGTCTACTATTCGATTATTGTGGTACTTTATTGCTGATTGATTGATTGATTGGTGATTGATTACGGTCTAGAGATCTTGTTTGAGAAAAGACACAAGTGTGGATCATCAGTTTGCGTATATCAGTTCGCACTGATTAACAGGACCTATCTCTTTCATCAGCACTTCAGCCTCATGACATATTTATATGGTAGAATCGGGCGCCGCAGCTGCTTACGTGCTAGATGTGCCTATATAACTACGTTTAAGTCACGTTAAGACAGAGCCGTAGGCGTACGTGCTCCGTGCTCCGGATACATATGTGCAACGGGTACTCCGGTATCCGGACCCCGGAGCTGACTACGGCGATCTCTAAACTAGGTCTAATGCATAGAGGCCATCGCCTGTGGCCTTCTACTCAATACTTAGGGCTACACACGGTTTGCCAATGCGTGGTTCTCGTTTTCCGGCTGGCTGGGTGGATCAACTGGCTCAATGACTCGTAGTGGCTGCCTCCGATGGAAAGCCCTCCGCCTCGGTGATCAGGGCATACTCAAGGATCACGCGGCCCTCCTTGTACCTAGGAGAATGGGATAAGAAATTAGTAAGGTATCTCTTTTGATGGGGATTTTCATGCTGACGATCAGTCGCAGAAGCAACCTTCGCCCTTGTGAACAGTTCATTGCCTCCTAATCTATCAGTAATTTATCATTTGTTTAGCTTTCACCAGACGAAGAAATGTTTTAACTAACTAATCAAATTAAATTTGCTTAGTAAATATAACATTTTATGCTATTGGTTAATGCGAAGGTTAAGATTTAAATTGGTGATATTTTTGTTTAATAGGATAACTACACTTGACACAATGCTGTTTATGTTTTTATGACCTTCATTGGGCATAGATTTATCGTGTAACTGATGTACATATAAATTTGTCTAGATTTTCTAACGCCTGTGCCCTAAAAATGTACATTTTCTATTAGATTTCCTATTAGAGATTTCCAATTAGGACTTCTACAAAGAAAACCAGACTATTGGAGTTCCTAAATAACAGATGATCAGCAGCTACACAATACAAAATAGGCTAACTACTTTAATATGCCTAACTGAACCTCTAAAATCCCTGGTGAGCAAGAGGATGCCCAGCTTTTTGACATAATACCAAAGAATTAAGGTGACTAGCGAACTACTGGTAAATTCTAATATGATTCCCGATTAGTTTTACCCACTTTTGGGACTCCTCGGTGGCGAACTCGTACATCCAGCCCAGTTTGGCGCCGCAGTTCTTGCACATGACGTCGCGCACCATGTGGCGGCCGGTGAGCATGACCCGTTCCTGGATGTTGCTGAAGGTCAGGTTGACCACCCGCTTGAACAGATAGGCGCGTCCTGTGGGGATTATAGTTATTCAGGGTTAATATTGCATAACCGAGGGGGTGGGGGGACTCACCTGTTGCGCCCGTGAATCGGGTGCTGATCAGTTGGCTGCGGTTGGTCAGGTTTGTGTGGCACTGGGCGCAATTGAAGAGTTTCAGGCCGCCAAGGTGCTCCAGAAATATGCGTCCCATTTTGCTCCCTCTCGCTCGCTCGCTGGCTCTTCTAGTGTCGCCCCGTCTCGCTCGCTCGCGCTGTCGTGCGTGCTGCTTGTGCGTGTGTGTGTGCGGGGGTCTTCCTTTGTTCCTATCAAATGCGGGGCATAATACGGGTTTAACTCCGATTACTTCCTGGCCTTGTAATAACCCTTATCTATATCTGCGATGCGCTTTTGTTTTGAACTCCCACTAATTGCGTCCCACTTGCACAACCCAGGGCAATGACAACAACAACAACGCAGTACCTTACTCAGCTGTTTGAAGTTGTTTCTGCGGGGGAGAACCCTCGTCAGCGGATCGTGTGGGTTATCCTGGGACTCCTGCGCAACTGCAATCGAATATATGGATATATATCCTCGATTTCGATCTAGAACGGAGCTAATGCGACGCTTGCACCAAAAAAAAAACAACAAAACACTGCGGAATGCTTTCTAGGGTTGTCGCCGCGTTCTGCGATATCGATGACAAACTATCGAAAGCCAGTGGATCTAGGGATGGCAAAACGAACTTTGGTATAATAATAAAATAATTTATAAATTAATTTATTCATTTAAATTAATTAATTTAGGTAGGTTTTTACACTGTTCCGTTAGTTATTCAACTAATAAGTTGTCAATACTTTATTTATATTTCTGTTATATATTCTTATTACTATTTATATTTATGTTTGTATATTTCTTTTTTACATTTATTCTTTACTTATGTAAATAAGGAATTTGTTTTATTTTTGGCTTTTTATAACCATATTAAAAGCTTTAAAATATTTATTTTGTCCCATTCATTTTCCTTTTTTAAGCCCACGATTAATCAACTATCGATAACACTTTGTTAGCCAGCCCTGGTCAGGCCAGCTGTTTGCTACACGTGATAGTTGTTATTGTTGTTGTTGCTGTTGCGTGTGTCCGAATTGCCTTTCAAATCCAAAGTCAAAATCAAAATAACAAAATTCGAAAAAAACCATGTGTATATCTTTCTAAACTCACCTCAGAACCCGAAAACCACTTCCCATTTCTGTGGACACCGCTGACATTATGGCTGGCCCGCAGGCGGTGGGCATATAAATATCGAAGAGACCGCCAAAAAAGGAAGAAAACGACGAGAACACAACACCCTAGAAGATTGAGAAATCTTTGCCGGACAGCATGCAATCGCTGCGCAGCTGCCCGGCCCGTGGCCTAATCCTCTCCAGCGCCATTCGCGGCCAGCGGAGCCTGCGGATGAGTTGGCCACGGAGAAGCGGTACAACCGGCGGAGCCGGCGGAGGAGCAGCACCCGGTGGAGGAGGCGCCACCACCACCACCACCACCATTGGCCTTGGGGCGCTCCAAAAGCTGCGGGAATGGCATGCGAGCGCCTTCAGCAGCCGTTTCCTGCTCTTCACCAACGTGGGCATCTCACTGACGCTCAGCTGTGTGGGCGACATCCTTGAACAGCATCTGGAGATCTATTGCAAGGAAATCGAACGCTTCGAGTCCACCCGCACCGCCCACATGGCCATCAGTGGTGTGACGGTGGGCGTGATCTGTCACTATTGGTACAAAATGCTGGACAAGCGGATGCCCGGCCGCAGTATGCGTGTGGTGGCCAAGAAGATCGTGCTCGACCAGCTGATCTGCTCGCCCATCTACATCACGGTGTTCTTCGTCACTTTGGGCCTGCTGGAGCGGAAGGACAAGCACGAGGTGTGGGAGGAGATCAAGGAGAAGGCCTGGAAGCTGTACGCCGCCGAATGGACGGTGTGGCCGGTGGCGCAGTTCGTCAACTTCTACTGGATCCCCACCCATTACCGCATCTTCTACGACAACATCATCAGTCTGGGCTACGATGTGCTGACCTCGAAGGTCAAGCACAAACAGTCGCATACGCACCTCAAGAAGGTCCCCTAACCCAGCGCCAGCCTCTCTACCTCCGCCTCCGCCTCCTCCTACTACTCCTTTCCTTGTAACTATTTATTATCGAACCGAAAACCTTGTAAATACAGACGGGCCCCGTGTACAGAGACCAAGCGAGTGTGTATCAATGTTATTCAGGTGGTTTTCATTACATTTCAACTAGTTTTCAGGCACTTGTTGGCTTTCAGCTGGAATTTGGATCGCTTTTAGCCACAAAGGAGCAAGGAGCACAATGATCTGCGGCGAAGAAAGAACTAACTGACGAAAAGGAAGCCCGTGCCGATGACGCACATCCAGCTCGGCAGTTCGGCGGCGGTGATAAGATTCCCTCTAGCAACAGTCGGGCTAACAAACATGCGATGCGATGATGAGATTGGCGACGATGCCAAGCCTACCTTCTTAGTTGCTGCCACCTGATAAGCTCTGCTTGGCAGCCGCCTCAGAAATAATTCACAGAAATAATAAGCGACTCAGTGATAAGCCATCATCGGAAAATGTATGGCTATAAATATAGATGGGACACGTGAGGGTTTCTATGCTAAATCCGAACTCACGAATTTCCAATTTTGCTGATTTGACTTTCAGAGATACGAACTGAAATTCATTTGAGGTGTGTAGGAGATTAAACATTGTAAAAAATATAAGAATGTCAGTTAAAATATTATTAATTGATTTGTTAAAGCATAAAATACTTGTGTAAATATATCCATAGTACTTTTTATGTTTTACAAATTGTAACCTTTGGAAATTTGCCATTAGTTTTCTACTGGTTTTCTAGAGATTACCCTGATAATGGATCTTAATTATAGAAAAAGCAATTATATCTCTCTCTAAATATGTAGCTACCGCATTTAGAACCATCTTATCAAGTCTTTCAAAATATTTTGGCAACACGTCATTCAGTCTCCAGCGCCTTTATACCCTCGACTATATATCTCTATATATAGGGAGAGTTCTGTCAAGTGTTTCTTCCTCATATCCATTAATGAAATGAGCAATGAGCAGCTGCCTTATCTCGTTGACTTGGCTTTTTATTTCGAGAGCGTTTAATTGGAAGCGTGCTTGACATTGATAATGAAAGTTGCCAAAATAAAAAAGAACTAGGCGAAAAAGCGACTCAATTCAATGCCATGTGGATGGCAACGAAATCGAGTTCCTTTGAGCAAAAAAAAAAGACGAATAAATTCCGAGTTTCTTGTCTTCGCTCGCATCGATTTGAATGTGTTTCGGTTGAAATTTATTTGAATTTTGCCTTCTTTGCTTTGCTTAATTTCTCGCATATATGTATTTGTGTCTGGTCGGGCGAATCGGAAAACAAGACCAGTTGGTAGCTTTTCGAACCAGTTTTTTGGCTCACAAGATTAATTCTCGACTTCATCTGGCTACCTAGCAACCTAATCTCGTTTGTTTGGGGCCGCTTTGAGCAGAAATTAAGAATCGATACCGTTTGGAATAATTAATTGGATTTTATAATGAGAATTGTTTGCCCGTAATATTTAATATTTTTTTTAAAGGTTCATATTTTTTGGCATTTAATAATATATTATATTTTTTTTTTTGCTCCCAAAAATGATAATATTTTTGGCAAACTGTTTATATAAAATAATCCTACATAATTATATATACCTACAGATATGTACAAATATTAATTTTTACCAATTCTAGCTTACTAGGCGTATACGTAATGTGTAAGTCATTGGTTTGCATCCTAGTAAATAAGATTGAAAACTGGTTGGATTAACCACATTTCGTATATCTTCTTTGGCTTGACATTTCAGTTCTCCGCCTGTCTTTTCTGGGATCATATCTGCTGACGCACTGCGTCATCTGTCATGCACAAATGCGTGAGATAATCCCCACATCCACATCCACATCCACTGCCATCGGCCAGAGCTCGCGGATTGGTCGAATTTCAGGGCTCGTCCGCTTGTTATTCGCGCAATAATGATACAAAATGCGAATATACAAATGCAGAAAATAGGTGCACAGAGAGAAATATTGATTTCTAGAAATTTAGGAATTTTTTTCTTAATTTTAATTGAAAATTTCTTAAATATGGTATAATATTTAATATACATTTTTATAAATGTTGATTATTATTTACTCCCAAATGATCCTAATTTTTGCAATGGAAAATGGATTAAATATCTCTAGAGTTTTGAAACCACTTTAAAGTGCGCCTAAAAGTATGCAATAAAAAATAAACCTTCCTCTTTTGGTATTATTTCAAAACTCTATGTACTTTTAAGGCTTAAGTTTGGATTAATTATCTAAAAAACATCTAAAAACATCCGAATTCTTACTGTGCATGGCTATATTGCATGCTGGTTATATAAGCAACAAATGGAGAGCAACACACGCGCAAAGTTTTGTAAAAGAGCCAAAGACAAAGAGTTCGGATCGGATCGGGCAAAGAGCGCGAGTATAATATATACACAGGCTTATATATGGGTTTACGCAACTGGCGAACAGGTGCCCCTACACTAGCACTACCCAATATACCCATACACTCGCCTCTGGAGATCTCGACGGCGGTGCTTCGGTATCGGTATCGTTGTCTATGTATAGCATTCAAATTGGACACTAGTGGTTGACGATCCGTCGCTCTGACGGACCAATCGACCGACTGACTCTGCCAGCTAGGCAGTTTTTTGCGGTGCCACGGGTATTTCTGTGGTATAACTCGAGTGTCGGGCAGCCACGCGCAAGTGAAAAAGGTGGGCGTGTGTGTGTAACTCTTTAGCATATGTACATTTTGGATGGGCGAGGGATTCGCCAAATTCTAATGATCAAATAGTTGGTTCTCAGGCGAAGATGGGATGGGTTAAAAGTAGGCAATGTCTGGAGAAAAGGAAATATTTTTTATAATTTTTATAATAATTATAAAGCTATTTACATTAATTTTTTAAAAATAGATGTATTATAGTTTAAAAATAAATTATAATATCTGTATTCAGGATAATAAATTACTTTCTTTTCCAATTATGATAACTTTTTGGTTATTATCCCAACGAATATAATATTTACATATTTTTTTAATGTAAATATGTAATAAATATATGTATTATTGGTTTAAAAAATAAATATAATATCTGTTCCCAGGATAATATATTTCTTTCTCTTCCAATTATGATTAGTTTGTTAGTTATTATCCCAAGGAATCTATTTTTTAGATCAAATAAGATATTACTCTTCTAGATCTTAAATAAGATATTACTTTTTTAATGTAAAAATATTATAAAAATATTTACTATTGTTTAAAAAAAAAGTATAATACCTGTAAACAAGATAACATATTACCTTCTATTTCAATTATGATTACTTTTCAGGTATTATCCTAACGAATCTATTTTTTAGATCAAATAAGATATTACTTTTATAGATGTTTTCGGTTAGGCAGCCCCATATGCCCTATTAATACCCCCAGAAGTGTCAAATGGCGGCAACAGAAACCGGCCAGAAAGTAAAAGCCTCATAACAGAAGCACACCCACAAACCGACTGGTATATTCGAGCATAAAAGCAAATATACCCATACATATATCATTATTTATCATATACCTCTGGTACATTCATGGTGCTCCCTTTATTTTCGACTTGGAGAGCCACACGTGCCGCTGACTCGCCAGTAAATATCATCCCATATCATGCGATGTCAGTTCCATGGATCGTACTCCTTTCCGGGGACTTGAACCAAATGGGGGCCTGTCTTTAAGCACGCGACTTAGTCACGAGTTGAGCGATCGTTAAAAAGATCGTAAAACGTTATATGATTGTGGTTTCGGTTTTTTTGCCCCCCCATAATTTTTTATCTTCCGATTTGATAATATATTTATTTTTTGTGGTGCCGTCCCCAACCTTGAAAAAGCGTTAGAAATATTTTTTGCAGAGGGGTATGCGTTAGCGAAAATGCGAAATGAAATCAATTAGAGAGATAGTCGGGGCAGCTGGTAAACAGCAGAAATTCTTCGTTTTTTGCCCCAATCGCGTCTCTTCACCTTGTTGGCACTGCGCTATTTTTGAATGCCAAAGATCGACAGTGAAAATTCTAAAGGGGCCTGGGACCTTGAGCAGTAAAAAATATGTTCAAAGTTTGCGGACGAGAAAGAAAATAAAGAAAGAAAGCCCCGCGTAAGCAAATAAATCACTTGTCGACGCCCGCGCATTTTGGAGCCCATAAATATAGCCTATGTATTTTCACAGAAATTTGTGGATCGAAAAAGCGAAGAGGGAATTTTTATACAGATCAATGATCTGAATTTCAGTTTTATTCGATTTGATTTTTACAATATTACAGAATTTTCTATGATTTAATAACTAAACTTGATAGTTTTTTAACGATTTACTTTGTATTACCTATAAAAATTTATCTTTTGAAAATAATGTTATTGTATTATTATTATAATATATTGGTATATTGGTAATATCTGGTATATATTGATAATATTTTCTGGTATACCAAAAAAAACTTTATTAAAATTACATTTCTTAAGTTTTAGGACAGATTTCTGTAATAATAAAATCTAAAATCACTTGAAATAGTTTAATCTTGTCTTATATTCTATTATTATTATTATAATATATTGATATATTGGTAATATCTGGTATATATTGGTGATATGCGCTGGTAAACTTTAACTTGCCCTGCTAAACGAAATGCAAACATCATTATTTTTTGTACCATCTGATCTCACTTAACAAGCCCCGAAAAACCGTATAAAGAATATCCAAATTAAGCACACTCGAATGATAAAAATAAATAACTGCCTAATAAATGTCGGAATAAATTCGCAGTGCGCAGGGAAATGCGAATAAATCAGGGAAATCGGCTGACCAATTACCGCCGTTTGACATCCGTATTCATATCCGCGGATGACTTGCGGATCTCTAATCAGAGCGGATGACTAAATGCCTTATCAGTGTTGTTTTGCCCATGAATGATTATGCGGGGGATGGGGCAGTAGTCAGTATTATTATCTCTTTGGCGATAAAACCGCATTCATCAGCCCGACTAACCGATCACGATCATGTGCTCCTGTATCTCCTGTAGCTCCCGTATCCGTATCTATATCGGGGTTTTTTATGGGACGGTTCTTATGACAGGTAAAGCTCCGGAAACGAGTATCTTGTGATCGTACGAGGGAGTGGCAAGTGATAACTGATAACTTATGGAGCAGAACTGCCGGGAGCTATTACTTTTTGGGGGGCGTGTGCCGGCCCCTGACGTCAATGGATCGATAAGTCCCCCAGAGATACGATCTTTCCGACAGAGAAGCTTACAATATACAGTCAAATTGGAACTCTTAAAACCTGTTGTATTAAAAATATACTGGGTCCAGTATAAAATCGGTACTGAAATAATTCTAAATAATATACTGAATATTAAATATAATATCTGGTATCTATAGTAACAATTTTATACTAAATAGTACACTTCTGACAGTTTTAATGTAATCCTGATCTCATTCGGATATTTTTGATTATGATCTATAGATCATATATGATTATATTTGTATATTATAGAGCTTGTATAGTCTATACTTACTTAAAAGTTATCAAAAATAGTTCGCAGTATATTATAATAGTTATAAAAATAAAATATCTTTGTTTAAGAGGTGTTATTATAATAACATTTCCTAAGTTTTAGCCAATAAAAATTATATTGAGAACAATTTCTGTGATAATAAAATCAGAAATCACTTGAAATAGTTTGTTCTTGTCTTAAAGTAACTAACAGTTAGGTTGACTGCCAGTAGCAGTAATGAAAATGAAATATTCGAAACCGAAATATATATAGACTTGAGTATGGGGCGATCGATTTGGAACTGCGTTGTTGCCCGTGAACCCTTGGAACCCTTTGCTCAAACGCGGGTACCTTCTGTTTTGAATTCGTGAATCGAATTTAGTGCCCTGTAAAACGGATCGTGACGCGTGATCGATTTCGATTGAATTCAATTCCAGTTGGCATTACCTCGACACAGTTGGGCGCGATTATAGCGCGACTGGGGGTTCGAGAACGGAGAACTCTGATTTGACGTCACCGGTGGTCCGTCCGCATTCGCCCCTGGCCCCCAAGTGCTCCCTTTTATGTTATTATATTTTTTTCACAGTGTAGAGTGGGATAAATACTGCGATGCGCCACATGCCGAAAATATTTACGAAATATCTTACGAAGAAATGAAAAAAACAGGGACTTCGGATGACGCTGGTAACGTCAGCCGTCAAGGTAACGAAAACAAATTCCCACAGAAAGGCATCAAAACAATAACAATAACAATAACAGAATGATTGTAACGCCAGCGGCGAAAACAAGTCGACCACAGCCAAAGCCCGGGAAAAATAAAGGTGACCAACGGGTTAAGGCGAGCATATTGCGCATACGCCGCGTGGTACGCGATCAATAACGATAAACACAGCTAAGCGCAAAATAATAGTATTTTCTAATATAAAATCCCTTACAAATTGGTAAAATCCATTATTTGGTTTTAGAAATTATTATGAATTTAATTAAACACTTGCTTAAAAAAATTTAATTTTAAAAACAAAAAAAAAAAAAATTTTGTACTGAATTCTACTAAATAGTATAATATCTGAGCTCTGTAGTATAAATTTCATACTAAATATAATAACGTTTATATTTTGTAATACAAATTCTATAGTAAAAATTTAAGTTTAACATCTTATTAAGATATTTTTGCAACTCAATAGGTTAAAATTAATGTACGCATAGTTTAGTTACTATGATAATTTTTTTTCGCTGTAGATTTCTTAATAAGTTTTTAAAAATATATTTTAAAATCTTAAAAATTTTTTTAAATTTCTATAACAGTTAAATAAATTGTTAAAAATTGCCTTAAAACTACAGTTCTCTAAAACCTTGCAAATACTAATATTTTGCACGCAGCTGTCTGAATCTGTGCATCTGTGTTTGTATCTGTATCTGTGAGTGTGACTGTGACTGTACGAAAAGTGGGCCCGTTTCAGCGAACGGGCCTCCAAACACACACACACACATGGAGAGCGAGATACGGGACACACCCCTACATCTCACAGATACGAAAACCCACACACATTTCAACTTTTAAAGCGTCCTTGATCGTGCATAAAAACCATGTAAGGCGGTTCAATGACTTTTGCTCTCATTTTACAGGTCGGCTAATTATAATGTAATGTGCCGTTTGGGAAGTGATCTCCATAAGACCCCACCCAAAAACCCGATAACCATAGTGTATAGTGCTCTTTTTCTCTCAGTGAACGCAAGGTGCCTTGTTTGTTACGTTGATTTTTCGCTGGAAATCGGTATTTTTATCAACTTGTTTTTCATTTTACCGCATTCTGCTGTTGTTGTTGACCACTTTCAAAAATGTAATTATCATTCCATATCAAGCAATACTTTGAGGGCTTTAAATCATCTAAAGAAAATCTTATCAATTATTTTTTTGATTTTGGGGTTTTTTTTTATTTATTCCGAATGGGTATAGAAATGAGAAGAAAATAAAATAAATAAAATTAAGCATAATAAATAAGTCAAATTTTAGAAAAAGTTTTTTTTGTTCAAAAATTTATATTTTTATTTTTTTATTTTATTTTTTTTATTTTTAATTTTATATTATTATTTTTTTTATTTTATAAATTTTTTTATATGGGTTTTAATAAGCATACTATTTTAATATAAGATCTATGAATTATTAAAAAATATAGAGGTCACAGGAAGATTTTATTTAGAAATGCTAATATTCTTCTTGATTTTAATAAAATAATATTTTTGACAAAAACTTCAAAAAACCTTAAAAAGCGACTAAAATTGTATTATTTTAAGGCAAAATAATATTTTTGAAAGTAAATTTTCACCTTGAAGCGAGCTCCCTCGAAAAACATAAACAAATCCATGTCCTTAAGAAGAGGTACACCAAGGTCGGCCAGTTGAATATCCGGATGACCCAGTGACCAGGGAGGCAAAGAAGAAGAAGAAAACCTGGTCACCGGGTGACCGAGTGAGATGGAGCGATCACCACCGGCAACTATCTCGCCTCGGATCGTACATTGACATTGAAAGCCGCTAATTTATTTGTTTATCAGCTAGTTGAGAGCCAGCGGGAGAAGCATCTAGGCGTTACAATTACCTCAAGAGAGCCGTGTAATATATATATATATATATCGCTATATCTCTTCCAACAGATCGTCCCGCTCTTAAGTTACAGCCACATGGTGTGAAAAATCCCCCCGCGGAAAACACGATTTTCTCTTATCAGCGACGGCGGCGATCGTGATCGTGATGCAGCTAGTTTAGATATTGCATCAGCCAGGATTAGAGGGGTTTCACCTCTATTTATTGTTTGTGCCTTTCTCAAATCTGTTTTGCACAATCTGTTCAACACACAAACACTCACAAAGCCAAATCCAAATCTGAGGAACGTTATCAGTTGGGAAACTACGAGCAGGAAAACAGGAAAATAAAAAACGTGCGCGTCATGTTTTCCACATTTCCCAGCCAATCTTTTTGCGTGGTAAAAAAGAAGAGCAAGAAGTTGGCCAGGTAGCAGGAAGTGGCGGAGGAAGTGCCTGATATGGCGGCCATGTGTGCGTCATAAAAAACCATATTTTCCAGGCCAAAATCTATTGGGAACTCTTAGGGGAAGACTCTTTTAGGTAACTCTTTAAAGGTTTTACCAAGTTAGTTATATTTAAAAAATATAAATATTTTTAAATTAGTCTAAACGGGAATTTCTTAGTGACTATTACTATTTTTATATCTGTTTTTAAGAAGATACCTTGTTATTAAAGTTTTTAACAATCCAAAAATATTATTTTACAGAAAGAATTTTAAAGTCCTCATCTGTGTTGAAAATGTTCTTTAAAGTAAGTTAAAAATGTTCTCAATAACATTCCAATTCTCGCCATATTATTCCGATATAGAGAACATTCAATTCAAAATGTTCCTAAATGTTTTTTAAGAATGAATGTTCTTGATTCAAGAACCTTGTGTGTGAATATTTTTCTCTGTGTTTCTTTAACCAAGTAGAATTCCCTAGATACAAACTGAACTCCACTGAACTATAAACTTACTATTGTATTCCGATATAGAGAACATTTAGCTCAAAAAGTACCAAAACGTTTTTTAAGAAGGAATGTTCTTGATTCAAGAACCATGTGCGTGAATCTTTCTCCCTGTGTTTCTTTTACCAAGTAATATTCTCTAGATACAAACTAAACTATATATGTAGATCTTACTATATAGATAAACCCTAGTGCCCATTTCGTTGTGTACTCACTTTTAAATGGAAAGGTACACACGATCGGGCGGCGCAAACAAAGAACTAGAACCAGAAGGAGAAGCCATCGAAAAATCCAAAACTCAACTCGAAGCAAATATGTCAAAAAAGCGAAAAAAATTCAACAGAAAATAATTGCCCGAAATTGTCGAGGCAAAAATAAAGCGAACGACAAAAAAAGCGAAGGCGGCTAAAAAACGAGAAATGAAAACACGCTGTCGGCTGAAATCGCCGATTGCTGCGCCCAAATAAGTACGCAGCCCATGGGGGGTACATGGGGTACAACCCCCCCTCCTCTCAACATATCCGCCCCCAAAGCCTCCGTTTTTTGGGGAGCCGATCGATCGATCGTAAAAACCCGAAAAGTCTCAGCAAGACATTCGCTAAGGGAGCGAAAAAAACATTCGATTTTCGGCATCTTAGGTTTTTGCTACACTGCTAAAAATACACTAAAATAAAGGTAAAAAAATTTTTTTTTTGTATAAGCAGAAGTAGGCATATTTTTTCATTAACAAAAAAAATAATAAAAATAACATTTTGTTTAAATTCTTTTGCTTTTATTATAAGCTTGTACCTCTCATAATTGACAAATAAATATTTTATTTAAATATTACGCAGCTTGTAACTCAGAAATTATATTTGTAAATAGATCATACGTCAATAAACTGAAATTACTGGTAATTAAACAGAATGATTTGTGTTTTCTTCTTTAATGACTAAACTAATTCTTTATTTAAAAAATTTTTTTTTTAATTCAGAAAAATATGTTTTAAAAGATATAAATGTAGATTGTATTTTAGTTTTAAGATTAATTAAAATAAGTATAAATAAATAAATAAAGATTAACAAAATTATAAAAAAAAATAAAGAGATTGCATATATTTCGAGTATTCAAACAGGTGATGGGTTCTCGCCAGAAGGTCAGTTATTCAATTTTGTTAGTCATTCCGCCGCATATTATTTTTTAAAATTAATGACAATCTGTTTTGCCCATCTTAATATATAATTCTAGGTAAATCTAGGTATATAATCACAGGTATATAATTCTTATCGCAGTGTACTCACTCTCTCTCTCTCTCCCTCTCTTGCGCTCTCTTAGCGGCCATTCCTGCGCCATGCTCTTAAAATGGCGCTCGAACGGTAATCATACGATTCGAACACACTCACACACACCCGCGGATCGGCTATATATATTACTATATCGGCGGCGGCAGCTCATTTCTTGCCGAGACTTCGTGCCGTCAAGATCGAGTTGAGAAATAAAAAATTAAAAACCAGAAAAAGGGCCAACAGCAAAAAGAAAGTAAATCGAAAACCGAAATAAAATACAACTGGGTGCTAAACAAATTTTTTTACTGTGCAAAGTGCAGTTCCCTTCTCGTAAATAAAAAACCAAGAAATACAATATTTATCGGTACGCGAAAGTGCGGCAAAAGTGCAAGTGCCAGAGACGCTGAAAGAGCGATTCGAAAACAAAAGAAGAGTCTAAAAACAAAAGATATACGAAAAACGAAGCGGGAAAGAAAGTTCCAATACATAAATCGACAAGATGACGACCAAAATGGCAATTAACGCTAAGGTTTGTAATCAAGAATTCAAAATATACTCTCGATAACGCCGCCAAGAAGTCAAAATTTGAACAAGCTAGCAACAGATTTGATTTTTTCAAAGAGATTCGTTCTTTAAACAAGAAAATATTTCTCATTTAGAGAAAAAAGCGATTAAATTTAGTTTAACTTTTAACTTTCAAAAACTTAAGGAAAATAACTGGTTCTCTTATATTCTCGTTTCAAAAATACTTTATTTCCAAGTGGTTCTTCTGCCTTATCTATAAATAGCGATCCATTTGAATTATAATAAAATATTGTGAACACGAAAAGTTTGAATGCTTTGCCATCCGGCAGATGGACTATCTCCAGAGATACTTTTTTTTATATGTAGATGGACTATTTTCGAACAACCTGACACGCTCCCAGATCTCCAGACCACTTGAGTATAAATAGAACCCATTAATGCCTGTTTTTGGACATTTATGGCCTGTTGTTATCGCCTCCCCATTCCCCTTCACTCCGAAATCAGCGATAAGCAATATGGACAGCCAGACTTGTAGACTTGTAGACGACATATTCGGGTCTTTTGTAGTCCCATTTTCGAACGAGTTTTTTGAGCGTGCTTTGCTGGTAGTTTTCAAAGTGCTGATGCAATGACGACCACCGGTGTCAACTTGGCGTTTTTCTTTTTGGCTTAGTCGATAGTTTGGCCGATTTCATCAGCCATCGCTGAGAGCCAAGGAGAGATGAGACGGCAAATCAGCTAAAATATAATAAAAATCCAATCCAATAAAATCTACTTTTGTAGATTAAATCTTGTCTCGAATCGAAGCGTAGCCGGAATCGAATCTAAACTGCTGACTTCATGTCTGACCTGGAATCACTATAGAGTCTATACCAAACCGGGGGGGTTACATCAGTCCAAGCTCCGCAAACAAGATCGTCTGCCTTGCAAATTGAAAATTAATTAATGTGCAAATCATTTTCGGCAGTTCAACGATTTCGGTTTGGGGTCTAGACCCAAATTAGCATACTATCAATGGTGGGGTGGTGCGGATTTTGGGTACATTTACTTTACATTTATATGTAAATACATCATGTTTTCGCTTTAAATCATGTTATTTCAGTTTCAGAGATAAAGAAACTGTATTTCTGTATTGTTTTCAGATAATAATTTCTTTAGTTTTCCAAAAGTATATAAACATTCCTTTGAAATTTGATTTGTTTTCAAATAAAAGTATTTAAATATGGTAAAGTTCTTAAGTAGAGCCTGAACAATATCGGCAGTTTTGTAAAAATATCGAAAATATCGATAATATCTCAAGCACTATTATTAAGCTTGTACATATACCTAGGATCATGTTTTTAATTGATACTATTTAGAACTATTTTGAACTATTTAGAACATATCCATAATATCATAAAGTATCTTATCTTGAATTTTCTGCTCTTTTACAGGATATTTTCCGCAACCAGCACCGCCTGATCCGCTTCATCGCCCAGTCCATCCGACTGTGCAGCAACCAATCGCTAAAGGCGGCCCAAGCCGCCCAACTGCAGCAGCAGCAACAGAAGTCGTCGGCGGACTTCCAGATCACCGCCTCCGTGGATGCCCAGTACACCAGTGCGCCGGAGCCCATCAAGCATGACAAGAACCTGGGCCACCAGTTCCGCGCCTCCCAGCTCTCCGTTCGCCTGGCCGCCCCAGAGCAGCTGCATGCCAAGCCCGACAACGACGAGGATCTGGGCTTCGGCCGTCTCTTCACCGACCACATGCTCAAGATCTATTACCACAAGAGTTTGGGCGGATGGCAGCGGCCGGAGATCACGCCGCTGGAGAACCTGGTCATGCACCCGGCCGCCAAGGTTCTGCACTACGCCGTTGAGGTAAGCGATTGTGGTTGGGTTGGGATCATCATAGAAAGAAAACCAAAGCCCCACGTTGGGCGCCAGTTTTATATTGTAAAAGGCATTTTTAAATTTACCATAAATATTTTAATATTTTGAATTTGTTTTGGTTAATATTCGTCCGATAAATATTTGTTTTGGTTAAATGCTTTCATTTAATACCTTAATCATAGCTTAGAAGAAACGATTTAGTCTAGAATTCGTGAATATTTACGTGACTTGAGAGCGCTTTGTAATCCAATCCCGTAGTCCCCAGTCCGTAATCTCTGTAAACAAGTCGCACGTGTGGCCCGTGCTCTGACGTCATCCAAGTGCATTTAGTCTATATGGTATAGAATCCAAATCAGAATCAGAGTATCATAATCAAAATCAGACTGTTGCCAATGGTGCCATGTTGTCTTATCAAGCTCATGTTTCCTTTTTTTGTAGCTCTTCGAGGGCATGAAGGCGTACCGCGGCGTCGATGGCAAGATCCGCATCTTCCGGCCGGACATGAACATGAACCGCATGAACCTGGCCGCCCAGCGATCCGGTCTGCCCACCTTCGAGGGCAAGGAGTTCGTCCAGTGTCTGTCCCGCCTGCTGTCCATCGATTCCGAGTGGGTACCCCACACGGACACCGCCAGCCTGTACATCCGCCCCACACTAATCGGCATTGATGTGAGTATTATCTATACTAATCACTACATAGCAAAGCTAATATGAATCTCCATCACAGCCCACGCTGGGAGTGGCTTCCTCGGACTCGGCCCTGCTCTACACGATCCTCAGTCCGGTGGGCAGTTACTTCAAGACGGGCTCCTCCGGCGCCGTCTCCCTCCTGGCCGATCCCAGCTATGTGCGTGCCTGGCCGGGCGGCGTGGGCAACCGCAAGATGGGCTCCAACTATGCACCCACCATCAACGTTCAGAAGGAGGCGGCGGCCAAGGGTCTGCAGCAGGTGCTGTGGCTCTACGGCGAGGATCACCAGCTCACCGAAGTGGGCACCATGAACATCTTCATGTTCTACGTGAACGAGCAAGGCGGTAGGTGTTTTCATTTGTTATAAGGATTTCCTAACTTAAGGGGGATTATAAAAATATAAAGATATAATTTAAATTAGCATAGGCTACATGAGAGAAAGATCTTCTCAAATTGAGTATTAGTGTTCTTAATTCGAGAATTTATTGATTTTGAGTAGAAATTTTCTAAAAATCTTCATAATTGAGTAAGACCTGAAAAAATGCTCTATAAAGAGCAGAAATGTACTACATTTCGAAAAATATTTTTTTAAAAATCAGATTAGGAGATTATAAAAATATACATTTATAATTGAAATCAGCTAGGCTACATTTTTATACGAAAAGAGAATGAAGTTCTTAAATTGAGTATTAGTATTCTTAAATCAAGAATTTCCTGATTTTAAGTAGAAATTTTCTAAAAATCTTCTTAATTGAGTAAGACTTGAAATAATGCTCTATAGAGAAAAGAAATGTACTACCTTTCAGTAAATATTTTTTGACACATTTTTACTAAAAGTCAGTACATTGAACTCCAGTTGGGAATGGAATGGTACTTGATTCAAGTTTGAGTAAAATAAATTCTCAAATCTCTCTTAATTCTTTCATATATTATATAGGATATTTTATAATCTTATCGTTTTCTCTACCCCTTTTGCAGAACAAGAACTGGTTACCCCGCCGCTGAGTGGCCTGATCCTGCCCGGCATCACCCGCGACTCCATCCTGCGCATGACCCGCCAGTGGGGCAAGTTCAAGGTGAGCGAGGCGAACATCACCATGCCCATGGTCTGCGAACTCCTCAACCAGGGAAGGGTAAGTGAACTCGACCAGATATTCTCCAGAGGACACAGCTCATTTGTATTTTAACTTACAGTTACTGGAGCTCTTTGGCGCGGGAACGGCGTGCGTGGTCAGTCCGGTGAACAGGATCAACTACCTGGGCCAGGATCTGTACATACCCACCATGGAGCAGGAGAAGCCCGTGCACGAGCTGATCCGCGAGACGCTCACCGACATCCAGTACGGTCGCGTCGACCATCCGTGGTCGGTGGTGATTGATTAATCCCTCCCGAAAAAGGATCCACCCACACATCTGTTATCCCCTCCCCCATCCCTTCCCCGTACCGTGTATTAGTAGGATTTAGTTGCCAAGTGTTTTGTGGGTTGCCAATGTGCTCGAATTTGTTTCGTTTATTGTGCATTTAGCTATATGCATGCATATACCGATATAGTTATATATATTATAATATAGTAGGATAAGTCGAGGGCCGATTCGTTTAAGTTGCATTTAATTGTATATTTATTTATTTATGTCAGGAATTCGAATTGTACATAATTCCAACTGGTTCAATGTTATTTATAGTTTTCTTAATTTTTTTCATAATTTTAGTTATGTTTTTTTTTCTGTATACATTTATGTATATTTTCTGAAGCTATGAATCGTCTTTTAGCGCTTTTACTTCCAAGCAGCATCGAAAGCGAAGCAAAATTACCAACTACAAATTTTAGATTAGGACAAAAAGAAGATATATCGAGAGGAGGAGAAGAGTTCCCAGAAGGAGTGCGGGAACAATTTGAAAACGTACCGGAGGCGAAATGCATTTATTAGCGAGTAAGTGATCGAAATCGAAGCGTTCTTGGAGGTAAAAGCGGCACGAGAGCAGTGAGAGCTGTGACTAAAGCTAATCTGAACCTGAACCCGTCAGTAGAACTAGGACTAGGCTGTAGATCCTAACCAGAATCAAGCTGTATACTATACCTGTAATCTAGAAGTTAAGCGAAACATGCGATGAATAAACGATGACAAAATCAACCAATGCTTGTGGAACTTATTTGACTTAAATATATATAATATATAGTTTACTTGTTAAAGTAAGTTCATTAAATGAAAAAATCAATAAATACTAAAAAAGTATGTGTAAGATGTAGAAAAATTTCAAAAACTTTTAAACGGATTTTATTATTAAGTGGTTTAAATTACCCTTTAGGGGGATTCCCTAAACTGCTTAATTGCTGAATTGTTGAATTTTGGTCAGCTGTTAATCAGCTGTTCCATACAAAGTCAACTTTCAGAAATTTCAGCAATTCAACAGCCTCGGGGCTGCTGAAAATTTTGTTGAATTGCTGAAAGGCCAGAGTTGTCACCATTTTTAATGAAAGTCATGGCAACTCTGTAGAATTTTGGTATTACCAGTACGAATTATTTACTTTAAAATAAAATTAGAATGTATATAAGTAGTTACTTATTCCTCGGTACCAATTTTAGAGAGTAACTAGCAATAAAAAGACAATCTTTACATATTTTAAGATCCGTAAACATTTTCAACAAATAACAGCTGTTTAAGAATTCAACAGGATTCATTTAGGGTCGTTCCCTTAATTGCTGAAATTTTCTGTTGAATTTTCAACAATTCAACAATTCAGCAGTTTAGGGAATCCCCCTTTTATTTTTTTTTGAAAATCAATTTTTTAAGGGGTTGGGTCACAATTTTTTGGCAAAAACTATTAAACCGATTTGATTGTTAAGTGGTGTAAATTACCCTTTCATTTTCGCTTTTAAAAATAAAGTATATCCCGCCAAACACCGTACCGGAACTTAAGTGGAAACATGACGTTAGTCACAAAAACCGTCAGTCGATACACACACCTCATATAGCGAATACCCATTCCGCACTGCAGCGACTTCTACAAATCGCCACCTGGCGGACACTAAAATTTTCCGATCGTTTCTATGGAGGCTATTTAATATATGTACATAGGTGTATGAATTCTCTGAAACTTAATTCAAAATTCAGAAATATTAAAAAAAATATTCCCCAGAGCAGAAGGTAAATTGTCAAAAAAAACACCAAAACTATAATTTTTTCGATATAAGAAATAGTTGTCTGATCCGGATGGATCACCTGCAATAGAAAGACGATTTTTGAGAAGGTTTTAACTCGATAGCTTTAAAATTGAGAGATTAGTTTGCGTAATTTAATTTATATTTATAATATTTAATAATTTTATAATATATTCACAAGAAATAAATACACTATATAAGGTTGGAAACACTACCTTCTACCTATTACATCGTTTTCTCGAAAAGCAATATACCCTTTAACTCCACGAGTAATGGGTATAAGTACCCATCTCTAGTTTCCAGTGTGACCAGGCGGGCGCACTAGAAAAACGCAGCAAATGGTTGATACTGGATGTTGGTATTAGTGGGATATCGTCGCCTGGTCTTACAGTCGCGCAGTTTGGTTTTTGAGAGTCGTTTGTTTTTTTTGTGTTTTTGGTTGTTCGTTCGCTCCGCGGTTTCCAGGTGCTCCGCTTTTTATGGCCCGCTCTTAATCTTATCGCAAATCAAACCGCGGGCAATGAGAATTGTAATTGCATTTTTTGGCTAACGGTTTCGCACAGTGGTCTTAAACGGGGATTGACATTGAAAATCCGTTTAACCGAATATCGGAACCCCAGATAATCGAGTTCTTGAGGTGAAAAAAAAAAGAAAAAAATGCCCGTGAAGACGGTGAATCGTCAGCAGAGCCAAACGCCCGCCCAACAGCTGCAAATGCAGCAGCAGCGGGACGTGGAAAATGGCCTTTATCCCACGATTCCGCCCGAACGCCGCTCGCCCCCCTCCCGCCCGCAGACGCTGCGGCAGGACACCATCGATATGGAGGAAATACCCCTTAACCAGACCAACGCCCAGGAACCCGAGGATCGCCGCAAAATGCACGAGATATTCGACAAGGTGAGTTCAAAACTCAGTGTTGTACCGAAGAATACTAGTAGAACTTTTGAAATTTCACCAAAACTGGTAATAGATCATCTGTAGGATTACATGTTAAATCGAACTATGGTTAATCCGAAGGAACTAGCATCCATATAAGGGTTACGTATTAGAACTAGTTAGATTTCACCACTTAATACTAAATATTCCAGTTATTTCGGGGAAATTAAAAGATCTAACACTTTTGGTAAGACTATTATAATATATATTCATTATGCCGAAGTTTAGACCATGTTTAGTTCAAGGGTTAAACAAGAACCTTGTGAAATTGCTGCAACACTTTGCAGTTCGCGTTAATTTTCATGGGAAATTAGGGAAAAACAGAGGGAGAACCGCAATTAAAACACTCAGCCGGCACTAACATTCACTTACACACTTTAATGTGCATGTGAATGGAGTTGCCTGTTTATAGTTCTGGCCCCTTATAGCCGTCTTCTTCTCGCCCCTTGGTGAAAGTTGAGTTTGATGAATCATCTGAGCATCGATCCGCTAGTGCGGCGCTCTTCGCACTCCCCTCAAAAACCCCACCTTTAACCCATCAATGGGCACAGAGCGAAAAAAGAGACAAGATAAACATGGTGTTATATCTTGAATTTAAGAAATTTAGAGTATCGAGAATTCACATTCTTTATGTGCCAAATAATATGTAATACATCCTAAAAATTTTTAATATTTCAAAATAGAGTTTATAGTATTCCTCCAGTTTCCAAATATATAAAAATATTTATTTAAAAGTAAACATTTTGAGTATACAAAGCTTATTTTCTTTTGGCCGCAAATGAAAACGCTTTATACTTAGTCATGCAATAATACTATATATAGTGAATAAGCATGTATATCATATACCATTAAATTCCAAAGCGTGATATTTATATTCAAGATAAATGTATCATGAATGCAACAACGTTTTTTCCGTTTTTCCAAGTTTCCGCTTTTAAAAGAGTAATTACTTAAAAATTTCTTTGAGAAGATAAGCATTGAAATTTTGTACAACACACTCCCGACATATTTTGGAACATTTTTTGTTGGATTAACCCATCAAGAACCCGGTTGTCACTCAGTTTAGCACCTTGCCAAGAACTTTATTTTATTTCATGAGCTTTTTTTCGCTGCATTTTGTTTTCTTAACATTGAAAAACCTGTGGGAAAGGGGGTTTAAAGGGGAGTGAGTTTTCTTATCGTGACAGAGGGGCGGCGAATAAAAAAAAAAACCGGTTATAAATTATTGTTTGCTCGCTTTGAGTTCTGTCTTCGTTTTTGTTTTTGTTGGCTGGCGTTAGTCACTTAACCCCCAACTGGCCCACCGCCTCCCCCCGATGACACCCAGCGCCCACCTGTTTGCATTTGTTGTTTCTGTTTGGGCCTCCATTATCAATTCCCATTTCTGGATTTCTGTTTCTGGATTTCTGGCACTGCGAATGCCTCAATGTACATACGTACTGCCTCTTTATAACGCATATAAACGTTCAATGGCCCCCGGCAACACGAGAGAACCCACGATACCATCCATCGATTCCAGTTCTCTGGCTTAAATTAAGCAAATACGTTCAGATTTTAGTATTTCATTAGCATATTCCGATTCCAATCCCAAATCCGAACCCATTCAATCCCATCCATCCCCCTGGAAAGCGACATTCCAGACACATTCCTCCCGTTCACCGGCAATCTTATCTGGCCCCCAAACATTCAAGTGGCCAAGAGAGAGGGCCAACTACTCTGTTTGGGGTTTCTCAAGCTTTTATTCTAGCAATCTAGCCCATGATATAACCAAAATAAAATACATAACAAATAGCAAAGAAACTTACCTATGCAAATAATAACATAACTTGAACTTATTGAATTCTGTAAAGAAAACTAGTTTTATTTCCAATTTTTCCTAATAAGTTCTCAAAGTAATAAATTTAGATCCGAAATTGTCTTAAAGTTATTTACAATATCAGATAATGGGCCAGTTTTGGGAGATAGAATTCCATTAACTTTATTATTTGAACTGAGAAAAGTAAGCGTTAGAGAACTTGGACAGTATCATTTTGATATTTCTGAAATATCATGTTGATATGTCACAGATAAGAGCCTTTCTGATATGGGAAAATACCAGGTAGATGACCATATTAGTTCATATTATTTTTGGTAAGGTTTAGTTACATTACGTATTCTACAAAAAAAAACTTATATTCTCTGTTAGATCATTATAGAAACTCCCGATGTTAGGGATAAAACTGACTACCGACTATGAGTAAGACCAAAATCCCCTCGAGACCCCATAACCACTGCCCGCTTATCGCCTGATTGTCCAACTTTGTGTAGCTTTTTGTTGTTTTCTTTGTTAAGAACATGGGATGGTGGGCACATGTGTACCTATCTAATTGCCTATAGTATATATCTTTTTCTCTTCTTTAGCTCCACTAATTTTTAAGTGCGAACATTGACATTTCCTTTGTTTCCCCAGTTTCTATGACTAGTCGCCTCGATTGTCGGCGACTTTGTGTTTATTTACCTAACTATTCTGTACTCTACTCAGAAATACTGTGAAAATAACTAGCGATGGTCTGTTTCTCTAGGTATTACGATTACGTTCGCGAAAACCATTTGTTTAGACTGGATAAATGTATAAAGCACGCGATTGATTCTAGGAAAATGTGCGATATATGTTAGGTTACACCCATTGTTAGATTACTTTCTCGAAAATGTAATATCATAGTTACGTAAACACCTTTTAAGCAGTTTCTTTGCCCTATAAACGTGTTATGTTTATAATAATCTTTTTGTTTGCCCATATTTGGACAATTATATTTACGTTATTATGGCGAAAATACTATCTTTCTAATAGCGGCAAATGAAGTCTCAATTTTTGGCAAAAATATGATTTTTCGAGTAATTTGTTTTTGCTCTATCTTTTTCAAAAATGGTCCGAAATTAAAACAGCGAACTGTTCTGAGCAGATAACAACTTAATAATTAAGATTAGTGCACTCTCCAGCTGATTTAAGAAAATTCAAAATTTTTCATTTTTTCGATTTTTTTGTAAGGGGTAGCATCACAAATTTTTGAAAAAAATTTCAAAAAAATAAAAAATTTTTCTGGAAATGCCAAGTTATAGATAATTTAACTACGAGTTCGGGAAGGTATGACACTTCATATTTGGACAATTCTTTCCATTTTAATGGCAAAAATACTGATTTTTTATTGGCGCAAAATGGGGATTTCGATTTTTGGCAAAAATATGATTTTTCGAATAATTTCTTTTTGCTCCCAATTTTGAAAAAATGGTCCGAAATTAAAACAGCGAACTGTTCTGAGCAGATAAGAACCTAATAATTAAGATTAGTGCACTCTCCAGCTGATTTGGGAAAATTAAAAATTTTTAATTTTTTCGATTTTTTTGTAAGGGGTAGCATCACAAATTTTTGAAAAAAAATTTCAAAAAAATAAAAATTTTTCTGGAAATGCCAAGTTATAGATAATTTAACTACGAGTTCGGGAAGGTATGACACTTCATATTTGGACAATTCTTTCCATTGTAATGGCAAAAATACTGATTTTTTATTGGCGCAAAATGGGGATTTCGATTTTTGGCAAAAATATGATTTTTCGAATAATTTCTTTTTGCTCCCAATTTTGAAAAAATGGTCCGAAATTAAAACAGCGAACTGTTCTGAGCAGATAACAACCTAATAATTAAGATTAGTGCACTCTCCAGCTGATTTGGGAAAATTAAAAATTTTTAATTTTTTCGATTTTTTTGTAAGGGGTAGCATCACAAATTTTTGCGAAAAATTTCAAAAAAATAAAATTTTTTTCTGGAAATGCCAAGTTGTAGATAATTTAACTACGAGTTCGGGAAGGTATGACACTTCATATTTTGACAATTCTTTCCATTTTAATGGCAAAAATACTGATTTTTTATTGGCGCAAAATGGGGATTTTGATTTTTTTTATTGTAGGGGATGCCCCTTTCTAAAGAAATAATGTCTTGTTTTTTATTAATGGTTAAACACATTCATTAATCACAAAAATATACACATGAAATATATATATATATATATGTGTTTAAAACTCAATTTTTTTCTTACCCTTTGAGTAATCGGCTAAGAAATGTCTTGACCATAATTGAAAGGTCAGTGCAGAGCTTATCTATGACAAATGCTTTTTATGGCTTAGAAGTCGACCAATGGCGATAAGAAATCAACATCCATATAAGGGGTTTCGATAGGAATGATTTTAGAAATTGGCTGAAGACTAGAAAAATATGATATATTTTAAAGAATAGATCATATTTTTTATACCGAATACGATAGTTTTATCTGTTTTCTGTGACAATTGCGCAACTGCAAGAGACTTTCGATTTGTTTTCGATTAGCCTCGTTTGGATTTCTAGTTTCTCGTCTCGATCGGTGGCACTCATTCCTGGCCATTTATGGCCACCTCTTGGCCCCGTCAGCATTCGTGTTGCAATTGTCAGCCAAAAGAGGAGGAGATTCAATCAAGAAACTTCATCATTTGTTGGGATTATAGTTTTCCGACTTTTTTATTGCTCACAGTATGATTTGGAATAGGTTTTGGTTGCTTGGGTGGATCGCCTCTATTCGGAATCCGAGGAAAGTGGGTCAAAGAAGGCGGACATTTGGCGCTGGGGCATGAGACAGATGGCAGCCATCGCCTCCTCCCGCTCCTCCTGCTGCAGCTGCTCATCCTCGTCGAGGACATCCTGCCAAGTGGGGTGCTCCTGCCAGGCGGCCGCCATCACGAACTCCTGCTCCTTCTGCCGGAGCAGGCGCATCCGCAATCGCTGCTGCTGCTGCAAGAGGACAGAGGGACGCCTGGGCGCAGCCACCTTGCGGATCAGCGATGTCACGGTGACCAGCCAAGATCTTGCACTCCTGCCCTGCCGCTCCACCTGCTCCATGGCCGCCACTTCCCGCTTCTCGGTGGTGGTGGTGCAGAGATTGAGGGCCGCAAAGAAACCTGCCATTCCGAGGTAGAGGATCAGGACGGTGACGAAGCCGGACGACTCCTGGAGCGACTCCTCCTCCTCCGCCGCCGCCGACGTCGGCAGGCCATCGCACGCAGGTGGCGGTGTCCAGCCCAGCCAGCTGGTCACGTGGCGTGTCATCTGCATCACTTGCGACATCCTGAAGGGGTTAAATCTAAGGAAAATTTAAAGGAGATCAAAATTATAATAAATTGATTTAATTCTTATATAATTTAAAATTAAAATTGATTTTTTTGACGTTTCCCTCTCGTTTTGTATCTGTTTTATTATTTTTTTTTGTATTTTTATTTTTTATTTTTTTAAATTATTAATAATTACTTTATTTTAATTTTTTTATTCTTATTTTATTTTGTTTTTATTTTTTTTTTACTAATTTTATTTTTATGAAAGAATTCTTAAATCTCATAAATATAATCTATGTAGTAACTTTTACTCTCTCAGTTGTTATTCCGAAAGGTGTGTTTATTTACTATTAAATTATTTTTTTTTTTAAGAACACAATTTTGATCCCATCCTACTAATTCTCAATGACATTTTAAAGAAATCTCTTGCTTGGTTTACTATTGTAAACAAAATGTTACTTCAATTTAATATGAATTCCTTAAAGGTTTTATTTTTCATTCTTAAGAAATCGCTGGAGATGTTTTTTATGTGGAGGAAGTATTGCTATTGATATTCGTACATCGTATTTTCTTCTCAGTAAAAATCATAGAGTTCTATTTTTTAATTTAAAATTTCTTAAGAATATTCTTATAATTTAAGCACCATTTTTGATTTGTGTTTTTGTGGTAATATTTACTTGTAGTACTGCTCCCGGTTTTCTGTGGTTCCCAATTCCTAGCAAGAATTCTTCTGGTTCCTACAAACTGCTTAGTGAATCCTGGCTATCCTGTGTTGCGAATGTTGCTCTCGATGTTCACCAATTTATTTTTGATAACTGGGTATTATAAGATGGTTACGGATCAATGTATTTTTTTGTGTAGGTGCGGGTCTGTCCGCCCAGCCGGAATTAATGCTAGGAATGAGTTCGTAGTCTTTTTTTAAGTAACTCCACCCTGACACCTTTAGGAAAAGCCTATTGTGATTGGTTTTTCTAAAATTTACACTGAACTCCAAGCTTGAAATTGTGGCGTAATGAAAGAAACCCTATATGGTATGATAACTGATCAAAATTAATATGGTTAGTTATTAAGTTTTTAGTTTAATATGGAAATATTTTATAGGGAATCTATGTAGGATTAAATAAATCTACCTAATCTTAAAAAAAATCAAGTATCCAGATAACTAATCCACATGTTCCTCCTCCACAGCACGACTCCGACAGGGACGGACTGATCAGCACGCACGAGCTGAAGGAGCTGATCTCGGATGGCTACTGCCGCGACATCCCCGCCTACATCGCCGAGCAGATCCTGAAGCGCAGCGACCAGGACAACGATGGCCACCTGGACTTTGAGGAGTTCTACGCGATGTCCCTGCGCCACAAGTGGATGGTGCGCAACATGCTGACCCGCTACTGTCGCTACGTGGTGCCGCCACCAAAACCCTTGGAGGGCGATGAACCGGACGGCGCGTACGAGAAGCAGATGTCCATCTGCCCGCCGCCGCTCACCATGGTCCTCTTCTCGATCATCGAGATCATCATGTTCCTGGTGGACGTCATTCACTTCCAGTGAGTACTTGCTACCAGTGAAACTTCTGTAATTCGAACCACTTTCTGTGTGGCAAGCTGTAAACTGCTTGAGTTTCCTGGAAGCTCTGGTCTTAAAGTCACGTTCTTCAATCGAATTTTATAGAAAAGTTGTTTCTATAAACGATCACACTTGTATAATAAATGATATATATAAGATGGTTCAAATTTAGGAATATCTTTATGTCATTTCTAATACCTAACTGATCCACCTTTCAGGGACGATCCCAACTATCAGGATCGCATAGGCGAGAGCACGAGCGGACCGGCGGCCACGCTGTTCATCTACAATCCCTACAAGCGTTACGAGGGATGGCGCTTCGTGAGCTACATGTTCGTCCACGTGGGCATCATGCATCTGATGATGAATCTGATCATCCAGATCTTTCTGGGCATCGCCCTGGAGCTGGTGCATCACTGGTGGCGCGTGGGTCTGGTCTATCTGGCTGGTGTTTTGGCCGGATCAATGGGCACCTCGCTCACAAGTCCCCGTATCTTCTTGGCTGGAGCATCGGGTGGCGTATATGCACTGATCACGGCGCACATTGCCACAATTATTATGGTAAACAAAATATTTAGATATTTTTAATATTTAATACTCCTTTTATACTTTAATTAGTTATGCATATTAATTTTATTCGCGAATTCTTGAGTTTATTCCATGAGAAAAGCATAAGCAAAATTTTATTCTGACATTTTTACATTAAATATTTATTTACGCGAATTCTTTAGCATCATTTTGCACTAAATGTGCCATATATATTATGTGTCTCCTGCAAATTATTCCCTATTTTGCCATGCATATTAATAGTATTTGCAAATTCTTGAGTTTATTTCATGAGAAAAGCGTAAGCTAAATTTTATTCTGACATTTTAACATTAAATATTTATTTACGCGAATTCTTCAGCAATATTTTACACTTCATTTGCCAATGATATTATGAGTCTCTTGCAAATTAATTGTACTCGCGAATTCTTGAGTTTATTTCATGAGAAAATCATAAACGGAACTTTTGTTTCAATTAAACAATTATTTACGCGAATTCTTGAGCATTATTTTACACTTCATGTGCCATAATTATACATATCTTATTTAATTCAATCGTTATTCTTTTCTTTAAGCCTTATTTCATGAGAAAATCATAAAAGGAACTTTTGTTTAACATATTTACATTACAATATTATTTACGCGAATTCTTAAGGATTATTTTACACTTTATGTGCCATAAATATACATAGCTTACTTAATTCAATCGTTATTCTTTTCCGCCTACAGAACTACTCGGAGATGGAGTACGCCATTGTCCAGCTGCTGGCCTTCCTGGTATTCTGCTTTACCGATCTGGGCACCTCGATATACCGTCACCTGACCGACCAGCACGACCAGATTGGCTATGTGGCGCACTTGTCGGGTGCCGTTGCCGGCCTGCTGGTGGGGATCGGGGTGCTGCGCAACTTGGAGGTGCGCCGCTGGGAGCGCATCCTCTGGTGGGTGGCCGTCATCGTTTACTTCGCCCTGATGACCACTGGCATCATCATCCATGTGTTTGTGCCCGACTACTTCCCGAAACAGGAGTACAAGTAGCCCTAGAACTTAGCCGTAGCCCTAGTAGCCCTAGTAGCCCTAGCCTAGACCATGTCCAAAGTGCACTTCGATACGTTGAGCCAAGGCTGCAGTACGCACAGTGCTATCTATAGGATTCCCTCCCATGCCTACCAATGCCGACCGTGTGCCTGAGCGAGCTGCAAACATAATTTATTATCTTACTCCTTGCCATGGCAGCTTCACATCCCATCCGTACGTATGGTGTACGTACGTACTTTTATATATTTATATATATATACATTCTCGATCTACATGACGCAACGAAATGTCTGGGGTGGTTTCACCATTTCAACCCACAGAGAACAAAACTCAGCTGCATTTGTATTGTACATTTCGTGAATTTTTTTTTTTACAAAGCAACGTTTTAACCAAGAATAATGAGAAATATTTTTAAACAAAGTGTACTGTATATTTTTTGAGAATTATTATTAAGATCTTTATATTTAAATGCAATAAAAACAATGTCTTTGTATGGAGAAAATGACGAGTGTTTCACTTAACTTACGCATTTGATTTTTAAATGAGTGCCGAAATGTACATATGTGACATTTATGTCTATTTTAAGATGGGTCAATTTTATGAGTACAACTTAATAAGGAGTTCGATCAGAGCTTCATATTGAAGACCAACAGGACCTATATATACATGTATATGTACATATAGATTTGATCTATTTCTATCTTATGTATTTAAAAATATCGTTGAATTTAAAATTCAACATTTCCCAAACATTTGGTTCCATCAATTTAGTCAAGTAAGTTTTCCCACACTAAGAGATCTCCCGTTTTATTAGGTAGAACTCCTATTACTAATTGGTTTGATTATAAGAGTGTTTATTCAAATATGTATATGTAAGTACCCAAGGGTAAACAAAAACACAGTGTTGCTGTTGTGTGGCTGTCAGTTATTCTTCCTCAAATTTGAAGGCGACAGTGTGTCTGTCAGTGGTTCTTCTTCAAATTTGAAGGTGACAGTGTGTCTGTCAGTAATTCTTCCTAAAATTTGAAGGTGACAGTGTATTTGTCAGTGTTTCTTCTTCAAATTTGTAGGTGACAAAAGGAGACGTTTTTAACGCCGTTTAAGAAGATATTTTAAAAAAATATACGTGTGATTCCTTGGGATACAACGCAAATACAAATTGCCGTTGCAAGAGAACGATAATGGAATCGTTATTGAAAAAATTGTACGTTTTCCTAGGAATACAACGCAAATACAAGTTGCCGTTGCAGGAAAACGCAGTGACGATTCCATTATCGTTCCCTATTCCTCTTGATTTTCTCTTTGTGTAAGTAGTAGTATTAGTTTTGTGTGAAGTGTCAGTCTTGCCCTCTCTGTTACTGGGAGGTGTTTCTTATGAGCTATCTTATGGCACCTAGGCGTATATCCTGGGCTAAAAGTTCTCCTCGCTGCTCTCCTCTGGACGGGGCAGGAACTTGATGTTGGTGGTGTCGCACATAGCCACCATGGCCACAGTGAGCCAAGCCTGCGGCATCATGTGGTGCAGGATCGCCTTCAAACGCTCCACGGGCAGAAAGGCCACGCACTGGGTGTGATCCGATTCGGTGCAATTATCATCGTCGGAGCAGTGATTAAGGTTATCATTCTCCGGAATTCCCGGAACTGGACGCTGCACTGGTATCACGTCCTTGCCCTTTCCCTTGTACAGCGCTCCGGTGGCGCTCAGCAACTGTGTAACCAATCCCAGGCGAAACACGCGCAACTGCTCGGCGTTATCGCTGATGGCCTGCATCACTGCATTGGTCATGTTGGCCGAATTTTGTATACATTTCGGGGTCAGCAGCAGATCCGTAATGGTGGGACAGAAGGCAAGCAAAGCGCTAAATCCGCCGTCTACATCGACGTTCACCAGCGCCAGGCGCTTTACTCCACCAGCCAGTGATAGACCTTGCATAATCTCGTCCACGGGGAACATGGCCATGCCCTTGTGATCGTTCTCCAAGCGGAACTCGCGTAGGGCCTTTAGAGCGGGCAGCACTTGCTGACCAAACTGCTTGGTGTTTAGCTCCTGGCATGAGCCCAACGCCAACACCTCCAGACCAGTTAGATCCTTTAAGAACAGCAAGTCCTGCTTGCCCAAATTGGCCACTCCACGTAGGCTCAACTCAGTTAGATGGTTAAGTTTGGCCAGGGTATATAGCGATACCACGCTGGCTCTCGGATCGGTTACGTGGATGCGCAGTACGCGCAAATCGGTCGACTGCTCCAGATGGGACAGACTCAATGTTCCACTCGTGCAAGTGGCTCTTAGCTCCTGCAGCTGGGTCAGACTGCGGAAGACCAGCTGCAGGAAAGCTGCTTCCACTGCATCGGTACGTAGAATGCGCAATGCTTTCAGGACGCGCAGGTCGCCGGCGTAGCGAAGTTGCGGCTTGGCCATTATAACGCCCATCATGTCCAGCTCGCGAGTGCGGTGACGGGCCATTTCACGCATACACAGTAACCAGTTGTACACACGGGTGTCGCGCAGGCACACCGAACGCCACACGCTCATCTCACGGCCGACCATAGCCCAGGATGTGCACACCCGCGACATGTTGGCACGTTCCTAGAGACATTACAACAAATGTATAAAGCAAGCCACGTGTGAAAAGTCATAGTGCGTCTAACTACCTGCAGGTTCATCGTTTTCATGACGCCCATCAACGCTTTACATGCGGTGTGGGCCTTGCCAAAGCATTCCACCAGCTCCTGGTCCGCATTCTTGATCTGGTTACGCTTGCTGTTGATCCTCTCGTAGCTAGTTAAATCCGGCTGACGTGGAACTCTAACAAAATGTACAAATGCGTAAAAATTAACAATTAGCTGTGGGTTTTATGGGCTCCGTTTGGTTTGGGAACTGAACCGACTCACACTTTAACTTGGCGGCGCGGCGGATCGGCCTTAATGGCGATAGCCTTGCGTCCACCAATCACAACCACCTCTTGATCTTTGGGCGAGCGGCTGTGTCCCAGATTGCGATGCTGACCATGCACCTCAATCTCCTCGCCAATCTCCATCTGACTGCCGCCACTCTCGCTATCGTCATCATCATCATCGTTCTGATCGTCCATGATCTGATCCATATCCTCATTTTCCAGTTCTTTATGCGTCTTCTTCATGAGCTTGACTTTGCATTTCTGCAAGTGATGAAGGTTGAATTACAGGTTTCCTTAGAACCGCTTAAAGCTCACCTGACACAGTTCTATCGGAGTCTGGCCACGCATAGAAATCTTGCAATAACAACAGTCCGCAATCAGCGGATTGAACATCACCGCCGACCTATTGGACGGTTCTCTATCAGATTCCCTCTTTTTCATGAGTTTGACTTGGCACTTCTGCAAGTGATGAAGGTTGAATTACAGGTTTCCTTGGAAGCGCTTAAAGCTTACCCCACAAATGTTTATCTTGGCTTTCATCGGCTCCGCCTGAGCCTGGCAATGAAAACAGGTCACAATCTTCTCGCCGGAGTTCCTCGCCGACTGTCTGGGCATGAAGCTAGAGGCAGTTGGACACGATTAAAAGTTGACTCAAGGGGTTGGCAACTAAAGATTCGCCACCTACCTTCGTTTGCGAGTGGAGCTGGTCACCATGGTGACTCCGCCTCCGCTGCCATTGCTGGAGGCAAGTACTCGGGAATTTCCCTTGACCGCAGTGGTGGCGGTCCAGCCCTCGCTCGGTGGACTGGCGCCCTTGGGCACCTTGGGCTTGGACACACGCTTCCCGGTGACCGGCAAGGGAGCCGGCGGAGCCACCGCCTGCTGAGACTTTCTGCGCTGAACGTTGGAGGAGGACGTGGCCCGACGCACCAGCTCGTACTCCGGTCCCACCTCCTGCGCCTGACGCTGGAAGCAAAAGTGCTCAATGGTAAGGTCGCCCTCCAGCAGGGGAACAATATCCTCGCGTGATCGCAACTTGCGTCCATTGGGCGCAATAAAGAAAACGTCACCGGTGCGACGCTTGGGATTCCCAGTGCTGGGCAGGACAAGCTCACGCTTCCAGCCGTAGGCGAAGGGCAAGCGGTAGAACTCATCGGTGGCCTTCAGCTTCAGCGCTGAGGGTGTGGGAGGTGGTTCCGGAGCAGCTTCCGAAATGGTTTCCGGAGCGGCTTCCGAAATGGTTTCCGGAGCGGCTTCCGAAATGGTTTCCATGGCCATGGAAACATTAGGTTCCTTGCTGCTGCTGGCTGCCAGTTCATTCGGTTTGGCCGGCTCCTCTGCCAGCGGCTCCTGGCTGCTAAAGCGCGATGTGCGACGCACCAGTTCCGACCCCGAAGTCTCAGTACTAAGAGTCTTGGCACGCTTGGCAAGGCGACTGGACAACGGCAAGGTTGTGTCCTCTGCTTTTTTGGCACTGTCGTCCAGTGGGACTTCCATAGCTTCGTCCTGTGTCGTCTTCTTGGTATCTTCTTGAGTATCCTCCTCCTTCTGGGTGGGAGTGAAGGCGCGTTTGCGGGAGCCAGGAGACAGCGACTGCGACTGCGGCGACGATGACGCAGATACCAGGGGGACACTTGAGCTGTTCTCATCCTCGGCTACCACCAGGGATTCAATCTGTTCATCTTCCTCCGCTTCCATCTGCTTATCCTCTGGAGGCTGCTTATCCTCATCTGTCTTCGCTGGCTGCTCCTTTTCTATTTCCTTCTCCTAAAAGCGGGAGAGAAGGTCAATGGTTAGTGGGTTTGGGACATTCCCGACTCTAAGCATAAGATTTTTGTTGGGGTCTCCACCTGGTTGTCTAATTCTGTTGGACTTGGACTTGATGTTGTTGCAGTACCAGTTGCGTTTGCATTGTTCTTGCTGTTGCTAGCTGTCGTTGTTGTTGGTGTTGTTAGATCTGTAGTAGTTGCAGTTGCTACAGTAATTGGCTGTATTGGTTCTGGTGTTTGTCCTGGTCCACGTCCCGGTGGCGTTGATACCGTCAAATTCATGTCAGAGTTGGAGGACAGAGAGAACTTGATCGGCGACGTTATTATGGGTGATGGTGGAGTAGGAGGTGCTTCTAGCGACTGCTGCTGCTGCTGCTGCTCTTGTTGCTGCTGCTCCTCCTCCATTTTAGCCATTTCACCCGGCTCTGACAGCTCTGATGGCCCTGCTGCTGCCTCCTCTTGCAATTCGACTCTTGGAAACACACTCAGTCCACGCTTGCCCCGTGCACACAGCTCGCCCGGCGACTATATGGTCGTCGTCGATTGATTGGTTGCATTTCGTTCGGTTGAGATTCGAGATGGGCACAGGTACGGTTACGGGTTGAAACATACAATAATACAGAACAAACAAAATGCTGTTCGCATTCTACAGAACACACAAATAGGAACAGGCAGGCATAGCCCTCTGTATACCAGTTACACGAACGATTCTAATTGCTAGGGAACTAAAGCAACGAGTTTTAAGGACTAAGCACACAAAATACTACTTTAAATAGGTTGTATTACTAAAGCTCATCTCAATATTTGTGTCCAATAAATATATGAAAATTTACTTTTTTTTTAATATAATGGAATTACAATATATTCATTTGGTCACACATTGTGTTAATAAATTACTCGGAAAAAATTAAATTGAAATAGAATCTAGGATATTAGGTAAGAAGTTTACTAGCCTAGAATGGAACATGAGTATACAGAGGGGTATTCCAAAGGCCAGAGCAGACAGCAGCAGGATCGCTCCCATCCTCGCACAGCTTCACCATCCCCGCTACTCACCTGTTGTTCCAAGCTGGAGTCACTATCAATGTTGGACATTGGCGTCAGTCTCGGGAATTCGCCTGTCCAGCCCATGAGATCGGAATCTCCGGATTCTCGGCGTTCACGACGGCGGCGGCTCTTCTTTTTCTTCTTCTTGGACTTGCGAGATTTTCCTAATTGGTATATAAAAGGTAATGGATTAGAACTAATTACAAATAGGGGCAGCAATATCCGACACTCACCATGAGTGGATCCTCCGCTTAGCTGATCGGACTCATTGGAGTCATCATGGTTATTTCCATTCACCTGTGGCGATAAAGAGCTAGTGGTCGACTCACCGGTCGATACATCTAAGGCTATGGCGTTGGACACCAACAGTCGATCGCGCATGTTGGTGGGTCCTACGCCAGGACTCTGTCCACCCAAGGGACTGCGATTGCCGGCGGCAGGACTAAGATTACCGGCGGCCGGACTAAGATTGCCGGCGGCGGGACTAAGATTACCGGCGGCGGGACTAAGATTGCCGGCGGCCGGACTAAGATTGCCGGCGGGACTGCGTCCGCCGATCGATGGAGATTTTCCGGCTGGAGGACCATGTGTCCCATTGGTTGTCTGTGGCGGCGAGGGCATCGACTTCGAATCGCTGCTGGAGGTCCTTGGAGAGCGCTCCCTGGGATGCGGCTTAGATGGGCCGGGTATGTCATCTGACGAGCTCATGTCGCTCTGTAAGGAATTCACACAAAAACTTAAGAGTTAGTGGTTCACTTAAAAGTTTCACCAATGAAATTATTACTTATTCTCTGTTCTAAGTGGAAATGAAAAGTGGCAGCTGAAAATAATAATCGTCTGTGACTTTTCTTTTTGAAGGCCTACTACGATTTTTTCTCTTTGGTTAATTTTTTGACAGCTTCCGATTTTGACACTTGGTATTTTTTGACATTTATGGTTAAGTAAAAGTGACAGATGTCATTTAATAGTCAAACATTTTTTTTGTTGAATTTTGATAAAAAAAAAAAAATTCTTAAAATTCGATTTTTTTCATTTTTTCCTTTACTAAATATATAAACTACAGTAGTTCTTCACTATAAAATTATATCTTTCCTTTACCGATTTCACTTGATTAATTTTAGTTGAGTAAATCTTTAGCGACTTATTCAAAATATTTGGTCGAAAAGTAAATTATTTTTAAGCGAAAAAATGTAAGCCAAAATTATTACAATATATGGACTACTTATCACGATATTGAGAGAACGAATAATTGTTCGTAGGCAATGAACACTGTACTTTCTGACATCCTAAATACGCAGAAGAGCTTTACGCATTTGTGTGCGTGTGTGTGTGACAGGACAGCCTCAACAAATTTTCGACAAGAGCTTGCAGGTACAAACATGTATGTGCATATGTACACATTTACATACATAGCTTGTACATATGTACATACATGTTTGTACCTGCAAGCTCTTGTCGAAAATTTGTTGAGGCTGTCCTGTACATGCATAAATACATACATATGTATATGCATTACATGCCGCATTTTGTTTTTGCTCGGTTTCTTCGTTGATTTTTGACAAGAGCTTGCAGGTACAAACATGTATGTATTATGTACATGCATAAATACATATGTACATATACGCATGCCGCGGTTTGTTTTTGCTCGGTTTCTTCTTTGATCGCTAGCCTCCCCTTTGATTTCGGTCTAATATTTAAGCAACAAAAACACAACACAACACACACACACACACGAGCGCAATTTCTTGCGCTTTTCCTCTGCAGTTGCCAATCGAAAATTGCTCAAATTACGCTCTTTCCCTGTTCAATTGCAATTAACTAAAATTCGTTTAGCCCTATTCTGCTTTGTCTTGTGTCTTTATCGCCCTTTGGCTTTCTGAAGCTTCTTCGGCGCACCGCGAACTTGCGCTGCGAAGGTGTGCGTTTGTGTGCGTGAGCGACGCCAATTTACGCGGCGCAATGCAGCACTTTACCGGCCCACAACCGTAATAACTCAAAGAGTCTTTTCAACTTACCTTTCTAGCACAAAATTATTTTTCACCAGAAATAAGCACTTGTCAATACAATTTCTACCGAAAAAGTGAAGTGAACAAGCGTTGTGGAGCGACAGCTAGAGGTGGGACCGAAACCGATAGCTACTCGATAAGCCTAAAGCGATTGTGGGGCAATATCGGCGATGATTATTCGATTACTTTGGCGGGAATTTCAAAAATTGAAAACTATTTTGTTATTTTAAATTGTTTTTCTTTTTATTTGTATAAATGTATTTATATTTAGTATGATTTTTAAGAGGTCTTTAATTGGTCAGATAATTTCATGGAGCTTCAAAAGTATCGATTCCATGTGCTGCTATCGATAGCCCCTCGAAATATCGTGTGCTTTCAATCATCCCTGGCGACACAACTGGTTGTACATATGTATACGTATGTGCGCGACATACCTATATAACATTGCCAGCTCTGCACGTGAAATCCGAAGGCGGCGAAAGTAATCTGTGATCAAATCAACAATGAGCAAGGCCAAGGGTAAGAAGAAGGAGCGCTTCGATGACGACGAGGAGCAGCTGGAGAAAGTGCAGGAGAAGAAGCCGCCGACGAGCAAGAAGGGTGGTGGCAAGAAGGGCAAGCGGGGAGGTGGCGGAGGCGACTCCAGCGACGAGGATGTGGCGCCCAAGGGTGGTCGGGACAATGAGGATCTGGAGAGCATAGCCTCCTCGAACCAAAGCAAACAGCAGCAGGCGGGCAAGAAGCAGGCGGGGAAGAAGGGCAAGAAGGGCCGCAGGAACGACGACTGGAGCGACGAGGATGAGAAGCCAGCCAAGGGTCTGCCCGCCAACGATCAGGATGATGAGGATGACGAGGAGGCGCCAGCGCCGCCAACCAAGCCAGCTGCCAAGAAGCCGCCGCCGCCCAGCAAGAAAAACAAGAAGAACAAAAAGAAGAACGACGATTTCTCCGACGACGAAGAGGAGCCCGATTTGGATCTAGAGGAGCCGGAGGAGGAGGAGGTGGTTGTGGCCGCCAAGCCCGCCTCCAAGAAGTCCAAAAAGAAGCAGCAGCAGCAGAAGAACAAGTTTGCCATGAGCGAGGATGAGGATGAGGAGGCAGCAGCAGAAGATCTGCAGGATGAGGAGGAGGAGGAGCTGGCCAACAAGCCGGCGGCCAAAAAGTCCAAGAAGAAGCAGCAGCAGAAGCCAAAACTCGCAGCCAGCGAGGATGAAGAGGAGCCCCAGGAGGAGGAGGAGCCCGAGGAGGATGAGCAGCCCGAAAAGGAAGTGGAGGAGCAGAAAGTGGAGCAAGTGCTCAGCGAGAAGGTGGCTGCAGTGAGTCTCAAGGAAAAGACCCCAGAACCTGTCCTGGAATCCCAGCCAGAGCCCCAGGAGGAGGAGGAGGAGGCCGAAGCTGAGGCGGATCCCAAGTCCGAGGACAGCAAGGAGGCCAAGGAGAAGAAGCTCACCCACAAGGAGAAGAAGAAGCAAAAGAAGCAGCAGGAGTACGAGCGCCAAATGGAGCTGATGACCAAGAAGGGCGGTGCCGGCCACTCGGATTTGGACAACAATTTCACCATGTCGCAGGTGCAGAAGAGTGCCGGCCAACAGGCTGCCCTGGAGCACGCGGTGGACATTAAGATTGAGAATTTCACCATCTCAGCCAAGGGTGAGTCATTCTCAGGCTATTCCACATCTATTTCTATTCACTAATTCCCCGATCCTTTCAGGCAACGATCTCTTTGTGAACGCCAACCTGTTGATTGCCCATGGACGTCGCTATGGCTTGGTGGGTCCCAATGGACACGGCAAGACCACCCTGCTGCGGCATATCGCCACCCGTGCCTTTGCCATACCGCCCAATATCGATGTGCTGCTGTGCGAACAGGAAGTGGTGGCCACCGACAAGACGGCCATCGATACGATCCTGGAGGCGGATGTGCGACGCACAGAGATGCTCAAGAAGGCCGATGATCTGGAGAAACAGTTCGCCGCCGGCGATTTGAGCGTGCAGGAGGAGCTAAACGATGCGTTTACGGAGCTAAAGGCCATTGGAGCCTATTCGGCGGAAGCCAGAGCACGGCGTATCCTGGCCGGTTTGGGTTTCAGCAAGGAAATGCAGGACCGGCCCACCAACAAGTTCTCCGGCGGCTGGCGCATGAGAGTCTCCCTGGCACGCGCCCTCTATCTGGAGCCCACACTCCTAATGCTCGACGAGCCGACCAATCATCTGGATCTGAACGCTGTCATCTGGCTGGACAACTATCTGCAGGGCTGGAAGAAGACCCTGCTGATCGTGTCCCACGACCAGAGTTTCCTGGACAACGTCTGCAACGAGATCATTCACTTGGACCAGAAGAAGCTGCAATACTACAAGGGCAACTACTCGATGTTCAAGAAGATGTATGTACAGAAGCGTCGCGAGATGATCAAGGAGTACGAGAAGCAGGAGAAGCGACTGCGCGAGCTGAAGGCCCACGGCCAGTCGAAGAAGGCGGCGGAGAAGAAGCAGAAGGAGTCGCTAACGCGCAAGCAGGAGAAGAACAAGTCCAAGCAGCAGAAACAGGACGAAGATGAGGGCCCCCAGGAGCTGCTGGCCCGGCCCAAGGAGTATATCGTGAAGTTCCGCTTCCCGGAGCCATCGCAACTCCAGCCGCCCATTTTGGGTGTTCACAATGTGACCTTTGCCTTTGCGGGCCAAAAGCCGCTGTTCATCAAGGCGGACTTTGGCATCGATCTAACCAGTCGCGTGGCCATCGTGGGACCCAACGGTGTGGGCAAGTCCACGTTCCTCAAGCTGCTGCTGGGCGAACTGGAGCCGCAGGAGGGTGAGCAGCGCAAGAATCACCGCTTGCATGTGGGCCGCTTCGATCAGCACTCTGGCGAACATCTCACGGCCGAGGAATCGGCTGCCGAATATCTGCAGCGCCTGTTCAATTTGCCGCACGAAAAGGCGCGCAAGGCACTGGGTTCCTTTGGCCTGGTCAGTCATGCGCATACCATCAAGATGAAGGATCTGTCCGGTGGCCAGAAGGCTCGCGTGGCCCTCGCCGAACTCTGCCTGAGTGCTCCGGATGTCCTGATTCTCGATGAGCCGACCAACAATCTGGATATCGAGAGTATCGACGCCTTGGCGGAGGCCATCAACGAGTACGAAGGCGGCGTCATCATTGTCTCCCACGACGAGCGATTGATCCGCGAAACGGGCTGCACTCTGTACGTGATTGAGGATCAGTCGATCAACGAGATCGACGGGGAGTTCGATGACTACAGGAAGGAGGTACTCGATTCGCTGGGCGAGGTGGTCAACAATCCCAGCGTGGTGGCCAATGCGGCGGTGCTGCAATAACACTGGACCTGGACCTACTCCACGCCCACTGCTCCTCATCTCGTCAGCCGGCTCGCCCTATGTTAATTGTTCAACTGTTGAATGGTTTATCCGCTAGTTAGCCTTTTTATACCAACATATATATACAATAACAAATTGTGAAAGTAAACGTTATTACACAGGAAGGGTGTAAATGGTTTGTGTACTTTAATGTTAGGGGATTTGGGGAACTATATTTTCAATTTAACTGAGATTTTAGATTTTAAAGTTGCCTCACTGATTGAAAAATGTTTAAATAACTCGGAATATTTTGAAAATTAGTGGTTATAAATTTAAAATTTTGGTAATTTATCTATTGAACATACATTTACAAAAATTTTTCCATTTTCCAATGCAAATCTTATATTTTTCGAGAGGTTTTAGATTATAAAGCTCCGGCCCTGATTGTAAAATGTTTAAATAATTCAGAATATTTTGAAAATTATTTATTATAATTTAAAATTTTTGATAATTTATCAATTGAACATATATTTACTTGGATATTTTTCACTTTTCCAATACAAAACTTATATTTTTCGAAAGTTTTTTGTATAAAGTAGAGAGTTTAACTTGGAAATATACTCTAGTTAAAGAGGAATACCTTATCTCAAGATCAATACTTTAAAATAATCCCAATAGTAACTCAAATTATTTTGCCAGATACATAATCGTAGTTTATTTCAGCTCGCAGGCTGGTTTTTACGTGCGTTCCCAAAAAAATGGATAAACTTAGGCTAAGGTACATGTAATTCCTAATACTAAATGTGTAGAGGATGATTGACTCCTAGCCGCTGCGATAGAAGGATTTGACATTGTTGATCAGGTGGCTCAGACCATTATAGCCATCCTTATCAAAGTCGATATTCTCGCCGCCAAACTCGATGACCTGAAAGTTTAGAACATCGCGGGGGGATTAGGAATCAGTTAACCAGCTACTTGGAGCAAGTGCACCCACCTCCTTGGCCCTGATGGTGTCCGCACCGTGTGGCACGCCAATGACCTCCACCCAGGCTCCATCGGCGGCGCCCAGTTCGCCCGGCAGATTGATCTTCAGCTTGTGGTTGTCCGTGGAGCTGGCCAGCAATGTGGATCCCGCCACGCTCTCCACGCGAACCATGATGCTCACGGTCTGGCCGGAAAACTGCTTCAGCATTCCCCCGTTGATAATCGAGCGTGGATCAAAGGCATCCATAATTTTTCAGCAGTTTTTGGGGTTTCTTTGTAAAATTTGCGAATTGCAGCAGAAAATGAAATGCCGTAAACAAGAAAGAGCGCCAAGCGATGACAGAGTCGATAAATCACATCTGTTATCGATAGTATGAAATAATTCATAATACTGTTGCACAGTTATCCACCAACAAAAAAATCGATAACATTGAAGATGCGAGGATTCCACTGAAATGCGACCCGGTGGGAACGTGCCAGTTTCAGCGCGACGGCCCGTTACATCGATGTATCGATAGTTTTTAGCCTGGCCAACCGAACCAATGTTTATTGTTATAAAATAAATGTTAAAAATAAACAATTAATCACTTAATATAAACAAAAACTAGTGCAAGCATTGTGAAAACGCCCCCCGCCCCCAAATCTTACCTCATCGCGGGCATACAACAACAAAAAACTAGAACAACAACAACGCCAACAGCACCAGCAGCAGCAACAACAACAACAAGCAGGAGATTCGGATTCGCAACGCAATCAAAAAAAAAAAACGGACAAAAAAAAAACTACAAGGCAAAACGCATAAATAAATAGGGAAACAAATAATAGTAATAATAAGACTAAAAGCAAGTGGAAAAGTACGAAAGCGAAAAGAGAAAACATATGTACGTTGCGTGAGAGTGTGTGTGCGAGCGAGCGAGAGAGACTGACAAATAGAGGGGGGAGAGGAGAGCACAAAAACAAAAACAACAGCACAGCATAAGCGAGACCTTGAAAACTTTAAAAGCAGCAGCAAAAACAACAAAATAAAACAAAAAAAAAAGCTGAAAATATAATAGAAAAAAAAAAAAGAAATAAATATTTAAACAAGAGATATTTTTCATACATATATCAACTTTATAGAGGAGCGGAGCGTACACTCTGTTATGGAGAGTGACGATTTTCATTTACCGCAAGGCGCCAACTAAAGGGGAAAATCCATAAAGCGAGAGGATTGCAAGAGGGGAAAACCACAACAACAAACGCTGTCCCCCGGGAAAAGCGTGGAAACACACAAAATGGCAGCAGCAGAGACGGGCTCTACAGGCTCCACGGGCACGGGATCTGGATCCGGATCGGGATCAGGCTCCTCGGCGGATCCCGCCAACGGCCGGGAGGCCCGCAATCTGGCCGAGAAACAGCGACGCGACAAGCTAAACGCCAGCATCCAGGAGCTGGCCACCATGGTGCCACACGCAGCGGAATCCTCGCGTCGCCTGGACAAGACCGCCGTCCTCCGGTTCGCCACCCATGGCCTGCGGCTGCAATATGTGTTTGGCAAGTCGGCCTCCCGGCGTCGCCGCAAACCCAGCTGCCTCAAGGGATCATCATCCGGTGGTGGCCTTGCCACGGGCTCACCTAACGCCGATCATCTGCCCAATCCCAGTCTGCATCTGACGGACACCCTAATGCAACTGCTGGACAGCTGTTTCCTCACCCTAACCTGCAGCGGCCAAATCGTTTTGGTCTCCTCCAGCGTGGAGCAGCTACTCGGCCACTGTCAGTCGGATTTGTATGGCCAGAATCTGCTGCAGATCACCCATCCCGAGGATCAGGCTCTGCTGCGCCAGCAATTGATACCCAGGGACATTGAGACGCTGTTCTACCAGCAGCAGCACCAGCAGCAGGGTCACAATCCCCATGCGCAGCAGCACTCCACTTCCACCTCGGCCTCGGCCTCTGGCAGTGATCTGGATGAGGAGGAAATGGAGACGGAGGAGCATCGTCTGGAGCAGCAGCAGCAGGAGGAGCAGGAGGACGATGACCAGGATCACCCGTACCAGCGACGCACGCCCAGTCCGCGCAGCATTGCCCACTTGGCGGCCATCGATGAACGCCTGCGCACCGATCGTCGCTGCTTCACCGTCCGCCTGGCCAGAGCCTCCACGCGGGCGGAGGCCACGCGCAACTACGAACGGGTGAAGATCGATGGTTGCTTTCGACGCAGCGACTCCTCGCTGACCGGCGGAGCAGCTGCCAACTATCCCATTGTCTCGCAGCTGATACGACGCTCGAGGAACAACAATATGCTGGCTGCAGCCGCTGCGGTGGCGGCCGAGGCGGCGACAGTGCCGCCCCAGCACGATGCCATTGCCCAGGCGGCGCTGCATGGGATCAGTGGCAATGACATTGTCCTGGTGGCCATGGCCCGTGTGCTGCGGGAGAAGCGGCCGCCCGAGGAGGCGGAGACCATCTACAGGCAGCCGGAGCCCTATCAGCTGCAGTACCATACGAGGCACCTCATCGACGGCAGCATCATCGACTGTGATCAGAGAATCGGCCTGGTGGCGGGCTATATGAAGGATGAGGTGGGTATCTCTACTTCTACTTACTACTTACTCTCTACTTATTAATCATTTGTTCCCCCAGGTTCGCAACCTTAGTCCCTTCTGTTTCATGCACCTGGACGACGTGCGCTGGGTGATTGTGGCCCTGCGGCAGATGTACGACTGCAACAGTGACTACGGCGAGAGCTGCTACCGTCTGCTGTCGCGGAACGGGCGCTTCATCTACCTGCACACCAAGGGCTTTCTGGAAGTCGATCGTGGCAGCAACAAGGTGCACTCCTTCTACTGCGTCAACACGCTGCTCGACGAGGAGGCCGGCCGCCAGAAGGTGCAGGAGATGAAGGAGAAGTTCTCGACAATCATCAAGGCGGAGATGCCCACGCAGAGTAGCAGTCCCGATCTGCCCGCCTCCCAGGCACCGCAGCAGCTGGAACGGATTGTGCTCTATCTGATAGAGAACCTGCAGAAGAGCGTGGACTCGGGCGAGTCGCCGGTGGGTGGTCAGCCCATGGAGAGCTTGATGGACGATGGCTATAGTTCGCCAGCGAATACGCTGACCCTCGAGGAGTTGGCCCCGTCGCCCACGCCCGCTTTGGCCCTGGTGCCGCCGGCTCCGTCCTCGGTGAAGAGCTCCATCTCGAAGTCGGTGAGTGTGGTGAATGTGACGGCGGCCAGGAAGTTTCAGCAGGAGCATCAGAGGCAGCGCAATCGGGATAGGGATCGGGATCAGCAAGGAGCGAAGGAGCAACGCAGCACGCAGCAGGGAGTGATCCGGCAGTTGAGCAGCTGCCTCAGCGAGGTGGAGACCGCATCCTGCACCCTATCGCCGGCCAGCAGTTTGAGTGCCGGCGAAGCGCCCGATACGCCAGATCCGCACAGCAATACGCCGCCACCGCCGCCGGCGCCACAGCCGCTTCATGCACGCCCCAGTGTCCTGCATCGCACGCTGACCAGCACGCTGCGATGACGGGCTGATGGCTCCTGGTTTGCCTTCTAAGTGGGTGTGGAAATGGACGCCACATGGCAGCTCACACGGCTCACACACTGAGCATCGGTAATTAGGAGAAGCCAAGCCAAACCCAAGTGAAAACCCAAAATGTATCAGCAATAATCATCTAACTTTAAAGTTGAGTCCAAAAATATTTAGGAAATTTATAGGCACTCATTTTAGAAGTGAAAAATCCCCTCTTTTTAAGTCTTTAACAATTATTTGTGCAATTTAGTTGCAGTGTATGCTAGCTGGCACTTAAAAAAACCAATCAGAATTTGTAATAAGAAAATTCTGTAGTTTTTATGGGTATTCCCGCCAATTCTGGTTTCAACTAACCGCTTTTCAGCACGTTCAAAATGCATACTGCATCATAACTATTAGGTTTCTATAAATATTAACATCTCCCAACATGGTTTCATTATCGTTTTGAGAAAATAACTATGATTATGTGAACGAAAATCAAATTGAGGGCGCATTTATTTCGAGATTATGACCGTAATAATAATCCAATCACGATGATCGTTACGAAAAAGAGAGAAGAACAGATACATTTTGGGTATTTTGGCTGATTTTACAAGTGATATTGATGCTATATTGTACGCCGATCGGTGTGAGCTGCCAAAGGCGTTCCATAATCAATAATCTTCGTTATGTAATTTACGTTTAATTTGTAAATATCTGTGTGTTTGTGAGCGAGCGTCTGTGTGCATGGGTGTGAATGTGAAATCTAGGCTTTGGTTTTAGTTGAAATTTAAACCCCATTTCCCGCTTTCCCAGTGGTCAACCTGCGCCCCTCACCGCCCCGCCCCGCACACCAGTGTGAAAAGAGTACAAAACAAAAAACAAACAATTATATATATTTATTTTGCTTTAAGTCTAGAACACGCTAAAAACGACTCATTAATAGTTAAACGGATTTTCGCAATCGATGGAAATTAAACGCTCCACCTTTTTTTTGCCATCTCACTCGACACGCAACACAGTCAAATTTCCCTAAAACGAACCGTACAGCGAAAATTTGTTAATATTTATCCCATAATGTTTGAAAATGTCCTTAGTCAAATAATTATTTTTTTATAATTTTAATAACAAAAATATTTAAACAATTTTTTTTTAGGAAAACCTCTAAAAATTACATAAAATCGTATTAAAATTTCCAAAAAATTTCCTGAACTAAATTAAAAAAATCTCAATACTTTTCGAGGTTTTATAAAATTAAAAAAAAATTTTTAGAGAAAACTTTTCGTCTCAAAATTTTTGAAAATTTTCCTAAATTAAATTAAAATATCGGACTTCTTTCGGGGTTTTATAAAATTGAAAAACAAATTTAAAAAAAAAACAATGGAGAACTTGAGTAGGGAAATATAAAAAAGCAACACCAAATTAGGAATTAGGGATGCCAAATCTCTGAAAGAACTTTTTTTTATTATATAGTTTATTTTGAAAAATGATTCAAATTATAGTTTCTCGAAATCAAAAGAATTTATAGCAAACGAATAATAACCGATTGTGTTCACAAAATTTTTTAAACTACACTTAGATTGCAATTTTTCTAATATTTTTTTTTAGTTATTAACAAATTTTATTCACTTTTTCGAGAATATATAACGTATATGTGTCATTTTAAGTGCTATAAATATTTAATAACAAGTGAAGTAAAACATTTCCTTACTGCAGTTAATATTCAAATGAAGAGTTGACTTTTAAAGTGATCTATTTTATCTTTCTAAAAACAACTAAAGTTCAACATAGCGAGGTTTGACTGTGTTTAGTTCAATACTCACAATTGTTATCACAGCCTTTGCCATCGTCCTTGGCGTTGCGCTCTTATCACCGGCGTATCGGAGGGAATATATGATTTTTTTTTTCGGGGAAATGGTTCGTTCTAGTGGTAATTATGGGGCGGTGGGCGGTTAGAGGGGGCGGAACGAGGGGCGAAGGGGGTTAAAGTTTCGTTATTTTTTGTTTCATAGCGAAATTCTGCTAGCTATAATCCTATGCATATATATATATACTATTAACTTTTCGTTTAGCTCAATTTTTTGTTTGTACTTGTAATTATTACTCGGTTTGTCTAGTGTGTAGTTTAATTAAAAGTCTAATGCTAATTTCCCAGCGAATCGTTCAGTGTTTGTTCAAACGAGTTGTGCTCTTTAAACACTTTTGGTTTATGCCTTCATATAATTTTTCTTTGTTTGTTTACCTTGCGTTGTTATATGCCCAAAATGAAAAAAAAAAACAAATTAGCGTTTTTTTTTTAAGAAATCTAACTTTAAGTGTAATGTCAAATGTCAAGCGGTATAATCTACGTAAGAATAATAATGTGTAATGTCTTTTCTAGTACTTGCTAAACTCTAGCAATTAAAAAATAGCCCGTAATTAACAATAATTAATTATAATAATCAGTGACAGTTCATGCAGATGAAACGTTAATATATAATAAATTATATAAATTAAAACGAGGTTTTTTATATTGTGGGAAAAAAATGAAAATATTAAATTGCTTATTAAAAATGCAATTTTTAAAGCGGTAAGTAGGGATTGGAATTTCCCACAAAAAATTAATTTTAATTATCGCGCCTGTTTTTCTTGCGGTGGGTGTCCTTGCTAAGTTAGCCGATGCCTCCTCCGCACATCCAAAACATCGCTGTTAGAAAAGTTCTGTACTTTAACATTAGTGATGTGCCAGGCAGCGATATGGTCACCCAATGTATTTATAAAACTAACGGTTAGCTATTTCTTAACAGAAATGTTAAGCTAAAACATACATTTTAATTTAAATTTTATGAAATTACATAATTGAATAAAGCTTAGATTTCGACAACTGATCTATTGTTGCATACGCGGAATTTGTTGGTTTGGTTTTTAGGAAACTGTTAGCTTTCAGTTATCAGTTATTGTATTACCCAAATGTTTTTATTTGCGAAAAAAATTGCAAGATTGACAGTAATAAAATTAATTAAATATGGCAAAAATACTGCACAGGACATTTAAATTGCATATATTTTATCTATTTTCTTCAATTTAGAGGGTAAAATGGATTTTTAGGAGCAAGTATCGGCAGTTCGATATTTTTAGGGGGAAAGCAAGTTTCTTCTGGCAACCCCGAACCACACTGCCACACTTCGCGAATTTCATTCTCCAGTTAACAGAAATGTTAAGATACAGCGTCTTCTTACATTGGCAGAGCAGCAGCAGCGCTGTCGCAGTTTTTCCAATGTATGAAACGTTGTATCTTAACATTGCTTGAAAAAAAACGGTGAAATCTAACATTTGATCGCGCCAAAGTGGCGAAAAGGGGAAACTGGTGTAGCGCCCTCTAGTATCGATTACTTTCGTGTTTTTAAGAAATATCGATGTTAAATTTTCGTCTGGCAACACCCAACCACACTGCCACTCTAACCAACTGCCACTCTAACCACCCTGCCACACTTCACGAATTTCATTCGCCAAGTGAGCACGCGGCTTCGTCTGATTCTGCAAAAGAAGTTTTTATTCTGTGACTTTTGTGAGAAGTTATCAACTGAAGGTATTGTGCATTTTCCATAATTATCACCTTTCCACGGCCCCCCGCTTGCTAGAAGGCGGGCGGCGCACGAGTGCATGGCGAACCCAGTAAATTGCCATTGATTTTTTTTTCGTCTCACGTCACCTTGCGCTAGATTCTGTAGTTATGTAATGTGCTAATTTTTTTATTGTGTTGGTGGTGGTTTAATAACTGATTCCCTATGTACTACGGCTGCTCTGGTTCGACGGCACCGAAAATAACTCCCTAAATGGGTGTGGAAAAAGCCGAAAAGTTCTTACATAACCCCGGGCAAGAAATAAAACTGTGCCGAAACCTTGCCTTAAATGAGACACGTAATGAATGGGGCGTATAAACGATTTCGATCTCTGATCGTGGGTACATTTCAAGTGCCCCACCGAAAATTGAAAGCCACGCTGGATAATTTTCCCAAATTTTTTCTCTTTTTTTTTTTTGCAACCACGCTGGAACTGCCAACTTATGCAATTGGCAACGAGTTGGCAGGCCGGTTTCGTCGGAACGAAAATTTTGCACATCAATTGTGTGTGGGCTTTTTTTTTCCTAACGATAATTGTGCGACAGCTGAGTCAAATTGGCCTGCATTTGCACAGATATAGTCAAATTGAGAGCAAGTGCAGGCGATTTTACAGAGAAAAGTGTGGCAATTGATTGTTCTACTGCCCAGTAGTCATACTCACGCACACATTGGCGAATTAATTCCATGTGCCTCTAGCGCCCTCTCGCTCGCTCTCGTGCCAGACACCAGCTGCGCGTGCAAGTGCTTAGCTGTGTGCGAGAGTGAGTAAGTGTGCCTTTTCTTAAGAGAAATTGTAACCATCTCTCTTTTCTCCTCCCTTTCTCTTCTGACCTGCTTTCTTTCTACCTTCTTAAAGGTAAAAAAAAGTTCTTGCAAAAACGGGTTTCCCCAGTTTTCACATTTCTTCGTCCGCAGTTCTTGGCCCTAAACGCCTTCTTAACCCCTTGTGACGTCAATCATCTAGTATTCATGTGATTTTTTATGTTTATTTTGCCCCTTTGTGTGGCCTTTTAGCGCCATTTTGCACTGATTAGAGATTAGTGTTTATTATTACATCTCCCTGGCGAATCGCATCACATTTCTCGCCTGCTAGGCGGAAATTTTCAAGCCGCCTCTTAGTTCCACGCCCTGTTTTTTTGTTTAGTCTTGGAAGGGAAATGCGATTCGCACACTCGGCGAAAAGATGAGCTTGTCAATTTAGCATTTTTGCAGAAACTTTGCCACTGCACTTTTTTTGTCTATATATTCGCTGGCTCTCTCCTTGGTAGGCTTATCTCGCTCTCTTTAGTTTTTTATGTAATTTTTTTGCGATAACGGGACCTTGAAAAAGCGTCGCAGACAGTTATATAAATAACTGTATTAGCAGCGGTGTTTATCTAATCGCTTCACGCACTTTTTTCGAGCTGCCGCCCTTCTTCCGCGTGCGCGAAAGAGATGGAGAGTGCGGAGAACGAGCGAGAGAGAGAGAGAGAGAGAGCGGCAAGCGGACGTCAGAAGGCAAAGTCACATGCTAACAGTGGTGACCAAAGCCAAATGTTAAAAATAGCTAAACAACATATAGTTAAAAAAAAAATAAAACAAATCAACTTTTTTTTTGGAAACTATATATTTAAGTTAGTGGGTTTCAATTGTTTAAGTAATGTCAAATATTATTTTAGAATACGATTAACTAAATTTACCCTTTCCCCATTTAAATCTGGCTACAAAAAATAGCCAAACTGACAGCGCTGTTTGCTACGCAGCTGACTTGTCGGCTCATTGCCAAATGTAAAATGTTGTGCGTTTCTTTTTCTCTCCTTTTTTTTTGGCAAGCATTTAGAAAGCGCCGCCGAAAACCTCGAAAGGGGTAAATGAAAAACAATTGGCCATATATGCATTTTCGGGCATGGCAATGGCAAAACGAAACAAAAAGTGTTTTCTAATGAGTGCGACTTGTAGTACAACACTTCCTCTTATGCAACAAACGGCATTGAAATTCGAATTCTTAGCACTGATAAGCGGCGATCTCTCGCTCTCTGCGGCCCACCCCCTCTCCCGCTCTCTCTCTCTCTATCGCACACGTGCTGTTGCCAACCGCTAGATGGCGCTCTCATTTCGCACACACTTTCCTCTCTCCCGTGCTCATCTGTTGCTGAACTTGACGACGACGACCGTCGCTGCCGACGCCGACGCAGGCAGCGCAGACGGCGCAGGCTAGCTGGCTGACTTCAGCGAACGGAACTTTCACAAGCAATTCAGTGGCCGTCCGGTTCAGATTCAGACTTCTGAGTTCCAAGGAATAAGGATAATTTTTTTTCGGTTTTGTGCTGTGATATAAACACATACAAATAGTACGTATGGCAAAGCAATTGGAAATCAATTATCGACTCTGAATGCAAATAATACAAATGCATTGATCATCAACTACCATTAAAAACCAAAAGCCTAGTTAAACGCGAGTGTTTTTTTTTTTTTTTTGAAACCCCAACCTGAGCAATTGAAAGAATTTGCCTGGTTATGTAAAGCAATGAGAGTTGAACTTGAATTTTTTTTTCTATTGTGCGGTGCTTGCTTTTCGGTCTTATGCAATCAATAACAATGAATTAAGAATAAACCGAAACGCGGATTGTGTGTGGATTCAACTCGGCCTTCGGTGAAAGCTTTCCACGTGCAACTGAACTGTAGAATTTTTTCCAGCTGAGGGGCTATTACATCACGAGTTCTTGCCTCCTCCTCTCTCTTGACCGCCAAAGAAAAGCTTCGCTCTCGCTCTCTTCCAGTTGAATCAAATGAAAAGTTTAACCCGATTAGATAACGGTTGTTTGGTTGTGGAAGAGAAGAGAGTCAAACGGGCAAGAGAAACAAAGCTAACGCCGCTCTCTTTGCCAAGTGTGTGTTACATAAACCCATTGTCAATGAAATGCTAATTTAATTTCGCTGAATTTTATTGAAACACACGGCTGAAGAAGAGCGCCGCTGCTGCTGCTGCTCTTGAAAGTCTAAAATTAACGAAAAACCGAAACACGCTTCAATGGCGAATGCCAGCTGCCAAAAAAAAGTGTGGTTGGCCCCCTATAGCCATCTTGCTCACACCTACACAAACGACCATATATACTGGCTTTTTCCATTGAACTTTTTTTTCTATACTATTCTATTCTATACTTTTTCTTACGGTGTGGCAATTATGCAATCCCAAAACATTACTCAATGAAAACCAGTAGAAGGCTGTTTTATTCAACTAGAACTGCTGAATAATATATGCCAAATAAATTGGATAGCCAATTTATGCCACGTAATACAGTTTTCCTTAGGTCAACTCTTTAGAAACTGACTGAAAACTGGTTAGAACTTAAAGCGATATTCCTGCAATATTCGATTCAAACCACGTGGCAACAAGCAACCAACCAATAAAGTTTTTAGTTTTTTTTTTGTTTTTGCACATAACCAGTTTTGCCGGCGACTGCCTACACCCATACCATTATAATATTGTAAAAAGCTGATGTATCATCAAATATTAACCACCTTTAGACTTAAGTTGTATTCCCATATGTACTAACAACCTTATCTACTGCATGTTTTAACCTTTACGCGCTTTATCAAGTTTTCATTTGTGGCTAAAAACCTTTATCTTACCATTTCCCACACTTTATTTAACCAAGTTGTGATGTTTAAAAAAAAAGTGTATGTTTTTCGGTTTCGGTTTGTGTATCGCATCTCCTCACCCCATCATCAGTTATTACTTAGAACATTGACAATTTTCACATTTTCATTTGGCTTTGGGCTATTATTCTGTGTAAAGAAAGTGAATCGTACCATCCACCATATAAGAAATATCGTAAAACGTAAAACGTAACATTATGCAACGCATGGGGAGTGGTGCTACTGCCTCTGCCTCCCATCCGTATATCAAGCACCACCACCACCTGCATGCCATGGGGATGTCCAACCATCCATAACAACATCACAGAAGTATCACCTCACCAATTTGGTAATCATCGATATCATCGATCATCATCATTATCCAACGACGATGGAGATTAATGAGAGTTTCGGGCAATTGCGCAAATTGTGTGTTTTGCAGCAAAATGGGCAAGGATTTCGATGCTGTTGGATTCGTCAAGGACTTCGCTGCCGGAGGCATCTCCGCAGCCGTCTCGAAGACCGCCGTCGCCCCCATTGAGCGTGTGAAACTGCTCCTGCAGGTTCAGCACATCTCGAAACAAATCAGCCCCGACAAGCAGTACAAGGGCATGGTTGATTGCTTTATCCGCATTCCAAAGGAACAGGGATTCTCGTCGTTCTGGCGCGGTAACTTGGCCAACGTCATCAGATACTTCCCGACCCAGGCTCTGAACTTTGCCTTCAAGGACAAGTACAAGCAGGTGAGTTAACAGATGGGACAGAGATCACAATGGGAGGCCAAAACTAACGCACTATATCACTCATTTAGGTCTTCCTGGGAGGTGTTGACAAGAACACCCAGTTCTGGCGCTACTTCGCCGGTAACTTGGCCTCCGGCGGTGCCGCTGGTGCCACCTCTCTGTGCTTTGTCTACCCCTTGGACTTTGCCCGTACTCGGTAAGTTTGGATTATAGAAAAGATAATCAGATCAGATAATAATGAATATCTCTTTCCAACCAGCTTGGCTGCTGATACCGGCAAGGGAGGTGCTCGTGAATTCACCGGTCTGGGCAACTGCTTGACCAAGATCTTCAAGAGCGACGGCATCGTTGGCTTGTACCGCGGCTTCGGTGTGTCCGTGCAGGGCATTATCATCTACCGTGCCGCCTACTTCGGCTTCTACGATACCGCCCGCGGTATGCTGCCCGACCCCAAGAACACACCCATCTACATCAGCTGGGCCATCGCCCAGGTTGTGACAACCGTCGCTGGCATCGTGTCCTATCCCTTCGATACCGTGCGTCGTCGCATGATGATGCAGTCGGGTCGCAAGGCCACCGAGATCATCTACAAGAACACACTGCACTGCTGGGGCACCATTGCCAAGCAGGAGGGCACCGGTGCCTTCTTCAAGGGCGCCTTCTCCAACGTTCTCAGAGGCACTGGCGGCGCTTTCGTGCTTGTGTTGTACGATGAGATCAAGAAGTTCTTGTAAATTAAATTATTAAATTATTCAAACAAGCAAAAATACAACAACAACATACAACAACAACAACAACACTACCAGCTATAATTATGTTAGATAACTGAAAAGAGAAACAGCTAGAAAACAATGTTTGATCTGCAACCAACACCTCTTACCAAGAACACAACGGCAAGCAATAACAACAACTATCCTTCCCTCCCCCCTAATGTAATTGCGAAATTATATTATTTATAATAACTGGGAATTAATTTACGGAACGCGATGGCCAGAGTCAATAGAACAACAATACAAACAGCAATGCTAGGAGACGAGGATACGACTCGGCGCATGGGAGACCCTACACCCACTACACTGAACGACGAACGAACGAACATATTAGTATTGTTAAGTTTGGGTTAGGCTATTCACTGTGTACCGTCATGTTGCTGGGTCGCTTCACATCTCCCCAGCCAAATCAGTGTTATCGATAGGATGCGAAGAGCCGATCCGAAGACCTGTAGGTTCTTCAGCATCCGACACGACAAACAAACTCAACTTCGGTTGGTTTAAAAATATATAAAAATTGATAAAAATAGTACAATGTTGTGTTTTTCTTTGTGCCGTTAGGTGTATTCAGAAAAGTGGGTGTTTTGTGGACCTTTCTTCGGTTTCATTGCGAATTTGTATCTGAAAAATACCGTAGCATACTTCAAGTTCTTGTGCAGTTAATCAATCGATGGGTTTTGAAATGAAAATTGAAATGGTTTAGTTGTTTTAGAGAGTCATGAAGGCTTATCTGGTAAAATTAGAACATATTTCATCAACATAAAAGTATACGTTTTAAATCCTATACCACATTTTGCAAATTAAAGATTATTTTTTAGAGATAGCCATTTAAAGTAGTTTAAAGTACATTAAAAACTATATAAGAGGAACCCATTAGTTTAGTATAAAACATTTTATTTTGTTACAAACTGAATAATGGGTTTCTTAAGTGCAAAATGTAATATAACTTTTAAAAACCATATCAGAGGAAAGTATTATTTGTATTTATTTTAAAAATTTATTTTTATTTTTTTTATTTTTATATATTTTTTTTTATTTATTTATTTAAAAAAAAATTTTTTTTATTTATTTATTTAAAAAAATTGTTTTTTTTATTTATTTATTTAAAAAAATTTTTTTTTTGAAATTGAACAATAGAATTTCTGAAGTGCAAAATGTAATATAACTTTTAAAAACCATGTCAGAGGAAAGTATTATTTGTATTTATTTTAAAAATGTATTTTAAAAATGTATTTATTTGTTTTTTACTTTTTTTTTTATTTTTTTTACTTTTTTTTTATTATTTTTTTTTACTTTTTTTTATTTTTATTTTTTTACTTTTTTTCAATTTTTTTTTTTTTGAAATTGAATAATAGAATTTCTGAAGTGGAAAATTTAATATAACTTCTTAAAACTATATCAGAGGAAACCATTAGTTTAATATTGTGGCATAGAATCCTTTTTATTTAATAATTAAATACTTAATATTTGAAAAGGAAAAAGTTAATCCCCAGTTGGCCATGACAATCCTATCGCAGGTCAACTGTGTGCAATCGGGCTCACAACTTTGTTCAGCTCTTTCAGTTCAGATCTCTCGTACGGTGTGGAATCAAAATTACAAGTTATAAAAGTGAAAATCGGTTTTATTCTCTTTTACCATCCAACGTTGACGCTAATCCAAATCGTTTTAAAATCAAGCAAACAGTGATCCGACATGGGCGATGAAGGCGGCGGCGGCGGACATGGCAAGGGCGACCTCAAGTCCTTCCTCATGGACTTCATGATGGGCGGCGTGTCGGCGGCGGTGGCCAAGACGGCGGTGGCGCCCATCGAGCGGGTGAAGCTGCTGCTTCAGGTGCAGGAGGTGTCCAAGCAGATCTCGGCGGATCAGCGGTACAAGGGCATCGTCGACTGCTTCGTTCGCATCCCCAAGGAGCAAGGATTCTCGTCCTTCTGGCGGGGCAACCTGGCCAACGTCATCCGTTACTTTCCCACGCAGGCCCTCAACTTTGCCTTCAAGGATGTGTACAAATCGGTTCGTTTAATTCAATCATCTAAGTAATACTTATATAAACTTAATATCGATTGATTGATAGGTTTTCCTTGGCGGCGTTGACAAGCACAAACAGTTCTGGCGCCACTTTGCGGGGAACTTGGCCTCCGGCGGAGCAGCGGGTGCCACGTCCTTGTGCTTCGTCTATCCCCTGGACTTTGCCCGAACCCGGTGAGTTGGGACTCCAAACTAATCACTTAAGTTGATTGCCTTCATAAACTAAGTTCATTTGCCATTGAAATTTAAAAGCTAAATTATTTTTGAAAAATGTTAAACATTTAAGTTGGCTTGACGATTAATATCTCGATCTATCTAATATATATTCATTTAATTTGAATGGTTTGTAGTGATCACATCACTTTATACAAAGTAATATTATTTAATGGATAATTAATAATGATTAAGAATTAAGAAATCTGCTTCTATTTTATGGATATTTAAAAATATTTTATAATTTCCTACACTTTCCTTTCAAAAGGTTTTCGTTTCTTCTGTATTTATTATTATTATGTTAGGATATTTTAATAATTTATGGATATTTTAGAATATTTAATAACTCTCTACCCTTTTCCTTTTAAAAGGTTTTTGGTTTCTTCTATTTTAAAATATTTTATAATTGTCTACACTTTCCTTTTCAAAGGTTTTTAGTTTTTTCTGTATTTATTATTATTATTTTTTGATATTTTATTATTTTTTAGATATTTTAGAATACTTTATAATTTCTTAAAAAAAATTTTTTTAATGTTTTGGTTTCTTCTATTGTATGGATATTTAAGACTATTTGTTTTTCTTTTTAAAAGGTTTTGGGTTATTCAATTTTATAATGTTTTATAATTTTCAACAATTTTCCTTCAAAAGATTTTAGTTTCTTTTGTATTCATTATTATTCATGGATATTATTTTATGGATATTTTAGAACATTCTATAATTTCTTACCCTTTCTCTTTTAAAATGGTTTTGATTTCTTTTGATTTATGGATATTTTAGAATGTTTTAAATAATTTCCTACTCTTTCCTTTCAAAAAGGTTTTATTTTTTCTGTATTACAATTTATAAAATTATTTCTATTGTTAGATTATTATAAATTATATTTTGAATCTGGAACCTTTCTTACTTAATATCCCTTCTATCCTAAATCTAATTTTCCATATAATATTTACACATAACCTGATCACTTTAATAATTCCCTGCCTTCTTCCTTCGACAGCTTGGCCGCCGACGTGGGCAAGGGCGGCAATCGGGAGTTCAACGGCCTGATCGACTGTCTGATGAAGGTGATAAAGAGTGACGGCCCCATTGGCCTGTACCGCGGCTTCATCGTGTCGGTGCAGGGCATTGTCATCTACCGTGCCGCCTACTTCGGATTCTACGACACGTGCCGCGACTTCCTGCCGAATCCGAAGAGCACACCCTTCTACGTCAGCTGGGCCATCGCCCAGGTGGTCACCACCGTGGCCGGCATTGCATCCTATCCCTTTGACACGGTGCGCCGCCGCATGATGATGCAGTCGGGCCTGAAGAAATCCGAGATGGTCTACAAGAACACGGCCCACTGCTGGATGGTGATTGCCAAGCAGGAAGGCGTCGGCGCCTTCTTCAAGGGCGCCCTATCGAACATCATACGCGGCACGGGCGGCGCCCTGGTGCTCGCCATTTACGATGAGATGAAGAAGTACTTTTAGGCCGAAAACCCCATTCGGCCACCACCTAATAGGATCTCACCCCCCTCGTCAACCCATCGGATTCGTCGCTTCGTAGAGGACTTGGATTTGGACCGCAATAAATTATTGATGACATTGATTGCAGAATATCCATCTGCCCTTCATCCCAAGTTACGTTCTTCTACGCAGTGGTTGAGAAAATACAAATAATTTATTGAACTTAAATCTTTGTTGCGCTCTTGGTTTTTTGGTGCAGTGTATTATTGACTAGGGTGGGCCGCTTCTCACAAAGATTCGAATATCTAAATAAACTTATAAATTTGAATAGTTGTAATCTGTTAATATTTAGTCTCAATTAGTAAATCTAAATCGAAAACATTGTGTGTATTGATACAAATGTAACACCGAAAAAATTATATGTATATGTGCCTATTTAAAAAATGTATAAAGAATTTATTAAGAAGAATTAATAAAGAAATAAGAAGAATTTTTTAAGAATAATTCATTAAATAGTTATTAAGAAGAATTTATCAAGAAGAATTAATTAGGAAATTGAGAAAAATATTATTAAAAATAAATCATAAAAAATGTATTAAGAAAAATTCGTAAAAAAATTATTAAGAAGAATTTACCAAGAATTTATTATTATTAAGAAGAAAAATAAAAAATAATGAATAAGAATTTATTCAGAATTTATCAAAAAAAATGTATTAAGAATAATTTAATAGTTTAAGAAGAATCCAGTTTCTTTGGGCCGCCCACCCTACTCGCGTTCGCAGATGTGTGTTCGTGTGCGGGTGGGTTTTAGCTTAAACGTTAGTTAGGCATTTAAAATAACATTAAAAACACATCAGGTCGAGAAAGACTTTGCTTTCCATTGAGCTGACCGCACGTGCTGTGCCCGCTTGTATATATGTAATCGCATAAATTAACAACAAAAACGAAAATACGTTGGCAAAAAAAAGAGAGACGATCTGCACTTAATCTGTAAACAATTAGAAATTACTCTACGCCTATGTAGATCCAGCCTTGAGTGGCGGCGGTCTTAGTGCGTGGCTCCGGATCTGTGGGCGAGGAACAGGAAGTAGGTGCCCGCCGCGTAGGCCACGAAATTGAAGATGCCAATGGCGCCGGCGGCGGTGTTGGAGCCGGCTCCCTTGCCTATGACGTCCGACCACCTGGCCAGCTGGACGATGGATCCGATGAAGTACAGCAGTGTCAGCACGGCGGTGGTGATCAGCTCCTGTTTTTTGGAGGGAGCGAGAAGGAGTCGCATTAGTTCACCCGGTTGTCCATTGCAACCGCACTGTGTGCTCTACTCACCGAGAATATCCAGTTGACGGCCACGTTGAGGGCCTCCCGAATGCCCAGGAAGTAAGCGGCCATCAGCAGGATGGTTATGATGAACGAGATGACGATGACGAACATGAAGAACGAGGTGGCGGAGGTCAGGGGAGGAGATGCCAGGGCCATGCAGATGATTCCCAGAACCTGCGAAAAAACAAGGAATGTAAGTATATTTAATTTTATTATGTTATTTTAGACTAAATGTATTATTTTAAAATTGTTCCCATTTGACCTCTTGACCTTCAGTTAAACCTTCTTAATTTATTTTCCTAAATTCCTAATTAAAAACGGTGAAAATATTCGAAATTAAGTTTTGAAATTGAAGACTTATTTTCCGGTTTTTTTTTATAGACAAAATTAAGAAATTCTGGTTGCTTATTTTTTAAAAATCTGGAAAATAAGTCCGTTTTTAATAAGAATTCCTTATTTAGCTGTGAATTTTTAGGAATGTGTACTGATGCTTCATGATCACCCAGATCGTGATCTCCAATTGACGGGCGCCTCTTCAAGGCCGCGTTTTGAATCTGGAGTGAGCATGTCGTGATGTCACCTTTAATTGAGTGCACACCATGAATGAAATGACTGTGCGGAGCAACGAAGCTTGTTTTCCAGCTAATTAAGCGGTGAACTCAAAGATAGGCGCCATATTACAATATATAGATTTTTCTTTTAAATTTAAGCAGAAGAAATGAAACTATTTTCTTTAAATATTATGATTAAATTATTTTTTTTAGAAGACCTAAGCAATTTTTTCTGTTGTATACTTTTTGAATACCACATTTCTTTTACTTTATTCTCGAGTATAGAGGTGTTATTTCCAAACAAATGAAACCATCTTATTTTTATATTATTATTCAATTATTTTTTTCGAGGATCCGAGCAATTTTTTTGTGGTATAATTTTTGAATACCACATTTCTTTTACTTTTTATGTAAGTGTAGAGGTGTTATTTCCAAACAAATGAAACTATATTAATTGTATATTATTAAATATTTTTATGTATTTTATGTATATTAAAATATTTTTTAGAGAACCTAAGCTTTTTTTTGTTGCATACTTTTTGAATACCACATTTTTTTTATTTTTCACTCGAGTGTACTTTAGTTGGTATTATTTTTTCTCCTTCTAATATTTTCAAAAAATGTAAATCTAAAACTTTTAGGTCTTTTCTATTTGACTTGATGACTCAATAAACTTAACTTTAAAATATACAGATAATTGTTTAGGTGACTTTTGAGAACCTTATCGAAACTAAAGCCAATTTGAAGGGTGGTTTGCCAAGTTAAGTACCCTTAGAACATAAAAACTGATGACAGGCGGTGATGACACACATTCTCCTGAAACTCAGGTGACGTGGTGGCTTTGGGCAATTAAAAGGCAATAAGCATTTGGCGACACAAACAAAAAATGAGAAAATAAATACAAAAAAAAAACCAAGAAAAAATGAAAACAAGCAGGTGCGCAGTCGACTTCGGCATTTGGTTTTGGTTTTGGCTAAAACAAAAGGTACACGAAAAGTGAAAGCTGAAAGTTGTAGCCGGGCCAAAAGCGACCTGTTGATAGCAACATGTTGTCTCTGTTGCTGTTGCTGTTGCTTTTGCAGTCTCCCTTGTTTTTTGTTTTTTTTGGTTTGTTTTGCTATCTGACAAACAATTAACTAACAGCAGCGGCAAATCACTGGTTGATTGAACTGTCGGCGATTTGTTGATCTTGGTTTGCATTCCGCATTTTTTAAATGCTGTTCTTAGGGTTTTTAAAAAAAATTAGCTCTTTGGTTTTTGGTTGCGATCCAAAAATAAGAAAATTAAATGTGTCTGGGGATTATGTGAGAATTTTATCTTTTCTAAACATAATTTATGGGGGTTTTTTGTTTGTGTGTATATATGTATGTACTATATATATATATATATATATATACGTTCTTGATTTTAGTATTTCCCTACTCAAAATAGTTGGCCAAGAACGCTTTGACTTGGCCTACTATTTTGAGTGAGGAAATACTAAAATCAAGAACGTTTTTTCTCAGTCTATGTATTTATAAACAAAAAAAAACTGTATCAAGAAAAAAGGTAAACAAAACAGTATTTCGAAAGTTTATCCAAATAAGAACCGTAGTTAAGAACATGGTAACGAGCCATTTGCCTTGTGGGGCATGAAACAGTGCGTAGAGGGCGAGTGCATCAAAGTATATCGATCAGGGTTCCAACATAACGATGTATGTACTTTTCCAACGCAATCAATGACGCGAAACGCCGCTGAAATGGATCTAGTTCTTGACCCCCCATTATACGGTCTGGGTCCCTAGACATCGTCTGCTGTCTGTGAACTTTCAATGGCCTGTGCTAAAGATGTAGAATCATACGAAACTCTTTTTAGAATTTCAAAAACCTACGCAGAGTTCAATCCAGTAATATTTTGATATACTAAACTCATAAAAAATTCTTTCTAAAATCTATAAAGAAATTTCGACTTTTGAAATGGATAAGAAATTGTCTTGTTTATAGTAAATTCGGCTTTAAGTATGGGAAATTTCTGGATTTAGGGGCGATTTTTTTAAAAACAACAAAAATTTTTGTCTCAGAAATAGACAGAAATTTTTATGAGTGTATAGTAACTCCCAAAAAGATAATTTAGAAATAATAATAATAATCGAAATAATATAATAATATCGATTTTTTTATCGTATGTACTTTACTTACTTTCATTAACTGTTACTATGACAATTCTATAGACAGTTCAATGCTCTCTCTCTTTTAGCTTGCAAAAGAATAATTAAAAAATTTAATGTGAATGGGATAAAAAATAAAGATAGTAACGATTGCTCTTTATAGATAAACGCAGTTCAGTGGCCAAATGGCAAACAAACGTATACGTTACGTATAATCGTAAAAATATCTATAGTACATAGTATTCCCTCCCCTTGTGACCGCCGCATGTGCTAACAATTTGTTAACATGGCCAAGACGAAGCTTGAAAGATGAGCTCACTTTTCTGAGCGCGCAGTACACTTAGTCAGCGTCAATTACCTAAAATGTACACAAGCACACGATATACACGGTATACCAAGATGTATTTGCATAGCTCTCTGTGCACTTGGTACAGTGCGTTCCATAGCTGTAAGGCTAACTAAATACAATATTGTGTCACCTAATATTTGAATCTATATATAATAATATTATATTATCTACCCCCAAAAAAGAAACATAGCTTAACTCTTACAAATCGTTGTATTGAATTAAAAATAATTAATATACACTCAAAAAAAATATAGAAAGGACGATTCAAAAAAAAACCGTATAATTTTGGAAAAAAAAGGATTTTTCTGCATTTGAGAAAAAAAAAATCCTAAAAAATTGTTCAATAGAGAATTTTTATGAAGTTTAAAAATTTTTTCCTTTTTTTTTAAATTTTTTTTCTAAAGCTCAGAAAATAATGTGTTTTTTTATTTCAGAAAAATAATTTTTTTAATGTAGTATCTAAACTCTGTAGTATTAATTATATACTAAACGTTATAAAGTTTACGTTTTATAACGTGAATTCTATACCAATAGTTTCATTTTAACACTTCTGTAAAGTAATACTCATTTTATTAAGATACTTAGTTTAGTTTCTATGATCATTTTTTTCGGTCTTCATTTATATAGATTTATACCTAATCTGCAGGGCCTGAGGAATGGTTGCCACAACGATCGATCGCATTATCCAAACCGCCGACAAACAGCAGCCACTGTCTAAGGTGACTTTCGAGTCGAATCCCCGATTCCGAATTCGATTCCGAATCCGATTCCAATTCCGATTCCGCCCCCGCATTTTGTGGTAAAGACAAAAATCTCTTGAATGACACCGAATGTGTGTCATAGTTTCCGCTTTTGGCGAAACCATTAAAACTGAAATCCACGACAATAATAATGCCAAACAATGTTGTCTGCTGTACGGCGATCGCCAGCTTCCAAAATATCTTACGTAATGGGGCTATTATAGAAAAGTTCTGAAAGGCAGGGACCAGAGACCAACGAAACTTAATAATAAATCGTGCTCTTTCCGATTTGCATATATCTTTCATGTGTTTTTGTGTATATAGAGCACACATTTGGCCATGGAATAAATAATGCTTGGCCATGTCATGTATGTATGTATATATGGTTAATACGCATATAAGTTGGGGCAATTCAGGGTCCAAAATGCTAATTGCCTGGGCAGCACGATAAGATAGGGCCGATAGGATTGCAACTCCTAGAAGTTTCATGCTTTCGGGGACTTTTTTTTTCGTCGATTCGGGATGAGTAATGGGCCTGGGTAAATTAGCCATCGGCGGTCAGGTGTCGGCATCGATTACCTTATCACTGAGCTGGCTACCGAATATACCCTATACTTCGGTCCGCTGGCACAGGTGGTCGCCTCGCTATCGCTTTCCTAGGTTGGATAACGGGGCGTATGAGTAACGGCCGATTAGCCAGTCGTCCATCTATCCGCAAAATTGGGCAAAATGAGTCACGCTCGATTAACCCAGTAACCCGAACTATTTTACAAAATATACAAGTATCATAATTGGACATCAGATTATACACTCACAGAAATAATATTACAAATATTAAAAAAAAACCCTAAACAAAATTTAAACCTAAAACTGAGAAAAATTTTAAATTTTCACGACAAATTGGCATAAATTCAGGAAAGTTTTTTTTTGGTTGAAATATATTTTTAAAAAATTTGTAACTTATGATAATTAAAAAAAAATTTTTTTTTTTTATTTTTAATCTAATTTTGAATTTTTTCTAAAAATGTATATAAATTTATTGAAAGTTTGCTTGAAATCGTATGTTAAAATACGTTTACCATATAATACGATTTTTAAATATCAAATTAAATTTTTAAAATAAACTCAAGTTCTTTGTAATCAGTCATATATTTTCCCCAAACAAAACGAATTATAATTTTTTAAAAACTCCAAAGTTTTTTTTATTTCTAATTTAATTTTAAATTTTTCATAAAAATGTATCTTTATTCATAGTTTGCTAGGAATAGGAAATGTTTGAATACATTCTCCATATAATCCGTTTTCATCATATCATATTTGTTTTTTTTTTTTTAAATCGTATGGTTTTTGTAAGCAAACATATATTTCCCCCAAACAAAAATCCTCGAAACTTTCAACATTTACAAGTAGTTACAAAGTTCAAATTGATGTTAATTCGAAAATAGTGCAATTACCGCGTTACTTATTCAGAGGGCCAAGACCTCTCCATTCCCGTTTGGGAACCACGCAGGTGCATTCGTATGCTTGTATTTGGCCCTGTTTTTGTGGCCACGCTAAGTGAAGCACTCTCACATACTTGTGTATTGCGCTGAGACGACTATCAGCTGACTATCGCCAAAGGCGACCGATAAGATTAGTTGCCACGAAAATCCCATTTGGCAGACGGGCCGAAATGGGAACCATGGCCGAAATAAATGGCCATTTGTGACATCAATGCATTCGAGAGATAAGTTCGATTCGTTTTCTTTCTTGGAGGGATTAGTGAGATGTTTAAGAAAGCCCTTCGAGTGGTTAGGTACTAAAAACTAGTTGTTTTGAAAATATACTAGATCCAGTATTAAAATGTGGTATTGAAAAAATACTAAATAATATAATATCTGGTATATGTAGTATTAATTTCATACTAAATACTATTTAGTAAATAGTATAAAGTTTATATTTTGTAATGTAAATTCTGTACCGAAAGTTTAATTTTAACACTTTTGTTAGTATTAAAGTAATACCTATATTTTGAAAATATTTTTAAAACTCAAAAGTTCAGTTCCTATGATCATTTTTGTATCGGTGCATTAGGAATAACTAAGAACTCCGTTGCCTTTCGCTAACCTCACTGGTTTTGTGATAATCGTAGCTTGTCAGGGCAGAAAATCAATAAATAGCACTTAATAACCGACAGTTTATTGCGATGGTAATCATATCAGCAGGTTGGTTCCCCCAAGCACCCACAACTCCCCCTACTTATTCAGTATCGATTTCCTGACGACAACTGACGAGAGCGTTTAATAATGCATTTTTCATGTGTGTCCCAGCAGTTGTCGGCGCCCGGTATCCTGTGACCTTGGCTATATACTAGATATACTAGAAATACTAGATATGGGGGGCTTTTGGAGTATAACCCTTCTGGGCCAAAAACTTTCGACACCTGATCATTTGTAATAGAGAAACAAGTACCCCCCACACTACACTTATCTTGTGTTGGCGTCAAATGCCGATGCATCGCCCACACGACTTCATTTGTGTGCCCATTGCGGCGGCTGTGGGAAAACTCAGAGTTCCGAATTCCAGGCCAAATGGAGTATGCGATCGTGGATATTCTACGGACTCCATTGACCACATGGCCCTGGGCTGCTCACATGTTTGCAGTTCCCACAAGTTGTCTCCGCTATCTTATCCGCCTTAAGTCTAATGAGGGTCCTGACATATACCTATATACCTATTGGTATATTGCTATATATATTTGTAGAATTGAGTACACATCGAGGGACTCTGGGCTTTCTTAAGTCTCAAGATATCTCGATAAAGAATGGTGGGGCAACGCAAACGGTAGATAAAACAGTTCAATTTATGACGATAACAATTCTATAGGGTATTTGAACAAAAAAAAAACCTCTTAACTTTTCTTCAACTCTATAGGGTTATTATAATAACAAATAAAATATTTGATATTTCCCCAGCTATTTTGTTATTTTTGATAAAACGAAGAAATCTTTGGAAATAAGATTACATTCGCAGTTTTTAATAGCTCTCAACATTGAAAAATTAAATAGGTCACAAGAACACTCAAAAAAATAGTTTGGAAGCATGTTTTGAACGTTATTTTGTAGATCCTAACCATAGAAATTTAAAATATAAACTTGAAAAAATTTAACAGTTTTATAAGTTAGGAAATTTTGGCTCTGTTTCAAAATCCCTTTTTTTTTGGGATTACTTAAAAACAAAATATAGATCATATTTAATGGTTTCGAAATACTTATGATAGACTTTTTCCTATATTAAAGGTTTAATATTATTATATTTTAAGCTTAAAAAACATGATTTTTATAGATTGAAAAATTCAAAATTTAAATGGAAGTTATAATGATGGATGGTTCTTCAGACCAAAACAATATAGGGGATAATTTTGAAGTGTAGAACATTTTGGGGATATCTACATATATATACTTACGAACTGGACAATTTTGATAATGCCCGGAATGGTGCGGAAATAGTCGACGTTGATGCGGATGCCGCTGCCGAAGCCGCCATTGCCGCCGACGGTCGCGTTTGCACCGCCGGGCGGTCCGCTCGTCGTTGTTGTTGTTGTGCGCTCGATATTGACCACGGTCTCGACCATATTGTTGCTGTTTTTAGTTGCTTACTTGCCGCTGGCGGGGGAGTTTTAGCTGGGCAACTATTTTTAAACACTTGTCGCGATTGTCACAATAAAATAAGAAATATTTTCACTGCTCGATCGGCGGCTATATCTATATCTATATAAATATGTGTGACGCCCTCGCGCGCTTCAGATTTTCAAATATATAGGTAAGTATATATATATATATTTCGATATGTGTATCTGTATCTGGTAGTAAGAGCTATAGCTATATATCCGTGCGCTGCGCTGCGGCGAGATTGCTGGCGTTGCTTTGTCCACGGCGGTCGCTTGTCGACTGAACTGAACTGCGAACTGAACTTGCCGCCGCTGCAGCCTAACGGTTAACCGAGCGCCGTGCTGCTCCACTCTCCCGCTCTCCCTCTCTCGCTCGCTCTCCCACTCGGCCAGTTAGCTAGTTAGTTAGTTGCGCGCGCCCTTTGACGACGCCCCTGCAAGAGAAGCAACCTCCCACCGCCCACCGCCCATCGCCAGCCCCCCGAGGGGGCAAACTAGTTTGTTGCGCCTGCGCCGCCGATTCTTGCACACAGCACAGTGGCACGGATTCACACTTTTTTGGGCATAACCTACAGACAGAAAAAAATAATATATTTTCAAACACCGTTTTTTTTTGTAAATCAATTTTTTAAGGGGTTGGGTCACAATTTTTTGAAAAAAATTTAAAATTCTAAATTTTCTCAATTTAAATGCCAAGTTTTAGATAATTAAGCTACGAGTTCAGAAAGGTGTGCCATTCCCCATTTGGGCCAGAACTTCCTTTAATATGGCGAAAATACTGAAGTTTTGGGCGAAAAAACTGATTTTTTTGTAAATCAATTTTTTTAAGGGGTTAGGTCACAATTTTTTGAAAAAAAATTTAAAATTCTAAATTTTCTCAATTTAAATGCTAAGTTTTAGATAATTAAGCTACGAGTTCAGAAAGGTATGCCATTCCCCATTTGGGCCAGAACTTCCTTTAATATGGCGAAAATACTGAAGTTTTGGGCGAAGAAAACTGATTTTTTTGTAAATCAATTTTTAAGGGGTTGGGTCACAATTTTTTGAAAAAAAATTTAAAATTCTAAATTTTCTCAATTTAAATGCCAAGTTTTAGATAATTAAGCTACGAGTTCAGAAAGGTATGCCATTCCCCATTTGGGCCAGTACTTCCTTTAATATGGCGAAAATACTGAAGTTTTGGGCGAAGAAAACTGTTTTTTTTGTAAATCAATTTTTTTAAGGTGTTGGGTCACAATTTTTTGAAAAAAAATTTTAAATTTTAAATTTTCTCAATTTAAATGCCAAGTTTTAGATAATTAAGCTACGAGTTCAGAAAGGTATGCCATTCCCCATTTGGGTCAGTACTTCCTTTAATATGGCGAAAATACTGAAGTTTTGGGCGAAGAAAACTGTTTTTTTTGTAAATCAATTTTTTTAAGGTGTTGGGTCACAATTTTTTGAAAAAAAATTTAAAATTCTAAATTTTCTCAATTTAAATGCCAAGTTTTAGATAATTAAGCTACGACTTCAGAAAGGTATGCCATTCCCCATTTGGGCCAGTACTTCCTTATATATGGCGAAAATGCTGAAGTTTTGGGCGAAAAAAACTGATTTTTTTGTAAATCAATTTTTAAGGGGTTGGGTCAAAATTTTTTGAAAAAAAATTTAAAATTCTAAATCTTCTCAATTTAAATGCCAAGTTTTAGATAATTAAGCTACGAGTTCAGAAAGGTGTGCCATTCCCCATTTGGGCCAGAACTTCCTTTAATATGGCGAAAATACTGAAGTTTTGGGCGAAAAAAACTGATTTTTTTGTAAATCAATTTTTTTAAGGGGTTAGGTCACAATTTTTTGAAAAAAAATTTAAAATTCTAAATTTTTTCAATTTAAATGCCAAGTTTTAGATAATTAAGCTACGAGTTCAGAAAGGTATGCCATTCCCCATTTGGGCCAGTACTTCCTTTAATATGGCGAAAATACTGAAGTTTTGGGCGAAGAAAACTGTTTTTTTTGTAAATCAATTTTTTTAAGGGGTTGGGTCACAATTTTTTGAAAAAAAATTTAAAATTTTAAATTTTCTCAATTTAAATGCCAAGTTTTAGATAATTAAGCTACGAGTTCAGAAAAATATGCCATTCCCCATTTGGGCCAGAACTTCCGTTAATATGGCGAAAATACTGAAGTTTTGGGCGAAAAAAACTGATTTTTTTGTAAATCAATTTTTTTAAGGGGTTGGGTCACAATTTTTTGAAAAAAAATTTAAAATTCTAAATTTTCTCAATTTAAATGCCAAGTTTTAGATAATTAAGCTACGAGTTCAGAAAGGTATGCCATTCCCCATTTGGGCCAGAACTTCCTTTAATATGGCGAAAATACTGAAGTTTTGGGCGAAAAAAACTGATTTTTTTGTAAATCAATTTTTTTAAGGGGTTAGGTCACAATTTTTTGAAAAAAAATTTAAAATTCTAAATTTTTTCAATTTAAATGCCAAGTTTTAGATAATTAAGCTGCGAGTTCAGAAAGGTATGCCATTCCCCATTTGGGCCAGAACTTCCTTTAATATGGCGAAAATACTGAAGTTTTGGGCAAAAAAAACTGATTTTTATTGTAAATCAATTTTTAAGGGGTTGGGTCACAATTTTTCGAAAAAAAATTTAAAATTCTAAATTTTCTCAATTTAAATGGCAAGTTTTAGATAATTAAACTACGAGTTCAGAAAGGTATGCCATTCCCCATTTGGTCCAGTATTTCCTTCAATATGGCGAAAATACTGAAGTTTTGTGCGAAAAAAACTGATTTTTTTTGTAAATCAATTTTTTAAGGGGTTGGGTCACAATTTTTTAAAAAAAAAATTTAAAATTCTAGATTTTTTCAATTTAAATGCCAAGTTTTAGATAATTAAACTACGAGTTCAGAAAGGTATGCCATTCCCCATTTGGGCCAAAACTTCCTTTAATATGGCGAAAATACTGAAGTTTTGTGCGAAAAAAACTGTTTTTTTTTGTAAATCAATTTTTTAAGGGGTTGGGTCACAATTTTTTGAAAAAAAATCAAAAATTCTAAATTTTCTCAATTTAAATGCCAAGTTTTAGATAATTAAACTACAAGTTCAGAAAGGTATGCCATTCCCCATTTGGTCCAGTATTTCCTTTAATATGGCGAAAATACTGAAGTTTTGTGCGAAAAAAACTGATTTTTTTTGTAAATCAATTTTTTAAGGGGTTGGGTCACAATTTTTTGAAAAAAAATTTATAATTCTAAATTTTCTCAATTTAAATGCCAAGTTTTAGATAATTAAACTACGAGTTCAGAAAGGTATGTCATTCCACATTTGGGCCATAAGTGATTTAAAAAAAAGTTTTTTCTTTGTCTACACTGCAATTTTAGCTCCCGGCTAACCGGCTTGATTGCTATCTCTTTCCGTTTCGCTGGCTGGCTTTTCGCCCTTCTCTGTCTCTTTGACGCCCACTGTTCGATTTTTGCAACTGGTTTAACGTTCTGAATTGACTTTTATGGCTGCCGCTGCAGCAGCCGTGGGTCGCCTTTGAAATCTCTGGAATTTCTTAACTGTGGAGAGTCTTGTGGATGTTGAGGCAACAGTGGGTGGCATGTGGCTGGCACAGTGGTCACTTTCTGAATCTTTTTTTCCATTATTTATTCAATAATTTATTTTATAAAGTCAAATAAATTTGTTTAATTATTTTATAAATATATTTTTTTATGTTTATATTTTCTCAAATAAAAAAAAATGTATATTTTAAATGTACCCAAGTTAAGTGGAATATTTTGTTAAGATCAAACAATGATTGAATAAAAAGTGATTGATTACCATCAAATTTAGGAAATTTTTGCATGGATTTTTCGCAAACTGGAAACTTTTGATTCCCACATCCCATAATTAAGCGTGCTTTCGGGCTCATCACGATCTTGTCCGCGGGCTGTCTGCACATGTCATCAACATCGAATCATCCTATAGTAATTGCCATGAAAGTGAAAAAAGCACATGAAAGGTTATAGTTTTTTTTTTGGTTAGCTTTTATTTGGGTGCAGTACAAACTATGACAAAATTTGCCTAATAAATAGAGCTTGTTTTTTGGGCCGCTCGAAGAGCCTAGACTATGAGTTGCGGATCAACTGGATTGTTTTGGTTAAGGACATGGACAGGACACAACTCTGGACAGATGCCGACTCCGTGAGCGGATCTCGTATACAATTTTGGTTCAGCTGCTCGGAAATCTCAATTCGGATTCGCGATAAGTGTGTGCATAGAATTAAGGGGTATTGCTTAAATGATAAATAACTCTGCTGCCTTGCAAACGAAAGGAATTTTTTCTTTTTGGATCACAATAAATCAAAACTATATACATCTAGATGTATTTGTATATTAAGGTATTGAACGCAAAAACAATTAGCGATGCGAATGTTTTGGGGAGCCCGCGAACATTTTGGGGGGCACTGGGAAGGACTAGATAACAAGAGCAGCGCGGCCTGCAAACTACAACTAAGCGCATCTAACAGGGATACACACTCTGGCGGGACAGGGATAAACAGTTTGACCACAGGAGTATTTCAAGTACAAAACATTATCATCTGCAGCAGTCCTCAGCGCGTCTCCTTCGTGTCCAACTCCACCAACGGTGGCACTGGCTCCGGCTCCGCACTCTGGCTTCTGCTCCTACTTTGGCTTGGGCTTGGATTGCTGCTTGGACTGGGACTGGCGTTGGCGCTTCCGTTGGGACTTGCATTCGGGCTCATCCTCGGCTCGTTTCGCTCCTGCTTGAGCGGCGACGAGACCGCTGGTGTCAGGGGAGCCGGCAGCGTCGGCGTGGCGGACGGGGAGATGTTTGGCGTGGCGGGAATTAAGGCCGCTGCCCTTTCCTTGGTCTGCTCCGATTTGGGAGACTGTGTCTGTGGCGGCCAATGATTGGACTTGAGGACGCTTTGGCTGCTGGCTGACGTGGAGGGGCTTTCGGCGAGAACCACCAGCGTGGATGCCGAGGTAGAGGCAATATTGTCATCTATAGCCTTGACTGCCTTCTCCGTCTCGCGCACCTTCTCCTTCTTCTCCAGCTCCTTCTCCATATCGGCAATCTTCTTTAGGTAACTCTTGTCCTGGGTGGGACACTCCAGGTGAACGCAATGGAAGATCTGAAAGCAAGAAGCACTAAGTACCAATGTGTCAAACGCCACCGGGCCACTGATCCTCCTTACCTCATTTGCTGTATTCCGGGTGCCCACGATGCGGATGAAGACCACGGGACGTGGTGCAAAGTGAAAGTTTTGCCAGGAGCGTGCCTTGTCGTTGCGTCGGTCCACCACCATCTGCCAGTCCTTGCGGTTCGTCGAGGTCTCGATGTAGAAGCTGTAGGTGCGATCATCGCAGTCCCACAGCAACAGGCGCATGGAGCCAACGTGATAGGGTTGGCCCAGACGAACGACGATCTCACCGCTGCCCAACTGGTGGCACGTATAGCCCGAGTCCCAGTCGTATCGCACATAATCTCCGTTGATCAGGGCGTTGCGCGTGCGACTCACGCCGTCTGTCACAATGGCGCTCATCTCGATGGTGGCCACGTTTGCCTTGGGGGCCACAAAGTGGTCAATTAGTCGCGGCACCTTGGCCGTGTGCATTGCCTCCAGGCCTACCACATGGAATACCTATTCGGGGTGAAATAAATTCAAGGATTAAGTACCTTTAAAGAGGAACTAACAGTTGTAAACTTACCCGGTTCACTGTGTTCTGGGTGCCCACCAGGCGGATGAACCTCACGGGCCGCGCTTCAAAGTACAGGTACTGCCAGGAGCGACAGTGGTACTCGCTGTAGTCGACCACCCGCTCCCAATGCTGCTGGTCGCCGGACACCTCAACGAAATACGAGTACGCCCGACTGTCGCTGTCCCAGAGCAGCATGCGGATGTGATTTATCATGCAGAGCGTGCCCAGTTCGACCACAATGCCCGCATCGTTGCTGTCCGTGATGCAGTGACGCGTATACCCGTGCTCCATGTCGTAGGTGGTCACATCGCCATCCAGCAAGGCGGATCGACACTCGCCCTGGATGCAGCGCGACAGAAACTTGGCTGTGGCCACGTTCTCCTCCGGCCAGAGGGCCGCCCTGTACGGCAGCGTCTTCGAGGTGCTCCGCTCGTCGATGGCGTCGAGTATCTTGTCGGGGTCCAAAATGCCCGAGGGACGCACCACCTGCAGCAGGTGCTCCAGGTTCATTAGCGGCAGGCGCACAAAGCTCACCACCGACCGGATGTCCACGTTGGGATTGTAGCGGCTCCACTTCCACACGGCCAGGAAGATCTGCACCTCGGGGGCGAAGAAGCAGTCGCGTCGCAGCACTTCCTCCAGTGATTCCTGCCGGCATTAGAGTTACTTAGTTATTCCTATGGTTCCTATCAATCAAACCCATTAAAACTCACCTTTGACAGGGTCTTGAAGGAGTCGTGCTGCAGCAGATCGGCCGCATTGCGGTCCATGAACATCAGGCACACCTGGGTGAGCTCCTCCAGGTTGTAGAGTCGCGCCGCGTCCAGGATCATGCACACATTGTTGAGGGCCAGGTACTGGCGCAGATAGTTGGAGATGGCCATCTCCAGGTCCTGAAAGCCGTACTGATTGGCCATGCCGAGCACATCGATGACGGCGTCCTCGTCCAGGGTGGACAGGAGCAGGGTGCCCGAGTAGATGTAGCGCAGCAGGACCTTGAACGGATCCAGCGGCACCTCGAGCGGTATTTGGCGCTGTGTGGTCTCCGCCATGCCGCCGTACAGCAGCGCCCGGAAGTACTCGCTGCGGGCGGCCAGGACGACACGGTGGGCGGGCAGGCGCTGCTCCTCGACAATGAACTCGACGTCCGCGTACCGCTCGTTCATGCACAGGCGGGCCATGTCCGCCGAGAAGCGATCGCCCAGGTCGATCTCGTCGGTGAACTCCTGCTCCTGGGCGCCGTTGTTCTTGCCGGAGGCGCTGGACGCGCCGTTCTGCAGGCCGCCGGACAGTCCGCCGCCGCATCCCTGCATCTTGTGGTGTCCCTGGCTGCTCATCCTCGCTGTCTGTCTGTGTGTCCGTTCGGGTTTCCGCCTGTGATTGTGATTTTTGTTGTTTTGCCTTGTTTTGCCAGAACAGTTAACAATTGACGTCTCCGCCCGGTGTTGCCAGATCAAAATTTTACATTCCCCCTAAAAAATGATGCGAGGTGGCTCCTCTCAAACGATATATATCGATAGTCCCACCGATAGTTGGCCAGCTCTGGTGGCCCAGGCCCGCCACGGTCACTCTAGACACCAGTTTCAGCCCGTTAGGTCGAAAGCGCAGAGCAAAAAAAAAACACAACCACAGCGACAACGCACACACACACATCGCATCGATAATTCCGTTGAAAAGCAAAAGCGAAACAAGTGAAAAGCTACCAAAAACCGAACGCTGCGTTTCCTAGCCAATTACCTGTTAACCACAATCATGAAGTTCCAATACAAGGAGGAGCACGCCTTCGAGAAGCGTCGCGCCGAGGGCGACAAGATCCGTCGCAAATATCCAGACCGTGTGCCCGTAAGTACTCGAATATATATGTGTGTGTATGTATATGCGTGTATGTATGTGCGAGTCTCTATGTATGCGTTTGTTTTGCGTCGTTTTTTTTCTCTTTTTTTTTTTGTTTGTACCGAAGAAAATCAATACTGCGCATATTGGTTATTTCGGTGATTGTTAATATTTTTGCAAAGTAAATCAGGTGGCGAGGAAAACTCAAGCGATGGGGGTTGCATAAAATGCATTTGCAGCTGGGAAAACATAAGCGAATAACTATCAAATGAAATTCAAACGAAAAAGGCACCCCACACAAGCACACACACAAACACAGAGATGTACAGAAAAAAACAAAAAAAAAGAGAACAAAGCAGCCATTTCACTTGCTCAGCTGTTAAGGTGTTGTTGTTTTTCACTGCTAGATTTGCTCTCTTTCTCCCTCTCCCCCTTTCCACCCCCCTTTCACACAGAGAGAAAAGTGTATACGATATTGCTTGTTATTTAACGAGTAAAAAGTATTTATTTACTTGCCTTTTTTCACAGTGCACAAACCAGTTGTTTTCGATTTTAATTTCGTTTGTTTGCCTGCAAAAACAAGCGAGTACTGCGCATAAAAAAAAACACACTAATACTAGCGCTGTTTTTGCAAATACACAAACTGCGACTGGAATTAGTCATAGATGCGCTGAAAAAAAAAAACACAAAACAAAAAAATAAAGAAAAACAAAACAGAGGGACGCCTCTTCTTCTTCTTTGTTGTTTTTCTGATATTTCACCACCTTATCAGCAAACTCCTTTCACAAAAACAAAAATATAAAAACCCTGAAGGTGCCCCAATCGCAGCGAGAAGTGCATTATATTCTCTTGTTTTCGATTTTGATTTGGACTACATATGTATACATATATATATATTTGCTATATGCACCCCAAATATTGTGTTATTTTCGTTTTGTTTTTTGTTTTTGGCAAGTGCACAAGTGCCAAAATCACATAACAGCTGAGCGAGGGGCAAGGCCAGCTGGTCCGGACCATATATGTATCCCACTCCTATATAGCCATTATATAGTATCGCCTTGATTTCGGCCAATGACGCCAATGGGGTATATGTATTTAGTTGGCTTAGACGGGGTGGCAAGTGCGATAAGCAGTTTGCTAATTTGGTATTCATTATGTCGAACCCCGCTTCCTGCTCAAAAGTTTCGAGCTCCAAACCAGTTTATCGGTAATTTGGCCAAAGGCTAACTTGGCTAGAACACATCGTCTAGGCCAGAAGCTCTAGCAACTATTATATTCTGGAATCTATGTAGATATAAGCGATATGAAACCCAATTCAAGCCACAGGATGATGCATTATTGATACTATTGAGAAATATAATATAATATGGGTAAAACAATTCTAGAGATCAAAAGTAATTTCAATTTTCAATATAGAATTTATGTTAAATAGAACTTTAAATAATATTAAAAAACACGAAACGACATTTCAAATTGAGCACGAAAAACACGCGCATGTAATTAAATGCTTGTACTTACGAAATTACTAAATGCAGCACGAAATTACTCATTGCTATTACGGAATTACTCATTCTGTATCAGTACTTGAACTGTCAATATACCAAAATATTTTCATAAAAGGTAAATTCTTCTATATTTTCAAACAATCCATTAAATTATATGTAGGAAAAATTACTGGTTTTCTATAGTATTAGCCACAAAATAGTTTAAATAGAAGCCTGTTTGAACTGGTTGTTGGTGTAGTTATTTTCCAAGGTAGCACGTATTCGAGCACACATGCCCCTTAAGAATTTCAAATGACATTTTTGCGAAATCTGTAAACATTTTTCGGCACGTAATCGAGTTTTGAGAGTGCGAACATAACAAGCTCATTCCCTCCTTTTTTTTTTTTCTTACAACCAGGTGATTGTCGAGAAGGCTCCCAAGGCGCGCATCGGTGATTTGGACAAGAAGAAGTACCTGGTGCCTTCCGACCTGACCGTCGGTCAGTTCTACTTCCTCATTCGCAAGCGCATCCACCTGCGTCCCGAGGATGCCCTCTTCTTCTTCGTGAACAACGTCATTCCACCAACATCGGCTACCATGGGCTCCCTGTACCAGGTAACTACTACTTCCATTTTGTACCATTCATAACCTAATCCCTTACTTATTTGCCTTTAACAGGAACACCACGAGGAGGATTACTTCCTGTACATTGCCTACTCCGATGAGAATGTCTACGGCATGGCCAGGGTCAACTAACTCTGCTCCCGTTTGCAGCAGCGGAGAACAACCAACCCCCTATAAAGAAATCTATATATAAATCAAATATATTTTGTGTTTAGCATGCAAGCTTAAAATATGGACGCGCGCGAGTTAGCTAAACGAATTGAGGAAAACCGCAGGAAATGCCACACGAAAAGAACTTGAAAGCGATCTGAAGAAAGCAGGGCAACAAAAAAAATCCACAAAACAGAAAACTATACAAAAACAATTGTTATGTGAACATTATTTTATATATATACATTTTCTAAACGCGTTAGTATTTGAATTAAACCTAAAACTCTGCTTTGTCCTACCATTAACCCAGTCCCCCCAGAAAAACAGATCTATTCACCCCTCTAGTTTCCATTTGCTGTACTTGATCCGTGCGATTGCACTTGTACTTTACTTTGTTCGCTTATTTCGATGATTTCACCCCTTTTTTTTACAATACAACAGAATGTTGTGCATATTTAGTGTGTATGGTTACGAATAGGACTCTCTCGGTTAAGTGTACGGTAATTAATCTATTATTAAATAAACAAAAACCACAAAAATACACAAGCGAAGAGTGTTTATGGGGGTGGCTTTTCCTTGGTGTTGGTTAGAAACCATTGAGACATATTGTGCATTATCATTGAACTTATTTGATAGCGAAGTAAGAGACAGGAAGAAAGAACAATGAATCCTTATCTCTTGGAAATCAAATGAGTTTACACAATGGTTCCTTTTTCTATGAACAATTCTGATAATCATTTTATTTGTATCATTATTTGAATTTGATATGTAGACAAAGAACTAGATTTTTAATGGAATGCATATTTTTTTTATTAATTTTGGGATCAAAAAAAAACCTATCACAGTTAAAGAGAGTGAGTTTTATATTTTTGTTACTTTTATTGATAATTAATATTTTTAATTGTCTTAGAGTTAAGTTAATAGTTCAGTAAATAAGAAAAAATTTCTATATTTTTAACTGTATAATCTTTCAATGGTTACTGACGTGTTACTAGCACCGCACTAACAAAACAAAAATGCTCAGTCAGTGACTAATTCGCTTTGTTTCGCCAATTAATTGATTATCTTATCGCAACAAAGGAACTTTGTTGGCAATTTGAAATTGGCGCCTAGTCCCCATTCATGGGCAGCATTGTCCTTAACACACATCTGGTCACACTGTTCAGAGTTGCAAAAATCCTGACATTGCCCCTCTCTTTCTTGCCCCTAAGAAGTGCATGTGCAGAAGAGAGACAGAAAAATACTGAAAAATACCAAATATCTTAGGGGATTTTTGCTCGTGGCGTTTTTGGCATTTCCCCGGCACTAAAAAGCAGACCCAAATGTAATTCAATGAATTAAATGTGAAACATCGTGCCAAAGTGCAGAACAGTCAAGGAAGCAGGTAATCCAATGCACCTGGTCAGCTGCTAGAGAGCCAAAAAGCCGGATAAAAGCGGACTAGTTACAAAACAGCCGAAAAAGAGGTGCGAAAAAAACTAAACTATATTGCGAATTGTTTGTTATTGCTGTGCCAGTGTAGTTGTTGTTGGTGTTGCTGTAACTCGTGACGATGGAAATTAGTAAATTAGTGACGAGAGTTAGTGAAAAGTGGTAGTTGAGCAGCAGCACAAAAAAAAAGAATATGTGGGTGCAATTGATTTTTGTGTCTGTGTCTGGTTTGTTGTTGTTTTGGGGGTGGTTTTGAAAGCCCGCCCCTCGCAAAATCCACCCGCCCGCTGGTTTTTTGAACTCTGGCGGAAAAACAGCTGCGTGGAAAACCGAAAACTAAACTTAACACTTATTGAATTATGGCGAAACATGCTGATTGAAACAAAAACAGAGTGTGTGATAAAAAGAAGTAGAGGAAAAGTGCAAAAATCAACAGCAGCAACAACAACAACGACAGTCGTGTGTTATTGTCCACTCAGCTTGTTTTTGTTGTCTTTCGCGCGCCGTCCGCCTTGTGCTTTCTTCGCTTCTGTTTTGCGCTTCTGTTTCTGGTAGTCTGCTTCTTGTTCTTGCCCCCTCTCCCTCCCCCTCCTTCAACCGTTTTTTGTTGTTGTTGTTTTTGCGCTTTGCGCGCATGTGGATTCATTTTATTGGTGCTCAAGTATCGCATGATAATCTCACGCTACGTCCCTCGTAATTGTTGTTGTAATCGCTGTTGTTCTGCTCGTGGCGCCTTTGTTGTTGTGCTTTTCCGCCTCACCTCACAGACACACACACACACGCACACACACTGGCACCGCCAGCTTGCCGAAAATTGAAGCCATTTTCCCAGCAAATCAAATTCAATTTAGAAAACTATCAACTAAACCCGCATAAAGTGAGAAAAATAATAATAACAAATAAATAAAGTTTAAGCAAGCCGAAGATTTTCCACCCTAAAAACAGAGAAAATTCATTTTTTAGTTCCCTGGTTAAAAAAAAATAAACTTAAAACAACAATTTTCAATAGCAATTAATTAAAAATCATATCATATCTATAATAAAATTGGAAAAAAAATTATTAATAAATAAATTCTTATTCTTATTCACTTCTATATTTTAATTTTTATTAATTGTTAAATTTTAATAATTCTAAAATTTTCTAAATATTGGGTTTTTTATGAAATTGATATCCAGTAAAAATTTGTTTTTTCTAATTACGCTTTAAAGAGTTTTAAGAAAAGTTCTTATGCACTTCCATACTTTTATATTTTGTAATAATAATAAATTTTACAAAATTCTATAATTTTCTTAATCTTTTATAAAAATATATTGATACCTAAGTAAAAAAAAATCGTTTTTTCAAATACGCCTAAAAAAAAGTTTGTTTTTATAAATTATTAAGTGTAAATAACTCTAAGATTTTCTAAATATTGTTATTTTATGAAATACAATTGATATACAATTTAAAAAAATATTTTTCTTAGTAATTTTTCTTTAAAGAGTTTAAATAATTGTCATATTTTTATCGTTGTTTAGAAGTCGTGGCAATTCTGACACATTTAAATAAAAATGTGAGTCATGGCTAAATACTAAAGTGCCTAAAGTTCATAATAATTCCAAATGCTCACGTACTTATGAAAGATTTAAAAAATATAAGAAATATAATATAATTTTATTTTATTAATTTTGTTGTATTTTTTATTTTTTAAACCTATGCAGATCTTACTATACCTAAAATAATAAAATAAAATAATAATAGTAGTATGCCCCGAAAAAGTGAATAAATGATTGTTCATCATCAAAGATTTGCTACTTTCCAAATTATCTTTCCAAATTATCTCAAAAACCTTAAGCATTACAAATTAGTTTACTATCATGCTGGCCACTTATCCCCTTATCAGTGCCCGTCTGCTTATGAGATCTGAGCCAATCTGTCGGCCCAAGCGATAGTACCCTTTGCCAGGGCATGCCACAAACATACCGAAATCAGGGCAAGCTCGTTGGTACAATTCGAAATTGGAGTGGCGCTCGTACACTTTGCACCCTCGTCAGTAGTGGCGGCTTATCAGTTTATCAGCGCTTTTTTTCAGTCAGTTTTTTGGGGCTAAATTTCGAAATTCCTCTCAAATTCGCGGTCATTGATTCGAAACGATTCGACTAACCGATTGGACATTCATTTTTATTTTTTTCCAACAAAAAAAAACACAGCCGCTTGCAAGCCAACCGCTTAAATGTCACAACACTCGAAAAAGGAAAGCAGCGGTAGCCATGCGACGCAGAGCAATCGACACAGCAGCGGCAACAGCAACAGCAACAACAAGAGCCACAAGCGGCAGGCGGCCAACGGCAGTCTGAAGGCACAGTCAAACTCGCACTCCCACAGCCACAGCAACAGCCAAACGCCCTCGAAGTCGCCCAGCAGCAGCAGTAGCAACAGCAGCAGAAGCCTCAGCGGGAGCAGCAGCATGCTGGAAACCACATCCTTGCTGGCGGCCGGCAAGGCGCAGCAGAAGAAGAACCAAAAAGACAAGCAGCGGGAGCGGGAGCGCGCGGAACGCAGCCAGCTGGTCCTCTGGCGACGTCCCCTGCAGACCACCAAGTACTGTGGCCTCGAGCTGGCAGCGCTACTCCGCACGTGGAGCACCAGGTTAGTGGGCTGATTATCTCCATCTTAAGATCTATGTATTAATCACATCCTTACTTACTTACAGACTGCTGCAGCAGCGACTCCTGCTGGCCGCCCTGATAGTATTAGGCATCGTATTTAGTGTAATTTACCAGATAGACGGCCCCCATCAGTTGGCCATCGAGTTTGTGCGTCGGAACACCTGGTTCTTTGTCTACTGGCTCGGCCTGGGCGTCCTGTCGTCGGTGGGTCTGGGCACTGGGCTGCACACGTTCCTGCTCTACCTGGGCCCGCACATAGCCAGCGTCACGCTGGCCGCCTACGAGTGCAACTCCCTCCGATTCCCCCAGCCGCCGTATCCCGATGAGTGAGTGTTTCCATGCTCCACGGTTCTCGGAAAGAAATCAATCAATTGGTCTTAATTTATATTTTATATCAAAAAGAGATGGTTGCTTTATAATTACCTTTAATTTATTAATTTTATGGTGTTTTTCATCCTGCAAGAGTCACAATGGAGTAGAGTTTACGATGTACTTACATATACTGTTTTAATTAATTATTAAAATTTAAATTTAATTTACTGTTCCAATAATTCTTATAACAGTACAGTTTGCTTTTTTAAATTTAGTTCCATTTTATATGTTTTCAAATTCATCTGAATTTTAATCTCAGAAATATTTTAAGCTTCCAAAGAAATGTAAACTAAACCAATTGATAATTCTGCCTAATTTCTATTGCTATCTGCTCATAACTAACTCATTCTTTTCGCTTGATCCCACAGCATCATCTGTCCCGAGGAGCCGTACGACAAGCGTGTGCCGAACATTTGGTCCATCATGTCCAAGGTGCGACTGGAGGCTTTCCTCTGGGGAGCGGGCACAGCGCTCGGCGAGCTGCCGCCATACTTTATGGCCAAGGCGGCGCGGCTCTCTGGCTACGATCCCGAGGATGCCGAGGAGCTGGCCGAGTTCGAGGCCCTGAACGCGAAGCGTCACCAAAAGAACCTCAGTTTGATGGACAAGGGCAAGCTGTTCATGGAGCGCGTGGTGGAGCGTGTCGGATTCTTTGGCATCCTGGCCTGTGCAAGCGTGAGTGGTGAAAATACATTCCACTTTTAACCAAGTGCAGTGATGACTTAGCAGGATTTCTGTCTATATTAATATAAATATTTCTTTCAATACTTTCAAACGTTCTTGAATCAGAATAATTGCTTAACTTAACTGAAACATACGAAGTATATACTTAAATTTAGAGTTTTGTTCTTTAAAAAATTGATTTATAATATTGTTAAAATATTTTTAGAGCAGAAACATGCAAATATTAAAGATATAAATAATACTTTCAATAGTAAATAACGTCCTTAAATGATTGAGAATTTATCACTTTTTACGCAACGATCAGAATAATTGCTTTCCTTATTAAAAGACATACAAAATATCTATTAAAATCTAGAGTTTGGTTTATTCAATAAATGATTTATAATATTTTTAAAAATATTTATAGATAGAGAACATGCTAAGATAATAGATAACACTTTTCTCGTCTTTTTAATTAGTGATATTGATATATGATATATGATATTATGCGATTGTTTAATTAACAACTGTGTCCATTCCCTTGCAGATTCCCAATCCCCTGTTCGATCTGGCTGGCATAACCTGCGGCCACTTCCTGGTGCCATTCTGGACCTTCTTCGGAGCCACGCTGATTGGCAAGGCGGTGATCAAGATGCACATCCAGAAGATCTTCGTGATCATCGCCTTCAACGAGACGCTGATCGAGCGGGCCGTCGATCTGTTGGCCTCGCTGCCAGTGCTCGGTCACAAGCTGCAGGAGCCGTTCAAGTCCTTCCTGAAGAATCAGAAGCAGCGGCTGCATCGCCAGCAGCGTGGAGCGGCCGGTTCGGCAGCCGGAGCGGGAGATTCGGGCAATCTGCTGTCGCGAATCTTCGAGACGTTCGTCATCGGCATGGTGTGCTACTTTGTGGTGTCCATCGTGAACTCCCTGGCCCAGAGTTACCACAAGCGGCTGCACAAAAAGCCGGCACCGGGAGCGACTGGAGCTGCGGCCACGCCCACACGACTGGCAGCGACGGCGAGCAAGAAGGCGGGAAAGCAGAAAGCTTTACGGGACTAGAGAGTGTTTTCTGTTGATCATTTCCCCCCCCTGAAGAAACCCACATTCATGTCCCCGTTTAAATTATTGTATTTTGTTTATTGCGGCTTTCGCTCTTAGTCAAATTATAAGCTGTATGTGGAGGAGACGGCCGTAGGAAGCCAGAGGAATTTACCTTGTAGACTAGATTAGGAGAAACAACAACAAACAAATGTAAAGCGAGTAGCAACGCGCAGCCACCACAATAGCCAGAGCAGAATATATATATTTTAGTAATGTACGAGAGGGGAAAACCTTAGCAATTTTCTGTGTGAGAATCGTATCGTTTTGCTGTCTCGAAAGCGAAAGCGAGCGAGACGCAGCTAGTCGTCGCGCCTAATGAAAAGCAAATTGTGCAAAAGTTGTGCGAAAAGACAAACAAAAGCCAGAGCAAACAGAGAGAGAGCCCAAAATAAAATGTAGCCGGGAGGAAAGATTTAAAAAGTGCTGAAAAATAAATGAAATATGGATATACAAATTAAAGCCGGACGTATGCCTCAATTTAGTTGGGATTTCGGTGGGCAAACATGATTACTCCAAGCATAAGCCTGGCTTAATTAAAAATTAAATGCTGAAAAATAATAAACGATATATGGATACAGAGATAGCAGCCCACACATGTATGTGCGTATCAGTTTACCAGGAACTGAGGTGGTTTAGCTGGAAAGTCAGTGGATTAACACGATTTCCGGTTGAACCCAATAATTAAAAAAATAAAAAATTAACTGAAAATACGCGTGGGTGGAAAAAAAAAGGAAATAACTAAGTGCAAATTAATAAATAAAATATGGATATACAAAACTGAAGCATTTTTATATTTAAAGAAAGAAAAAAGACGAGTAAGTTTTTGTTATCTTTTGGAATACTAAATCAGATTAAAGGAATTGGATTTAAAAATATTAAAATTAAAAGAAATTAGAATATAATAAACAAGAGACTATCAAATACCCGTTACTTAGCTAAAACAAGCAGTGGCAAGCAGGACAATGCAAGCAGTCGCTAGAAAGTGGCACCAATTTAATATATGCTTTTTGCTCATAACTTTTTAATGAGTTTATTGATCTAAAAAATTTCTTCTACATTTTGGTAGGTATTAATAAAACAAACAAAATTGCATTTATATATAATTTTGCATTTTTATATAAAAATCCAACAATTTTTAGTTGACATTTTGAGTACTTTTGAAGTAGCTTTCAAGACTGCGAAACGGATGTGCTGAGTAAGTAAAGACAGAAGAAGGCCCAGATAATACCAGTTAACAGCGATGGGAATAAAGGCTAAAAGATAAAGATAATACTCGTTAAATGGTTGGGCAAGTCGGTCCCCAGTTGGTTAAACAGCGAAATCCGTTGATTGCCTGGGGATACGCAGATACGCAAGAAAATCCGTTATCAACAGTTGGCTAACAGCTCGAAATCAAGCTGGCACTCATTAAGCCAAATAGCTGCTGGCCCATGGCTACGGCCCTATTGTTTCCCTCTCTCTCTCTCTCTCTCTCTCCCTCACTCTTTACTCAGTATCCGGCTCGAAGGACAATTGCCGCTGCTGGCATGTAAGTGGGCTGTGGGAAGGGGAAGGGGGGGGGGGGGGTTGATGATGCGGACGCGCTTTGAATGCCTAATCCTGTCAACAGTTACAGCTAACGAAAACAACAACAACAGCGACGACGACGGGCAGGAAGGCAAACAGCGATGACAACTGCCAGCGGCGAAAGGCGTCACACAGTGTCAACACTACACAACACAACACAACACAACACACACTCTCGCTTGAGCGGACAGGACGAAACAGGACGAGACGTGCGAAATGTCAGCCGAACAGGACTGTGCACGTACGTTAAATATTTTCATTTAGCTGTCAGCATTTATTTAAAATGGACACACACAGCGAGAGCAAAAGGGGTGATACCCTGTGCCCCTGTACAGTGGACACCGAGTAGTTTTTTGGCCGCATAAATTCCACTCGACTGCGTAGGCAGGTGGGCGTGGCACCCACAGACAGATAGACAGACAGACGGACACAGGGAGTCGCAGGACATGTACGTGCGTGGCCTTTGACATCCACACCTCACCAAAGCCTTCGTTTTGGGTCATAAAACTTTCGCCATCCTTCCCGTTAAAAGTCCTTCTCAAAAAAGAAAAGGGGACCTTGGACCCTAGAATCTTTGCAGAATTCTACCTCCGGCAGGGAGGACATTCTGTGTGCCTAGAACTCTGGTTCCAGTATCCTTCGTTTCATGGCATTCTGCACTCTTTGGGGTTCTTCCCTAACAAAAGCCCCACCGCGAAAGTATGCAATACAATTATGTTGCGAGGAAGCGAGACAGACTGGTGAAAGCCTGCGAGAGCGAGCGAGTAAGAGCGTCGGAGAGCCTGTCTCAGGTGCTGATCCCTTGGCTACTTTCAAGCCAAAATTTTAAGCTTTTTTTGTCAGTAAGGTAATTTTGTAGCTAGGGGAAATCTAAAATGAAAGAACTCTAAAATAATGAGTTAAATGAGTGGGAGAGAGATGGAGATAGGCAAGCAGCAAAGCAAGCAGTCGCTTGAAGTGGCGCCATCTACCGGAAAGTACATTATTTTCCCATAACTTTTTAACGATTTAAAACATGGATTATACATTTCGGTGGGTAAGTATTAATTAATCAAAAATAATTGCATTTACAATTTTACAAGTGCCTGGATTTTTTTTAAATATAAAGATTGTGTATTTAGTTGGTTGGGCTTTCAAAAAAAAATCTTATTGTAGGTACATGTTGAGCATTTAAAAGTCAGAAAATTAGAAATAATAACAAAAAAAACCTTAAAAAGTGTTGTGATGTGTTCAAAATTAGTTCTAAGATTAAATATAAATGTACTCAGTATTTCAAAATAAACCCATAAAGCTTATGAACTAAAATTATATTGGTTTTATATTTTTTGGTTATAATATTTGTGGAATATTAATATTTCGTGGAAGAGGTAATCTTATTATTATAATAGAAACTACAAAAATTGACAACACCATCTGTGTGCGTTTTAGAAGGCTTGGGGCCGCGAGCTTTGCTTTCGGCCGCGCGTGCAAATATGACAAAGCTCCAGCCCAACCCAGCCCCTCCCCCGCCATTGCCTTGGTTCCCGGCACTTTGGTATCTTCCTGCGCGTGGCCATATGGTCGCTAGCCGACTCCACTGTGCAACAGGCGTGACGAGGGGAGCAGCGGAGGCAGTCAAGGCGATAGTTTTTAGGGATGGACCCACTTGGATCCTTATGAACCTATCGATCAACTCAAGTTTGGTAAAAACCTTGAAATGGGGTTTTATTTAGTAGCTCTTCCTGAGTTTATGGCCATAAAACTCCATAATGCATATAAACAAGTTTAAAAAATCCATCTTAAATTCGAATTTTTAATTTTTTTTTATTTTTATTCAGTTTTAACTGTTTTTTTTACGTAAATCGCCTTTAAAATATAATAACCAATTTAGAGAATGGCGAAAGTAGCTACTGTGGCCACTCTTTCCCAAATTATCTCGTTAATTTTATATATTATGATATATATCATTTAAAAAACTAATAATAATATAATAATAAAAATTTTTAAAGAATTACAGGACATACTGAATGCATTTTGTTCCCTTCAAATATAAATATATCTTCTCTCTCCAAAAATTTCATTGACCTCCAAGAAGTATGCTATGAAAATCCATTTTCGGGTATCCTGTGAAATAAAGATGGCTGTTTTTTCGTTCGATCACGCATCCTTTTGCGATAGTCTCCGTGCCGTCGGAAGTGCCACCTCTGGCGGCTGCGATAACGGTTCTTCACTCGTTCCTTTCAGCCGCGTTGCGTTGCGTTGCGTCAGTCGTCAGTCGCACACCAGCTGCCCGCGCACTCGGACGTGTTTTCGCATCCGCATCCGTTTCGCATCTCGCCTCGCATCCTCGCAGCTGCGTGCCGCCAAAGCGAAAAGAGCCAAAGCCAAAACAGGCCCAGGCCGAAAACGGACTGCAGTTTCAGCGGGCTGAAGAGAGGCTCGGCCCCAGGCGAATATAATGTGACAGGACACGATGGACTTCCAGAATCGCAACAATACGGCCAACAAGTTTGTCTGCCCCAGCGACAGGCAACTGGCCCTGCGTGCCAAGTAAGTACGCTGCATTTCGCATTTCAGTAACGGTGTGTGTATAGTGCATACAGTGTAAACAGTGCATAAGGCACCGTTATCCTCGAAACTCGAAAATGGCATTGAAATGCAACAATTGGCTCTCTCGATTGAGTGCGTCACAGCAGCTGCAATGATAACGGTTGCTTTTTTTTTCTCCTTTTTCTTTCTGTGTCTGTGTGCTGAAACAAAAAAACAAAAACAACCAGCGACAATGTGACAAAAGCTTTAGTCATAATTTAATTAACTCTGACTTTGTGTGCGTGTGGTTGCGGCTGATTAGCCGAAAGCCTAATCAAATCAAATACATGTGCGCACTCACACAGTGAAGAGGAGTGTATGTACAGTATACACACGTACATATATACACCGAACCAAAAATGATCATAGAAAATAAACTGTTCTCACTAGAATTTTAAACTATTGAGTTTCAAAAATATCCTAATAAGATGAATATTAGAGTTATAAGTGTTATAATTGCTAAAAAAAAAACTTTTGGTATGGAATTTAGTAAATTTACATTACAAAATATAAACTTTATAATATTTGGTATAAATAGAACACCACAGAGTTTGGATATAATATTATTTAGTATATTTTTAATACAATACAATGAGATGGGTATAACATTAAAACTGGTTTGGCATAGAATTTACATTACAAAGTATAAATTTTACAATATTTGGTATTAAATTGATACCACAGAGTTTAGATATAATATTAATTAGTATTATTTCAATATCACACTTCAATACTAGATTTAGTATATTTTAGTAAATGCTTTTTCTTGGTGTGCGGAAGTTTAAAAAAACCATTTCGTAATAAATAATGGGGGTTATCCTAAATTAAAAGTGAGTTATTTATTTTTAAGAGTTAAACTGTGTTTTTTTTTTTTTGGGTGTAATGATATATGATATGGAGTGTCCCTGAGCTGTCAAGTGTGTTGTTGTTGTTGTTCTTGTGCTGAGAGCTGTGTGCTGTGTTCAAGGAAAGCCGCGTGTGGTGACCATGTGCCTTTTGCGCCAACTCTCTAATCATAATTGTTGCATGCTGACAGATTAATTAAATTTTAATAACGCTCAATTCTTTACGACACTCGCCCGTCGCACCCAGAGTTTTATTTTTATGGCCCCTCGCCGAGGCTTTCATTTATTTATTGCAATTGACGGAGAGCTCAAAAAAAAACGCTGGGCCATTTACATGATTTGCGAAACAGCCGAAAAAAAAATCCACCAATCCACAAAACGAAATGGAACCATTTGCCCGGGTGTATCCCATATATCCCCCTGTTTATCCCCAACATATGCTCCGCGTAGCATACTGTTTGGGGCCAACCAACTCAACTCGACTCGAATCAATCCCAGCTGACTGTAAATGCGACTTGGGCGCATTAAAAATACAAAAAGCTGCACACAGACACGCACAGCGGGTTGTTTCTCGGTAGTTCTGCCTCTTCAGTGGGAGTGGGAGGGTGGGGGGGGGGGGGTGATGAGGGGGCGGAGGAGGTGAAGGTTGGCAGGTTTCAAGTGTGCAATTTACACTTCCGCTCGCCCGCTACATTGTAAGCACTCACGCTCCACGCACACAGACAACCAAATTAGGGTGGACCTGATTTAATTACTACCTCATAATGGTGGGAAACAACAAAAATACGAAGAAATCCAATTAGCAAAAAACTGACTCCATTTTAAAAGGTATTCATAAAAAGGATGTGAGTTGTTTGGATACATTTAATATTGCAAAGATCTACAAAAATCTCATTTAAAGTTTTTTAGGTTTCTTTTTGACCAAAAAAAAAATCTTAAATCATAAAAGTGAATGAGCAGGGAAAGAGTTTTTGTATTAAATCATTATAATCATATGTGCAACACTGCGTATGAGTAATAGTAATAGTAATGGTAGCAAACTATAAAAATAAGAAGAAATGAGCAACAACTTACTGCATTTAAATAGGATTCCTTATAAAGAATATTGGTAGCTCATAAATTTTTTGACTATATATAATATTACAATGTTCTGATCTACACTTTTTTATGTAAGTTATTTTAATGTTTAGTTTTTACCTAAAAAAATCGAAAATTAAAGAAATAAAAAAAATTAATAATAATAATAGTCTTACCGAGAGTGCTTAAATTGTGTAAAATTAGAGATATAATATTCCGTAGTGATATTAGTAATTCTTTATTAAATAATTTAAAGCATAAGTGCAACACTGCGTATTAGTAATATTAAATTTTAGGGGTACCTATTTAAAATTTGTTAACTTTAAAGGTTGTGTTAGTATATTATTATAATATTTATAATATTTCTTAGTGATATACATTTTAGTAATTATTATTTAAATAATTTTAAGCATAAGTGCAACACGGCGTATTAGTAATATTGTATTTGGGTCTGCATATTTTGAATTTGTTAACCTCAAAGGTAGTGTTAGTACAGCCAAGGTCCACCCTAACGCACAGCAGCATAGAAACAAAGAGCTTTTGACTTTGGCAGCGAGTGAGGAGGGATTGCAGGGAGTTCAGGGTGGACCTGGTTCGGTGTAGCTGGGAGGGAGTCTGAGCACCGAGCGCCGAGCACCGAACACTGGGCTCGTGGCATTGGCTCCGTACTTGAAATTCAAATTACAGCTCAAGGGAGTCGCAGTCTCGCAGTGCCCCCAACCACAGAGAGCCAGGGAAGTGAAAGAAGTGAAAGGAGAAAGGAGCTAAAAAGGCGAGTGGAGAATTAACGTGAAACTCAAATCGCGGCCACATGCCAGACGCTTCGCCAGTGCGTTTGGCATGCTTAACTATGCAAATGAGACGATCTCCGCCAGGCCACCAAATCTGGCGGCAAGCACTTTGACTTTGACTTTTATTAAATTTAGCTCAGGCCGCAAAGTAACACAGGCGACATTTATTCGGAAATCATTCCTAAAAAAATGGAGTGGGGGATGTCAGAAAAAAAGGGGAACTAGAACTCACATAATGGCGGTTAAAATTCCAAGAAAAAAAGTTGTACTTTCACTCGGGAACATAATAAAGCTACCAGAGCATTGAATTTGAATCGGAAGCAACACAAAGCTCTCTTTTAAAAGGAAATCGAGCTTCACGTTTTGCTCTTTTTTCCTTAGTTTCACTTCGTCCTCGAACTGAAGGAGCCCAAGTACAATTGTGAATTGAGTTAAATTGAGGCTTCTCATTGTTAAGACCTGACTTTTAGGTTTGCTCTGGCGAGGGAACTTTTCAATTAAGCATTTTGCGCAAAGTTTCAGGACTTAAAAGAGTTCCGGAACTTGGTGGAAACGTGACATAAATGTAAATGTTTCTATTCACTATACTCAATACTAAGCAAAATACTAACTTTTTCATTCATTATCCTTAATTAGAAATTACTTATAAATGAGGAGAAATATTCACTTTTAGTAGACATTTAAAAAAAAAGTGAGAGAACGGCTCTGTTATCAAATACCGGTTACTCAGCTAAAGCGAGCAGTTTTAAGCAGTGCAAACCAAGCAGTCGCTTAAAAGTGCCGCCATCTACCGGAGATTTTATTATTTGCTTTTTGCTCTTAACTTTTTACTGAGTGGTCTGATTTAAAAAAATTCTTCTACACTTAGACAGGTATTAATAAATTTTCTCCGTGTACAAATGAAATATTTTATTTTAAATATTTTAAACTAATTGGAGAATCTTTAGGATATTTTTGACTTACAAAAATTCAAAAAAAAAAAACCGTAACTCCCTTTTTTCTTTATAAATATTGCCATGTAACTTCCTCCTTATTAATACCCCAAAATAAAGTAATTTCACGGTGAATTTCGTCTTTGACAAGGAATTCAGCGCTTATCCTTTGATGGATTACATTTCATATAAGCCACCAATTGCCTTCGTCATTGTTTCTTTTTTTCGGACAGAAGTTCATGGTCGACTTTGGTAAGTGAGTTTGGGCGATTGCACACGAGCACAGTATGAGACAATCTGATTTTTTATAACAATAAACTCCGGCCTAACCATCAATTTGGGGGGCTCAGCTGGCAGGACAGGACTTCCATTCCCGTTTCTGTCCCCGGGACATGGGTTAAATGTCACTCAAGTGCCTCGATCGGGACGAACTTTGAGTGCCCGGAGTGCGGCTACCCATTTATTTGCTTGTTCGGGGAAAACCTCGTTGCCACAGAGGCAAATGTTGATAGAGCACTAACCGAATTTGTAATTTAATTATTATGTTAAGGAACCTGCAAGGGCATTTAGGCCAACGCCCAACCGCCCAAAAAACAACGTGAAGCCAACTCACATGGCCACACAATCAGATATACGTATGTATGTACGTGTGTATATTCACCCGGGAAGTCAATAAACCCGACGTGAAGGCAACACGCACCCACTCGAAAACGAAGCTTAAGCATAGCACGCCGAAACGGAACAATCAGGAGCAATGCAAATGAGCCAGCTAACCAGCTGGGGGTTAACAACTCGCCATTTTCCATACAAATTCAGTTTCCATACGCATTCGAGAGCCAAAGAAATCGCTGGGGTTTTAAAATCAGTTAAAAAGGGCGCCTAAAAGTATGCAATTATATATTTTAATTTCGATTCCTGCATACTTTTACTCAGCTTCTTAAGTGGTTAATGTATTTTTTTTGGTAAAAAAAAAGTGATTTTTGAATATTTTCGTATATTATTTATAACCATTTAGTTCTCAGAAATCGACAGAGTTTTAAATTCAGTTAGAAAGCGCGCTTAAAAGTATGCAACTATATATTTTTATTCCGATTCTTGGTTTTACTACATACTTTTGGACACCTTTATAAGTGCTTTATGTATTTTACAGTAAAGAAGAAGTGATTTTTGAATATTTTCGTATTTAATTTATAAAAATTCAGTTCTCCTACGCATGCAAAAGCCACAGAAATCGCTAGGGTTTTAAAATCATTTAAAAAAAGCGTCTAAAAGTATGCAACTCTTCATTTCGGTTCCGATTTCTGGTTTCACTGTATACTTTAAGACACCTTTATAAATTTTGTATTGTATTTTATGTAATTTAAATTAAAAATTTTTTTTTTTAATTTTACAAAATGAAAACCATGTTTTTGTCTCTTTCAAACCGAAGTCGGATCTCCTCCGTTGCATGAGTAATGGGTGAAATGAACCGAGCACTTGGGACCCAACAGCATGAACGAGTTAATTAACTTTGAACCCGACATTTTTGGCCAAGTGGTTGGGCAACATGGAAACCGCATTAGGCGACCCACAACTAACGATGCTCATTAGGCAGCCACTCATCCCCAGTTCGACCATTTTTACACCTTTTACACATTTGCGTAAAAGGCGGCGCATTAATAATTTTCTCCCACAAAAAAATAACGATCGATGTCTAACGAAAATCCGCATGTAAAACGATCAAATCAATTGTGTTATAGCCGAAAATTTGGAATTGTGCTAGCAAATACTAAAAAATATATCTGAAAACTTCTAACAAAGTAAGAAGTGGTCATAAAAAGGCTTTTTAATCGGTGACCTATAGAGTTTAAAAACCATTAAAAACCATTTAATAATGGGCCTAGAAGTATGCTTTGGAAAATATAATGCTTTATTGTAGAATACTTTAAGATTAATTGAGATTTGAATCCTCCTTAAAAGGCTTCAATTTTTAAGGAGGACTCATATCATAACGGATTGAAAAGTATGCTGTGGAAGATATAATATTTATATAATATACCTTTTATACCGACATTTAGAAGCCTTTTAAAGAGGTTTCAAATCAGATGACATATTTTGATCATATTTTTACCATATTTTGACCATAATTTGACCATATTTTGACCATATTTTTAACATTATTCCATTTTCTTTCCCGTGCAGATTAAAAGCCGGCTGGAGCAGCTCAAAGACCAGCGAACCGCTGCGTCCGGAGGAGCAGGAGGCCATCATCTCGGTGATCCGGCGCAACGAGGAGATCGAGGTGGCCGAGCGGCAGCGCGTGGGTCGGCTGGTGGAGCGCGTCGAGAAGATCAAGCAGCATGCGGTGGAACGGGGGCCCAACTGCTGCCGCCTCTGCGGCGACACCTTCGGCATCCTGCGGCCGCAGCGCATCCTGTGCGAGGACTGCCGCCAGTCGGTGTGCGCCAAGTGCAGCGTGGACATCAACATCCGCTATCATACCAGCGAGCGCTCCCGCGAGATCTGGCTGTGCCGCATCTGCTCCGAGACGCGCGAGATGTGGAAGAAGTCGGGCGCCTGGTTCTTCAAGGGCCTGCCCAAGTACGATATGCCGCGCAGCGCCAGTGCCACGCCCATTCCCACCCCGTTACCCGGATCCATGGCAGGTGGGTGGGTGGTTCTCTCATAAGAAGGGAAGGGGATATTGTGAATGGTAGCGAAAGATAGCAGGCTAGGACGTGCTAGGAATTCAAACCCTTTGCCCTCATTCCTCAAAGTTGAGCTCCTTGGCCATTTCGGAGTCTTACGAAAGCCCTCAGCAATGCAAGGACCATAACATTAGTTTGCCAAATACAAATGTGGGGTGCCTCCCCACATAAGAAACTCTCATTTAACATCATTCCGTAGACTACATTTGCCTTAAACTTTATATGAAGTACATGCATAACATACACATTTCAGTCCACTTTAATTTATTTTGTAATATTTTTCTACTTACATTATATGTTGCCCATAGTCAAGGTCAAATATTACAAGGGATACATTCAGACAGGCGCTTTCAAGGTCGCGCGCATTAATTTTTAATCTCTCGAAAATTTAATTGAGCTTAAACTTTTCAATCGAAAGTAGGTACACTATACTTTTGATGTATACAAATATTTATTCATATGAAAATGGGTTCCATATATTTCTATAGCAAAAAATAAATCCCAAATCCCATCAAGTACACAAAATTTGTATTGGTAAAATGCTGAATGGAACCCAAAAAAATGGTTTTTAAAAAACAGCTAAACAATTGTTTTCGAATTTCGTTTCAGGAACATCATGAAATGTTTCCATACCCATAGTCCAATTCCAAAATAAATCGTTATAGACGCTTCTTTATGGTAACCATAATCAAGAGCTTCAACTGGATGGGTTCAAAACAAAATTCGAATAAGTGTAGTTCGTTTCAGAGTCATTTAACAAATTCCAACTCCAAAAAAATCGGTTCGACAAACAAACGACAATGAAATTAATCAAGACACACGAATTCTACTCGAATTCCCACTGATGTTTCTCCCATTCCAGCGCAAATTCATCAGTCGTCGATAGATATAAGCTTTCACCACTAATTACCTTCGACTTATCGACTTAACAACGACTATCGCTATTATCATCGTTCGCCCATCGCTATAATCGGGGTTCTGTCTAGTTTATCGCTTATCGAAAAGATCGCAGTTTGTGAATCGGATTCTGATAGAGCCATTAAGGCGGTTTCAGATCAGTTTTAGGTGCATTTCGATTACTACCCGATACCGATACAGCGCAGTCATAATCGGAAATTCGACACCGTACGACTATCGCTACTATCGCTTGAAGCAGAGAATCGGAATTGCACCTGTCTTGTAAAGGTATTGCTTCAAATCCAAATCCCAAAACCAATTCTATTCAGAGCACTTGCCTATCGGGAAAATCGATAACCCAACGTTTGAGGTCTATCGCATTAATCGCTGTATTTGTGTCATCTCTGTCATCGCAGGAGACACGCGGGCCGTTCAAAGCTGCCATGCAACACCGACGCGTCCAGCGCGTGTGAAGAAGCTAACGATCCGGGTGAACGACAGCAGCTCCAGCAGTAGCGGCCACTCGGAGCCGGAGGACGAGGTGGACGCCGGCATCGGAGGCGTTGGTGGAGGTGGCGTTGGCGGCGGCGGCAGCTTGCCCAAGGGCATCTCCTCGAATCGACTGCAGCGGGAGGATAGCTTTCGGCTGAGGGCCTACGGCTCCATACGCAGCTTCATCGATGGCGGCGAACGGAAGTTGTCCAACTCCTTCTTCTTTGGCCGCCAGCAGAGCCAACGGCCGTCGGAGTGCCCCGACTACGACAGCGTCAGCATGTCGAAGCTGCGACGCGAGAGCAGCTTCCTGCGTCGCGGCTCCGTCAGCTCCTCCTGGTCGATCAGCGATAGCTCCGGTTCCGGATCTAACAACTCCGGTAACTCTCAATCCCAATCGCAGTCGCAATCGCAGTTCCAGCAGCAGCAGCAGCAGCAGCAACATCAGCAGCTGCACTGCCGGGATCCGCTGCTCGGCTGGCTGGAGATCGCCATCAGCTATCGGGAGGCCTTCCACAGCCTTGACTGCACCATGGTGCGGGCCCGGGATCTGCCGGCCATGGACGCCGCCGGCCTGGCGGACCCGTACTGCAAGCTCAACATCATCACGCCGGAGGCGCACACCAAGTACACGCGCTGGCAGCGCACAAAGACGGTGCACAAGACGCGCAATCCGGAGTTCAACGAAACGCTGCAGTTTGTCGGCGTGGAGCCCGAGGAGCTGGGCAACTCGCTGCTCTATGTGGCCCTCTTTGACGACGACAAGTACGGCCACGACTTCCTCGGCGCGGCCAAGATCTGCCTTTCCACGGTGAGTTCTAGGGGTTCGAGGTGCACTGGCCAAAAAATTGAATTTAGAATGTGGAACAATCACAAAATGGTATAGGAACGCCTTAACTACAATAATAATGTAAATATAATTTGTTAACACAAAAAGAAAATGAAGAAATCGCCTCGGTTAAACGCAGGAATTTTAAAATCTCTTATAAAAGTGCATAAAAGTATGCTGTAAAAAATGTAACTGCTTTGCAAAAGCCTTTCAGACTTGAAATAAACACCACTGCATACTTTTAAGCACCTTTATAAGAGATTTAAAAATATGTATAGCCATTTTTTCTCACTGTGCAGAGCTTTGCAAGCGTTAGGAAGCGTAATTGGTTCTAAAGCCCCGCTGCATATCCTGGCTACCAACTGAATTTATGCACAAACGTTCTGGCACAAAGGAATTCGGTTAATTGTGTAAAGCTAAGTACTTTCCTCCGCCTTTCAACTTTCAACGCTGGTTGCAACAGCAAAGTAGTAATTGGTTTTGAAAATATTTAAACTAGCAACGGAAGAAGGTAGGATGCAGTGGATAAAAGGGTAAAGGGCGCTATAAAGTGTATTATGTGCGAAGGATGTGCATTTTGGGAAGTTAATAATAATCGGGTTTTAGAAGAAAACATTTAAAGATGTTAAAAAATATAAATTCGGAGTGAAACCACTGATTTTCGGATTTAAAAGATAGTGTTGCCTACTTTTAAATGCCTTCGTAGGTGATTTCTGTGCTCTATGGAAAGTTAATAATAATCTGATTCTTTAAAAAAGACTTAAGATGTTAAAAAGAATGCAGTGTACATAAAGTCTTCGGCTGTCGGAATAAATCCACTGTTATTCGGATTTAAAATATATTGTTGCATACTTTTAGACGTCTTTATATGTGATTAATGTGCACTATGAAAAGTTTATAATAATCTGATTCTTTAAAAAAGACTTTTAAGATGTTAAAAAGAATGCAGTGCACAAAAAAACTTTGGTTTTCGAAATAAATCCATTGTTTTTCGGAATTAAAATATGTAAATTGTTGCTACATTTAGACATCTTAATAGGTAATTTCTGTGTACTACGGAAAGTTAATCATAATCTAGTTTTAGAAAAAAGATACTTAAAGGTTGTTTAAAAGAATGCAGTAAACAAAAACTCTTAAGATTTCGGAATTAATACACTGTTTTTCGGATTTAAAATATATTATTGCCTACTTTTAGACACCTTTATAGCTGTAAGATACTTAACCGAGTGTCAAACTGATTCGAATTCCCAATCGATTCCCTTTTTTAGGTGCACAGCACATCGCAGTACCGTATTTCGGTGCCCCTGGGCGTGGAGGATCAGTACAGCAATGCGGCGGAGATGGCACAGAATTGGCCCAACGGCAAGATGCTGCTATCGCTGTGCTACAACACCAAGCGGCGGGCGCTGGTGGTGAACGTGAAGCAGTGCATCAATCTGATGGCCATGGACAACAACGGCAGCTCCGATCCCTTCGTCAAGATGTGAGTTGGTTGGTCTGATTACCTAAATAAACCCTCCTAATCAACCCTCTTATCCCATCGAACGACAGCCAACTGAAACCGGATGCGCACAAGAACAAGAAGCACAAGACCAGCGTCAAGTGGCGCACGCTCAATCCCATCTACAACGAGGAGTTCTACTTTGAGGCCAGTCCCCACGATCTCAACAAGGAGATGCTCATCCTGACCGTCTGGGACAAGGATCTGGGCAAGAGCAACGACTTCCTCGGCAGCCTGCAGCTGGGCGCCCAGAGCAAGGGCGACCGCCTGCAGCAGTGGCTCGACTGCATCCGATTGCCAGATCATTTCCACGAAAAGTGGCATTGCCTCGCCCCCGACAATCCCGCCCACTGAGAGCAGACCCATCCGATCCGATCCGAACCCAACGTCGCGTTCCAAAGTCCCCCCATCCGATCGATTCGAGCTTATCTGAACCGATATGGGTGTTGTTTTCCTGTAAGAAACATTTTCACGAACTGATTTCTCAGCAAAGGTTACGAATCGAAAGTTCTATCTACCTATTTGAAATAAATCTATAATAGTTTTGGAAATATAGTTACTTTATACACACAAATACCTTCGAATGCAAATTAACCATAAAGTTTTGTAATTAGATTTTTTAGATTTTTTACTTATAACTTTAATAACTTTAAATAATAGCACCGATAGTTTTCCCTTATAAAAGTTATGACGCATTTTAGTGATTGGAATTTATTAGAAAATGGAGCGATATAACTAAGCTGAGAAATCAGATCGCGAAAATAACTCTTTAGCTCCAAATATACACATATATATTAACATATACATACATATATATATTATATACATATATTTTTGATAAGCCTGAGTGGGTGTGCGTAAGCGAGAACAAGCTTGAGAGCGAGATAGCGCTAGGAATGTTGTGTGTGTTTGAGTGACTGCTTTCCAAAAATCTCGTACTTAACCCCAATTTTCTATGTCTATACTTTGGCTCTTAACGGCATTTTTGTACACTGTATATAGCTTGTTTAAGTGTCCTTACCAAGGGTTAACCAACATCAAAATCTTTTCGATTCATTGCTAAATTCAATCTATAATCAAACGTATACTTATGTACTTCAATATATCGAAATATATATAAATCTATATTCTCAAAAAAAACCCTTAGTGCTTTATTGTTAGGTGGTATACTCAGAAATAAACCCTGAATGGATATTCTTAAAAATCTCAAATTAAAGGGTTGATCGTGGATACAAACAAAAAACAGCTAACATTTTTATACTCTTGCAGATGGTATAATGATTAGAGTCGGAAGAATAAATTGATTTAGCAAACAAATCAGTTTTTTTCGCCTCAAACATCAGTATTTTGGCCACAGAAAAAGTAGTGGACCAAATGGGGAATGGCATACCTTTCTGAACTCGTAGTTAAATTATCTAAAACTTGGCAAAAACTTTTCAAAAAAAATCACTTTTTTTCCCATAAAACTTCACTATTTTCGCCACAGAAACGGAAATAATGGCTCAAATGGGGAATGAGATACCTTCCTGAACTCGTAGTTTAATTATCTAAAACTTGGCATTTAAATTAAGACAATTTAGATTTTTTTATTTTTTTTCAAAAACTTGCGACCCAACCCCTTAAATAATTGATTTACCAAAAAAATCGGTTTTTTTCGCCTCAGACTTCCGTATTTTGGCCACAGAAAAAAAAGTAGTGGCCCAAATGGGGAATGAGATACCTTCCTGAACTCGTAGTTTATTTATCTAAAACTTGGCATTTAAATTAAGACAATTTAGAATTTTAAATTTTTTTTCAAAAAAATGTGATTCAACCCCTTAAAAAATTTATTTACCAAAAAAATCGGGTTTTTTCGCCTGAGACTTCCGTATTTTGGCCACAGAAAAAAAAGTAGTGGCCCAAATGGGGATTGAGATACCTTCCTGAACTCGTAGTTTAATTATCTAAAACTTGGCATTTAAATTAAGACAATTTAGATTTTTTGATTTTTTTTCAAAAAATTGCGACCCAACCCCTTAAAAAATTGATTTACCAAAAAAATCGGTTTTTTTCGCCTCAGACTTCCGTATTTTGGCCACAGAAAAAAAAGTAGTGGCCCAAATCGGTTTTTTTCGCCTCAGACTTCCGTATTTTGGCCACAGAATAAAAAGTAGTGGCCCAAATGGGGAATGAGATACCTTCCTGAACTCGTAGTTTAATTATCTAAAACATGGCATTTAAATTAAAACAATTTAGAATTTTAAATTTTTTTTCAAAAAATTGTGACCCAACCCCTTAAAAAATTGATTTACCAAAAAAATCGGGTTTTTTCGCCTCAGACTTCCGTATTTTGGCCACAGAAAAAAAAGTAGTGGCCCAAATGGGGAATGAGATACCTTCCTGAACTCGTAGTTTAATTATCTAAAACTTGGCATTTAAATTAAGAAAATTTAGAATTTTTGATTTTTTTTCAAAAAATTGCGACCCAACCCCTTAAAAAATTGATTTACCAAAAAATCGGTTTTTTTCGCCTCGAACTTCCGTATTTTGGCCACAGAAAAAAAAGTTGTGGCCCAAATGGGGAATGAGATACCTTCCTGAACTCGTAGTTTAATTATCTAAAACTTGGCATTTAAATTAAGAAAATTTAGAATTTTTGATTTTTTTTCAAAAAATTGCGACCCAACCCCTTAAAAAATTGATTTACCAAAAAATCGGTTTTTTTCGCCTCAGACTTCCGTATTTTGGCCACAGAAAAAAAAGTTGTGGCCCAAATGGGGAATGAGATACCTTCCTGAACTCGTAGTTTAATTATCTAAAACATGGCATTTAAATTAAAACAATTTAGAATTTTAAATTTTTTTTCAAAAAATTGTGACCCAACCCCTTAAAAAATTGATTTACCAAAAAAATCGGTTTTTTTCGCCTCAGACTTCCGTATTTTGGCCACAGAAAAAAAAGTAGTGGCCCAAATGGGGAATGAGATACCTTCCTGAACTCGTAGTTTAATTATCTAAAACTTGGCGTTTAAATTAAGAAAATTTAGAATTTTAAATTTTTTTTCAAAAAATTGTGACCCAACCCCTTAAAAAATTGATTTACCAAAAAAATCGGGTTTTTTCGCCTCAGATTTCCGTAATTTGGCCACAGAAAAAAAAGTAGTGGCCCAAATGGGGAATGAGATACCTTCCTGAACTCGTAGTTTAATTATCTAAAACTTGGCGTTTAAATTAAGAAAATTTAGAATATTAAATTTTTTTTCAAAAAATTGTGACCCAACCCCTTAAAAAATTGATTTACCAAAAAAATCGGTTTTTTTCGCCTCAGACTTCCGTATTTTGGCCACAGAAAAAAAAGTAGTGGCCCAAATGGGGAATGAGATACCTTCCTGAACTTGTAGTTTAATTATCTAAAACTTGGCGTTTAAATTAAGAAAATTTAGAATTTTAAATTTTTTTTCAAAAAATTGTGACCCAACCCCTTAAAAAATTGATTTACCAAAAAAATCGGTTTTTTTCGCCTCAGACTTCCGTAATTTGGCCACAGAAAAAAAAGTAGTGGCCCAAATGGGGAATGAGATACCTTCCTGAACTCGTAGTTTAATTATCTAAAACTTGGCGTTTAAATTAAGAAAATTTAGAATATTAAATTTTTTTTCAAAAAATTGTGACCCAACCCCTTAAAAAATTGATTTACCAAAAAAATCGGTTTTTTTCGCCTCAGAACTTCCGTATTTTGGCCACAGAAAAAAAAGTAGTGGCCCAAATGGGGAATGAGATACCTTCCTGAACTCGTAGTTTAATTATCTAAAACTTGGCATTTAAATTAAGACAATTTAGATTTTTTGATTTTTTTTCAAAAAATTGTGACCCAACCCCTTAAAAAATTGATTTACCAAAAAAATCGTTTTTTTTCGCCTTAGACTTCCGTATTTTGGCCACAGAATAAAAAGTAGTGGCCCAAATGGGGAATGAGATACCTTCCTGAACTCGTAGTTTAATTATCTAAAACTTGGCATTTAAATTAAGACAATTTAGATTTTTTGATTTTTTTTCAAAAAATTGTGACCCAACCCCTTAAAAAATTAATTTACCAAAAAAATCGGTTTTTTTCGCCTCAGACTTCCGTATTTTGGCCACAGAAATAAAAGTAGTGGCCCAAATGTCAAATGAGATACCTTCCTGAAATCGTAGTTTAATTATCTAAAACTTGGCATTTAAATTAAGACAATTTAGAATTTTACATTTTTTTTCAAAAAATTGCGACCCAACCCCTTAAAAAATTGATTTACCAAAAAAATCGGTTTTTTTCGCCTCAGACTTCCGTATTTTGGCCACAGAATAAAAAGTAGTGGCCCAAATGGGGAATGAGATACCTTCCTGAACTCGTAGTTTAATTATCTAAAACTTGGCGTTTAAATTAAGAAAATTTAGAATATTAAATTTTTTTTCAAAAAATTGTGACCCAACCCCTTAAAAAATTGATTTACCAAAAAAATCGGTTTTTTTCGCGTCAGACTTCCGTAATTTGGCCACAGAAAAAAAAGTAGTGGCCCAAATGGGGAATGAGATACCTTCCTGAACTCGTAGTTTAATTATCTAAAACTTGGCATTTAAAAAAAAAAAATTTAGATTTTTTGATTTTTTTTCAAAAAATTGCGACCCAACCCCTTAAAAAATTGATTTACCAAAAAAATCGGTTTTTTTCGCCTCAGACTTCCGTATTTTGGCCACAGAAAAAAAAGTAGTGGCCCAAATGGGGAATGAGATACCTTCCTGAACTCGTAGTTTAATTATCTAAAACTTGGCATTTAAATTAAGACAATTTAGATTTTTTGATTTTTTTTCAAAAAATTGTGACCCAACCCCTTAAAAAATTGATTTACCAAAAAAATCGGTTTTTTTCGCCTCAGACTTCCTTAATTTGGCCACAGAAAAAAAAGTAGTGGCCCAAATGGGGAATGAGATACCTTCCTGAACTCGTAGTTTAATTATCTAAAACTTGGCATTTAAAAAAAGAAAATTTAGATTTTTTGATTTTTTTTCAAAAAATTGCGACCCAACCCCTTAAAAAATTGATTTACCAAAAAAATCGGTTTTTTTCGCCTCAGACTTCCGTATTTTGGCCACAGAAAAAAAAGTAGTGGCCCAAATGGGGAATGAGATACCTTCCTGAACTCGTAGTTTAATTATCTAAAACTTGGCATTTAAATTAAGACAATTTAGAATTTTAAATTTTTTTTCAAAAAATTGTGACCCAACCCCTTAAAAAATTAATTTACCAAAAAAATCGGTTTTTTTCGCCTCAGACTTCCGTATTTTGGCCACAGAAATAAAAGTAGTGGCCCAAATGTCAAAGGAGATACCTTCATGAACTCGTAGTTTAATTATCTAAAACTTGGCATTTAAATTAAGACAATTTAGAATTTTAAATTTTTTTTCAAAAAATTGCGACCCAACCCTTAAAAAATTGATTTACCAAAAAAATCGGTTTTTTTCGCCTCAGAACTTCCGTATTTTGGCCACAGAAAAAAAAGTAGTGGCCCAAATGGGGAATGAGATACCTTCCTGAACTCGTAGTTTAATTATCTAAAACTTGGCGTTTAAATTAAGAAAATTTAGAATTTTAAATTTTTTTTCAAAAAATTGTGACCCAACCCCTTAAAAAATTGATTTACCAAAAAAATCGGTTTTTTTCGCCTCAGACTTCCGTATTTTGGCCACAGAAAAAAAGTAGTGGCCCAAATGGGGAAAGATACCTTCACTGATAAAAAAATGAAATAGTACATTTAAATATCCGCCTATTGAATCAAAAATCTCCGATTTCGTATTTAAATGTAATACAAAAAACATGGTAATAAATACGAAACATATTAAAATGCTTAGTTTAATATTAAAATATTTAAATCCAAGAAAGTCATATTAAATTTAAAAAAGGTTATATTTATATTAAAAAGTGTTATATTTATCGTTAATATTTTCAGAATTAAAAAAAAACTTATTCAAATTAAACATTTTGCATATTTAGATTGAAAACTTTAGCAATTTATCCGAAATATGAACACCTTTAATTTGAATATAAAACATTTTAGAATTGATTACTTGACAAAATGCCTTTTAATAAATTAAAGTAAGTTAAGTAAAATTTGCATTTGGAAGATGTTCCACTTTAAGTTGTAGAAAGTTTTAAATTTTCGCAAACGTGTTAACTTAACATTTAAGTTGAACTTATGCACACCCGCGAAACATGGTTCGATAGCCCAATTGGTAAGGCGTCTGCCTCTAACGCGGGATGACCCGGTTCGAAACCCAGCTGAAGCAGAGTAAGTAAAAAGTTTTTAAGATGCATATCTAACATTTCTATAACAATTTGAAAAACAATAATGTATTAAAAAAGTTGTTAGATTAATTAATAAAAAAGAAAAAAATAAGTTGTTTCCTAAGCGGGATTCGAACCTCATACCCCCGAGCACAAAATAGTATCAGAGCAATCAGCACACTTAGCCCCTGAGCCATGCCCATATTTTTTCTTTCGTGACAGAATGCTTACAATAGCATTCAAATCAATTTATTTGTATACTTAAAAGTAAATATTTCCATATTTAAATTTAATATTGAAAAAAAAGTTAATATGCACATATTTAAATTTAATAAAAACCGCAATGGATGAAAATCAAAGCGAAAAATATTTGGATTGAATATGAAATCTTTGGATTTACTACGTTTTTTTTATCAGTGTTCCTGAACTCGTAGTTTAATTATCTAAAACTTGGCATTTAAATTAAGACAATTTAGATTTTTTGATTTTTTTTCAAAAAATTGTGACCCAACCCCTTAAAAAATTGATTTACCAAAAAAATCGGTTTTTTTCGCCTCAGACTTCCGTATTTTGGCCACAGAATAAAAAGTAGTGGCCCAAATGGGGAATGAGATACCTTCCTGAACTCGTAGTTTAATTATCTAAAACTTGGCATTTAAATTAAGACAATTTAGAATTTTAAATTTTTTTTCAAAAAAATCGGTTTTTTTCGCCTCAGACTTCCGTATTTTGGCCACAGAAATAAAAGTAGTGGCCCAAATGTCAAATGAGATACCTTCCTGAAATCGTAGTTTAATTATCTAAAACTTGGCATTTAAATTAAGACAATTTAGAATTTTAAATTTTTTTTCAAAAAATTGCGACCCAACCCCTTAAAAAATTGATTTACCAAAAAAATCGGTTTTTTTCGCCTCAGACTTCCGTATTTTGGCCACAGAATAAAAAGTAGTGGTTCAAATGGGGAATGAGATACCTTCCTGAACTCGTAGTTATACCCGTTACTCGTAGAGTAAAAGGGTATATTAGATTCGTGCAAAAGTATGTAACAGGTAGAAGGAAGCGTTTCCGACCATATAAAGTATATATATTCTTGATCAGGATCACTAGCCGAGTCGATCTAGCCATGTCCGTCTGTCCGTCTGTCCGTCTGTCCGTCTGTCCGTCCGTCTGTCCGTCCGTCCGTCTGTATGAACGCTGAGATCTCGGAAACTATAAAAGCTAGAAGATTGAGATTTGGCATGCAGATTCTAGGGGTTAATACGCAGCGCAAGTTTTTCACGCCGATGTGCCACGCCCCCTCTAACGCCCACAAACCGCGAAAAACTGTGGACCCGTCTGTATGAACGCTGAGATCTCGGAAACTATAAAAGCTAGAAGATTGAGATTTGGCATGCAGATTCTAGGGGTTAATACGCAGGCAAGTTTTTCTCGCCGATGTGCCACGCCTCCTCTAACGCCCACAAACCGCTAAAAACCTTGGCACCCGTCTGTATGAACGCTGAGATTTCGGAAACTATAAAAGCTAGAAGATTGAGATTTGGCATGCAGATTCTAGGGGTTAATACGCAGCGCAAGTTTTTCACGCCGATATGCCACGCCCCCTCTAACGCCCACAAACCGCGAAAAACTGTGGCACCCACAGTTTTGAAGCTATATTAACGGGAAAAGCAATGTGTATTCGTTTCATCAATACATATTGATAGACCAAAGTTGGAAACCCCCCTCCCCCTAACGCCCACAAACCGCGAAAAGCTGTGGCACCCACAGTTTTGAAGCTATATTAACGGGAAAAGCAATGTGTATTCGTTTCATCAATACATATTGATAGACCAAAGTTGGAAACCCCCCTCCCCCCTAACGCCCACAAACCGCGAAAAGCTGTGGCGCCCATAGTTTTAAAGCTAGAGCAAAAGTCTAAACGCAATTTTGTTTGGGTTATTAACGCCTACCGAAATGTAGAAGAAATTTTTTTAATTTTTTGAAGCGGCTGCTTGGTTTGCCCTGCTTGAGACTGCTGACTTTAGCTGAGTAACGGGTATTTGATAGTCGAGGCACTCGACTATAGCGTTCCCTCTTGTTTAATTATCTAAAACTTGGCGTTTAAATTAAGAAAATTTAGAATATTAAATTTTTTTTCAAAAAATTGTGACCCAACCCCTTAAAAAATTGATTTACCAAAAAAATCGGTTTTTTTCGCCTCAGACTTCCGTAATTTGGCCACAGAAAAAAAAGTAGTGGCCCAAATGGGGAATGAGATACCTTCCTGAACTCGTAGTTTAATTATCTAAAACTTGGCATTTAAAAAAAGAAAATTTAGATTTTTTGATTTTTTTTCAAAAAATTGCGACCCAACCCCTTTAAAAATTGATTTACCAAAAAAATCGGTTTTTTTCGCCTCAGACTTCCGTAATTTGGCCACAGAAAAAAAAGTAGTGGCCCAAATGGGGAATGAGATACCTTCCTGAACTCGTAGTTTAATTATCTAAAACTTGGCATTTAAAAAAAAAAAATTTAGATTTTTAGATTTTTTTTTCAAAAAATTGCGACCCAACCCCTTAAAAAATTGATTTACCAAAAAAATCGGTTTTTTTCGCCTCAGAACTTCCGTATTTTGGCCACAGAAAAAAAAGTAGTGGCCCAAATGGGGAATGAGATACCTTCCTGAACTCGTAGTTTAATTATCTAAAACTTGGCATTTAAATTAAGACAATTTAGATTTTTTGATTTTTTTTCAAAAAATTGTGACCCAACCCCTTAAAAAATTGATTTACCAAAAAAATCGGTTTTTTTCGCCTCGGACTTCCGTATTTTGGCCACAGAATAAAAAGTAGTGGCCCAAATGGGGAATGAGATACCTTCCTGAACTCGTAGTTTAATTATCTAAAACTTGGCATTTAAATTAAGACAATTTAGAATTTTAAATTTTTTTTAAAAAAATTGTGACCCAACCCCTTAAAAAATTGATTTACCAAAAAAATCGGTTTTTTTCGCCTCAGACTTCCGTATTTTGGCCACAGAAAAAAAGTAGTGGCCCAAATGGGGAATGAGATACCTTCCTGAACTCGTAGTTTAATTATCTAAAACTTGGCGTTTAAATTAAGAAAATTTAGAATTTTAAATTTTTTTTCAAAAAATTGTGACCCAACCCCTTAAAAAATTGATTTACCAAAAAAATCGGGTTTTTTCGCCTCAGATTTCCGTAATTTGGCCACAGAAAAAAAAGTAGTGGCCCAAATGGGGAATGAGATACCTTCCTGAACTCGTAGTTTAATTATCTAAAACTTGGCGTTTAAATTAAGAAAATTTAGAATATTAAATTTTTTTTCAAAAAATTGTGACCCAACCCCTTAAAAAATTGATTTACCAAAAAAATCGGTTTTTTTCGCCTCAGACTTCCGTATTTTGGCCACAGAAAAAAAAGTAGTGGCCCAAATGGGGAATGAGATACCTTCCTGAACTTGTAGTTTAATTATCTAAAACTTGGCGTTTAAATTAAGAAAATTTAGAATTTTAAATTTTTTTTCAAAAAATTGTGACCCAACCCCTTAAAAAATTGATTTACCAAAAAAATCGGTTTTTTTCGCCTCGAACTTCCGTATTTTGGCCACAGAATAAAAAGTAGTGGCCCAAATGGGGAATGAGATACCTTCCTGAACTCGTAGTTTAATTATCTAAAACTTGGCATTTAAATTAAGACAATTTAGAATTTTAAATTTTTTTTCAAAAAATTGTGACCCAACCCCTTAAAAAATTGATTTACCAAAAAAATCGGTTTTTTTCGCCTCAGACTTCCGTATTTTGGCCACAGAAAAAAAAGTAGTGGCCCAAATGGGGAATGAGATACCTTCCTGAACTCGTAGTTTAATTATTTAAAACTTGGCATTTAAATTAAGACAATTTAGAATTTTAAATTTTTTTTCAAAAAATTGTGACCCAACCCCTTAAAAAATTAATTTACCAAAAAAATCGGTTTTTTTCGCCTCAGACTTCCGTATTTTGGCCACAGAAATAAAAGTAGTGGCCCAAATGTCAAATGAGATACCTTCCTGAAATCGTAGTTTAATTATCTAAAACTTGGCATTTAAATTAAGACAATTTAGAATTTTAAATTTTTTTTCAAAAAATTGCGACCCAACCCCTTAAAAAATTGATTTACCAAAAAAATCGGTTTTTTTCGCCTCAGACTTCCGTATTTTGGCCACAGAATAAAAAGTAGTGGTTCAAATGGGGAATGAGATACCTTCCTGAACTCGTAGTTTAATTATCTAAAACTTGGCGTTTAAATTAAGACAATTTAGAATATTAAATTTTTTTCAAAAAATTGTGACCCAACCCCTTAAAAAATTGATTTACCAAAAAAATCGGTTTTTTTCGCCTCAGACTTCCGTAATTTGGCCACAGAAAAAAAAAGTAGTGGCCCAAATGGGGAATGAGATACCTTCCTGAACTCGTAGTTTAATTATCTAAAACTTGGCATTAAAAAAAAAAAATTTAGATTTTTTGATTTTTTTTCAAAAAATTGCGACCCAACCCCTTAAAAAATTGATTTACCAAAAAAATCGGTTTTTTTCGCCTCAGACTTCCGTATTTTGGCCACAGAAAAAAAAGTAGTGGCCCAAATGGGGAATGAGATACCTTCCTGAACTCGTAGTTTAATTATCTAAAACTTGGCATTTAAATTAAGACAATTTAGATTTTTTGATTTTTTTTCAAAAAATTGTGACCCAACCCCTTAAAAAATTGATTTACCAAAAAAATCGGTTTTTTTCGCCTCGAACTTCCGTAATTTGGCCACAGAAAAAAAAGTAGTGGCCCAAATGGGGAATGAGATACCTTCCTGAACTCGTAGTTTAATTATCTAAAACTTGGCATTTAAATTAAGACAATTTAGATTTTTTGATTTTTTTTCAAAAAATTGTGACCCAACCCCTTAAAAAATTGATTTACCAAAAAAATCGGTTTTTTTCGCCTCAGACTTCCGTATTTTGGCCACAGAAAAAAAAGTAGTGGCCCAAATGGGGAAAGATACCTTCCTGAACTCGTAGTTTAATTATCTAAAACTTGGCATTTAAATTAAGACAATTTAGATTTTTTGATTTTTTTTCAAAAAATTGTGACCCAACCCTTAAAAAATTGATTTACCAAAAAAATCGGTTTTTTTCGCCTCAGACTTCCGTATTTTGGCCACAGAAAAAAAGTAGTGGCCCAAATGGGGAAAGATACCTTCCTGAACTCGTAGTTTAATTATCTAAAACTTGGCATTTAAATTAAGACAATTTAGATTTTTTGATTTTTTTTCAAAAAATTGTGACCCAACCCCTTAAAAAATTGATTTACCAAAAAAATCGGTTTTTTTCGCCTCAGACTTCCGTATTTTGGCCACAGAAAAAAAAGTAGTGGCCCAAATGGGGAAAGATACCTTCCTGAACTCGTAGTTTAATTATCTAAAACTTGGCATTTAAATTAAGACAATTTAGATTTTTTGATTTTTTTTCAAAAAATTGTGACCCAACCCCTTAAAAAATTGATTTACCAAAAAAATCGGTTTTTTTCGCCTCAAACTTCCGTATTTTGGCCACAGAAAAAAAAGTAGTGGCCCAAATGGGGAAAGATACCTTCCTGAACTCGTAGTTTAATTATCTAAAACTTGGCATTTAAATTAAGACAATTTAGATTTTTTGATTTTTTTTCAAAAAATTGTGACCCAACCCCTTAAAAAATTGATTTACCAAAAAAATCGGTTTTTTTCGCCTCAGAACTTCCGTATTTTGGCCACAGAATAAAAAGTAGTGGCCCAAATGGGGAATGAGATACCTTCCTGAACTCGTAGTTTAATTATCTAAAACTTGGCATTTAAATTAAGACAATTTAGAATTTTAAATTTTTTTTCAAAAAATTGTGACCCAACCCCTTAAAAAATTGATTTACCAAAAAAATCGGTTTTTTTCGCCTCGAGACTTCCGTATTTTGGCCACAGAAAAAAAAGTAGTGGCCCAAATGGGGAATGAGATACCTTCCTGAACTCGTAGTTTAATTATTTAAAACTTGGCATTTAAATTAAGACAATTTAGAATTTTAAATTTTTTTTCAAAAAATTGTGACCCAACCCCTTAAAAAATTAATTTACCAAAAAAATCGGTTTTTTTCGCCTCAGACTTCCGTATTTTGGCCACAGAAATAAAAGTAGTGGCCCAAATGTCAAATGAGATACCTTCCTGAAATCGTAGTTTAATTATCTAAAACTTGGCATTTAAATTAAGACAATTTAGAATTTTAAATTTTTTTTCAAAAAATTGCGACCCAACCCCTTAAAAATTGATTTACCAAAAAAATCGGTTTTTTTCGCCTCAGACTTCCGTATTTTGGCCACAGAATAAAAAGTAGTGGTTCAAATGGGGAATGAGATACCTTCCTGAACTCGTAGTTTAATTATCTAAAACTTGGCGTTTAAATTAAGAAAATTTAGAATATTAAATTTTTTTTTCAAAAAATTGTGACCCAACCCCTTAAAAAATTGATTTACCAAAAAAATCGGTTTTTTTCGCCTCAGACTTCCGTAATTTGGCCACAGAAAAAAAAGTAGTGGCCCAAATGGGGAATGAGATACCTTCCTGAACTCGTAGTTTAATTATCTAAAACTTGGCATTTAAAAAAAAAAAATTTAGATTTTTTGATTTTTTTTCAAAAAATTGCGACCCAACCCCTTAAAAAATTGATTTACCAAAAAAATCGGTTTTTTTCGCCTCAGACTTCCGTATTTTGGCCACAGAAAAAAAAGTAGTGGCCCAAATGGGGAAAGATACCTTCCTGAACTCGTAGTTTAATTATCTAAAACTTGGCATTTAAATTAAGACAATTTAGATTTTTTGATTTTTTTTCAAAAAATTGTGACCCAACCCCTTAAAAAATTGATTTACCAAAAAAATCGGTTTTTTTCGCCTCAGACTTCCGTATTTTGGCCACAGAAAAAAAAGTAGTGGCCCAAATGGGGAAAGATACCTTCCTGAACTCGTAGTTTAATTATCTAAAACTTGGCATTTAAATTAAGACAATTTAGATTTTTTGATTTTTTTTCAAAAAATTGTGACCCAACCCCTTAAAAAATTGATTTACCAAAAAAATCGGTTTTTTTCGCCTCAGACTTCCGTATTTTGGCCACAGAATAAAAAGTAGTGGCCCAAATGGGGAATGAGATACCTTCCTGAACTCGTAGTTTAATTATCTAAAACTTGGCATTTAAATTAAGACAATTTAGAATTTTAAATTTTTTTTCAAAAAATTGTGACCCAACCCCTTAAAAAATTGATTTACCAAAAAAATCGGTTTTTTTCGCCTCAGAACTTCCGTATTTTGGCCACAGAAAAAAAAGTAGTGGCCCAAATGGGGAATGAGATACCTTCCTGAACTCGTAGTTTAATTATTTAAAACTTGGCATTTAAATTAAGACAATTTAGAATTTTAAATTTTTTTTCAAAAAATTGTGACCCAACCCCTTAAAAAATTAATTTACCAAAAAAATCGGTTTTTTTCGCCTCAGACTTCCGTATTTTGGCCACAGAAATAAAAGTAGTGGCCCAAATGTCAAATGAGATACCTTCCTGAAATCGTAGTTTAATTATCTAAAACTTGGCATTTAAATTAAGACAATTTAGAATTTTAAATTTTTTTTCAAAAAATTGCGACCCAACCCCTTAAAAAATTGATTTACCAAAAAAATCGGTTTTTTTCGCCTCGAACTTCCGTATTTTGGCCACAGAATAAAAAGTAGTGGTTCAAATGGGGAATGAGATACCTTCCTGAACTCGTAGTTTAATTATCTAAAACTTGGCGTTTAAATTAAGAAAATTTAGAATATTAAATTTTTTTTCAAAAAATTGTGACCCAACCCCTTAAAAAATTGATTTACCAAAAAAATCGGTTTTTTTCGCCTCAGACTTCCGTAATTTGGCCACAGAAAAAAAAGTAGTGGCCCAAATGGGGAATAAGATACCTTCCTGAACTCGTAGTTTAATTATCTAAAACTTGGCATTTAAAAAAAAAAAATTTAGATTTTTTGATTTTTTTTCAAAAAATTGCGACCCAACCCCTTAAAAAATTGATTTACCAAAAAAATCGGTTTTTTTCGCCTCAGACTTCCGTATTTTGGCCACAGAAAAAAAAATAATGGCCCAAATGGGGAATGAGATACCTTCCTGAACTCGTAGTTTAATTATCTAAAACTTGGCATTTAAATTAAGACAATTTAGATTTTTTGATTTTTTTTCAAAAAATTGTGACCCAACCCCTTAAAAAATTGATTTACCAAAAAAATCGGTTTTTTTCGCCTCAGACTTCCGTAATTTGGCCACAGAAAAAAAAGTAGTGGCCCAAATGGGGAATGAGATACCTTCCTGAACTCGTAGTTTAATTATCTAAAACTTGGCATTTAAAAAAAGAAAATTTAGATTTTTTGATTTTTTTTCAAAAAATTGCGACCCAACCCCTTAAAAAATTGATTTACCAAAAAAATCGGTTTTTTCGCCTCGAACTTCCGTATTTTGGCCACAGAAAAAAAAGTAGTGGCCCAAATGGGGAATGAGATACCTTCCTGAACTCGTAGTTTAATTATCTAAAACTTGGCATTTAAATTAAGACAATTTAGAATTTTAAATTTTTTTTCAAAAAATTGTGACCCAACCCCTTAAAAAATTAATTTACCAAAAAAATCGGTTTTTTTCGCCTCAGACTTCCGTATTTTGGCCACAGAAATAAAAGTAGTGGCCCAAATGTCAAAGGAGATACCTTCCTGAACTCGTAGTTTAATTATCTAAAACTTGGCATTTAAATTAAGACAATTTAGAATTTTAAATTTTTTTTAAAAAAATTGTGACCCAACCCCTTAAAAAATTGATTTACCAAAAAAATCGGTTTTTTTCGCCTCAGACTTCCGTATTTTGGCCACAGAAAATAAAGTAGTGGCCCAAATGGGGAATGAGATACCTTCCTGAACTCGTAGTTTAATTATCTAAAACTTGGCATTTAAATTAAGACAATTTAGATTTTTTGATTTTTTTCAAAAAATTGCGACCCAACCCCTTAAAAAATTGATTTACCAAAAAAATCGGTTTTTTTCGCCTCGAGACTTCCGTATTTTGGCCACAGAAAAAAAAAGTAGTGGCCCAAATGGGGAATGAGATACCTTCCTGAACTCGTAGTTTAATTATCTAAAACTTGGCATTTAAATTAAGACAATTTAGATTTTTTGATTTTTTTTCAAAAAATTGTGACCCAACCCCTTAAAAAATTGATTTACCAAAAAAATCGGTTTTTTTCGCCTCAGAACTTCCGTATTTTGGCCACAGAAAAAAAGTAGTGGCCCAAATGGGGAAAGATACCTTCCTGAACTCGTAGTTTAATTATCTAAAACTTGGCATTTAAATTAAGACAATTTAGATTTTTTGATTTTTTTTCAAAAAATTGTGACCCAACCCCTTAAAAAATTGATTTACCAAAAAAATCGGTTTTTTTCGCCTCAGACTTCCGTATTTTGGCCACAGAAAAAAAAGTAGTGGCCCAAATGGGGAAAGATACCTTCCTGAACTCGTAGTTTAATTATCTAAAACTTGGCATTTAAATTAAGACAATTTAGATTTTTTGATTTTTTTTCAAAAAATTGTGACCCAACCCCTTAAAAAATTAATTTACCAAAAAAATCGTTTTTTTTCGCCTCAGACTTCCGTATTTTGGCCACAGAAATAAAAGTAGTGGCCCAAATGTCAAATGAGATACCTTCCTGAAATCGTAGTTTAATTATCTAAAACTTGGCATTTAAATTAAGACAATTTAGAATTTTAAATTTTTTTTCAAAAAATTGCGACCCAACCCCTTAAAAAATTGATTTACCAAAAAAATCGGTTTTTTTCGCCTCAGACTTCCGTATTTTGGCCACAGAAAAAAAAGTAGTGGCCCAAATGGGGAATGAGATACCTTCCTGAACTCGTAGTTTAATTATCTAAAACTTGGCATTTAAATTAAGACAATTTAGATTTTTTGATTTTTTTTCAAAAAATTGTGACCCAACCCCTTAAAAAATTAATTTACCAAAAAAATCGGTTTTTTTCGCCTCAGACTTCCGTATTTTGGCCACAGAAATAAAAGTAGTGGCCCAAATGTCAAAGGAGATACCTTCCTGAACTCGTAGTTTAATTATCTAAAACTTGGCATTTAAATTAAGACAATTTAGAATTTTAAATTTTTTTTCAAAAAATTGCGACCCAACCCCTTAAAAAATTGATTTACCAAAAAAATCGGTTTTTTTCGCCTCAGACTTCCGTATTTTGGCCACAGAAAATAAAGTAGTGGCCCAAATGGGGAATGAGATACCTTCCTGAACTCGTAGTTTAATTATCTAAAACTTGGCATTTAAATTAAGACAATTTAGATTTTTTGATTTTTTTTCAAAAAATTGCGACCCAACCCCTTAAAAAATTGATTTACCAAAAAAATCGGTTTTTTTCGCCTCAGAACTTCCGTATTTTGGCCACAGAAAAAAAAGTAGTGGCCCAAATGGGGAATGAGATACCTTCCTGAACTCGTAGTTTAATTATCTAAAACTTGGCATTTAAAAAAAGAAAATTTAGATTTTTTGATTTTTTTTCAAAAAATTGCGACCCAACCCCTTAAAAAATTGATTTACCAAAAAAATCGGTTTTTTTCGCCTCAGACTTCCGTATTTTGGCCACAGAAAAAAAAGTAGTGGCCCAAATGGGGAATGAGATACCTTCCTGAACTCGTAGTTTAATTATCTAAAACTTGGCATTTAAATTAAGACAATTTAGATTTTTTGATTTTTTTTTCAAAAAATTGTGACCCAACCCCTTAAAAAATTAATTTACCAAAAAAATCGTTTTTTTTTCGCCTCAGACTTCCGTATTTTGGCCACAGAAATAAAAGTAGTGGCCCAAATGTCAAATGAGATACCTTCCTGAAATCGTAGTTTAATTATCTAAAACTTGGCATTTAAATTAAGACAATTTAGAATTTTAAATTTTTTTTCAAAAAATTGCGACCCAACCCCTTAAAAAATTGATTTACCAAAAAAATCGGTTTTTTTCGCCTCAGACTTCCGTATTTTGGCCACAGAAAAAAAGTAGTGGCCCAAATGGGGAATGAGATACCTTCCTGAACTCGTAGTTTAATTATCTAAAACTTGGCATTTAAATTAAGACAATTTAGATTTTTTGATTTTTTTTCAAAAAATTGTGACCCAACCCCTTAAAAAATTGATTTACCAAAAAATTCGGTTTTTTTCGCCTCAGACTTCCGTATTTTGGCCACAGAAAAAAAAGTAGTGGCCCAAATGGGGAATGAGATACCTTCCTGAACTCGTAGTTTAATTATCTAAAACTTGGCATTTAAATTGAGAAAATTTAGAATATTAAATTTTTTTTCAAAAAATTGTGACCCAACCCCTTAAAAAATTGATTTACCAAAAAAATCGGTTTTTTTCGCCTCAGACTTCCGTATTTTGGCCACAGAAAAAAAAGTAGTGTCCCAAATGGGGAATGAGATACCTTCCTGAACTCGTAGTTTAATTATCTAAAACTTGGCGTTTAAATTAAGAAAATTTAGAATTTAATTATCTAAAACTTGGCATTTAAATTGAGAAAATTTAGAATATTAAATTTTTTTTCAAAAAATTGTGACCCAACCCCTTAAAAAATTGATTTACCAAAAAAATCGGTTTTTTTCGCCTCAGACTTCCGTATTTTGGCCACAGAAAAAAAAGTAGTGGCCCAAATGGGGAATGAGATACCTTCCTGAACTCGTAGTTTAATTATCTAAAACTTGGCGTTTAAATTAAGAAAATTTAGAATTTTAAATTTTTTTTTAAAAAATTGTGACCCAACCCCTTAAAAAATTGATTTACCAAAAAAATCGGTTTTTTTCGCCTCAGACTTCCGTATTTTGGCCACAGAAAAAAAAGTAGTGGCCCAAATGGGGAATGAGATACCTTCCTGAACTCGTAGTTTAATTATCTAAAACTTGGCATTTAAATTAAGACAATTTAGATTTTTTGATTTTTTTTCAAAAAATTGTGACCCAACCCCTTAAAAAATTGATTTACCAAAAAAATCGGTTTTTTTTCGCCTCAGACTTCCGTAATTTGGCCACAGAAAAAAAAGTAGTGGCCCAAATGTCAAAGGAGATACCTTCCTGAACTCGTAGTTTAATTATCTAAAACTTGGCATTTAAATTAAGACAATTTAAAAAATTGATTTACCAAAAAAATCGGTTTTTTTCGCCTCAGACTTCCGTATTTTGGCCACAGAAAAAAAAGTAGTGGCCCAAATGGGGAATGAGATACCTTCCTGAACTCGTAGTTTAATTATCTAAAACTTGGCATTTAAATTAAGACAATTTAGATTTTTTGATTTTTTTTCAAAAAATTGTGACCCAACCCCTTAAAAAATTGATTTACCAAAAAAATCGGTTTTTTTCGCCTCAGAACTTCCGTATTTTGGCCACAGAAAAAAAAGTAGTGGCCCAAATGGGGAATGAGATACCTTCCTGAACTCGTAGTTTAATTATCTAAAACTTGGCGTTTAAATTAATAAAATTTAGAATTTTAAATTTTTTTTCAAAAAATTGTGACCCAACCCCTTAAAAAATTGATTTACCAAAAAAATCGGTTTTTTTCGCCTCAGACTTCCGTATTTTGGCCACAGAAAAAAAGCAGTGGCCCAAATGGGGAATGAGATACCTTCCTGAACTCGTAGTTTAATTATCTAAAACTTGGCATTTAAATTAAGACAATTTAGATTTTTTGATTTTTTTTCAAAAAATTGTGACCCAACCCCTTAAAAAATTGATTTACCAAAAAAATCGGTTTTTTTCGCCTCAGACTTCCGTATTTTGGCCACAGAAAAAAAAGTAGTGGCCCAAATGGGGAATGAGATACCTTCCTGAACTCGTAGTTTAATTATCTAAAACTTGGCGTTTAAATTAATAAAATTTAGAATTTTAAATTTTTTTTTCAAAAAATTGCGACCCAACCCCTTAAAAAATTGATTTACCAAAAAAATCGGTTTTTTTCGCCTCAGACTTCCGTATTTTGGCCACAGAAAAAAAGTAGTGGCCCAAATGGGGAATGAGATACCTTCCTGAACTTGTAGTTATACCCGTTACTCGTAGAGTAAAAGGGTATATTAGATTCGTGCAAAAGTATGTAACAGGCAGAAGGAAGCGTTTCCGACCATATAAAGTATATATATTCTTGATCAGGATCACTAGCCGAGTCGATCTAGCCATGTCCGTCTGTCCGTCTGTCCGTCTGTCCGTCTGTCTGTCCGTCTGTCCGTCTGTCTGTCCGTCTGTCCGTCTGTATGAACGCTGAGATCTTGGAAACTATAAAAGCTAGAAGATTGAGATTTGGCATGCAGATTCTAGGGGTTAATACGCAGCGCAAGTTTTTCACGCCGATGTGCCACGCCCTCTCTAACGCCCACAAACCGCGAAAAACTGTGACCCGTTCTGTATGAACGCTGAGATCTCGGAAACTATAAAAGCTAGAAGATTGGGATTTGGCATGCAGATTCTAGGGGTTATTACGCAGCGCAAGTTTTTCACGCCGATGTGCCACGCCCCCTCTAACACCCACAAACCGCGAAAAACTGTGGCACCCACAGTTTTGAAGGTATATTAACGGGAAAAGCAATGTGTATTCGTTTCTTCAATACATATTGATAGACCAAAGTTGGAAACCCCCCCCCTCCCCCCTAACGCCCACAAACCGCGAAAAGCTGTGGCGCCCATAGTTTTAAAGCTAGAGCAAAAGTGTAAACGCAATTTTGTTTGGGTTATTAACGCCTACGGAAATGTAGAAGAAATTTTTTAAATTTTTTGAAGCGGCTGCTTGGTTTGCCCTTCTTGAGACTGCTGACTTTAGCTGAGTAACGGGTATTTGATAGTCGAGGCACTCGACTATAGCGTTCCCTCTTGTTTAATTATCTAAAACTTGGCATTTAAATTAAGACAATTTAGATTTTTTGATTTTTTTCAAAAAATTGTGACCCAACCCCTTAAAAAATTGATTTACCAAAAAAATCGGTTTTTTTCGCCTCAGACTTCCGTAATTTGGCCACAGAAAAAAAAGTAGTGGCCCAAATGGGGAATGAGATACCTTCCTGAACTCGTAGTTTAATTATCTAAAACTTGGCATTTAAATTAAGACAATTTAGATTTTTTGATTTTTTTTCAAAAAATTGTGACCCAACCCCTTAAAAAATTGATTTACCAAAAAAATCGGTTTTTTCGCCTCAGACTTCCGTATTTTGGCCACAGAAAAAAAAGTAGTGGCCCAAATGGGGAATGAGATACCTTCCTGAACTCGTAGTTTAATTATCTAAAACTTGGCGTTTAAATTAATAAAATTTAGAATTTTAAATTTTTTTTCAAAAAATTGTGACCCAACCCCTTAAAAAATTGATTTACCAAAAAAATCGGTTTTTTTCGCCTCAGAACTTCCGTATTTTGGCCACAGAAAAAAAGCAGTGGCCCAAATGGGGAATGAGATACCTTCCTGAACTCGTAGTTTAATTATCTAAAACTTGGCATTTAAATTAAGACAATTTAGATTTTTTGATTTTTTTTCAAAAAATTGTGACCCAACCCCTTAAAACTTGGCATTTAAAAAAAAAAATTTAGATTTTTTGATTTTTTTTCAAAAAATTGCGACCCAACCCCTTAAAAAATTGATTTACCAAAAAAATCGTTTTTTTTCGCCTCAGACTTCCGTATTTTGGCCACAGAAAAAAAAGTAGTGGCCCAAATGGGGAATGAGATACCTTCCTGAACTCGTAGTTTAATTATCTAAAACTTGGCATTTAAATTAAGACAATTTAGATTTTTTGATTTTTTTTCAAAAAATTGTGACCCAACCCCTTAAAAAATTGATTTACCAAAAAAATCGGTTTTTTTCGCCTCAGACTTCCGTATTTTGGCCACAGAAAAAAAAGTAGTGGCCCAAATGGGGAATGAGATACCTTCCTGAACTCGTAGTTTAATTATCTAAAACTTGGCATTTAAATTAAGACAATTTAGAATTTTAAATTTTTTTTCAAAAAATTGTGACCCAACCCCTTAAAAAATTGATTTACCAAAAAAATCGGTTTTTTTCGCCTCAGACTTCCGTATTTTGGCCACAGAAAAAAAAGTAGTGGCCCAAATGGGGAATGAGATACCTTCCTGAACTCGTAGTTTAATTATCTAAAACTTGGCGTTTAAATTAAGAAAATTTAGAATTTTAAATTTTTTTTCAAAAAATTGTGACCCAACCCCTTAAAAAATTGATTTACCAAAAAAATCGTTTTTTTTCGCCTCAGACTTCCGTATTTTGGCCACAGAATAAAAAGTAGTGGCCCAAATGGGGAATGAGATACCTTCCTGAACTCGTAGTTTAATTATCTAAAACTTGGCATTTAAATTAAGACAATTTAGAATTTTAAATTTTTTTCAAAAAATTGTGACCCAACCCCTTAAAAAATTGATTTACCAAAAAAATCGGTTTTTTTCGCCTCAGACTTCCGTATTTTGGCCACAGAAAAAAAAGTAGTGACCCAAATGGGGAATGAGATACCTTCCTGAACTCGTAGTTTAATTATCTAAAACTTGGCGTTTAAATTAAGAAAATTTAGAATTTTAAATTTTTTTTCAAAAAATTGTGACCCAACCCCTTAAAAAATTGATTTACCAAAAAAATCGGTTTTTTTCGCCTCAGACTTCCGTATTTTGGCCACAGAAAAAAGATTTACCAAAAAAATCGGTTTTTTTCGCCTCAGACTTCCGTATTTTGGCCACAGAAAAAAAAGTAGTGGCCCAAATGGGGAATGAGATACCTTCCTGAACTCGTAGTTTAATTATCTAAAACTTGGCATTTAAATTAAGACAATTTAGAATTTTAAATTTTTTTTCAAAAAATTGTGACCCAACCCCTTAAAAAATTGATTTACCAAAAAAATCGGTTTTTTTCGCCTCAGACTTCCGTATTTTGGCCACAGAAAAAAAAGTAGTGGCCCAAATGGGGAATGAGATACCTTCCTGAACTCGTAGTTTAATTATCTAAAACTTGGCATTTAAATTAAGACAATTTAGATTTTTTGATTTTTTTTCAAAAAATTGTGACCCAACCCCTTAAAAAATTGATTTACCAAAAAAATCGGTTTTTTTCGCCTCAGACTTCCGTATTTTGGCCACAGAAAAAAAAGTAGTGGCCCAAATGGGGAATGAGATACCTTCCTGAACTCGTAGTTTAATTATCTAAAACTTGGCGTTTAAATTAATAAAATTTAGAATTTTAAATTTTTTTTCAAAAAATTGCGACCCAACCCCTTAAAAAATTGATTTACCAAAAAAATCGGTTTTTTTCGCCTCAGACTTCCGTATTTTGGCCACAGAAAAAAAGTAGTGGCCCAAATGGGGAATGAGATACCTTCCTGAACTTGTAGTTATACCCGTTACTCGTAGAGTAAAAGGGTATATTAGATTCGTGCAAAAGTATGTAACAGGCAGAAGGAAGCGTTTCCGACCATATAAAGTATATATATTCTTGATCAGGATCACTAGCCGAGTCGATCTAGCCATGTCCGTCTGTCCGTCTGTCCGTCTGTCCGTCTGTCCGTCTGTCCGTCTGTCTGTCCGTCTGTCCGTCTGTCTGTCCGTCTGTCCGTCTGTCCGTCTGTCCGTCTGTCCGTCTGTCTGTCCGTCTGTCCGTCTGTATGAACGCTGAGATCTTGGAAACTATAAAAGCTAGAAGATTGAGATTTGGCATGCAGATTCTAGGGGTTAATACGCAGCGCAAGTTTTTCACGCCGATGTGCCACGCCCTCTCTAACGCCCACAAACCGCGAAAAACTGTGACCCGTTCTGTATGAACGCTGAGATCTCGGAAACTATAAAAGCTAGAAGATTGGGATTTGGCATGCAGATTCTAGGGGTTATTACGCAGCGCAAGTTTTTCACGCCGATGTGCCACGCCCCCTCTAACACCCACAAACCGCGAAAAACTGTGGCACCCACAGTTTTGAAGGTATATTAACGGGAAAAGCAATGTGTATTCGTTTCTTCAATACATATTGATAGACCAAAGTTGGAAACCCCCCCCCTCCCCCCTAACGCCCACAAACCGCGAAAAGCTGTGGCGCCCATAGTTTTAAAGCTAGAGCAAAAGTGTAAACGCAATTTTGTTTGGGTTATTAACGCCTACGGAAATGTAGAAGAAATTTTTTAAATTTTTTGAAGCGGCTGCTTGGTTTGCCCTTCTTGAGACTGCTGACTTTAGCTGAGTAACGGGTATTTGATAGTCGAGGCACTCGACTATAGCGTTCCCTCTTGTTTAATTATCTAAAACTTGGCATTTAAATTAAGACAATTTAGATTTTTTGATTTTTTTTCAAAAAATTGTGACCCAACCCCTTAAAAAATTGATTTACCAAAAAAATCGGTTTTTTTCGCCTCAGACTTCCGTAATTTGGCCACAGAAAAAAAAGTAGTGGCCCAAATGGGGAATGAGATACCTTCCTGAACTCGTAGTTTAATTATCTAAAACTTGGCATTTAAATTAAGACAATTTAGATTTTTTGATTTTTTTTCAAAAAATTGTGACCCAACCCCTTAAAAAATTGATTTACCAAAAAAATCGGTTTTTTTCGCCTCAGACTTCCGTATTTTGGCCACAGAAAAAAAAGTAGTGGCCCAAATGGGGAATGAGATACCTTCCTGAACTCGTAGTTTAATTATCTAAAACTTGGCGTTTAAATTAATAAAATTTAGAATTTTAAATTTTTTTTCAAAAAATTGTGACCCAACCCCTTAAAAAATTGATTTACCAAAAAAATCGGTTTTTTTCGCCTCAGAACTTCCGTATTTTGGCCACAGAAAAAAAGCAGTGGCCCAAATGGGGAATGAGATACCTTCCTGAACTCGTAGTTTAATTATCTAAAACTTGGCATTTAAATTAAGACAATTTAGATTTTTTGATTTTTTTTCAAAAAATTGTGACCCAACCCCTTAAAACTTGGCATTTAAAAAAAAAAATTTAGATTTTTTGATTTTTTTTCAAAAAATTGCGACCCAACCCCTTAAAAAATTGATTTACCAAAAAAATCGTTTTTTTTCGCCTCAGACTTCCGTATTTTGGCCACAGAAAAAAAAGTAGTGGCCCAAATGGGGAATGAGATACCTTCCTGAACTCGTAGTTTAATTATCTAAAACTTGGCATTTAAATTAAGACAATTTAGATTTTTTGATTTTTTTTCAAAAAATTGTGACCCAACCCCTTAAAAAATTGATTTACCAAAAAAATCGGTTTTTTTCGCCTCAGACTTCCGTATTTTGGCCACAGAAAAAAAAGTAGTGGCCCAAATGGGGAATGAGATACCTTCCTGAACTCGTAGTTTAATTATCTAAAACTTGGCGTTTAAATTAATAAAATTTAGAATTTTAAATTTTTTTTCAAAAAATTGTGACCCAACCCCTTAAAAAATTGATTTACCAAAAAAATCGGTTTTTTTCGCCTCAGACTTCCGTATTTTGGCCACAGAAAAAAAAGTAGTGGCCCAAATGGGGAATGAGATACCTTCCTGAACTCGTAGTTTAATTATCTAAAACTTGGCATTTAAATTAAGACAATTTAGATTTTTTGATTTTTTTTCAAAAAATTGCGACCCAACCCCTTAAAAAATTGATTTACCAAAAAAATCGGTTTTTTTCGCCTCAGACTTCCGTAATTTGGCCACAGAAAAAAAAGTAGTGGCCCAAATGGGGAATGAGATACCTTCCTGAACTCGTAGTTTATTTATCTAAAACTTGGCATTTAAAAAAAGAAAATTTAGATTTTTTTTCAAAAAATTGCGACCCAACCCCTTAAAAAATTGATTTACCAAAAAAATCGGTTTTTTTCGCCTCAGACTTCCGTATTTTGGCCACAGAAAAAAAAGTAGTGGCCCAAATGGGGAATGAGATACCTTCCTGAACTCGTAGTTTAATTATCTAAAACTTGGCATTTAAATTAAGACAATTTAGAATTTTAAATTTTTTTCAAAAAATTGTGACCCAACCCCTTAAAAAATTGATTTACCAAAAAAATCGGTTTTTTTCGCCTCAGACTTCCGTATTTTGGCCACAGAATAAAAAGTAGTGGCCCAAATGGGGAATGAGATACCTTCCTGAACTCGTAGTTTAATTATCTAAAACTTGGCATTTAAATTAAGACAATTTAGAATTTTAAATTTTTTTTCAAAAAATTGTGACCCAACCCCTTAAAAAATTGATTTACCAAAAAAATCGGTTTTTTTCGCCTCAGACTTCCGTATTTTGGCCACAGAAAAAAAAGTAGTGGCCCAAATGGGGAATGAGATACCTTCCTGAACTCGTAGTTTAATTATCTAAAACTTGGCATTTAAATTAAGACAATTTAGAATTTTAAATTTTTTTTCAAAAAATTGTGACCCAACCCCTTAAAAAATTGATTTACCAAAAAAATCGGTTTTTTTCGCCTCAGACTTCCGTATTTTGGCCACAGAAAAAAAAGTAGTGGCCCAAATGGGGAATGAGATACCTTCCTGAACTCGTAGTTTAATTATCTAAAACTTGGCGTTTAAATTAAGAAAATTTAGAATTTTAAATTTTTTTTCAAAAAATTGTGACCCAACCCCTTAAAAAATTGATTTACCAAAAAAATCGTTTTTTTTCGCCTCAGACTTCCGTATTTTGGCCACAGAATAAAAAGTAGTGGCCCAAATGGGGAATGAGATACCTTCCTGAACTCGTAGTTTAATTATCTAAAACTTGGCATTTAAATTAAGACAATTTAGAATTTTAAATTTTTTTTCAAAAAATTGTGACCCAACCCCTTAAAAAATTGATTTACCAAAAAAATCGGTTTTTTTCGCCTCAGACTTCCGTATTTTGGCCACAGAAAAAAAAGTAGTGACCCAAATGGGGAATGAGATACCTTCCTGAACTCGTAGTTTAATTATCTAAAACTTGGCGTTTAAATTAAGAAAATTTAGAATTTTAAATTTTTTTTCAAAAAATTGTGACCCAACCCCTTAAAAAATTGATTTACCAAAAAAATCGGTTTTTTTCGCCTCAGACTTCCGTATTTTGGCCACAGAAAAAAAAGTAGTGGCCCAAATGGGGAATGAGATACCTTCCTGAACTCGTAGTTTAATTATCTAAAACTTGGCATTTAAATTAAGACAATTTAGAATTTTAAATTTTTTTTCAAAAAATTGTGACCTAACCCCTTAAAAAATTGATTTACCAAAAAAATCGGTTTTTTTCGCCTCGAGACTTCCGTATTTTGGCCACAGAAAAAAAAGTAGTGGCCCAAATGTCGAATGAGATACCTTCCTGAACTCGTAGTTTAATTATATAAAACTTGGCATTTAAAAAAAGAAAATTTAGATTTTTTGATTTTATTTCAAAAAATTGCGACTCCAACCCCTTAAAAAATTTATTTACCAAAAAAATCGGTTTTTTTCGCATCAGACTTCCGTATTTTGGCCACAGAAAAAAAAGTAGTGACCCAAATGGGGAATGAGATACCTTCCTGAACTCGTAGTTTAATTATCTAAAACTTGGCATTTAAATTAAGACAATTTAGATTTTTTGATTTTTTTTTCAAAAAATTGCGACCCAACCCCTTAAAAAATTGATTTACCAAAAAAATCGGTTTTTTTCGCCTCAGACTTCCGTATTTTGGCCACAGAAAAAAAAGTAGTGGCCCAAATGTCGAATGAGATACCTTCCTGAACTCGTAGTTTAATTATATAAAACTTGGCATTTAAAAAAAGAAAATTTAGATTTTTTGATTTTTTGATTTTTTTTCAAAAAATTGCGACCCCAACCCCTTAAAAAATTTATTTACCAAAAAAATCGGTTTTTTTCGCCTCAGACTTCCGTATTTTGGCCACAGAAAAAAAAGTAGTGGCCCAAATGGGGAATGAGATACCTTCCTGAACTCGTAGTTTAATTATCTAAAACTTGGCATTTAAATTAAGACAATTTAGATTTTTTGATTTATTTTCAAAAAATTGTGACCCAACCCCTTAAAAAATTTATTTACCAAAAAAATCGGTTTTTTTCGCCTCAGACTTCCGTATTTTGGCCACAGAAAAAAAAGTAGTGGCCCAAATGGGGAATGATATACCTTCCTGAACTCGTAGTTTAATTATCTAAAACTTGGCGTTTAAATTAAGAAAATTTAGAATTTTAAATTTATTTTCAAAAAATTGTGACCCAACCCCTTAAAAAATTTATTTACCAAAAAAATTGGTTTTTTTCGCCTCAGACTTCCGTATTTTGGCCACAGAAAAAAAAGTAGTGGCCCAAATGGGGAATGAGATACCTTCCTGAACTCGTAGTTTAATTATCTAAAACTTGGCATTTAAATTGACACAATTTAGATTTTTTGATTTTTTTTCAAAAAATTGCGACCCAACCCCTTAAAAAATTGATTTACCAAAAAAATCGGTTTTTTTCGCCTCAGACTTCCGTATTTTGGCCACAGAAAAAAAAGTAGTGGCCCAAATGGGGAATGAGATACCTTCCTGAACTCGTAGTTTAATTATCTAAAACTTGGCATTTAAATTAAGACAATTTAGATTTTTTGATTTTTTTTCAAAAAATTGCGACCCAACCCCTTAAAAAATTGATTTACCAAAAAAATCGGTTTTTTTCGCCTCAGACTTCCGTATTTTGGCCACAGAAAAAAAAGTAGTGGCCCAAATGTCGAATGAGATACCTTCCTGAACTCGTAGTTTAATTATATAAAACTTGGCATTTAAAAAAAGAAAATTTAGATTTTTTGATTTTTTGATTTTTTTTCAAAAAATTGCGACCCCAACCCCTTAAAAAATTTATTTACCAAAAAAATCGGTTTTTTTCGCCTCAGACTTCCGTATTTTGGCCACAGAAAAAAAAGTAGTGGCCCAAATGGGGAATGAGATACCTTCCTGAACTCGTAGTTTAATTATCTAAAACTTGGCATTTAAATTAAGACAATTTAGATTTTTTGATTTATTTTCAAAAAATTGTGACCCAACCCCTTAAAAAATTTATTTACCAAAAAAATCGGTTTTTTTCGCCTCAGACTTCCGTATTTTGGCCACAGAAAAAAAAGTAGTGGCCCAAATGGGGAATGAGATACCTTCCTGAACTCGTAGTTTAATTATCTAAAACTTGGCATTTAAATTAAGACAATTTAGATTTTTTGATTTTTTTTCAAAAAATTGTGACCCAACCCCTTAAAAAATTGATTTACCAAAAAAATCGGTTTTTTTCGCCTCAGACTTCCGTAATTTGGCCACAGAAAAAAAAGTAGTGGCCCAAATGGGGAATGAGATACCTTCCTGAACTCGTAGTTTAATTATCTAAAACTTGGCATTTAAAAAAAGAAAATTTAGATTTTTTTTCAAAAAATTGCGACCCAACCCCTTAAAAAATTGATTTACCAAAAAAATCGGTTTTTTTCGCCTCAGACTTCCGTATTTTGGCCACAGAAAAAAAAGTAGTGGCCCAAATGGGGAATGAGATACCTTCCTGAACTCGTAGTTTAATTATCTAAAACTTGGCATTTAAATTAAGACAATTTAGAATTTTAAATTTTTTTTCAAAAAATTGTGACCCAACCCCTTAAAAAATTGATTTACCAAAAAAATCGGTTTTTTTCGCCTCAGACTTCCGTATTTTGGCCACAGAATAAAAAGTAGTGGCCCAAATGGGGAATGAGATACCTTCCTGAACTCGTAGTTTAATTATCTAAAACTTGGCATTTAAATTAAGACAATTTAGAATTTTAAATTTTTTTTCAAAAAATTGTGACCCAACCCCTTAAAAAATTGATTTACCAAAAAAATCGGTTTTTTTCGCCTCAGACTTCCGTATTTTGGCCACAGAAAAAAAAGTAGTGGCCCAAATGGGGAATGAGATACCTTCCTGAACTCGTAGTTTAATTATCTAAAACTTGGCATTTAAATTAAGACAATTTAGAATTTTAAATTTTTTTTCAAAAAATTGTGACCCAACCCCTTAAAAAATTGATTTACCAAAAAAATCGGTTTTTTTCGCCTCAGACTTCCGTATTTTGGCCACAGAAAAAAAAGTAGTGGCCCAAATGGGGAATGAGATACCTTCCTGAACTCGTAGTTTAATTATCTAAAACTTGGCGTTTAAATTAAGACAATTTAGAATTTTAAATTTTTTTTCAAAAAATTGTGACCCAACCCCTTAAAAAATTGATTTACCAAAAAAATCGGTTTTTTTCGCCTCAGACTTCCGTATTTTGGCCACAGAAAAAAAAGTAGTGGCCCAAATGGGGAATGAGATACCTTCCTGAACTCGTAGTTTAATTATCTAAAACTTGGCATTTAAATTAAGACAATTTAGATTTTTTGATTTTTTTTCAAAAAATTGCGACCCAACCCCTTAAAAAATTGATTTACCAAAAAAATCGGTTTTTTTCGCCTCAGACTTCCGTATTTTGGCCACAGAAAAAAAAGTAGTGGCCCAAATGGGGAATGAGATACCTTCCTGAACTCGTAGTTTAATTATCTAAAACTTGGCATTTAAATTAAGACAATTTAGAATTTTAAATTTTTTTTCAAAAAATTGTGACCCAACCCCTTAAAAAATTGATTTACCAAAAAAATCGGTTTTTTTCGCCTCAGACTTCCGTATTTTGGCCACAGAAAAAAAAGTAGTGGCCCAAATGGGGAATGAGATACCTTCCTGAACTCGTAGTTTAATTATCTAAAACTTGGCGTTTAAATTGAGAAAATTTAGAATTTTAAATTTTTTTTCAAAAAATTGTGACCCAACCCCTTAAAAAATTGATTTACCAAAAAAATCGGTTTTTTTCGCCTCAGACTTCCGTATTTTGGCCACAGAAAAAAAAGTAGTGGCCCAAATGGGGAATGAGATACCTTCCTGAACTCGTAGTTTAATTATCTAAAACTTGGCATTTAAATTAAGACAATTTAGAATTTTAAATTTTTTTTCAAAAAATTGTGACCCAACCCCTTAAAAAATTGATTTACCAAAAAAATCGGTTTTTTTCGCCTCAGACTTCCGTATTTTGGCCACAGAAAAAAAAGTAGTGGCCCAAATGTCGAATGAGATACCTTCCTGAACTCGTAGTTTAATTATATAAAACTTGGCATTTAAAAAAAGAAAATTTAGATTTTTTGATTTTTTGATTTTTTTTCAAAAAATTGCGACCCCAACCCCTTAAAAAATTTATTTACCAAAAAAATCGGTTTTTTTCGCCTCAGACTTCCGTATTTTGGCCACAGAAAAAAAAGTAGTGGCCCAAATGGGGAATGAGATACCTTCCTGAACTCGTAGTTTAATTATCTAAAACTTGGCATTTAAATTAAGACAATTTAGATTTTTTGATTTATTTTCAAAAAATTGTGACCCAACCCCTTAAAAAATTTATTTACCAAAAAAATCGGTTTTTTTCGCCTCAGACTTCCGTATTTTGGCCACAGAAAAAAAAAGTAGTGGCCCAAATGGGGAATGATATACCTTCCTGAACTCGTAGTTTAATTATCTAAAACTTGGCGTTTAAATTAAGAAAATTTAGAATTTTAAATTTATTTTCAAAAAATTGTGACCCAACCCCTTAAAAAATTTATTTACCAAAAAAATTGGTTTTTTTCGCCTCAGACTTCCGTATTTTGGCCACAGAAAAAAAAGTAGTGGCCCAAATGGGGAATGAGATACCTTCCTGAACTCGTAGTTTAATTATCTAAAACTTGGCATTTAAATTGACACAATTTAGATTTTTTGATTTTTTTCAAAAAATTGCGACCCAACCCCTTAAAAAATTGATTTACCAAAAAAATCGGTTTTTTTCGCCTCGAACTTCCGTATTTTGGCCACAGAAAAAAAAGTAGTGGCCCAAATGGGGAATGAGATACCTTCCTGAACTCGTAGTTTAATTATCTAAAACTTGGCATTTAAATTAAGACAATTTAGATTTTTTGATTTTTTTTCAAAAAATTGCGACCCAACCCCTTAAAAAATTGATTTACCAAAAAAATCGGTTTTTTTCGCCTCAGACTTCCGTATTTTGGCCACAGAAAAAAAAGTAGTGGCCCAAATGTCGAATGAGATACCTTCCTGAACTCGTAGTTTAATTATATAAAACTTGGCATTTAAAAAAAGAAAATTTAGATTTTTTGATTTTTTGATTTTTTTTCAAAAAATTGCGACCCCAACCCCTTAAAAAATTTATTTACCAAAAAAATCGGTTTTTTTCGCCTCAGACTTCCGTATTTTGGCCACAGAAAAAAAAGTAGTGGCCCAAATGGGGAATGAGATACCTTCCTGAACTCGTAGTTTAATTATCTAAAACTTGGCATTTAAATTAAGACAATTTAGATTTTTTGATTTATTTTCAAAAAATTGTGACCCAACCCCTTAAAAAATTTATTTACCAAAAAAATCGGTTTTTTTCGCCTCAGACTTCCGTATTTTGGCCACAGAAAAAAAAGTAGTGGCCCAAATGGGGAATGATATACCTTCCTGAACTCGTAGTTTAATTATCTAAAACTTGGCGTTTAAATTAAGAAAATTTAGAATTTTAAATTTATTTTCAAAAAATTGTGACCCAACCCCTTAAAAAATTTATTTACCAAAAAAATTGGTTTTTTTCGCCTCAGACTTCCGTATTTTGGCCACAGAAAAAAAAGTAGTGGCCCAAATGGGGAATGAGATACCTTCCTGAACTCGTAGTTTAATTATCTAAAACTTGGCATTTAAATTGAGACAATTTAGATTTTTTGATTTTTTTTCAAAAAATTGCGACCCAACCCCTTAAAAAATTGATTTACCAAAAAAATCGGTTTTTTTCGCCTCAGACTTCCGTATTTTGGCCACAGAAAAAAAAGTAGTGGCCCAAATGTCGAATGAGATACCTTCCTGAACTCGTAGTTTAATTATATAAAACTTGGCATTTAAAAAAAGAAAATTTAGATTTTTAGATTTTTTGATTTTTTTTCAAAAAATTGCGACCCCAACCCCTTAAAAAATTTATTTACCAAAAAAATCGGTTTTTTTCGCCTCAGACTTCCGTATTTTGGCCACAGAAAAAAAAGTAGTGGCCCAAATGGGGAATGAGATACCTTCCTGAACTCGTAGTTAAATTATCTAAAACTTGGCATTTAAAGAAACAAAATGTTGATTTTTTAATTTTTTTTTTTTAATTGTGACCTAACGCCTTTAAACATTTATTTTTTCGCCTCAATTAAAGCAGGAATTATCTACAACGGTGGTGAAAAGTTGTGAAAACTAAATCAGCCAAGCTGAAATCCATTATCTACGCTACAGCACCGAAAACATATTTCATTATTTAGTGTACCTACTGATAAGACCCTAAACCCCCTCCACAACGCGCAGATAATGATTATGTTTAACCCCCATATAGTGGACTATAATTAAAAAATCCTTTGAAATATTTTCCATTCAGTTTCAGTTCACATTTAATAAGTTTGGCAGAGTTTTAAAACTTGAAGCGAGCTTCATCATAATAGTAAACATCCAACACTATACAAATAGAGATTAACATCTATGTACATATAGCGTGCCAAATAAGTATGCGGCCAACCAACGCGTTGCGCTCGATGTAGGTAAAGATATATATGTATATAGCCAATATATGAAGATTACATAGTTTCTATACAGATCAAATAACCTGTAAACACTTAATATTAAGGATTCTGCCTTCCAGACAGATGGATAGGGTATACACAATCATGCGGGCGATTCGAGGTAACCTCCAGCGCAACCAAAAATGGGAATCTATGTCTATATATATCGTTAACGTCGGCGAGTCCAACAAGACTTAACCTAACACTGGTAAAACTCCAGAGGGAAAAGGGGTGCGCTATTCGAGTCCTCACTTGCGTTCGAATAGGCGGTTGTAGTCGAGCAGATTGGCTGCTCCAGATCGGTGGCGATGCTGCTGATGGTGGTGCTGCAGCTGCTGCTGCTGCTGATGGACAGGGGCAGCCCCTCCTCCACTGCCCATTTCCGCCGCAGCCGTGGTCGTATGTTAGAAGAGACGCTTCTCGTAGCTGAAGAGGCCGTGGACATTGCCCTCCAGCTGAGCGGAATGGGTGCGCTTCATGAAGCGCAGTTGGCCGTTGTAGATCATATCCCTGGGTAAGAAGATTGATTTGATTAATTTGATTTGATACTTTGAAGGGGAAAACCCACTAACATACCTCAACTTATTCACCGAATTGGCACCGATGTCCTGACAACTGTGCTGCAGTCCGCACTCCAAATAGGGCAGGTAGCGCAGCACACTGCCCTTGTCCACAATGCTGCCACTGACGCCCTGTGCCACCTTCATCTTGTCCATCTCGTTGTGGTAGTAGCGTGACATGGCTGCGCCCTTGGCATCGCCACGCTCCATGGCCTCCAGGGAGCCCATGCCGCGGTACTTCTTGAGGCGCACGCCATCCGAGAAGAAGTACTCGCCGGGTGCCTCCGATGTGCCGGCAAGCAGGGAGCCCATCATCACAGCGCTGGCTCCCAAGGCGATCGCCTTGACGATGTGCCCAATCGACTGGATGCCACCGTCGGCGATTACCGGCACTCCGAACTGGCGGGCGTACGTGGACACCTGGTAGACAGCGGTGGCCTGGGGACAGCCGCAGGCCATCACCTCCTGGGTGATGCAAATGGAGCCGGAGCCCATGCCGACGCGAAGGCCATCGACGCCAGCCTCGATGAGATTTTTGGCCTGGGCACGGGTTACCACTGGTAAAGAGAGAGGGACACAAATTAGTTGTACATTCTGGATATTACAAGTAAAGGTTTTTTATGGTATATATTCAAGCTAATCGCCTAACGTGGCTCTTTTAAGGCATATTCGTAGCCCCAATAGCCATCTGGTGATATTGAAGATAACAATATGGTTGAACCCAATTCATTATTGCGACCATAATATGTACTTGATCGCGAGGTAATTAGTCATAGCGGTAGATAGTAGTAATATAATTGCTCTCAAATCTTAATTAGACGACTTTATCTGAAAGCTTTGCGTTCTCTATTTATTTGCGGGTTCTAAAAATGTGGAATATCTGTATCGAACTAGCTAGCGTTTTTTGACTGTGTTTTTTAAACAATTCTTTTCAAATTTAATTTCAAATTTATAAATATTAAAAAATATATATTCTAAAAATGTTGTATTACGAAAATAATGTGAAGAAATACTATATTTTCTTCGCTAAACAAGTTTTTCTCTTAAATAAAATATTTGTATTATTTTTATACTGAAAATTATAAAAAAAATTAAGTTTTGATTTTTTTTATAAGCAACAAAAAAAGTTTGAATAAAAATATAAAAAGAGACAGAAAAAATGGACTGTTTAGACTCTAGATTATTGACCCCTTAACAAATTTGCGTTATTTTTGGAAATCCTGTAATTTGTGTTCTTTCGTAAAATGGTAACAAAAATATAAAGGTAATAATAGAAAAAAATATATAACAATAAGAATATGTAATATAAATAAAAAATATATATTAAAAATATGTAATATAAATAAAAAATATATAATAAAAATATATAACATAAATAAACAATATACAATACAAATATGTAATAAAAAATATATAATAAAAATATGTAACATAAATAAAAAATATATAAAACAAATATGCAACATAAATAAAAAATATAGAATAAAAATATGTAATAAAAAAAATATAAAACTAAAAAATACATAAAAGTAAAAAATATGTGTATATATGTAGCTGGGTTCTGAAATTTATTCTCATTTATTAAGTGCCAAAAACTCACCATTGCCGCCGATGACCTGAAGCTCCGGGTAGGTCTCCTTCATGTACTTGATCATCTCCACCTGGTAGACGGAGTTGCCCTGCGAGGAGTCCAGAACGATGACATCCACGCCGTTGGCCACCAGCAGTGCCAGTCGCGCCTTGTCCTCCGATCTCGTGCCAATGGCGGCGCCCACGAGGAGCTGCTTATTGGAATCCTTGGAGGCATTCGGATACGAGCGAGCCTTCTTCAAATCCGTCCTGGCAATCATGGCCACCAGTTCACCATCCTTATTCACAATCGGCAGTTTGCCCTTCTTGCTCTTCTCGAGTATAGCATTCGCCGTGGGCAGATTGATGCCATTGGGGGCGGTGACCAGTTCGGTGGTCATGATGTCGGCCAACAGGACCTCCGGTTGATTCTCACGGAAGTCAATGTCCCGCGACGTGACCATGCCCAGCAGCTTGCCGCCCAGCTTGCCATTGGCGGTGACCGGATAGCCGGTGAAGCCGTTCTTACGCCTCGCCTCCAATACATCCCCCACCGTATTCGTGGGCGACATCACCGAGGGGTCGCGCATGAAGCCGTGCTTGTACTTCTTAACCTTGTGCACCTCCAACGCCTGGTATTCCGGCGTGCAGTTGTGATGGATGATGCCAATGCCACCACACAGCTGCGCGCGGGATTCGAATGGTTGATTGATTGATGGTGTGTTGGATGTGGATATAAAACATTGGCGGTTAGAGAGGCGCATAAGAGTGTTGAGTTACAACCACAGGCTAGCACAGCTCAGGCGAACCCGCCAGCGGTTCTGGGCCATATATGTATATAGTTATCCGATACTTACCGCCATGGCGATGGCCATCTCCGATTCGGTTACCGTGTCCATGGGCGAGCTAACCAGCGGTGCGCGCAGCGTGAGCGACTTGGTCAGCGGCGAGCTGAGATCAACCTCCTCGGCGGTGAAGTCTATGTAGCCGGGCAATATGAGAAAGTCGCTGGTGGGGATTGGGTTGATTGGGATTTGTTAATGATGTGTTATGGTAATGGAGTGCAATGAGCATGATTCCACTTACTTGTAGGTCAGGCCATCGCCGTTCTGGAACAGCTCACGGCAGCTGAGGCCATCCTGCAGCTGCTCATCCACAGTGGACGTGGAGGAGCCACTGGCCGCCACCGCTGCATCCACAAAGCCATTCACCTTCGTCTTGCCCTCCATTCTCCGCGTGCGTTCAACCCAAAAACAGTCAACAAAACAAAACGGGGAGCTGACGAAAACAAGCCAGATACAGATAAACGCGCCGCCGTCGCCGGTTTTTTGGATGGTCTCCTGTTTTTGCTGAGCGGGGGGGAGTGGTGGTGGTGGGATTCCAAGCGTTTGCTATACGGATTCCTCGGGAGCTTTTCGAGACGCAATTAAGGGCACATACACACAAAAGCGGCAGGCAGACAGCGAGAGAGAGAGATAGAGATCCAAAGAAAGACAATTGATATTGGGGGAAAAAGGTTAATTGCTGCCTTTCAGACGACGGCCACTGGATGCCACTGGGATGCTAGATGCCAGCGAGCACATGGTTCGGTTGCTTACCAGTCCACTGGAGTCCAAGTGCCGCGTGCTCACGGGGCGAATGAGGTACGTGAAGTGGTGTGACCGCGGGCGGGCCGCTTAAATATACCCCGCGCTGCGCGGCGAATACCCTAAATATGACCAAGCGCCTGGGGGGATAGCGGGGTAGAGCCACACAAAACTGCAGCCACACTGCGGCGCGCGCTGCCTATTAATTTCGAAATTTGACATTAATCAAATTACTTAAATAATTAATAAATTAAAATAAAAGAAAATAAATAAAATTTTCATAAAAAATAAATAAAAATTAGTTGATGAAAACAAAAAAATAAAAATTATTTCAAGTTTAAATAAAAATGAATTGAAAAAAAAATTAATTTAAAAAATAAATCAAAATTAATTCATAAAAAAATAAATACAAATTAATAAATAAAAAAATATATAAAAAGGATTGCAAGTTTAAATCAAAATTTGTTACTAATTGTATCCTTTAAAAATTAAACAGCTTTTCTAGCTTTTGTTAAAAATATTTACATCATTATGTTGGCGATTGTATTTTAGAGACACTTTTTAAAACAATATTTATTCGGTTTTTTTTTCTTGGTAATTTAAAGAAATTATTTTCCTAATTTTTTACATCGTTTTCATGGTACTGAAATATAACCTTGTTATAAATTATTAACATGTTCATGTTGGCAGTTTCATTTTAGATTTATTTAGTTTGTTAACAATATTTGTGTAAAATTATATTTCTTAGGTGCTCTGCTTTGGCCATTTTTAGGAAAGATTTCCATAATACTGGTTAGTTTGATTTTCGGAGACATCAAAAAAATGTTTTAATGATTTTTAGTGGGTATTCTTCTTGAGTAATTTTAGGAAAATATTTTCCCAATTTTATACATCGTTTTCTCAGTATTGTTTGAAATATTTTTCTCTAATTTCGTACATTGATTTGTTGAATGTTTCAACGATTTGTATTGTGTATTCATTTTTCTTCGGTAATTTTAGGAAAATATTTTCCTTCATTTGTAAACCGTTTTGTTAATACTGGAAAAAAAAAATAGAAAAAAAAACCTGTATTCAACGATTTTAGGTGGTATTCTTGGTAGGAAATATTTTCCTCATCTTGTACATCGTTTTCTTAGTATTGTTATAAATATTAACATGTTCATTGTTTTAACAATATTTATGTAAAATTATATTTATTAGGTACACTTCTTTGGTAATTTTTAGGGAAATATTATTATTGGTTATTATTAACATTGTTTATTGTTTTAACAATATTTGTGTAAAATTATATTTATTTATTTTATTATTTAAATATATTTATTAGGTACTCTTCTTTGGTAATTTTTAAGGAAATGTTTTCAAAATTTCGTGCATCGATTTGTTAATACTGATTTTGGTTGAATTTCAAAAATTTTTTAATGATTTTTAGTGTGTATTCATTCTTGTTCGGTAATTTTAGGAAAATATTTTCCTTATTTTGTAAACCATTTTGTTAATACTGGAAAAAAAATAGAAAAAAAACCTGTATTCAACGATTTTAGGTGGTATTCTTGGTAGGAAATATTTTCCTCATCTGGTACATCGTTTTCTTAGTATTGTTATAAATATTAACATGTTCATTGTTTTGACAATATTTATGTAAAATTATATTTATTAGGTACTCTTCTTTGGTAATGTCGATTTGTTAATACTGATTTGGTTGAATTTCAAAAATGTTTTTATGATTTTTAGTGTGTATTCATTCTTGTTTGGTAATTTTAGGAAAATATTTTCCTTATTTTGTAAACCATTTTGTTAATACTGGAAAAAAAATATTTAACGATTTTTCGTTGATATTCTTTGCAAAATGTTTATAATGATTTTTAGTTGGTATTGTGCCTTGGTAATTTTAGGGAGATATTTTCCCAATTTTGTAAATCGTTTTGTTAATACTGGGAAAAAAATTTGAAAAAAAAACCTGTATATAACGATTTTGAGTGGTATTCTTCCTTGGCAGTCTTCTGGTGGTAGTCTTCTGGTGGCAGTCTTCTGGTGGTATTCTTCTGGTGGCAGTCTTCTGGTGGTATTCTTCTGGTGGCAGTCTTCTGGTGGTAGTCTTCTGGTGGCAGTCTTCTGGTGGTATTCTTCTGGTGGCAGTCTTCTGGTGGTAGTCTTCTGGTGGCAGTCTTCTGGTGGTATTCTTCTGGTGGCAGTCTTCTGGTGGTAGTCTTCTTTAGCAATCTTCTGGTGGTATTCTTCTGGTGGTAGTCTTCTGGTGGCAGTCTTCTGGTGGCAGTCTTCTTTGTTACTTGCAGGACATATTGTTGGTTTATTGAATAGCCAAGTTTAGTGCTGGTGGCGCAGTCCCGGGTCCGGCAGAGGAGCATCATCCCCTTTGGTGGGTCCCTCGCTGCGAAAGGAGGCGCACAGGTTGCAGGTTGCGCTGCCGCAAAGCCTGTAGTGCGCGAGGATCTGGCGCGTAAAGCCACAGCAATAGGTGTTGCAGAATTGAATGTTGCGGCATTGGACCAAATGCGAAAACAAGGCCTTCATCCGGATGCAGCTCGCAAACTGGCTGCACTGCTCGCCGCGGCCCCGGCACCTGGCGGCGTGGATCATGAGGTTCAGGTGCTGCTTGATGAGTCCCATCACGGGCACGCTAACGCTGCGATTCTTGGGCTGTGCCATGTGGGTCGGCAGGTAACAGAGCCAGCAGGTCTTCTGCGGCCGGTCAAAGGCCAGCACGCCATGGAGGGGATGGCAAATGAGGCAGTTCAAGTTGGCACACAGCCCGTAGCCAAACTTAATGCATGGGACGACGGCGGGCTCATCCGACTCATTAACTTGGCCAAATCCAGGCGACAGATCCCATTCCAGGAATTCCACCATAAAGAAGGCGGCCTTCCCCTGTCGAGCGGCTCCTTCGTAGACTGCCATTTTGGGTTTGGTGGTGAAATTAAGGTTTATTTTGCTGCTCCAAAAGCTCCTCGTGCACTCAACACCGGCCGCGTTGCAAAAAGGAGGTTTCAAATTGTGACACGCGAGTGTTAGTGATGGCCGTGCTATCGATAACCCTGGCGTCTCCTGCCTACCAGGGCTGCCTAAAACTATCGATAGTTAGTGTGACCGCAGTGCGAAAACCCCGCCGCATGCTGTGCGGGCATATTTAGTGGGTTTCCCGGCGTGCGGTTTTTTTTTTGGTTTTTCGAACGACGGACGTTTAGATGCTCTTTGGCGGTTGGCGCCGCTTGACTTGCCAGTGTGTGACTCTCCAGGCCGAGTGTGTGTGTGTGTGTGTGCAGTGGTTGTGCCAGCAGAGTGTTGCAGAAACTAACTGAAAAAGAAAAAGCAAGAGCTAAATTGAACTGTGTGTGGTGAACAAACTAACGAATAGGAAACAAAACGCAAGACAAAAACACACCGGGACGAAGATAAAAAATAGCGCAATACGGGTTTTTTTTTCTCCACCTCCTCCTCCTTCGCTTGCACATACATGCGTACCTGGGCAGAGATTCAGATTTACCGCCTCCCCCGCCGCCAACCAACCAACCAATCGACGTAGTTGTTGTTGCCGTCGTTCCGCCGTCGCTCTCACGTAATCCGCCCCCGCCTCCCCGCACCACCCCACAAACTGATAGACCGAAAATCGATTAGCGGCCTCTCGTCGTCTTCTTCTTCCTCGGCGTTTGTGTGTGCGTTGCGTTACGTTACGGTTACCGTTACGTCGCCCGCGCGTGTCTCTGCGTGCGAGTGTGTGTGTGTGCGAGTGTGCAAGGTGTGGTGTGTATAGAAAATCGATTGGCAATTTGAACCGAGCTATCGTCGCCGCAGTCGCCGCGTGTGTGCCGTTACGCGATTTTCAACAGATATTGCTTTTATTTTTTTGCCTGTGAAGTCCTCTTCAGTGAGTGCTAGAGAGAGAGAGAGAAAGAGCGAGAGAGAGAGAGAGAGACTCCGCTCCTCTGAAACCTCTGAAAATAAAAAGAAATACAAAAGAAAAAGAAAAACACCGGACATGGATAAATCAGCGGCCACGAACTCGGCCACTGCCGATGGCCAAAACGAGGCAACAGCAGCCGCAGCAGCAGCAGCAGCTGGGTGTGGCAGCAGCAGCAGCAACAACAACGGCAGCAGCAGCACCACCACCAGCACCAGCAACAACAACACCAACAACGCCCTGCAGCGTTTGGCAACAACAACAACAACAAGTGCCGTTGTGGCATCCCCGTTGACGACGACGATCAACCTGAACATCAGCACCACCACCGGCGGCAACTTTGGCGTCAGCGTCGAGCCGCACATCAGCGTGGAGAGCCTGAAGAAGATCATCGCCAAGAAGCTGAAGGTGGCCAAGGATCGCATCTGTCTGCTGCACCGCGAGAAGTGAGTACAATTGGATGTTCCAGGGTGGTAACTCTCTCAGTCAGTTTTCCACCATTTTTTTTGGGGCCTATAAGGGTTAAGATCTACAAATTGATTTGTTTAGATCCCCGAAATCCTCTTAAAATTTTTCCAAAATCTATTTGTATTCAAAATGAAATAATATTATTTAAAAACTTCTGTTTTAACTAATGAGTTTTAAAATATTTCCCTTTGAGATAATATTTCCACCATATTTATAGGGTTTATAAGACTTAAGACTTGCAAATTGGTTGTTTTCAATTGGCGAAAACCCCTCAAAAAATTTACTAAAAATGTAATTACATTATTATTTTGTACACTCTACATAATTATCTTTGAGGAGCTTTGACACAATATTTCCAACATATTTATAGGGTTTATAAGGGTTACAAATTGGTTGTTTTTAATTATCAAAATCCTCTCAAAACTTTCCCAAAAAAAAAATTTTTTTTAGTGATTACTTTATTATTTTGTATTCTCTACATAATTATCTTTGAGGACTTTTAAAATATTTACCCTTGAATTATTATTTTCAATATCTATAAACCGAATTAAGATTGAGAATGTTCAAAGTTCGCACTTTCCATTACGTTTTCCAATAGGAACAGCTTGTATATTTGCACTCCAACGTGCAAAACTCACCCCTGAAAAGGTGACAAGTGTGTCACTTGCATATTGCCATGAATTTCTTATGATTGTGCCAATGAGGTAATATCTACGCAGAAGGAATAACTGATAACGTGTTTCGAAATAGATTTTAATCAGGCCAATCAGGTTGAAAGTTCAATTCCATTCTAATGACTAACCGCCGTTTTGATTTGCCAACTGTTTTGATACCCTAAATGATTTTAGTTATAGTTTTGAACAGATGTTTTTAGCAGTTAAATTTCTATCAAATAGTTTGATTTCTGGTATATCGGTTGACTATATAATAAATATTTCAAATAAAATATTACAAATTGTAGTTAAAGGCTTCTTATAATAGTTTAAACTCTTTTTATAATGGTTTACAATTTTTTTTTATTTAGATCGGGAATTTTTTCTTTATAAAAAGGGCATCAAAACTTCGCCTTAATTTTCTGATTTGAATATCACTCTGTTTTTTAGAGCTTTTTTTAGTTAAGTGCTTTTGATTATCGTTTATGTTATCTTTATCTTCGCAGCGCCCCCTTTCTAACCCCTTTGTTAGGGAAATAGAGAGGTGTGCGTGTGTGTGTATGTGTTTTAGTCGCTAAGCTGCCATTGTTTAGTTGATTTGCTCGCTGTTCTCGTTATTATTATGATTATTATTGATATAACCTCCAAAATAATGGCATGTTTGAAGGGTTAAGCGCACAAAGAGCTCGAGTGTATTGGTAGTTGATCTAAACACACACACACACAGTGCGCCAGCGATTTCATAATCAATTTGTTATTTATACAAAACAACTCAAAAAAAAGGCAAAATTAAAGTGTAAAAATATGTGCGCATAACACAAAAAACCGGCAAAAAAACGGTACAACAAAAAAAACAAACAAAAACAGAAGCAGAGGCAGAAAATGAAAAGCCAAAAGAAAATGAAAAAAAAGAGAGGGAGGCAGCGCAGCCGACGTCATTATTCCAACTAGTTGCATTGCTCTGTTAAGCGTTGAATGTTAGCCGCAACTGTTAATGGTCATGCAGTTGTTACTGTTACGACTTCTGTTAACTTTTCGCAGGCGGAAAAATTTCGGTTATTGGGGAGATTTCTGTTCGAATAATCTTATTTTCCAGGAAAATTGTATTAATTTGAAAGTAAGAGTTTTAAATGATATTGAAAGCGTTTATATGAAAAATAAAAAATTACATTTAAGTATTAAAGTATTAATAAAAAGTATTAAATAGGAAATTGTTCTATTTTTTCTAAAACGATAAATGTGTATTTTTCGAAAAACGAAACTTGAGCTGCAAATGTTAAATTTTAAAACTTTTCAAGGATTATAATAATCTTAAAAATCCCTTCAAATTCAGATTGGTAAATCTTAAGTCAAAAGTTGTTTTTGAAGGGCCTGCTGCATTCCTTTGGCTTGGATATCGTTTGTATGTATGTGCGTGTGTGTATTGGTGCATTACAGAGGCTTCGCAACAATGCGGGCTTCTCTCTCGCTCTCTCTCTATATGTCTTGCATCCCGCTCTCTGCTGCATTTATTTCTGCAAATAGATTTCTAATTGAGAGGAGGCCCTTCCCCTCCCCTTTTTCTTCGTTCCTGCCTGCTTCGCCTTTGTCTGGCTTATACTAAAAAAAAACACAAAAAAAAACTTGACTGATAAGAATTTTCACTTGCTTCTCTTCTTCTTCGCTGTGTTGTTGCATCTGTTTTATGCCACTTTGCAGCAATGGGCAATGGCGTCACGGTTTTTTTTTCACTCTCATCTCTTTTGCCGCTTGTTTTTTGTTGTTGCTGCTTCCACTTGAAGTTCTTTTTCATCTCCCTCTGTGTTTCTACGCGCGTGTTAGTGTGTGCGTGTGTGTGTGGCAGAGATTTTTGTGCCCGCTTCTCTTTGTTCTGCAATCAAATTGCTGCTTCTTCCTCCTCTTATTCTCCTTCCCCCTCTTCTTCTTGTTGTTGTTCTTCTTCTTTGATGATGATGTTGGCAGGCTGCGCTTATCGGACATTCGGAAAATGGACTCTCCTCGTCTCTTCTTCTTCTTCTTCTTCATCTCTGTCTGAATGTCATATGTTGGCTTATAACCCTAACAACAACAACAAGAAAAGGAGCAGAGAGCAGAAGAATGACAAAAAAGCAGAGGAGGAATAAGAAGAAGAAGAAGCCATAGATGCCACCCCCGCCACATAATGCGGAAAACCTACCACCCGGCTAAGCAAAAAAAGCCTTTCGTTAAAAGCTTATTCACACCACCAATATTTCCCAAAAGAAGAAAAAAAAACACCCGCCCGCAGAAAAAGCTGAAAGAAGAAGAAGCCACCACCAGCCAAAGGAAGAAGAAGCAGCAGATGAAGAAAACCTACACAAGAAGAAAAATCATACACAAAGTCTGAAAATGCATTTGCTAACTAAAAAAAAAACTGGAGTCTATAAATTATAAACCCAATTTTTTTTAATAATATTTAATATTTATTAATTTGTTGCTAGGAAAATATTAGTAAATATTAAATATTATAAAAAAAAATTTTTTTGTTTATAATTTATAGAATCCAGTTTTTTAGGTTAGCAAATGCATTAAAGTTGAAAACGAAATACAGCTAAATTAAAAATATTTTCGTATTAAAGTTACTAGTTAATCTTATAAAAATGGTAGGTTTGCTAAAGAGAGCTTAGAGTTCGACTCCCTACCTTTTCTTTCTGTGTTTGGGCAGCGAAAAGGCAAAATGTTGCACACATCACTGAATGAGAATGAGACGTTCGTGCTGCATGCAAAGTCACCACCATCCCGAACATCCAAACATCCAAACACCACCAAACGCGAATCTCCAGGTCACCATATCCACTATTCATATCGCTGGCGTGGAAAAAAGGTGGCCGACCGACCACAAGGAAACTGGCCAAATGGAAAATACGCTGGAAAAGCGGGAGAGTATCTGTTCGAAAGGCCAACCCTTTAAAACACGTGGTTGCCATGATAATGCCTAGATGAAGTCTAAACCGGATTTCAATTGTATTCCAAGGGCTAAGAAACATGGAAGAAACACTTCTAAAAGCCTCTTGAAAAATAAAAACTTCCAAATCGCATATAGATACAGATTTGGGAACTTTTAAAAAGCTGTTCATAATAACGTTTTAAATATACAGAAGATAATGCCGTAGCTAAAACCCATTAAAAAGTTATGTTCCTTTGTCTTTTGCAATATCATCAACCCTTTTAACACACGTGGTGGTGAAAGAAACCTGAACTGAACTGAACTGAACACTGTTTCCATATAAACAAGAAACCGGATTTCGAGTCAAACCTACACAAAAGTAACATAATATTGAAGTACTAGTAAAACAGCCGAAAAGCAACTTGTATAGATGCTCACAAAATCAGATAACTATCATATAAATAAACCTCGTATTAGTGCGATTAGTAAAGCTGGATATATTATGGAACAAAAAAATGTATAGAATAGCGCGAATAGAGGAGAAATAATGTCGTATCAGAATAATGCAAACAGATTAGATGTCCCCATTCCTATCAGGCTAGCCCCTTGCCCCCCCATACCATCCCACCCCCCGATTACTAGTGGCGCACTCCCAAGGTGTGTGCTATATAGTATGACATAAGCCCAAGTCCCGCTCCCCACGCCCCATATGTCACCTTAGGGTTCTTCAGATAGAGAGCTACGTAATTGTATGAAACAACGCACACGCAAACGCAAACGCCACCTCCCATGATTTCGCCTGGCCCTGGGGCCTGTATTATCAACAGTTTTAATTTTAGTATGCGCCTTTTCCTCTTCGCCTTCGTCTCTCTCTTCATAATTTTCATTTTAAAGCCAGAGGAAATAGGTGGGGCATCGGAATCGGAATCGGTGATGTTTTGGGGAGACGTCATCAACTAGCGGCGCGTGTGTTTTTACCTTCTGCCTACAGTCTCGAACTCGTCTAACTCGAACTATGAGCGGCGTTAAAATATTATATCCAAAAGGTTGAAATTTCATTGCATTTTAAAAAGTTTTTAAATTTTAAAACTTGATATTTACTATAGTTTTTGTTATACAAATCAGAGGACATGAAAAAAAAAATTTTTTCTTGGTACAAAAAAAAAAGTTTTGAATAAAGAAAGATCTTAAATTCTAGAAAATCTTAAAATATAAAATAGTGATTTTTTTTTGATTTTTTTTTCGGTCCTGTGTTCACTCACATGTTGAGTTGAGCCCACTGAGTTGAGTTTCTTGGGCCGAGAGTGTGGTGGGTTTTGGCCGCGTTTTTGGGGCTTGCCTTTAGTGGCTCGCTCTCTCCCTCTCTCTCTCTCTCTGTCTCACCACATGCATCCGTCTCGCTCAGGTGGTACTGCTTTTATGGTTTCAGTTACGAAAGGTTCCTAAATGATCTTTGTTCTTATCTGACATGTTTGATCAAACTTCACTTCAGCCGGGCTGTTGTTTTGTTGGTTTGTCATGGGTTAAGGGTGAAAACGAGGCACACTTCTTTGTTGCCGCCGCTGCGCAGTTCTTGCTTGCTTGCCTTTTTTATTTAGTATTTTACGTTGTTGATTAGGCGGCGAGAAGAGATCTTGTTTGGAATATGTACGGGCAAGCGTGCTTTGTTCTGCTGCGCTGCTGCTTTGCTGCTTTTGCTTTGCTTTGCTTTGCTCATTGTTTGACTCTCGCCATCTCTGTCTGTCTGGCTGTCTTACTGTCTGTTTGTCTCTTCTTTCCGCTCGACTGTTTGCCTGTGTTTGCTCGCCGCTCTCTCTCCCAGCAGATTAGGTTACACAAGACTCGCTCTGCTCCGCTCTCTTCCTCTTCGCCGGCCAGTTAGTTACCCCCACTTCAAGTCTTCCGTACTTTTAAGGCCTTTTCTGAGGCACCAGACGACGACTATCCTATCCAAATGTATCACTTGCCTTGGGTTTACCTGTTTCAGAACCCAAAGTGGATCGAAACTCGCTGAAGCCTTAAGTAGTAAAATATACTCGTTAAATTTGCCCTGGATTACTAGTTTTGTGCTTAAATAAGTAGGGAAATCTCAAGGTATCATATCATATCATAGTACATATTAAGAAACCAAAATTATAATAATATATTATTATATAATAAGGTGGCACTTGGTAAGATAAGGTATATTTTTTCTAGAATTTATGGGCATTATTGTTAAATTTTCCCAGGTTTTTAAGCCATTTGTTCTCTTTTTTAACTTAAAGTTTGGAAAATCTTTTCGGGTCTGGCCCAAACGTAAAATCCTTTCATCAAAATGAATGGTACTTGTTACAATAAGGAATTTATTAAAAAGTTAGGTATTTCTAGAATTTATGGGCATTTTTTTTTTTTAATTTTTTAAGGAATTTTAATTATTTGTTCTTTTTATTTAACTCAAAATTTGTCCAATTTTTCGGGTCTGGCCTAAACCCTACATCCTTTCATCGGTTGTGCGCCTGTGAAAACTCGTTTCGTTACTGGGAAAGTAACGTCATTCAGATACAGATACAGTCAGTCAGTCCAAAACACCAACAACAACACCACCAGCTCACATCTCACCTGCCTTCGCATTTCCTCTTGCTTCATCTCTGCTCCACCCTTTCCTTTTCCCTTGACCTCCCCCCTCCCCACCCCCTGCCAACACCCCCTCACCTTTGTCCAATTTCCAAGCCCCACAAGTGCCGCCCCCTTTTTCCAAATGGCCCTTGGCTGCCATTTTGTACCCTTTGCTATTTGCTGAGAGACTTTCCGCCTCCCCCTCCCCTGCATTCCCCACCCATTTGTTTATGGCCTCAGGCCTTAGCCTTGGCTTTGTTCGCCGCTAGATGGCGCCACGCCTCAATGCTGCTTCTTCTTCTTCATCATAATCATCTGCGTTTTTCACTGCTGCTGCTGCCCGCTGGCGCATTCAATAAATTTTCCCATCACTGCTGCAGCTTTGCGTTTTTCCACCCACTGAATTATTAGAATAAACTGAAACTCTTGGTGCAACAAAGTTGCTAGGCATTAAAAATAGAAAGCATCGCAGAATCGGGAGGATGTGTGCTTTGCTCGCTCGCTCGCTCGTTCGTTCGCTTTTTGCTCTGCTTCGGTTCAGTTCGCTTCGGTTTAAATGGTGAATGAATGGGATGGTCTGGTCTAAGACACTGCGAACAAAATTGCATACTTTAATATTACTAAAATGTATTGGAAAAGCAACGCGAATACTTGAGGTTTTCACTAAATGAGATATTGGATAATCTAGTAAATACATTTTTATTTGAAAAGCACCGCAAATTCTTAAGATTTCACTGATGAGATATTAGGTAATCTTTTACATCAATTTTTATTTGAATACCATCGCGAATTCTTAAGATTTTACTGAATTATTTTATTATTTTTACTGAAATATTCTTATAAATCAATTTTTATTAAAAAAGCATTGCAAATTCTTGAGATTTCACTGAATTGAGGTATTAGATAATCTAAAAAAAAACATTTCACCAGAAAGCTTTAAATTAATTTGTATAATTTACCATATTTTTTCTGCAGTGTACTTGATGGGTTGGTCTGGGCTTTTTAGTGGGTGGGTGGTTGGCTTTGCTCTGCGCGCTGTTTTGGGTGGTTGGTCGCCTTCTTTTAAGTTTATTTAAGGTGCTGCGGTTGTGTGTATCTAATGCCTATGCCTAGCTGGGTGTGTGTGCAAGTGTGTGTGCGTTTGTATCTGTATCTGCAAGATACAAAATTAAATAGTGGCCAAATCTGAGCTAACGGCACGTTTGCATGTTTGCTGGCTGTGTGTTTGTATCTTGTATCTGGCAGATACTCGCCTTAATTGTGCCAAATTGCATGCAAGAGAGATGCAAGCAGCAGGCAGATCCACTAAATACCCCAAAAACATATTCTCGCATTCGCCGTCTATTTATGGCCCCCAGACCAATGACTTTTTCTTCCTGCTGTGCTTTCTTCAGTGGTTGGGACGTTGGATGTGTCAATGCACCACCATCGCAAGCCGCAAAAACGAAAAAAACCACCCACCAGCAGCACCACCAAAGTGCCCAACAAGAAGCAGCGAACGCATCAAAAATCATTGTTTATGCCCATAAAAAATGCAAATCGAAATGGTTGGTGATTAAACGAAAGGCTTTAATCTATCTCTATATTTTCTTTCGATTTTATATCATCATCTTGGTGTTTAAAAGAGTGTTTAAAGTAAAAATAGACAAAGAAAAAATCAAGCAACAATGCAAAGGCAAAGTAATATTTAAAAACAAAAAAGTATTATTTTTTTTGTGAGCGCAGACGATTAATAATAAACTTTTTTTATATCCCAAAAATTAGTCACACTTTGAGAAATTTTAAATAATGAACAAGTACAAAAAAAATTTAATTTAATTATTAGATGAACCATGGGCGAAATAAAACTTGCATGATAATTCCATCATTCGTTTGCTGATTGAATTTTCTTGCCGACTTTTTCTCATTTCCCCTTCTTCATAACGATTTCATTCAGCACTCGCTCGATTCTTTGATTCTGGTTTTCATTCACATGCATTCGCTGTCAAATTGAGGGGAATCTAAATAACATCATCATCATCATCAGCATCAGCAGCATCCTACACACACTGCAAACACACTCATTCTAATTTTCAATTACCCACACACTTGTGTAAACTGTAAATTCGTTGCACAGCAAACAAAATAGAGGTGGTTTTTGTGCAACCAGAATTTATTTATAATTATTTATAATACTTGACCGATCGTTATGAAACTTGGTATGTGTATAGGTCTTATAGAGATACGTTTGTAAACCCGGTATCACTTGAAACCTCCTGAAAATAAACGATTTACCGACAAATGTTTATCATCTCAACGATACGAAAGACGATCTAACTGTTTTTCTGCAAGTGCTCTATTTTCATTATTCAAGCTGAGAGAGCGCTTAAAAAAGACGTCGTTTACTTTTCAATGCAAAACGATCAGCAAAATGAAAAAAAAGTAAATAAAACAACAACTTACGGCATCAATAACGTCATCGGAGAGAAGTGACTCCCGCCACCCACTCAGCCCCCCCCCCTCGCTTTTTTCCCCATCAACAGTTTTGTTCGGCCGGCCGGCAATTGTTCTCTTTGCTCTTTGTTGCTAAGCTCTTGTGTGTGTGTGTGTGTGTGTGGGTTTCGTTTGCTTGTGTGCGCGCGCAGCCCCACACACAAACACACACGTAAAAAAAAGCTGTTTTCGTTGCTGTTCTGTTATTGCAGTTGTTGCTATCGTTATTGTTGTTGTTGCTTTCATGCTTTTAGCTAGAGATCCGATGAGCAAGTCTCCCCTTTCAAATAAATCCATCTACTATCCAGTTACAGTGATCTTCAGTTGGGATATTTGTAAAATAAGTGTAGATATCACTATTTCTAGATTTAATTTATTCGTTTTTCTATCATGTACTTTACAGATATGGCCAGATACTAAATATTCGAAATATTTTTATATTAAAATACATATATAATAGTTTTATATGGATATTATAGCATATTAAATGCTAGGAACCAGAAGGTCCTCATAAAACATATATTATACTCCATTATATTCCATTCTACTCCATTATATTACATTATATTCCATTATATTTCATTATATTCCATTATATTTCATTATATTCCATTATATTTCATTATATTCCATTATATTCCATTATATTAAAATTTTTTTTTTTATCTTCTGCAATTCTAAGTAGGTTATCAATAAGGTTTTTATGTGTCTGTTATATAAGGAGGTTACATTTATAAATACTTTTATTCTTTGCGGTTCCGAAAATGTTTTTAGTATCTATAAATGTTTCAAAGAAATTACTTCTAATTCACGATTAAAACTTAATAATAATATTTTTTATTATAATAAAGAATTTTTTTTTTGACTATATAGGATATAATATATATTATAGGATCTAATAACTTACCCGATTCCTTTTTGTAGCGTCCACTGTGATTTTAGTATTCTCAATCGTTTGCCCTTTTCGCAAATGTCTTCCGGTCCCCATTGCATCTAGTATATTATAGTTAGTATAGCTGTATGGCTGGAAATTTCTGAATCAATAGTTTGAAATTAGAATAATTTGCTGATTTTTGTTTATGGGGGCTGCTTTCAATGTGCGGGGGCGTGATGTTATTTTTGCTTTTGCCTTTGCTGCTTTTTTGCTATTTTTAGTCGCTTGCTGTGATTTCTCATTGTTGTTTGTTGCTGTCGTCGTCGATCCCCTCTCTCCCTCTGCTCCTCCCCCCCTTCTCGCTGATTCCTTTGTTTAATTTGTCTTTGTTGTGGATGCTGCCCTGTAATCCCCACTCCCCCCTCCCAAAGCCACGCCCCCTCCTCCCCCTGGCGCATGCAAATGCGATGTGTTGACTCTACAAAGCTGCGATTCAGCTGTTGCCATCGATTTTTCAGGCCTCTCTTGGTTTTCCCCCCACCAATTTTCCCCGGCTGGTTGGCTCAACCCTTTCCGATTTCCTCCGATTTTCCCCCACAGCTTAAAAGGGGGCGTTCTCGCAGGGGGTGGGTTTCTAGCTGGTCTAACTGCAGCTGACAGCCTTGATGATGATGACGCTCGCCTCCCACGGTGGGTGGATCTCAGATAGATACCGCCAGATATTGCGAGTATTAAATTTGTACTCGCAAAATATGGAAAGGTAAACACTGATGAATCAGATGCACCGAAAAAAAATTAGCATATATCATAAACTATTTGTACATTAATCCTAAACTATTGAGTTTCAAAAATATCTTACTAAGATGGGTATTAAAAAAGTTTTAAAATAAACTTTTCGTACAGAATTTATAATACAAAATATAAATTTTATAGTTTTTAGTATAAAATTAAGAGTTTCAGTGCTTAGATATTAAATTGAGTATTATTTCAATACCACACTTTATACTAACTAGTTTTGAAGAGTTAAACTACATTTTGGCTTAAACTATGTAGGTATGGGATCATCTTTGGGAATGTTACAATCCCAAAAAGCATATATATGTAAATGATGTTGTAAATTATAATACTTCCCAAAACATCTCAATTACTTGAAGTTCTCCCATATTCCGATATAATACACGTAATTCCTGAAGTTCACCAGATTTTATAGTCTGAATAAGGGTCTTTGGCATTCGGTTTGGGTCCAGCACCATATGGTCAGCACCAGCTTTGGTCGGTGGGTCAAAAAAGGGGGCGTTCTAATCCCACATCCTGTCCCATCCGCCGCTTCCTTTCTCCCTGTGGTGGTGGTGGTGCAGCTTTTCGTCAGGAAATTAATGAAACTCATCAGCAACAGCGGCGGTCGGTCGGTGGTTGCAACCCCAAGTTGCCATGATGTGGGTGGTTCGGGTGAAGGAGGAAGCTTTTCCTTCTCTCAAGTGAAAGCTGGGCCTGGAAATTTTGGTGTGTGTTTTTTTGTTCTCTGTTTTCCGCCTTTCCGCTTTCCCATCTCACATCACCCACCGCTCCTTTTGCTCTTGCCTCTTTTTAGCCAAAGTGGTGGCTGCTGTGGTTGCTGGTGTTGATGATGGTGCACCAGGCTGTGGCGGCCGCTTTTTTATGGCTATGTGGGTGTTCTCTATATGAACGAATGAACGAACGAAGGAACGAATGGTAATCAAAGTTAGGATTAGTTGACTTTAAAGTAGCCTTAGGGGTAGAAACTGCTGCAATTCAACCCCACAAGCAGGCCGAGAAAAGAGATTGATATCTAAAGGTTTTAGTATCTCTTTCGTATCTATACCAAAAATTAGAAGGTTAAAATATATGAAATACCATTTTATGAAGTTAAAAACAATGAATATTTTGGAATTAAATCTAATAAAATTTCTACTATGTACTATAGAGATCCAAAAGAGTATAAGACCTTTTCTCATTGCATATATTTCCGAGAAAAGGGATTGATATCTAAATGTTTTTAGTATCTCTTGGGTATCTATACCAAAAATAAAAAGGTTAAAATATATGAAATACCATTTTATAGAGTTAAAAACAATAATTAAATCTATCAAAGTTTCTACTCTGTACTATAGAGATCCTAAAGACCTTTTCTCATCGCACCTTTTCCCCCACGTTTTTGTGGCCAATAGCCAATGGTTATACCAAGTGTCACCACTTGCAGTATTCGTGTGTGTACACACATCTTCATCCCTCCTCGCACATGTACAAAAAGTATCTATGGAAAAGTTGACGGCCCCCCGCACTCTTTCAATCACATGTAGTTGGCAAAAACCCAGCCCCCAAACCCACCGAAAAGTGTATCTATGGTGTATCTACAACTGGAGCGGCAAAGAAGCCTCTAAAATTCTATTAATTAACACGTTTCTATCTGCAGCTGTGTATCTGTTGCTATATACACTACAGACGTAGTAGTCGAGAGCAAATATGAGAAATACTTCCTCATATCTTGGGCAAATAATTCGTCAGCGTCGAAAATTATTCGGTCTCAGATTCAAATTATTCTCTTTTAACGCGTTTCTGTTTTTCCCGATAGTGAGCAGTGAAAACAAAGCAGTTAAATGAGAAAACAACAAGAAATATACATATATGTATTTTTATCAGCATAACCGAAAAATTGAACAGTAAAAAATATCAGTTATACTTATAGACCTTTGATGACATTTTGTGTTTATATGTATGGGAAACTAGATTAGAGAACGAATCCAATTCTCATATCTATTCTCAACCTGGGCTGACATTTCCGTGTGAAAGAGGGGGGGAGGGGGAGGATTGAAAACGAAATTGAAATTGAACTTGATATGGAAATGGAAATGGAAGCGAGTGACCAAGCAAGAATGAAGTAGAGGTTATGCAATCGTTTGACGGTTGAGAGAGTTCCGGGTTCCGCTGGACTTCTTCGAAAAGGGGTGGGAATAATGACGGAATTTCGGGGGAGCAGCATTAGATATCAACCCCTGGCTTGTGACAATAAGATATGATATGATATCTCAAGAGTTTAGGGCTTTTGGGAAGTTTTCTTTGGAAATTTCTTAAATATTTTCTTCCTTTAAAGAATAGATTTAAAGAATAGATTATAATAAGATATGATATATTATATCTTAACAGTTTAGGGCTTTTAGGAAGTTTTTCTTTAGAAAGTTCTTACATATCATTTTTTCTTTTAAATAGTAGATTTACTGATTTAGAATAAGATATTATATGATATCTCAACAGTTTAAAGCTCTTTGAAATTTCTTTAAAAAGTTCTTAAATATGTTTTTCTTTTAAAGAATAGATTTACATATATTTTCGATTAAACCTAAAAATATTTCCAATACCCTATAAACTTCTTTGAATTTCTTCCAAGGGATTTCTTCTTGAATTTCTGTATTCCTTCGTTTTTTTTTTGGTTAAAGTGACTGGCGGTGGGTGGCGTGAGGGGTTTGGGCGTGTGTACAGTTGCCCTTGACTCGAAGCGAGGAGGGGAGTCTGCCAGTCAGTTAGCCAACCCCCCGTTTACTTCCCTTTGTTAGCCCCAAAAATGTTGACCAGACATTTAGGTGGCATTTTTAGATACACACACCAGTGCAGACTTTTTGGCCACGCGTTTTCCCTGCGACGCTCACGCTTTTCTTATTTGTCAGCACTGCCTTGACTTTTAGAGGGTATTAGAATATCGATTCGATTTTTGTAGAACATTTTAGAAGCATTAGGATCTTTGCTTTGGGTTATAATATCAATATTATATGCGTAGAATAAAGTAAAATATTTTTTTTGTTATAAAATAAGTAAAAATATACTCAAATACATATGTATAATGCTATTTCTTTTATAGATTCAACGAGATTTAAGTATATAAGGTCATTTATAAGGGTAAGAGGTTTGTGCCAAGGGTATAATAACTTCGTTTTCACAAAGCAGACTTCCTTTCGGTTTTTTTTCTTTTTTTTTTTTTTTTTTTTTGATTTCTTGTTTAGGCTTTTACCCTTGTGCACTGACTACAAAACCATCATGTGTAAGGGAGCGAACGAGAAGGGGCGAACGAGTGAGGGAGATGGCCGGAGAGTCCTTGTGCTGTGCTCTCTCTCTCTCACTCTCTGAACCTTCTTTTTCTTCCTCTTCCCATCCTCCTTTAAAGGCAGTAAACATGATAATTTACGCAGCATGCCCAATACACACACACACACACACACACATACAGTAAGGTGGTGGAATTTTATGACAACAAAGGGCAATTCACTTGGTTTCCCGGTTTGAAATTACATAGCTGGAAAACGCCGAATGCTGAATGCCGAATGCCCCCACCAAAAGGCCTATTAAAGTATATGTACCTCGTATATCCCTATATATCCCGGGGAATTACGGGGAAGGAGCGAGGGAAGAGATCATGTGAAGAGCGTGGAGAATACTGCATACCATACCTACCATATAGCATACCTCCTCACCACACATAACCCCTGATCTCTGCGGGTGTCACGCATCCACCTTCTTATCGGTTACGCTTCGGTTACAATAGGGGTATTTCAGGTTTCTACGAGAGAGGATGATAGCTCTCTCTTCTTTATACATATTTCGGAAAATTATCCATGCTAAGGAAGTTGTAGGGACTTACATATATCCTGTTGTCTATAAAAAAAAATCTTAAAATATATCAGAAATCATCTAATAATTCGAGAAAAAAAGAGATTTCCTTCCACTACATAAAGTTTTTAAAATAGTGTTATAAGAATGGAATAAATATTTTACGGCTCTCTTTTTGAAACATTATAAATATAATATTAAAATATATTAAAAATACTTTTGCAGTTAGAAATCAGTACTTTTAATCTAATATTTCTAATCTAATACCTCGAGAAAAAAAATAGTGATATAAATAGTGATATAAGAATGGTATAAATATTACTTTTGGTTTCCTATCCTTATGGTTCTCCCTTTGAAATATTATAAATATTATGATATCTATTATAATAATATTTATAATATCTATAGTGAGTACCCAAGATTCCTTATTGTTTTACTGTGCAGAGCGTTCAACTTTTCACGCTGTTCGTACAGTTTGATGTCTGCATTTTCTACTCCTCAGTTTTCCAGTCTGTCTGTCTGGGTCAGCCCGCCCCCCGAACCCCTCCCACTGCCCCTTTTTGCGACCGCCCAACCACCCAACAACCGAGCCAACTCGTTTGGCCTTCGCTGTTGCTGCTTGCTGCTGTTGTTGTTTTTGTTGCTTCTCTTGGCCGTCGTCGCGTCATATTGCGTCGCTTTTGTCGTCGGCGTCATCTGCTGCTGCCTATTGCGTAAAGGCACAGACACACACGGCCAACACAGAAACCATGGAACACAGACACCCCCGCAGACAAAAAAGCCTAAACAGAAGCACACACACACACACTCTGGCAAACACAGCCACACCTCAGCGAAGCAAAACGCACACACACCCCCTTTTTCGAGGCTTTCATAAAAAAAAGAAAACGGAAAAGCTGTTTAGTTAGCTTTGGAAAACCGAAATAATTATGGGTTTAAAACAGAACCTAAAAAATATTAAATATTAGAAAGAGGCATCTAATTATATAATATATTACTTTATTTTTTCTTAGTATTAATTATTTATATTTTAATTTTAAATTTACATTTATAAAAACATTTTTTAAAATTTTTCAAATTTAATTTTTTTATTTTGACTTTAAAGAAAAAAAAACCTGTACCAATTCTGGCAATGTTGATAAATATTTATATTTTATTAAAGTTATTACAATTTTACTACTTTCTGCAAGAGTATTAATTCAACCAAAATTATAATAAATAAAAAGTACTCTTTAATTCGATATCATATCATATCATATCTCTCTAGTTTTTTCTGTCTCTCGCGTCTTTCTCACCTTTTACGTTACGTTACTTTTACTGTTACTGTTAGTCGACGCCGCTGAGGTGAGTTTCTTTCGCTTTGGCACCTGCAGCAGCTGCAACATGTTGCTGCTGTCAGAGGTGAAAAAATCACAGACACGTTACGCTATGCCCAACGTTACGTTGCGTTACGTAACGCGGTGGAAAATGTTGGTTAAATAATTTTGCCATTTTCTTATTATGCATTTGATTTCATTTCGGTTGAAACTCCTACTATTTAAACCACCTGACGAATTAAAAATAATTAAATAATTTATTTTTTTAAGAAAATATTTATATTTACCCATGTTTATATTAAAGTTGAAGTTGTCTTGTTTTTGCTAAAATTATAAATAAAAAATTAAAAGATTTAAGAATTATTTTATACTTTAAAGCTTTAAATATTTTTCTCTCATTTTCCGGATTTTGTTGACGCAAAAACTAAAAGAATATTTAGTTTTTAAAGGTTTTGTAATTTGTATAAATAAAAACTTAATTTTTTAAAAAAATTTTGTATAATGACTTTTATTGCATCGCAATTTTGCAGACAAACTTGCCCAAAAATGGGAAAAACACAATAAATTTGGTTAAAGTTGCAATAAATTCATATTGTTTGCAATTTGAGGGGGTTTTGGTTTTGGCTTACCTCTTTTTTTTTGGGGTTTTTGGTTTCCATGCGAGCGTGTGCGTGAGTGTTGAAAGTTGAGCGTTGCGTGCAACCGCAGCGACTGTTGTTGCTGTTGCTGCCGCTGCCACCGCCGCCCGCGTGCCACGCCCCTTTCGCTGACCCAAATTCGCTTTTCGTGCCAGCCAGCCAGCTAACCAAATCTTATCAATTCATCAATCATGCATGCAGTCATTAAACGCTCGCCTCGTTTAATAGCCATTGTTGTTGCTGTTGTTTCTGTTGATGGCTGAATTCGTTTGCTCTTGTTACCGTTGTTGTTGTTGCTGTTGCCGGGGTTACCGCATCGCCACTAAATTCGCCGCAACTGTGCAGCTCTTGCTCTTGCTCTCTTTCTCTCTCTTCCTCTTTCCTTCGCCGCAACATGTAGTTTGAACAATAAGACCGTATATTTGGTATTGAAAACTTTGTACATTTTACAAATTTCCTATTCTCTGAAAAGAAAACATACGTATAATAATAAATAATATGTTTTACTTTGATTTTAAAATTGTTTAATATCTATAAAAATATTTAAGCTTTAAAACCTAAAATATGTTTCTCCCATTTTTTGGATTTTTAGATAAATTTATCAAGATCTCTTAATCCAGCGAAGTTTTCTTTCTTTTTTTGCTACTGAATTTTTTTTTGTAATATCTACTCAACCAACTCTCATATATTGTGGTTTGAACCTCCTTTTCTCTCTGCAATTGAAGCATAATGTTAGGTAATTTTAGACAACCGATCCCCTTTCTTCTGCTGCCTTTGTGTGGCCCCACCTGTCGACAAGGTACATTCCGCGCCCTCTATATGAGTGTAAATATGTAAATACCTCCCACCGCCCATGGCTCGATTTATGTTTCGGATCAGCGTTTTATTCGCTTCTGTTGTGGCTTTACCGCTTTGCGTTGCTAGCCAAAACAAATGCATCGCCGTCTATATATAGGCCCGACATTGATTATACCTGAATATGTACAGTGTAGGGTGTACACACGTGTAATTATATACATAGGTGTACATATAGAGTATATTGGTATATTGGAAGACTTGCTTCAGGGCCAAAAGAGCTGGTGGAGCAACTGTACTTTGCGGTGAAGGGAAAATTCAAATCCAAGCTGAAATTAAAGGTGCCACTGATATTAAGCAGATAACAACATCTTAAATTAAGAAATTCGATTCATTAATACACAATAAATAAAAAAAAAAAAAAAAATAAATAAAAATAATAAAATATAAAAATAAATAAAAACAAAGATAAAAATATAAAAAAAATAAACAAATAAAAAAAAATATAAAAAAAATAAAAAAATAAAATATAAAAAAAATAAACGAATAAAAAAAAACAATAATAAAAAAATCCAAGTGAAACCATTATACCAACTGTTATTGTAAAATTAATTTTTAAAAATGTTTAAAGGTGTTTATCATCATTAAAGATACAAAATGTAATAAAATATGACATGAAAAACTGGAAGAACAATTCTCTTAGGGGAACCTCTCGATTTCGGTTTATCATATCTGTATTATTATCCAAGTAAACGGAGTTACGCAAATAAGAGGCAGCTGTATTGTTCGTTTGTTTATTTGTCGGTCGGTCTGTTGGAATTTTTGTATTTCTTAACACCTGCAAAATGCAATGACCAAAAATTACAAAAAAAAAATATATTAAAAAAAGGAAAACAATTGAAATTCAGCAACTGAAAAGTGTCAACAACGTTTAACTTTTGACTTTGTTTCACTCCACCAGACACTCAGAAAACAACGACAAAAATCAGCAATTACAGAGTAAAAGTAAAGCAAAAATGGAATAAAATAAAGCGAACAGAAAACAGAACAAAAAATGGAATGGAAATCAACTGGCACCAATGCTTTTGAATCAAAAGCAGCGCAGGGGGAAGAAAAAAAAACCTGTAAAGTGCTTGAACTTTTAATTTCTTACCTGTGCGCCTTTAAATTCTCATTTAGTAAAAGGGTATGTTGAATGAAAAGAAGAGAAGACAAAATATTCGTATTTTTGTAGACGTAGTTAATTAAAAATTCGCTTAATTAACTGAATTAATAATCATTTAAAAAAATTTAAGAAAAAAAACGAAGGATTAAACAACTTTAGTTAAATATAAACTTTTATAAAATACCAGTTTTATATTTTATCATAAATTCTTAAATGAAAAATTCAAACATTTTAAAATATAATTTATTTAACATACATCATATCAAATTTGTTTGCGTTTAGTTAATACTGTTCTCAAGAAATTTGACTCAAATGTCGAGCTTAAAATGTAATTACGCATGCAAAAGTGCTGACAGCAGCAAATCAACGCCTTGAAAATATCCCACTTCGCTTCTTTTTGCCATTGTGTATTTTATATTTCTTTTTTTTTTTTGGATTCGGTAAAATCGGGGAAAGAGAGAGAGAGCTTGTCACAAAGCAAACAAACCAAATGCCAAATTAATTATATTATCCATTAAAATGCCGATATAATCCCAATTGTATGTTGTGTATATGTTTGTGTGACTGTACTGTTGAGTGGAGAATCGAGAGAAGTTGAAAACAACAACCATTATCGAAAAAAAAACCCGGCGCACGCCTTTTGTTAAAACGACTCAAAATTCGGCAATCGTTTCTGTTTTTTTATATTTAAATTCTTTTTCTTTTTTTTTTATACAATTTTTAAGCTGACTTTTTACGCCCTTTAGATAATTTTTCCATACCCCCAAAATATCATATATTTCTACTATCTATTTCTACTATTGATCTTGTTATTAATATAATTATTTTATTTCTATCTTGCAGGGAACTTCAGGATGGCACGCTCAGAGATCACAACTTAATGGACGGGTCCAAGATCATTTTGATACCAAACGTGGAAACTGGTTTATTGGTAAGTCAACCGCAACCAATAAAGCAACAACTAAATAAATGAGGCGATTTTACTGTTTTGGTTGGAGATAAAATAAAATAAAAACTAATATTCCATGATGTGGTTTAAAAACAAATTATTTTAAACTAAAAATATAGGTTTTAAACTCTGAATTGGCCTATTTATTTTTAAAACCTACTTTTAGTTTAACATGTAGGAATATAAAATCCTACTTTTAAAGTTTAAAAAGGATTTAGAATAATATCAATGGGGATATTAACCAAATGCCAAGTAACTTATTTAAAAGTCAAGCTGTAACCCTGACCCCATTTTAAGTCCCAATTTTTAAAACCGCTTTCCAAATAAACTCTCTTTTTGTTACTTTTGAATTCGCTGTGAATAATGAATATGGGACGATTAGATATTATTTACCCGAGGAATTTTAAGCCTCTGGTGACTGTGACTAATTCGACTAATTCCGCTTCTCATTCGAATTCTGCTGATTATTGTTCAGCGGTCGTCTCATTTGTCGTTGCCAAAGTTGTTTGACATTAATGAATTTTAATTTATTTACATATTTATTTTTATTTTACACACCCTGGCTAACTGGTTTTAGCCTACTTCGAATGCCTTTCACGCGGGGGAGTTTCACTGAATCCTATATTTTTTGTTCCAGTCATAAAATCACACACTTTAAAGAGCTTTGAAAGGATATACATACTAAAGAAAAAGAGATCAGTTTTACAGTTTAAATTTATGCCAGCTGTATTTTCAACGAATACCGAAACCTTTTTGCTCAAATGGAGTTGACGCTCGAGCATGACTGACAATCATTATGTTTCTTTCACCAAATTTGCCGAGCTTTTTGGCTCTCTCCCTCCTTTGGATTTTGGTCGTTGTGTTCAGGTTTTGAGGGTTTTTTTTTTTTTTTTTTGGGGCAACGTACATTGCGTGCGTTTTTAATGAGAAAGTTTTGAACAATTTCAATTTAATCGCCAGCCCGCAAAGTAAAGGTCAAGTTTGCATTTGTATGCGCAGCTGAAACAAGAAATTGAAAATTCGACGTGCAATCAAACAAAGGGAGTGTTGGCCCTCTAAAAATACACTGCTGAACGGAAAAATAGTAATACTCGTTACTCGTAGAGTAAAAGGGCCCAAATCTTAACAGATTTTTTAAAGTGTAAAAGCAGTTTCGTTTGCTTTAGTAATACCTACCAAAATGTAAAAGAAATTTTTAAAATCGGACCACTCATTCAAAAGTTATGTTAAAAAAAGTTAAAAGTTAAGCGACTGCTTGCTTTGCCCTGCTTGCGACTGCTTGCTTTAGCTGAGTAACGAGTATTTGATAGTCAAGCAGTTTTCTTGTACTTTAGATTACATATTTGGGATACCTTAATATTTGATATGAAAAATTCCCCTCAAGATCTTTTTTCTGAAAACTCATTGTAAAGAGATTTATAAAGCTTGATTGTTAATCTCACCTAGTATTATATATTTATTCTGGTTTCTTCACTATTTATGACTTTTTTCCTTTGCTCTTTTTGCACTTTTCCGTTTGATTTACTGTTTATCGTTTGAGTTATGAGGCGATCTCTATTTTTTCTTTTTGCCCGGTTCAAGCAACTCCACTCTCAACTTGGCTCCGCAGTATTACCAATCTCTTTGTTTGCAAATCCCGCGCGTGACATTGCAACATGCGGCCGCAGCAACAAGTTGCTTGTCCAAACACCATTTGCAACATTTTGTCAATGGGCTAATTTTGCAAAATATTGAATAGTTTTACTCAAAAATAATATTTAGAATATAAGGATTAATTAAATTATTATAAAATTGTTTTAATTTTCTCTTACCAAACAAAACTAATTTTATATTCTATGATTATTATTTTATTATTATTTTTAAATTATTTTTTGTAATGCCGAACTTTGATTAAAAACTTTGACATTTAAAGTCCTTGCTGATTTTATTTTCTACTCAGATATTTTGGTTAGCTTCAGCTGCTTTGGTGGCTTTTCCGCTTTTCTCGCTTTTCCTCGGAGTGACACCAATTCGTCAGGTGAGGCAATAAGCAATAAGCAATCAGCAGTCAGCCATCAGCCTGAATCTGGCAACAGTGCCACATAACGTTTATCAATATTGGCCTAACCGCTCTCCTTCTCCTCACATTTTCATCTCTTGTCGGCACTGTCTGTCTATTATTTTTTTTCCTATTTAATAACATTTATGCTTTTTGTGTCGTATTGCTGTTTTTTCTCCTCTTTTTCCATTGTCTCAATTGCTTTTCACATGAAATTGGTTCAAGTTGCGCATATAAAACGTAAGATGATGATGCCAAAGAGCGGTTGTAAACTTGTTAAAGTCTCTGCTAAAATATTGTCACTTGGGTGTGAAAAAAAATGAAGATACAAATTGAATTTACATGAGGTTGACACCACCTTGTATGATACGAAAAAAATATAGGTTAAGAAATGCGGTCATTTAGGCAGTACTTTTTCTTCTTAAAACTTTAATTTTTATCAGTTTACATTATACTTTTAGTTTAACAAAAGGAAGACCACCTAATAATTAACATTAGTGCACTTTCCGGCTAATTTTAAATATTTAAATTTTTTTTCAATTTGTTGAATTTTTTTTAAGGGCAATTTTTTGGAAAAATTTAAAAAAAATAAAATTTTTAACCTGAAATGCCAAGTTGTAGATAATTTAACTACGAGTTCGGGAAGGTATGACACTTCATATTTGGACAATTATTTCCATTTTAATGGCAAAAATACTGATTTTTTTATTGGCGAAATATGATGATTGCAATTTTTGGCAAAAATGTGATTTTTCAAATAATTTCTTTTTGCTCCCAAATTTGCAAAAATGGTCCCACATTAAAAATGCGAACTGTTCTGAGCAGATAACAACCTAATAATTAACATTAGTGCACTTTCCGGCTGATTTAGGAAATTTAAAAAATTTTCATTTTTTCGATTTTTTTGTAAGGGGTAGCATCAAAATTTTTTGCGAAAAATTTCAAAAAAATAAAAATTTTAACCTTAAATGCCAAGTTGTAGATAATTTAACTACGAGTTCGGGAAGGTATGACACTTCATATTTGGACAATTATTTCCATTTTAATGGCAAAAATACTGATTTTTTATTGGCGCACAATGAGGATTTCGATTTTTGGCAAAAATGTGATTTTTGGAATAATTTCCTTTTGCTCTAACCTTTGCAAAAATGGTCGCACTTTAGAAATAATACAAATAATTAAGATAGTTAAAATAATATAAATAAGTAGAAATAATAAAAGAAATAAGAATACAAAATAAATACAAATTATACAAAAAACATGAATATCATGCACTTTTTATTTCTCAGAAAATGTTGGATATTTTTTTTATGTGCTCCGTATATGTACGTAACTTTGTTACTTTGACGGACATTTGTTAGCCATATTTATTGCATTTCGTATTGCATTCAAAACACACACGTAAATAAAAGTTCATGCAATTTTTTGTGATGCGAACAAAGAAATATTTTGGCGTGCTCGAGAAATCCATAAAAATTCCAAAAAGACGAGCACAAAACTCAACAGCTAAATTTACATATACATTTGTCCATACGATTTAACGCACATTTGTCCACACATACAAGTGTATGTAAGTATGTGTATACACATACAATAACCATTAAGAGCAATAGGTTCATAACTTTTGGTATTGTTTTAATTTATTAAAATTGTTGCCAATTAAAAGCGCTTGTAAAAGTGAAAAATTCAATTATTCAATAATTCCTTTAAAAGTATTTAAAAGTAACTTTCTTCGAAACATTATACCATTGAAAGAATTTAACTAGAATAAATTCTTCGACGAAAAGCTGAAATTAAAATTTCTGTCCTTTGTCTTCCGACGAAAAAAAAGTCAATAAAAAATGCTGATTAAAATTTATTTACAAAACAAAATGAAATTGCAGCGTACGAATAAAAAATGTTTAAATAGCCAATTAACAATTTGCGTCTCTTTAGCATTTAAACTTTTTCTGTTTTGTTAATTTTTTCGGTTTTTTTTTTTTGGAAATTGCTATTGTTTGTCGTGCAAATTTACAAAATAAATAAGAGGGTGAGGGGTGTGGAAGGCGAGGGTAAATTAGAGGGGTTCGGGCTGCCAAATGCCAGAACTCCAGAAAGGTGTGAGGCCTTAGCACTGTGAGAAAAACTTTAAGGTTTACAACTGTAAATTTTGACTTTTCAAATAAATAAAAAAAAAATTAAATACAAATGTTTGAAAACGAAAGTTTTCGATTGAAGAATATGGTTTATAATCTGTATATAATCTGTGATTATTACGGGGATTGCAAGGATTATAATTTTTAATATAAAAATCACACAACAATTTTGTTCTCTGTGAAGGAATTTTGTGTTTTATTATGTGCCGCCCTCGAGCGAAAGGAGTGCCTGGATCATTGTCTTTCCCTCTATTCCCCTCTGCTTTCTATATCTTTCTGTTCTCTGAGTCACGATGCTTCGGTTTTTTTTTATGATTCTTTTCTTTTTTTTTTGCCACCTCATGCCATTGCCTCCTAATTAGCAGCACAGAGTAGCCGAAAGCAACAGGCAAAGTAAAGCGAAACATTGCAATTCGGTGGCGAGTGCTTGTCAACCTGGACAACCTGCCACCCCTCGACCCCGCCCCCCCTCCGCCCACACACCCTCTGTTAAATGTGTGTTAACAAGTGACAGGTTGATTTGATGGAGACATCTCTGGATTTATTGACTGAATGACAGAATGGCCGAGTGAGTAAGCAGCAAAGACAAGGTGACCGATCCCGATTCCGATCTCTTGCTTGTGGGTCACCAAAGTCAGCCGGGTTCCCCCTCACTTTCCCCCCCCCCTCCGCCGTCAGCCTAAGCAAATTATTTGCCAATTATCTTGGATCAACGGGAGGAGGAATACTGCATACAGCTTAAATATATACTCATTTGTCTGCCGCGACATTTGCATATTGCTCCAATTTTATCTTGACACATCGCAGACAGCCAAAAAAGAAGAAGGGGAGAGAATTATTTCAGCTGCCATTAGCAGTAATAATATTCTGTAAAGTTTATTATAGCAACGGGTGAAAGGAAAGAAAGGAATATATATGTGGGGGATGCATGGGCTACATATATGTATAGTCTATAAGATGAGTGGGCTCCTCGGCGACACTTTCGATTTTCATAGTTGGCCGCCCCGCATGCGATTCTTCACATGTTTGCCAATGTTTTGACAATTCGAGAATGAAAATATTAAGCGAATATTATTCGCATTATTCGGGGAAATAATAAAAATGTGTAAAGCGGGCGGCAATGTCATAAGATGAATCAGAAGGCGATTAATGGCGAACAATTTTACCAAAAAAGCTAATTGTTTTTCAAGCTAATAATTATTTTGTAATAATTTAAGTATGTTTTAAAAACTATTTTTTCAAGAATTTACATTTTTAAATTTATTATGAGTATTAAATTAATAATTTCAGAAAAGTTAAAATTAAACTATTGGTATATTAGTATTTTTTTTAGTATTACTTCAATACCACGAGCTATTGAATTTTATTCTTTAAATATTATTATTTTTTTTTTTTGGGGTGTAAGTCTATTAGCTCTTTACTAGCAAGAAACCATCTCTATTCTAAAAAAATTATTTTCCCTATTCTATTCTATAAATATTATTATCATCACCTTTTTTTTTTTTTTTTTTTTAATAAACCCTAAGATTTTTCCAGTGTAATGGAGCACCTTGCTGGCTGTTTTTTCGACAGCTCAATCATAATCCCCGCAGACTTCTGTCATTTCTTTACTCCTCCTATGCCTTCTGCCCCCCGGGGGCCACCTTTTGTGGTTTTTGTCATTATTTTCGATTTCGTTGCCAAGAGACATCATCAACAGAAACTGCACTGGGCAAAAATCAAAGAAAAAATCCTAATTAGTTATAAAAAAAATCCAAAAATTTATACAAAATAATTTCAGGTGACCTTATATAGTATTTTATATCAACAATTGATAATTTTGTACGATTGATTAAAATTTCACTTCATATTTTATACGAAACTAACTGAGAAACAGCACAGTGTGGCAATCAAGTGGGTGGGCGTTGTCAGTGGCACCATACCCTCGTCCATATCCCATTCATGCACCATGACCGACTGTGACAGAGAAGGAGAAATCAGAGGGGATTCAGAGGGGAGAACCGAACCACCCACCAAAGCGACTCATCTCGAGTGGTTTTTATAATTTATGTCGCTTAAATGATGCGCTGGCGTTCTCCTGTCAAATTAATTGCTTTTGCTTTCTTTTTCGGGCTCTGTGCTCGAACCCAGGACTTCTTTTTCGGTTGGTCAGCTGCATAGATTTATGAAAATGATTTTAATTGCAAGTCTCTTGGCATGACAACACAAGCTGCACAGAGAGAGACAAAAGCGAGCGGCAAACAAAGGGCGAGCGATGATAACACGATGGGTTGTGAAGGATGGAGGATCGAGAATGGTGATGGTGATGCTGATGATGATGATGCGACTACAAGTAGAAGAAGGCAGAGACAAAGCAACAAAGATGGGACCACGCAACGAGCTCATAAAAAGCCAAAAAATGATATGGTTATATATCAGAGAAGATACGGCGCCCACCACAGCCAAAAATGATGACAACAATATGAACTGGTGGTTCATGGTGTATTCTGTATGGGTGTGACCGACCGACCAGTCGAATTTATGCGTCCTTTGTATGTTTTGGCCAAAAAAAAAAGAAAAGAAAAGCAAAGAGAACTCGGCAACACAACACAAAAAGCCAGAAGAGAAAGAAACGGAAAACGGCTAAGGAAATGCTTAAGAATGAGCAACAGATGCCAAAGAAGCCATGGGGACAGGTTATTAACCAGTTCTATTTGTCTTTGTCTGGGGAACTTCATCGCCCATCTCATTCCCTCCCGCTTCCATTTCCATCTGCATCCCTATGATGAGATCTATTGCCATCTCTGTCTATCTGTTTTTCTTCAATGAATTCGGAGAACTTATCTCGGAGAATTCACTTGACTATGGAATGCGAAGTGCTATCGGTAATCTTGAATGCCTCATCGTCGAGACATTACTATTTATCTGGATTCCTATATAGATCTTCTTTAAGTTTTTTTTTTTGGTTTTTTTTTTTTTTGGAATATATTAATTTTTACGAGCATTTTACCGCAGATTTTGTATTATTAAAAAATAAATATTTAAAATAAATAAATTTTATAACAATTTTAAAAGTTGTACTCTGCTCACAAATGATTCATTGTTAAAAGTTTGAAAGAAAAAAAAAAAAAAAAGTAATTCTTCAAAAATGCAATACTATATTAAACTTAACTTCTATAATACATATATCAAACTTACCTCATCAACCTGTTCTTCCGGTTCGATATCATCAATATCAGCTGAACTATCCAATCATCTTTGCCATCTCCGCCGACTTCCCAAACATCTTCATCTCGTCAAGATTACTTTCTCGTCTTTCGTCATCCCAGTTATCATCCACTTCAACCTCGCAATGTGTCAACAAGTGCGGCATTCTTGTTCATTAACTTAACGGAGTGAGCGGAAATGCAAGAACTTCAGTTTACTCACTTAATTTCCGTAGATCCGGTTTATCTTCTGGTCGGATAACAGAGCCGTTAACAGCACTGTTAAGTCTGCGTAGCGGAAGTAAAAAATGATATATCTCCAAAATACGATCCGATCTCAGCTCGAAATTCCATTGATAAAATTCCTAAAGTGAACTACCTTTTCCCACTCGCACACTCACCACAGATAGATTTTTTTTATTCATACGAGCACATATTCATTTATATTTATCATTTCTGTGAATCGATTGGCAATTCCAGATCTGCTTTTTGCCATTTACAAATCGCTATTATTAGTTTCGCTTTAATTGCCGTTGGGCATGAGTAATAATTGGCGAAGGAAATCACCTGCTGTTGTTGTTTTGCGGATTTCTTAACTGCAATTTGCTCTAATCAAACCGGCCAAGTATTTACACTGGCGCCTCAAGTTGTTGCTAGATATGATAACAATTAGTTTACAGGCGAAAAAAGTACAATTCTCTTGATTGCCATATAAAAACAATTGTTAAAATTATTTTTATAATATAATATAATTGGTATATATGGATATATGGATCGGTAAACAACAATATAAAAATTCTTTTCATTTCGAAATCTTTTTTTTTAAATAATTAATTGCAAGCAAAAAAAAAAAATATACCAGCGACATTTTTTAAGAAAAAATTCTTTTTAAAAATCAATTTTTTTGTGTAAAAGCAATTCTTAAAATTATTTTTAAAATATAATGATTTTATGAATTAGTATAAATATTTCCGTGTTGTATTCCAAATTTATTTTGTAAAAATTCGTTATAATTTTTTTTTAGAATTTTATTTTTTATAATTTTTAATTACAGATAAATTTTTTTTTATTTTTTATAATTTTTAATGACAGATAAATTTTTTTTTATTTTTTTATTTATTTATTTTTTTTTTTGTATAAAATCATACTTTTTGTTATTTTCATATGAGACTTTAGAGTAGTTATTTATGCACAATACATGAAAATTTCCCATAATTAAGCTGATAAGGGGGAAGCCCCATCGCAAGACAAAGGAGAACTATGTATGATTGCACTTTTCGAAGCCCGATCGTGTGACACATATGGACAATACAATACGTATTTTGTAAAGTGAAAAAAAAACGCAGAAATGCGACAAATAGCTATCCATTGTATTTGCTTTGCGAGATAGCTCAATTTCAGAGCCCCGAACCAATTGGCCAGTCATAAAACGGGTTACGTGGTCAAGCCCAGTGCCTCGCAAACTGTCGTCGTCGACGTCCAGATAATGGAGGCAAACAGGGCGTCATCATCGCTGGCGCCGGTCTTTGTCTTTGTCCCGCCTGGCACTATAAAAAAGTCCAACTAATATACCTACAAACGGGTTGAGGGAGTGGGTGGGGAGTGGGAGGTTGGGGGTTTCTCTCTCTTATCACAGAGCCGGCGGCAGCGCGCAGTTTGGCCAATTTAATTTGTTACACATTGTCGAGTTCGAGTGTTTTCCCGGGGAGCGGCGGTGTTCGGTCCACTCACATGCGAAACTTCCATTGAAAACGCTACGCAATAAAAATAATTTCATGGTCAGCAAACAGGCGGCACACACACACACACACTCACGCAAAGATAGCCAGCTAAAAACTAACGCAAAAAATTGCTTTGTCCCCAAAATGTACAAATATTTATTTTGTTTTTTTTTTTTCTCTTTGTAGTACGTACTTGGTTTTTTCAAGTGCGCACTGCTCTCCCGCCTGTAAAAAAATGCGAAGATGGGGTTGCTATGGAGAAATATGAGGATGGTATTCTATAATCTGTTTTACAATTATTTCCCAATGTTTGGAGAATTTTTACGGAACGGAAAGCTTTGAAAGCAAGATGTTATATAGGAATAATACAGATGGATCTGTTAAGTTGTTATAAACGTGTTCATATTCTATTAAGCTTATAAAATGTAGACACTCAAACTAATAATAATTTAAACCACTATTATTTTATTTATTTTTTTGTTTGTATTAAAATTTTTATTTTATTTAGTTTTTTGTATTACATTTTTTTTATATTTATTTTTTTGTATATTAATTTTATTATATATTTTTTTATATAATTTTTTTATATTTTTTTTATATTTTTTTTTTTATTTCTTTCTAATTTTATTTTTTTTATATATTTTTTTTATATGTTTTTTTTTTTTTTTTTTTTTTTTTTTTTAGATTTTTATGTCAATCCATTCTGCGTTAGTTTTGCTACATCCCGTTTTTTTTTAGGGGGAACTTTTATATTATTAGTTTAATTAGTGTTTAAATAGGTTTAGTTGAAGCTTCTGCATTTGGTGAGTGAACGGGGAATCTAGGGCTTCGAGTATGATGTATTAGTTGCCTGAGTTGTAAGCCGAAACCGAAACCGGTTGACCAAAAAGCGTTTTCCCTGGCAGCCCAGCAAAAAAAAAGAGTCAATTTGCACAAAGTTAATAAATTACAGCATTGACTGCCTTTGTTGCGGTTGTTGTTGCTGCTGCTGCCGCTGCCGCTGCTTTTTGGTGTTGCTCTTGGGTTAAATTTGAAAATTTCGATTTCGCTGTGACTGTTGGCTCGCTGATGACGTAAGTTGCGTGCGACGTCAGTTGACCTTGGTACACTTAACAGCAGCAACATCAGCCATGAGTAACAAGCAACAACGTCAACAAATAGGCTCGACTCGAATTTTTTTTTTTTGTATTTTAGTTTTTGGTTTGCCTACATTTCTTTTATAATTTTTGGGTTTGGTTGCTAGGCTGAATTTTTTTTTTTTTTTTTTTTTGGTAGGGAAACTTCAGGTGATTGCATAAGGTCCATTGTACGTCAAATGGCAAAGGGAAAGTGGGCAGAGCGACATCATCATCCCCAGATCATCATCATCATCATCATCGTTTGAGTTGAGGCTGAAACTGAAGCTAAAGCGAGCTTTTGTGGCCGACTTCATTTGAATATTATTGGGTCACTGTGTCAGAGCAGCAAAGTCAATAAAAATTAAAACACGACCCCCTCTCCTGCTGTGCGCACATCTCGTTACTCACTTGCCACCACTGGCCACAAACAAACAGTTGGTGTCGCAAAAATAGCATTTTAAGTGCGGAAATTGCAACACTATTTTATAGTATACCATATTTTTCAACAGAAGCGATGGGATTTTTATAAGAATTTATAGGTAATACCCTTTTGGAAAAATTCCCCCATTAAGAACTGAACGCTTGACCGCCATTGTACGTGCATATGCAATGGAAATGATTAATTAACCCAGACCCAGACCTCTAAAAACAAAAATCAAACTTGGAACTTCGAGTCGCAGTAACACATACTTGCTATATATGTATGTATGTAGCTGCTATTAATTTTTTTTCACAATTACTTTTCGTTTCACTTGTTTTCATAACGGCTCAATAGTTTTTATACTTGGAAAACCGTACTTTTGTCCCTTTATTTTCACTCTGTGACGCAACCCGAGGCGTTGACTTTAACGCCTGGTTTTTGTCGCAAATATTTGAACGGAACACAAAGGCATCACATTGAATCACGTAGAATAATATGAGCACAGAGCCAGAAATAATAATAAGTACGTTCTGAAAAAAGGGGGTTTGTGCATGGTATAGTAGTTGGTCTAGGTCGATAGGAAAAGGGAATGGGAATGGAAATGACCATTCATCTGGTTGGAATGCGGTATGTCTATACGTAACTCTGATTAAAACCCCAAGGAAATTGAATAACAAATTATAGGTATAGGTCACAGAGGGAACGATTGATTTCAGGCTGTTTATACACAGAGAGAAATAACCAAGATGACTACACTCAAATTGAGAATTTTTCTTCTTGAAATATAACCAAGTACACACATTTTTAAACAAATATAATTTTTTTTCTTAAATTATAACCAACTACAAAAATGTTAGCATTTTTCAAAAAATATATTCTGAAATGAAGTCTTTATAGAGATTTTTCCTCTCTAAAAAGGGAAACAAAAAGGGGGAAACAACCACAATCCACTTTATAAGGTTATCTTCAAGAACACTACACTCAAATCAAGAACTTTTGTTCTCAAAATATAATTAAGTATATAAATGTAGAAATTTTCTAAAAAATAGATACAGAAATAAAGTTTTTCTAGATATTTTTCCCCTCTAAAAATGGGGAAACAACCATAATTCACTTTATAAGGTTTTCTTTTAAAATTGCACTTAAAATTAGTACATCCTCAGATAGAGACTAGAAATTCCTTATTTTGAGAACTCATTTTACTTACCCCTTACTAAACCCCTTACTTCTGCGCTTCTTTACTTACAGGCTCAGCGTCCGGAGAATACGGTTATGCAAGCGCTGGAATCGCTTAACGACTCGCAGGTTAATGACTTCCTCAGCGGCAAGACACCGCTCAATCTGAGCATGCGCCTCGGCGACCACATGATGCTCATCCAGCTGCAGCTCAGCACGGTCAATCCGGCGGGCGGTGGTGCCACCACCGTGGCAGCGGCCACAGGAGGTGCTAGTGGTGCCAGCACCACGACCGCCTCAACAACATCATCATCGTTATCATCATCATCGGCGTCTGCAATGCCAGCTGGCACTGGCTGCTCCAGCGCCACATCCTCGTCCTCATCCTCGTCAGCGGTGCTGGCGGTGGCTGGAGGAAGCGGTGGCACCACCTCCTCATCCTCATCAGCATCTACATCCTCCTCGTCGTCGTCGAGAACCCGCTCTTCTGGCCAGCGATCGAGTGGCAGAATCGGACATGGCCACGTGCACAGTCATCAGCATCCGAGCCTGCATGCTGCCAACTGGCATGGCCTTGGCCACGGCCACGGTCATGGCCATGGGCATGGACACAGCCATGGACATGGGCATCATCACCATCATCACCACCACCATCACCATCATCATCACAACGCCTCCGCTGTGGCCGCGGGCAGCGGCGGTGGGATGTCATCGCTGCGCAAGATGTACGGCGATTTGCCCAGCTCCTCGGGAGCCTCGGGTTCTGGAGCGGGCACAACTGGTACTGGTGGAACTACTGGCCAGGCTTCGTCCGCGCTCAACGGACCCGATCTCACCAAGCTGCTGATCAAGGGCGGCATCCAGAACATTGTGAAGAGCTTCGCCCTGAAGGATGCGGCCGGAACAGCAGCACGGCCGGTGGCCAACGGTGGCGCAGGAGGAGGAGGAGCCGGCTCGAGTCCGGCTAAACCTGTGCTGGAGCCATCGCCCATCAAGTCGCTGTCGAATCTCGTGTCCAGTCCCATCAAGATGACGGCCATCAAGAACATTCCCCTGCCCACAACGGCTGCCGCTTCGAGTTCGAGTTCCAGTTGCAGCTGCAGCTCCGCCGCCTCCAGCAGCAGCGGCAGCTCATCTTCGTCCTCTTCCAGTGGCTCCTGCAGCAGCGGCAGCGCCTGCCAGCAGGATCCCATTGCGGCCAAGCTGACCTCGTGCTTGTGCACGCGCCTGCCCACGCCGTCGGTGGCGCCGCCACCGGTAGCCGCCCCCGCCGCCGCTCCAGTGACCAGATCCGGATCCAGCAGCTCGCCCGGCAAGTGCCCGGAATCGAGTTGCGGCGGGGCGATGGCCGGCTATGCCCCACGTTCGACCACCACCTTCTCGGGCAATTCGATGCTGCACAAGACGGGCAATAACCGCATCACCAGGACCAAGCATCGTCACTACCATGGACATGGTCACAGTCACGGACATGGCAGCAGCAGCAGCCACTATTACCACCACGGCTGCACGGGCAACCAGTCATCGGTTAATGCAGCCGCCATTGCCTCGTCTTCCTCATCCTCCTCCTCGTCGCGTCGCAAGCTGGAGCAGGCAATGGCAGCAGCAGCAGCAGCTGCAGCAGCTGCAGCTGCAGGATCACAAGGCACAACGGCAACAGCGGCGGCAACGGTGGCACTGCCAGCCAGCAGCAGCGGTGCGGCGGCCACCGAGTCCGAGGACTCCCTGTTGGGTGTGTCGGACACGAGGACTCTGGCCGAGGCATCGCGTAATCTCACCCAGACACTGCGCAAACTGTCCAAGGAGGTGTTCACCCACAAGATCGATCTATCCGGCGCCGGTGTGGTGAGCAGCAGCAGCCGCAGTTCGGGCAGTGGTGGCTCCACCTCCAGTGGTTCGGCCAGCGGTGAGGAGTCGACGCGCAAGGGCGGCTCGGGAGCCGTCATCGAGTCGATGAAGAATCATGGCAAGGGCATCTATTCGGGCACCTTCTCGGGCACTCTCAATCCGGCGCTGCAGGATCGCTATGGGCGCCCGAAGCGTGACATTTCCACGGTCATTCACATTCTCAACGATCTGCTGAGTGCCACGCCGCAGTATGGACGTGGTGCCCGCATCAGCTTCGAGGCCCCCACTACTGGATCGGTGTCGGGCTCCAGTTCGGGATCGGGCAGCAGTGGATCTTCCTCCTCCTCGACGACGTCCTCCAGCAGCAGCGGGATGCATCATGGATCGCGCAGCAAAATGGTAAGTGCTGGTAGCTGATACGTTAGTTGAACGTCACTAATAACTTCTCTTACTTGCAGTACTCCTCCAAGCACCACAATTGCGCCAAGTGCAACAGTCGCGCCCAGCAGCAGCAACAGCAACAGTCGGCGGCTGCCCTGGCCAGCGGAGGTAGCTGCTCCTTCCGTGACTGCCCCAGCTATCACTCCTCCTCGTCCAAGGCTTCCGCTGGTTCCTCCAAGTCTTCGTCTCACAGCTGCTGCCAGGCAGAGTCGCCCAGCACACTGGCCAGCCAGGCCAACGGCTGCAGCTGTCGCTATCGCCGGGATGATGGACAGGGAGAGCGGGAGCGTGAGCACACGTGCCAGAAGTGCACCGTGGAGCTGGCCAACATGAAGACGCGCTCCAAGATGGACCAGCTGCGCCTGGTGATGCAGCAGCACAAGCAGAAGCGGGAGGCGCGCAAGCTGAAGAGCGGTCCCTATGCCACGCCCGCCACAGCTTCGGCGGCCGATAGCCTCGCCGCGACGGCCGCCGGCGGCTCGGCGGCTGTTCACGGCCAGTACAGTGCCGTGAGCGCCCTGGTGGCCACGGGGAAATCAGCACCAGCGAGCAACAACAGCAGCAGCAGCAGCAACACCAGTGCCAGCAACAGCAACAGCACTTCAACGGCACCCACAACAGCAGCAGCAGCATCAGCATCAGCAGCACCACCCAGCGAAGTGTCGCCCAACCACATTGTGGAGGAGGTGGATACGGCGGCCTAAAGGCAGCAGCACCATCAGCTAGAGCAACCACCAGCCCCGCTGACCCTATCCTATTTTGTAGCATTTACTAGTTTACGCAGCAGCAACAAAGAGCGATGAAGATGAGCGATGAAGGACCAGTAGAAGATGATGGGCAAACAAGAGAAACTAGAACCACAACTAAGGCTTATATTAATCTAGAGTTAGTGCATAACAACAACACCAATTCTTATGTTCGAACACCCGCTCTTTGAGCTTTCCCACCTTCACAAAGAGGCAATTGAAAGGAGGGGAATGCAATGGGAGCGCCCAAGAAAGTCGATAAGCTGTTAAATTAATTTTAAGACCCCCCAAAAACAACACACACACACCCGCTTCACAGTGCAAGCTAATATTTTTTGGAAGCACACACGAAGCAAAATGAATCAGCTTCTGGAGGCGAAAAAATCCTTTAATGTTTTGTAAAATAAATTTAGTGAAATTTTTTGTGTGCATCCCAGGCAAACGCAAGGTTAAGCAATTAACAATTTGAATCGCAAAACAACCGGCAAAAGCCGAGGAGAATAGGAAAAAACAAATGAGAAAGAGAATAAGAGAAGAGAAAAATCTAATAATGGAAATGATTAATATAGAATTAAATGTAAAACGTATATACAGACTATGCTGAATGAATTGTAAGCCAAAGCGGTGGCAAATTTTGGTAGAACTAAAGCGAAATTTAGTTTTAATTTTAGACACACACCAAATCTAATACGAGAACACACACACACACACCTGGCTTTGGCAGCTTTATGTTATGTTTAACTTTAAAAAAAAAACATGCGAAGTGGCGCTTTAACCTAATTTGCCTTAATAGAAAATCGTTTTTCACCTATATACTTCTATATTATTTTTTTTTTGTATACTTTATCACCAACAATGTGTTTCGAAAGTCGAGCGACGAATTGAATTTTGTTCACCTAAACACCTAAATACTATTGAATTAGTTAGTAAGACTATATTTTCTATTCATTTTACAATTATTACTTATCATTACACACACGTTTAACTATCGATTGGATTAGAGTTTAAGTTGCGCAACAGAAGCGTCTAAGTGGCAGCGGCCAACTTAGCTGTAGAATTATAATTTAAACACACAAGCAATTACCTTTTTTTTGTCCCACACTTACTATTTACCCGATTCAGATAATGCAATTAGTTTTTAGGCGAGTTTAACTTTTGAGTTGGTTTCATTTGTCTTTGCCTTGTGTGCACCACCACAACTACTTGATTTCAATAAATGTTTAGTAAATGGTTTAGTTAACTAATTTTCTTTGTTTTTACTTTATTTTCGTTGGATTTTTGGTTACCTCATTGTTTTTTTTCAGCTTTATTTCGGGCTGCAGATTGTGCAATACAGACAGAAGACACTCGTAAACGAATAAGCGAACGAATGAGTATCAAGTATTTTGATTCGATTGACTCTTTTTAGAAATGATGTGCCAATTGCAAATACAAATACTTGTGCGTATATAAATATATGTGGGAACCCTAGTAAGAATTGTACATTATATATATATTTATATACGTATATAAACCTATATATATACATATATCCTTCTCACACACACACACTCGACAAGCGATGAGTATCGAAACTAATTGAAACTTTTTATCAACTTGACAAGCAAAATGTGTTTGTCAGTCGTAGTAATTAAGCGCTAAGTAAAAGTTATGTGCAATTTATACAAACAACCGTTTATGTTTCTATATAGTTTTCCCTCTAAACCAACCCAACTATCTATTCTATTCATAAAGCTTTCCATTTATCTATCTACATAACGAATTCACGATAGTTATATTAGCATTAGGAGACGCATAAGTTCGGTGTACGATAACAAAACTAGAATTAGGCTTAGACGAAGGGCACCAAAGGCAGGATATATACATATATATCGATAAGAATGCGGATAACGAACGAATAGAAGGACATGGGAATGTGTGGGAATCGGAACGGAAACGGAAACAGAAGTGGGCATTACTTTGGTTCAGATGGGATTTTGGTTAGATTGATTGATATTGATTCGGACTCGGTTGGATAATTTCAGCATATCTGCGTGATTTTCTAACAAGTACAAACACACAAACGATGAGATTTTTTACATATATAAAACATAGTTCAAATATTTACACACACACACCCTCAATTCAATTTAAACCAAAACATATGCGCAACATTTGCTGAAAAACGATGAAATGGAATGAAAAACACTTACAATTACGAAAACTAAATTAAATTTTTCTCTCATTTATTTTTAATAGTTAAAATTTTGAAAAAAAAATCCCAGGCCCAAAAAAAAACTCGTATATATATTCACACACACACACATATAGAAAGATATATATACACATATATTTTTGAATTGACATTTTGCGTCTTTTTTGTTGATATCTTTGAAATCGAAATCTTAAAAAAGAAAATTATTATCAAGGCAAAATTAATGAAATTAGCTAAATTATTACAGGCCCTCGAGCTGAGTAAACAGTTAAAAAAAGATCTGTAGACTGTAAATCGATGATGATGATGATGTTTCTCCACTCACGTTCCCCACAAAACTTAAAACTTAATGTATAAAAACGATGTAGAAGCTCCAGGATAATGGAGAAAAGTCTATATGGTAACCAATAGTTGTTAAGTGGGTTCGCATCCTGCGAACTTAGATAAATTTTAATGCCAGCTGCTTGGGGACTTTTAAGTAAACGGAACAATCTTCAGCAATGGAAGTTCCAAGAGATTCGAATCGCAGGCATTTCGATGGAATGGAAAGCGGAAATGGCGTCGCCATTCTTTTTTTTCGGGAAAGTGCACAGTAACACAGCACACACACCGCATATAGGACAAAAAAAAAACGTACGAATAAGATGCAAAATTAATGGGAAACCTGTTTGTCATAGAAATCCAATTTTGATTGTTGTGTGTGCGCTGATTAAATGACCGTGAACATATTACTTATATACACACAAATATATATATATATATAGATGCATATACATATAGAGATACACACACTTTGCCATAGCCAAAAAAAAACCGGAAGAATGAACTTGGAAGGGAAGTTGGAGATCAATTTCTTACAATTGCATGTATAAAATGATACAAAGTAAGCAAATGAAACAATGCAAGTAAAAGTATTCGTCAATAAACATTATTTCCAAACACAGTAACCGAAAGGTAAAAGGCGTATTAATGGGAAAATGGGGGGGGTTTTGAACTTATTTCTAATTTGGGGAGCCTTCAAGGCAAAACACTTACCTCTTAGCAACGTAGAAGAACTAGTGACGATCGCAGGTTCTGCTTCCAATGTTGTGATATCAATTTCTGTAAAAAAGATTCCTCTCATGCGCTGATGTGGTGCGTTTCGTCACTACGTGCATGGCCATCCACAGTGATAATCACCAAATAACCATCAAACATTTAATTTCTGGCAAGGTAAGAGAACTAGTGACTATCGCAGGTTCTACATTCAAAGTTGTAATATCACTTTCGGTAACAAAGAGTCCTCCTCGGGTGCGCTTCGTCACTACGTGCATGGCCGTCCACAGTGATAATCACCAAAGTACCACCAAACACTTACTTCCTTTACTTACTTCGTCACTATGTGCATCACCAAGATACCACCAAACACTTCATGGACCATTCACAAAATGAAACTCTTGAACGTCTTTTTCCATTTTCTGTTTATTATGCTCAATTTTTGGTTTTATACTTTTGTTATGCATGTGATTATATATTCTTTTATTGATTTATTCTGTTTTCGGTTTCTTTGGGTTTAGTTTCGCCTTTACAAATAATCATCATCGTTTATGATCGCACTTATATAATTTCTATGCAATTAGCCCGTTTTCAATAAATATTCAATATATTCATTAAATTTGTTATGCAATTTCACATTCCATATAAATAATGTACACCAAAAAAAAAAAAAAACAATTCATTAAATATTAGTTGTTGTATGCATTTTGTTTCGCCTTCCATGTCATCTCATTGGTTTGCTGAAGCAGTTTTTAATGTTAAATGTTTCATGTTCGTGTTCTGTGTATAATAATTTTGTTCTTGGGTTTTTTTGTTTTTTTTGTGTTTTGGTGGGCGTGGGCGTGGCCCGTGCCAAGCGGCGGAAATGAGGCCGAAAAGTCGTTCAATTCACAAACATCAAGCAAATTATGCGTTGCATAATTAAATCGTTCTGGTAGTTAATAATAGTTCCTCTTAGTGACTTGTGGATTGCATTTGGGCCAGTAGCGAGTATTTTACACATACATATACACACACAAAGAAATGCAATTCTCCCTCTCTCTCTCTCTCTCTCTCTCTCTATCTGTCTGTCTCTTTTTCTGTTCCTGTTGCCGTCTCTTTCGGTTCGAGTCTGGTCTACGGATGTAGCGCTAAAATGCGGGTTCTAGTCCGTCTCCTTCTAAATCTTATGGCTTATAACGGGGTTCTAACTCTGTCTCTTTCTTCGCCGGCCCTCTCTCTCTCTATCTCCCTCTCTTTCTCCTGCCCTCATGTCATCCTTTTCTAATCTCTCTCTATATCTATCAACTTGTTTAACGAGTAGTAGCACAATTTTTGGACGAAGATGGTTGAAATCGAAGCGTCTAAGTGAGTGTAAGTGTCTGCTAAACTAAATCCTCTATGGGGGGACGGGGGGTTGGGGATTATGTATATGTATTTGTGGGGGGGTTGTAAAGCGCTCCTCAATTTACACTTTGCATACATTACGATCTGGCTATATCCGTTAAATAACTATCAAAATTCTCGGCTATGGGTGCGAGTAGAAAACGAAACGCTGCAGTTACAATATCCATATCCATATCCTTATCCATTTCCACATCCTTTTTCCTATATCCATTTCCATTTCAAGCCCTCTGTTTTGTTATATAAATATACTTTTTCGGGGTGGTGCTATATAGTGTGTGGATTATATATATATATACTATATCAAAAGAGCTGCCTGCCTCCTGTGTGGATTTGAATCTCGTTTGGGTCTTCTGTTTCTTCTGGGTTTTCATTTTTGGTTTTTACAATAAGTATGGGTAAGCATTATATATGGGGGGAGGGGGGGTTACTGTTACTAGCTGCAGTATTCTCTGACTAATGTCGCCGTTCAACTAAGCTAAGGACGTTTTCGCAAAAAGGTCATTGTGTTCATACATACATATATATATGCATCTATATGTATACATTGATTTATATATATGCATGTTCTTTCGATCTCACACACACACTTTTTTAACTATTATTACTAAGCTTTGCAAAAAGGCGTGCCATGTGTGTGTGTGTGTGTTAGTTATCGCTTCCTCTTATTTGTCGTAGTAGCTGCACTTAACTCTCGCCTCCGATCGAACTTTGTCTCTAGTTTACTCACAAAAAAAATCTCGATACACTCTCGTGTGTAGTATATATGTTTAGCATATATGTATATATAGGTACACACGCATATACATACATATATATCTACTCCCTTTTCTCTGTCGCTTTCTATATGAATAGGTATGTATATATATACTAAATATCGTAATATCCTTGTAAGGTTTTCATTTTATAGTTAACAATAATCGCCGTTTATTATTCTCCCGCCGGCTTAAATATATATGGGATTTTCCTGACCAGTGAGCAGGCGGAACATGGACGTGGGCATCGTCTTCATGAGTATCTGGAATCGGAGGAAGGGTATTATTATCGATCATATATAGTTATGTATGTTAGGTATAGTACCTCTCCCACAGATGTGGCCAGCAAGTTGACAATCTTCTCGTGGGGCACAGCCACCACGCTCTGGTTGTTTATCTCGATGATGCGATGGCCCACACGAACACCACCCCGTTCCGCAATGCCGCCACGCAGAAGACTGCAGATCTGCAAGGGAAGAGATCAGAGATTAGTGGAAGATCCCACAAAACACTATATATTCGCATCAGAATTTAAAATACGGGATATACAAAGAGAATTTCAACGTTCTCATCTGAGATAAAAATGTTCTTAAAAATAAAACCACATTTTTTTGAGTTAAAAACGTTCTTGAATCAAGTTGAAGTGGCGATACATAGAATTTGTATCTCAACAACTAAGTAATTAGCTGAGTTAGTAGTGTTAATATACACGGTTGTTGAATGTTGAAAAAATCTATACAAAAATCAACTCAAAATAAGATAATTTGTACTAAAACGGGTTTTAAGAACGAATATTCTCAATTCAAGAACAATGTGCTTTGATTTTTCTTTCGTGCTTTATGAACCCATAAACTTTATCGAAATTTTAACTCAAAATAATAACATTTGTGCTAACACGGTTTCTAAGAACGAATATTCTCGATTCAAGAACAATATGCTTGGATTTTTCTTTCGTGCTTTATAAACCCATAAACTTAATTGAAAATCCAACTCAAAATAAGAACATTTGTGCTAACACAGTTTTTAAGAAACAATATTCTCAATTCAAGAGCAATGTGCTTGGGTTTTTGTTTCGTGCTTTATGAACTCATAAACTTCATTGAAAATTCAACTTAAAATAAGGTTTCTAAGAACGAATATTCTCAATTCAAGAACGTCCGTTCCTTATGCACTTAAACTCAATAGAAAGTCTAACTCAAAATAAGAACATTTGTGCTAACACGATTTTTAAGAACGAATATTCTCGATTCAAGAACAATGTGCTTGAATTTTTCTTTCGTGCTCACAAAATGCACCCATAGTACTTGGTTCAACTCCTGCCCTACCCTACTCACCACTCCATTCTGCACACTGAACCCGAGCTGGTACTTGGTCTCCGGTCGCTTGATCTTCACCTCGACGACGGGGGCGCAGGGCACCACCGTGAACTTGACCACCGTCTGGTTCTTGGTGTTCTTGATGTACGTCTGGCAGGTGGAGAGCGGCAGACCGACGAGGCTCAGCCCATTGATGGCTATCAACTGGTCGCCGATGTTGAGCTGCCCGCACCGGGCGGCCGCTCCCGAGCTCATCAGATTGGCAATCACGACGGTGGGCAGCATGGAGCCCCAGCCGCTCTCCACGATCACCACGCCCAGGATCTCGCCCTTGGACTTGGGCACCACCACCTCCTTTTGCAGCTCCTTCTTGGCAAAGATCTCCAGCTCATCGCCGAAGATCTCCTGGCTGTTGAGCACCTCCTGGTAGTCCATCTCCTTGACAAAGCGATGATCCTCGATCCCGTTGGCCTTGAGGAACTCCATGTAGGCCACTTGGAAGGCCTGGCCAATCGACTGGGCAATGAACTGCGCTTCGTCGCTCTCGAACACATGGCATATCATCTTGGGCGTGCGATTCGGCTTGGGGGCATCATCGATGTCCTGGGGAACGAAGCGGCGGCGGGCCATCAGAACGACCAGATCCCCAATGTCCGCAATGTAAGAGATGGTGCGCAGCGCATGGTCCATCATGATCTCCTTGAGGTCCGTGTTCAAAACCATGATCTTCTCCGTCGAAATGAAAAGATCCACCTCGGTGCTGGGCTGTACATCGCCGTCGGGTGCCTAGAAAAAGGTGTGGTAACCTCAGGTTAATTAAGATATATAGATAATATAACTTTAGGTTCTGGAGACTGGGATTTGGCGGGATCTTTAAGGAGGGGGAGTCAAGCTTGGCTTTTTTGGTCAACACAAGAATTACAGCGGGCCAAATGTCTTCGATCCAATTGAGTTCAAGGCAAATCAGGCAAATCAGGCAAATCAGGCAAACCAGAGGTTAGAGGTTGGTTAAGTGGTTCGGTGGTTAACGGGGGTTCAGTGGATATTCGGGGTATTGCTAGTGTTTCCATTACTTACCAGCGCCTATTATGCGAATTTTTATATATTTTTTTTTTTAGTTTGGTTTATTATTTGCATGGCGATACGTGGTTTAGTTAGCGTGGTTGGTCATCGCGGATGCGGAGCATTTGATGTGGAGGAGGTGATGCATGAAAATATAACAGTAAACAGTTAATGAGTTTCCCGGTTTTATACCCTCGAAGTCGGTCCTTCAATCAGCTTAGCACTAGGTCGCTTACGGGGTGGTTATGAGAGGGGGTGTTTGGGGATGGTATCAAATCATAAATCGGAGATCGAAGGGATCAAAAATAGCTGTTAATTTTGCTTATTAGTGCAACTGGGGGAGCAGCTCAAGGGATTTATACTAAAATAATACTTAAAAGGTATATCAAATGAAATCTATTTAAATATTTCTTATTAATAGATCATCTAGTAGTAAAAGATATAATAAAAAAAAATTTTTTTCTTTATGGAACTTTGACTGTTTTAAAGATCTCTTTGAAATACATTGATACCTTACTGAGTCTTGAGTTCCCAAGGTATAAGATCTATGGAGATTCCTACAGCACTACGAATACAAAACCGATTGGTGGCACAAATGAAACTCAAGCTGATCGAAGCTGTCGATCGAGAGGGGGGCGAGCATTATGAAGGAACCTTACCTTGATCCTGGAAACGGCCTCCTCCGCCTGCATCATGCGCGTCGATTTCGTGGGTTGTCCCTCGCAGACCAGCTGCGTGGAGCCCAAGTACTTGGCCCTGAAGAGAACGCCCTCGATGAGCACTGCGCCGCCTGCAGTTGGTGAGAAGATGGAGAGAGCCCGGTTAGAAGGTCGGTTGGCTTGGGTTTGGGGATCACAGAGTACATGTGGCGTATAAGTTGATTAGTGTACGTGCTTGTGTGTGTCTCAGAGCTTGTCTTGGTACTACAATCTTTGGCTTGGGATACATTTATGTTAATACTTACTTACTTACTACTTATTTGAAAAAATTATTTTATACAATTTTTTAAATTTTTTTTCAACTACTTTTAAAGATAAGGGACGGTGGCACTATTATTATGACCGCTGCTGTACGCATATGACCAAGTCTTCTTGCGCTTATAACTTTCTAAAAAAAAATCGTAAAATTATGCTGACTTTGGAGTTCGAAAGATAAAGAGTTTTATTTTTCAAATGTTTTGGCTAATCAACAATCAAATAAACCGTTCACCTGAAATTGGATTTCAAATATGGCAAAAAAAAAATATTTTTTCAACTTTTAAGTACTTTTTTCTCCCGAAAACATAGAAAAAATATTTTATTATATGATTTAAATCTGAATACGATACGTTACAACAAACAATTTTATAACAATATTGTTATGACCGCAGCTGTATGCATATGACCAAGTTTTCTTTCGCTTATAACTTCCTTTAATTAAAATTCTACAAAATATGTTGATTTTGGAGTTCAAAAGATAAGGACTTTAAGTTTTCAAATGTTTTGGCCAATCAACAATCAAATAAACCGTTCAACTGCAATTCGACTTCAAATATAGCAAAAATATGAGAATTTTTTCCACTCTTAAGGACTTTTTTTCTCACGAAAACATTAAAAAAAAATCGCGATAAGTCCAAGATCCGAGTAGTCTGTGTTGTTTGGTGTTCTCTTGTTAGTGTTGGATCTTACGTACTAATACATAATGGAACTTTATCTTACAAAGTATTGTACACACACACAGACACAGTAAAATGAAGAGTAGAGTTTTGGTTTTTGATTTGGTTGGAACGAACGAACGAACGACGCATGCAAAAAATACGCAAATAAATATGCGAAAGAATACAGAGAAATGATAGGTAAAATATATATATATACGATTAATACGGATTATCTGGATCAAGAATGGCATTTATATATAATAAGGAGTAATCAATTTACACATTATACAATCTCGTATTTACGCAGCCAAGTTTGGAAAATTTTGAATTTTTTGCTCTGCTACGCTTTCGAAATCGTGAAATTTAGCGTTATCGACAACCGACAACATCAATGCACACCGACAACATTGGCAGGCCACAAGATATATTGGTTATACATTATACGATTATGTGGTTATTAAATGGTTATACATAGGGTTATACATTATATAGGCAACAATCGAACGAAGGATAAACCCAACGCATTTACCTTCTTTGCTCTTACTCTTTTTCACTTTTTTCTCGCCGCTGTTGCTGTTGCTGCCGGCGCCGCTGCCGCTGCTGTTGTTGTTGGAGTTGCTGTTGCTGTTGGTCACCACCGCATTGCCATTGGCCACTCCTGATCCTGATCCCGATCCTGCGCCTGATCCTGTTCCCGCTCCACCTCCCGAAAGCGACCCTGTGCCCGTGACTCCTCCATTGAGAGCTGCATTCTCCTGTTCGCCAGCTGCCACCATCTTGACTGCTCCACCGGGATTGGTCAGTCCGCCGGTTGATCTCTCCGAGCCGCCGCCATTGCCGGGACTTCCCAGCGCCGGTGTGTGTGTGCCTGCTGCCGCCGCTGCTGCTGCTGCCGCCGCCGCCGCCGCTGCCACCGCTGAGGCTACGACATCCACGCTGCCGGCGGCTGTGGTGCACAAATCCCCGCCAGAAATGGGCATGACCAACTGCTGCTGCTGCTGCTGCTGCTGCTTCCCAGGCGAGTGCTTCTCCGAGTGCTCCGATGAGCTGCTGCGCGATATGCTGCGCTGCACCATGCCGCCGACCAAATCCAGCAGCTTTCCACCATTACCCATCGATGCCATGCCCATGCCCTTGGGCGGTATGGGGGGCGGCAGCTCCGGCGTGGAGCTAAGCAGCGCATTGTAACCGTTGCGCGTCTTGGTGCTCGGCATCTGCTGCTTGGGCGAGATCTTCGAGAGCAGCGACGAGCGCGGCTTGCGATCCCAGCTCTTGTTCTCATCGTAGTAGCCCTGATCATCGAGTCGCTGGTGGCCCAGCAGGCGATCCGTCTCCAGATCGGTGTCCACATCCTCCTCGTCGGCACTGTGATTCTTGGACTGATTATCCGAACCGGACTCCTTGCCGCCGCCGTCCAGGTGGCGCGATAGCCAAACAGGTGAGTTGAGGCCCGGCGATGGGGATCTCTGGGTGGCGGCCACCAGATTGCTCCGCTCCGGAATGGGCGGTGGCATGCCGCCGTTGCCAATGCTGCTGCAATTGCTGCCGGCGCTTCGAGGCTTGCCACTACTTCCCATGGTTCCCATGGCCATTCCGTTTCCGTTGCCGCCTCCATTTCCACTTCCGTTTCCGGTGACCGCCAAGGTGGGTGAGCTGCGCTGCAGCGTGGAGCTGATGGCCGCCGCCAATGGAGTGTGCTTGCTGCTCGGCTGCAGCAGATCCACATCGCCGTTGCTGCTCACATTGGCATTGCCATTGCTGTTGTTGGGCTTGCGATGCGGCGCCGGAGCGGGGGGCGGTGGGGTCATCTGCACCGTGTCCGGACGGTGGAAGACTCCTGGAAAACAAGAGCATTTCATACTTATTAAGACTGTCTTTGAAATAGTACTAATATATATAAACATTATATTTATTTGAAAACATATTTAATACTGTTTTTTATGGGAAAACATTTTAAAATTTAAAAATTTTTAAACATCACAATTTTTTGCGAAAAATTTCAAAAAAATAAAATTTTTAACCTGAAACGCCAAGTTATAGATAATTTAATTACGAGTTCGGGAAGGTATGACACTTCATATTTGGACAATTATTTTCATTACAATGGCAAAAATACTGATATTTTTATTGGCGAAAAATGAGGATTTCGATTTTTGGCAAAAATGTGATTTTTTGAATAATTTCTTTTCGCTCCCAATTTTGCAAAAATGGTCCGAAATTAAAAAGGCGAACTGTTCTGAGCAGATAACAACCTAATAATTAATATTAGTGCACTTTCCGGCTGATTTAGGAAATTAAAAAATTTTTCATTTTTTCGATTTTTTTTGTAAGGGGTAGCATCACAATTTTTTGCGAAAAATTTCAAAAAAATAAAATTTTTAACCTGAAATGCCAAGTTATAGATAATTTAACTACGAGTTCGGGAAGGTATGGCACTTCATATTTGGACAATTATTTCCATTACAATGGCAAAAATACTGATATTTTTATTGGCGAAAAATGAGGATTTCGATCTTTGGCAAAAATGTAATTTTTCGAATAATTTCTTTTTGCTCCCAAATTTGCAAAAATGGTCCCACATTAAAAATGCGAACTGTTCTGAGCAGATAACAACCTAATAATTAATATTAATGCACTTTTCGGCTGATTTAGGAAATTAAAAAATTTTTCATTTTTTCGATTTTTTTTGTAAGGGGTAGCATCATAATTTTTTGCGAAAAATTTCAAAAAAATAAAATTTTTAACCTGAAATGCCAAGTTATAGATAATTTAACTACGAGTTCGGGAAGGTATGACACTTCATATTTGGACAATTATTTCCATTACAATGGCAAAAATACTGATATTTTTATTGGCGAAAAATGGGTATTTCGATTTTTGGCAAAAATGTGATTTTTCGAATAATTTCTTTTTGCTCCCAAATTTGCAAAAATGGTCCCACATTAAAAATGCGAACTGTTCTGAGCAGATAACAACCTAATAATTAATATTAATGCACTTTCCGGCTGATTTAGGAAATTAAAAAAATTTTTCATTTTTTCGATTTTTTTTGTAAGTAGCATCACAATTTTTTGCGAAAAATTTCAAAAAAATAAAATTTTTAACCTGAAATGCCAAGTTATAGATAATTTAACTACGAGTTCGGGAAGGTATGACACTTCATATTTGGACAATTATTTCCATTACAATGGCAAAAATACTGATATTTTTATTGGCGAAAAATGAGGATTTCGATCTTTGGCAAAAATGTAATTTTTCGAATAATTTCTTTTTGCTCCCAAATTTGCAAAAATGGTCCCACATTAAAAATGCGAACTGTTCTGAGCAGATAACAACCTAATAATTAATATTAGTGCACTTTCCGGCTGATTTAGGAAATTAAAAAATTTTTCATTTTTTCGATTTTTTTTGTAAGGGGTAGCATCACAATTTTTTGCGAAAAATTTCAAAAAAATAAAATTTTTAACCTGAAATGCCAAGTTATAGATAATTTAACTACGAGTTCGGGAAGGTATGACACTTCATATTTGGACAATTATTTCCATTACAATGGCAAAAATACTGATATTTTTATTGGCGAAAAATGGGGATTTCGATTTTTGGCAAAAATGTGATTTTTCGAATAATTTCTTTTTGCTCCCAAATTTGCAAAAATGGTCCCACATTAAAAATGCGAACTGTTCTGAGCAGATAACAACCTAATAATTAATATTAATGCACTTTCCGGCTGATTTAGGAAATTAAAAAATTTTTCATTTTTTCGATTTTTTTTGTAAGGGGTAGCATCACAATTTTTTGCGAAAAATTTCAAAAAAATAAAATTTTTAACCTGAAATGCCAAGTTATAGATAATTTAACTACGAGTTCGGGAAGGTATGACACTTCATATTTGGACAATTATTTTCATTACAATGGCAAAAATACTGATTTTTTTATTGGCGAAAAATGGGGATTTCGATTTTTGGCAAAAATGTGATTTTTCGAATAATTTCTTTTTGCTCCCAAATTTGCAAAAATGGTCCCATATTAAAAATGCGAACTGTTCTGAGCAGATAACAACCTAATAATTAATATTAGTGCACTTTCCGGCTGATTTAGGAAATTAAAAAATTTTTCATTTTTTCGATTTTTTTTTGTAAGGGGTAGCATCACAATTTTTTGCGAAAAATTTCAAAAAAATAAAATTTTTAACCTGAAATGCCAAGTTATAGATAATTTAACTACGAGTTCGGGAAGGTATGACACTTCATATTTGGACAATTATTTCCATTACAATGGCAAAAATACTGATATTTTTATTGGCGAAAAATGGGGATTTCGATTTTTGGCAAAAATGTGATTTTTCGAATAATTTCTTTTTGCTCCCAAATTTGCAAAAATGGTCCCATATTAAAAATGCGAACTGTTCTGAGCAGATAACAACCTAATAATTAATATTAGTGCACTTTCCGGCTGATTTAGGAAATTAAAAAATTTTTCATTTTTTCGATTTTTTTTGTAAGGGGTAGCATCACAATTTTTTGCGAAAAATTTCAAAAAATAAAATTTTTAACCTGAAATGCCAAGTTTTAGATAATTTAACTACGAGTTCGGGAAGGTATGACACTTCATATTTGGACAATTATTTCCATTACAATGGCAAAAATACTGATATTTTTATTGGCGAAAAATGAGGATTTCGATCTTTGGCAAAAATGTAATTTTTCGAATAATTTCTTTTTGCTCCCAAATTTGCAAAAATGGTCCCACATTAAAAATGCGAACTGTTCTGAGCAGATAACAACCTAATAATTAATATTAGTGCACTTTCCGGCTGATTTAGGAAATTAAAAAATTTTTCATTTTTTCGATTTTTTTTGTAAGGGTAGCATCACAATTTTTTGCAAAAAATTTCAAAAAAATAAAATTTTTAACCTGAAATGCCAAGTTTTAGATAATTTAACTACGAGTTCGGGAAGGTATGACACTTCATATTTGGACAATTATTTCCATTACAATGGCAAAAATACTGATATTTTTATTGGCGAAAAATGGGTATTTCGATTTTTGGCAAAAATGTGATTTTTCGAATAATTTCTTTTTGCTCCCAAATTTGCAAAAATGGTCTCACATTAAAAATGCGAACTGTTCTGAGCAGATAACAACCTAATAATTAATATTAATGCACTTTCCGGCTGATTTAGGAAATTAAAAAATTTTTCATTTTTTCGAATTTTTTGTAAGGGGTAGCATCACAATTTTTTGAGAAAAATTTCAAAAAAATAAAATTTTTAACCTGAAATGCCAAGTTATAGATAATTTAACTACGAGTTCGGGAAGGTATGACACTTCATATTTGGACAATTATTTTCATTACAATGGCAAAAATACTGATTTTTTTATTGGCGAAAAATGGGGATTTCGATTTTTGGCAAAAATGTGATTTTTCGAATAATTTCTTTTTGCTCCCAAATTTGCAAAAATGGTCCCATATTAAAAATGCGAACTGTTCTGAGCAGATAACAACCTAATAATTAATATTAGTGCACTTTCCGGCTGATTTAGGAAATTAAAAAATTTTTCATTTTTTCGATTTTTTTTGTAAGGGGTAGCATCACAATTTTTTGCGAAAAATTTCAAAAAAATAAAATTTTTAACCTGAAATGCCAAGTTATAGATAATTTAACTACGAGTTCGGGAAGGTATGACACTTCATATTTGGACAATTATTTCCATTACAATGGCAAAAATACTGATATTTTTATTGGCGAAAAATGGGGATTTCGATTTTTGGCAAAAATGTGATTTTTCGAATAATTTCTTTTTGCTCCCAAATTTGCAAAAATGGTCCCATATTAAAAATGCGAACTGTTCTGAGCAGATAACAACCTAATAATTAATATTAGTGCACTTTCCGGCTGATTTAGGAAATTAAAAAATTTTTCATTTTTTCGATTTTTTTTGTAAGGGGTAGCATCACAATTTTTTGCGAAAAATTTCAAAAAAATAAAATTTTTAACCTGAAATGCCAAGTTTTAGATAATTTAACTACGAGTTCGGGAAGGTATGACACTTCATATTTGGACAATTATTTCCATTACAATGGCAAAAATACTGATATTTTTATTGGCGAAAAATGAGGATTTCGATCTTTGGCAAAAATGTAATTTTTCGAATAATTTCTTTTTGCTCCCAAATTTGCAAAAATGGTCCCACATTAAAAATGCGAACTGTTCTGAGCAGATAACAACCTAATAATTAATATTAGTGCACTTTCCGGCTGATTTAGGAAATTAAAAAATTTTTCATTTTTTCGATTTTTTTGTAAGGGGTAGCATCACAATTTTTTGCAAAAAATTTCAAAAAAATAAAATTTTTAACCTGAAATGCCAAGTTTTAGATAATTTAACTACGAGTTCGGGAAGGTATGACACTTCATATTTGGACAATTATTTCCATTACAATGGCAAAAATACTGATATTTTTATTGGCGAAAAATGGGTATTTCGATTTTTGGCAAAAATGTGATTTTTCGAATAATTTCTTTTTGCTCCCAAATTTGCAAAAATGGTCTCACATTAAAAATGCGAACTGTTCTGAGCAGATAACAACCTAATAATTAATATTAATGCACTTTCCGGCTGATTTAGGAAATTAAAAAATTTTTCATTTTTTCGAATTTTTTTGTAAGGGGTAGCATCACAATTTTTTGAGAAAAATTTCAAAAAAATAAAATTTTTAACCTGAAATGCCAAGTTATAGATAATTTAACTACGAGTTCGGGAAGGTATGACACTTCATATTTGGACAATTATTTCCATTACAATTGCAAAAATACTGATATTTTTATTGGCGAAAAATGGGGATTTCGATTTTTGGCAAAAATGTGATTTTTCGAATAATTTCTTTTTGCTCCCAAATTTGCAAAAATGGTCTCATATTAAAAATGCGAACTGTTCTGAGCAGATAACAACCTAATAATTAATATTAGTGCACTTTCCGGCTGATTTAGGAAATTAAAAAATTTTTCATTTTTTCGATTTTTTTTGTAAGGGGTAGCATCACAATTTTTTGCGAAAAATTTCAAAAAAATAAAATTTTTAACCTGAAATGCGAAGTTATATATAATTTAACCACTTCATATTTGGACAATTATTTACATTATTATGACCAAAATGCTCTCAAATTATACAAAAATAATAACGAAAACTTAACCTTCAGGTAGCACTTACCAATCGAGTAGAGCGAATCCAGTTCCGGATCAATGTTCTTGAACACTTTGCTGTGGTTGTTGCTGGGACTCTGGTCCAGTGACAGTGTCTTCGGCTGGTTGCCCTGCGGCTGCCCCTGCGCCGCCTGCCCCTTCGATTGCCCGTTGCTGGGACTGGGCGTGGCCACGAGGTGGTGACCGGCCACGCCCCCGTTGCTGTCCGTGGTGGAGGCGGTGGTGGTCAGGTTGTGCATGCTGTTCAAACTGTTGTTCGTCGAGACGCGCTTCATGTCCATCAGCATGGAGATGCCGCCGCTGCCGCCGATGCTTGTGCTGCCGCTCAGGCTGGTGGGGCATTGCTGTTGACCTTGACCTTGCCCTTGACCTTGGACCGCCGCCTGCTGCAGGTTGTTCTTCTGGTTGTTGTTGTTGTTGTTCTCGGTGTCGCTGGTGTGACCCGAGGAGAGGCCATCCTCCAGCACTGGCATGGCCGAGGCGTAGTATTTGGCGTAGTTCGAGCAGGAGGTCGACACCCCGCCGTTCATCTCACCCGAGAGACCTGAAATGGCAACGAAAATGGCGAAAGTGGGATGGATGAGAAAGTGGAATTGCGATGGGCAAATTAAGCAAGTTTAGTTTCGGTATAGGTTATGATTGGATTATGTCCAGGTTAAGTGTAGGTTAGGTACAGGTGAGGGTTAGGTAAGGCTTTTTCAATGTTTGGGTTAAGGTTTTGTTTAAGTTTGGCTAAGGTTTAGGTTAGGTTTAAGTTAAGGTTTGGTTGAACTGTCTAGTTTAAGTGTAGGTTAGCTACAGGTGAGGCTTATTCTAGGTTTGGGTTGAGGTTCGGTTTAAGTTTGGTTAAGGGTTAGGATAGGTTTAAATTAAGGTTTGGTTTAACTTCAGTTTAGGTTTGGTTTAGGTTTAGGTTTAGGTTAGGTTTAAGTTAAGTTGAAGTTTAGTTTGGGCTTGGGTTAGGTTTAGTTATAGGTTATGTATATGTATATAAGGTTACGCTACACAGAGAGAAATAACCATTCACATTACTCTGAAATTAAGAGTTTCTGTACTCAAAATATAACCAAGTACATAAATTCTCACTTTTTTTAACACAAAATCAGAACGCTATCAAACTCAATTTGAGAACTGCATTTCACATGATTAATTTTCTCTGTGTAGGCTTGGGTTAGCCTCCCACTTACTGTCCAGATCGCCGCAATTCGAGTCATAGTCGGTGGTCTCCGGCGAGTAGCGGTAGTTGTGGCCACCGCCCGGGCCCACACCCACTCCCACGCCCCCATGTCCGCCGCTGCCCGTGCTCAGCAGCTGGTTGTGATTGAGCCCATCCTGGTCGCCGTCCCGCTCGCCGCTGCTCCGACTGGTGGAGTCCAGGAAGAAGTCGAAGTCCCGCATCAGTGGACTGCCGCTATAGTGTCGTCGTGCCACGCCCACACCCACACCCATGCCCATGCCAACGCCCACGCCGAGGGGCTGGGAGATGAGCTGGGGCTGCGACTGCTGGCCGTAGCCGCCATAGACGAGCCGCTCGGAGGCGTGGCCGGAGGTGGGAGGCGCCTGCTGGCGGTAGTTCTGGTCGCGATCCTGACCCAACGGCTCGTCCTCATCCTCGGCCTCGTCGTTCTCCTCGTCGGCATCGTCGTCGCCCTCCTCGTCATCATCGGCCTCCTCCTCCTCGGCCAAATCCTCGTCGTCGCGCTCGAAGTTGCTGTGGAACTCGTACTGAATGTCCTGCGGAGAAGGTATATAACATAAATCATTCTTATCGAACTAAATTTGTTTTGAATGAGCTTTAAAGTATAATTTAAATCGATAAACATATCGATGAAACTATCGAATTATCATACATTTAATTTATTTCGTTGATATATTATATATATTGTTAAATATTTTTTGTAATGAATTGAATACTAAATTTCATAATATTTAAATAATAATTTATATTGATAAATATATCGTTTAAATCGATCAAACTATCATAAATTTCATTTATTTCGTTACATATATATTGTTAAATATATGTAATTAATTAAATACTACATTTTATAATGTTAATTTATCATATGAATATATTTTTAAATTTATATAATATATATTTATGGAATAAATAATAAATTATTAATATTTAATACGTAAAATGAATAAATAAGAAATAATAATAAAGAATATCATTAAAATTTTTTGATAATTTGATAACAATATATATTTTTGTATGTTTTCTGAATTTAACTTATTATTGTTATCATTTCACTTTTATCCTTTTGTCATATTTTCACAATATTGATTACTGTTTTGTCACCCTGATCAAACACACTATATACTCACAATGCTGTCCACATCGCTGCCGTTCTCCATGATGGGCTGCTCGTCGGTGGAGGGGCACTTGAAGAACTCCTCCAGCACCTTGCGCGTCTCCGAGAACTCGTAGAGGTAATCGAAGGTCGAGGATTTCGTGTGCAGGCTCAGTGGACCCAGTCCAGTGCCCGCTGCTGTTGCATTTCCGGCTACGCTCCCGTTGCCGTTTCCGTTTCCGTTCCCATTTCCCGTCCCAGTTCCGTTCGTTCCAGTGCTGCCCGCCACTGCTGTCGGTGGTGCCAATGCCAATGCCAGTGGGGGCGTGGCCGCCCGGCTAGCTGCCTCCGCGGGGGCGGCCCCCAGGGCCACGCCCAGATTCAGACCCACTGCCTCCGGGGTGGTCAGGTCGGATATGGTGCCAATCTCGGACACATCGTTGCTCGTGTCCTCCGCGTTGTTGTCGCTGCTCAGCGGCAGCTTGTTGGTGTTCGAGTTGTTGTTGCTGTGGTTGCTCATCAGACTGGCAAAGTGTTGCTGCTGCTGCTGTTGCTGTTGCTGCTGTTGTTGCAGCGGAGGCGAGTTGCTGCGGGACTCACGATTGGGTGGCGAGATGATGCGCTGCAATAAGATTAAATAAAATTTAAATAAAATGTAATACCATCTAGTAAAAAATATATTAAATGTAGATATTATTAAATATCTATTTATTTTAAAATTGCTGTTTATTTTTTTGTCAGGATTTTTAACTTTCTGCTTTAAATACTAGTACTACTAGAATCGATGGTTTTGGCAATAGGACTTTAATTAAAGGTATTGCTTTTTTCTAATATAAAGTGTTCATTAAGTAAAGTTCTATGAAAACAATAGATCAATCACGATTAATAAAATAAATAAACTCTTAAAATTAAAATATTTAAGAATTTAATTAAATAATGTATACATAGGTATTTTATTATTTCTGGATATTAACAAAATACCTATATATTTTTTCCATTATTGCTATTTTAAAATAAAAATATTTTTATATTTATATATGCTTTTGTTGGATTATATCATTTAAATAATTGTATCATTTAAATAAAATACTATAAAATCAATTATACACCATAGAACAGATTAGATAGGTACACCCACCTGTGGAAAGCCCGGACGAACGGGATAGTTCTGCATGGGCTGCTGCATCTGGCTGGGGCTCAGTGGGTTCGGGTTCGGGTTCGAGTTCGGGTTGCTTGCGCTCGGTAGCAGGGAGCTGAGGATGTTGTGGGGGTTGTGGGGGTGGCTCTGAGCCAGGGCGGCGAGCGCTGCCCGGGCCGCCGTCTTCTGCAGCGAGGTGGCCGTGGAGCTCAGCGGCGGAACGGCGGCCATGGGCAGCTGTTGCTGCTGCTGCTGCTGCTGTTGTGGTGGTGTAGTTGCTACTTCTACCGCTGCTGGTGGTTCGCTTTCGTCCGCTGGCGATGCTGCTGTTGCCGCCGCCACTGGCCCCAAGTTGCTGGTGGTCACTCCAATGCGTCTGGGCGAGCCTTCGTACTCTGTGGATAGAAATGATATATATTAAAACTGAACAAAAAAGTATTGAAAAAAATGTTGCCTAAGTAAAAGGACAGCAAAAGGAGCGATCTTTATAAAGTAACTTCTTTAAAAAAATTTTTTTTTTTTATTGGGAAAATTAAAAACAATTTTTTTTTTTTGATTGGGCATTTAAAAAAATTTTTTTTTTTTAAGAAAATAGATTATTAAATCTGTAAAGTACTATTTTTTTGAGCTCTTTACAGGATTTAATTATGATATCTATTGATTTCCCAACTGATAGACGGATGATAAATACATTTCAAATAACAAAATAGTAGTTAAAGTGAAGGATAGCATTGTCAAATAGTAATACAAATGATTTCCTACTTTTAGTGGCTTTTAAGTTAACACAAAAAAAAGGGCGGGATCAAATTGATATGCGCCTGATAAATTTAACATTGAAAAATGTAATCTTTCTCTCTCTCTGACTTTGAAAAAGCAATTTGACGACTTAAATTAAATTTCGAACATATCAAATTAATCCCGTATCTCATCAAATTGATCATCGTTTGAGGAATTTGATGTTTATTTGCTAAATTTGTAGTACCAATGATGCCGTGACGCGACTCCACGGCCAGCGTGTAGTTGCGCTCGAGCTTCCAGGCGTCCAGCTTGTGCTCCCTGTAGACATTGACCTCCGCGCCCTGGCCTTGGTTTGGATTTGGATTGGGGTTCAGCATCTGCATCTGTTGCTGGTGCTGCGACTGGGATTGGACCTTATCCGCCAGCTTGCTGGGTTTGCCCTCCTCCGCCAAAGTTTCGGTCGTAACGCGCAGATCTGGATGAGATGAGAGATGTGGAAGAACAGAGAGCTCGGTTGAGGGGCAGTGGCAATGACGAGGGTCGCACAGCAGGCTACGAAACAATACTTGGCATGCCAATTAATTGCAATCAATTAAATTCCACTTTGGCGCGCTTCCTACGCTTTGTTCGCATCCCTTTACCCATTTACCCATTTCCCTGCTCTGGATTTCCCCCCAACTCGAATCCAACTCGAATGTTTTGTTGCTCCGTTTCATACATATTTGCAGTACACTTCATTACGCATGATTTGCAATTCAATTACCCGGCCCATGTCTATCAGTCCGGCATTCAGCCAGTCGGAAATTGGTTTCGCAGGCTGCCCCCCAAAATGCTCCGCCCTCTGAAGAGGCAGAGGCAGTCAGTCAGTCAGTCAGTTGGTCCTTCAAGCCGCAAATTGCTGCAGGCACGTGCAACCGCAGAGGCTGCTGCTCGGACAGAAGGCAACACTTCAAATGGCACTGGGGCTAACCGGAAAAAGGGTTTGTGCACTCCACTCGATGCAGATCCAGCTAAACTCCCTCCTAAAGTATGCGTTTCAAATGAGAATGCAGCTGCGTTCTCTACAGTTAAATTTAAGACAACAATTAAAGATTCTCAAAAAATGTATTACTGTTTTTTCTGCCCTTTAATACATTTTTATCCCTACCAAATAGGTTAAAAAAACAATACAAAAATCACAACAAATGTGTAATAGTTTTTTCAACCCCTTAATAAATTTGTAAATCTACCAAGTAAGAATATAATTAATTTTATTCAATTTAAATTGAAAACAACATTTAAAAAATTTAGGTTAAACAAAAAATAATAAAAAAAATCTCAAAAAATGTATAACAGTTTTTTCTACCCCTTAATAAATTCGTAAATCTGCCAAGAAAAAGTATAATTGATTTTACTGCATTTAACAAAAAAAATTAACAAAATTAAAGATTCTCAATAAAAAGGTTAAACAGTCTATATTACTCCTTGATAAATTCGTATCCCTACCAAGTGGGAATTTAAATGATTTTTCGATAAAAAATGTTAGTAGCTGTTTGTATTTTAAAAGACCTTCCATGATTTTAGTTGTTTTCGTTGCTAATAAGTGTGCTATTTTTCAAAATTAGCTGATTGCCTTATATTTTGTGGTTTAGAGTAAAAATTACGCTTTAAATCAAATATCCCTGTGGTTTTACTTTTAAAATAAAGATCTTAAATTCTTTTATACATTTTAATATATATATATTTATTATATAAAATTACTGTTTTCACTTACGCTGCCAGCTCTCGTTGGGATCTGCGTTTCCATTGACCAGGCGATGCTCCCGTTCCATGTCCCTCTCCTTTTCTCGCTCCCGCTCCTCGCCGTAAACATGTCGCTTGCGCTGCTGTTGCTGTTGCTGTTGCTGCTGCTGACCCACCAAATGGCTGAGATGGTTGTCCCTGGCCGCTTGAACCTCCTGGAGTTGCAACTGCTGCTGTTGCTCCAGCAACAGGTGCTCCCTCTCCCTCTCCCTTTCTCGCTCTCGCTCCCTCTCCCTTTCCCGCTCCTCGCGCAGCCTCAGCTTGCGCTGCTCCCGCGGCTCCCAATCGCCCGGCTGCTGATCCAGGGATGACTTGCTGCCATACAGGTAGTGACTGGCCAGCGGAGTCAGGCCATCGGCGCAGGGATTGCTCCTGGCAGCTGCAATCTGCTGCTGTTGCTGTTGCTGCTGCTGCTGGGAAAAGCTGCGATTTACTGGACTTCGTCCCACACGCAATATGTGCGATTGTTGCTGCTGCTGCTGTTGTTGCTGCTGTTGTTGCTGCTGTTGCTGCTGTGCTCGCTGACTGATTCCATACAACTGTTCCCGCTGCTGGTGGTAAGCTCGTCTGGCCGAGGCATGCATATGTTGCTGCTGTTGCTGTTGCTGCTGCTGCTGCTGTTGCTGCTGCTGTTGCTGCTGCTGTTGCTGTTGCTGTTGCTCCTCGGAGTACTCCGTTGGCGAGTGCAGCAGCAGGCTGGCTCTTGTGGGCGGCGCCTCCCAGTAGTTCTCCTTGATGAAAGGATTCTGACTCCCATTGCCATTGTGCAACTGTTGTTGCTGCTGTTGCTGCTGCTGTTGCTGCTGCCTGTTGCTGGCGGGCAAGGCACCGCTGCGTTTTCTCGGCATTTCCGCGTAGCCGCCGGGGCCACGCCTACTCTCGCCCACCGTGTGGTAGTAGAAGGAGGCGGGATAGTCGGGCTCCTCGCCAACCGCTCCGCTCCTGCTCCGCTCCACAGCTGACTCGCCGGCGGCGTCCTGTTCGTGTTGTTGTTGGTGCGGCGGCGGTGTGGGCGGCGTGAGCGGGGCGCACAGGAAGGGATTCGTGGAGATGCGCGGCGTCACCGAGGACAGCGATTCGGAGGAGTGCGACGAGGCTGAGTGCGGCGGCGGCGATTGCGTGATGATGTTCACACTCTTGTAGTAGCTGGGCGTACTGGTGGGCGTGGCCTTGGGCGGCGGACTGGCACTAACACTCTCCAGCTGCTGCTGCTCCCGTTCACCAGCTGACGTTGCCGTTGGGCTGCCGCTCCGATTGCTGTTGCTGCTGCTGTTATTGGTATTCACGTCCGCCAGGAGCGCATGTTGCTGCTGCTGCTGCTGTGCTGTCTGATGTTGCTGCTGCTGCACTTGCTGCTGCTGTTGCTGCTGCTGCGGCTGCTGCTTGGGTCGGCACTTGGGGAAAAGCAAATTGATCTGATCGTTGAGCGGCGGCGATGGCGACAGCAATGCCTGCGACAGGATCAACGGCGGTTGCTGCTGCTGCTGCTGATGTTGCTGCTGATAGCTGTTGCTGTTGCTGTTGCTGCTGTCACAGTCTAGCTCCAAGCTGCCGTTGAGTGCGTAGAAGCCGCGTTGCTGGCTAACAGCCGCTGCTGCTGCTGCCGCGTGTGGTTGCAGTCGCTGGTAGGGCAACTGCTGGTGTTGCTGCTGCTGCAACTGATCCTGCTGTTGCTGCGGCTGATGCGGCTGCTGCTGATGATGGTGGTGGTGATGGTGATTACTGCTACTAGTTGTTTGTCCAGCAGCCAGTGTTGTCAATGTTGTGCTGACCATTATTGTTGCCAATAAACTGCAAGTAAACGATAAGTAAAACATGATTGAATGTTTAACAAAGTCACTTGAACAATACTAAGAAGCAAACACCCACTGGTATATACACCTGAAGAAAAAACTAGGACTTAACTCTTAAAGATAGTTGTATGAAAAATATACTAGATCCAGTATAAAAGAGTAATTCTGAATTAATACTGTAAAATACTAGGCCCAGCATTAAAGTGTGGTATCGAATTAATACTGAAAATACTAGGTCCAGTATAAAAGTGTGGTATTGAATTAATACTAAATAATGAGTATTATAAAAATAGTATTATAATGTATAAAAGTGAGGTATTGAATTTATACTGAACCTAGTATTTTTTGTATATATTTATTAATGAGTATTAATTCAATATCACACTGTCGTACTGGACTTGGTATTTTTAGAATATATTCAATAAGGAGTATTAATTCAATACCACACTTTTATACTGGACCTAGTATTTTTTAGTATATATCCAGTATATAAGAGTGGTATTGAATAAAACTCAATATATTGTATTAATTCAATATTAATTCAATATGTAGTATTTTCTTTTAATATCTGAGCTTTGTAGTTTCAACTTCATACTAAATGTTATAAAACTTAAATAATTTCTATAGAAAACGTTTAATTTTACTTCAGACAGTATTAATGTAATACTGATCTTATTAAGATATTTTTAAGGCACAATAGCTTAGAATTCAGTTTCTGGAATCACTTTTTCTTTAGTGTACCATAGAACAACTAAGGATATTCCACGCTTCACGTCCTGCTGGCAGTTGTTTTAATAAATGCAGGCGCTGTGTCAACCTTTGTCATGTCCCAACGGCAACAGGGCGTGACAGTAACGAGTTCTGTCGCCGTCGCAGTTCGTCTGGGTCACGTTTCTACCCGGGGGGACGGTGAATCGAATGGCCCCGGGTTCTGCTGGCCCCCCAAAACAAATGGCTGCCATAAGACAGGCAAATATTTAATTGTCCACCTCACCCGCCCCCCAAACGAATGCGAAAAATGCGAAACACTCGTGCAGCAGCCAATCAATGTCATTGAGCGATTGCCGTCGCTTGGTTGGTTGAATTTAAATTTTAAACTGACCGCCGCCTGCGTTTAAGTTGGATTCAATTTGCATTTGCTACGAGCTTTTTGTCATGTGGCATGCAAATAAGCTCTCTGGCCAACCCAAATAAAAAAAAAGCCAGTAATATGTAAAAAGATTCACAGTTTTGTTTAACTTCAGTTCTCCCCCATATGCAAATGGGTAAAGTGTGGAAAAATCAATTGAATAGGATTTTAATCCGTTTCGTTTGGCTGCCTTTTTAGGTTCAACCTTTCGAAATTGGCATGGAATATGAGTAAATGCAGCATTTTAGGGTAAAATTAAGCATCTTTGCTGGCTTTAGGACCCTCTTAAATCGCTTTAAGCCGCCACACGTATCCCCTTTTGGGCCCTCAAACACTCCACATTCTCGCATTCCAGGCCGCAATCCACCCGAAACAAAACTCCACCCACAAGTTATGCTAATGCGTGCGTTGTGCAGGATAAAGCATATATATATACACGTTTATATGTGCTTCTGCCCGGGGTCTAAAATATTTTCCCAACAATCAAACTAAAAATTTCGAAAAGGATTAACAACAACGGCAGCAGAAGCCAGGAGCATGACGGGAAAAAAGCCAGAGAAGCGAGCAAGTACACAAAGAGAAAACAGCGGGAGTTACAAGGAAAGGACTTATATTTGAATAAGAAATATTTTTGATTTTCGTAAAATATTAAGAAATACTTATTTTAATGGAATATATATGAAGTTCAGTTTTTATTGTATTTTTTTATAAATAATTTTTTTTATTATTTTAATTTTTTTTTATTTATTTTTTAGTTTTTTATTTTTATTTTAAATAAATTTTTAATTTAAATTTAATTTAAATTATTATTTTTTTTTATTTATTTTTTTTTATATTTTTATTCTATTTATTTCTATCGGGAAATTTCATAAATGGTAAAATCATTTATATTTAAATAATTTTTCTAATTTTTTATTTGAAATGTCTTAATTATTCTTGACTCCCATAAAATGTGAATCGGGTGTCGATAATTAACATTTTATTTTATTTCTATATAATATATATTTAAAAAAAATGTTGTAAGTAAAAAGGTAAGAATTATTTTTAATTTTTGACTTTTTATTACTTATAAATATATTTTTAATTTGTTTTTAAATTTTTAAAAATTATTTTTAATTTTTTTAAATAGCTGATACTTAAGAATTTATTGTATTTTGATCTAAAATATATATTGAAAGTTTTTTGATTATTATTACTCGCACATAAAGATGTTCTAAATGGCGAAAGCATTCTGTAGAATGCAAATATCATGCTCTCCGTGTGGCAATCGCACATACAAGTGGGGATAACCGAAGCGAGCAGCGAGATATGTGAGCCGGATCCTGTTGTTGCTCCTGTTGCTGCTGTTGCTCCTGCTGCTCTGTGCGTCTCGCATCGCTTTGTGCACTCGCATGGAAAATATGTTTTCGTTTTCTGGAATACCACACACACACAAGCGAGCTGGGAAAAGGGCAAGGTGGCCAAGACGGACGGAGGGGGAAGGGGGGTCCTTCATAACCGAAATCTACACAACAGCTAACAAGGTATAACAGCAGCAGCGACAGCCAGAGTCGCATCCGAATGGGGATGAGTACCAGAATCAGAACTAGAACCATAACCACACCCACATCTACATCCCACATCTACATCCCACATCCACATCTACACCCCACATCCCACATCCATAACCATAACCAGAGCCAGGGCAACATTTTCTTTGGGGCTTCACACGACACGAACACGGCTAGATGGGCAAACATTTTCATTCCCTTGGTTCGAGATAGTCGCTTGTCAGAGGAATTGGTGACAATAAAACATGGACTCTGCATGGCTAGGATTTTTGGTAGAAAACAGGCTTAATCGAATTTTAAAGTCCTGAGAGTTCAAGTGAAACTCCAGTGTCTGTTTTTCACCTGAGACTCGATTTACATATTTAATTGTTAAATTTTACATAAATAAATAAAAGAACACCCTGAATAAATCACTTATCCCCATTAAAATTCTGTATAAATTTATCTATATTATATGTTACATGTTTTTGGAGCATAACTTTTAGTTCAGATATCGCATATCGTTTTTACCCATATTGCATGGTAAAATTGATATTATAAAATGTACCTTTTCGATACCTTTTCGATTTCTCTCTCTCTTGGGGATTCTTTGACTTCGAAAAAGAGTTATTCAGATATCGCATATCGTTTTGACCCTATTACATGGTAAAATTGATATTGATAAATGTAACTTCTTCGGTTTCTCTTTCTCTCGGGGATTCTCTGACTTCCAAAAAGAGAGGAAAAAGCAATATGACGACTAAAATTACTTGAGTGGGAACGAGATAGACACATTCGATATTCGAACTGGCTAAATTCGAACGCGTTGTTTACATTTCGAACATATCAAATTGATATGTGCAATATAAAATCGGAATTGATACCGGATTTCATCAAATTAATCATTATGTCATATCAAGTTTGCTCACACCTTTAAAGTACTTTAATTTCCCTTCAAAAAGTACCTCTTTGATTTGTATACCAAAGGGTTTGAGTAATGGAATAATGCTTAATTGTAGTATAATTGTTGTTGTAATTTTCCCCATGCTCTCTCTCGTCGCCCTTCGCCTTCAGGTGATGTTAAGTGCGAGTCATAAAAATTTCATAAATTCTTCAGCCGCTGGAGCACACATCCTGCACATCCTCCTGGCACATCCTCCCTGTATCCTTGTCCTAGACCTGGCAGCTGCATAATTAAGTTAACAGGAGGAGGAGGAGAAGGACTCGTGATGATGGTGGCCGCGTCCTTGGAGTTTTATTAACTTAATGTCTGCTTAAACGATGCGTCGCCTGCTGGTCTTTAAATATTTAAAATTAATTCAAGCCCGTCGTTCCGTCGCTCGTTGCTGCCCAATGAATCAAAATCAAAATCAATTGCCAGTGCCCACAGTTTGCCACCGATGGCGCTGGGTGGTGCTGCAGGTGGTGCTGGGTGGTCTAATGCGGTCCTGGGGCTGATACCGTCATTACGGCCACATTGCGGCAGGACACAGGCAGGCAGCCAGTCAGCCAGTCGGCCAGGCGACCAGCCAACGACGTGGGCAACGGGTTAGATGCAATTACCTCTGCCTATGATGGCATTAATTATGCAAAACAACTAACGCTGCAGGAGGCAGTGGGTGGTGTTGGGTGGTGCAGGTGCTGCAGGTGGCATTGGGTGGTGTAATGTGGCGTGTGTGTGTGTGTTAGTGCACTGAGAGAATTCTTACGTTCTTAGCTGCATTTAAAATGTTATTAAAAAATAGAAGGAAAATTTTTTAAGATGAAAATGTTCTCAATGTGCCTAAATCAATGCGTATCTCAAAAGCTAATCGATTAGTCCAGTCATTAGTTAATATTTATCAAAGAGATGTTGAATAAACAGGATTTAGCTTTTCTCTTCCCACCATTTTGTTCTGCTTTTAAGAACAACTCCACTCAAATCAAGAATATTTGTGCTAATAGGGGTTTTGAGAACGAATATTCTCAATTAATGAGTATGCCTAAATGAACTTCTCTCTTATCAGCATTTTTTTCTGATATTGAGAACCACTTCACTCAAAGCAAGAACATTTGTGCTTACACGTTTTTTAAGAACGAATGTTCTTTAATAATTCTCTCTGTGATTTATTCAGAGCTTTTCTTTTCTTACCTTTATGTTCTGATATTGAGAACAACTTCACTTAGAGTGAAAATATTTATTCTTACACGGTTTTTAAGAACGAATATTCTTGAATAAAGAGTACCCATTCTCAAAATTCAATTGAACTTTTCTCTTACTTCCATTTTGTTCTGATATTGAGAAACACTCAACTTAAAGTAAGAAAATTTGTGCTTAGACCGTTTTCAAGAACGAATATTCTCAATTAAAGAGTACGCATACTCAAAACACAATTTAGATTTTCTCTTTTTACCATTTTCTTCTGATATTGCGAACAACTCAACTCGAAAATAAGAACATTTGTGCTAACACCATTTTTAAGAACGAATGTACTTGAATAAAGTTCTCTGTGTGGGGGTTTCGACTCGACTTCCTGGCGATTGCATGCACACAGCGCGGCCGTAAACGAAACATGCAATTTATTTTAACCCAAATCGTTGCCTGTTTTCTGTTTTTTGTTTTCTGTTTTTCGTTTCTTACCCGTTATGCAATTACTTGCCATCCCCGTGGGGCGATAAGTACTGCTTTGTCTGGGCGATTGAATGCTCAGCTCACGAATGCGAATACGAATACGAAACACTCGCTTTGTTTTCTCTTTCCCACCTTTTTTTGTAGCACACTTCCCGGGGCGTTCGCGCATTTAGTCTAGTTTAGTTAATATTTTGCAGATTTTCACCTAGATGTGTGTGCAATTAAGGCGGCCAGCCCTTGGCTTTCAGTGCTCAAGGATTAATTCAATTATGGCCAGCGTTTTGCGCTAAGCGGATTTGAGTGCAGTTGCAATTTGGGTTAAAAACCACTTTGGCTAAGACACAAAAAAAAAGGAGGAAAAAATCCCGGAAAAGGGGAGGAAAAAGCAGAACGTCATGTAAAACGCCGCATGACAAAGGCACACAAAGCGGGGGGGAAAAGCGAACGAAACGAAAGCGAAAAGTGTAATGAAAAGTGAAAGTGACTAAGATGTTTTTCCGAGCCACGTTGATGACGTGGGCGAGTAGTAATGTTGACAAAAGCAACAACGACAGCAGCAATAATGGCGGAATTGTAACGTTTGCCAAATGAAAATGGCAGCACGCAAAATGGCGAGGAAACTAAGGAAAGCGAGGAAAATGGGGAAAATGCAGGAAAGCCGGAAAAAGGGGGACAAAAAGCAGAGAGAAAGAGAGAGAGAGACGCTGCTAATGACGAAGATGGCGAGCGAACGAGGCGAAAACAAACATGACGAACAAACAATGGAAAGCGAGGCGGTTGCCACCAAAGTAAGTAGTCCCCCGGGAATGGAAATGGAAAATGGAAAATGTTAGAGCGTTGCCCAAATCTTTACAAACTATTTGTCAAAAAAAAATATCTGAACTTCGAAGAAATTCTTGGGAAAATTTTAAATAAATGGGATTAGTTCTAAAGAAGCTTATCTCTTATGGACGTAATCCTTTTCACAAAACAAGGCTTGAACAATGGAAGAGATTGGTATTAAAACAGCAAGGCTTTCCCCCTTCATTTTAAGGACAAGAAAAATAAATTTTAATTTATTTATTTAGTGATTTAAGATGATAATAAAGCATAAAAAACCAACCAAAAATGATTCAAATCGGATTTTACACTAAAAAGTTAGCTATAAACGTTTTTGTCCGCTAGGTGGCCATTTGTTGCCTTATCCCTTTGCAGCTAGCATATCTCCATCTCCCTCGCTTTCACTTAACATAAGAAAGGGGCTAAGTAAGGTAAGAAATCCCGAACTTTTCAAGCCACCCACTCCAAATAAACACACACAAATCAAATTTGCTGTAAGGCTCGTAACACTCGAGGGTTGAGTGACTGGCTGATATGTTTTCGACAAACTGACTAACTGACTAAATGACTGAATGACTAACTGACTGAATGACTGACTGACTCATTCCTGAAAAGGTGAGTGTATAAAAGAACATACATACATATGTGGGGGATGGATGGTGTTATTTAGGGGGGGGGAACGAGCCTTCTGAATGGGTGTCATTGTCGCCGGTGGCAAATGTGCTGCTTACGGGCCTAAGGATCCATTAATAAAATGAGTTGAGCATAAATTTCAACTGAGGTCCTTGGAATGGGGGCGTCCTAATCGATTGAAAAGCAGTTCCCTTCTCCATGCAAACACCTTTAAGCGGCTTACGAAGACCCATCATACGATTTCTTCTCCTTGCAATGCCAACCTCCCCTTAAATGGATCGTAAAATTTAGCTCTCGACTTAATGCTAATATTATTTGGCCAATTTTTCGTGTCTGCATGTGCCTCTGTTTGGCTGGCGATAAAGTGTTTTGGCTATCACCTGAACTGCACAGTCACCTGGCTTCCCTTTCGAGAGACCTTCCGCATCTCTGGTCTTCTGGTCCCCGGGGCTTCTGCCAATTCCGGTCCGGCTCTTTGACATATCTCGGTGCGTGCTGAGCGGGTTTTATGGCACAAGTTTTCATTGGCTTAATGCATATTTAAAATCGGATACATTCAACATAAATACGCGTCGTCTCTACAGCCCCGAAATTCCCCCATTTTTTGAGCTTGCAGTATTTAAACTGATAGCGATGAAAGTTTTAGCACAACGAGCGAGAGTGGCAACTGCACTCGAAGAAAAACGTTTCCAGTTTGATTGACATTTTATCCAAAGATTTGAAAATTAAAAGAAATTATTGCATACTTTATAAATCTTTTGTAGGTGATTTGAAATCTACAAAATATATTCAAGATTTAAAGATTAAGATACATAATTATATACTTTTAGACCCTTCTCAATGATTCTTAGTGTGATTTGAAATCACCAAAATATATTCAAGGCTTACAGATTAAAATATATCATTGCATACTTTTTGAAACTTTTGAAGGAGATTTGAAATCCCCAATATAATTTGCGGACTAAAAAATATTATTGCATACTTTTGAGGTAATTTGAAATCGCCAAAATATATTCAAGAGTGGCAGATTTAAAAAACAATATTGCATATTTTTAGACACTTTTTGATTTGAAATTTCCAATATAATCTGTTCAATATTTACAGATTGAAATATATTATTGCATACTTTTAGACACTTTGCAGGTGATTTTAAATCACCAATAAATAATCAAGATTTACAGATTAAAATATATCATTGCATACTTTTAGATACTTTAGCAGGTGATTTGAAATCACCAACATATATATATATATTCAGCTGCCATCGATTTATACACTCCCTAACATAAACATTTGTATTTGTACAATTTTAATTTATCACCTCAACTTGATTGCACTTATTTTTAACCGCATTGTGTATTGACAAACGACGGGGGCAAAAAACATGGCCAATAAAATGTAAATATTGCTCGTATGGCTTTAAGCCATAACTGCTGCGATACTTGCTGTTTTTCTCTCTGTTTTTTGGTTTTTTTTTGCTCCATTTCCCGGTTGGCTGGTTGCATTCGGTGGGTGGATGGGTGGTTGTGTCAGTCCATTATCAGTGGGGCTGCAGCTGCAGCAGCGAGCGAACTCGGCTTTTGGCTGAAGCACATGCAATCCATAAACTTCTCCACTCGGGAGCTTGGACTAATGTGTTTTTAAGGTGCCCATCATCGAGGCAATCCCCCCCCCCCACTGACACACATATATAGTAGGTTATGAGAGGGGGGGGATTGTACTATATAGCTGCCATACTTCATGTTGGGCTTTAATTCGACGTCTTCGGCTGTCGTCGCTGCCTTCAATTATTGGAATGCTATTCCAGTCACGTCCCTGAGTTCGTGTCCGCCCTGCTTTCTCTTCCTCTTGCTCTCCGATTGTTGCTATATTGCTATATACGTTTCCCTCTATAACTCTCCGTAACGATTTTTCTCACAGCCCAGGCCAAATATAAAACAAAAGTTACAAAAATAGCTAGCGAAATTTACAACAATCGTACGCCTCCAAACACGAACACGCCCCCTTTCTTGTTGTTTTCCTTTTTTCGTATTTTTTCATGGCTCCCTCCATTGCAATTTGCGGGAAATTTCCACCCATTTTCAACTGTAGTTCCAGTTTTTCGGTTTGCAAAACATTTTCGCTTGTTTTTTCGAGGGCCATAAAACGTTTCGAATTAACGTTTGTTGCCCAGACAATTGGGACACAAAAGGGATCGAGCGGCCGGCTAAATGGGAGCCTTGAGAATGCTTTATTAGCGAGAGATAAACTTTATTAAAGCGTGAGTTTTGTCCGTGAGTTTCGATGATGCTTTAAAAACGCGCCAACATTCCAATGGGAATTTTGGGGGAAACTGTGCTGAAGGAAGTCTGACCTTTGATATATTGGGAAATCGATATAAAATGTTCAAAAACAATGGTCAAAACTTTTAATCTGGCAGCAGGGGGGTTTTTTGATTTTTCTTTGTTGCTTTTTGAATTTTTTAAATTATTTTTAATTATTTAAAATAGTTTAAATTATTTTTAATTATTTTAAGTTATTTTAAATAAATGTAAATTATTTTAAATGATTATTTTAAAATATTAAAAATTATTTTGTATATACTTTTTCTCAAAAACAATAATACTAATTTAATTAATAAATTAAATAAATATATATTGCATATATTTAAGCACAGTTAAAATGTCTGAAACAATCGAGGACCAAATTTCTTACTTCAATACCATTTCCTTCTTTCTTTTTAGATTTAAGACCAACATTAATATTTCCATTTTAATTAAATACCAAAATAAATAATAAAATATTTTCAAAATAAAGTGGTACTAGGATAAAAATGCTTGTTCTAAAAATTTAAGTAGGTTCCGTTCTTGAAATAAGAACAGCGATATAAAGCTATTTTCAAGACTCAAATAGACACGTTTTCAGAGCCATTTATAACAATTTTTTCCCAAGTGTAACTATTTATTATTGAAGATATCTTTAAAGATACTTTGCTATCACCTGAAAAAACATTTTCTTTGGAACATCACTTCCTGGTACAATATTATTAAGACAACTTCAAGTCAAGGGATAATTGTCCAAGTACATTCTCTGCTTTCCGCTGAAGGGAACTGACTTAACGCCAAGTCCGATGAATCAGCTAGCCATTAACTCTTCCCATCTTCATTAGCAGCTTCCCACTTGCTGATGGATAGAGCGCTAATCCACCACCCCCTCCCCACCCACACACACACACACACACACACACACAGTGGCCAGGACAATTAACCCGAATGAAGGCCAAAGAAAGCGGAGAAAGTGCTGACAGACCAGGCCAGTCCGAGCTAATGAAATGCTAGCGACGTCGACGACAATTGGAATAAATTGCTGGTTCGCCTTGGAAAGCCTCGAGAATCGAGGAAAGCCACAAGCGAGTTATGAGTGGGAGTGGGAGAGGGAGACTGGGAAATGGGAAAGTGCGGTGGGGGCATGTGGCGTGTGGCATGAGAGCCAGCGACTCATCAGCCAGAAAGCCACTTTATTCTATTTCCGTTTCCGGCTGTTGTCGCCAGGCGCTAGCTCCAGCAGCTCCAGTAATCCGCCCACTCCACTCCACTCCACGGTGTCCCTTGTTGTTCTAGTCGAGCTGCCGAGTATGTAATGTGTTTCCGCTGGCCACAAACTGTGGCAGCAAGCGTGCCAAGCAGCGCCGACACAATCACCATTTTGGATCTGGGATCTCTGGAAAGTCGGGAATTGCAGTTTACCAACTATAGGATACCAAGTACTTTTTCTGGTATTTTAAAGCACTTGCTTTGGATTTCGTAAAAACTTCGGTAAATCTATAAAGGGAGCTACAAAAAAAGCTAGGTTCTTGAAATCTCCTTAAAAACGTCAACATATGTTCCTAAAAGTATGCAGTAAATAAAAGAAGTCGTTTTTCTGTATTATATTATATCATATCATCTAACTTTTGGGTAAAAATATATAATTTTGCCTACTTTTTGATATATGTAGATAGTAATATGAATAACTAGGTTTTTGAAATCACCTATAAAACGCCAAAATATGTGCCTAAAAGTATACAATAAATAAATAACTAGTCGTCTCCCTGTATGAATTCATCCATTGCATACTTTTTAACACCTATTTTTGCATTTAAAAGTGATTTTAAAAATCTAGCAATTTTTTTGTGGTTTATTTCCAATCTATATCCTTCACCCCGCTACCAAGTCTATATTATTAGCCATAAAAGCAGTGGTTGCTCTAAGATTTTATAGACTTTTAAGGGCTGGACAAATTGACCTTGAGTTAATAAAAGTGTGGAACCCCACCACTTTACTCACTTCTCTTGATAATAAAAAGCTGTACTAACATACGGTTAATCCCTACGAGTCCAGGGTATGAAGCGCACGAGGCAGACGATGTAAGGCGGCAGTTTCGGATGTTGCAAGTGGCTGTGGCAGCCGCGTCGAGCCAACAAAATGACACTCAAAATGTCAACGTCACCGCCACCGAGGAGCTAAAGGAGCAGGAAGCGGGAGTAGGAAACGGGACAAACGGGGCCAGGACATGCTATATAGTATATGCACAATAATGATGGCTTCGCTCCATCTCCATCTTCATCTTCCAAGAAGTCGGAGGACTTCCAAGCCAATCCCGGGGCACGCATTTTTATATTACAGCTGGAATGAAGACGTTGACGGAGGCGGTGGCAAGATATATGAGCGTTGCATGAGGCAGCAGGCAAAGTTCTTGCACATTCCCTCCCGCTGACACACTGGGAGAAATGTGTGTCTGGCCAGGAATGATTCACTTTGCGGATCTCTGTCACTTGCCATTGGGATTTGGAACTTGAGATTGCGGATTAGCAAGTGGAAAGCTATGAAAAAAGATTTGAAATCATGTAAAGCCTTAAAACTGGTAACAGAAAATCAGAAAATCCTAACTTATTTTTAATAAGATACAAAAAAAGGTGTCTAAAAGTATGCAACAAAATATTTTTTACTCAATGCTTATACAGAAAATCCAATATTTATTATTTACTGCATACTTTTAGGCGCATATTTAGACACTTAAAAGTGCTTTCAAAAACCTAGCAATTTCTGATCTAATTGATCTATGAATTATGAACAGAAAACGTTTTCCTAACTTATTTTTGATTAAATACAAAAAAAAGGTTTCTAAAAGTATGCAACAAAATATTTTTAGCTCAAAGTTTATACAGAAAGACCAATATCTATTATACACTGCATACTTTTAGGCGCATTTCAGGATTTTTATAAACTTTTAAAAACAATTTCAATTTAATTGATCTATGAATTGGGAACTTTTTCTGCTAAGTGCAAGGAGCTGACTCAATTTTTGGGTCAGAACTGAAAACTCCCACTGATAACTTGGCATTTTTCTGGGATTTATGCAGCCGCGGGCGTTGGGCGAAGACGAATCGGACAAGGAGTGCCAACTGCAGGGATAAAGGCCAAGAGTAATGGCGACTCGCGAGCATGTGAAAATCTGGGCCAAGCAAAGGAAATTCTCCAGATTTCCCTACGTCTCTGGGTTGCTCAGCCAAGTCAAGTCAAGTCGCAATCTGGCCAAGTATTTTCCAATCAGCCACTAAATGCGCTTAATAACTTAAGACCCTGTCGGTGTTTTGGTCTCAACCCCCCCTCCCCTCCCATTACAAAACTCCTGCTGTTTGAGTCCACACACCCATTGCATACTTTATGAGCCAGGATTATGGTCATTAAGGTGGCAGGCGACCACCTCACATATGGTTAAAAACGTCCACTAGCAACAGTTGGCGCTCATTTTGGTTGGGTGGGAGTTGCATTTTTGGATGATGCGGGGGGTTTTGGGCTTAAATGGGTGTTGTTCGGACCACAAAACGTTTAGCGTTAAGCCGGCAACAGCGACGGGGGGTGGCTGGAGATGGGGCTCAATTATGTTTTCGGGGCGAGAGAGAGTCAAGTGGTATGTGTCCCTGGCTTTATCCTTGGCAAAAATCTGGGGATTGGTTGGGGTTTTTCAAGCGTCATCGATGAGTCACAGCCGCTCGCTTGGAGGGTTGAAGGTTGAGGGTTCTAGTTTTCGGGATTTCGGTTTCGGTTACAGTTTTAGTTTCAGTTTTAGTTTCGGCTTGTTGTTTTCGCCCACCGCCGCTCGTTTGCCAAATTAGTTTCGGTCTAAGCTGGCAGCAGGGAGAAAGTTTTATTTTTAGACCACCCCCTCATTTTCATTTCGATTTCCACTGCCACCCACTGCCACCCACAGCCAACAATGTGACATGGCCACCCCAAAAATTATCTGACAAAGACACCCCGAGGGGCTGAGGACGAGTTCAATGACACGACAACGAGGAGATGGCTGCCTATTTAAGTGTTAAGAGCAGAGGGTTGGGTTGCTGTCATGCCCAAGTGAGTGTCTTTCTCTTGGCTTTCTCTCTGCCACTCTCTCTCTCTCTGTCTGCCACCCACAACTTTCCCATTTTCCGGGGAGGAGGACACGTTGATTGAGCTCCACAAATCGATTTCCATTGATTGATAAAGCTACCAAGGCAGCGAGTGAAGCAAAACTCCTAGCTGGGGACGAAAAAGGAAAGTAGTTATTTCGTTGCATACTTTTTGGCTTATCTTTAAGTGAGTTGAAATCTCGGGGAATTGAGCGCATTTCGTTTTCAACTGGTATTATCTGTTGGAAAGGGTTGTTTTAGGTCAAACTCCACTTTCGTAAGGATTAGTTTGTCATTATATTATTGATCCTGAAAGGTTTCTATCTAAAAGTTAATAAATCTCTTTGAAAACTTTCGAGAAATGTTTTCAGTAATTTGAAGTGATGTGTGATACATTTATTTAGATCCCTGAGAACTCAATGCGCAATACCGATAAATCAATATTAAAAACAAAATGACAAATAAAATGCCACGCGTAGTCCGCAATTGGAATTCTGATAAAAGATACGCAGCACTTTTAGAAAACCCGGGGGAAATGTAGGATTGAAAAGCAGGGAAAATAAACGGGAGAGATAGAGAGAGAGAGCTAAGGAAAAACATTGTACAAATATTCAGAGCACTTTCCACATTCATTTATTAGGCAAACAAACGGGCAGACGGGTGGGCTGTAAATGGGGAAAAGGGGCAGAAGGTCGACCGGAAAGTGGTGGGTGGTTAGTTGGTTGGTGGGCGGTTCGACTGGCGACAGGCGTCAAAGGTCGGGCCCCTTATTTATTTCCAATTCCAATGCTGTGTCATTTGTCGGGCAAATGCTTCCACACCCCCAATTAAACGGGGGAAGGCTAAAGAGTGGTCACAAAACGTGAGCGGATACAATGTCTCTGAATTATCTTAAGATGCTTGCATGCCAGAGGTTTTTAAAACAGAATTCCAGTTAAAATACAAATTAATACAATCTTTTATGGGACCTATAATATTTTATAGTGGTGAAAATATGAAGTTCATAAATTTTATGGACTTGTACAAATACACAAGGTAATGCTAATATTAGTGGGATAAATCCCCCAAGAATTCGCGTATGTTATATATGTGATTATTGGGACAAATGTCCCCATGAATTCGCGTATTTGATATAAGTGATTATTGGGAAAAATCGATCAAAAAATTCGCGTATGAGATATTAGTGATTATTGGGATAAATCCCCTTAAGAATTCGCGTATGTGATATTAGCGATTATTGGGATAAATCCCCCCAAGAATTCGCGTATTATTTGATTAAATCCCCCTTCATTCGAGTGATCTAGAATATGATATCATTATGCATCTCCTGACATATCAGCATTGGGTTCTTTTGGGATTACATATATTCCCAATGACAGTGCTGTCATATAATACCAGTTAGCCATCAGTTCATTGGTTCTATCGCTTCAACTTTCTCGCCCATTGGCGTTTTCAGTGAGCCAGCGATTTAAAGAATCGCCCAAAGACACGTACAAAGTGCTCGGGAACGGGACGGCAAGGAAAATCAATGGAAATTTATGTGACTCAAATATCAAACAATTTTATTTTCCCAGGTCCCTCCCCTCCGGTCCACCGTTTGCCGTAGTCTACATTGGTAGATTTTCCACAATTTTTGTACATTTATTTGGGTGTCCTGCGCGAATGCAGCAGCAGCGAGGAGCATTGGAAATTCCCCAGGAGAGCGAGATAGCCGGTTTAAATTCGTGTGCATTGTGCATGCTTAATTGAGTTGTCCCCATCCTCCGGGCTTTTCCTTTTCCTTTTCGTTTTCTTCCTGTTATTCCGTCCCCTTAACTGCCCTCCCAGCGGTGGGCGTGGTCGCACATGTGTGCTTCAAACAGTTTATCGAAGCAAACAGGCCCCAAAAGTCTCACATCTGTGCTATCATGAACCCTATCCCCAAATCCAACATACAACATCCAAAATCCAACCATCCGAAGCCATTCACTCTGTTGATTTAGCCCTGCAAAATGTCCTCGGCCCTCGGTAAATCGCGCACATCGCTTCAGTTGATTTCCATGTCACTGACAAAACACAATTTGCTGCCGTCTTTTGTGTACATAGCTAAATTCTAGATGGGGCCATTGCATAGGGCATACAACTCACAACATACAACATACAACGTACAACGTAAAAAGGATTAAAGGTAGAGGGACGTGTCCGCACTTCCGTTTGAACAGCCCGACAAATAAGACGGCCAAGATGACATCTAATCTCGAGGTATCCAAGGGATGTTCGCAGACCCTCGATGGGGATGTGTTGTCTAGGTTTTATTAATATAAAATATGAAAGGGGTTAAAAGATGGGGGTTGCAACCTGCATACAAAAAAGAAATAACACGACGGGATCATAGACATATCGATTTTACCAATATTGCATGCACCCAAAAAAAAAATCGATATGAAACGTAGATCGATTTTACATCAATCAATTTTAATTTGATATGCGGCCAGGTAAATTTGAACTGGTCCAAAAAAGAGTATTTCATGTAAAAACGATATGGGTTTTGCATGACCTGAAATTTACATGGCCATATCGATTTTACGGGAACATGCTTTTTTTTGTATGTGGTAAAACTGGTATTGAAACATGTAACTTTTTCAATTTCTCTCTCTCTCGGAGAATCTCTGACTTCGAAAAAGAGAGGGAAAAAGCAATATGGCGACTTAAATTACGTGTTGTTTACATTTTGAACATATCAAATTGATATGAGTGATATCATGTCCAAGGTGATCCCTGATTTCATCAAATTTATCCTTATTTCGTATCAATTAAATCTTAAAGAACTCCGTTGAGCAATAAAAACCCTTAAATGTCCTTAAATAAATGAAATTGTTGCCTTTCCACTTCAGTAAATCTATTTGCTACTACAAACAATGACAGAGAAAGTAATGTCAATTACACAAAGTATCAAAATGGAATTGCATTTAGTGCGCTAAATCAAACAACACAAAAAATGAGTAATTGAGTTAATCGACTGTGAAATACCTGGCAAAGATGACAATATTATGGAAACCCATCAACCTAGACAAGAATTCAATATACACCAGTGTTTACATAGTAAGAGGTACTAAAATCCATTTACTTTATTTTTTCAATGCAATTATTTGCTTTTATTGTTAATAATTTGATTTAATTTTAAATCGATTGTTTATGGGATTTGCGCAGGCAAGCATGAGCAATAAAGTGAGCTAAAAAAGTGAAGGGATTTGAGGTCATTCTATACACATGTGTATAATCAGAACAAGGCCACAATGGAATGCAACTACATAGATGTAACCCTAGATGAAGACCGCAGAGTGTGGAAACACAGCCGCAAAACGAAACAAAAGTGAAGAAAAGTTGGGATAAACTTGGGAATGGATGTCCTTTGATCGATGAAAACCCATTGGTTTCTCGCATCCACATCGTGTCACTTTGGGCTGCCCACGGAACTTGTGGGCACTTTCATCCATATTCATTAGGCTCGAAGATGGCACAAAGTTGCCCATGACAAGCAACAGTTCTCCTTCTCGGGAGTTGGGAGTTGGGCCTCCAGTTGCCATTTGGGGCGGATAAGAAACTATTTTTATTAATTTTACAAATGAACGCTTTGCTTTCCAATTCGTTGTGGCTCGAGTGCAGACCGTAATAAGCCTGCACTGGAAGAAAAAGATCATAGAAACTACACTATTCGTACATTAATTCAAATATATCTTCATAAGATATTTATTACATTATTACTGTCGAATTTACATTACAAAATACAAAATTTATTCTACAGAGTTCTGCTATTATATTATTTAGTATTAATTTAATACCACACTTTTATACTAAATCTATTATATTTTTAACACAACTTTTAAGATTTAAACTATGTTTTTTTTATTACATTATTACTCTCGAATTTACATTACAAAACAAAAATTAATACTACAGAGTTCTGCTATTATAGTATTTAGTATTAATTTAATGCAACACTTTTATACTAGATCTAGTATATTTTTAACACAACTTTTAAGAGTTGAACAACAAATAGAATATTTATAATATTTAGTATGAAATAAATACAATAAAGTGCAGGTAGTATATTATTTAGTATTAATTCAATACTTTTATACTAGATATAGTATATTTTTTGTTTTTGGTGTAGAATCAAGCTCCCCATCCTCCCCTTTCCTTCTCACCATAACCATAACCACCAGCATCCTCATCATCATCATCATTTTCATCGTTTGGCGTCGTTAGGAGAAAGTTTTCCCAAGCCGCAGAAATGATTGCTGTCACCGATAAGGCGACTGACAATGGTCGAAAGGAGTTAGTTGATCGAGGGCTCTGGGCTCTGGTGGGAAAAAAGGGAAAAGTTTCCACTACTTTCGGTTTTAATTTCGCAAATTGCATTTGCCAATGTTATTTATTCAATCCAGCACAAGGAACAGGTGCCTCTTGGATTGTCACATCCCGGCGATGGAGCTCGTTTATTAACACGATTCTTGGTGTTTGCGCCATGTTTTCCAGATAATATTTATATATACGTATATATAGTTGGCTATGCCACTTCAATTCTCGGGGCTCTACTCCCTGGCTTTTCCTCCATCAACCCCTAATCGATTTTTGATGAGATTTTTGTATTCAATTTTGGTTTTGATAGGTAACGAGGAACGCATCGCGCAAAGGGTGGGATTTTTGGGGGGTTTTTGGGAAGTAGAAAGGTGGCTTTTAGTGGCCACGTTGGTTTGGATTTTATTCGAGTGGGGAGAGTAGCAATTCCTGGCGACAATGGCATCAGGAGAGCAGCTCCCGCAGGAAGATGGAGGCGAACTTACGATGGAGGGACCATGACAACGATGCCATTGACATAATTTTGCACCGCTTTTGTTTGTATTGCCAATAGAAGGGGCCGTTAAAAAAAAGGGGGGCGGATCGCCTTGGGCGGTTAAGTAAAATCAAACGAGTCGCTTTTTGTTTGGCTTTCATTCGCCTGAGCTCGAGAGCTCGAGTTGATTTACGCAGTAGCTCTCATAACCGGGCTAAGGTTTCCCTGCAATTGACTCTCAACTGCATTATTATTTTTAAGGGTTCTTTTTTTTAAATTGGTTGGCTGAATGTGTGGGCTCCCGCTTTTTATTTCTGAGCTTTGCTTAGTTTTAAGGAGAGGGATTCACTTAATGGAGTTGGTCGTATTTTGGAGGTTAGAAATAGGGAATATATATTATTTACCAGGGCAACATCTTAAGTTTTTTATGGACTTGTACATATACACAAGGTAATGTTAATATTATTGGAATAAATCCTACTAAGAATTCGCGTATGCGATATTTGTGAATATTGGGATAAATCCCCCCAAGAATTCGCGTATGTTGTGGTAGTGATTATTGGGATAAATCCCCCCAAGAATTCGGGTAGGTGATATTACTGATTATTGGGATGAGTCCATCCCAAGAATTCGCGAATGTGATATTACTAATTATTGGAATAAATCCCCCCTAGAATTCGCGTATGTGATATTAGTTATTATAGGGATTCGAGTGATCTAGTATATGATATATCACTATGAATCTTCTGACACATCAACATAAGACTCTTTCGGGAATATATATTCCCTAAATATAGATTCGAGATTCGTATTTTAGATATATATTATTTACTTGGAAAATTCTTCAAATGGAAATGGGTCACCAGTACTGTAATCCAATATGTCCATCGACTTCTTTCATCTCTTCCATTTTTCATCTCCCAATCCCATCTCGTTATCTCTCACCCCTTTTTTTTTGCCAATTTTATCCCATCTTACGACAGTGTCGCAGTCTTAGTTTCGCATTCGTGCAAATCACATTTGTTGGCGTGAATCCTCGCAAAAAATCACAGGCCAGTGGATGACTGATTGAGCCTGAACGAGTGTCTCCTTTCCTTGGAACTCAACTCCCCAAAGGATCCGCCAATCTTCATTCGCTCTCCCTCTCGCTCTCCTTATCCTCATTGAAATTGGCAATTTCGTTTTCATTTAACGCTGACGAAATGCATTTCCTGAAATGAACAGCGAGCAAGCCGGAGATGGAGTCGTGGAAAGGGGTCATGGGGGATGAGGGATGCAGGGCGCAGGATGCAGGATGTGACTACTGGCTGGATGCCTGGCAACGAAGGACTCCTCCTCTGGCTTTGCGCAATGTCAAATGTTGCCACAAGGACGACAGCCGGAAGTGCAGCACGGCCACTGGGCAGGCAAAATCCAAGGGGGGGAGGAAGGTCACCTGCCAGGCACAATAAGTTTAATATATTGGCATGGTTTTAAGCCCAGCCAGGTGATGCCTGGTGCTCGACTGCAGTTGAAGCACCATTCTGCACTGCTTCTGTTTTCCTTTTTTTTTTCAGCAACAGCAGCAGCATAAGACGGCCAACATATGTATGGGCAATGTCCAGTGTCGAGGACTCGGTACTCTGACTGGCAGGTCTTGTATCAAACTGATTCAGACTGATTAAGACATTCTGGCTAATTCCTTTGCACCTGCGACACGGCACTGAATGCACTTTAATTTTACAGCTTCTCGTGCCTCCGACAGAAGAGACCAAGAAATCGAAAGTTCACTTGAATACGGGTTCAAAGTCGATATAGAAAAGTGTGAGATATGGTTAAGCACTAACTAAGATACTTCTTGGATATGATATTAGGTAATTTTTTTGAAATTTTTTGCAAAAAATTATGATGATTATGATTAGATTTTGGCCAAAAATCTAAATCTTCATTTTTCTTCCAAAAACAGTCAGTATTTTGACCATAGTCATGGCAATAATTGTCCGAATATGGAATGTGATACCTTCCTGAACTCGTAGTTAAATTCTCTAAAACTTGGCGTTTCCAGAAAAAATTTTTATTTTTTTGAAAATTTTTTCAAAAAATTGTGATGCTACCCCTTACAAAAAAATCGAAAAAATGAAAATTTTTTAAATTTTCCAAATCAGCCGGAGAGTGCACTGATATTAATAATAAGGTTGTTATCTGCTCAGAACAGTTCGCCTTTTTAATGTGGGACCATTTTTGCAAAAGTAATAGCAAAAACAAATTTTACAAAAACTTAGATTTTGGCCAAAAATCTAAATCTTCATTTTTCTTCATAAAACAGTCAGTATTTTGGCCATAATCATGGCAATAATTGTCCGAATATGGAATGTGATACCTTTCTGAACTCGTAGTTAAATTCTCTAAAACTTGGCGTTTCCAGAAAAAAAATTTATTTTTTTGAAATTTTTTTCAAAAAATTGTGATGCTACCCCTTACAAAAAAATGAAAATTTTTAAAAATTTTCAAATCAGCCGGAGAGTGCATTGATATTAATAATAAGGTTGTTATCTGCTCAGAACAGTTCGAGAACGTGAAATGTAAACAACATTTCGAACATAACAAACTGATCCCAGATTTCATCAAATTGATCATCATATGGTATCAAGTTTCAGATATACGTATATAATGCATTATATACTCTATCAAATTCTACTTTGCGATTGCATTAAAAGTCCTGCGATCCAGTTCCGCAGATGGTCTCCATTGTAGCCCCTCGTGGTTCTCTATTTAGAGTGGACCCAAGTTCCCACCTGACTTGCGAGCTTTAATTCCCCTTCAGTGGGAGCTGCACAAGTTGGTTCGCTTTATCTGAAACATTGTACGCTTATCTTTTGGCCAAGAAGAAAGAGAGGGAGGCGGAGATTTGTGTGGCTCAGGCTGAACTGTGACCCTAGTCCCTGTATATCCTCCATCCCCCCCTTGCTCACTTTTCTGGTCATCTGACCTCAAAACTAAATCGAAACTTGCAGTTGCAGTTTGCAGGACGACAATCTCGGCGTTATCCTTCCGCTGGCCAAAGTTTTGTGCCGTCGTGGAATGTGCAACAATTCGAATAGAAAACCAAATACTTTTCAGATCACCGAACCAACCCCCTCTATATATTGTATCGCTTCGATTATCGTCCTTGTCGTTTGCTGTTTACTTTGTGGGCCAGGAAATAAAGAACAAGAAGAAGAAGTAAACTTACCGAAAGTCCTCGAGTTACAACATGAAACAAGTCGATGCCGGAGACACCTGTAAGTAGAAGAGGGAGAGAAATCCATTAGTTAAGTCTCTGACAAGGCAGTTCATTACACTCCACTAGCCCCAAAAGCTTCCCCAAACCCCCCGAAAAGCAAAAGGTATTGTATTAATGATGCAACTGTCAAAGTTTTCGGGCCGAGACTGTACCTGCTAATGAGGCAACTCCAAGCTCAGCAGATTCTTGGGGTTCTACATTATTTTTTTTGGGGAAATTTGAAAAGAATTAATGACAGCTGGGGGGTGGAGAAGGAAGAAATGAGAAGGAAGAAAGGAGAAGGTAGAAAGGTAGAAAGGAAAAGGAAGAAAGGTGAAGAAAGAAGGGAGAAGGAAGAATGGAGAAGGAAGAAAAGAGAGTAAAAGAGAGTGAGAGTGTAGAGCGACCACGTCAAAGACATGCCAAACATATCACGTAAAACATTAAAATGAGATGGGCAAACAATGTTTGCTGTTGCCAAATGGAAATGTTGTTGAGCAAAAATCCAAAAAAAAAAACAAAAAAATAAGGAAAGGCAAACAAACAAGAGGAGAATGAATTAATGAAATGGGGGGTTGGGGTTCGGGATGGGCAAAGAAAACAATTAAAAGAATTTATTGCTCCAGTTTAATGAATTTTCAGCTTGTTTGCACGCACACACATGCCCCGAAAATGGGTGGGAGTCTGCTGGCTCAGCAGTTTCATTCAGCCATTTGATGCATAGTGGGTGGGTGGATGGGTGGTGCTGGGTGGGTGAAGCTTAGGGGTTCAAGGCCTAAAAAGGCGCCACAGGTGTAAAATGCTTATAAATCTGCTTCCCTACGAGTGCGTGTGAGTGTGCCTGTGAATGAGAATGAATGTTTTTGTTGAACATTGTTTAATGAAGTTTTTTTTTTCGTTTTTCGTGAGCAACTGCTTAGACAGAAATTGATGGGTAGCCGGGATCTGATGTGCCAGCTGAGGCTCTTGAAAATCATTTTAAATGGCCCTGATAAAATGATTTTGTTACCTTGGCTCTTATTGGTCGGAATTTATTTACATTAAGGCAATTAACAACGTTGTGAAGTGAAGCGGTGAAGTTTTTGGGAGGGTTGGGGAATAATATTTAGAGTTTCAGTAGATAATCAGAGGACTTCAGTAGGGTCTCAGCTGCGGAACTTGAAGGCAATGCTAAATATAAGCTTTACCTATTGGCAAGAAAACATATTTACATGAATCTCTTTACCTCAGAAATGTTTTGAAAATTGTTTTCTGAAGACATAGTTGCAAATATAATATTTTAGACCAAGTTTCCTAAGTTTCCAGGGTGATAAATACAGATTTTTATTCATTTTGATATGAATAATAATCATTTTTATCTTATTTTTTTTTATTGGTTCAAAAAAGGCCAGATTTGGAATTTTTTTATTTTTAAATAAAATAACTGATATGATAAAATAAAATATCAAGTTGATATGATTATTGATATGAAATAATTTTATATATATTAAAAATCAAGTAAATCATATCATTTTAATATGAATAATGATCATTTGTATGTTATTTTTCCATATTGGTTCAAAAAATACCAGATTTGGTATTTTAAAATAAAATAAGTTATGTAATAAAATATCAAGCTGGTATGTTTGAATCATAAATTTGACATTAATAGGTTTTTCTTTGATAGGGTAGAAGGTAGAATTGATCCTATTTAATATAAATTTCTGCGAAAAATCAGCTAGACACTTAAGCTCACAGACAAGTCCTGCATTTTAATGGCCAAGGTGTGTTGATGGGAAAACCGGTGAACTATAATGCCCACGGCAATCGGACACCATCCATCTCATCTCCTCTTCTGGGTTCGGGAAGTGGAAATGGAAAATACAAACTGGCGGAGGGAGGAAAGCGGATAGTGGGCGACGCATTAGGTGAGGTCCTGGCTCCTCTTGGCTTCAATTATGAAACAATAAACAATTTGCCTTGGCCCTCCCCTGTCATCCGTTGTGTTGTCCAGTGTTCAGTGTCATCCTCTTTTGGCCGCCGGCTCCTTCTGTGCTGCAAATTGGCTGCGACACTTGCCTCCCACTTGCTGGCTGGCAGAGTCGGCTTGTTGTCATCGCCATTTCGCCGGAAGCGGATATTTGATAAATTTTCTGTGTCATCTTTGTGTTTTTTTTTTGGCCAGCATTTCCTTGATAACTGTTGATAACACAGTCAACAGTCACTTTGCTCTCCTCGGGGCTCATGCAAAAAATTTTAATTCAGTTTGCTTACGTTTTTCTGCTCCTTTCTTTGGCTTTTCTTCTCTGCGGCCGGCAGCAGATCTCAATTCTGCGGACTTTTCTCCCCCCTCAGTTTGTTAATTTATTGCCAAGCGGTGCTGCGGGGAATCCCTATCCCTTAGTTATCCCTCCTTTCACCTGTCCAATGTGAGCCGGGCAACTGTTCGCAGGGCAACGACTGAGGTAACTTGGCCTTGCCAGCAGTATTTTCTTTATTGCCTATTGATTTGGCCCTCTGCCTTTCAGTTGGCAGCAAAAAGAAAACCCAGCCAGACTTTGATTTCATCGAAACAATTGAAAAGAAAAAGCCTTCAAAAACAATAGACCACTGCGGTGTTGAGGAAAGTGTCCGTGGGCCATATGAAATGTAACTTAAATATACTCATTAATATGAAAACAAAAAACAATCTAATAATAGTACCTAATAACTGGCTAAAAACAGTATTATTCATATTTTAATTTTTATTAATATGAAAACAAAAAACAATCTAATAATAGTACCTAATAACTGGCTAAAAACAGTATTATTCATATTTTAATTTTTATTAGGATTCTTTATTCTAGATATATCAAGGGATATAAAGGATTTACATACCAGGACAAACTCCAAAAATTGTACAAGAAATATTTTCTCTTTTAAATTTTAATTTAAAAAAATCGATAACTTTTTGTTTGAAATAAGAGAGCGTTTGTAATATTATTTTTATAAATATTATTATTATTATTCTAAAAATATATATATAAAGAAACTCCAAAATTTTTACAAGAAATATTCTCTCATTTAAAGCTACAAGCATTTCAATTTGATAACATCGGATTATTAATAGTGTTATTATTATTAAAAAAAAAATATATATAGAAACTCAACCATTTTTAAAAGAAATATTCTCTCATTTAAGGATAGAAGTTTCGGAAATAAAAGACCGTTAATACTATTATTTTGATTAATTTTATTATTAGTATTATTATTATTCCAAAGATATAATCAAATTATACAATTTGCACAACAAATATTATCTCATTTAAAGATATACCCCTTTAACGGGTGACTACATCGATTTCTATTGTATTTTCCAAGATTTTTCGATTCCAAGATTCCATTTTCCTCAACTTTCTCACCTGTTTTGTTTTCCAAATATTTTTACCCCAACTCTGTGATGTGGGAATAAATGGCTTGGGGGATTCTTTTTTTTTAGACATTTACGCAGTAAAATCCAGGCCAAAGGCAAAAGTCAATTTGCCAAGGTTGTCTGAGTTTGGCCAAAAAGAAAGGGGAGAGAGAAAAGTAGAGAGAGCTGCTCGTAAATCTTGGCACTTTCCACATTCCACTTGGCACTGACCACTGGCTTCCACCCACTTTTTTGGCGGCCTTAAATATTCATTTGTCGGAGTTGAAAAATTGAACGATTCCCGATTTGGATTTGGATTTGGAACCGAATTCGATTTCTTTTTCTGTAAAAATTGCAATCTGCTGACAGGGGCGAGTAATCGCTGGGTGGGTGGTGGCTGGGTGGTGTTTTATATACTACTTTGTGTGCTGGCCGATATCGCCGTTGGCACAGGCATCAGCTCAGCTCGGCATCGATGAGGTCAGGAGGATATTAAGCCTTAATTTATGCAACGATTTCTTTGCGCAACGTGTTTATCGAGCGCCTCGCACAACATTGCCACACAAAGTGCACAAAGTTGGTACAAGGAAGTGGAAAAAGGGCTAAGAAGGAGGGAGAAAGGGGGAGATGCAGGACAAAAAACAGGACAATACCGGACAATATCCCTTCGTGCAAGGAAGGCTCCATTAGCAGGACCAAAGGGATTTCATTTAGCTGCCGGCTGTCCTGTGATTTCATCTCTTCCTCTCTCTCTCTTTTTCGGTAAAAACCTCAACGTTTCTTGCTCTACAATCGACATCCATTTACCTTCAGCTTTCAATTCGGACAAATTAACTCAAGAGCTGAACAACTGAGTTGATTCCTTATTTTATTTAAAAGTTTACTTTCTTAATCGGATTAAGTCTGTAATAAAACAAGAGAGAATGCTATCAAAAACTCGCTACTCAGCTTAGTGAGTGTGAGCAAGATAGATAGATATATATGCAAGCAGTAAAGCAAGCAGTGGCTTGAAGTGGCGTCATCTAGCGGCATTATTAAATTCATTATTTGCTTATAACTTTTTAATGAGTGGTTCGATTTTAAAAATTTGTTCTACATTTTGATAGGTATTACTAAACCAAACAAAAAATTTAGTTACATATTTAAAAAATTTGTTTCTGAATCTAGAGTAATTTATTTTTAAAATCATTTCATAAGTGAGTTTCTAGCCTGCATTCAATCACATTTTGGTTATGCCAAAATGCGCTAGATTTTGTCCCCTGATGAAGAAGAGTAAGTTGGTTGCATACATTCATGGTTGCAGATGGCATATGGCACACGGCATATGGTTGAAAGCCTGGTTGGTTGGCTGCTCCCACGAGTGCCACGAATGCAGGGAGTTGGGAGCCAAGAGGATGCATTTGACTCGAGTAAACTGGGGCGCAGGATTGCACACACACGTCTGAAAGCCGAGGATGAGGATGCTGTTGTCGCAGTTGCCACAACTGCAGTGTGTGTTGCAATGTTGCAGTTGCCGGCAATGGTGGCAGTGGGAATGCATCATTAGTGCGGGAGAGCCACGTGTTGCTGGCGGATGGAGCGGAACACTCGTCCTGCAATAAACCCACTGGGAAATGGGTTGGATATATGTACGTATGCACATAGATGGCTATATGGGTACGCCACTCTCCGAGGAGGCGAAACGAAACCATGTGGCAAATGAGGCTAAAACACAAGTGAAGCCAGGCAAAACCGGAGACGACGTCCTTGTCGCCGATTCTCCGTATCTTCGTTTCTCTGAATCCTTCTCTTCTTGGCCCAAGTGGCAGTGATGGATAGATGCCGGCACTGGATGGAACAGGACAAAACAGGACAGCAGTCAACGTTCATTTCCTTGCCGGGAAACTAATATTCAAGCAGCACTAGAGAAAGATACACATCCTGAAATCTGTACGCTTGAATGAATTTGACCGACCAGGGAGATGGAGTTATCAATCGGATATTTCCGGCAGGACATTAATGGTAAGTACTTTACAAGGATAAAAATCCCTTATACCAATTTTGCATTTGTTTTTCTAAGGATACAGATTGTTTAGTTATACAATACTCTATTTTATAGTAAATCAAACAGAATCGAATATTTCAGGCAGGACATCAATAATAAGTACTTTACAAGGATAAAAATCCTTTACTACCCCTGCTTATCTAAGGATTCAGATTGTTTAGTTGTACAATGAGTGCAAGCGAGATGGAGATGTGCAAGCAGTAAAGCAAGCAGTCACTTCGTAGTGGCGTCATCTAGAGGAAAAAGCATTACTTGCTCATAATTTACCTTATAAATCATAACTTTTTAATGAGTGGTCCGATGTAAAAAATTTCTTCTACATTTTGTTAGGTATTAATAAGCCAAACAAAAAATGTAACTACATCTTTACAAAAACTGTTTCCTTATCGCTTTTACTCCTTTTACTCTCCTGAATTAATATATTACAATAATATTAAATTAAAGTTCTTGAAATTATATATGAACTACTTTCTTAAACATTTAGGTCAAGTTAAGGTAATTTCCCACATTTTGCCAGCCAAAACAGCCTCCCTTTTCGATTGATTAGCCTATAAAATCATAAATAAGTCACCAGGTTTGCCAATTAAAAGGACCAAACTCGTAACGTTTGTTGATATTGCCATGGGGGCTGAATAAACATGGCAAATTATACATGTGTCCATGTGTATTTTGCAGACTCTGTTTACCCACAATTTGTCACCTGTGTGATTTTACAAACGAATTAGAGAAGGCGCCTCGGGTGCCGATGACTTAATACTCTCAGTACAAAAAAAAACAAGCAAATCGATTGGAGTTTCAGCTCTCTCGTATCGAAATAGGAGAAAATTCGTAGTGACTTTGGAGTAATCTGCATAATGCCGAAACGCACTCCGTACACGTGGCGCCAACCGGACTTTCCCGGCGATGGCAGCGATTTGTCCTGGCAGTCGCCCACCCTGCTGGTCATCTGCCAGCGGGCCGATGTTCTGGCGGCCATTCAGCCGCTCCTGCAATCCCTGCGCCAGCCCTTCGCCCCCGCCCAGGTGGCCAGCATCTTTGTACACGAAACAATGCGGGATGCCTTCTGCAAGGAGGTGCAATGCCACATGGAACCCATGCACCGGCAGGCGGCCAGCCACGCCCACTATCTAAAGGCCGTGGCCATGGTGGAGTGCCTGCAGGCGGAAGTGGTCAGCCTGCTGACGCCAGATGACATCCGTTTCCGGTACAAAATGTCCCCCGGTTCACCGGTGATCGTGTGTGAATTCGATCAGAGTTTCTTTAGCGGCTCAAAGGCACCTTCGTCGGTGGTCACACTGCACACCTTTCGCCACGCCTCCGAGTTGCCCCGCCTCCTGGCCAAGGAGCGTGTGCCATTTGCCAGCGCCGCCATCTGGGGCGCCAAAATGGCCACCGTCTACGAGGCGGCACTGCATCTGGATCTTCAGGTGGTCTACATCAACTGCCAGGGCCTCTCGCTCGCTCCCATCCGGGAGTTCCTTGCAGCGGAGCAGCCGCACGTGGTGCTGGCCCAGCATCATCACTTCGAGGTCCTCTGCCACGCGGGCAGGTACCGGGCCATCGTCTATCCGGCCAAGGTCATCTGGGAGCCGAAGGTGGAGATGGAGACGCCCCTTCGGGAGTCAGCGGGAGCTCAAGGTCAGCCGCCAGCGGAGGGTGAGAAGTCCAGTGGGGGGAGAAACTCCCTCGTTACCGTCACAGACCTTTGTGAAAAGCTCAAAGTTCTTCAAATTAAGTAGTACCCAAAACCATTCATATGTTAAATTGTACTAGTACATAATATATGTTTTTAAGCCGAGTAAAGATACTAATTAAATTTTAAATTGTTCAATTTATAAAGATCAAACGTGTTGTACCATAAAACTATTAAAATTTTTTAAAATTTAAAATTATTATTTTTATTTGAATAGAGGTATACGTATATCACTTTTTGTACCACTCTTCTGTACTCTTCTGTACCAAGTCTCTTATATCTGTATAATTTTTTTATTTTTTAATTTTTATTGGTTTTTTTTCTGAATAGAGTATTGATGGATTTTAACTGAATACTGTGTGTACCATCCCTACATCATCTTGTACCATTTTTTTGTAATATTTCGTTTTTTTTTTTGTATATAAATATTAGTATATTATTATTCCTACCACTCTTCTAAAACCCTTCCTAAGTCTTCTTTCTGAATACATTATCGATAGATATCAACTAAATACGTAATTTTTTACCACTCTTCCCTACTTTTTTCATTTTTGAACAGTGTACCGATAGATTTCAGTTCACTATTCCTATCACTCTCATGGAAACGGTCTTTAGTTGATCATTAGTATCTGCTATCAGTTCCATAACTCTAATCTGTATAATTTTTATTTATTTTATAATTAAAAATAAAATTTAAAAACAAATTTTTTTAATTTTTTTTTTGTATTATTCTCTATTCAGAATTATTATTCTCTATTCAGAATTATTATAAAATTGTACATATATTTTTTGTATAGTATATCTTTTCATACCACTCTTCTGTAATTTTTTTATATTTTTTTTTTATTTTTCTGAATAGTGTACCTATGGATTCCAGTTATAAATACTATTATATCACTATATAACACCCCACCACTGTTCTGGAAACCCCTTCCTAAGTTGATCATTTGTATCTGCTATCTGTTGCAAGTATCTCTCGTATCTGTATCTCATCTCGCTTGTCCCCTTTATATAAATCCGCTATCGGGGCCTTCGGAAGCATCCGTGGGCCATAAACAACCAGCGACGCGTATGTAAGTGGGCGAGAACACAGAAATAGTTCAAGTGCCTACTTTCGGCAAGCCAAAGCACTTAGTCGTGTTGCACCGCTAGCCCTTGCACCGCCCCTCTGCCACCCCCTTTCCACCCACCCGCCACCCATCCACCCACTCCGCATTCGTTCATGCCACATGGCATCTATCCGCGATTTTCGCAATGAGTTTCACTTAACTTTTGCGTCACTTAAATGTAATTTGTGGAACTTTTTGGCGCAGCCTTTGGGCCTTGTGTGTGTGTGGGAGAGGGGGTGGGGGGAGGGAAGGGGGGTGGGTGTGTGAGTGGGCGTGGCATATTCGAGGGCTGTGTGGCTGTTGTTGTCCATTCGATTGCATTCGCTGGCGGCATCGCTTCGTTCGCCACTTTTGAGTGCATTTCAGTGTAATCAAGCGCCCACTTCAGGAGTCCTTCCCACTGCTAGACCCCCCCCCCCCCTCCCCACCCTCTTCAACCCCCTAGCAAAACCCCCTTTTCTGTTGCCGTTTCATGCTTTTTAGCATTTCATCATTTGTTGCCAGCTTTTGCCTGCCACTCTCTCTCTCCATATATTTTTTTATTCAGCATTTCGATTTTGTAAGCCTACATAGGGAAAACAAAGGGGGAGGGGGGTGCAGGGGGAGGGGGTGGGGGGGGTACTGCAGCCCTTGTGCATTGTTTTTACATTTTGCACCACCCCCTTTTTGGCGCCTCGCTGTGTGTTTGAGTGGCCTTTTAATGCAGCCGCTTAGCGCGCGTGTTGCAACTCAAGAGTTGAGTTGTTGTTGCTGCTGCCACTGTTGTTGCCTTGTTATTTACCCTGCTGCTGTTGGCAGCGATATTCATTATTTATTTCACTGACCCAGTTGCATTGGATGCCCGCTCCATGCCCTGACCCAATTTTCTGCGTTCCAGACTTTGAGGTCCAGCCGAAAAGCAGCCAGAAGCCAGTGGCCTTCAATCAAACAGAATGGCCTAGTCCAGTGGGAAAATCTGTTCAATCCAACCAAAAAAACGTCTTGGAATGCAAGAAAGAATAGAGTAATAAGGCATTTAAGCTGAATGCATTTAACATTTAAGCCAGGGTTGCACGCGGCTTACATTTGATTTTGTACAGGCACAAAGCAGGCCTTCTCGATTCTTCTTTGTGTCCGCTGTCCGCACTATACACTCATAAAAATGTCTTTCTACTTTTTAGAAATCTCGTCTTTAACTCGACCAGCCTTTAAATTTAGAAAAAAAAAATTTCTTGTTTTTAGAAAATTCGCCCATTGAATATAGAAATTCTTTTTTCATAACACATTTCAAGAAAAAGGTTTTCTGAAAAATTTTTAAATCGACCAGACTTTAAAATTAGAAAAACTATTTCTTGTTTTTAGAAAATTCCCCCTAAAATATAGAAATTCTTTCCTTGATACACCATTTCAAGGAAGATGTTTTCTTAAAAATAGAACAATTAAAATCTGAAACTTTTCATACTCTGAAAAAGCAACCTTTAAAAATAGAATTTTGTTTCTTATTTTTCACAACTTTTTTCGCTCGGGCGGAAAATAATTCACAACCAGTTTTAGCTCTGATTGCATGGTAATGCATGACAGTGATTTCACTGCTGATAATTTTTAGAGTCTAAGCCCACAATTTAAGAAATATTCTTGGAAGAAGAATATTTTTTTTCGTTTTTTAAAGGCGTTTTAAGAAATGTATTTTCTTAAAAGAAGAAAGAAATCACCCTAAGAACAAGAATTTCATTTCTTTTTTTAAGAAATATTTTTTTTTGTTTTAAAGACGTTTTTTTAAAAGAAAATTTCTTAAAACAAAGGGTGGGTCACCTTTGGCAAACATTTAAGAATGATTTTTCTCGATTTTATGTAAATTCTCAGGTTTTTTTATGAGTGTAGGCAAGCCAGCAACAATACCATTGAACTTTCCTTTCTCGTTCATAATCCAAATGCAAACCTGACAGATCCTTCAACCGATGTCCTTAAACGAAAACACCACAGATCTAAGCCAAACTGAGTGTTTCCGGAATAAGGAATGCCTTAAACCCCGCAGAAAAGGGATAATGAATTGATTAAGGATAGCAGTAATGCACGGAAAGAGTTCAAAAACTTATTTAAACGGCACTACAATCTGTTGGCGATTCAGGACATTCAGCGGAATACAAGAGGAGAAAGAGAGAGAAAATTGGATTGGATGGACAGCATCAAATTGAGTGGAAGATATTGTATTAGGCGGGATAACACGACGACGATGGGACATGGGATGAAATGGAATGGGATGAGAATGGGTGCTGACTACAAAAGCAGGAGGACTTAGCAGTGCTGAAGTCAGAAATGAGCAGAATGAAAATGACTGACTGCCATTGCCAGCAAACGAATCCCACTGAATTTGTCCTTCCTTCCCGCTTCCCGCCCCCTTTGTCATTCGCCGCCCCGGGGCAACGAGGTCCTTCCTGGGACAATTACAAAATTTAGATTATGTTTTCGTTTTTTTTTTCTCCCCCCCTCTCTCTCTCTCTCTCAGTGTTCTGTTCTTGCCACAAACAATGCGGCTTAAATGGGCGGGGCGGCTGATTGACAGGAAACAACGCCAACAAGTTGTTGACGGCACTGCCACAAAAATGGGGGCGGCAGCGGGAACGGGGGGGCGGGGGCGTGGCAGGAGGAGCAGCTGTTGCCCGAGAGTTGGTGCTGAATTAACTTGCATTGTATGAGGGCAGACAAAGCCCTGGACGTTGGCAAAAGTTGGAGGCGAGAGACAGAGGAGCATAGTATATATGTATATACGTAGTAGATATGGTGAATGGATAGCGAAGGGGGTTGGGGGGTGGGAAATTCAGGGGGTCGGCAACTTATGCAGCGAAATGTTTGCCATTGTGCGATGGCGTTTAAAGGCACCCCCTTCACCATTCCAACTTTTCGACGACCCTGCCACGCCCCCACCCCCGCCTGCCGCCCCAGCCCACATACTACAGTGCATCTCGGAAGTTCGCACACTTCTGCTTACAAAGCACACACAATTCACTTCTTCGTGGAAAGCACTGAAAAAAATTGAATAGTTAGTATTTTGGTTACACACACAGGATTTGGTTGTGGTGGGAATTTCAATACCAAGTTTTTTGTTGCACACTTTTTGAATACCACATTTTCTTTCACTGTTCATCCCTCATGGATCCGCGCAAAGCACTCATGCTGATGAGTTTTCAAACATCTGTCTCTAGCTCATAAATATTACTCGTAGATGTTTTACATAAAAAAATAAATAAAATTAAAAAAAAAATGAATTAAAACAATTAAAAATAAAACTCCAATCAAATTTTGGGAGCTACATTTTCTCGATTGTAAAGTTTTTTTGTAATTCAATTTTTTTCGAATTTTTTTTAAGAAATGAGTACTAAGCTTAAATTGGAATGTTATTTCAAAAAAAATTTTTTTTTGTAGGTTAGTAGTTTTAAGGACTTGTATGTGCTGTTCTTAAATCTTGTTGATAATAACAATAATTAATAATAATAAAATCCATACATCTTTTTGAGTTTTTAAATTTATAAATATTTTTAAAAAATATTTTTTTTAAGCCCTAGAAGCTAAAGTGCCATTTCAGCTATCAGGTATTTTTCCCAGTGTGGCCACATTGATGCTCGGATGCAGTGCAGCCTGGCATTCTGGCATTCTGGCACTCTGGCATCCTGGCAGCCTCCTGGAGATAGCTGGCCAAGTGCCGGCCAATCCGCCGTCCTCCAGGTGGGGCCGCCCTCCATCCAAGGACTCTTCTTTCAATAGCCTTTCACTCGGATGGACTGGGACTGGCTGGAAACTTGGGCTCCCGCTCCCCCCTCCCTCCCCTCCTCCTCCGCCACCGGATGCCCAGGTGCTGTTGCCACTGTTGTACGGAAACACTACAAGGATAATGGCAGCGGCAACAACAACTGGAGGCGAACAACAATGAGTGGCGTCGCTGCCATGTTGCAAAAGTAATTCAATTTGACTTTTTGTTTTGAAGCCGTCGAGTGGCAAAAGGGGATGCAAGGGATGCTGCTGCTGCGGTGCTCAAGGATTGCCAAGAACAACGCCAGCTGGTTGAGAAACTTTTCGGGATAAGGTAAGGCAAAGGGGAAGGGGGAGGGGGGCATGTTGGCCATGACGGTGTATAAGCTGCACTCTCGACGGACTGCCAGAGTGGCCGAGAGCGTCAATTGATTTAGCCATTGAGTTATTGCCAAGTTGGCAGCCCTCGCCTTGGGGCGGTCATTGCGTTTCCACCTCCATTTCCGCTTCCTTCTTTATATACAAAACCTAACCCCCACCCTCTCCCCTCAAGGACGACCCTGAAACGCACTGCGATATCCTAAACAAATAAACCCAGCGGAAAGCGGCCTGAGATGAAATGGTTTAATAATTTTGGGTCAAGTTATTATACACCCAAAAAAAAGTACCACAGCTTTACTCGTAAAATTCGTTGTAATACAAATATACTAGGTTTAGTATAAAAGTGTGGTATTCACTTAATACTAAATAATATAATATCTGAATATATATTTATATATTTTGTAATGTAAATTTGATACCAAAGGTGCTAAAATGGTTTCATAATTTTGGGTCAAATTTCCATAGCTTTGTTCTTATAACTCTTTGTATTCAAAATATACTAGGTTTAGTATAAAAGTGTGATATTGCATTAATACTAAATAATACTAAATACTCTAAAGTTTATACTTTGTAATGTAAATTTGAAAACAAAAGTTTAATTACTCATGTTATTAAAACATTTTTGAAACTCAATGGTTTAGAATTAATGTACGAATTGTTTAGTTTCTATAATCTTTTTTTTTCGGTGTACTCCACAATGTTCTTGAAAGAGACCAGAATTAAGCTGGCGCTGCAAATTCCCAGGTATTTTAAGCTTATCCCTGCACAACATAAATAATTAAGATTTATTCATTTTACTTAATGCGAAGACAGGCCTTTAAATTGCAGTATCTATCGTTGGACAAAACACATTAATTCAAACCCAGCAAACATTTGTTTTCCAGCCCAGACTAGGCCACTTCAATTGGCCATTCCAATGAGGCACATAATACCTCTAATCTCCCGCCCTATCAACATCGAAACCTAATACCAAAGGAGCTGCCATATGGCGCCGCAGTCCATCATTGGTAGGCAAATCACAGCTGGCTCTATATTAATTAAATAATAATTTCGGCAATTTGGTTTTGATTACATTCGCATTCGCCACCCATCCCCCGGAGAAGACACCTTAAGTGACTTCTCCCCTGTCGTCCACTCCCCCGGGGGCCCAAAATATGATTTGTGGTCAAGACGGGCGACGAAAATGAAGAAGCCGTAAGCCATAAGCCAAATTAACAATTAAAGTAAGCCAGGCCGGAGACAGGAGGCCCGGAGCCAAAGTCAAAGCCAAAAGGCGGAGGTGTGGACAAACAAACTGGGAACTTGGAACTGGGAAATGGGAACTGGGATCCCAGTAGATAAACCGGAGTGAGTGGCAGACCAAACAAACAATGGACCAAGATACAATATACATGTTCGGTTCTTGACAGGGAAGTGGAATTATACACAGAGAGAATGATGATATTGAGAACACTTAACTCAAATGTTCTCAATTCAAGAAGAAATGTTCTCAATTCAAGAAGAAATGTTCTTAAAACTCATTTTAACATTTCTCTTTTTAGCATTTTATTCTGTTAGGAAGAACATTTAACTTCTAATATAAAGATTTGTGATTACAAGGCTTTTAAGAACAAATTTTCTCAATTCAAGAACAATGTTCCTGGATTTTTCTTTCTGTAAACGTATATTCAAAACTCATTTTAGATTTTCTTATCCTTATTTTATTCAGATATAGAAAACATACAACTTAAAAGAAAAACATTCACCGTGTAGGTTTTAAAAAACAAATGTTCTCAATTCAAGAATAATTTGCCTAGTTATTTTTTCTCTGAACGTTTACTTAATTTCAACTTAACTTTTCTCTTCTCAGTATTTTGATCTGATATTAAAAAAAACAACTACAAATAAGAACATTTATACTAATAGGGTTTTTAAGAACAAATGTTCTCAATTCAAGAACAACGTTGGAGGTTTTCTTTCTCTGTACGCATACTCTATATATATCCTGTCCAGCCCGAGAGCAGTACAACTTTTTGGGCTTGATTGCTGAAGTTTGGTGTTTGGTGTGGCGGGATGCCCATAATAGTTTCTGGAATTCCGGAACGACACGCCACACTTTCGGATCTCACAGTCAGCCTTGAGCACTCGAGTTTTGAGTTTCCGAGCTGCTGAGCTGCCCGAGAACTGAGTACCGAGTACCGAGTACTCTGTACTGCCTGCAGAGGCAGTAAATTGCATTTAAAATGCCATAAATTAAGAGACAACAACTGACGATGGCGCCGATGCTGCTGCTGCTGCAGCTGAGGCTGAGGTCGGTGTTCCATTGCAGTTTCCACTTTTCGTGCGAGCGGCTATTAAAATGCATTAAAATTGTTTTTAATGTCAGCTGCATAGAGGCACAACACACATGTGTAAGCGACACCGGATAAAGGTCACACACACACAGGCACATGCATTAAAAAAAATAAATTTCAAAAAAATAAGCACAAAGAGCTGCGACCTCTCCCCACTCCCCTCTCTGCCCCCCTCGTCCCCTGCTAATCCAATTTGTCATAATTAAATTACTTTAAGCCACTTTCCACTTGCCAGGACGCTTTTTCCGCCCGCCTGCCCACTCTTGAAAAGTTTTAGAGGCCGCACTTAGCGCGCGCATAAACCTCAATTAAATGCTTGCTGTGAACAAAGGCAGCGCGGAGCGGGAAAATCGAGGGAAATGTGGGAAAAATGGGAAAAGGGGAAAACGGGGTGGAAAAATGGGTTCGGGGAAAAGTGCAGCATGCTTTCGGGCGCATTAATATCGAATGAGAAATAATTACAAGTGCTTAACCAGGCGATTTCGATGCTCATTACACTGCACTTGCTGACCCACCACCCCCTCCCCTGCAGCCACGCCCTCTTTTTCCCGCCCACAACAGCCACATAGAGCGAATGAGAGATAAACGCAGGCACACACACACACACATAAACATTTATTAATACGACAAGCCGTTAACTGGCACCGGCAATAAAATGCAAAGTGCCACCCCCTTTTTGGAAAATCGCAAGGGTTGGAAAATCGGTTTTGGGGGGGAGCATCCGGTGTGCAGGTGGAAAACGGCATGCCAGCGTGCTGATGCAAGTCACTCACACTCATCGCCATACGTGATACGTGATTTGGGTAAAAAAGGCTTGAAGCACAAAAGATCAATATTCGTCATATTAAAGCATATTTTTGCTTGGATTTTGGTGGATTTAATACACAATGGAAAGAAGAAAATATTATAAATCTCAGTATTAAAAGATAATCCTAGTCCTTTAAGAAATAACTAATATTTCCATTGAGAACTAATGTTCTTTAAATAATAAGAAAATAAATTTAAAAGTATATTTAATTGTTTCTCGACATATTTAATTCACAATAAATATTATAAATCGTAGTATTTAAATAAAATATTACTTCCTAAAAAATCAATGATTTCCCTTTTAATTTGCACTGAGAACAAATGTTCTTTAAATAAAGAAATGTATTATTACAACATTTTTAGCTCTTTGCTAATTAAGTTTAATTCACAATGAAAATAAATAAATTATAAATCTCATTACTAAAATATATTATTAGACCATTAAAAAATAAAAAAAAATTTCCACTGAGAACGAATGTTCTTTAAAAAATAAGATAGTACATTTAGCTTTTTGCTTATTTAATTTAATTATGAATCTCAGTATTTAAAGATATTTTTAGTTCTTTAAGAACAAATTATTGTTTGCCCTTCTAATGTTCTTGAAAAATAAGAAAATTAATAAAAAATTTTAAAGGCAGTGAATTTTTATATTCTAAAGTATATTTACTAAATATTAAGTATTATTTAGCTTTTTCTTGATAGACTTGTTTCACAAAAGAAATAAGAAAAACATTATAAATCTCAGTTTTAAATGATATTCTTGGTCTTTTAAAAAATAATTAATATTTATTGAGAGCTAAAGTTCTATAAAAAATAAGAAAACAACTAACAAACATATTTATTGATTTTCAATGACGCTGCTATGCAGCTGCTGTTCAACTTTATTACCCATACGCACTGTTGCCGTTGCTCGCCTCACTTTATTACTAATACGCAGTGTTGGCTTTTGCCACTTTTACAGCTTGTTAACCCATTAAAATCAATGAGAAACCGACAGTCATTAAAAGCATTTCAAGCTGCTCGACATTATGATGTTCTGTTTTTGGTTTTTAATGCATTTCCCCAATTTTGCTGTTGGATTTTTGGAACGATTTTAGCGAATCAGAATTTAATTGCTAAAGAAATTTGATTTTAATTGGACAAAATGTAACGATGATTAATTCACTCGTCAGTGGGAAAATTAAAATGTTTTTGGCTAACAAATGCGTGTGCAACTTTCCAAGGGGAAATGACTCAAATGTAATGATGATTGACTAATTGGCCAACTGACAAATGAAAGAGCGGCATTTGAATGCTATTGCAACTGACTTTTGATGAACAGAGAGGACCACAGAAACCGCAGTCTGAGGAGGGAAAATGTATAAATCAATGGGTTTTACGTCACTCAGAGCAGTTGATTTCAATGTTTGCTTCAAAACAAAATGTCTAAAATAACAAAATGCAAAGAAAAACAGCTTAATGAGCCTGGCAAAAATTGATAAAGCACATTGTGCTTTGGCTTTGTGTGCAACTCTTAAATGTGCAACGAGCGAAAAAATTCAAGCCTCATCAGCTTAGCGCTTAGTGCGGTGGCCATTTACCCGGAAAATCTCCGGTAATTGGGGGAACGGCAAAAAAAAATCAATTAATTGGAATCGTGCATAATGAATGTCGGACAAACGTGTTTACAAGCCCGAAAAAGCAAACAAACCGATTTCCGATGACAAAATTACTCATTTACAATGCAATTTTGAGGCTGTCCTGTATATGCAGGGAATCTGGGTTGTATATAGGTTCTACTATATACATGTATATTTATGTGCTTTCAGGCGTATATAACATATATATTACAATGTATCCTCGTTGCCTTTGTTCCGTGTTGGACGGTAAATCATTGACCGAAATTGGTGCGCTTCACTGGAGAGCTGGGCAAACACGGTGTAAATTAATAAATATTAAAATGTCCAGCCATGTCCTGGAACTCCACTCTCCCCGCACTCCTCCTGCTTTCCTCCTGACTTACTCATCTGGCACTTGAAAATGAACAAAGCGATAAAAAGCACAAAACACTCAGCCAACGGGGGAGAGAGAGAGCAAACAAACTTCTGAGCCATTACACAACAAAATGGCGTTAAAAGTCCAGCGAAAAATGGCGCAAAATCCTGATGGCATCGCACCAGTGATATCCTTTCTGGGGATTTCCCACTTAACTGCAAATACCACGTTCTCAGTGGTGCCAAAATACCCAACTCGAAATGCAGGCAGTGTGGAAACCAGGCGAAACAATATATAAACAACAATTCAAATGCAGAAAACACTCGCAAACAAACACACGCTGCCACGTATTGAAATAATATTTTTACATTTCATGTTGCCAAAAGGTTTATCCAGCCAACAGCCAGCAGACAGCAGCCAGCGGACGGAAGTGAAAACTCTCTAACGGCGGCGGACGGGGAAAAAAAGCGAGCAGAAAAAGCAAGTGCAACCACAGACGGACAAACGGACAGAGAGACACACGAACAAACGGACAAACAGACAAACGGACAGCAGAGCACCACGGGGAACCGCCCAGAAATATGCAATGATAATCAGAAAAGCAAACACGAAGTGGGGACGACGACGATGACGACTCCATGAGGGCCATCAGGATCAGCATTTGCATCCACATCCACATCCACATCAACGTCAGGAGGAGAGAATGCTGTTGGTTTTACCATTGGCTGCTGATGTTTCTGATTTCGGAGCTCCTCCGCTTCTGTTTGCCAGTCAATCAATGCGCAGGGAGCACTGTGGCTGCACCACTGAGCCACCAAACCACCGAACCACCATACTATATATGTGGCATTTGCTTTCGGTGCGGTGGCCCAGTCAGAACCACACGAGCAGCGCTAATTGTGATGGATTAATTGGCCAGGCCATGAAAAACCACATTATTTAGATGCATTTTAAGGTCAAGGATGAGGCTCAGGGATTGGCAGCAGGTACAGAATCTGTAAATTACTTACAGTATTATACATTAGAAAAATGTTTCCCATTAAATTAGGAATTTCCAAAAGGGGTTTTTTAGATTTATGCTACAACATAGCTGTTTTCGTATTATTTTGATTAATTTTCCAATTTTAAATAAATAAATTACATAAATAAATAAATATATGAATATCTGAAATATTTAAATAAAGTTCTTTATAAATAAAGTTAAAATATAACATAAAAAAATGTATAGTTTTTATTTTTAATGCACCCGAGTGGATAAATATCCTGTTAAGGGCAAAACAAATTTGTTTATTTCTTGCGATCTGGCAACGTCGGTAAATTAAACAGAGTTACCAGAGCTCCACCAATTCACGCTTTGAGACTGAAATCATAGTCAACTTTCTGCTGAAAGCGTGAAATGATTGCATGAATTCGCCATCGTATAAACACAGTATATATCTATAAACTATAATTTTTTCCCCATTTTTTTCCCACTAATATTTCGTTTTTTCCCATGGAAGCTTTAAAAATTAGAAAAATTATAAATAAATGCATATTAATCAACCGTAATCACTTAACTTTTTATCCATAAAAAATACAATTAAATTAGCTGCTGCCGCTGCTGCTGCTGCACTTTTATTTCCTTGACCTGCATCATTTACGAACTTCTCGCTTACCACTTCACTATTTATTTATTTATTTACATGCAACATTTCAATTAAATTTCAATTTATTTCTGCAAGCTCATTGATTATGCATGGCAATTAATTTTATGCAATTTTCAGTACGCAATATTTTCAATTAGTCTGCGGGGTTTCAGAGGACTAGACAGCATAATATGCTAACTAGGTATTCCCCATCTCCCCATCCCCATTCCCCCTCAACTCACTCGTTGTAATTGATATAGGGCCAGAGATTGGAGGGCTTCCATGTGGCATAGGGAAAAGGATTATAGCCAAGCTGGGGGGATGATACCGAAAACAGAGGCAGGCATATTGAATGTCCGAGGAGCAGACAATTAGTTGCTCATGTGACAAATGCAAGGCCAGGCAAAATAAAGTGGGCAAGAGGAGGCACGTTAGGATGGCATCTAAAATTGCATTTAAATAATGAAAAAGGCTTAAACAAAAGGCCGGCCAGACAAAGGCAAACTGCAGCCAAATGGCCAACAAAAGTTCAAATTGAGAATGGAAAATGGAAAGAGAAAAGGAAGGAAGCGAACGAAGGTTGAAAGGAAGGAAGGAAGCAACTTGGCTCAAATCAAGAACATGTAAATACAGTCAGGCCAACGTTTGACGCTTGGCTAGCCACTGTCCAAACTACTGACCCCTGACCCCTGGATCCCCCCCATCTGCCATCCGAGAAGAGAATTGTAAATTACAGTTGCATTCATTCATTGGCAAAACTCTTCTCTCCGCGCTCTCTTTTCGGCCGCCTGGGGATTCATGAATAAATGATGGCTCAACTCTGCTCCCACTCTGTCATCAGATATGCTACACAAAAATATTTACAAGTACACCCGAAAAAAAACTAGATACGAAATGAGGATCAATTTGATAAGATCCGGGATTAATTTGATATGTTCTCAATGTAAACGACAGTTCGAATGCCAAATGTGTCGCCATATTTTTCTTTTTTCTCTCTTATTCAAAGTCAGAGAACACCCGAAAAAAAACTAGATACGAAATGAGGATCCATTTGATCAGATCCGGGATCAATTTGATATGTTCTCAATGTAAACGACAGTTCGAATGTGTCGCCATCTTGCTTTTTACTCTCTTATTCGAAGTCATAGAATCTCCGAGAGAGAGAGCTACATTTTTCAATATCAATTTTACATTATTTCAGTATAAAACCAATATACCACGCATAAATACCACGAATTTACCATGAAATATTGTAAAATTGATACTGAAAAATGTAGCTCTTTTGCCGAATGTGACGCCATCTTTCTTTCTTCTATTTTATTCGAAGTAAGAGAATCTCCGAGAGAGACAGATACATTTTTCAATATCAATGTTACATTATTTCATGGTAAAATCGATATGTGTTTAAGTAACACAAATATACCATGCGCATATCGATTTGATCCCTTGGTTTTGCTTTTGTGTGTACTTAACCTATATGTATTTTCATAGCATATACACATACTTTGTGAAATTTGAGACTCACCTCATTAGCACTTTGTTTGCTCTGGCCACGCGGCGTATGCGTAATAACGCGACATCACACCACACCGAGCGGACACCGAAAGCGATGCAAATAAGAAGCTAATTAGGCGCTGATTGATGCCTCTTCATTGGCCATTGGCCACCTAACAATATGGTAATGAATGCAGCAACTCTTGGCCAGAAATGTACCAAAAAGATGTCCAAATGCTGCTGCCAAGGGGGGATTGCATAACCATTCTGGCGACTCTGAAGGGGTGAAGGGAAAACCGCAGAGAGCAGGCGAACTGGAACTAAGCGCCTTAAGGCAGCTGCCTTCCCCTCCCCCTCATCCCCCGGCTGCATCCCCTTCCATTCATCAGCTGCCAGTTGTCAGTTGTCAATTGTCAGTTGTCACTTGGCTGCCTCATGTGGCCTGCTAATGCGATGCGTTGCGTTGCGACGCGCATCTGAATGATGCAGCAACTGCAAATCGCTGGCTGCAAATGCCAACTATGTAGCAACTGGCAAACTGGCAGGACCAGATAGGCAGATTCGCATTCGCATTCGGATTCAAAAGGGAGCGGAGAGGCAGAGACATCGCACTAATTGCCAACGAACGGCAGGCAGACGGAGTCGCCACCCATGAGATCGCGTTAGTTATGTTGTTAGGCAGCGCCAACTTTGCTGCGTGGGAGGAGCTTAAAACCCACGGTCCTTGGCAAGTCTTTAAACGAAATGCTGGAAACGCACTCGAGCACTTTTGCGAAAATGGGTCAATCCATTATTAGGTAAGGCAATACTAAGAAAGGTTTTTTAGAGGTTTAAAACCACACATAAAGGATTACGTATTTAAGGATCGGTCTTAAAAATATTTAAGATAATATTTGGGACTCTTAGAACTTAGAACTTAGTATTACGAGTATACGAATATTAGATATAATATATATTATATTATAGATATATATATAATATTGTTTTATTTAATGATGCAGAAAGTAATAAAGGTCCCACAATAAACCTTTTAGGGTCCAACAAGGATAACGTATAGAACGTTATACTATTTTTTTATGCAAACGTGATTGAAATTTTGGATTAAGTTTAGTCTATATTTGGTGTTATTTAGTATGGGTGTTATTATCAGAAAGTTGTTTGTAACTTTTTGTTATCCCACGTAATTTAAAGCAAAAAATTATATATCATTTTGAGACCATATAGAAAATCTTGATACTTTTCACAAAGAATCACTCATATTTTTATAGAATTTTTAGATTACACTAATTACACTAGGATTCATTACTATATCGCGCTGCCCCGATCGCGCCAAAGGATGATGTCCCGTATGGCCTTCAGCATTGGGCGGAACTTGGTGCGCTGCCAGTGCATATTGTCGTTGCCACGCTCCAGCAGGATTTTGATCAGCTGATCCATGCCGTGCATGTCCCGCAGGTTGCGCTGGAAAAACTCGCTAAAGAACTGCAGCTCCTGCATGGTGGACAGGCGCTCGATCAGCGGACGCATGAGGGTCACCACCTTGTTGGTGGAGTTGCTGCAGCTTTTGAGGAATGGCGATGGTGAGTACACTCTATATATATATTCTATTTTATCAGGGGTGCTCAAAACTGTCTTGTGACAGTGCCTTAACAAAAGAAAATCACAAGCAAGCGAGTAACGAGTAAAGAGTAACTAGTAAATAGTAACAAGTAACGAGTAACATGTAAAGAGCAACGAGTAACAAGTAACGAGTAACAAGTAAAAAGTAAGAAGTAACGAGTAACGAGTAACGATTAGGGAGGAGAAAGAAAGATCACAAGGAGGAATCGACGAGTGCATAATGCAGGGTAGGCGAGTGCTAGCAGGAATGCTTTGTGCTTTTACAAAAGCATTTTGGGCACCCCTGTTCTACGAACTCCATCTTCTTTTACCACTCACAAGTTGCGTATGTTATGCATATGAGCGATCACGTACTTCTTGGCCAGGCCATAGCCCACCGTGTTGGCAACCACCGAGCGGAAGGAGCGCCTGGCGTTGTGCTTGCGTATGCCCACACTCTCGAACGTCCACTTGAGCACACGCTGCAGGGCGAAGGCGTTGCGCGAACAGGCCAGCGCGGTGAGCAGGGTCTCCTGTTCGGCGGCAAAATTGGAGCGCTGATACATCGACTCGACGGCATCGCGATCCGCCTCGGTGCCGAACCTCACGGCCGTGCAGAAGATGGTCTCTCGCTCCTGGATGGTCATCCAGTCGGACTTCGCCGACATTCCCTTGACGAACTCATGGCGGGCCAGGCTCACGCAGCCGGGCACCTCGTACTGGCAGGCCAGCCGCAGGATCACCGGACGGTGGGTCATGTTCGCCGACGAGTTGGCCTGTTGGTACGACGAGAGCACTCGCTCGAACTGTCGCTCCAGCAAAAGGCGCATGTAGCTCTGGTTCGAGATTAGAATCAGGAGTAGGATTTCCCTTGACTACGCAGTGGAACCTACCTACCTTGTACACCCGGTAATTGTGATTCTTCTTGGCCACATTGTTGATCCGTTCAAAGTTGACCTGCGTGGCATCCCACACGACGTACTCGTCCTCATGCTCCAGATAGCCCAGAATGCCCAGGGCCATGGGGTACTCCATGTAGCCACTCCAGGCGAGGTTAAAGAGATCATCGACCAGCTGGGCGCGATTCACGCGATGAATCTCACGGAATCTGCTGGGATCGGCGAGCGTTTCGTTGAGCAGCTGCCAGTTGCGAAGGTCATAGTTCACGCGATACGGTGCCGAGTGCTGGACATTGAGCAGCAGCCAGTCCCTCGGCCCCGCCCACATCTTCTCTAGCAGCACCGACTGAACGCGACCCCGCGGATTGGAAATGGAACAAGTAAGCCAACGACTGGCCATCAAGCTGTCCAACTGACGGCACCTGGGGCAGGTGTAGGTGAGTGGAACCCACCAGCAGGGATTCTTGGCCGCGCGATGCTTCAGCTGCGGACTAATGAAGAAGCGCTCCTGTTGCACGAGAGCCGAGCGATTGGCATAGCTCCTGGTCACTACGAGGAGGGGATAGCCAGGTTGCTTCAACCACGATCGCATGATGCGTGTGATGTTTAAACCCTTGCCCAGCAACCCATTCCGATCCACCTGCAGCTGTAGGATGTCCCAGAAATCCGAGGCGGTGGCACTGCGATTGGCATACACTGCCAGGTAGCGACGCACTCCCGCCAGCCACGCCTCCGCCCCCATAATGCGGTGCAGCATGTCGAAAAGCACCGCCGCCTTGCGCTCCCCAATCTTATTATACGCCGACCAGATGTGCGTCTCATCGGGCACCTGGGTGGCCACCAGATCGGTGTTCACATGCGCATCGTAGTCGAGCACCTCGAGGTAGAGTTGCAACGCATGCCGCTCCATGTAGTCCCACTGCGGACGCAGCGCGTGCACCCCGAAACGCGAGAGATACAGCGCGAAGGCGTTCTTCAGCCAGATCTCCTGCCACCACGAAACGGAAACGAGATTGCCGAACCACATGTGCACCACCGTCACCGCCACCGCCCTGGCCACGCCCTGCTGATCGTCCATCGAACTAAGCTCCACATCGTACAGAATGGACTCTTCGGCGAAGGTGGGCAGGCCCCAGTTCTCCTTCGCGGGAAAGGCAAAGTCCGGGAGGGCCAGCAGATCGATCTTCTGAAGGCGCAAGCTGCTGTTGAACAGATTCTCGTAGAACTCGAGCAGGGGTGCCATCAGAACATTGGCGAACTTTGTCTGCGATTGGGCATCCGGGCGGGCCCATGTGCTAATCGGACAGCCCTCGCGCACCTGCGATGTCTCGCCCGGTCGCTCGAAGTTGTTGATCGAGAATGCCACCAGGTACGTCTGCATCGGGTGGCTCTCCTGGAACTGCGTCCACACGTAGTCCTTTAGGCTGGAGCTTCAAGGGTTCAAGCGTTTACAATCAGTTTTCGGGGTTAGAATGAAATATTTATGGGAAAAACGACCGCAAATTCTTGGGAACTTGGAAAAAATCTTAAATATTTGAGGCTAGAAAGCACTCATTAAGACATATTGGATGAAGTTCAATCACAGAACCCTCGAGTGCACAAAGCACAAAATTATACGCGAATTCTTCAGTATTTAGACCTCTGAAGGCAACAACTACGATCTGCGTAGTTTACAAACAATTTTGGGCTCAGAATGAAATGTTAAGGAAAAAAGACCGCGAATTCTTTAGAACTTGGAAGAAACTTAAATATTTGAGGTTAGAAAGCACTCATGAAAACATATTGGCTAAATTTCTATCATAGAACCATCGAGTGCACGAAGCACAAAATCATACGCGAATTCTTCAGCATTTAGACCAATTGAGAAAATAAGAAAGGTAACAACTATGATCTGTGTAGTTTACAAACGATTTGGGATTCAAAATAAAATCTTTAACGAAAAAAGACCGCGAATTCTTTAGAACTTGCAAGAAACGTAAGCATTTGAGGCTTAAAAGACCGCAAAAAAGAATGTAAAGGTAAGGACTACAACTATTACAACCTATGGGGTAAATTTCAATCTCAGAACTCGAATTCTTTAGACCTTAGACAAATTTTGAAAAGTGAGAAAGGGCATCTGAACCTACTGGCCAATCTCAAGTACTCAGTCCCGAGGTCACTACTCACTGGCGGATGGTCCGATTGACGGGCATGTTGGACAGAGCGCGGTATTCGTGCGGATGGGCCAGGTTGATCTGAAACGGGGTCCGGAAAATGGGATCATCGAAGCAGGGGAAAGCCTCGCGGGCGTGGATGGGCTCGAATTGGGTGGCCGCCAGCCACTGGGCCAACGTGGTGTTGTGGTCCACGTAGCTGCTGCTGTAGAACCCGGTGTTGTCGCTCCGCAGGACACTGGTAAAGGACACCATCAGTGTGTAAGTGGCGTTGGCCACGATGGCACTCTTAAGCTGAACATTCATCCGGCTGTGTTTTTCATCTAGATGTGTGTGACTGATGGTCACGCGTTTGCCACTCTTCTCCAGCAAATACACTGCACCCCGCTTGCGAATCTCCAGATGGCGCGCGTTAAGAACCAAACTCTTGGTGGGCCGCTCCGATCGCAGGTCAATGACAACTGTACCGCCAAAGGGCTGATACGGCTGATTGATGCGCGTCACGATCTCCAGGCGATACCGCAGCGGTACCACCCATCGCGGCAGGCGACTGACAGCGGTGAGAGCCACCCGGAGCAGCGGGAAAAGGGCGGTGAGTAGTGCCAGGTAGCCCCAGCGCATAATTTCGCAGACTTGTGGCCTCCTTGGTTTCGCTTATCTCGATTCGAGACAGGTGTGTGTGTGTCGAATTGGCCATGCGATTTGTCAGGCCCTCTAAAAGGCAAAGCATCTGGCCATTTTGATACCCAGTTGTTCGATATAAATTGGAGTAAAACTAAAACAAGTTTATTGAAAATAAACTACTGTCAGATGTATCACATATTATATCATATATTGATAGACCCACTAGAAAACCACAGTTTAAATCCAGAAACTTGTAGTATTACAAAAATACTAGATTTAGTCTAAAAGTGTGGTATTGAATTAATACCAAATAATGAGTTCATACTAAATATTATAAGGTTTATATTTTGTTTAGCTCCTATAACTCGTAGCAATAAAAAATACTAAATTCAGTATAAAAGTGTGGTATTATATTAATACTAAATAATAATTTCATACTACATTTTAGAATGCTTATATTTTGTATTGTAAATTCCATACCAAAAGTTTAAATCTTATTGAGATATTTTTGAAACTCAATAGAATTAATGTACGAATAGTTTGGATTCATCATATTTTTTTTCAGTATATACCAATATTAAGTATTTGACACTTTTCCAATTAAAGAACAATAACCTTTTCGAGTCTATGGTGTAATATAAATAATTACGAAACACGCTCGTTTGCCTTTCCATTTCGGCAATATTCATACAAAAGATGTAATAATTCGAAATGTGTAAGGCTCTCTGCGATGGAAATCGGAATGAGAATCGAAATTTGTGGTTTTCATCTGTTTGGCAGTGGGAAGGTCTAGGGATCCAATCGAATTCGCACTCATAAAGCGGGAAAGTTCGGGGAAGAAAAGAGGGCGACAAACCACAGCACAATGTCATTAGCGCATGTTGCTCTCCTCTTTCACTCGTTATCTCTGTGTGTGTGCGTGTGTGTTCGCGTGTGTGTTTGTGTGGGGCTGGGCAATAAATTTCCAATTTTCGTGCAATTTTCGCAGAGCAGGCGGCACACACATACCTATGGAGGTGACTGTAGGAGGACAACTGGTGTTGGGTTTTTAGGGGCCAGCCTGGCGTACTCATAAATACATTGACCAATAACATAATTTTTGTTTGTGTTGGTATATTGCCAAATGACCTCGTTACCCCGGTGGGAAAACGTGGGGAAAATCTGAGAGGGGGGGGGGAAGGTCAGGAAAATCACTGCCACAACACGACACAAAAAGGCGACAAAGGCACCAAACGTGCGGCATATGTTGCTGTGTGGGTGGTTGTGTTGTTGGGGGGTGGTGTTGTAGGGAAGGTTGTGTTGTGGGGGGTGGTGTTTTCAGGGGGTGGTGTTTTCAGGGGGTGGTTGGGCGGAGAAGGCGTGTCCCTGGCCCTAGCGGAAGTCAGCTGAGGCTCTCCCCTCTCGCAGTGCGGCATTATAATTAATGGGCATGTTGGGGCATGAGACCCGCATATACCAACTACCGACCTTTCGTACGCCTCCCTGCGATTTGGGATATTAAATGTAACGATGCGAGCGGCGAGGCGAGCCGAAGCGAGACAGTTGGCTATGAATACGACATGTAGTGTGCGGAGTGTGACGAGCCAACTGCCCACTGGGTAGGGCTGCTGCTGCTGATGATGATGATCACATGCTATTAAACCGCAATACAATAGCAATTTTCAAATAAATGATTTATGGCTCTGGACATGACACACACAGCTGTCGTATATGTATGTGTGCGGACTGCTGGCAAATGCCAAAACTGCCGCAGTCCGTTGCTGCCATAAACCAAACGCCACAGACTGGCCAAAAAAAAAAAAAACAGGGAAAAGGAAAAAGAGGTGGAAAAAGCAAAGCATGCAAGCCAGAAAAACTAAGAGAGAGCCAAATGCCCAGCGGAAGGTCAGAGGTGCTGACTGAGATGCTGAAAGTGGGTGCCAGTTGGGCTTTTTTGATGCATGGCCCAGGGTTCAGTAAGTCGACTTCGAGCGGCCAATTGTTCGGACTGCAGTCAGTGAATTAAGCCGGGCCAATTGCCATATGGCCGCACTGCCAGCCAAGAATCTGCCTCGATTTGCTTGCACTTTTTACAAGTTCACTCCACTTTCGATGGGCGATATAGGTCCATTCTACTCAATTTAATCAGATTTCTCTGAATCTCATCTGAGAACAGCCTTGTCTTTACCTTTAAAAGACATAAAACCACTACGATATGAAATGGTATCCATTTTACCTTATTTCATATCAATAAAAAGTTGATTTTATTAATGTCAAATTTATGATTCAAACATATCAACTTGATTTTTTGTAATGTCAGGATTTTTAAATACAAAATGTAGTATTTTGTAGTATTTAATACATTGAAAACAACTTCGATATGAAATAGAATCAATTCCCATTATTTTATATCAATAAAAATATCAAAATATCATATCAAATAGGATTAATTCTACCATGTTCTAAATAAATGAAAAGTTGATATGATGAATGCCAAATTTATGATTTAAACATATTAATTTTATTTTATTTTTTATTTTTATTTTGTCAAATTAAAACTAGTATACAATACTAAATTTAATGGGAAAAGAAAATGGCACTGGAAACTGAAGTCCTTCGGCCAGATTAATTTTATATTTTATCATATAATTTATTTTATTTTCAAAAAATTCCAAATGTAGTAATTTTTTTAACACATATTGAAAATTAAGATAAACATCATCTTTATTCATATCACTTTGATCTTTAAAAAATATCAAATTGACCTGCACATATCAATTTGATCTTTTCTCAATGTTTTTTCCTGTGTAGTTAGAGATTTTGATCAGTAAAGCGGGGGAAAACTGGCAGTCAGAACTGTCTAAATCGCTTGCGATTGATGGAGCTGATGTGCGATTGTTGCCCAGGTGCCATCCCCGTGTGCTCGTCATCTTCCAGTTGGCATGCCCATCTACTCGCACATCACGCGCTGGCATGTGTAGCAAATGTGAGGGATGGCAATCTGTTGATTTGGCCACTTGGCGTGGCACACTTAGCGACTGGAAACTGGGAGCCGAGAAAATGATGATTCCTTCAGCCTGCAGCCTCGCTATTAAGTCATAACATTTATATTTCCCTTTTTTATACCCTGACAAATCAGCGCACAGCAGTGGAAGGAAAAACTTGAAGTGCTGAGAAGGTAATGCGAATGGGAACGGAAACAGGGAACTGTCATTGCCAAGAAGGCAAAACGGGTACGTTCACCTGTCCCAAACACACACACAGCCATCCGCATTGATGTCTCCATTTAGTGTGCGTTGTGCTGCCGCCATTGTTGCTGTTGCTGTTGTAAATTTTAATGCAAAACTCGTTTATAAACACACAACCGTCAAAACGAGTGGAAGGGCAAACGACATCGTCATTTTCTGCTGCTGATTCTACTGCTTCTGCTTCTCCTCAAACGTTTGCGTGACAGCACCACCCACTAAGTCGGCCGCCCAATCTCGAACCGCCCATCTCGCACCACCCACCCCCAAAAAAGGCGGCCATCATTTCGCCACCACCCCCCTCTGGGGAACCACCCGCCAAGTTGGCTGCCATTTTGACAGATGCCAAACGCAAAGCGAGCAGCAAAGCCCCATATTTTTTATTTGTCTTTTTTTGTTGTTGCTGTTGCGTTGCCATGCTTGGCTGGAAGGCAAATGGCCGAAAAGCTTACCAAATCATCGAAGGCAACAGATACCCTATAGATATGTGCAAAGTAGAGAGCCATTGATAAAATATATATTTAAAAAAATAACACAGAAATCCCTTTTTGAAGTAAATACACAGAAAAAATTTACAATAGATCAGATTGATATTTATAGCAAGTTATTCATTTCATTTTAATATCATTTTGATAAGAATAAAGATCAGGTTTATCTTATTTTTCAGTACTTGTTAAAAAAATAATACATTTGGTATTTTTAATAAAATAACTGATATGATAAAATATCAATTTAATATGTTTGAATAATAAATTTGACATTAATCATATCAACTTTTTATTACATGAATAAAAATTATGTTTATCTTATTCTTTATTATTGTTTAAACAAATACATTTGGTAATTTAATATCAAGTTGATACGTTTGCATCATAAATTTGACATTAATAATATTTTATAGATATGAAATAAAGTAGAATTTACCACATTTCATATCTATTTTTTTTTCTCTGTAATAACGACCTATTGAAAAATATTTTAATAACTGGATTTAAACTATTATATTGTGAAATCCCCTTCTCATAATTAATTTGGGAAACGTATTTAATTATTTATTTTGGATTACTTGAATGTATTTGCTGAATACCAATAGTTTAACTGTTGAGCAAATACCTTATGCGTTTTTATTACCTCTTTTATCACGGGGGTAGTAGGTATTGAAAATAAACATTGCCATGAAAGGCAAATGAAATATTTTGCAAAACAAAAATGGTAATATTTCCAGGATCCCAGTGTTATAGGGTGCCAGCAGCGAGGGCGAAACAAAAGAAGTAACCTGCGGGGCGAAGTTTACGGCTCTGCGTCGGACCATCGTTAGTTGGTTTTTACGACTCGTAACGCTCCTCTGACCCCCGACCCCAAACCTCCGGTTACCATAAAGATTAATACCAAAGACCCAACGCCATCCGGAGCGATAACAGTTGTGAGGTCATTGCAGTGGCTCGCAAACTGTGGCAATCGTTATTATTGCAATTTCATTAGACGAAAGCCACAAAAATGAAATAATTAATGGCAGAGTGAAACAGAAATAATTGGTTCGGTGCAGGGGGCTTGTGCTCGCGGTGTGTGGGTTGGAGGGGGTTAATGATTTATAATTTATCGAATTGAACAAAAATTATAACAATTAAATGGCGAATTTCGATTGCAATGCCAATCTAAGCGGTCAATTAATTACTAATGGGATTAACAATAGGAGACAAAAGAGCTACTTAAATCAAGGAGCGCGGGGAATGTTGCGTATCAACTGGATGAGCTCGTCATTAAAGGAATTTATTCAAAATGTAACCTTATTGTATTGTAATGGGAATTAAAATATCAATTTTTGCGATAATAATAAACACGCAAAACTTGAATTCGAGTACAAATATGTCATTCCATATTTGGACAATTATTCCCATTATAATGACAAAAATAATGATTTTTTTATTGGCGAAAAATGAGGATTTCGATTTTTGGCCAAAATGTGATTTTTCGAATAATTTCTTTTTGCTCCCAATTTTGCAAAAATAGTCCGAAATTAAAACGGCGAACTGTTCTGAGCAGATAACAACCTAATAATTAACATTAGTGGACTTTCCGGCTGATTTAGGAAATTTAAAAAATTTTCACATTTTCGATTTTTTTGTAACATCACAATTTTTTGCGAAAAATTTCAAAAAAATAAAATTTTTAACCTGAAATGCCAAGTTATAGAAAATTTAACTACGAGTTCGGGAAGGTATGACACTTTATATTTGGACAATTATTACCATTTTAATGGCAAAAATTCTGTTTTTTTATTGGCGAAAAATGAGGAATTCGATTTTTCGCAAAAATTTGATTTTCCGTATAATTTGTATATTTGACTATATCGTTCTCTCTTGTTATATTTATGTTTAACCAAAATGTATGTCAAACGTGGCTTCATATTTGCTATTGATCCACTGCCAAAAGCAAATCTGCAAATCTGACCCGACACAAACAACTGGTAGACCAGAAACTATGGACTACGACTATGTGGGCATATCGGGGCTATGAAATAGGACAGAAAAAAAGAGAAAAAACTCCATAAAAAGTTTTGCAATTGCTTAAACGTGCCGTTTGGGCCGCATCATAAACCAGGAACCAGAAACTTGCCCGCCCACCGATCTGCCTTTTCAGTTGGGGGCTTTAAAGGCTTTAACTTCGAATTGCATTCCCGAAATGTCAGGCATTTCGAAGGGGTCGGGGGTGGGAGGTCAGGGGTCGAGGGAGGGGCAGGACATGTGAATGGGTTGGGAATTTTTGAGCTGGCTGGGCTTCATGTGTGCCACATTAGCCGCATTCGGGGCTTCTGCATTTTGAATTGCCTACTTTTCGGGGCAGCCGTTTTGGGGCCCTAATAACTTACGGCTCGGCAACAACAACAGAAAAGTTGGCTGCATTGTTCAAGATTTGTTTCAATTTCCACATGCACAACACGGGCTTCCTTTACTCCTACATAGCTCCTACATACCTGCGAAACTCTACCATACACAGATAAAAAATTGGATATGAAATTGGGTCAGTTATACCTTATTTCATATCAATAATGCCAATTTTATGACTCAAACATATCAAATTTATATTTTATCATATCAGTTATTTTATTTTAAAATACCAAGTGTAGTATTTTTTTAACAAATAATGAAAAATAGGATAAACATGATCTTTATTCATATCAAAATTATCTTTAAATAATATCAAATTGACTTGCACATATCAATATGATCTTTTGCCTGTTTTTTTCAGTGCACCAACTGCTTAGATATGCTGGCCCTGTGCATGTATGCAAATAGGCAACAACAACAACTGCTTGGCATACAATTCCGAATGATCTAATGAAACAACAACGGAACGGCCAACAACAAAGACACACGAAAATGCCATACGATGGTGGGCGGGGATGGTAGGAGCCCAAGGAAAACTCCTTTTTTGCGAAGAGTGAAAAACAAGAAAAAGAGAAGAGGATAAGAAATGGGGTAAGGAGCAACCTAAAAGGTGGAAAATACGCTGATGGCAGAAAAGCATAAGACGAAAGAAACGTGGATGAAAAACCAACGGAAAAAGGAATGATGGCTATAAGACCCGGTACTGCATTTATGCACTTTGGGATTAATGTAAACATTTCAACATTTGTAGGACATTTAATATTTTCAGGGGTGTAAGAGAGAGAATTCTGAGTTGGAAAGGTTCTTGAAAGTAGAATGAGATGTTTCAAGTTTATTGGTTTAATGTGCTTGAATCAAGTTAAATTGGCGGTAAAACTCAATTAAACTTTTCTCTTTTCACCATTTTGTTCTTATATTGATTTCGTGTTTTTAGGAACAAATGTTCTCAATTCAAGAAGAAATGAGAAAAGAGGAAATATAAATTGGAATATATAGAAGATATCTTTAGATATAATGACCAATATTTTCAGTAAGCTTTTAAGAACAAATGTTCTCAATTCAAGAACAAATTTGCTTACATTTTTCCCTCTGTGATTTTTTTCTAGGATTAATTTGTAAAGTAAAATGTACTGGAAAACATGGAAGTGAGGAGAGTATCGAATTGAAATGGAAACATCGTTTTCTCCTCGCACCACCGAGATAAATTTAATCAAATTTGTTGTCCCTTAACAAAACTGAGGAAATCTTGTTAAATTTTACATCGGTAGCCGGGCTCCCCTTTCGGTTTCGGTTTCTGTTTCTGTTTCAGTAGCTGCAACTGTTTTACTGCGGCTGGGGCATGCAGGCCCCTTAACCCCTCGACGGGCCCTTAACCCATGCACGCCCCCACCCCCCGGGGGAGTTTTATCAATGCAGCGTCAGGCGACGCCAAAGGCGACGACCAAAAGCAGTTTGCGGCTGCTGGGGAAGCAGATAGAGACAGAGATAGAGGCAGAGAAAGAGACAGAGAGATGCGGGATTCGGGATGCAGGATGGCGGATGGCAGAGCGAGAGGGTCAGAGGAAGCTGCCTTGCGGCTGCCGGAAACCGCAGAAACCGCTTTAGCCGCAATGACTGCGCTTGCCATGTGCCCTGCATTGCCACGCCCCCTTGGTCCACCGACCCCCTCCCCCACCCCCCTTAAACCCTCCAGCAATCCGCCCGCGAGCCCTTTTCAACATGCATTAAAAAACCAAAAAAAAAAAAAAAAATGGATAAAAATCTCACTGAGAGGAAAAAATGCAACAAAACCAATGTGAGAATAAATCATGTCAAAAGTGAAGAGGGGCAGCAGCAGGAATTTAAAGTCAGAATTATGGATTTCATTCGCCAATTTATATGAAAAATTCAACATAATCTCCCTTTTTATCTTTATTCAAGTGCATTTATTCGCTGGCAATCAGGGGCACTTTCATTCCACATAATTTATTTGATGCAATGTGATAAAAAAAAGGACACCGACATGTCTACTTGCTTTTCATTTCGTTATTTGTTTTAATGATGAATTATAGCCGGAATTTACTACGAATAAGTCGCACTGAACTCGCTCTTTTCTAGAGCAACGCCTTGAAAATCTCAGTAAGAAATTTTCCATTTTCCACAAAGCACTAACAATAAAATAACTAAGATATAACATGTGAGACATAGCGAATGAACCAAGTTTCCTGTTATGAAAAATCAATAGTTCTAAAAACTTTTCTTTATTTTTTTGACTACATTGTGAGAAATTTGTTTTTAAATTTAGAAGTTGTGTTTAATAAATTTTGAAAAATACATATATAAAATTTCATATTTTTATTTTACATAAAAAAAATTTGTTTAATATAAAAAAATATATAATTTTACATAATTTCAGAATTTTTTTTTTAAATTAAAAAAATATATAATTTTATATATATTACAAAATGATATTCATTAAATACAACTTTTAAATTTGGAATTTAATAAAAAAACATTTTTTTGGTACACAAACATTTAAAATTTGGCATTTCTTAGAAGTTTTCTTTTCTTGCAGTGTAAAATCTACAAGCACGCATGCGATTTCCTCGATTCGCAATTGTGCAAATGCAGTTTTGGTCGGGACAGCTTCTTGCTCGTGGTTTTTGCTCCACTGCAGAGTGCAGATTGCGAGGGGGGATTGAAACTTTGGCAACAGGACCACTCTACACTCAACAGTTGTACACCCAGCCACCCACCCACACGTACACCTTCGTTTCCCCCCTCCGCCTTCGTTTCGATTGTTTGAGCCACTTAATTAACTCGTTGCGGTGCCTCTTTCGGCCATTGTCGTTTGACGACTTTTTGGCCGTGGCATATGAATTATATTTAATAAGTTGGAGTGTCGGCGCTCCATTCACTCCGCCCGCAAAATGCTCACCAATTTTCCAGCCACGTAACTGGAGCAGAAATTAGCACAGAAAATGAGATGGGTGGTGGGTGGTTGGTTGGTTGGGTGTTGAACAAATACGACATTCATTTCCAACCCCCTCCTGCATTTTACCATTTTCCACCACTCTCCGCAGTGCGGCCAATTCAACGCGAAATTCACGGGTTTCCTGCAACGTGAAAACAGCCGGAAAATTATACGAAAAAGGGGTTGGGGGGCGTGGCATGCAGGGGGGTTCATGTTTCCGTCGGACGTTGGCGGCCAATTGCCACTGACCGAAAAATCGAGTAAAGAGAAGCCAAAGACAAAGTGCAGCCGGGAAATTGGTGAAGAGGAGGGGAGGAGAAAGATAGATGGAAGGCAGAAATAATATTGGTTTAGCTTCTGCAGTTACATGGTGGGAAAAACAGCCAGAAGGGGTTTTCCAAGAAGGTGGAGTTCATAAATTCCAAAGAAGACAGCCGAATGGCTCTCCATCCCCTCTTGCAAAACAACAGAGAAGTTCCCCAACCCCGAAATGGAAGTCATAGATAACAGATTCCTTACCATATCCTAGCATACACTGTATTTACGATACATCGCCCTCGTATAAATTGCACAAAAGTGCTGCACTCACCTGAAAGGAAACAAAAGGAGAATGGATTTCGATTAGTTAAAGTAGAATAATTCTTATATACTCAAAAATCATACAGAGATAGAGAGAGAGAGAGAGATAAAAGTAAATGTCATGCCAAATGAAGAGATATAAGACAGTGAGATATGGAGCCATTTAATTGAAATATATACAAATTTACCAGGGACAAAAGGCACTCAGCTCGACTCGAATTAAAATCTATTTCGATTTCGAGAGCAGAAAAAAAATTACTGACATCTGACTTTGCACAATACTAAATAACTATCAATTGACATCAAAAATTCATGAATTGCGTTTATGGAAAATACTTTTCATGTAATTACAAATTTGAACATGGTCACACTTTTTATTTTCTAACAGTAATATTTTTAAATACTAAATACCCATAAATTAAAATCAAGAATTGATTTTTATTACAAATTTGGACATGGTCACACTTTTCATTTTCTAACAATAATATTTTTAAAAGCTTAAATTTGACTTTGTTTATATTTTTTTAAACCAAAATATTAAATAATTATAAATTGGCATCATGAATTCATGAATTAGGTTTATGCGAAGAACATTTAATGTAATTACAATTGGTCACACTTTTTATTAGCTTACAGTAATATTTTTATAAACTTAAACATTCCCTTTGTTTCGAAGTTTAATTACTTTTACCATATGTTTTTCGCATAAAAAGTTGCCTAATTTATTTTCATGTAGTGTGGAGCTCATGAAGTTCGCCGTATAAATGCTGCGAAATGAACTCATGTTTGTGTTTGATTAGTTTATTTGGTTGAAAGCCATGCAAATGAGACTCCGACTGAGGCACGCACAACGAACTGGAACTTTTGGGTGGGGACATTTCTAATTATTTTGCATATTTTTCAGTGGGGAAGCTGCAGACAGGAAATTAAAATTAGAATGAGCAACGAAAATAATCAACAACGGGTACGATTTAATAGACTAAAAAAAGTTGTGTATGCGGTGGATGGTGTTTTTATAAAGTTTATTTCACCATTCAAAGGAGTTTTGATGACCCAGTTATTTGGCACAGTTTTACTGCCAAGTCATATGTTTTCTATCATGCCAGAGAACTCGGATTTTATAGAGCATATTGTCATAATTTTCTAGATTTTTGGGTAAATTCCCTTTTGTTTGATTTAAAGTGACTTTAACAGGACCTCCTGTCATATTCGGTGGCTACATATGTGTGTATATATCTCACTAAGGACGACAATAAGGACACATATCTGAACGATCTGAGCCATTAGGCTGATTTGGCTCTCATTGCAGCCACCCTGCAGGCGAAACAGATGGTGCCCAAACCTCATTATAGCTTCTGGTCATGTGAATCTAATGAAATCTTATGACCAAAAAATGTGTCTAGAAATTTGCAAAGATGTTTGCGCCACTGATGATGATGCCCCATGCCCCATACCCCACACACAAAAACAGTAAGCGACTGAAAAGAAGTGTGTGTGTGTGGGGGGGAAAGCACACAGCACACAAGCAAGGACATTCCATGATATATGAGATAGGAGAACAGGATACATACATTTATATTTATATTTTGTACATCCATATAGCCATCCTCATCCTGTTTGTGTGCGCTTTCTATGCGTTATGATTATATCTTAATGAATGTTTTGGGGGCAGCGCACATAAATCAAATTGCGAAAACGCCACAAGCAGTTGGACAAAAGGACAAAGGACACTCTCGTCGTGGAGCCTATAGGGGAGGAAATAGGGGAGTAGAGAAGTGGAAAACCACGGAAAATACTTGGTCTAATGTTTGCGCCGAGGAATGCAAAATCATGGAAGGATCCCTCCGTCTGCCAGCTCTATTTTCACTTCTCTTTGAGCTGTTTTAACGCACTTAGTAACACGACAGCTTGGCAAATGTTTGGCTTTCTGGTTTGATTTCCATTATGGCTCTTGATGTTGGTCACTCATCTCTTTTTACCCACCCCCCACCCACCAAAAGGCACCCAAAAAAGCTGAATACACAACAAAGCAGGGAGAAGCTGCACAGAGAGAAAAATGTCAGCATATTTGGTCTTGAATTGAGAACATTTGTTCTTGAATTAAGAACATTCGTTCTCAAAAGCACTTTCGTTCGTATAAGCACGAGAATATTCCTTCCTGAAATCAACATAAGAACAAAAAGGTGAGAAGTTTAATTGGGTTTTATAAAAACTTTTTGATAAATTTAGATTTGACTAATTATTTACTTAAATATTTCGTTCTACTTTCAAGAACATTTTCAACTCAAATGAGAGCATGAGAATTCTCTCTGTGCAAGAGCATAATCTTATTTGCAGAGACGAAGAAGAAAAATCTGTCTGTTTGTCTGCAGCGCAGTGCCTTTAATAGAGCTGTCAACTTTGGCTCTGCCGTTGAAAGCAACGATCTCAACGATCTCCAAAGGGGTTTGTGCCCTCGAGATTCCGCATATAATTTCCCAAATCTCGGCTGTTTCCCACTTAACCCGGATAAATCCTGCCATTCCACTCCAGAAATCACTTCTCCTCCCGAAAGTGATAGCTTTTCAGTCTAATGGAGGTCTTGCTCCCTTATCAACCCCCCTTCGATTTCCATTTCCCTGTTCATGTCCAGCAAAAGGGGGGCTTCTACTGAGCTGCTGAGCTGCTAAGCTTCAGACTGAATTATGCACAGCTGTGAGTTATTTAAGCGTAAACTATACACACAGCAGGTGGCGATGACACCAGTCCAAGACCCCCATTTCACAACTACCCAGCTTCCCCACTTCGCATTTCCATTGCCTTTCAGCAAATGTAGCTGCAAATAGAAATAAATGTCACTATATACGTATATATGCATCTGTACAATCTGTATCTATATATATTTCTCAGTTTCTGTTTCCGTTTCTGTTTTGCCGAGTGCGTGTGTGTGTGCATTCAATGGATAAAAGTCTGGTATTGTCGGTGTTGTTCTTGCCGGCAAACAAATGACAACAAGTGCACAGAAACTACACGTTGGGCGACAAAAACTTACAGCGAGCAAAACAGTGCGGAAGAATCAAATAAATGAAATGAAATAAAATTAACAAAAAATGTCTGCGGCAAAAAAAAGGGCAAAAAGCAGAAGGGGAAAGGGGGCCAAAAAGCACGGGCTCTGCGCGTGCAGTGTGGCAAAAAAATGGCAACAACTTTTAAAACTCATTAAAATTAATGAAAGCCACGCACTTCAGGCCCAGGCCCAGAAACCAGGGGCGGCGGCTCAAGAGGGGGGCGCCATTTCAGGGGAGGGGGGAGGGGCTTCTGTTCACGGACGGCGGCTGCTGGAGATGCACATGCAATGGCGCCTGTAATTATACAAGTGAGCTAGCATATTGCAACTGAATCCAGCCAAACCGTATACACCCCCCCCCCCATACACCCTCCCCCCCTCGAATACGTTGCTTGAAAGTTCATTAAAACAAATTAAAAAGCAAGAGAGAGCTAAAGGCAAAAATGGGAAAATTGTCGGGGCAAACGTGGCGGAAACTAGGCAATAGAGCGGGGTCACCACGTGAAGGGGGGCTCGGGGTCACCAACGGGGAAGTAGCGTGGTAGCGTGTCAAATGATAATGGCCAAGAAATGGCTGATGCTGTGGTCAGGGGGGTGGTTATAAGGGGGGTTGGGGAAAGCAAGAGACACAAGAAAGCCAACCTTGAAGGCCAATGTGTCAGGAGGTTATACGAAATGATGGTAGTAGCTCGACATTAAGTACCAGAAACTGGAAACCGGAATGGGCAAACTTTAAGGTGAGAAAAGACAACCAAACCCCCCTCAGTTTCACGCCCCTGGAAAATTCGAATAAAATTGGAGAAGGAAAACGGAAAAGGCCAAGCGAAAATGAGAAAGTGTAAAAAATAATGGGTGCGAATAAAATACCCCGAAGCAAACACTTTCTCAATTAGTTGGAACTGCAATCGCGTAGATGTGGAATGAGAACTGAATACTGAAATATAAAGGATGCACAAAGTACTGTATTTTAAATTCTTAATGCATTTAAAAGAGGAAATGGGAAAAATGAGAGAATAATTCATCCTCGAGAAGGAGGAAAAAATGAAGTAAGATAAACACACGGACAGAGGAGACAAATGTCTAAATAGATTGAAGAAAAGCTCTGAAAAGAGAAACGGAAGGGAAATGTCTTTAAATGGGACTTGCTAATTGATTTTAAAATGCATTTCATTTCAGCATTTAATTAGAAGCGAAGAGAAAGAAGGCGAAAACTGCTTATTCTTTTCTTTTATTTAATTTAAAACTATTTAAATGGTGACCCCGATATTTGAAATCTCTATATGAGATTTACATAACGACTTTAAAATTAATTTCAATCCAGCATTTATTTAGAAGCAAAGCGAAAGAAGGCGAAAACTTCTTCTTCTCTTTCAATTGATTAAAAACTACTAAAGTGGTGACCCCGATATATGAAATCTCTACACGAAATTTACATAACGATTCCCCCAAACGAATATAACGTATACGCAGCGTGGCCGTTGTCTTACGTACACGTGGCAACAACAACAAGGACAAGTACAACCAAAAATCAATCGCTTCAACTAACCAAAGGCGGGGTCACCACCCCCAAAGACACCCACTTTCCCCTCCTAACCATTCCCCATTTGCCACTTCCCATGCATAATCGAGCAACGTCAAACAAAATTTCACTTGCCAGACAAACAGAGACGTTGTCCAAAACTGACAATCAAAGGCGTCGTTTCAGGGGGGTTTTAGGGGGTGTTAGGGGGTTAGAAGTGGGGCTTCGGGGTGCCTACAACATTTTGACAGCAATCTCGCAAACACGCACACACACACAAGCCGAGCAACATTCTCAGCTCAAAGCTGGCCACAATTACAGCTTTACCCAGGAGGGGAGTAGGTAGTTGGTGCTGTAATGGCAACAATAATGTGTGCACTGCTTACCTCATTCACCACCCAACCAGGCAAACTCACAGCCTCATCGCCACCACCCCACCCCCTTTACTGCTGCCTCTGCTGCTGCTGCTGCAGGGGCAAAGTCAACAAAGCGCATAATTTACATTTAAGAACTGCTGCAAAAAGAACAGGAAGCAACAACAGCAACTGGCAACTAACACGAACAATGCATTTGAATCGTCGTTGTTGTTCTTGTTGTTGTTGTTGGGTGGAAAACACTCGGGAAACAGAGCAAAGTGCAACAAATGGGAGGCCAGCACTTGAAACTAAATTGTTTAATTATGATAATCAAGAGGGGAATTAGGTGAAGGAGAGAGAGAACAGAGAAGTGGATAGGGTTAAACTAGAGCCATATGGCAAAGCACCATACCCGAATTCGATTTATAGCAAACCATTCAATAGCTTGGCATTATCAGCATTTTCCATTAGTTTCCCTTGTATCTGCTATTTGCTAAATCAAATATTTAGTTGTTAATTCCTTGAGGCCCACAAGCTGGCCAACATTGAAATTATTGCTCACAATATCTTAGGATCTCTTCCATATATTAGAAATTATATTTGTTCTAAATCAACTACACAGAGAGAAATATGCAAGCACATTTGTTCTTGAATTGAGAAAATTTGTTCTTGAATTGAGAACATTTGTTCTTGAATTTAGAACATTTGTTCTTGAATTAAGAACATTTTTTTGAATTGAGAAAATTTTTCTTGGATGGAAAACATTTTTTCCTGAATTGAGAAATTTTTTTCTTGTATTGAGAACATTTGTTCTTGAGGTGAGAACATTTGTTCTTGAATTGAGAACATTTTTTCTTAAATTGAGAACATTTGCTCTTGAATTAAGAACATTTGTTCTTAAGAGCACATTCGTTCGTGTAAGCACGAGAACATTGGTTCTTGAAATCAAGAAAAAAAAAGTTTAATTGAGTTTTATAACAACTTTTTGATAGATTATATTAAGTTCAACAATGTAAGTACCGCCAATTTAACTGGATTCAAGCTCATTAAACCAACATTAACTTAAAAAATCTCGTTCTACTTTCAAGAACATTTCCACTCAAACGAGAACATCAGAATTCTCTCTGTGCAAGGAAGCTATTCAATCAATTTATGGGACTCCCACAAAGTCAACGCAAATAATAATAATTATTGCAATTAATTAGAATGCACATTAATGCCAGCAATCGCATACTAAGAGATACTAAAAGTACTAAAACAAATGAGAGCTACAGAAGCAGTGAAAAGAAACGCACGATTAAGATGTAATAGAATGCAAATGTCATAATGCAAAAATGCAAAAATGGCTCAGGGACATTTCAGGGGTTAGCGCAATGATCTGGCCTCCATAAGAATGCCTCGTAATTGCAGGACGACGAGGGTTAAGCCCCAAGTAGCATGGGGGGGGGGAGCTAACGAAATGCGAAATGCAATTTTAAAGCATACTTTCGGGGGCAACGAGCAGAAGAGAATACTCGCATACACTTGTGCAACTACCACTACTACTACTTTTTTCCCCAGTTTGTTGCTGCTTTGTGGTGCGGCAGACGAGCGTGAATTTTAGCTTAGTAATTAAAGTCTAATGGTTAACTGAAGCCGCCGCAGGCCCTCACACACACACACACACACACACACACACACACTCACAAATGAGCAGAGTTGCAAGAGTTGCTGTCGCATGCAACGCTGGGCTTTAATTAATGTCAATGCTTGTTGACAACTCTGTATGCCGTATGCTGTATGTAGGCAAGGGATTTCACAACCCAGCGGCAACCCGCCGCAGGCTAGGGAGAGAGGGAGATGGAAGATGGACCTACACGAGACAGTTGCAGAATGGAAAACTTTTCGCAAAAATCCATCTGAAATCTGAAAACTCTGCACACACACACACACACACACGACAAATTCAAAAAGATCATGGCCATAGAATGCAGTCTGAAAGATGGAAAAATAGTAAAGGAAATGACCAAAGTTCACATATGTTTCACAGGATATTTTTGTGGTATTTAGAAATGTTCATAACTCTAGAAGGGAAAACCATATGAGCATATGAGCTGCTGACAATTTTCCAACCCTTTGCGGTCCATCTACAGTTTTGTTCAACTTTGTAGAAATAAACTCTGACAAATGCTTTTGACCAACTCTAGTTTTGATTAATATAGTTGGGAAAAAGAATAAATTGAAGAAGGGAAAGAATTTTTTTTTACCAAAAACAGACATTCAGATTTTTTGTGCCAAAACTAAATATATTTTGGGGAAAACATGGAAATAATGACAAAAATAAGAAATCTAATACCTCCTTGAGCTCCTGGTCGACTTCCCCAAAAATTCAATTTTTACCATTTTTTTCCAAATTGTTTTTACCTTTTTTAAAAAATGTAAAAATTGGTCAAATAAAAAAATTAGACAGAAAGAAATTGTTAATTTTTAAAACCAGTCGTATCTTTGATATGGTAAAGTTTTTGGCATATTTACAAAAACAAAAAAGTAACAAAAAACCTAAAAATTAAAATTTTACCAATTTTTGCAAAAATTAAATAATAAAAATTGGGTTTATAAAATTAAGCCAAAAAATAACTGCTTAAGTGTTCATAAAAGCTTGTATTGTTGATTTGTGACAGCTTTTGGCCAAGTTACAACCACAAAATAGTAAGAGAAATTAAGAATTATACTCACTTTTCAAGCCATACATTACTTGAAGCTCACAAGTTCTTAGAGTAAAATAATGATATGAATGACATCTCAATTATTAACAATTTTATAAGTAACTCGGGCCCACGGTAGCCATTAACTTGCTGATGTGCCAGCTCCTTCGAGGATCCATCAATTATTGAGCCCGGCCTCATGAGCTCTTAATAAGCAATCTGTGCGTCAGTTCGATGGATCCCGCCCTTCGAGGGATAAGTGTATGTGTCGCTGTGTGTCGGGACCTGCACACTTCACTTCAATCAATCAAAATGCACCTCAATCACCGACATAATCCAGCCGGGCAGGATGCAATTTTTGCCATCCAGAGGGCGAGTGAGCGGCTGGGGGATGGAATCGAGATTGGGATTGGGATACAAAGGGGCTTCTCCTCTGGGCCATAAGGCATTCATTATGCAGCCCCCACAGTGGGTATCTGCAGCTGCAGTGGCTCAGTGAATAGTGAATGGTGAATACTGAATAGTAAGTGAGTAGTAGTAGTGAATACAGCCACTGCCGACTTTTGCAGCTCTGATTTATGCGCGAACACGTCGACAAGTCGATGGAGGGGATGGAGGAGAGGGGAGCAGGGAAGACCCTACCTACCTACATAGCCGGGCCAAATTACAAGAGACGGCAGACGGCAGACAGTGGACGGCGGTTGTTGTCATGTTTTCGACTTTGCTAAGACAGAGCTTAGCTAATTGCGAAGACAGCAACGGAGACACGGAGACAGAGACGAAGACAGAGAAGAAATCAAAGGCAAAGCCGGCTGGCAGAGTTGGCCAACAAAAACTCATTAATAAGCCGACAGCTGGCAGGGAAATGGGTCACAGACACAGGATGCGGCGCTCGCAGGATGTTGCCAAGGATGAGAGCTGGGCTACAAAGCTGTAGATTGCCGTCAAGAGCCTGGCAAACAGTTGCATTCTAATGAAGACACTCACACAGACGGCGAATCAGTTGAGCTAATTAGGCCTGGACCACGCCCCCTCTCAACATCCCCGCCCCTCCCCCGCATCACAGCTAATTTGGCATATTTTTTGTCTCACCGACTGACTCGCTGGCTGAAATGAATTTAAATGCCTGGCTAAATGCACGCCGGGCCAAAAGTTTCAAGTGAACTTCAGCAGTGGATGGCACTCCAAGGTGGATGGCCAGTTCAGCCAGTTCAACCGGACAGCGACAACTGCATGGTTAATGCTTCGTGGAAATTGTAAGGGAAAAAATAGGTATATTTAGCCATCATCGTCATCTTGGCTAATATAATGAAGGAGAGTAAAACGATGGAGAGAGAGAATTAACCAAGAACTTTACACTTTACAACGTTTTTGCAAAGTTTTTTCTTAGTATCAGTAAATATACAAATTGAGAATAAAAATAAAATTGAAATCCTCATTTTCGGCCAATAAAAAATCTGTATTTTTGCCATTAAAATGGAAATAATTGTCCAAATATGAAATGTCATACCTTCCCGAACTCGTAGTTAAATTATATATAACTTGGCATTTCAGGCTAAAAATTTTAATTTTTTTTAATTTTTTGAAAAAAATTGTGATGCTACCCCTTACAAAAAAATCGAAAAAATGAAAAATTTTTAAATTTCCTAAACCAGCCGGAAAGTGCAATAATGTTAATAATTAGGTTGTTATCTGCTTAGAACAGTTCGCCTTTTTAATTTCGGACCATTTTTGCAAAATTGGGAGCAAAAAGAAATTATTCAAAAAATTACATTTTTGTCAAAAATCGAAATCCTCATTTTTCGCCAATAAAAAAACAGTATTTTTTCCATTAAAATGGAAATAATTGTCCAAATATGAAGTGGGATACCTTCCTGAACTCGTAGTTAAATTCTCTATAACTTGGCATTTCCAGTTAAAAATTTTATTTTTTCGAAATTTTTTTCAAAAAATTTTGATGCTACCCCTTACAAAAAAATCGAAAAAATGAAAAATTTTTAAATTTCCTAAACCAGCCGGAAAGTGCAATAATGTTAATAATTAGGTTGTTATCTGCTTAGAACAGTTCGCCTTTTTAATTTCGGACCATTTTTGCAAAATTGGGAGCAAAAAGAAATTATTCAAAAAATTACATTTTTGTCAAAAATCGAAATCCTCATTTTTCGCCAATAAAAAAACAGTATTTTTTCCATTAAAATGGAAATAATTGTCCAAATATGAAGTGGGATACCTTCCTGAACTCGTAGTTAAATTCTCTATAACTTGGCATTTCCAGTTAAAAATTTTATTTTTTCGAAATTTTTTTCAAAAAATTTTGATGCTACCCCTTACAAAAAAATCGAAAAAATAAAAAATTTTTAAATTTCCTAAATCAGCCGGAAAGTGCACTAATGTTAATAATTAGGTTGTTATCTGCTCAGAACAGTTCGCCGTTTTAATTTCGGACCATTTTTGCAAAATTGGGAGCAAAAAGAAATTATTCGAAAAATCACATTTTTACCAAAAATCGAAATCTTCATTTTTCGCCAATAAAAAAATCAGTATTTTTGCCATTAAAATGGAAATAATTGTCAAAATATGAAGTGTCATACCTTCCCGAACTCGTAGTTAAATTATCTACAACTTGGCATTTCAGTGCACTATTGTTAATTATTAGGTTGTTATCTGCTCAGAACAGTTCGCCGTTTTAATTTCGGACCATTTTTGCAAAATTTGGAGCAAAAAGAAATTATTCGAAAAATCACATTTTTGGCAAAAATTGAAATCCTCAGTTTGCGCCAATAAAAAAAGCCGTATTTTTGCCATTAAAATGGAAAATTACAAATTTTTAAAATTTCTTAAATCAGCCGGAGAGTGCACTTTTATTAATCATCAGGTCTGCTCAGAACAGTTCTCGTTTTTAATGTGGGACCATTTTTGCAAAAGTTAGAGCAAAAAGAAATAATACAAAAAATCAAATTTTCGGCAAAAATCGAAATCCTCATTTTCCGCCAAAAAAAAAACAATTAAATTATAAAAAAAAAATATTTTTGTATTATCTGGAATGATTTTATTAAAGGGTTCTTAAATTAACGAACTGACAGAATGCACACAAATTTGTGTAACTATACGGATTTTGGATTATCTAGGCAATTTTGTGGCTTATTCCAGCTAGCAAAAAAAGTTAGATTTCCGGTGATGCCATCGATTCCGATTCCAGGCTAACGTTGATCTACACACAAGCGGGGGGCCAAGCGGGGCCTAGCGGGGGGGAGGGGGATTGCGTAAGACTTTCGGGCATTGGCTGAGAGAGCTCGCTGCTCCTGCAGGGTATAATGAATTTAAATGTCGCACGAAAGTATGCTACACCGAAATGACATTACGTATTCGCCCCGTACTCCAGTACGCCGCCCACCCCGTTGGCCGAGGGCAAAGTTTACAGTTACCAGTTTTCGCCAGCCCCCCTTTACACCCCCTAACCCCCCTCCTTTATGCTGTGCAACTGTGTCTCTTTCGGCTGTTTGGCTACATTCAAATTCATGGCGACGGCCGCCAGGTGGCGCTGCATGTGTCAAACGGCGCGCGGCTCATTTTGGGGAAAATTGTGTGGGCGTGTCAAAAGGGGAGGGGGGTGGAGGTCAGGGGTCAGGGGCGGAACGGGGCGGGGCGCATACAAACAACTTGCAACAACTTTGTGCAAAAGTTTTTCCCTTCTCTTTGCTCGTCGTCGTCACAATTTGGGTTTACGTTTTTTTTCGGTTGCGCACTTTTTGGCATTACTTCAGTGCCACAGCGGCCAGGACACACTCAGGACACGCCCCCCGCCCCCCCTGCTGCCGCCCCCTGCCATTCCCCATGCAAATAAATTCAAATATGCGCTCTGCGCCCGCAGGTTAAATAAATTTGCGTCGTCCTTTCGCGCTGGCTAGCATCCTTGCTCCTTACTCCCCATTCTCATCTCCATTTCAACCACCCCCCTCCCCCTCTAAAGCCAAGTCCTTGGCTACCACCACCACCACCTCATCACCATCATCATCCGCTGGCGGAGGAGTCCCAGCTCGGGTTTCGCTCTGGTTCAGGTTCGCGGCTCTCGCGAGGCCCGCTCTTTGTGTACCCAATCCCGCACAGAAATTTATGTGGAATAGAATTAAATTTACACTGCTCGGGGTTCCCTTACCCCTCTTCCCCCCCTTCACCAACGCCCTTTGATCCAGAGGAAGCTATTTAAGCTGGCTGGCGGAACGGAGGGACCTCCGAAGGACCTCCCAAATGGACACGGAGAATGATTAGCAAAGGGATCCAACTATTTTGAATCACCGAAAAGTCAAATATTTTACATAATATACAATAGAAAGTATGTTTAGTTCATTGGAAATTTAATTCCTCAAAAACAAATTGGTTTTTCTACAAATATGTAGGTTGCTCATATTTTATTTTTCATACACTCATAAGAATTTCTTTCTAAATTTTAGAAATATAGCCATTGACCAGTTTTTAATTTCGAAAAAAAGATTTATTGTTTTTAGAAAGTTGTCCCTCAAATATAGAAATTCTTTTTTGATACCACATTTCAAGAAAGAATTTTTCTTAAAAATAGACAAATTAAAATCTTTAATTTTTTTAAGAAAGATTTTTTTTGATTTTATGGAGGTTTTTATCTCAGGTTTTTTTATAAGTGTACCAATAAAATGAGTTTAAGCAAACAAAATGGCAAAAATATTCAACTTAAATAGATATTTACTCCATTTATAAGAAAATCCCTAAAATAACTAAAGCATTCTGATGCAAAAAACCTCTCTCCTTGAGATTATTCATTAAAGTTACTTAGTTATTTTAAGAATTTTCTTATAAATGGAGTAAATAACAATTTAAAACCCTCTCTCCCTGAATTTTTGCATCAAAATGCTTTAGTTTTTTTTTTTTTGATTTTCTTATAAATTAAGCTTTTATCCCCAACTTCTGCACAACTATCCCTTCCGATCCTCAAAAGGACTTTAAAATTAGTTTATTTTTGCTTAGCCTGCGAATTCCTGGCCCACTTGCAATTGATATCCGCCAGCCGAGAATAACTTATTCTAATTTATGGGCATCTCTCACCTGTTTGATATCGCCAATTTACATATAAAACGGGGCTGGAAAGGTCCCGGGAATTTTGCCGCACAACTATGTGCGTATATACATAATAAACATCTCATCAACTTCTAAGCGAAAGCGAGCAAAAAACGGAATGCGAGTACACTTTGGGTTGGAAATTGGAGGGGGGGAAAAAGCCTGCACAGAGAGAAATATTCTTAGGAAGCGTAGAAACCAAAGAAATATATAAATTGCGTATTACTTTTACCTTTAGTCTGATGTTCAATAGATATATACATATATGTATTCATGATTGATTCCATTTAAAAAGAGATTTAAAGAGAAAGCTCTCTTTCAAAGCTTATCACTTGAACTTCCGCTTAAGACACGTGTATGTATATCTAGTTGTTCTTTTCTTTAATCTTGGCATATTATTGGCTTCGTTTAACGATTTTGGGCTTGAGAAGATTGTAAAAGATATAGATTGTGATCCAGGAGTTGAAATTCACGAAGAACTTAACACTAAACACATTTTGGTTATTGCGCACGCGCGTATGTCTATCACGATCGCTTTGAAAATTACAACTAACTACGCAGAACTTAATTCAGAAGCTCGAGAGCAAAGTCGAGACTTTGAGTGAGAGGGTTGGAGAAAGAGAAAGAGAGGGAAAGAGGGTGAAAGCATCGTGAGAGATATAGACATTGGGAGAACACTTCCAATCGAACTTTTGACGGGAAGAAATTGGAAGAACCCATTCTAATTGGAAAACCACGTGATTTATATGTATATAATATGATATAAACATAAGTAATGTGAGATAATATAATATATACATACATAAGTATGATTTAATATTAAACTATCGAATTCTTGGACGGAAAAATTTGGAAGAAACCATTCTTATGTATAGAATGTAAAGTGAGATAATATAATACATACATATATAAATAGGATTTAATATTAATCTCTCGAAGGTCACCAGATTATAACCTAATCTTATGAAAATCGTTTTCCAATAATATTCACAGATATGTAAGCACATTGAGATTTTTTGAACATACAAAATTCCGTTCTCATTTTAAGAACATTTCCAACGCAGATAAAAAGGTTAAAATTCTCACTGTGTGTGTGTTTTTCGGGCTTTCTGTCAGTTGAAATGGTTTTTGGGGGCTGTTGGCCTGATGGGCGGTAAAATTAGGCAAACGTTGGGAGTTCGAAAACCAGGCAAACATTTCACAAAATTAAACACAAAACACTCACACACACAAAACGAGCAAAATAGATGGCAGGATAAACAGAGAAAGAAAGAGAGAGAGATAAAGTTCTCTGTGTTCACTTTTCCTCTTCTTCGTCCGCAACTCAAACACAATCCATCGCGATTTCACTGGATGCTTTACTGAGACACTGAGAAAAATCAAATATTTAAATTGGAATTTTATTTTGATAAAAAAATGTAGTCTACATTTAAGAGGAACATTTTTAATTCAAGAGCGTTTATTTCTTAAATGTTTAAATGTTCTTAAAATACTTCTTCTTTCTTGAAATAAGAATAAACGTTCTTGAAAAAAGAAGAAATGTTTTTGAAAAAGGAACAAAAGTTCTTGAAATAAGAAGAAACTTTCTTGAAAAAAGAAAAAAAAATCTTAAGATAAGATGACACTTTCTTAAAATAAGAAGAAACTTTTAAAAATAAGATGACACTTTCTTAAAATAAGAAGAAACGTTCTTAAAATAGGAAAAAATGTTCTTAAAGTTTTAAAAGTTCTTAAAATAAGAATAAGCGTTCTTGAAATAAGAACAAACGTTCTTAAAATAAGAGCAAACGTTCTTAGACTTTAAATCTATATATCCTCATTATCCACAAAGCGATTTACAATCGGTTTACTGATAGTTAAATTATATTTTCGCTGACTTTTCCTCAGTTTTTGTCGTGTGCAGTTACCAAAAAGTACTGCAGTCATATGAGCTTTATTCAATAATCTCTCAAAAAGAGAAAGCGAAGGGGGCGCGGGGGGGCGGTGATGGCATAAATCCCCCTAAGCGCAAATGGGCACATACGATGCGATGCGATGGGATAGCGTGATCGATGTGAAAAGCGGACGACGAAACGCATCTCCAGCCATCGAATGCGCATTTTAGCAGCGTTTGCAGAATAAATCGATTAAATCGTCTTACATTTTTCATATACCCTATAGCCATCATTTCCATTTCCATCTCGCAATCCAAAAACCGAAAGACCCAAAAACACATACTCATACCCATACCCATGGCAATTGGCATTGCAAAAATGCCAGAATTTCCTCTGCAATTTCCATAACGAAAATGAAATGCCCCCAACTGCCGACTATTGACCCACACCCACACACACACACAACTCTTCCTTTCCGCTGACCCAAAAGCCTGAATTTTCGGTGGAATTGGAAGGACAACTGTTTGCGTTCTTTGCGCATTTGATGGGCAGCACAAACTGCAAAAATTATTTTGCATTTTTTGGAACTGGCATATATGATTAATTTTCCCACTCCCCATCCTCTCCCCAAAATCCAACCACTTGAGCAATTAAACACACATGGTAAATGGTAAATGGTTGGCTGCACAGTGGTGCAAAATCGATTTGCGGGGGAGGAGGAGGCGGGAGGGGAAGGGAAACTCAATCGAATTTGCCACCTTTCGATATTTGGCCACTTGCAGCTGTCACAGATCTCCAAAAATATGCCAAAAATGTTGCCCCGGACAATGCAATTAAGTTGCTGCCGTTGCTACGGCCTCGACCACGTCCTGTGAAGTGACACAGATACGGCAACAGGATGCAGGATACAGATACAGATACATCTACAGATGCAGATACAGATACATCTACAGGATACAGATACAGATACGTACTCTGCATCTGCTTGTGAATCCGAGTCGGGGACCTGCATCTGCATCCATGTATGCGGCTCAATCATGTAATGGCATCTCTGCTGGGAATACAATCCACTGAATGATTTATTGCACCACACACACACTCGCACTCTCACACACACACACACTCGCAGTCACGGAAGCAATTGAGTTTTTGATTTGGCAATTTTTGATTCCTGTTGCAATCAAATTGCCGGCCAGCGAATATTACGGATTGGAATACCTAATAACCAGGCAAAAAAGATTCCCAGTTTCACTTTCATTGCTGTGGTCTCCGTTTTTGCCATTGAATGCCATTTTCAGGCTGTATTTACCCGTTCCCTGGCTGAAATATACGGCAGTAAGTGGGAGGTTTTCTTGTGGCCCGACTACGATTTTATTACCTGTTCGGTTTAATGACTATTTCTGACCAGATTTCATACTTGCAAACCACAAAAGGGGATTTGAGAGCAGGTTAAGGTAATGTTTCCAAACGTGAAATTATTGGAATTTAGTACTTCTTATTATTGTTCCATTTTCATAGGTAGTCAATTAAAATCAACTTTGAAAAGTAACCTTAACCAAGTACATGGACTTAAAAATGTTTCCAAAAATATATTGTGAAATATAAGCAAGTACAAAATTTTCAATTTAAGAATTTTTGTTCTCAAAATATAAAAAAGTACATATATTCTCAATTTAAGAATTTCAGTTCTCAAAATATAAATAAGTACATAAATTATCAATTTGGGAGTTTCTGTTCTCAAAATATAAAAAAAATACATAAATTCTCGAATCAAGAATTTTTGTTCTCAAAATTTAAAAAAATACATAAATTCTCAAATCAAGAATTTTTTTCTTGAAAAATAGTTAAGTACATAAATTCTCACTTTAAGTGTGTAAGAGTATTTTTGAACTTACTTGAAGTAATAATTTGTCCAAAAATGTTTACTAAAAATGAGTCTAATGTATAATAATGCTCTGTTATTCAAATTTTTCCCAAAATTTGTTCTTAAATCAAAAATAAAAATACTTAATTTGAGAACATCATACTTGATTGATCTCTATTGGTAACTGAAGTGGAAGGAGCATTTTAAGTCTAACATTTTAAGTCAGAAATGCAACCAATAAAACCGAATTTACTCCGGATTAAGTGGAAACTTTCTTCGTGGTAGTTATAGGTTAAAACCGAGAATTAGCCAAGAAACGAGATGAGATGCGCCGACGAAACTTGGTCCTTCAGACGACTTCTTCATTTTTATTGGCCTCCTCCTTCTCCGCTAGCGTAAGTTCATTCGCTCAACATTTGATCAGCTCGGCGTCTAGCAGTGGTTTTCCCGGAAAACCAGCTCCCCTGCTTTGTGGATGAAAGTGTGGATGGGAGGGAGGGGGGGCAGTGGCAACGGATTGTCACCGGTCGGCGTTGCCTTGGTTATTAAACTGCTCGGCACGTTGCGGTTAGCCAACAGCGCTGACGACGTCGACGACGACGACGTTGACTAAGCCAAATAAGCAATTTAAAAGCCACAATGTCAGAGGAAGAGCCGACTCTGTGGCCGAGTAGCAACTTGGCTGGAGATGATGAGGAAGTGGCTAGGGAAGCGTAACCAAATGCAGCTAAATGCCACGCGGCTAAGTGCGTTGGTTTGCCAAGAAACAGGGGGCGGAACATGGCAATGAATGGCGGCAATAAAAAGTGGGCGAAACAATTCCCCTGAAGCTTACATATTTTATTGTTGAAGCTCTGAAGATCCTATGAAGTATCCAGATTCTGCACAGGAAGAATCAGTCAAGAAAAATTACCTACTTAAATTAAGTGTTTGTATTCTTAATTCAAGAATGTACTGATTTTGAGTAGAAAATTTGAAAAAAAAAAAACATCACAATGGAACCCGTTTACCGAAAAAATTATCTATAAGAAATCTACTTCCGTATATATTTTTTGAGCCATTTGTTTTGAAATTGAGAATTTATGTACTTGGTAATATTTTGTGTAGAAATTGTCTCAATTTGAGTGTAAAGTTCTAGTTTAATTATCTCTGTGTAGACAATATCACTACTTTTTCCAAAGAAAAATAATAAATAAAATTTTAAACTTAAGAATATCCCTTGTGAATATTTTATAAAAAAAATATATTTGTTCTATTTTTGTCCTAAAAAATTTTTTTTTAATTTTTGTTTTTTTTTCTATATTTATTTATTTTATTTTCTTTTTTGTTAGTACCTCAGTAAATTCTAAAAAATATTTCTACTTCACCTAAAGAAGAAAAATAATTATATATTATAGAAATACTCTTTATTTTCTATTTTCTTATATTAAGGGGTACCTTTAAATTATCAAATAAATTTGATATATCTCAAAAGTAAGCCAAAATTTAAATCATTCTTCTTCCCTGACCAAAAAAAATGGCAAAAAAAACCCTGTTGTTAAACCTCTTTAACGACCAAAATGATCATTGGTGCGAAATTCAATACCGAGTAAATTTGATAACTGAAGAAAACTTATTTTCCCGGAATCTGGCCTTTCCCATCCCTGACTTTTCCTCGCTTTTCCCCCGCTCGGGGGGAGGGGGGTGAAGGAGGGGGTTTCGGTGACTAAAGTTCAGCCGACATGTTGTTGGTGGGGGAAAAATCAATAAACGAAAATTGCTGAAAATAAAAAGGAGACGCATAAATATCATAAAAGGAAGAGCGCTTTCTTTCTCCCTCGCTCCTCCTTAGCCCTGAGTAGCCCTGTCTCTTTCCCTTCATAATTCGAGGACTCGGGAAAACGGGGAAAAGCGGGAAAAGGACGAGGGACTTGTGAGGCAACTTTGCCTTTTGTTTTTGACGCCGTTTTTCGCTTTTTATGGCCACCTTGCAGGATGTCGATGGAGATAATACGGGATTGGTGAAGGGAGGGGGGAAGGATCTGGGGGGGGGGGCCTCAGCATCGGCAGGACACAAAGAGCTCAAAGTTTTGCTTTATTGTTTCTAAAATGTGCTAAAGCAAAATAAACAAAAGAGCCGCCAAAGACAGATGCTCAAAGGTTCCCGAAAAGTGGGCGGTTTCGCCAGGATTCGGCAGGATTCTGGGCCATAAAAACGTTGGCCTACAAGGCTGTGTTGGTCCAAGGGCAAAATGAAAACATCAGCGCAGCCCAAAGTCAACCCGATACCTTAACTTCCCCCCCTGGAAATCCACCCCTTTCTTCCCTTTTTTCATGTTTACTTTTTTATACCCAACTCTGCCTGGCTGCCTGTTGTTCTTGGCCCTTTTTTCGGGGGCATTCTAATGAAAACATTGCGTGAAAGTAAAAACTAAACATTAGGCAAACAATAAGCCGACACTCTGCCCACACACACACACACACACACACGGAGATGCACAATAAACAAGGGGAAATAAAGCCAAAAAGGGGTCATCTCTTTTTGGGGGGCAAAACAGAAACCCAGCCACGTGTTTGTCATATGCAAAGCGAGTCAAAAAAAAAAGGCCAAAATGGGGAGAGGACTTAACCGAATGGCAAGTGAAGCGAGAACAGCAAAGTTATGCAAGGATATGCGGCACCTTTGAGGCGGTCGACCGGTTTTTGTGCCACTCCACGGCAAAAGCCGCTTTATTTTGCAACCCAAAAGCGAAGGAAATATGGCAAATATTTAAGTTATATCTGCCCTGATCAGGTCTCAATGTCGCAAAATGTAGGTAAATGTGTAAAATTGAAAGCAAATAAGTACTCAAGGTATAAATGTAAAAGATAATTGGGGAATTAAGCGGATTTATAGGTGTCACAGGTGTACGAATTTAGTGTTTTTAACTATTCCATAACTTGGAATTGCTTCACTGATAAGAGAATTTTATATGAATAAAGATTATTTGGATATTATTTTTAGTATTATTAAAAAAAAAATAATAAAAAAAGTGAGTACAAAAAATTAAAAAATAAATAAATGTAAAACGTATTTTTAAAACATTCTTAAAATTTTTGAAATATTTTTTGGGTTACTTCGAAAACATTTCTACTGCATAATTTTTAAATATCAAGTAATTCATATCATTTTGATATGAAAAAAGATTATTTGTATCCTATTTTCAGTATTAGTTAAAAAAATACTACAATTTGGTATTATAAAATACTAATGTTGGCTCTTAGGTTAAAATTTTAAAATATCTGAGTACAAATAAATTAAAAAATATTCTTAATAAATTTTAAAAATATTCTATTTATTTTTAGGATTATTTAGAAAACATTTCTGCTACTTAAGGACCGACTCCCATCATTTGGGGTGACAAAACCGCAGAAACTCGAGCCATTTTGCCGCAAAGTGATTGCTGAAGTGACGTTCCTGCCGTCAGACATTCAGTGCATATCCTGCGAATGCAAATCGAGACACATCCTGGCAGGTGGTCGCTGCTTTTGGTGGTTCAGCTTGGTTTTGGTTTCGGTTTCGGTCTCGCTTACAGGTCCTGTGCTGCGTGCTCGAGTGTGGGTGAGTCACACCGCAAGGACCGGTCATTCCCATTCCGATTTGGATAACCATCCCCATTCCAAACCCCGTGTCCTTTGTCCTGTGAGTGGCGGCGCTGTCATGTGTGACGCGTGGCTAAAAATTTGATATCCTTGAGCGCCTAAGGAAAAACAATACCCAAGCCTCTATCTCCTGTACCCACAATGCTTTTTCGGTTGGCAGTACATAGAATAAAAAGTAATTTGAGCGTAATACCGGAGAGGCAAACTTGAAGGACGACAGCAAGTCAATTGAGAGCCCCCGAAAAATCAATGACTTGTGTGGGTCAGGGAAAGCCACACAAACACACACACACAAAGATTCCTTGTACATATTGTAATGTAGAAACACACTCACCGACTCGCATGAGCCGTAAACTTTGCTTTCGGCCATGTAATATAATTTTAGGTTCAAACTTTTGGTCGGCGAGCTCTCTCGGCCAGAACTGATGGGAAATCATAAGCGTTGGGAACTCGAACGGAACTCGATTTAAAGACCCTTTACTTTACTTTTTGCAGAGCGAATTGCTCTCTCAAATTGATTCAAGGGGCAGCGGGGATAACTCGCAATTTCTATCTAATTTCACAACTCGCAAAGTCGCATCAACTTTTATTCCGTTTTCGGTTGCATGCGGCCGTTGTGGCCATGAATACTCGGTGCTGGGTGCACGGTGCACCCCGCTCAATTTGAACGATTTATATGCGTGGCGCGTTGCGAGCGAAACTGCACTGAGAAAAATCTTAATAAAAAGGAAAATGGATTACAAGAATTTTGAATATTGTAAATTCGGTCATAGGAATATGTATCTTTCTATAAATATATGTTATTAACACAAAAAAAAAGTTTATACGAAATAATGATTAATTGAATGAAATCTCAGATCAATTTGATGAAATCCCGGATCAATTTGATGAAATTCGCGATAAATTTGAACTTCAAATCGCACATATACATTTGAATATCGCCATATTGCTTTTTCCTCTCTTTTTCGAAGTCAGAGAATCTCCCAAAGAGAAAAATCGAAAAAAATAAATTTTTCCATATCAATTGTACTTTATTTCATGGTAAAACCGAAAGGGAGAAATCGTAAAATTAAATTTTTTTGATATCAATTTTAAATTATTTCATGGTTAAACTGATATGTGTTTGCGTGTTTTTTTTTGTGTGTATAAAAGGCGCTTTTAAATTTGAAGAGAGAAGTCAAAGATCAAAACCAGTAATGATACAGCGTCTAAATTTGTTCCAAGTCTTGTTAACCAAGAATCAAGCCCTATGATAAGTTTATATACTTTAAATAGGTAAAGAAAACTGAATTGATCTTCAATAAGTGCTATAATAATTAATTAATTATTAATAATAAATCTCGAAATCTTCAATTATTCTTTTCTCTCAGTGCAGAGACGAGCAAGCGAAATGGCAAACCAAATGACCAAAGTGCAGTGGAAATGGGGATAATGCAGCCGGGCGAGCTCAAGCACAGGTAGGCAGAGGATTCGCCTCAATAAATAATATTTCTGGCTCGCCTCGTTCGCCAGGAACGTTGAAAGTTTTCTGTGTGACCAACGACTAGCAGCAAGGCGACATTGCTGGCAGGATGTGCCAGGATGTGCGAGGATGTGCGAGGATGTACGCAGTAGCCCTGGGGCACGGCTCCTTATTTGCTCTGGCTGCTCCCCTTCCCGTTGTTGTTTCTGTCACGTTTTTATGGCCAGATGCAGTGGCATGTTTCGCATAGCGTGTGCAACATAAATTCACTTACCTGTCTCACACACACACATACATACGCACACAAGCAGGGACAACCACGCACAGGATACAGGACACAGGCAGCCTCGTAACCGTTGCCTGGTTTATGGAAATTAAGCAGGTCTTGTGTCCTCGCAAACGGGTTGAATGCCATTTCGATCACAAATGCAGCAATATTTGTAGCGGCATACTCATTTCATGGCCTATGCGTAAATTTGAACGAGGTCCTTCCGGAAATGCGGCAAGCAAAGCATTCAAAATTCATAAAAAAAAGAAATAAAAAAATAAAATAAAAAATTTTTTAAGTCCACAAATTTAGCGGCGACCTCATTTTATGTCCTATGTTATAGAAATGCAGCGAGCAAGAATTTTGCTAAGCATTTGAAATTCTCAAAAAAAAAAAAAATAAATAAAAAAAAATACAAAAAATATAAATTTAATATTAAAAAAAAGTGCAAGTAATTAATCTAGAAAATCTATTTTCCTTAGAAATTTGCTACTTTTTTTGTTTGCAGCAAAAGCTAGGCTGAACTTGAAATAGAAATAAAAAAAAAATAAATAAATAAAAAAAGAAAAAAAATTTGTTATCTAATAAAATCCACTTTCCTCGGGAAGTTTCTGCATTTTTTTTCTTTCCTGCTGAAGCTAAGCTGAGCTTGAAGTGGGGGCCCCTAGCTCACTCGAATGCAATTCGCATCGCACTTATCGCATCGAGTTGATGGCTCCTTGAGTGTATGCTGCACTTCGGTGCTTCCGGGGCCCAGGATGTGCCATTTTCGCCGAGCACAAGGCCATCGGCCCAGCATCTAGCCCAATATTTGGCCACAGCAAACATTTATTGCCCCAGCCCATTCTGGAGTGCAAGTTGTGGAAATCGCCATACAAATGTGGCGAACAATAAGGACAACAATGGCAGGAACAGGACCAGAAACAGAAACAGAACACAGAACACAGAGCACAGGAACACGAACACAAACAGGAACAACAACGTTGAGGGGCGACAATTGCAACGTGTCGAAGCGACGTTCATAGCATATTAGTTAAGCACACACACGAATGCAGCTCGGCAACTCGGCATACGGGACGTATGCGCAACGTTTTTCCACTCACAGATGCGACGAGCCATATGCCAACATCCGGATTTCGCACGCACACGAACACAGGCTCAGCAAAAAAAAACACAAAAAGAAAACAAAAAAATGGGAAAATGTTAGACGGAAGCGAATAAAGTGATTCAAGCCCAAAAACACGGCTAGAAAAAAGAATGCCATCATAATTGCTAAGCAAAGCGTTAGGTTTTTGCATCAAAAATAGACGCAGTTGACATTTTGGTACTTAAAATAGATTTTAATGGGTAAAAAAGGTGTAACCTTTTCAAGGTAAAACAGTTATTAGAGATGGTTTAACTGCACAGAAAACAATACCCTAAAATTGAGAATTTTCGTTCTCAAAATATAACCAAGTACATATCTCACTTTCAAGAAAAATTTGTTCTCCAAAATAAGTTCAACCTCAAATTGAGAATACAAAATTGTCAAATTGAGAGCGTCATTTTATTTGATTTACATTCTCTATAAATTCTTATCACTTTCAAGACAAATTTGTTCTCCAAAATCAAGCGACCTCAAATTGAGAATACAAAATTCTCATTTCATTGTAACATTACACCCAAATTGAGAATTTTTATTCTCAAAATATAATCAAGAACATAAATTCTCAATTTCAGTGCAAAATACTAACTTTCAAGGCAAATTTGTTCTCAAATTGAATGCAACCTCAAATTGAGAGGGATTTCTCTCAGTGCACTATGTTGGTTACGAAGACCCAAGCAAATGGAGCGTTTATCCGTGCCAGCCATAATTTCGATAGCCCGCTCCTTTTGCATTGTAACAACGGAGGCTTCCACAGTCGAGTGCAGCGTGCAGAATGGAAGTGGGAATGGAAATGGAGATGGGGATGGCAGCTGGAGGAGCAGAAGAAAGTGGTCCAATTACCAAGGAAACTCAAGTTCAGCTCGCCAGCTGTTGTGGTCAATTAATGAGGACTGTCGACTGTCGAAATGGAGACGCTTCGAGCGCATCGGATTGGCCCAAACTGTGCTCAGTCACTTTGGATTGCTTTGGGACATCGCCTGGGAATCGTCGTGTTGCTAAACAACCGGGATTATCGGTGAGTGGAGAGGCCAATTGCAACACTCGAAACATCCTTTGATGGGGAGGATGGGAAGGGGAATTGTAGTCTTTGAAGGGACATCTTGATGGACAGACTAACAACTCAAAGAGAACGGGAATTTAGTCCACAGAAGAGGTATTTATCCCTAGTTTCAGTGTGATTTTCCAAGTGTTTAAACTAATTAGTCGAAGTTAGAAGCGATTTATTCAGTGATAACACAATTGGATTATAAATTTATCACAACTTTTTAACAATTGTTATCGATATGTGCATGGTAAATTTATGGTATTCAAACACATATCGTTTTTACCAAGCAAGAATGGTGAAATGATTCTCGAAGATTCTTTACTTTGAAAAAAAGAGAGGAAAAGGCCAATTGGCGACCCAAGTTACTTAAAGAAGCATTTACATATCAAACATATCGAATTGAGATGTCAAAATTGATGTGGAATAATCTCAAATCGATCTTCAATTCATATCAACTTTTTTTTGGGTGTATTATTTTACCGAAACAGAACTTATTCAAACAAAGTAAGGTGAGGACCAATCAATCGGTTACTAATAGAGACATGTGCCCCTGAAATGGTTGCCTTAAACAGGACTTCTCTCCCTCCTTTCTTTTTATTTCCCGGTTCATTGACTCCCTGTGAGTTGTAACCCCAATAAGTCATTTACTGTCAAGTCAAAGAAATGGGTTGGCTGCCTTTTCCTACCATTTCTCCTATTTTTTTTGTTGTTGGGAGATCGTGGAAAGGAGTTGAGGGATTGAAAACTAATTAGTGACAAGCCAATGCAGCTATCAAGCTAATGCAATCAGAGTGGAGTGAATGGTGTGTGTGTGCAGAGGGGACGAAGGCTACACCCAGAAAAAAAAATGACCTAAAATGTCAAAAAATGGCCTAGAATTTAGGTAAAATTGGCCTTAAACTGGAGCTAAGTCTCTAAATGGCCTAAAATGTAGGATTCCATGACCTAACATTTAAGGCCACTAACGGCCTAAAATTTGGGTAATTTTTGGGCTAGATTTTAGGTAATAGGCTGCCTAAAAATATGAGAAACACTTATCCAAAATTTTAGGCATAGGAATTCTTTGGCCTAAAAATGTGTTCTGAAAATGTAACATATTATAAAATAAATACAGATTTGTGAATTTCTTTGTATCTTAACTTTATATATTTTTTTTATTTAATTATAATGATTATTTATTAATGAATGGGGGCTTCTGCAGGCCTTCTCCTCCTTCATTCCGTGCTTGAAAAACATGAGCACGGGGACGATATTGTCATAAAATATGCGGCCACAGTCTATCGGCTTGCTGGTAAGGAACTGCAACTAATTGTAGCAAGTGTGGTCGTTCTGCTCCAGCTTGGCCAGCACCTTCTTCATCTAAGAATTCTTGTCGTAAAAAATTCTCCAACTGTGGTTCATCATCACATCCAAGCCAGTCTCCGAAGTAATCACTTTGTCCTAATCAGCCTTCTCGGTGGAGGCATTGGTTCCGGCCAATTTGATATCATCGGACTTGCCCTTATAAGCTTCTCTTAGATTTTCAAAGAATTTATAATTCATTATTTATTTGAAATATCTAACTACGCTTACTGCGCATTACGAACTGTACGGCATGTTTATTATACAGTTCACTTTATAATATTTAAATACATTTTTTCTTAAAATAGTACCTAAATTAATTTATTAAATTATAATAAGCAATACAATTATTATTTAGTGGGTACAGCATAAATATTTAACAGATACATTTAGTTTTAAAGCGTTTTAAACTTTCAAATTTATTTAGGTAAAATGCATTAATTTTAAGGCCCACGATGACCTAAAAAATTAGGCTATACATGACCTTAAAAGTAGGGAAAATATACCAAAATTTTAAATTTGTAGGCTGTACATGACCTAAAAGGTAACTTTTAGTCCATTTAAAATGTTTTAGGTTTTACATGACCTAAAATTTTGTCCATCATTTTTCTGGGTGTAGTGTAAATACACTTCGATTAACGCTAAATTAGCTCTCGCTGAACTGAACGGATCGAACAAAAGCCAGAATTGGCAGTGAAGGGATGGTCAGGATGGCCAGGAAAGCAAGGATGGCTGGGCGGATGATGACGCCAATGATGATGAGAGAGAGCGATGACGACAGCAGGCAGGCAGGCAGCTTTGGGGAGGCAGCCACGACACCCACTTATCTTTCTTCTTCTGGCTCTTTGTGCATTGTCAGCCCCATTTGGCCATGATGATGGCGTGGCGTCGAATGCATTTGGCTATGATTCACAGTACAAAAGATGCAGCAGCAGTCGGTGGGGTTTGGGGGGGTGAAAAACTTGTGGGTAGCGGATAAATAGATGTATAAGCGGGCTCTATCTATACAGAGTGCCCTGCCCCTGCCCCTGCCCCCCTCACTCCATTCAGTGTGTCTGGCAATTTGCTAGGCGCTCTGACAAAACAAGTCCCTGACCCCAAAAAGTAGGCAACAAAAAGCGCTGGCTGCTTTGTCAGCTTCCAGTGCAAACCCCCAAAGTCCCCAAGCCTCTATATATGGTACACATATACATGCTTATACCCCCTAGAATAGCCCCTCATATATACACCCCCGGGCTATGCTAATAACCAATATTTTAGAGCCAAGCCGCCGTCTGCCGTTGAAATTGTCGCCAGCAACGAAAACAACAAAGGCAACCGGGGGGAAAGGGGCGAAAAAACAAACTTTTTCACAGATAGCTGAATCATGCCGCAGACAAAGGATATGTGGGGATGCGCTGCAAGGGCTGGCAAGGAAGTCGAGAATGAGAATGAGAGTGGGCCAGACGAGTACAAGGCATTAATTTAACAGGATAATTGAAAATGAATAGTTGCATGTGGCAAGAAGTGGGGGGGGGGGGGAAGGAGGGGCGACAACATCCGGACATGCGACAAATCAATCCGGAACCAGGAAAGGAGGGCCGAAGATAATAATTTAGAGGGAATTTCCCCTGGGGGACGGAATCGGGATTGGGATTTCCCAAACCGACCACTGCAGTGCCCATAAAACGACCAGCTGTAGCTTTAAGGCTTTATTCATGGCTCATTCACAAAAGTTGGGTTCATTATGCAGAGACAATAAAAACTATAGATCGTAAGGATTTTCATTGACAGCGTAGCCAGGAAAAATGAGTTGCATAGTGAAAAAATATGGTGTATAACATAACATTATTACTGAAAATAATTTAAGAAGGTGATTTTTAGGAAATATATTCAAGAATATATTATTCTCAAAGACTAAATTATTCTCAAATTCACTTTCGTAGAGTTACATCTACGATTGCCCGATTAATAGCATAAAACATCGGTGGTAAATCGATTATTTTATAATATTTGTAATGATTTTTAAGAAACTTATTAAAGAATAAATTATTCTCAAAAAAGAAATTATTCTCAGATACACTTTTTAAAGATAGATCTAAAATTTTCCAATTAATAACATAAAACCTCGATTAGCTAATCGATTATTTTATAATACTTGTGATGATTTTAAAGAAGTATATTAAAGAATAAATGATTCCCAAAGAATAAATTATTCTCGAATACACTATTGTAAAGGTAGATCTAAGATTTTCCGATTAATAGCATAAAACCTTGATAGTTAATCGATTATTTTATTTTGTGATGATTTTTAAGAAATATATTAAAGAATAAATGATTCTCAAAGAAAAGATCATTCTCAAATACAATTTTTTAGAGGTAGATCTAAGAATTTTCGATTATTAGCATTAAACATCGGTAGTTAATCGATTATTTTATAATACTTAATAACAAAACAATACGTTTCATTTATGTAAGGCTCATCATTTAAGCCAAAATGCTTTATTTGCACATTGTAAAGCGCAACAGATATGCTTTATGCTTTAAATATAAACTGCACACTAATCCCTCTATTTTCCGGATTCCCATTCACAAATAAACAATGAAATATTGACTATTCATAGCTTACCTTTAGCCACAAGCTCATATGCTTGGTGGTCAATGCGAGTTTTGCCTGGGTCTGCGATTTCGATTTCGAGTCGATTCAATTCAATTCGATTCGATTATTTGGTTTAGATTTTGGTTTTTGGTTTGTGTGATTCGTGTTTGGATTATTTAGTTTAAAGAGAATTTTACATTAAGAATTGGTGATTAGACACACTTTAGGTTTGGATGATAATATAATATATATATTTAGATTGGATTAGGGTTTCGATTTAAACTGCTGTTTGTTTGCTTGTTTGTTTGTCTGCTTGGCTGTTGTTGTTTTGTTTTCTGTTCGGCTTTGGCTTCTGTATTGCCAATTTTCCGAATTCCGCAATCTGGCTATCTGGTTTCTTTTCTTGGCCAGTTGGGAATTCGAGTACAACAAAATTGAACTTGGCAAACACAACGAACGAACGAACGAAGGAACGAACGCATCAAACGAACTGGGGAACTACGAGAAACGAACGAGGAACGAAACGGAATGGAACGGAAATCATGTAACTTTACTGGACTAACGTACTATATAGTGTGTGTGTGTTTGTGTGGCTTGTAAATTTCATATACACTTCTGATCCACCGATCGAACCAATCAACATCGTCTGTGTGTGTGAATGTGTCGCATTCTCAAATGATAAATCGATAACCAGTTAAATCGATAACCAGATGTGTTGCATTCTCAAATGATAAATCGATAACCAGTTAACCAAGTAGGCGAAGCTGATGATTTCTTCGGGCATGCAGGTTGTTTTTTGTTGTAAGAAGCAGGCAAATCGAAAGGTTAAAAGTGTTGGGTTTTCGGGGTGAAAGGAAGTAGAAAGGGTCTTATTTACAATATCGGAACCGGGACTCAGTGGCCAATCAGTGGAAGTTTTTACGAACCATCTTGAGAACTTCACCTTTCCAGATGCTTTTCTCAGTCGACGGTCTTCCCAATTTCCAAGCTCTTGAGTGGGAAAGTTTTTGTATTTGTTTGGCAGGAGAAGTTAACGGAGTGGGTAAAAGTTCAAGGCATGTAAACTAGGCAGAACAAGAAAGACAGAGAAGGAGTTACACAGAGAGAGAGAGAGAGGCAGACCGATATAGTATAGTAATAGTATTGTATTCTATTTGTTAACTGGGAAACAGAAAAAGAGTGAAATGTGGTTTAGGTTTACTAAGTATTGTTGTCAAGAGTCTAGATCTAAAGTGGCAAAACATGGCAAGACAAATCGGGGAGTGGTTAGCTAGGTAGTTAGTTAGTTACTAAGTTTGGTTTTTATGGGCGCTACGTTTCTTAGGAGGTTCTTCGCTAGATCTATGGGTTCTATGGGGGACGGGGGATGCTATGTGTAACGAACATCTAGTAATGCATTTTTTTTGGTGGAGCTCACATTTTTCAACTGACGACATTTTGGACAAGTGGACTCGGAATCTGGTAACTGGAAACTGGAATCTGGAATCTGGGCTCTGCCTTTCTTTCTTTCTTTTTAGATTACTTTCTTAGTTCTTGCTTTTTGGTATTTATTGCGAGGCTGGTAGTTGGTGGTTGTGGTTCATGGTTCATGGTTCTTGGTACTTGGTTCTTGGTGGTTGTGGTGGTACTAGTGGTTGTGGTGGAAGTAGTAGTAGTTCTAGTGGTGGTGGGCGGTGGCATTAGCTTTAAACTAGCGGGCGAGCGGTGAGGCGGTGAGCGTGAGGCGGTGGTGGGTGCAACGTTTTCAGCGGTTCGCAGTTCTCGGTTCTTAGTTCTTAGTTCTCAGTTCTCAGTTCACTTTGCTTTGCTTTCTATTTTTGGCAACAAAACATGTAAATTTTGGTCCATCTTAGACGATTTTGTTTTCTTACTTTCTTACTTTACGCAGACAACGCACAACTTAAAGGCAAAACTGAACAAAAACTTGTAAGCGAGTGCCAATGACACTGAAGGGTGGAATGGGTGGACAGGGCAGGGGGGTTGGGAATGGGAATGGGGGGTGGTGTCTCGGTGGCTTGTTGTATGGCTGCGATGACGTCGACGGCGACGGCAAGTGGTTGAAGTGAAGTTTCGGAGGGGGTAGGTGAAGGGGAGCGGCAGGGCACGAAAAAAAAAAACAACCCTCCGCTTGACAGGCGCTGCTGACTCAGAGCGAGAGAGCAATAGCACTTGCCAGGCGAAACAAAAAAAAAAAAACAAGAAAAAAAAACTACACAAGAAATTAACCAAAGAAGACAAAATAAACACACACACACACGCACACAAGCTGGATGGAATGACAGGCACACACAGGACGGCAAATCGGTTAACGGTTAATAGTTAGCGGTTCAAAAAGACACAACTCAAAACCGGAAACGGAAATGGAGATCGCGCAGAGTTGCAATCGAAACAGCTGTGAGCTGTTCGCCTCACATCACATGCAAATGGCCAGCAGAAGTTGTAGAGTTACGATATTGGGTATTGAGCGTGTGTTTGTGTTATTTCCTCCTCTTCCTCCTCCTTCCAGGCTCCTCAAACACACACACACACACATAGAGAGAGAGAGAGAGAGAGAGAGACACACGCACGCACACTCACACACGCTCACACTGGGAGCACAGAACACTGGAAAAAAAAGTATGTGACTGGGGAGAGTGGGGATTCGGTATCCCTGCGTACACGTCTTGCGAACTCGTGACTCGTCGGCAGCGCGTTCGAAGAAGGACTAAAACTAAACCAAGCCAAACAGGACGAGCACACGACGTCCGTCGACCAACTGAGAGAGGCGGAGAGCAATGCACAAGGAGAGAGCGCGAGAGAGAGAGAGAGGCGGTCCCGTTACGCGGTGTTAAGCAGTGGCTATGTTGGCGCCATGTTAAGGTTAACCCTTCACTGAAGGTGATTACTATTCTTAACATCTTCATTTTGGAATATTATTTGGATTTCAGAATATCAGTAAAATTTAATTGGATTTTATATGTTTGCAAAATAAACTAAAAAGTCTTTCGAATATTTAAAGAATTGTAATGAATACATTTAGGACTCATTGGATAAATTTAAAACTTTTGATAAATTGAGTGCTTTAATGAAAATAGAACCATTTCCTGACCAATTTCGTGGCTGGAATAAAGTGTTAAGCTAACAGAAGTTACACATGTTGACTGGAGAGAGAGTAAATAGAGAGTGGACGAAAGAGAGAGAGAGAGTGGCGCATGTGGGGAACGCGACAAGTGGCGGTCAATTTGAATTGGCTTTCAAATCGAGCCTGGCAATGTCAATTTTGTTCAAGAAACCCAAATAAAAAACCTAAATTTAAACTGTAAATGCTATTATCTTCCAATTTCTGGTTTTCTTAGCAGTTAACTTTAGTAATTTGAATACATAAACCACATCGAATACTATTGTGCTCTCTCTCCCACCCATTTGACAAGCTGTCAGGAAAAACATGTGACTAACGAGGGAAACTCGCATTTTGGACTGGCAATGTTGTGCGGAGCAGACTTTTGTCTGCAATATTTTGACATTTCGAAGGGCAAAAGAGCGATTGGGCGAGGACAAGGATGAGGGGAAGGGAGTCAAAATAATACAAATTTATAAATTGTGAGTGCTTTTGCTCTCTTGCACTCTCTCTTGCTCTCTCTCTGTCTCTCTCTTGCTGATTGCATGGAAAAAGTGCGATTGGCAAAGACATGTTGCTACACGACAAGACACGACACGACACGTTCTGTGTGTGTGTGTGCAAGAGTGTGCGTGTGCTTGACTGTGGAGCATACTTAAGTGCGGACGCACTCGATTAATTAGCAAATTGAAGCTACACTGCTTTTGGGCAGTTGCTCAAAGGCAATCGGCAGGGAAATCAGCGCAACTAGCCAACTGTCAACTGTCAATAAGACGAGCACTTTACATAATAAGCACTCTCTCAGTCACACACACACAAAGGCCACACCACACACGCACTAACACACTGTCAAGTCAGGCGAACACGCGCGCGTTTATGGGCCCCAAAAAATTCTGGGGGAAATTCAATTTCAGTCTCCAATTATCGAAGAATAAATTTGGGCAAAAAAAAAATATAACCAAAAGTTAGAATCTTTCACTCGCGAAAGCCCCACGATTTTTGTGCACAAGTTCGTTACGAGTTTTTAAGTTTCGTTTCAGGGGGTCTTGTTTATTATCGTATATCTGTATTCATGCCGTTTTTAGGCTGTTTGTGTGCGCACCGTATGGGGATAACGAAGTGCTCGAAAGTCAGAGAACACACTGAAACTGAAACTGAAGCACCCGTTCGCGGAACTCACTCTGAAGTCATGCCTTTGACATTTGCAACGTGTTAGCCTCGCAGGCGAGAGAATAACAGTACACGAGAGAGAAACGAGAGAGCCACCCTTGCGCCGGCGCAGTTATCGGAATCGGAATCCACCCCTCGAATCGCTCAGCTGGTCAGCAAGGGTGTAGCGCGCGAGCTTTCCACTGCAGCAGCTAGGGGGCGCCAGTGAAGCTTTTCCGATTCTTATATAAAAGCCCAGCACCAGCCCCCTAAAGCTTTGAGAGAAAAAATTCCAGGTAAATCCAAAAATTTTACTAAAAAAATTATATTTATAATATTAGGGTTGGTAATCTTTTGATTTTTAAAAATATATATTTAGTTACAATTTGTTACTTACAATTTATAAGGTTGCAAAGTGACCACCCATGTGAACACATAACCTTAAAATTTCCGCCCTAGATCAACACGATCCTTTCTAGCTGTATTTTTTGACCAGCGTTGCCATATTATGTTATAATTTATAAATAACCAAACATTTTTGACCCTTTTTTTGATATTTATCTTCCAAAAACTACCCATGTTTCCAAGCCTAATAATTTTTAACAAAATTCCTATGGATTTTATGGATGATTTTATTAATTTTTATAGAGTTTTTACTCTCAATGATTAACACAACTTGAGCATGGATTTTTCGGAGGCAATGAAGTAACAATCAACTATATTATGCCTACAAAGAGATCCCGATTAAGAAAAGATTATATCACTATTAAAACTTGAAAACTCACCCTGTAACTTGGCCAACTGCTCGGTGGTCATGACAATGGGCTGCAGTTTCTCGGGGCCGCCGGGAGCTATCAATCTGGGATCGGCAATGGGTCCCATATAGCACTTGCGCATCTTTAGGTACTGCAACCACACATTCCCGCCATCATCGGTGTCTTCCACGGCGCAGAGATCCTTGCCACCGGCATTGCGAACATTGAGATCCACATGGGCATCGTTGATGAAGACCTGGCGTGTCAGGTGATAGTAGCTGTTGGTGATGTAGATCTTCGGCTGTGCAATCTCTGGCTTCTGAAGTAAAGAAGATACAGTTAAAATAAGAGAAATACTGGGGGTTTGGTACCCTACATACCTGTTCCTCTACCATAGATCGCATATAATTCTTGGTGATCAGTTGTATATTGCAGTCGCGCAGTTCCTTGATCTCGCGCTCTAGACTCAGATTCTTCTCGGCCAGCACCTGCATCTCCTCGTCCATCTGACGCTTGTCCTCCTCGTGGAGCCGCATGGTCTGCTCCCACTTGCGATTGAGGGAGCGTATGTTGTACTCGTTCTGGCGCTTCAGAAAACGCTGGCGGAAGTACCATTCCGAGAACTGTGTCACCTTGGACAGGGCCAAGATGCAGAAGATGGTCCACAGCATGTCGGTGAACTCATCGAAGAAGCGGCCGCTGCTGTAAGTCATCTCCACCTCACATCCATTCCACATCGCACCAGCTACTGTTGTATTTTCCATTGCTGTAATTCGTGTGTGTTCCCAAATATAGAAAGTTTTTACGGGATAGTATGTTAGTTAGTGATGGGCGGAATAATCACAGTGGATTACTAACACACAGCCTGCTCAAGGTTATATGAGTACTTACTTTTCTTTTGGGACCTTTGGCCCATCAGCCCAACGAACTTCAGGCACAACCAGGTGAAAAACGAGAGACATGTGGCCAGGGCTCCATCAACCAGCTGCTCTACGACCATGTCATCCATGAGGACCTGGTCACACTAACTTCAGTACTGGGCAATTTTGTATCACAGCTCAAGCAGCTCGATTCCCTGGGAGAGTGTTTGAATGTTTGACAAAGTCCGCATGGACTTGAAAATCTTTACTGAACGATAGTTTACAAATTAAATGTTAATATATTTTTTAAAAATATACATGCTTTACAATTTGTATCTTTCTGGTAATTAAACAAAAATATCTATATGTGGATTTTGATTTTTGACAAAAATTTGATTTTTCAAATAAATTTCTTTTTGCTCCCAATTTTGCAAAAATGGTCCGAAATTAAAATGGCGAACTGTTCTGAGCAGATAACAACCTAAAAAATAACATTAGTGTACTTTCCGCCTGATTTAGGAAATTTTAAAATTTTTCATTTTTTCAATTTTTTTGTAAGGGGTAGGTAGCATCACAATTTTTTGAAAAAAATTTCGAAAAAATAAAATGTTTAACTGGAAATGCCAAGTTATAGAGAATTTAACTACGAGTTCAGGAAGGTATCACACTTCATATTTGGACAATTATTTCCATTTTAATGGCAAAAATACGGTTTTTTTTTGGCGAAAAATGAGGATTTCGATTTTTGACAAAAATGTGATTTTTTGAATAATTTCTTTTTGCTCCCAATTTTGCAAAAATGGTCCGAAATTAAAAAGGCGAACTGTTCTGAGCAGATAACAACCTAATTATTAACATTAGTGCACTTTCCGACTGATTTAGGAAATTTAAAAATTTTTCATTTTTTCGATTTTTTTGTAAGGGGTAGCATCAAAATTTTTTTCAAAAAATTAAAAAAAATTAAAATTTTTAGCCTGAAATGCCAAGTTATATATAATTTAACTACGAGTTCGGGAAGGTATGACACTTCATATTTGGCCAATTATTTCCATTTTAATGGCAAAAATACGTTTTTTTTGGCGAAAAATGAGGATTTCGATTTTTGACAAAAATGTGATTTTTTGAATAATTTATTTTTGTTCCCAATTTTGCAAAAATGGTCCGAAATTAAAAAGGCGAACTGTTCTGAGCAGATAACAACCTAATTATTAACATTAGTGCACTTTCCGACTGATTTAGGAAATTTAAAAATTTTTCATTTTTTCGATTTTTTTGAAAGGGGTAGCATCACAATTTTTTGAAAAAAATTTCGAAAAAATAAAATTTTTAACTGGAAATGCCAAGTTATAGAGAATTTAACTACGAGTTCAGGAAGGTATCACACTTCATATTTGGACAATTATTTCCATTTTAATGGCAAAAATACTGTTTTTTATTGGCGAAAAATAAGGATTTCGACTTTTGACAAAAATGTGATTTTTTGTATAATTTTGATACCCATTACTTGTAGAGTACTTCGTCACTACGTGGACTTCCAGATCCGGTGATTTAGTTTTTAAATTAATTTTGGATGGTAATGATTTGCTAATAATGAGTGTTGTTTTGGGAGAGCATTCGCCATGGCCGTCAAAGCGATTCGAAGTGACGAATTGTAAGCGATCCATTTCTCTTGCGCCGCACGAAACCGTCAATAATGGTGAGGTTACCCTGGTACTCGGTTGTTATTTTTCTGCTCCCCCTGCTGGTGGGCGGAGCACTGGGTCACCGGGCGAGAGCGCGGCGGGTGCGGATGCGTTCGCAGTATCCGCGCATCGAAACGCGCAGCCAATCGGGCGTCATTCCGGAGGTGCGTCCGCTGCACTACAACCTCAGTCTGCTGACCGAGGTGGACGAGGTGAATCTGGCCGGTACCTTCAGCGGCGAGGTGGCCATCGAGTTGCGCGTGTGGCGGGAAACTCGCACCATTGTCCTCAGCTCGAGTGGCCTGCGAGTGGGTCCCAAGGTGTGGCTAATCCGCAAGAACACCGGCGGCCGGGTGACGGTGCGCAAGTTGTGGCAGGTCGCTCGCCTCCAGCGGCTCGGCATCGACTTCAATAGCCTGCTCTGGCTGGGTGAGAAGTACACGCTGATTGTCCAGTTCAGTGGGCAGCTCTCCCGCAGCGGTGGCTACTTCGTCGGCGGCTACAGCGATGCCAGCCACCACCCGCAGTGGGTGGCGGTCACCCAGCTGTCGCCCGATCTGGCCAACACCGTTTTTCCCTGCTTCGAGGATCCCGCCCAGCTCAGCCCCGTCATCCTCAATCTGGCCCATCCGCGGAACACCAGAGCAGTGAGCATCACGCGTGTGCAAAAGACCGCCGAGTGAGTAGAAATTGTTAGATCTGTCAGTTTTGTTGGCTTTGGTAATACCTACCATAACGTAGAAGAAATTTTTCGAATCGAACTACTCAGTAAAAAGTTATGAGCAAAATGGCGCCACTTTCAAGCAACTGCTTGGTTTGCACTGCTTTCTACTGCTTGATACTGCTTGCCACTGCTTGCTTTAGCTATAGCTTTTTTCTTGTTATTTACTACACTTTGCAGCCACGAGCGGGATGACTACATGTGGACCACCTTCCATGAGACCCCGCCGACGTCTGTTCAAAAGCTGGCCTTCTCCATCAATCGCTTTACGGGTCGCAAATCGCCGGAGCTGGTGAACTGCCCCACAGTGACCACCTGGTTGCGACCAAGGACGGCCGATCAGGGGGAATACGCCATTCGCATCACGCCCCGTATTATCGTATACTTTGTGGATCTCTTTGGTAAACCGTATGTCCTGGATAAAGTTGAACAGCTGGTGCTGCCGGACACGGCCTATCGGGTAAGGAATTCGTGCTTTGAGAGCAACGTCACTTAGGTAACTTTTTCGCTTTTCCTTTGATATTCATCCAAGAGTCATGACCACTTGGGATTGGTAAGTCACCCGGAGCGCGTGTTCCTCTACAGCGAAGAGCACTCGACGTTGAGGTCCAAGCAGGATGTGGTCAGTCATCTGGCGCATGAGTTTGCCCAGCACTGGTTCTCCGATCTCGAGAATCCCGGACTCTATTGGCTGCACTACGGCCTGTCCAACTATCTCGCCGGCTTTGCTGTGGACAATGTGGAGCCCATGTGGCGACACCACGAGCTGTCCATGCTGTGGCAGGCTTTCGACGTCCTGCATGAGGACTCCAGGGCCAGTGCTCAGCCCGTGAGCCTGTCCCATGGCTCTCATCCGACGGATATCCAGGCCCACCACAAGACAGCCCTGCTATTTCGAATGCTGCACTCCCTCATTGGCACCCAGGTGGGTTTCCATAGATATTCCAGTCCCCTAGAATTTTCGAATGTGCCTAAAAGTAGGCTACGATCTGTCTTAAGTTTTTAATTCCGATGGATGGTAACCTTTTAAACTTATTCTTAAGAAAAGAAAACTATAGAACTACCGAATTACTTGAGTTAAAATAAAATATCCTATTGATAAAGTCACAGAAAATATATGAGGTTTCGAAAACACTTTTAAAGGTGTCTAAAAGTATGCAACAAAATTTTTTAAATCGCACATTCTTTTTCTTAAGAAAATAAAACTTTAGAACTACCGAATTTCTTAAATTAAAATATAATTTCCTATTGTTAAAGTCTCAGAAAATATAAGGGGTTTTAAAATCACTTTCAAAGGTGTCTAAAAGTATGCAACAAAATGTTTTAAAACGCACATTCTTTTTTTATACCTTTTAAAGTGATTTCAATATATATATAGGAATTGAACTTTTAGTCTAAGGATTTTATTGAAACCCATAGAAAATCCCTTTAAACTTTCTTGAGATATGATAGTAACCTACTTAAATCCAGGTGTTTGTCAACGCAATGCGACTGTACTTGCGGAACTCGCGCAAGGGTGCCGCTAACCAGACGCTCCTGTGGAAGTCCCTTCAGGAGGAGTCCGATCGCCACATGAGCCTGCGCCAGGACGTCCAGGTGTCCCAGCTGATGGACTCGTGGACCCTGCAGCCGGGCTATCCGCTCATCAGAGTGATCCGCGACTATGCCACCAACCAGGTGACCGTCACCCAGGAGCGCTTCCTCCGCCATCCGGTCGGCGCCGGCGGCAATGGCAGTCGGCCGTTGCCGCGTCGCCACCAGTGTTGGTGGGTGCCGCTGACCTTCACGTCGGCGGGCCGTGGAAGCTTCGCCTCGACGCTGCCCAGCGAGTGGCTAACCTGTCGGCCGCACCAGACCGCCAGTTCGCTGCTCCTCACCGAGGTGGCTCAACCGGACGAGTGGGTGGTCTTCAACCTGCGCGTAAGCACACTCTGTCGCGTCACCTACGACGAGCACAACTGGCGGCTGATTGGAAAGGTTCTGGGCGGTACGAATGCCAGCAGCATTGACCGCTTCACCAGGGCCCAGCTGATCGGAGACGTGCTCAGCCTGGCCGGCGCCGGTGAGGTCAGCTATGACCTGGCCCTCGACTTTCTGAGGCACCTGCGGCAGGAGAACGAGTTCATCGTGTGGCAAGCGGCGGCCCGGAATCTGGAGTGGCTCTACCGCTCGCTGCGCAATACGCCCATATTCTCTGTTGTCAAGGTGAGCATGATTTGATATGTTATATCTTATATGTTATAATCTTCAGTTTTTTGTTATAAGTCAAAACAAATTTTAAAACAGTCATAAAAATAATTTTCTAAATTTTAGAAATTCGCCCTAAAAAAAAGTTCGCCTTCAAACTAAGAAAAATATTAAATTTTCACGACAAATTGGCCATAAATCTAAGGCAGGTGACCATAAAAAATCTTTTTAGGGTTAATTTTTCTATTTTTCTAATATTTAGGGTGTTTTTTTGGATTTGCATCATTTTGACCTTATCTTAATCCAGCGGCGAATTGCCCAAAATTTTGTTCTACATTTTTCGGCGATTTTCTAAATCCACGGGGAAAAAGTCCGTTTTTAGGGCGATTTGGAGTCCAAATTTCTTTGAGTGTATGAAGTTTAAATGTTTGGAAAAATAATGAGCAACTGAATATTCCTGAAAATAAACTTAACCTAAGGTTAAAGCTAACGCGACATTGAGAAATGGTTACTCTCTACAAACCCTTAACTCTGATCAGTCATGGATCATTTAGTTATTTACAATTTTTTTTTTAAATTCCGTTTACTTTGAAATGAACAGAACAAAATGTTATCCTGGTTTTCTTAACGAAGTCTAAAAAGCTCAGGATATGAAAGCTTCAGGGAAAAAGTCCTTCGAAAAGCCCTTTAAAAGCAAAAGCTTTCCCAAGTCGCTAAGGATTAAAATCAACACTAATAAATATGAGATGTAGGTGGAGCTATTTGAAAACGTTCAATCCAAAACTTTTGTAAGCTTAGCTTTAAGGATTACTTAAGAAACAAAGTAGTAGGTACTGGAAAAAGTTTATATGTTTTACCCACCGCTTGCAGGGCTTCATGAGATCCATACTGCAACCGAAGTTCGATGAGCTTTTCAACCCGAAAGCCCGTGCGATGCGGGGAGCGAGGCGATACACCGATCTGCTGGGTATTATCCTGCAGCTGTCCTGCCAAACGGACGTGACCTCCTGTTCGGATCTGGCGCTCAGGGAGTTTGCCGGCTTGAGCCTCTCGGCCAATCGCATTCCGGTGGAGCAGCGCGAGACCATCTACTGCACGGCCATTCAGTTTGGCACGGAGGCGGATTGGACGCTGCTCCGCAGGATGTACAGGCGATCGAATGTCGCCGAGGAGCGAAGGATCATCCTGGGCGCCCTCGCCTGCAGTCGCGAGAACTGGGCACTGGAAAAGCTGCTCGGCCTGGCCTTCGGCAGTCGCTATATGCCCAAGCACGATGTCCTGCTGATCTTCAGCGCAGTAGCACAGAATCCTTTGGGCTACGCACTGGCCAGGCAATATCTGTTTGACAACATCAAGGCCATCAAGAAATTGTTTGTATTCAAGATCTTGATACCTTGAACTCCTTGAAACACATATCTTCCCATCTTTCAGCTACGACAACAGCATGGATGAGCTGGCCCAACTGGTTACGGCGCTGATGGACGAGATCACCACAGAGGCGGAGCTGGAAACTTTGCGAAGGTTCATGAAAACGGACCTCAAGGATCTGCCGGGCATCGAGGCCAACTCGCGGCGCATCCTGGAACTGGGTCACGACAATATCGTCTGGCATAACGCCCACTACCAACACGTGGTATCAGCCGTCTGCAATATTACCGGATCCATAGAGCCGCAGTGCATCTTTTAAGTGCGAGTTTCGCCAACATCTGTAATTCCCAGAAGGCCTGTTACTAAAATCATAAACCTATATTATAAATAGATCTGTAATCTATCTGTAATCTTTTTTTTTATATTATAAGTTTATGATTTTAGTAATAGTAATATTATAAATAGATCTGTAATCTATCTGTAATCTTTTTTTTTATATTATAAGTTTATGATTTTAGTAACAGTAACAGTTTATGTATTTTATTTTTCTAAAATGGATATTACATGATTAGCTTGTTTGAAACAATTTTTTTCATGTTTCCGATAAACGGCCACGCTGTCTTATATAATATAAAAATATAATAATAAAAAAAGATAGATTACAGAAATTTATGTATTTTATTTTTTTTAAATATTACATGATTATCTTGCTTAAAACTATTTTGTTCATGTTTCCAGTAAACGGTCACACTGTACACCCCTCTATTGACATTGATTTAATAAGCCATGGTTTACTTATTTCTATAATTTGACGTTTCTGCAGAGGAACTCCATCTCGAATTAGGAATTTTATAAATGAGAAATATTTTAAGAAATATTTTAAGTAAATATCTCTCGAATTTCAAATAATTAACGAGTGGCGAGCTGAGTCCAACGAGTTCCACGGCCATGATTTGTATTGAGCCAGGTGGCACAATACGCAGGTCTAAAGCTTCATATTCTCTCTGCAGGAAGTCGCTCAAGGAGTAACAGTACAATACCAGTAGCCTGGAAGTTTTTAAATATAAATAAATATTAATAAAAAATATTTAACCAAAATATTACAAACGTGACAATATAAATAACTAAGAAATCCTAATCTATAGGAAATTAAATAAAATTAAGTAATATTCCATACTAAATTGCTTATAAGTATTGACAGATATACCATAATCTTATACCATCTTAACTTTAATTTTGTATAATTGAGTATCCTTAATCAACTAAAAAATACTAAATAACTTTTCTATAATACAAAATGACTTATAAATAATTTAACATAATAATTAAAAGTTAGTTATAATAATATAATGCAATAATATTGCTAAAAAAAAGCTTTTTTTAAATTGGATATACAATTAAACTAAAAAAGAAATTTCATTAATAAATAAATTAAGTATATATAATATATATTTTTTTTCATATTTTATTCAATATTTTTCAGTATCTACGTGAGCTTTATTTTTGAGTTTTCACTGTATTTGCCAGGCTAGTATCCCTGGTACTGTTGTTTTTACACTGCAGCCCTGCTCCTGGCACCAGTGACGTCACAGTCGCACACTTTGTTTGTCCATCCGTTGCTCACATACTCTCACACACTAGCACACACACATGGGCAAGGAAGGAGGACAGGCACACAAGGAATTTCAACCCCCAGCGAGAAGAATAACAACAACGCAGCACGGAAAAAATCGCTGCATACGTTCAGGCTGAGCGTGTCCTTTTCGGTGGGTGGGGAAAGGGGCGTGAATTTCGGGGTGGGGGGGTCTCCAAGCAGCGAGTAGGCGGCAGAGCAGGCGCAAAGAGAGCGACAGAGAGAGCCGCCGAGAGAGCGATTGAAGAATATGCGAGAGCGACGCAGGCGCCTGTCCGCCGAAAGCAGCGACGCCGGCAGAGGCAGCGACATTGCGCCCGGCAGAACCACCACCCGCACGGGCTGGGAGAACAAGGACCTGCATCCAAAGCGAGCAGCGAGCAACGAGCACCACCCAACACCCCCCACCCCACCGCTGCTGGTGGCACCGAAACACAACAAACCGTAAACCATTGGCGCTGGCAGCGACGCCGACGTCGGCGTCCGCGACTGTTGGAATGACAGGATGTTGGCTGCAGACTCAGCGGGGTGCGATTGTGGGCGGCTGTGGGGGGTGGCGGCGGGCGGCTGTGGGGGGTTGCGACTGCTTCGCAGCAGCCTTACCACCACATAAACAAAAATTCGATTTATGACCACTGTGGGAGTGGGAGTGGCACGAACGGGCGGCTTCGCATGGATTTTTGGGGGTGGCGCCAATTCGCTCTGCTCCTGCCAGTCGCTCCTGAATCCTGTTACACTAAACGCAAAATCACAGTCATTTGTAATTTATAAGAAATGTATCTCTAATAATATATTAAAAAACAATTTTTTTTTAAATTTGAATATTATTTTTTAAATTTAAATATACATATAATATTCAAAACAAGAAGTAAATACAATAGGTATATATCTAAAAAACATTAATAAAAATTTTATTTTTTCGTGAAATGACAAAAAAAAAATTTTGGAAAATAATAACAACAATAATTCCAAAATAACTTTTTTAAAGGCTCTAAAATCCTATTATTTGCAGACTTACTTTTCTGAAAGAAATGAAAATGGATTAACGATAGGTTTTAGTGCAATTTTTCTTTCAGTGATCTGAATGTGACGGCCGTCGTGGCACTAACGACAACGATAACGCCGACAGGGACTCGCGGGGAGGCGGCGGGGGCGGAATACGTGCCTATCTGAGTGCCAGTGTCGGCGTGTGTGTGTGCGCAAGTGTGTGTGAGTGTGTGAGGGGGCGGGGCAGGACGAATGAGAACGGGTGCGAGGCTGAGAACGGAACTTGGCGCAGATGTCGATGTGTAGCAATGGCAGCAGCAAAAGTCATACACTGAGCCAAAAACAATTTCATCTTCCATTGGGTAAGATGTAACATGTAAAATATTTTACAAAAATTATTTTTTTGTTAATTTATAGGATTGCCAATATCATAAAATTTGGTATTTCTGCGTAAAACTTTTGTTATTTTCATTTAAAATTAATATTTAGTTCTTCGTCTAGGAGTTTATATTTATTTGGTAATATTTTACATTCTCAATTCTATAAAATTTGTTATTTCTGTGTAAAACTTAAGTAATTTTTGTTTTTAAGCAGAATGTTTGATTGAACATTTTTTTTTTTTTTTAGGGTTTCAACATTTTTTGAGTCCTTGTAAAACCGAAACTAATACCCGTTTCATTTCATTATGTTTTTAACTCGATAAATAGTTCCAATTCTTTATTAATACCAAAAATCGTTTGAAACTCTAATATCAAAAATAAAACCTTACAACTCTGCAACCACCGAGTGTCTTTAAACAATTTGTAATATAATTAATTTATTATATTTAAAAAGAAATCGATTTTTGTGGCAGTGTAATCGCGACTAGTATCCACCAGCAGAATTCTGGTAATCGTTGTAGTTGTTCTTGTGTTCGCTCTTATTATTGTTGCTGTTGCTGTCGTCGTCATCTCAATTCGCGAGTGCACACACACACACACACATGCGAGCGCCGACTGGCAGGGACACCCGCATACACACGCACACTGAAAAGGAATCGCGACATCAAAAACAGCGACAGGACACGACGTCGACGTCGCGACTTCAGCGAGCTTTTTCGACTGCCAAACAGAGAGAGAGAAAGAGAGCGCGAGACGGCGAGAGAGAGAGAAAGGGAAAGAGAGTGTAGGCGAGAGCGAGAGAATGGGGGGAGAAAGGCTCTCCGTAATCCAAACCTTCGAGTGTATGTGTGTTTGTTGGGGCCGGGGAAGAGCGAGTGGGAGAGGGAGCGGGAGAGGGGGCTTTGGCGGCGGACTTTTTCGCAACGGAGAGCGCAGAGGAGGAAGTGGCGCTGCCGCCGTCAACGTCGCTGTCGGCGCCGCTGCCGCCAGTTGCGACTGCGGCGAGGACATACACATAAATAAAAAGTCCTTCATTCCGTCGCGACCAGCGAGTAACGGCATATGAGCGCTCGCAGAGAAATCGCTAATCACGAACGGCGAACGGACAAAAGTCCAATAAGAACACACAGTGGCAGAGGAGGCACAAGGGAAAACGGAAAAGAAAGCCAGATTGCCAATAAGCCAGGCAGTTGAAATAATCGAAGATCGCTGAAAAGTGTGCTAACTTATTTTTTTGACAAGTTATTTTCGAGTGAAAAGTGAAAATACGTGTGGAAAATACTGTGTAAGAAAGGCTAGAAGCCCAAGGAGCAGAAGAAGGCGAGGCGTCTAGCGCAGCCCACCACCCCCCAGCCACCCACAGGCCCACTCACCCCCCTTCCCCACCATCCACTGTTTCCCCACAAGGCGAAAACCGCCACCGCCTCGCGCGCTCTCTATTTCTCTCTCTCTCCCTCTCTCTCTTTTCCGTTGGGTGCCACACCAATACACCAATTCACACTCACACACACACACCCTTGTCCTCCAAATAAAAAAAAATGAAATAGTAACGAAATTATCGAAACAGCGAACACAACAATAACAACAAAATTTCTCAGCAGCCTGAAAGCTGCTGGTGAAAAGCAAAGGAAAAGCTGAAAAATCAGCACAAATCAATTGCATTTTTTGTTTATTTTTTTTCCGTTAGTGCTTGGTGATACGAAAAACTTGGATTCTTAGAAAAAATCGCAACCTTATGTTCAGCGCGGTGTGTGTTTGTGAGTGTGTGTGTGTGAGTGCGTGAGACTTGGAGCAGCAGGAGCCATCATAACAAGCCAAGCTCTCTTAACCACAAAAACCAAACCACAAGCCAAGGATGTGCCACAAAAACAACACACATGCCAAATGACAAGCGCAAGTGACAGGACCTCCGATATTTAGTTAATAAATTAATAATTTTCAGCTACCCAAGATAATAACGGAAAAAATAACTAAAAGTAAACATTCCCCAGAAGAAGAAGAAAATACATGAAAAAGTGTTAGATCGCAGATTCCAAAACGAAAAGGAATAAAAATAAAGTAGAATAACACACGAAAAACGGGAAAAAATTCCCGTGGCAGCGTTGCCACCCGGTGCCAAAAGAAGGGAGCTCCAAAGGCAGCGAGTGCCTTTCGGCGAACGGTACTTTTTTTTCCACTGCTATTTCGCGCTTCCCCACCGTGTCGCCGTCGCAGTCGCAGCGGGCGTCGACGCCGACAGCGGCAGTAGCAGCGCAGCAGCAGCGGCGGTGCTGCTGATAGATATTCAGTTTTCCATTTTCCCCCCAAACGGATCCTTAATATTTCGCCATAAAATAAACATACGAAAATTTCGAGAAAAAAAAAAAACACAGATAGAAAAGCAATGCACCAACAACAACAGCAACAACAAGAGCAGCAGCAACAACAACAACAAAAAGTGTAGTGGGTCGCACGCGCGACTTGTGTGTGTGAATAATGAAGAAGAAGCAGAAGCAACAACAACAGCAGCAGCAGCAGCAGAGGCAGAGCAAGGGGCCATCGGAAGCGGAATCGGAGGCAGAACGCACCGGCAGCAACAGCAACAACAACCATTCGCGTCGCAGCAGCGCCAGCAACAACAACAAATAGCAAAAACTGAGCAGCGTTCGGCAAAGCGCAGCAACAACAGCAACAAAGGCAACACTGAAACTAACAGCAGCAGCAACACCGATTGCAATTGCAACTGCAGCAGCAGCAGCAACAACTAAACGGCGACAAGCGGTAAACAGCAGCGGCGGTAGCAACAACAACAACAAGAACAGCAACAGCAAGCGCTGCAGTCGCAGCAGCAGCAGCAGCAGCTGCAGTAGCAGCGACAGCAGCAGCAGCAACGCTAGCGTCGGCAGCGACGCCAGCAGCATGTCCAAAACAAGCAGCGGGAATCCAAATGCAGCAGCAACACAAGCAGCAGTAGCAGCAGCAGCAGCCGCCGCGGCAGCAGCAGCAGCAGCAGCAAGTGCAACAAATGCCTCCAATGCCGCCGATTTTAGTGCGTTCGACTTTAACGATAGTTCCGATAATTCCGACACGCCCCTGGTGCCACGCCCACCATTCCTGAGTCGCGCCGCTGCAGCGGCCGCAGCAGCCGCGGCCCTCACCATCAGCAACAATTCGGCGGGCTCGGCGGTCACCCCCAGTCCCAATGCCTCCGTTGGGGTAAGTCGAAGCCTTCGATTAAGCTAGCCATCTTGGCCAAGTTAGTTACTAAGTCAAGTTAGTCACTAATTACTACTACTTACTATTACTACTAACTATAAACATTTTATCTTATTCCTAATCCTAGTTAAACTAAAGTACATATAGTACTTGTATACTATTATATACTTCTATATATACATGTATATATTATTATATACCATTATATATACGTTTACATACTATTATATTCTTCTGGATGTCCAAAACACTTCAAAAAAATTCTAGTATTAAGTACGTCCAATATTCCTGACATCTGAAAAACAGTTTTCTATCAATTCCATTCGATCGTGGAATCAAATTTCAAACTATAATATTATATTATAATATTTTCCACAATCCCCAAAAGTAACTTCACCTAGATTAAATTTATGAATTAATATAATCTAAAAATCGAATTAGGTACTCAACAAAATGAAGTTATCTTCACTATAACTAGTAGGGTATATTAAAAAAAAAATTCCCAACTATACTAATATTATTATATCATAATATTGGCAATACCCAAAGGTAACTTCACCTAGATTTAATTTATTATATAACTTAATTAAAAAGGTACTTACAAAACTGATGTTCTCTACAATATTATAAGGGGTACATTAAAAACAAACAGAAAACCATATTCTAAGACTCGATGTGACAAGCGAAAGTTCAAAACTTGTAGTGTTAGGTTGAAATCTGGTTGATAAATAACAAATAGAATCGTCTACCAAAAATCGGTCAGTCAATTAATATAGTATTATACTATATAATATCATATAATATATTAGGGACTGGTAAGTAAAATAAAAGTAATAACAAATGATCACACAGAAAAGAGGTATCCGTTATCGTTGAACTTATATTTCGAACTTGTATTTCATCAAAAAGATTTAGTTTTACATATACATATATGTATGAATATAAAAGTGTGTATTTTATTTATTACATGTTTAGGAAAAGAACACCTTTGTTTTTTTCAAATGGAACATAGAAAAAGATTTTTTTAGATGATTTATAAAGTTAAAAAAAAAAAAAACATCCATTTTAATTCATAAAATGATGACTAGAAAAGACATCTCAAAATAGATGTACATGGAATTTGGGCAATTCCGCTTCAGATGGAGATTGTTCCTTCATTTCTGCTGATGTCCTATCAAATATCCAAATTCCTTTTGTTTTAGTGGGGTTATGTGGGGTTTTGTAAATGGTCCATTCTAGAATATTACTGAGAAGTGTTGTCGTCCTTCGCAACTGGCGGATCAGGCAGAACAGGCGGATCGATCACATTAATAACGTCGTCGATTGCAGGCTCAGCAGGTGGCATGCTATAAGTAACATATATTACTTCCTTAACTGAAATTAAAAATACAAACTAACTATAAATCGGAAATAACTAATAGAAAAAGTACAGTACAAACTGACACACACAGATTTAAGTTTTTATTTGAAAATGACCCAAACTATATTAAAGTTTCCACAATTTTCCAACTTTTTACATATGTATATGTATATGTAAACAAAAAATGTCAGCACACGTGCTGGTGCAATTGTACATATGTATGTGTGAAAGTTTTCCTGGCAAGAATATAAAGTATTCTTTGCACTCTAAGACAATTATTATAAAGAAACTATTATACTTACAAGAGTCAATTAGTGCGTATAAGTCGCCAACAAACTCCTCTTTCAAGGTAAAAACAAATTCCTTTGTCGCTATTTGAACATTGAGATATCGTTCGCCCATTTTGATGCTTCTTCTAAAAAGTTCTCAAAAAAAAGTAGTGTTACCACATTGCAAATAAGCCAAAATACTTACAATGTTATGTGTAACAAAATGCCCTATTTAATATATACCAAAATGTTAAGAAAATGTCCTTAATATTTTTAAAAGCGATTAGGGTATTTCCTAGACTTTTGAATTGGTGACCAGAGATCTCACAAGCAAACTCATTCAGCAGTTTGGGGAACACTTAGAATATTTCACCTGTGCTTAGTCTGTCTTTTTCCTCTCAATATTGGAGGCATTTTTTCTCAGACTTTACGATTTTACAAAGTTAGAATACTTTTTATTTATCGATAATTTAATACTAAAACCGATAGCCAATAATAAAAACTTGTAGTTAAGGGTAATTATTTCATTAGACTTGGATTTTACGGTAGAGCATATTATTAACTTCTACCGATTTAGAAGTATATTTCTAAAATTTAAAACGTTAAAATCAGCTCGATAAAATTATTTGAATTACATTCAAAGTGAAATGCTAGAGTGACCAGATCTTCTTAATCTTCTTTATGCAATTAAATCCCAGAAAATGTCATATATAGCCGTCTCTTTCTTAGCGTCTAATATATCCTCCAATGAGTGAGCCGAATAATAACGTGGAATAAGGTCATTCCGTTAACATTGTGCTTTTAGTTGCACGATAAGCTTTGTTATGTTACCCTAATATTTTTAAAACCAAACTTTTGATTGCCCGGAGAAATTCTTTAAAGCTAAATGGTACTTTATTAAGAAATAAAATTAAAAATAAAAATTTTTCCAAAAAGCCTTCATTCTATTGTAGATAGTATATAAGTCGAAAGTACTAGAATCGGGCAAATATATCCTATAACTCCCATTTGAAAGATCAGAAAACATTTTAAAAAATATATAATTTCTATGAAAAGAAGGTAATTTATAGGAATTTATTTTTTAAATACTTCTGAATTGCGAAAAAAAATGTTATTAGAAATCGGACGACAAGTAATGATCAAAGTTAATAAAAAATATTTTTTTTTTAAAATTAGTAAACTGTTTTGTATAGTTACGGAACTATTTTTACCATCACACAAAATAAGTTTAGTATATAAATTAGTATAATAAATTAGATTACTTGTCTTTTATCTTGCCTTGGTTAAACTTTTAATTTGAGCCTGTCTTCTTTTCGTTTCCCAAAACAGACTTTCCGCACCTCATCGCCAGCCGTCGGCGAGGAGGAGGACGAGGACGAGGAGGATGACGACGAGGAGGACGAGGAAGAGGAGGAGGAGCAGGAGGTGTCGCAGCAGCAGCAGCAACAGCAACAGCTAGCGGCCGAGCAGCAGCAGCGGGCAGCGGCAGCGGCGGCCGTAGTGGCAGCGGCGGTCAGTGCGCTGCACAATGGCAACAAGCAGCAGCACTACAATAACAATAACAACAACAATAACGGCAACAGCAAGTCGCGCGATCGCGACGATCACTTGCAGGCGCAGCAGCAATCACAGCAGCAGCAACAGCAGGATGATGATGAGGAGGACGAGGACTACGACGAGGATGAGGAGGATGACGAGGAGGAGCAGCAGCAGCAGCATCAGGGCAATGGGCATGATCTCACGCCCACCGACCTGCGACACGTCCTGCCCACCAGCAACCATGAGCAACAGCAGCAGCAGCAGCAACATGCACAGCAGCAGCAGCAGCAACAGGAGCAGGCAGCTGCCTACGATGACGAGGGCGAGGAGGAGGACGAGGATGACGAGGACGAGGATGAGGTGGCCAGCAGCCACCTGGACAGCCGTGGCACCCTGTCGTCCGCCCACCTAAACAGCGCTGCTGCCGCCGAGAGCAGCGGCCTGCACATGGCAGCGGCGGCGGCGGCAGCAGCAGCAGCAGCAGCCGCAGCAGCGGCGGCCGCCAAGCTGAGTGCCCAGCTGGAGCAGCAGAGTGCCACCTCCAATGCCAATGCCAATGCCCTGGACATGGCCAGCGGCAGCGGTGCCACGCCCATTGCCCCGCCACCGCCCAGTAGTCTGCTGGGCGGCAACAGCAACACCAGCTTCTCCACCAACAACAACAGCAACCATGCCCTCAGCTCGACGCACGGCAGCATGGGAGCGGGCGGCCCGGGCACCAATTGCAGCAACGATCTGCTGGCCGCCAGTGGGGGAGGCAACTCCCGCGGTGGCTCGTCCCTCGGCCTCGGAATGAACGCCTCCAGTGCGGCACTGCAGCAGCAACAGCAACAGCAGCAGCAGCACCAGCATCAGCAACAGCAGCAGCAACACGGCAGCAGCGGCGGCAGCAGCAGCGCGGCCAGCGAGCGACGCAAGTACCGGCATCAGAACTACAGCAAGAACATCTACATCGGCACCAAGAACGCCGAGAAGTGGGAGCACATGCGCACCCGGCTGCAGTTCAAGAACGACGTGGAGTTCGTCGCCTACCTTCTCAACCTGGCGGATAACGACACGGATCGGCTAAACAAGTGAGTAGATAGCTTTTTAGAATATTATTTTGGTATGGGTATAATTTCGAGGGAAAACTATGGGTGCTACATAGAAAGAATCAACCACAAACACAGTGGCGGAACCAGTATTTAGTTATGAGGGGGATTTTTAGAAGTAATGTCTTGTTGCATACTCTTTGAATACCACATTTTCAGAAGAAATGTTTTGTTGCATACTCTTTGAATACAACGTTTTCAAAAGAAATGTTTTGTTGCATACTCTTTGAATACCACATTTTCAGAAGAAATGTTTTGTTGCATACTCTTTGAATACCACATTTTCTCCAGGATTTCGTTGTGAGGTGGATTTCAGAAAATGTTTGTTGTTGCATAATTTTTTAATACTTTTTTAATAAAAATTTCAAAGTTTTTCTAGACATCTGTGAGAAATAGGTGGTCGGTTTTAGTCCACAAATATTTACAGATATCTAAAATTATAATTCACTGCCTTTTCTATGAAAATTATGTAGGATTTTGTGGTTAGCAAATCTCAATGCAACAGGTATTTAGATGTTCGTTTAGCCAAACAAAAAACACAACTGGAACATTTAAATATTTGACATGTATTGGCTACTCAAAATAGCTATGAAATGCATTTGTCGACACAAATGGGATTAAATATTATATATTTTCGATTGGTTTTAAACTCTAACAATGGAAATTTTCCAGGGAAAGTCAGTTTATTGGGTATACAAAATAGGGGAGGTATCTAAAAGTCGACCATAGCTTTCTTTTCTGGTTTCTTGATTCTGGTTTCTGGTTCCATCTGGTTCTGTTAATTAACCTCGTCCCGAAGGAGGAGACAAAGGTGTGGAATCGACTGGAAGTGGGAGATATGGCAACGCTGTTGATAGTTGTTCGCAGATATGAACTCACACACACACGCGGTTAGAGAGCTTTTTGGGCACCTCACACACACACACACACATGCAGGGGGTGGTGTGGGAATCCCCCCTTTTTCGAAATGGTGGCTCAAGTGCCACGGGAAGAAGAACAAGCAGCTCGGTGGGGAAACGAGCGGTACAAAAGCGATCCATGTAAAAGCGATTCATGCCCGAATGCATCCACCGCCCCAAAAAAGAAACCACCCCACCAGCCATCCACCCCTTTTGGCCGCGTGATACAAAAGGCACAATCACAAATGCGGTACTCATGCGGTTGCATGCAACGGAGCTTTCATGTTGCTGCCGCCTCTGTGGGCGCCTCTGTTGCAGTCACCGTCCATATTCCGCATATATGTATGTATGTATGTGTATATTCCGTACACATCCACATCCCGACCATATTCCGTGTATTCCGCACTTTCCGTAGTCGGCAGCCGTAGTCCCGCAACCGTAGTCCCGCTGTGCGCTCGACTCGCAGTCGCTGTAGCCGCCATGTCAGCGGAAGCGGAAAAAGCAACACACTCACACACACACACACACACACAAGCAAACTCAAGGAACATGGTGAAAGGTGAGGGGGGCGAGGGGCAGGGACTGTAGGGGATGTGGTTGTTGTTCCTGCTGCCTGCATTTGCATGCCATGTTGCCAATCGCCCACTTACACACACTCATGCATATATAGAAAAGTACACCGACAAAAATGGGGGGCTACACAAAGTCCATTGTTCGGTAACAATTACACATTGTTCAACAATCAAGAACTGATTATTACTTTCACCAAACCTTAAAGAGAATTTAAGACCGGCAAAGATTATTTTACCATTGACAAGGTTTAAAGAAATATAATAATAATTATTATTATTAATTATTAAGTGTTTAAGATAAAGGAAAATTTTTTAAGCCTTATTTCAAATTTTTGGGAAAAGGAAAATCCGAAAAGTCAAAATGAATATATTTTTTTAAGAATTTTGAATTATAAAAAAACTTTTTTTTGAAAATGTTTAATCTATAACGAAAAAAATTTTTGTCGAATTTTTTAAATCCGAAAAGTCAAAATAGATATTTTTTATTATTGTTTAAGACTTTAATAATTTTTAAAAATTCTTTTATTTTAAATTTGAAATCTATAAATAAAATTTTTTTTATTTCTAATTTTAAACCTACAAAACAAAAAATTTTTGTACCATCAATTTATACTGTGTTTTTAGTAACTTCCAAATACAAAAAAAAGTTCATTAAACATTCTAAATGTTGCTGAAGATTTTTAGCAATGATCACATCCTCAATGTTATATGCGATATAATTAAGCAGGAGATTTTATTTTATATTTATATTGTTATACTTTTTATCAGTGTAGAAAAGGGAAAGAGACAGAGGGGGGATACACGCACACACACACACACACACATGTGACTGGAAGGCTCCTTCGTATCCTTGCAACGTGAATGCGTCGCGAATTCGCTTCCCTTGCCCCACATTGCCACTCCCCCTCTGCCGCCCCCCGCCACGCCTCGTCCTTTTTGTTGCTGCTGTTGCATTGCAGTCGAGCGCGCCATTTGGCGCTTTGAATATGGTGGGTGAGGGGAAGGGGAAGGGAGGGGGTACCCACTCCATTCTCCCTGGCCGAATGCAAAATCCCAATGCAGAAATGTCTGAATCTCAGTTGTGTTTCCCCCTCCCCCTCCACCCCCCCTCCTCTTTATCGGCCACTTCCTTTGGCATTGGCTGGCATACGAAGCGAATGCCACAAGAAGGAGGCCGTCGGCAGGATAGCACACACACACACACACACACACACATGGCCACACTCGCGCATCCGAGTCCTTTTGGGCCAGCAGCCTCGGTTCGTGGTTCGATCATTAGGGAACACGTTGCACCGCATGTGAGACCGACTGGCGAGGCATTCAGTTTCGACCAATATCCAATTTCGTCTTTTTGAGGGGTAAGCTGGGGGGGAGGGGGGTAGGATTTCGTGGCCAACAGTGGCTGAAACTTTGATAGCTAACAAGTGAATGCAATGGCTTAATTTCACTTAAACAATTTAATAAATATTTATTAAATATTTCAAAGAATCGAGAAGAATTTACTCTTATTTCAGGGATTTAAGAGGACTATCGTAAAACTTTAGGAAATCTATAATCTAAGATTTTAGTGGAATGGTTCTCATTTCAAATAATTATAAGATATATATTGTTTTATTTTTTTTTATTATTTAATCTTTATATTTCTTTATTATTGAAGCATAAACCGATTCTACATTCATCTTTTATTTTATAGATTTTTAGGAAAATCGTAAAACCTTCGAAGATCTTTAATTTACCATATTTTTGACTAAATGAATTAATTTGTATTTCCTTAAATAATTACAAAAATATTATAATCTTTATTTTTGATAATAAATCAAAGTGGATAAATATTTGTACATTATTTGAACATAAATCGATTCTCAACTCATCTCTTATTCTATCAATTTTAAAGGATCATCAAAAATCTTTGAAAGATCTTAAATTTACTATATTTTTGCATAATTTAAGAAATAATTTTTTTTTTGGTTTTCTTTTTAATGTTTTTTTAAGATAAATCAATGTTTATTAATATAATATTTTCTGAATTTCAAAAAAGTAGATAAAAAATGAATTTTAAAATTTAAAATTTAAAAATTTAATTTAAATTTTTTTTTAAGTTAAATCAATGTTTATTAACGGTATATCTTTTTTGGGTTTTAAAGGAGTAGATGAACCTTTGTAAATTGGCGCCAAAATGGAATGCGAAATTTTTAAATGAGAATTTGAAATTGTTTTGTGTTGTTTTTCTGGCATTTCTAAAAGATATTAGATTTAATTGATCTAAAAAAAAATCAGATAAAAATCAAAAAGTCGTATTAGCTAAGTGATATTGAAAAGGATAATTTTCCCATATTTTTCTAGCTGTAAAATCTTGCATCGGCATTTCACCCACTAATCAGCAGCCTCTGTTTCGCATCTCCTTGTGGCAGTGCGATTTTCCACAGCCTCAGCGCACACAGACAGACAAACAATAGATAACACAGATAACATTCCACCCCCCAACCTTGTACCCTCTCCCCCCTCCCCCCTCTCGTATCACCCCCAATCACACCGCCCCCTTTTCCTTCGTTGCCTTTTGCCAATTCGCATTTCGTATACGCCATGTCGCCAATTTCTGCGAATTTTCGCCAAAAAGCACAAAATTGTTGTGCGATTGTCTTTGTGTGAGGGTGTGGGAGGGTGTTGGGGGATGTGAGGGTGCGCTTGTATGTGTGTGGTTGTATCTGTGTGAGCCTCGTTTGTGTCGCTGACTGTGTGCTTAATGCGCCAACGAGCACCGCACACGACGAAACAGAATCCCAAAACTCCCCACTGAGCCACCCAATAGCAATAGCCACCCCACCACCCACTCAGCAACCCCCCACCACCCCCTGCTGGGCCCTCAAGCAGCACATTAATGGTAGAGACACTCGCATTCAGCAGAATAGAACCCAACTGGAACCATGGAATACGCTCGCTCTCTGCGGTCAAAGAAGCGCGATGATGATGGGCTGCTGGGCTGCTGGGGGGCTGAAGTGGGTGGGTGGGTGGCTGGTGGGCAGCAGCAGCAGAAGGTTGAGACAAAGTGGAGCAGGGTAAGTGGATACCAAGAGGGTGGCTGTATAGCTGAGCAGAGCAGAATAGAACGATGGCTGGATGGGAATGGTATCGTTTGCTGTTGCCGCTGCTGTTTTCGATATTGTTGTTATGCTTCCAAGGTGGAGGATTTAATGAACGATAACACAGGGCGGCAGACAAAGGGGCTGGCGGAGATTAGGGGGCGGGGCCGCTGGGGAGGTAAAGGAAACCATGTGCAGCATCTAGAGGTCCAGAGTTCAACGCCGATGCGACCGTTGATGAATTTGCCTCCACATGAATTCCAACAGGGGGGGGGGGGGGAAACTCAAAGGCTGGCGACCATGTAATTGCATTGCCCCCCTAGATTTAGCCATTTCGAGCGGTAGTCCTCTATAGAAACCACCAAAAACTCTAGTTCCTGAGAGAAAATGACTAATGAAAAAAGATTTTGAAACATTAACAGGAGAACATTTTCAATTTTCTAGCTAAATGCAATTGATACCAAGTTTATTTGGGTGTACTATAAACATTTATATTATAATTTTTTTTTTAGATTTTTATGTCAACCCCTTCTGGGTGAATTTTGCTACTGACCGTTTAAATAGAGTCATATTATATTGGTGTGTAGATTATGATGATTTGGTTGTGGGGGGGTTTTTAGAACAACATTTTTGTTGCATACTTTTTGAAAACCACATTTCCTTTCTTATTTATTTAACACCCATATCCCTGCTATAAAGAAATTAAACCCTAAATATATTTAATGATGAGAATGTGATACTCTATAATTTTTATTATTATATATTATAATATAATTATATATATTATACATGATCAAAATGTGTAACACATTAAAAAAAAGGTTTCCAATCTCGATACTACTAGATATTATAGAATAAATAATTTTAAAATCATTTGTCTGCTTGCAAATTAAACAATTGTTTTATCTTAGATCCTTGGTTAATAACATTTTATTGCTTTCCAGAAGCCGGTTTGCTTAGACCCATTTCAATAATACTTCAAGTAAATCGGATCTGCATAATATAGCACCCATTATCTCAAAGAAGTTCAAGTACAATGACATTTCTAGGGTATCTGGGTCTTCGTAGCTGATTCTGTAGTATTCTGGCCGTGGTCCAGACTTTCCGCCTTCCTCCTTTTCCTTCTTTTCCTCCCTTTGACCCCTCGAGCGGCACGCGAAGCAGCAAGCAAAGCGTAAGCAAAATTAATTAAACGCAAAGGCGACAACAACAAGGACAGAAAGGCGGGTGAAGGAAAAGGGGATAAAGGATAGGGGAGGAGAAGGACGACTTCTGGTCCTGGCAGAGGGAGGGATTGGGCCGTAGACCAGAAATAAATATATTCCATCGACCCACTTTCACGGGCCCCGCCAACTAACTATCGTAAAAAGCTGATACTATCAACACTTCTTGCAATACACTACAAAATATATATAGATCTTCGAAATGGTTTCCACTTTAAGGTGTATTTATTTATTTAAGAACCATTTTTGAATTTTAATGGATCATCATGATATATTTTTATACCCGTTACTCGTAGAGTAAAAGGGTATATTAGATTCGTGCAAAAGTATGTAACAGGCAGAAGGAAGCGTTTCCGACCATATAAAGTATATATATTCTTGATCAGGATCACTAGCCGAGTCGATCTAGCCATGTCCGTCTGTCCGTCTGTCCGTCTGTCCGTCCGTCTGTCCGTCCGTCCGTCTGTATGAACGCTGAGATCTCGGAAACTATAAAAGCTAGAAGATTGGGATTTGGCATGCAGATTCTAGGGGTTAATACGCAGCGCAAGTTTTTCACGCCGATGTGCCACGCCCCCTCTAACGCCCACAAACCGCGAAAAACTGTGGCACCCACAGTTTTGAAGCTATATTAACGGGAAAAAAATTGTGTATTTGGTTTATCAATACATATTGATAGACCAAAATGGGAAACCCCCCCTCCCCTCTAACGCCCACAAACCGCGAAAAACAGTGGCACCCGTCTATATGAACGCTGAGATCTCGGAAACTATAAAAGCTAGAAGATTGGGATTTGGCATGCAGATTCTAGGGGTTAATACGCAGCGCAAGTTTTTCACGCCGATATGCCACGCCTCCTCTAACGCCCACAAACCGCGAAAAACTGTGGCACCCACAGTTTTGAAGCTATATTAACGGGAAAAGCAATGTGTATTCGTTTCATCAATACATATTGATATACCAAAGTTGGAAACCCCCCCTCCCCCCTAACGCCCACAAACCGCGAAAAGCTGTGGCGCCCATAGTTTTAAAGCTAGAGCAAAAGTGTAAACGCAATTTTGTTTGGGTTATTAACGCCTACCGAAATGTAGAAGAAATTTTTTAAATTTTTTGAAGCGGCTGCTTGGCTTGCCCTGCTTGAGACTGCTGACTTTAGCTGAGTAACGGGTATTTGATAGTCGAGGCACTCGACTATAGCGTTCCCTCTTGTTTGTTTTTAAATAAAAAAAAATTTTTTATAGCATGATTTATTCAGTGGCGGATACATAATTTGGTTGTGAGGGGGGTTTTTTAGAAAAAATTGGTTGTTGCATACTTTTTGAATAGCACATTTCCATTTACTTTTTTACGTAGTGGGGGAGGGGGGAGCTTTATAACGTATATCCCAATCGTTTTCATTGTGAGGGCATTACGATATTCATTAAATAACTTCATGTAACATATGTACACAGAGAAAAAAACCGAAAAATATGGAACTGGTATGGGTTCATATCAATTTTTTCATAACAAAATGGTAAGATTTTATATCAATATGGTGCAAAATCATACCTTCAAATATGAACACAGAACGGACCAATATTGATATGAAAAAATACCCGATGGATGACTATTATGGGGCTTTTTTTTCTCTGTGTATAACCGCTTCCCATTTTCTGGTTCTAAAAAAAAAAGTTAAGTAAAGAATTTATCTTACTTTTAATATAATTTCACATACCCATAAGTAAATCACTTTCAAGAACCTCTTAATAAATTTTCAAAATTATTCCCAAAAGCATTCGAGTATTGTTTCTAGTGTAGCCACAACTATCAAGTCCACCCACTCATTGTCTTTTTTACCCCTCTTCTTCTTCTCTTGCAGCCTGCCCCCGCCCTCGCCGGCGAACACGCCCACCAAGGGCTTCGACGGCAACTTCAAGCTGGAACCGAATCTCAGCGCCAAGGACTTTGCCGCACCCCCCGAATCCACGATCAATGGCAATGCTAGCGGAAATGGCAGTGCGAGCGGCAACGGAAATGGTGACTCCGCCTCGGCGGCCTCCATGCCAATGGCCACGCCCACAGCGCCGCAGCGCAAGCGTTACAAGAAGCGTGTGCAATTCACCTCGGAGGCGCTCAATGGTTTCGCCGGTAAGGGCAAGGGATCAGCGGCGGGGGCGACGGCAGCGGGATCGGGATCCGGAGGAGCACCTGGCTTCACTGGCTATGCCAAGTCCAAGAAGCAGGAGGCCAAGGCGGCAACGGCGGCCCTCAAAGCGGCAGCAGCGGCGGCGGCTGCCTCTTCGGCGCTGCCCGAGGTCCTCGACTGCCGCATTGCCGAGAAGATCAAGAGCGAACTGGAGGCCAACAGCAAGGAGTCGCTGCCAAATGCCCTGTGCCTCAAGAAGGCAGCGGCAGCAGCGGCGGCAGCGGCAGCAGCAGCAGCAGCGGCGGCGGCAGCGGCGGCCAACGGCAGCGAGGAGGAGGACGAGGATGAGGATCACCATCCAACGCATTCGCATCTCCTGCCCGTCGTCCTGCCGCCCAGCGATGCCGTCGATGGGCTGATCTCAGCCAGCAATGGGCAGGCGGCGGCCAACTTTCATGTGCGCTCCAAGTCGCAGGGTTCCAAAAAATCACAGGCGGCCAAGGCGGCGGCAGCGGCTGCGGCGGCGGCAGCAGCGGCGGCCATGATGCCGCCCAACTCCTACGAGGAGCACGAGGAGGAGCCAGGAGGCGGACTGGGCGGCGTCAACGAGGAGGACGACGAGGAGGACGAGGAGCTGGACGAGGAGGCGCTGGCCCGCGAAATGAAAATGGAGCAGAATTTCGTGGAGGAGGAGGACGAGCATGACATCGCCTTCCGCTCCCAGCAATCCTGCCGCGAATGCTCCATTGCCCACGACCACAAGCTGTGTCCGCTGCGCAACGCCTGCGGCAATGTGACGGATGCCGTCGACCTGGGCGAGTGGATCGAGCGGCGGAATCTGGAGGCGCTGGCCAAGCTGAAGGCTGACGCCCAGCGGCAGGCGAAGCGGGCCAGCGGACGGCAGCGGGGACACGAGGATGACGATATGGAGGACATGGAGGACATGGACATGGACATGGATGAGTCGTCGCAGCTGTCGGAGTTGGAGACCAAGCCGTTGATTACCTTCGCCGAGGCTTCGGTGCCAGCGGAATTTGAGCTGCACAACGTGGAACCGAATGTGACGGGGGTTTTCGCACGCACCGAGGTGAGAGCGTTCACCAAGCTGGGTCCGCTCATCGGACAGCCGGTGCAGACGGGGGAGGTGCGCGAGGGCAGCGACATGAAGTGGATCTTCGAGATGTGCGAGGCGGGGGCGGACAAGTCGTATCTGCTGTGCTGCGACAATCCCAATGCCTCCAATTGGCTGAGGTTTGTAAGGCCAGCGCCCAGTTACGAGGATCGCAACGTCAATCTGGTGTCCATCGACCGGCAGGCGTACTTTGTCAGCTGTCGCGACCTGCGCAACGGAATGGAGCTGCTCTACTGGAGCGACGATTGCAACACCATGTGGCGCAAGAAGCACACGGAGAAGACGAGTGAGTAGTAGATGGGATGGAACTGGCACCCTTAGAAGCTATTATAATAATGGAAATTCTCAAGAATTCGCGTTTTTATTCTAGATGATAACTTTATTTCTTATAAGTCTATTATATTTAATCATATAGTGCCGCAAAACCATTCAACTGGTGCATAATATTCGAAATTTCTGTATCCTGAAGAATTCGCGTTTTTTTCATGTCAACTACTTACAATATTACCGATTTCTTACTAAACCAATTATATTTATTAATACAGTAGAGATGTACATTTAGAGCTGTAAAAGACATTTAACTATTTTGGGCATTGGTATGATTTTATTATATTTGAAAATCTCTATATCCTGAAGAACTCGCGTTTCTTTTCTTAAATTACAGTAGGCCATCACTGATTTCTTACCAAATAAATTATATAACAAATTAATACAGTGGAGCAGTAAAAGCCATTTAACCGCTTGTGCACAGGAATTATTTTATTATATTCGAAAATCCATCTATCCTGAAGAATTCGCGTTTCGTTTCTTAAATTACTGTAGACGATCACAAATTTCTTACCAAATAAATTATATAACAAATTAATACAGTTGAGCAGTAAAAGCCATTTAACTGTTAGTGCATAGGAATTATTTTATTATATTTGAAAATCCCTATATCCTGAAGAATTTGCGTTTCTTTTTTTTTTTTTACAGTAGGACATCACTGATTTCTTATCAAACCAATTGTATAACAGAGCTGTCATTCAGCTATTTGTGCTTAATAATTCTTATAATATTTGAATTCCGATAACCTGAAGAATTCGCGTTTCCCTTTTTAATGATAACTCCATGCTGTAAATTCCAAGACTAATCTCTCTTTTTTCTACCCACCCACACAGACTGCGGCGGCTGCAACCTGAAGTTCGAACACCCCCTGTACTATCGCACCCACTGCTCCGTCTTCCACGACCCGTCGATGAGCCTGACCATCCGCAAGTACCACTGCAAGGTGTGCGGCGAGCCCGTGCTAGGCAAGGATAATATCATGAAGCATGCGGCGGAGAAGCACGACGGCAAGGGCGCGTACCAGTGCCAATTCTGCAGCAAGTTCTTCCTGCGGCTCAACTACCTGGAGATGCACCGCACCTACGGTTGCGCCTCGAATCCGAATCGATCGCGTCCCGTCTGCGATTTTTGCGGGCGAAAGTTCTGCCAGCCGCAGAAGCTGAAGGCGCACATAAAGCGCATGCACAGCGGTAAGTTGCCAGCGCACCGCTAGCTAGGAAATCTAGACCGTAACTGTGATCGTACACCCATGCGTATGCGTAACCTAATATAACGTAGCCGCATCGTAGGCCAACTGACTGCCATATCGTATGTCGTAAGCTCGTGTATAGTATGTCGTAAACATTGTATAGCATATAGTACATAGTATATATAGCGTATACCATATATAGAGCATATAGCCAACGTATGTCGTATGTACCGTATGCTTCTGCATAAATCAACCTATTTGTATATGATTGTATAAACCCCGAATCGAGTTCACAGTTTCCACATGTCTTTGGTTTATTTTTGAAAAAATTAAATGAATAATAACTCTTAAAACAAAGATTTTCTGATTTTTAAAAAATTCAAAATTAATAATATTTTTATTATTTATCTACATACTAATCAGTTGTAAAATTCACCCAGAACCGATTAGCATAAAAATCTAAAAAAAAAACATAAATTCGGAGGCTATAAATTGGAACAATAAGCTACTCCAAAGTGCCTTAAAAATTGATTTCTTTTTTTTATAATAATTTATATAAATAATTCGTTTAAGGGGCAACTATGATCTCGATTCGCCAATATCAACACACTTACATATACTATAGACCTACACAATAATGTCACATGAACTAATATCGTAACGAGTCGCTTAGCTGTAAAACTAGCCTTACTATTTAAGCCACAATACCTCAAATCACCACCACCACAGCAACACCGCGATATGTGTAACACTAAAAGCATCTGCGATCGCTCATCTCTCTTTAGTTGCCTAACTTTTCAGTTTTACACCGCCTAAATTGGTTTATATGTATACTTTACTGATCCTTTGTTGGTTACTTGCAGTTCGTATTCCGTTTGTATATGCTAATTATTCATTATTGAAATATCGTATGACATTCACACATCTAGAAACGCACTGAAGTGACTGCAAAATTGTTGATTAGCTTAGGTGCTTCGTAAATTAATTGTTTATGGAAGATGGAGATTAGACAAAAATTAGAAAAGTTTTGAAAGCAAACATATAAATATAAAAAAAAGATACTCAGCTAAAGCAAGCAGTGGCATGCAGTGCAAACCAAGCAGTCGCTTGAAAGTGGCGCCATCTATATGGCGGACAATTAATTATTTGCTTATAACTTTTTACTGAGTGGTCCGATTTAGAAAATTTCTTCAACGTTTTGGTAGGTAGGTGGGAAACGCTTCTTTCTACATGTAACATACTTTTCCCCGAACTTTTACTCTACGAGTAAAGGGTATAATAAACTGTTCTTAAGAATCAGAATAAAGTAATCTCGTTTTTTTAAGATTTTTGAGAGTGCAATATTATATTTTAAATTCAAATTAAAAGTTTCCATAGTTCTAGTATTTTAAAGCCATACTTTCAATTTATATATTTGCAAAAATATCAGTTCCAGATGATAAGTAACAGTCCTTCAGTCACAGCGCATATGGAGATAGTAGCCTGCAACCGCTTTTAGTGAATGATTTGCCTTGGTTTCGATTATTATTTTTTGGATCATTGGTTAGATAGAGTAAATCCCGATCCCCTTAAAACTTGATTGCTAGTCCCATACCCACTCCTCTTCCAAAATCACCTCACCATAATCCCAGAATCCCCTCAACCGATGATCTTGTGATCTTGTGCCTTATGTGATTCGGCTTTTGTTTAATGTTTGTTGTTCGTTCGTTGGTTGGTTGGTTTGTTCGTTCGTTCGTTCGTTGTTGGGTTGGTTTTCTGGTTATGGATTATTCACTAAGTTGTTCTTTCAAAATCACCACAATCCGAAATTTCATTTTCTTCATACAATTTCATTTTAGATATGGCTGAAGTTTTACGAGATTTTCAGTGTAAATTATGTTCAAAACTTCTAGGATCGCGAGCGGCATTGCAGCGCCACTCGAAGGAGGTGCACAGCCGCAACTCGACGGTGGTGAGCTGTCCGCGGTGCCAGAAACTCTTCCAGAATCGCAGCAATCTCAAGATCCATATGCTGACCCACTCGGGCGTCAGGCCGTTCAAGTGGGTGTTTTTGAAAATATAACTATATTATAGATGATATATAACTAATCTCGAATTTAATCCCTAAACCCATAGGTGCGCCGAACCGGAGTGCAATGCGGCGTTCACCACCAAGCAGTGCCTGCAGTTCCACTACAAGAAGGTGCACAACTACACCCAGGAGCAGATGCCCAAGATCGAGCGGAGCGTGGCCTACACCTTCGACGCCTATTCGGGCGGCATGAAGGTGGACTTTCTGGGTAAGCAGTCGGCGACGGCGACGGCACCGCCAGCGCCAGCGCCAGCGGCACCGGCACGCCCTAATGCGTCGTCCGTCGTCTCCCCCTCCTCGTTCACAGAGCAAGCACCGCGGCGGCGCCGCAAGAGCCTCGAGGACCAGAGCTCCATGCTCAGCGGCTCGCTGCAGAGCGACGCGGAGTTCAGCGACGACAACCTGTTCGAGGCGATCAAGAAGAGCGGCAAATCGATCAAGGATCTGTGCCGCAACGAGCCCAATCTCTCGCTGCTCAGCTCCAAGATCTCCAGCATATTCGGTGACAAGGTGCCCTCCGTTTCCTCTGCTTCGGGCGGCGTAGGTGGCGCCACCTCCTCGGGCGGTCGCAAGCGAAAGCGCAAGAAGGAACCGACGGCCTCCTCGCAGCAGCAGCAGCAACACTCCCAGCATCACCATCACCAGCAACATCAGCAGCACTCGCAGCAGCAGCAGCACGCGCAGCAGCAACACTCGCAGCAGCAGCAGCACTCCCAGCATCACTCACAGCAGCAGCAACATGCCCAGCAGCAGCTGCAACAACACCAGCAGCAACTGCAGCAGCAACACGCCCAGCAACAGCAGCAGCATCACTCGCAGCAGCAGCAGCAGCAACATCATCATCACCAGCAACACCAGCAGCTGCATCATGATCCGCAGCAGCAACATCCGCAGTATCATCCCCATCAGTTGCACTCACATGCCCTGCCCCACCAGCAGCAGCAGCAACAGCAGCAGCAGCAACAACAGCAGCAACAGCAGCAGCTGCACGGCGATCCCGACGACGAGGAGGTGGAGAATGCCCGGCTGGAGCAGGTGCGTCGCAAGCAGAACGCCCAGCTGAGCCTGGTCGAATCCTTCCTGACCACCACCGCCCAGCGGCTGAGCGCCCAGCAGCAGGTGCAACAGGTGGTGGCGGCAGCAGCGGCCGTCTCCGCCATGGCCGGCGCTGGCGAGGATCCCGCCAAGCTGGGTCACATGATGGGCCACATGGGCGTGGGTGTGGGCGTGGGCATGGACGAGGAGGAGGACGACGACGAGGATGATGACGATGGAGGCGGCGGCGGCGGCGGAGGAGCTGCTGGTGGCTCATCGGTGCATTCGCATGTCCATGCCCATCAGTCGCATCACTCGCACGTCCATGCGCACGCCCACCCGCACCACGCCCACTCACACGCCCACCCGCACCAGCATCCGGCCGCCCAGGGGGCGGGGCAGCAGGACTACCGCCATGCGGCCGCCATGAACGCCGCCCTCGGCCAGAATCTGGTTGTGAGCAAGGGCAGCAAGAAGTGGATCCAGGAGGTGCAGGACTCCAGCGATGTTGGTGGCGAGGGACCAGGTGGCTCCAGCGGCGGCGGCGGCGGCGAAAGCGGTGGTGGCTGCGGTCAGCTGGCCGGTGGTTCCGGTCCTGGCGCCGATTCCCTGGGATTCGCTGTGCCGCCCAGTGCCGTCGATGAGCACAGCAAGCTGCTCGGCCAGAATCGCGACTTCCTCGCTCGCCTGATGAGCAGCGCCAGCGCCAGCCACGCCCATGCGCATGCCCACGCCCACGCGCACGCCCACCAGACGCACCAGTCCCACCAGCAGCAGCAGCACCAGCAGCAACAGCACAGCGCCCACAGCCGCGAGGAGGACGAGAACAGCTCCTTCCTGGATGTCGTCGAGTCGAACAACAATGCGGCCGCCGCTGCCGCCGCCGCTGCAGCCGCCGCAGCTGCGGCCATGTCCCACTATGGAGGAGGTGGCGGCGCCAGCGGCGGTGGCAGCGGCAGCGGGGGCGGCGGCAGCGGCGGACAAACGCCAACGGGTCCGGCAACGGGCGGCACTGTGGCCGGCGGCGATGAACCACAGATGCAGATGAACTCGCTCGCCCACTCGCAGTCCTTCATGAGTTCGTTCTACAACAACGCCAACGCCCGGGTGGGCGGAGTGGGCGGCGGCTCCTCCTCGGCCAGCATGCTCGTGGAGGCGGCCCTCAACTCCGTTGGCAATATGATTGACAGCGAGAGCAGCGACCTCAAGGTGAGTGACTGAAAAGGGGGATATATTTAATGAAAATGTGGTTTTCAAAAAGGATGCAACAACAATTGTTTTCTAAAATTTCCTCACAACCAAAATACTGACTTTTTTATTGACGCAAAATGAGGATTTCGATTTTTGGCAAAAATTTTATTTTTTGAAAAATTTCTTTTTGCTCCCAATTTTGCAAAAATGGTCCGAAATTAAAAAGGCGAACTGTTCTGAGCAGATAACAACCTAATTATTAACATTGGTGCACTTTCCGGCTGATTTAGGAAATTTAAAAATTTTTCATTTTTTTGATTTTTTTTGTAAGGGCATCACAATTTTTTGCGAAAAATTTCAAAAAAATAAATTTTTTAACCTGAAATGCCAAGTTATAGATAATTTAACTACGAGTTCGGGAAGGTATGACACTTCATATTTGGACAATTATTTCCATTACAATGGCAAAAATACTGATATTTTTATTGGCGAAAAATAAGGATTTCGATTTTTGGCAAAAATGTGATTTTTCGAATAATTTCTTTTTGCTCCCAATTTTGCAAAAATGGTCCGAAATTAAAACGGCGAACTGTTCTGAGCAGATAACAACCGAATTATTAACATTGGTGCACTTTCCGGCTGATTTAGGAAATTTAAAAAATTTTCATTTTTTTCGATTTTTTTGTAAGGGGTAGCATCACAATTTTTTGCGAAAAATTTCAAAAAAATACAATTTTTAACCTGAGATGCCAAGTTATAGATAATTTAACTACGAGTTCGGGAAGGTATGACACTTCATATTTGGACAATTATTTCCATTTAAATGGCAAAAAGACTGAAGTTGTATGCGAAAAAACTGTTTTTTTTTTGTAAATTAATTAAAATTAACCCCTTAGGTTGGGTCACAATATTTAAAAAAAAAAATTAAAAAATCAAAATTTTCTTTGTTTAAATGCCAATATTAAACATATCCTTGGTATGCTTTAGGTTCCCACCGACAACCACATCAACAGCGACAGTCCGATGAGCGCCCACGTGGATCCCGAGTCGCAGCGCTTTGGAGCGGGCAGCGCAGGCGGAGCGGGCGGAGGAGGAGGTGGCGGCGGCGGAAGCAGCGGAGGCTCCTCGGGCGGGGCAAATGGAACGGGCATCGGTGGGGCGATGGACAACCTGGAGAACGAGCTGAAGATGATGAAGAACCTGGGCAGCTTCCCCATGCAGATACCGCCGCTGCCGATGTTCCAGGGTGCGTGCAACATATCGCCCAGCGCCTCGACGCCGACGAATCCGCAGAGCAATCAGAACCAGAACGACGTGGATGTGGATGCGGGCAGCACACCTCGGCCGCAGCATCCGGATTCCGATGGGTTCTCCTCGTCGCACCACCGCACGCCGCCCTCGCCGCCACCGATATCGCCGGGTCGCGATTACGGCGGAATGTTTGGCGCCGGCAACGGGGGGGGTGGCCCCGGATCGAATAGCACGCCGGCGGGCAGCTCGAGTGGCGGAGGAGGAGGCGGTGGCCCCGGCGGCGGCGGCGGTGGGGCGAACAGCATGTCCGCCTCGTCGCCGCTGCCCGCCCTGCAGCCGCAGCGGCGGAACGCGAGCAGCGTGGGCAGCACGTATCCGGAGCACGAGCTCATCTCGCCCGCCTCCTCGCCGAGCATACCGCGCTACAACTTCAACGGCGACATGATGCGCCACAAGCGGGCCGTGCAGGAGCAGGAGCACCAGGAGCGCCAGCGGCAGAGCATCTCGCGCCACAACCAGATGTCCAGCGACGAGGAGAACAGCATCATGCCCCAGAACAGGTGATGATTCCGCACACAGGGGCATGGTCCAAATGGTCTATATGACTGTTTATCTTTTTCAGTTATTATTTATTTATTTATTTTGAATTTTCAAAAATTAAACTCTTATTTTATAATATTTTTATAATAATATAATATATATATAATATTCAATTTACGATTACATGTGCATGTAAATAAAACTAAATTAATTTTATATATCTTTTAAGTTTGTTTTTTAATATTGTAATGGCTGAAATTATATTTTCATTATTTAAACTTGAAAAATGTATGTATTTTAGTTTTAAAAATCTCACTGTGATTTCCATACAAGGCTGTTTTTATTCATTTTAAAAATGGATATATTTAATTTAAAATGTATATATTACATTTAATACTTATAGTTAAATTTATCATCATTTATGATCATCATTCAAAATGTTTTTTAATTTTTATGTAAATGATTTTTAAATAATTTGTATATTATCTAATTTTAATATATTATTTTAATTTAATTTTATATTGCTTAAAGAATAAACATATGCTTAAAAAAGAATAAAATATATTCCATATTAAATATTTTAATTGTAAATAGTTTGTTTTTAATGTTTTATTGTTTCTTTTTTAATACAATTTTGTATTGCTTTTTTTATTTAAATTAATTTCAATATATTATTTTTATATCATTTTATATTGCCTAAAGTATACACATATTTTCAAAAACGTATAAAATATATTCTACCAAGGTTTCGTTTTTAATATTATGTTTTTTATGTGTACAGTTTCACTCTTTAATTTTAACCCAATTTTTAATGGATTTTTTCCCACAAAAAAGAAGGAATCCTTGAGTGTTTGGTCTAAAATTCGATTTGCTTGCAGCAGCGCCGGCCAGGACATGCGCATGAAGTTCCCGCAGTCGCAGATCGACCTCATGTACTCCAAGTACGAGAGCATGGCCAGCAACCTGAAGTACAACAGCCAGGAGCTGGACTCACCGGCGGAGTACCGACAGGCGGGCGGCGGCAACGGCGGCAATGCGGCGGTCAGCGCGGCAGCGGCAGCCGCAGCGGCGGCCAGTGCGGCCAACGATCTATCCGATCTGCAGGGTCTGGACATGAGCTCCCGCTCGAATGCGGCGAGCAGCAATTACCACCACAACTTCCAGTTGCCGAGCAGCCGCTACCATCATCACATCTACGACATACTCTCCGATCGCGAGCAGCAGAACCAGCAGGCGGGCGGCTCCGTGGTGGTGGGAGGTGGCGGCGGTGCCTCTGGCGGCGGTGGAGGCGGCGGCGCTGGTGCCTCGGTGGTGCACCAGCAGGAGCACGGCGGCCATGGGCAGCACCATGCGATGCAGCAGCATCAGCAGTCGGCGGCCGCCATGCACAACATGCTCAGCGAGCAGCTGGGCGAGCAGGAGCATGACCAGACCACCTCGGTGGATCTCAGCCGGACGGCCAACTATGTGGTATCATCGCCGCCGCAGCTGCCGTACAACCACCCGACGCACCACGACATGCTGCGCATGGCCTCGCTGGATCTCACGCCGAACACGGCGAACATGGCGGTGGGCAACAATCGCTCCTTCCTCTCCTCGCAGATGCAGCACCAGAGTCGCGAGAGCCTGGAGCATCATCGCCTGCTGTCGACGGTGGAGCAGCATCGCATCCTTGCGGCCTCGAATGCCGCCGCCGATCAGCACCGCCTGCTCGTGGATCCCACCGCCCATCTGCTGATGGAGCAGAACAACCGACTGCTGGGCACAGCGGATCAATCCCGGCTCCTTGGCGAATCGGCGGCGGCGGCAGCCCAGAATCGTCATATGGCTCGCAGTTTTGGTGCCTACCACCAGGTGGCGTCCAGCAATTACCATCCGGGCGTGAGGCCACCGCCCGTCCTGCCATCCGCCAATCATCACGCCTCCAATCCGTCGAACTACCACCCCTTCCCGGCCTACTACTGAATGGGCAACGGGGGAGGAGTTTGGGGTGGAGTGGGCTGGAGTGGTCGGCCGGGATAAAGTGCACTTTGTGGGGGGTTGTTCCATGTGGAGGACATCCTGAATCGAGTAGTTTAATTTTAAGTTTAGTTTCCTCGAGAGTTTCCATTAAGTTGTTGCCGATTCCAAAGAACTTCCATTTAATACTATGGTAGATAATATAATTTTGACATTAATCAGTTCAATTTGATACCAGAACTTGGAAAATTTTAGAATTTTTTAATATTTCATATTTGAAAACATTTAAAAACATGATGGTGATACTAACACATCTCAATTTGATACCAGAACTTGTAAAATTCTACATGTTTAATAGAATTTTTTAATATTTCATATTCGAAAACATTTAAAAACGTAAAGGTGATACTAAACCATTCCAATTTGATACCAAAACTTGTAAAATATTTACATTTTTAAAATCTGGTTAAATGTTTCAATATTTCCAAATTCAAAAACGTTTCAAAACTGCGATTCTTTGGAATCTATTAACCCATTTATATTGAAAGATCCCTTTTAGTCAAACGAGTATTTGCTTTTCAAACGATTTTCGAAATCCTCTGAAACTAAGTTAAATTTTCGAATTTCAATTTCGAAATGTGTGCCAATATGTCTAAGTGTAAATTTTGAATTGCTTCTCTGACATTCGACTTTGTATTTGTACACAATATTATTAGATATGTATAGTTGTATAGGAAGCATAATTATAATAAAACCAGAAATATATATATATATAGACGAGAAGCCCGGAAATGAATGCGACAGAAGACATAGAAAACGATTAAAGACATATAAGCCTGATGCGAACATTTTTTTAAACGCAAATTCACCGCTGAGTTTGGATAGAGAAAGGTACATAAATGATATAGGAAACGATGTTGATAATAATATTTTTACACCAAGTGAAAATAAATGCATATAAACGAGTACAAAGTGTTAGAAGAGGACGGAAATCCCAAAATTCGGCTTTCCTGTAAAACCAAATCCCCAACTTCTTCTTCTTCTTCGGCTTTTCCCATCCCCCCCAAATCCAAAACTCAGCGATCCGAAAATGAAAACCGGCACAACAAGATGCACACTACATATATGTAAAGCAGATATAGATATATATATACGCGACCGATCAGGAACTTAGCTCAAGCATCTTAACACTTAACACGGATTCGGAACGAGGGTCCGAAACTTCAAAGTCTTTTTTTGTACTATTTAATTATAAATAATACGTATCCAGTGTATGGTATAGGGGCTATATATATATATCTCGATATAAACTACCCATAACTGTACTAAATGGTATTTGTATAACTAAGTTATGATTTAATGTAAATTATTAAATTTATATAAGAGTGCAGAGGCGATAAAGGAGAGGAAATACCGCATAACGAGATAAACACCACATACCAAAATAATAAAAAAAAAATAAAAACAAAAAATAAAACCCATGATAATAAATATAAAAACACACACTCCACACACACACACACAGAGAGATAAGGGGAGAGAGATCGCTGATCCACATATGATATGTATACACCTATATATGCATATGGCGTAATCAAATTATCGATTATTAATAAACCGTAAATCGAACAATTATTTGAAAGGAAAACAAACTCCCTGGCTTTTCATTAAACATCCCAAGCACACAAAAAAATAAGAAAAAAAAAACACAAAAAATTGTCGTTTTCCCCAGGAATTCGCGTGCCTAGGGTCCAGAAAGGGACAGCAAGAGCCGCAGATTCCGATTCGCCCCATCCCTTTCTCGTTCCCATGCGCGAGAGCGAGCGGGACAACCCGCCAGCGAAGAGAATGGAGAAACCAGCCCTGGAAGCGATCAAACAGCGCCGTAACAAAAGTCAGCCGGCGGCGTCCGAAGCGCCACCCGACGAACCGCCCACCGATGACGAGCCCCAGACGCCGCCCATGCCCCCGCCACCCCCGCGAATCGGCAGCACTCAAGCGGGCAGCAGTGTGCTGATAATGACGCCCGACCAGATCATCGAGGCCTACGAACGCGCCCTGCAGGTAGAGTTGTCGAATGTCGAGAACACGACAAACAAAGTATCGATATTTTCAGTTCGATCAAGTTATCGAAATGAAAGTAGCAGTAAAGGTTACTGATCAATTAGCAGATCAGTTTCGTATATCACTTGTGTACACTTGTATTTATAGTTTGAAAGTACTTAGAAAACTTTTTTTTATTTAACTGGAATTTAAATCAAACGTGTTCGAAAACGATAAATCGATAAATGTTTGTAATGAATGCAAGTTAATATAGAAGTTATAGATCTCGTTTCATTTAAATTCTTTTAATTTTGATCATAATTATATAAGTTATAGATCTTGTTTCGCTTACTTTCTGGCTAACGCAACGAAAAATATTATTTTTCGACCATTTGTGATCCCAATTAAATATTTAAGATTTTGGATCATATTTCATGGATCATTCTAATAAAATATTTTTGTATATATAATATAAATAAGATATATATATATATATTAAAGTGGAAACACTTCATAGCTCAAATATTAATAAAACTTCCTTGATCAGTCCAATATTTTTTACAAACTAATCCCAATTTTAAAACTAACTAATTTATCAAAATTCACTAATCATCGTATTAAAAATAAAAAAAATATTTTCAAATAATAAAAATTATAATCGTAAAAAATCCAATGTTGTGTAATAAGTAGTGAATGAAAAATATTAAAGTATTAGAGTAAACTATGGTAAATTAAAATTACAAAAAAATATTTTTAGATCATAAATAAATATTATTAAGGGAAAAAACACAAATTTTGTAATATAATGTAATAAGTAGTTAAAAAAAACTAACGTATTAGAAAATATTATTTTTCGGCCATTTGTGATCCCAATTTCACCGGAGATGCGAGGTGGAATTGGGAACACGGCCGAGTGCGATGTGTAACGAAACGCTGACAACCCTATTGTACCCATTGTACCGCCCAACCCCCACCTGCAGGAGGGGCAAGAGGACGGAGAGGCCGACGGAGAGCAGAAAGGCAAGTCGAAGCGCTGGCTGAGCAGGCCGATCAGTGTGAAATCGACGCTGAGAGCCGTACGCGACGGCCTGCTGTTCGTGGTCGGCGGTTTCCTGCGCTTCCTTCGACGGCTAGACATGCACGGCGGCGGTACCGGTAACAACATCAACTTTGTCGAGGGGCTGATCGACTTCATGGCCGGCTCCCTGGGCGGAGCGGCCCAGGTGTACGTGTCGCAGCCCCTCGACACGGTCAAGGTCAAGCTGCAGACCTTCCCGGAGGTGTATCGCGGCATGTGGGACTGCTTTGTGAGCACGTACCGCAAGGACGGCGTCCTCCGTGGCCTGTACGCCGGATCCGTTCCGGCCGTGGTTGCCAATGTGGCCGAGAACTCGGTGCTTTTTGCCGCTTACGGTGGATGCCAGAAATTCGTTGCCTTCCTCGTTGGCAAGGAGACATCCGGGGAGTTGACCACCGTGGAGAATGCCTGTGCCGGCTCCCTGGCCGCCTGCTTCTCCACCCTGACCCTCTGTCCCACCGAGCTGATCAAGTGCAAGCTGCAGGCGCTGCGCGAGATGAAGCACTTCGTGGAGCCCGCGCATCCGGAGGATATGCGCACGCCCTGGACGCTCACGCGATACATCTGGCGAACCGAGGGTGAGTCTCATTATTCCAAAGAAAATATTTCCATATCCTGAATATCTTTCATTTCACTAGATTATAGTATTGGGATTGGTTTTGTGGAGAAATTAAAGATAGATTAGTAATATTTTTAAATTTTAAAAGTGTTTTATAGAGTCTCTTTCTCAAGAGTGAACCCTATATCATAATACCTAAATCCCTAATAACTTCAAAAAACTATAATATTAATCTGAAAAAAAGATATGCTTTTAAATAAGTTAAAAGTATATGCTCTGTATAAAACATCCTAGTTATAAGACATTCGATTATATGATCTTTCCTAACAGTATAGAAAATATTAGATTTAAAGTTTAAGACAAGTGTTTTCACATAAATGGTTTTTAGATACAAAAATATCAGATAACATTCCATTCTTATAAAAATAATAACCACTCGATTTTGCGAACCTACGAAAAGCTCTATAAATAATTCCTGAAAGAAGTTCCTAAAAACTGAATTAAAACTTCAATATTGATCTAAAATTTTTTGCTTTCAAATTTTCAAGACTAAAAAATATTAATAAAACTTTAGGTACTCTTATCAGTTCACTTTTTTGAAACTGCACTGTAGTAAACTTTAGTCTCCATAATGATCGCGTTTATCCCTGGACATTTTTGGGGGGCGTAGCCTTGGGAAACCGGGAAAGCTATAGCTCTATTGTCGTTCTCGACCCTTGAGTGCTCCGATTAGATTATCTCCGCGTGGCTTTCGGCGATCTTTTTCTTCTAATAATTCACAATTATCGCATCGCAGTGTGCGATATAAGCACAGATACGCATCGCACCCATACCAAGGCACAAATCCACATGGTTGGGGATGGGATCACTTGGGGTTGCCGGATCCATTGGGGATCTTTGGCCCCAAATGGGCAACAAAACCGTTATATTCAAATTTGGATTTGAAATATTTTGTAAATGCTAATATATAAATATTTGGAAATAATTTCTAAATGCCAAAATATAAATATTTTGAAAAATTTTCTAAATGCCATTATATAAATATTTTAAAATATTTTTTTTTAAATGCCAATATATAAATATTTTGAAATATTTTCTAAATGCCAATATTTAAATATTTTGAAATATTTTGTAAATACAAATATATAAATATTTGGATATATTTTGTAAGCATATAAAGTTTTAAAACCTCTTAAACTAATTTTTTTCATAAGATTTCATCAGGTTATTTTTTTTTCCATTAAAATCTAATGAGGAACCATAATATCATTAAACATATTTTGGTGACGTTTGCTAAAAACTGTATTATAATACCCATAGCATTTCGATTCTCTCTGGTTTTTATTTACTTTCTGATTGAATTACAAAGCTGTAATTATCAGCATGCTCTTGGCTTTCAACATAAGTTGACTTAAATTACGTGATGAATGCCAGGGTAACGAAATGCGATCGTGAAAAACATTGTAAAAGAAGAAAACATTGTAAGCTCAGCAAGTCGACATTCAAATACCCTCGGAAATATAGCACAAATGTTTATGATTTTTCAAAATACATACTTCCTATATTAAACTAAACGTGGAAAGACCATAAAAAATTCAAAAAACTATACATTTTTTATGAGCAGAATGGTTTTAAAATGTCTATTGGTCAATTTTATAACTTTTGGAATATTTCCCTAATTAAATTGTAATAATTGGGTTCAGAAATTGTAGTATTATGCTGATTCCCAAAATCATTTGTTTAGCAACAACAGGAAACGTAGTCCATAGGCAAGCAGCTAAGGCTATAAACAGCCAGACAAGTGATGAATTTTGTAATACCCACGACGCTAATCAAATCTAATCGAACTTGAGCAGGCTGCCATTCCTCTCGTTAAACTCTGAAGCATAAATAATGAGTATTTACTACGCAGATTGCGAAAAGCGAATTAGGGATTTCTGTGGAAACTGATAAGACTATTCATAGCCATAGCCTCGCCGTTGGGAACATGCCACGCACAGTGACGTAGTCACCACAAGATAGCCATAGAGCTCTAAAGCTATAGAGCGGGAAGTGCAGTTGTGGATAATGCACATGCTTGAGCCAATGCACTATCAGTCAAGTGGAAATTTACTGACAGCCACAAGTCGGCAGATCATGAGCACGTTTCCGTTTCGCCTTTTGATTGATGTCTGCTGTCCGTCCATTTAAAGATAGTGCCATCCTCACGTGCCAATCGCCATCTCCATCTCTGCTACTTTTCCACTTTCCACTGGTAAATATCTACAGCTAATCTTCTTTCGCAGGCATTCGAGGATTCTATCGGGGATTGAGCTCAACATTCCTGCGCGAGATGCCCGGCTACTTCTTCTTCTTCGGCAGCTACGAGGGCACCCGAGAAATACTGCGACGGTGAGTACAGAAAATATTCCTCAATAGAGGCAGAAATCTTCCAACAATCCAAACATTTTCTAAAAAATAAACAATTGTAGTTATATTTAGCACTTTAAAAATTACTTAACAAAGTCCTACGCTAGAAAAATGAACACATAACTTCTCTTAACAACTTAAAGACTTGTTAGACCAAAGGCAATTGGTTAGGATCAAACTACAGTCGAACTTTTATAACTCATAGATGCTTACATATATCGAACCAAAGATCATTCGAGATATAGTACCAATCTCCTGAGTTATAAAAGATAAACTATATGTTAGTTTCTACTATGTTTACCAGGCATACCTTACATTATCTCTGTTTCTCCCCAACAGCGAGGATCAAACTAAGGATGAAATTGGACCACTGCGTACCATGATAGCCGGCGCCATTGGAGGCGTCTGCCTGTGGACATCGACGTTTCCGGCGGACGTGATCAAGAGTCGGATCCAGGTGAAGAACCTCAACCAGAGCATGTTCGCCGTGGGAGCGGACATTGTGCGGCGCGAGGGTGTCCTGGCTCTGTACCGCGGCCTGCTGCCCTCTGTCCTGCGCACCATTCCGGCAACGGCCACCCTGTTCGTGGTCTACGAGTACACCAAGCGAGCGATGAGCGCCACCCTCTGATGGCGCTGGAAGGATCCCAGGAGCGAGACGCTGTGCTAGTGTAGTTGTGGACTTATGGCGCGTGGCCGCGGGCGGTCATCATTAAATATTCGATAATTATTCCTTTTTTTTTTCTAGATAATTAATAGATCGTAGTGTTGTGCCTGTACAATGTTCAGATAATGCTAATGACTGACTAATATCCAAATTACTATCGTGTTTTTCATTCCGTTGGCTTGGTTTATGATGAGGATGAGGTCTAAATCTTGGCCACTTGGCTCAGGCGGCGTCTTAGGAAGTCCTGGCGGTCCGCAGATGTCTCCAGTTCCCGCCATTCGTGCCAATAGATCTGGAAACAATTTATAAACCATTAGACAGATCTATATTGGATACTCTTTACGATCAACTAGCACTTACCACCAGTGGCTGATGTCCCAATTGCCGCAGCTGCCTTAGCTTCATTTCCATTTGCCCCGTGAAGCGTTCCTTATCGCGAATCACATTGTTCCAGCCTGCAATAACGATGGCCACAGTGGCCAGCTGCTCATCCGCCGCCCGCGACTCGCCCAGCAAATGCCTGCGGGTCAGAATCTCGCCGCTGTAATCCTGACAAGCCTCTGCGTCCAAGGGCACGGCTGTCTGTGCGCGGTGGTCGTAGCAGAGCACCACATCGCAACGATCGTATTGCGGCAGGATGTGCTTGAAGGTGACGGGACGGTGGATCAGAGAGAGTGCCTCACGTATTTCCAACAGAATGCGATCCGTGCTGTTCAGCTTGAAGCGTCCGTCCCGCTGTGGGATGTACTGCGTGTAGAGGCGTCCCATCTGCTGCCGCTGCCGCTCGCTGAGCAGTGCTCCCTGGTACTCCTGCGGACCGAGGAGGCGCGCAAAGCCGTCCAGGTGGAAGAACTCCCGCCCAGGCAGTCCGCTGCGGTAGGCGAGCTGCACGAAGCGCGGCTCCAGTGCCACGCCCAACAGCTCCAGGTCGTAAACGCCGCGCATGGTGAGAAACTGCAGGCAGTTGCTGTAGCAGCGTGGGTGACGCAGTATCTCCTCCATCCGCTGGCGCAGTAAATCGGGCAGCCTGTCCGCCAGACGACGTTCCACCCGCGACGAGGTGTTGATATTGAACAGGGCCATGACCAAGCAGATGCGCTCTATATCCTTCAAGCGGGCCGTGTCCAGCTCACGTTCGAATCGCAGCAGAATGCGTTCCACCAGCGAATCATTGCAGGTCTGCAGTTCGCAGCCGAGGAGCGCCATGTGCAGGCACGTGAGCAGCGAAACGCGCTCCACCTGCGACTCCAGGGCGCTGAGCAGTCGCTTCAGCGGCTCCACTTGCGGCAGTTTGCTGCTGTAGCGCAGCACCTTGAGCAGCGCCACCAGGGCAATGTCCTCCACGCTGTCCAGTTCGCTGCCCAGTCGCTGATAGATTTGCGCCAGCAGCTCCGGATTTCTGATGGGCGTTTGCGTTTTGAAGAAGCCCATGGCCATTACGCCCAGCTCGGACAGGGTCATCTCATCCACACAGCGGGCCAGGTTCAGCTCGAAGTCGAACATCTCGAAGACGGGTCGACGCAGCAGATTGCACAGGAACATGGAGTGAACGAGCTGCTCGGGCGGCAGTTTGCGCAGCTTGCGACCCAGCTTCTTGAGCGCCAGCCACACATACTCCCCGATCCTGACCAGACCCAGGCGATACCAGGCGTCGCTCACGAGCAGCAGTCGTTCGCTGGACCAGCGCTCGATGCGGCGACAGCACTCGATGTCCAGGGTGTTCCACAGTTCCATGTAGTTGTGCGTTTTGGTCGATTCCGGTGCGGGCAGCTCGGCCAGGGCGCTCAGCGAGCCCAGCAGCTGGTCGTCGTCCAGTCGATGCAGCTGCTCGCAGTAGAGGCGCGTAAAGGCGTCGTAGCGTTCGTCGCTGATTTGCAATTCCAGCCGGATGCAGTGCCTCACCAGGCCCAGGAAGTCGGCATACAGATCGGCGGTGGCGGCGACTGTGGCCTCTCCCTGTGGCGGTGGCCGCAGGAAGCCCTCCGTGGCGGGCAGATCCTGCCAGGTGGAGTCCCGCGGTCGCAGGATTGCGTACGGTTTGAGGGAATCCATCAGTATGCCGTGGGCGAACTGATTCTCGCGATCCGCAAAGATACGCGCATGCGAAACGCTCGAGGCGCACAGCTGTCGGCCCACGCGTCCCACACTGCGCCAGAGGCAGTGCGTCCTTGACCACATGGCTGGAATCGGATCCTCACAGTTAATTCTCTCAATTCAGTCGAATTTCAATCTTAAGCGCGTTACGAAAACATTTGCCGCTGAGCAGGCCGGCTTATCAGCTGATTTGTGCGGCGCTGCCAGACCGGCGAAAAAAGGTGCTAGTGCGCACGCCTGCTATCGATATCGATGCCAATTAAAATGAACAAATGGGCATCATTGTCAGTGATCAGTGATCAATAAAGTGTAATTAAGGACATTTTTAAAATTAAAGTAACGAATATGTATATGTGCAAAGATTTAATTCTTAAAAATTAATAAAAAAATTTTTTTTTTTTTTGTAAGGATTCATTTTTGACCCTTTAAGGATATATATTTTTGAGTCGATGTAAACAAGTCCTGGGAACATTAACGGCTATGTCTTGTTGGTCAGTCCTGAACGGGGAGGATAAATCTAGGGTTGTTTCGTAGAGTTAGGATATGATAATCATATGAGAGTCCCCAAAACACCCTTTTCTCGCAATTTGATGATGGGGTAGAGTCTTTTTTCAACACATATGTATTATATGGACACTAAAATGGTGATACCAACTTACCTATAGGGCTAGAAATTAAATTGACTTCGATAGTTCAAAGATTACATCGTGGAAAGGTTTGAACCCTCAAATACAAAGTAATATAAATAGACGGGTATAAAGATGTGATACTTCGGCATGTGTGATGGGGACTGTTTCTCTAGTCCTTAACATTTCGTCCAGAGGTTCTCATACTATTACCACATTTATGATTTGGTCCTTCGTTCCACGGGTTTGCCATTGGTTTGTTCACACACATTGATCTTATGCACCCGTTACTCACAGAGTAAAATGGTATATTCGGGGTTTCACAGAAATCCCCGAGGATCGAATGGGGTGAGTTTCTCATAAGGATCTATATAAATTTCAGGCCATTTCAGCGCAGCGCGGTTTCTGTGGTACTCCCGATTGTATTCGTCGGAAAGCATTAGTCAGAAAGAAGGTATCGTTCCTAGCCCTATAAAGGACATACTTATTTTCTTTTTATCAAGATCAGTTATGAGCAAATAAAGAAAATATCTCCATCTCACTCGCAGTTCCTTGAGATAAGATCGACCAAATAGTTGTTGATTGAATCTAGTACTCACATCTACGAAAACCACGTAACGGATTTCGGTTGGAAAAGACTTGTGCGACACTACGTGTGAGTTTTGTTAACTAGTTAAATTGGTGTTATCTTGACTTTTGTCGATAAATGGGAGGTTTCCAGAAGTGTCATCTCTAATATTTTTAGCAAGTCACAGCTGTTTTGTCATTCACATGTCATCGAAGGACGCCATTGTTGTTTTGGCCATTGCTGCCAGACTGCTGAAAAGCAATCGGCATGTGATAGTGGTGGGTGGCAGCTATTGCATCTATTGTGGCGCCAGCAGGATATTGTTTTTGTTTTATGGACTGTAATCAATGCCTTTTTAGTTGACTGATCTCAAATAACTGTTATCTAAAACATGCTTTCTGGCTCGATTGCCATTCACTTGTCACCGCGGGCAGCCATTGTTGTTTTTCGCCAACCAACGCTGCCAGCCGTTGCAAAACAATCAACTGACGCCCGTGAGGTCTGGCAGCACTGGCCTGCACTTGGTGCCCTGCGAGCAATTTGCGTTTGGCAAACGCCGACTTCCTGGCGTCGCAAAAAAGGCGCTACCCTGGAAACCCGTCAACCTTGGCTTGCCTGGAAGTTAGTTTTCCGATTCCTCCGGCATATTCTGCTATCCATTCGGTGTTTGAGCGTGTATAAAGAGCAGTGGTTCCAGGCGAATTGGTCACCGGGTCGTCCCATTCGCGGATTCTCCGCTTGGATCGTCGATAAGTGGAAATGGAAGTCATGGAGGGGGAGATCATTGCCGCGGGCGATAGCCCCGAAGATCCGCTGATCATCGATGGTGAGTCGCCCAGTTGGGGTCACCTAGTCGTCCATCCCACTAACCTTCTTCCACATCCTTCTTCCCCAACAGCCGACTTGAAGCTGAAAGCACAGAAGAAAGACCTGTCCGCCAATCCCTTTAGACGGACCACCAAACCGGGATCAGAGGCCGAGAAAGAGCAGATCCTGCAGAGCGTTAAGGCGGAGAAGCTGCTCATTGTCCTGGTCCGTCGCCATCCGGCTCTGTATGACGCCCGGCATCCGAAATTCCGCGACGACGCGCACCGGGAGAAGGTGTGGCAGAGCATTGCCAACCGGCTGGCCACGGATTTGACCAACTGCCTGGTGGCCTGGGCGGAGCTGCGGTATCGATACCAACGTCATGTGCGCCGCCTGCGAGCCTTCCATCGCCACAGCACTGCCAGCGCCAGCCAACGACAGCGGTTGCCACAGCGCCAGCGTCCACGGATGCGGCACGAGGAGGAGCTGCTCTTTCTGTATCCGCATGCGGCCCGCTTTCCACTTTCGGTGGAGAAAATCCAGCCGGCCGAGATTGCCAAGGAACCGCAGGCCACCGAGGAGATGCAGCCCGATGTGGAGATCGTGGAACCGCCGCCCGTTGATGTAATCGATGTGGATCTGGAGGAGGAGTCCTCGTTCCACTACCGCTGCACCAAGGATCAGCGGCGCCTCATCGAGGCTGTGCATGCCTATCCCCAGCTGTACGATTTCCGGGTGCCGGGCTTTGATAACACACGGCATCGCGGTCTCATCTGGGGCGCCATTGCCAACGAGCTGCACGACAAGGCCACCAAGCTGATGAAGAGCTGGCTGAAGCTGCAGACGCGCTACGAATGGGAGCTGACCCGTCGCCCCACCGACAACTCGGAGCTGTGCCAACTGATGGACTTCCTGCGGCCGCATTTACAGCGCCTGCGCGGCACCGTGTGCAAGGCCTCCAAGTACCTGCAGACCGACTGGCACGAGCCGATCGAGCACTTCCGCAGCGTGATGTCGCTGATCAACACGATGCGCAACATGCCCGAACTGGTGCAGCTGACGGACGAGTTGATAAGAAGCCAGACGAAGCCGCCGCGCTACGATGAGCTGTGGCAGAAGGTGGGCCACGAGGTGATGGTCTCGCACGAGCGCTGTGAGGTTACCTGGCTGGTGTTGCGCTCCTTCCATCACGAACTGTGCGCCATGCGCATGGCGGGCTATCAGCTGCAGGACAAGTGGTACTTTGAGAACGCCCTCAGCAGCATCTTCAAGCAGGTGGCCACACGCACGGTGTGCCGTCCGGGCCAGAAGCGTAAGCACAACGGCGTACTGGCAATGCCTGGTGAGCCAGCGGCCAAGGCGCGGCCAAAGACGCCACCGCGCCTGCCACTGGCCATCGTCTATCCGCCCGCTCCGAAACCAACCAGTAACAGCAGCAACAACAGCAGTAGCAGCAATGGACCGAGCACAGGCATTTTACCAACCATCACGAATGTAAGGAGCTGCACCAATTCCACCGCCACCGCTGCGCCAGCCGCCGCCGACCCGCCTGTTCCCGCCTTTGTGATCCCCAAAATCACATCCGCCATGAGCGTGGCCTCCTCGCCCAATATGGTGCCCCTCAAGCTGCCCTCCACCTTGCGGATTGCCCCCAAAGCGGCGGCCGCCATGGGCATGGGCCTGCATCCCAATATTCCCGCCAGTATTCAGTTAGCCGGCTCGAATGCCAGTCCAGGCGCAGTGCCACGTCCCACGTTACCCCAGCGTCCTGGCCTGCAGGTGTCGATACAGCCAAAGCCGCTTCCATCCAATCCACCGCAGATGCCGCCGGCAAACAGTCGCAGTTTACTACGTCAGAAGACGCCTCCCGCCGGAGTGCCAGTTCAGCGATATACCCCATCGTCTGCTTTGGGAGCGCTGCTTAGGGAACCGCCGCAGATACAGAATACACAAATTGCAGCGCCGCCAGTGCAGCAGCCAGTGGCGCCACCACAACTGCCCAATTTGCTGCCCATAATGCCAGCGAATATTGGCATCAGCAGCACTCCAGCAGCGGGAACTGGGGCTCCAATGGTGCGAATCCATCAGCCGGGACTGCAGAACGCTTGGGAACCTGCAAGCAATAACTCGCCGGCTGTCAGCAAGCCCATGGGTTCAGTGGCAGCCACCACTGCACCTGCAGCAATAACTACTGCCACTGCCACAATAAGCATCGGTGCCTCGGCAGCCAGTTCAAAATGGAGTGCAGCACCATCAGCAGGAGATGGTGGCAAGAAACCTAGCCAAGTTGCGCCGGCACCTGTATCCGTAATCAAGGCAACACCGCCGACAATTCCTTCAGCAGCAGCAATAAGCAAGGGAGCAACTATAAGCACAGGAGCAACTATAAGCACAGGAGCAACTATAAGCACAGGAGCAACCATACCCACGCTAGCTAAAATAACTCCTTTACGAACAGCCAACACTTTAGCTGCGCCTGCAATACAAACTAAACCCGCAACGTTACCAACAACCACACAACAAGTTACAGCAGCAACATCGGCTGCCACAACTGCAACAGTGGACATTACGTCCGCTGACGACTCATCATCAGATAGAACAACATCACCAGTGGCCACCACATCAGCCACTCCAAGAGCAGCCAGTCCAAAGACAGTACCTAATGCTAAACCTGGACCAAATACACTGGTAAAGGAAAAGGAGGCAGCAGCAGCAGCAGCAGAGGTCACGGCAAGCGAGATTACGGTGATCTTCTACGAAAATGCCGCCAGTGGCCACATGCTGCACATTTCGTGCGGCAGCAATGCGCGTTATAATCTCAATATGGTCAGGACGGCGACGCTGATACGCGAGGTGATGGCTGTGCCGCAGCTGCACAAGAAGGACCCCCAGTTGGCCGCCAAGTGTGACGAGGCCTGGAAGGTAATAGGCAAGAAGTTTCATATGCCAGGTGAGTGGAACAGCTAATAGTAAGAAGTTAGGTGTTAACTAATCATCAATATTTCCCCTGCAGAGCAAGCTTTGCGCTCCTGCTGGCAGTTTCTGTCGGAGAACATCAGTGTGTTTCCGCTCATTGCACCGATGTCGGAACTGATGCGCCCGTTCAAGGCCAGCGTGAAGGTGTGGGAGAAGTCACACCGGTTGTTCAGCAAGTTTGACGAGATAGCGCGCAAGTACCTGTGGATGGAGCACAAGGACTTGCTGCCCGACGTCATCCGACACTTCCGGAAGCATGAGCACCTGTACTGGGAAATGCACAAGCCGCGACCTGGCGAAGAGGCGGCTGCTCCGCCGCAGTTCACGGATCAGGAGCGACTAGAAGTGTGGCGCGAGGCCCGCATTAAGTTTCCCAATCGTAGGTTTTACTTGAGTTACATTGTAACATTTTGAATTGAATTCAAAATCCTTGACTTGCAGTCAATCATCGGGACATTTGGTCGATGTTCAAGTTCGCCTTCCGCACGTACATGGAGGATCTGGAGCGCGGCATTGAGAATCCCTGGCCACAGAACTGGTGGCAGGCACTGGAGCAGCTCCGTTTCCTGGCCTACGTGCGCTATCATCCACTGGAGCCCTACTACTACATTGTGCACAACAAGATCTCCGAGGAGGTGAAACGGTGCAGCATGTACGAGGCTCTCATGTCCACTGATCCAGCCGATAAGAGCAAGCCCACGCCCAGTGGCATTTTGGCACGCCTGGCCAAGGAGCCCATGCCCTGGGAGACGGAGGAGGCCAAGCGCCTGCTCACCGGCCGCTTGAGTGGAACGGTAAACACATATACGGTGAATAACAGCGCTCCGGCGGCGGCAACCGCTGCACCTGCTAATCCCTTACCTGATGTTGTGCCCACTGGCGCTGAAAAGGCACCCGCTGCAAAGGCTCCCGCTGCAAAGGCTTCTCCTGCGAAATCTCCCGCTGCAAAATCTCCCGCTGCAAAGGCTTCCCCTGCAAAGTCTACCGCTGCTCCTCAGCCAACAGCAAGCGATAGCGCCACTGTACAGCCAAGCAACGGCAGTGTGATGGCCCAAAAACGTAACCCTCAGAGGAATCGCATAGCCAGCAACCTGCCCACCATCGAGGCCTTCCAGCTGACCCAAGTCCTGCGTCGCCATCCGCACACCTTTGAGCGGGCGAGCACCATCGACAAGCGGACAGCCTGGGTTCGCGTCTCAAAGGAGCTGAATGCCACAGGTATATGTTAATAAATTCTAAAAGAAAAAGAAACTAATTAGTTTGCATTTCTTTGCAGTCACCGAATGCCGCTTGGGCCTGCAGTATGCTCTGCGCGCGATGCGCATCCTGAAGATCACGGACCCCATGCATCGTTGCACCATGGGCCACAAGTACTTCCGGCACATGACCGAGATCTACAAGCAGGTGCGACCCAACGGTCAGCTCACCATCCGCACGCCACAGCAGGTGAACCAGTCGCTTGCGGAGCCAACGCAGGAAATTGTACCGGAGCGTTTCGTGCCCGAGATCAATCTGACCACCTGCAGCCGGAATCTGGTGCTGAAGAACTGGGCCAATGCCGTGGGTAACCTGTCCAGCGCCAGCCAGGATAATCTCATCGGCAAGCTGACGCAGCTGTTCACCAAGTACGCCGAGGAGGCGAACGTCAATTGGGCACCGCCTTAGCTACCCAAACCCTTGACAACCGTTACTTAATCTTAGACTTCTCTTTAAGAACTTTCACCGTTCCATTGACATCCCGATGCATATTATTTATTATTATGTAATGCATGTAATTGCAAAGACGTTTTTTTATTAGTCTAAGCTAAATAAACTGCAAACGAATTAATTAGGTTTTCCCATAAATGTTTTATATAAGAATGCATTTTTAGTAATGATTGTAGATAATATATATATATCTTACTCAATGTATGCGAATAATAATAATATGGTTAGTTCCTTCACCCGACTCGAAGCCATAAGATGATGGTGATGAGGGCGAGGCCCTTTGATTATGCGGACGCATTTGTCGGTCAACGGGAGCCGCCCACTTGTTTGGCCTCTGCGAAGACATGAAAGTAAGCCCGAGTAAATTGAGGCCGGACAATTGCGAAACGATTTGATTGCTGTGCCTCTGGAGGGGGCAGATAATAGGCCACACGTAAAACCCTGGGGGATGATGGCCCAGGAGCAAGGGAATGGGCTGGGAATCAGCAGAAACCGAGAATACTATTTTACGTAGTTGGAAAATATACTTTTTTGCCAGCCAGTTTAATGAGAAATGTTGAAAAACTTGCAAATGCGGGAAAAAACTTAAGAAAATGTGGATTTCGATTTTTGGCAAAAATGTGATTTTTTGTATAATTTCTTTTTGCTCTATCTTTTGCAAAAATGGTCCGAAATTAAAACGGCGAACTGTTCTGAGCAGATAACAACCTAATAAATAACATTTGTGCACTTTCCGGTCGATTTAGAAAATTTAAAATTTTTTAATTTTTTCGATTTTTTTGTAAGGGGTAGCATCACAATTTTTTGCGAAAAATTTCAAAAAAATAAAATTTTTAACCTGAAATGCCAAGTTATAGATAATTTAACTACGAGTTCGGGAAGGTATGACACTCCATATTTGGACAATTATTTCCATTTTAATGCCAAAAATACTAATATTTTTATTGGCGGAAAATGAAGATTTCGATTTTTGGCAAAAATGTGATTTTTTGTATAATTTCTTTTTGCTCTATCTTTTGCAAAAATAGTCCGAAATTAAAACGGCGAACTGTTCTGAGCAGATAACAACCTAATAAATAACATTTGTGCACTTTCCGGTCGATTTAGAAAATTTAAAATTTTTTAATTTTTTCGATTTTTTTGTAAGGGGTAGCATCACAATTTTTTGCGATTAATTTCAAAAAAATAAAATTTTTAACCTGAAATGCCAAGTTATAGATAATTTAACTACGAGTTCGGGAAGGTATGACACTTCATATTTGGACAATTATTTCCATTACAATGGCAAAAATACTGATTTTTTTATTGGCGGAAAATGAGGATTTCGATTTTTGGCAAAAATGTGATTTTTTGTATAATTTCTTTTTGCTCTATCTTTTGCAAAAATGGTCCGAAATTAAAACGGCGAACTGTTTTGAGCAGATAACAACCTAATAATTAACATTAGTGCACTTTCCGACTGATTTAGGAAATTTACATTTTTTTCATTTTTCCGATTTTTTTGTAAGGGGTAGCATCACAATTTTTTGCGAAAAATTTCAAAAAAATAAAATTTTTAACCTGAAATGCCAAGTTATAGATAATTTAACTACTAGTTCGGGAAGGTATGACACTCCATATTTGGACAATTATTTCCATTTTAATGCCAAAAATACTAATATTTTTATTGGCTGAAAATAAAGATTTCGATTTTTGGCAAAAATGTGATTTTTCGAATAATTTCTTTTTGCTCCCAATTTTGCAAAAATGGTCCGAAATTAAAACGGCGAACTGTTCTGAGCAGATAACAACCTAATAATTAACATTAGTGCACTTTACGGTGGATTTAGGAAATTTAAAAATTTTTCATTTTTTCGATTTTTTTTTAAGGGGTAGCATCACAATTTTTTTGCGATTAATTTCAAAAAAATAAAATTTTTAACCTGAAATGCCAAGTTATAGATAATTTAACTACGAGTTCGGGAAGGTATGACACTTTGGACAATTATTTCCATTACAATGGCAAAAATACTGATTTACAAAAACCCCTTTTTTTTAATTTTCGGCAATTTTTAAGTAATGCATTTGTGTATTTTAAAAATATAATTTTAAACATTAGCATTGGTTCGCAGACCTTCATGAAAGAAATACATTGAAATAAAACGTTTCTCAACAGCAGGGCTTGAGACGTTTGGAACGCAGGCGCCCGTGGCCATTCAGGCGGACTTTGGGGGCACCGTCCCCTGGTGGCTGCTCCTCTTCCTTTGGTCCCTCGTCCTTTGGATCCTGCCCGCCCGGCAGGCGGTGGGTGGTTGGGGGCGGCGCCACCAGGCGATTGTAGATGCCCACAGCCAAGGCGGCGAATACGTGGTTCACATTGGCGCCACTCTTCGCGGAAGTCTCGCGAAAGGCGAGCGCTCGGTGGTCGGCGTAGTGGGCCGCCTGCTGCTGGCTCACCTGGCGGCGCTCGAGGTCGTCGCACTTGTTGCCCACCAGCAGAATGTTGACCTGGTCGCGGCAATGGTTCCGGATCTCCGCCAGCCAGCGATCGATGCTCTGGAAGCTGCTGGCCGACGTGGTGTCGTAGACGAGCAGGATGCCGTGGGCGTTGCGATAGTAGGCCGGCAGAACCGACTGGAAGCGCTCCTCGCCGGCGGTGTCCCAGATCTGGAGCTTCACCACCTGGCCGGCCACCTCCACGGTGCGCACCTTGAAGTCCACGCCCACCGTGCTCAGGTAGCGTTCGGTGAAGCGGCCATCGGAGAAGCGCATCAGCAGGCAGGACTTGCCCACGCCGCAGTCGCCCAGCACGAGGATCTTGAACAGGTACTTGTAGTCGCACATCGTAGTCAACATCAATCAGTCGGGGTCGCCAGATATCTCGAAGGGATCTCGATCAAAGTGACAGACTTTGCCTGGGCGATTTTGGGACTTGGTTTTTGGGGAGGCATGCCCAGTTAATCAGTAAAAAATAAAAAAGTTTTCAGTTCCAGTTAATCAATAAAAAATAAAATAATTTTTAGTTCCTGTTAATCAGTAAAAAATTTAATTATTTAAATAATTTTCGATTTTTTTCGTTTACTGTATTCGCAATTGAATCTAACCCTTTAAAAAAGTTCAGATATTATAAAAAATAAAAATTAAATAAAATATCACAAGAAATAAATAAATAAAAATTAAAAACAAATTCAAACAACTATTGACTTAAAAAATTTTAATATGTTAAAAATAACATTTAGTTTTTCACTGTTTGCATTAAATAAAATATTTCCACTAAATGAAAGTAAAGACTATTAGAATTTTTTTTTCTTTAAGCGAAAAATTAAAAAAAAAGATGTAATAAAATTATTTGAGATTTCTTATGATTAAAAGATATTATTTTTGAAAATATTTTAAAAAAGTTTAATATGTTCAATATCACAATTTTTAATTAGTTAGGTTTCTAATGTTTCCATTAAATATTTAATATTTTATTTAGGGTAAAAGAAAAAATATTTGTATAATAATATAAATTTTATAAAATATTTAAGCTTTTTTATGATTACTGGCTTTTAAACAATAAAATTGTTTTTGGTAATATTTTTTAAAAAAATTTAAATATTACTGCTTCCATTAAATGTTTAAATTTCCTTTTAGGCTTAATTTTTTTATTTCTTTGAACGACAAATTATTGAACGATTTTGTTTTATTGTTGGTTAAATACCAAGTAAATTTTTAAATTAAAAAATTAAAAAAAAAAAAAATTTAATTGTCCATGAATATAACCGTTGAGTAAAAATTTTTTAACCAAATTCTGTTTCCTGAAATGGTAATTTTTAACTAAAAGTAAAGTCCTTTGGGTGGTACAACTTATATTACTTGCTTAGCAATATCCAAAGACACTTCCATCCAGCTGCGTCCAGGAGAAAGTCCATAAAAATTAGCATTACCCCGACTCTGGGAGGGGGGCAGAGGTCGAAAGGGGGGCGGTAATCAGGGTCCTCGGCCTCGGACCCCGTCATAATCATTCCGCCATCTGATGGCGCTGGCAATAATGTTTGCTCCTGGTGATTAACGCAATTAAACAGGTGCTCAAAATGATGTTTCCAGTGGATTAGCCGGCGCCCCCAGGATGTTCAGGGGGGAAACCCACGATAAGGATGAGGAATGGGAGTGCGTACGTCCGCTAATAAGAGATACATTAGCAGCATGAGCCCTCCCAAGTTCGCATTAATTCTGCTCGTTGGGCGCGGTTTTTTGTGGATGTGGGGTTTTTCGTAACGTTAAAATTCCATTTGCCCACTGGGGGAGGTGGCGTTTTTATACCAGGTGTTCTGCCGCAACTTCTTGGGGCGCCGACTCCCGTGTCCATTGGAGACAACAACAACACTTGAGTGGATCGCTTATGCAATTTCACTAAACGGTTCACATGACCTCCTCCGCGCATAATGAGCCACTCAATCGGACGATTGTACGGCTCAACCATTCATTCGCCGTCGAGAGTGAATGGGAGAATACGACTCACAATTTCCAAGCCATTGTAAAGCGGATTTAAAGGCTATTCGTTACTAAACTTTTGTTACCCTGCCAATTAAAGAGATACTTGAATGTCGAAAGTCAAATAAAAAACTTAATACTTATAAATTTAAATATAAAATACAATTTATCAAAGTTTTTATTGCTATGGTTAACCAGGAAAATGTACATATTTAGATTAAAAAAATAGTAAACTAACGGTTATTTTACTATGAAGATGGGAGAATGGTCCAAAAATGGTTTTTAGAAATTTGGGTAAAAAAGTTTATTTATAAAAACTTTCAATTTAAATTTTCTCCGCTTTTAATTAAAATGTTTAAAAAATATTTTTTTTAAATCTTTATCGTGAAAATAATCCTATGCTTCCCTATACTTTAACTCTACGTCTCCAACTTTTTTAGTGACCACAAAAACTGTTAATTGAACGATTTTTTGTTGTTGCTGTTTTCTCTTTCATGTGTTCCTTTTGTTTGTTTTTATTCACCCATCTTTTCTTGTTAAGAAAACAAATGCATAGAGGAGAACATAAAAACAATAGCAGAAAAGTAGTAATAATAAAAAGCGAAAAGCAAACTATTTAATGACAGTCGCAGCGGCGGCAATACACAATCCACACAACCCACACAAAAACCCAGAATCGGAATCGGAATCTGACTCTCAGACTTCAGCATAGTTCAATGTGTGGCTACTGGGACACGGTCCAGAAATAAGTACTTGGATAGGGTAGATGGAGGTACGTGGGTTGCGAAGGCACGTTTTCTTAATGATATATGATATTAATTATAATGTTATTAGTGTTATGTTCCATTGAAAAAATAAAAACATTTTAATTAATATGTCTTATAGATAAGAAATTACCCAAAGGTGTCAAAAAGTATGCTATACTTTTAGTATAAACAAAAAAAAATAGTTCATTTCTAAACTAGGTCCAATATAATAGTGTGATATTGAAATAATACTGAATAATATAATATCTAAACTCTGTAGTACTAATTTTATTCTATATAATATTTATTTGATTTATTATTTATTTTATTTTATTTGTTTAATCTAAATTCTTATTAAGATATTTTTAAAACTTAATATTTTAGAAATAATGTACGCATAGTTTAGTTTCTATAATCTTTATAATCTATAATAGACTGATTTTAAAATTTAAAGTGTTATCCAAATCTAGAGAAGTTTCTAGCCAAATACTTATATTTTCAAAAAAGTAGATTTTTAGTAAAAACCTCTTGGGTCAATCATGCTATCAAAAAATCTGTTCAAAAATTTGAATACCCTATGACAAGGTATAATAAAAATAATACAACAAATTAATAGCTAAGCAGCTCCACAAAAAACTATTAAGAAAACAAAAGTACAAAGCAGAGAACACGCCCGCTTTTGGGGACGAGCAAAAAGTAAACAGAAAAGCCATTATCGAGTACAACAATAACAATAGTAATGCGGCTGCTGTTGAGCACTCCAGTTGCACTGAGAGAAAATGTCACCACTGATCCATTTTATTTATGTCGTACTGCCATATTATGCCAGCAATATATCAAAGTTATCAGCATCATCTGTAAAATATAACTTGTACTTAATGTAGTTAAAATACAAAAAATTATAAAACATTTAAATTACAAAAAAAACAGATTTTATTTTATTTTATTTTTCGGAGTGCTTTCAAGTGTTTTTTTTTATATGCATACCCTATTAGAGAGTATTATAATATGAGAAAAAGTTTATAGAACTATTAAGGTGAGATTTCTTATAATAAAAAATACTTTTTTTGCTGTTCGAGACGAAAATGTATTTATTTTTATTAATATCTTAATTTTTTAATAAATATTATGATTTTACAGACTCAAATCTAAGCTATACAAGAGTATCTAAGCTTCGGAGGTCGAAACTAGCCCTATTTTCTTGGTTCTCTTGCTGAGTTGTGCATGGCGAAAACAATTACAATTTCGCAAACAAAGATAATTTGCGAATGAGATCGACGACACGATACAATGGCCCACCACCAGCAGCTCTGAAAAAAATGGGGCGGGGATGGGGTGGCGAGAAAACCTGAAATTCCAAATGTAAGGGTAAGAAGTAAAAACAGAAGCTTCTTCAATTTGAACGATGAAGTGAGTGATCGCTAATCGGTAATCGTTAATCGGGCAATTGTCGATCAGTAATCGGCGCGTTTGGAGTTTATGAAGTGTGTGGGTGGAATAGTGGGAGCTGGAATAAATGAAGAAAAAGGTGTCAAATAAATAAGAAGAAGAAGATGAACAAGAGATATAATGGGTTCTATTCTTCTTAATCAAGGTAAAGTCTTTCAGAAGGCTCTTATCTAAGCACATATGCATTTATCTATCCTGACTTTGATTTCTTATCGTAAAGATATCTTGTAAAAATATTTAATATACTTAAACAAACTATAATACTATATCTTAGATTTTAAGATATTTTCGTACAAAAGTTACACCTAAAAATTTACTAAATTAATAAATTAAATAAATTAATTATAATATATAAAATTGAAATATCAGAATTTATATTAGAAAGTTCTTTAATTACGTAAACTTTTAAAAAAGATATACATCTCAGAAAAAATATAAAAGAGTACCAAGTAAAAAACGAAAGACAGGAAAACAGCTTGGCAATTATAAATTGTAGGTGTCATAATTTTCTGACAATTCAAAGTCTCATTTTACAACCATAAATATTGATTTGGTCAGCATTACCATGTGAACAAATATCACTTTTATTGGGCAATAATAAGTGTTGACTTGGTTTTACCAAAGTATATATATTCTGCTTTTGGTAACTAATGCATTTAGGGCGGCCTACATTTTTTGAAAATTACAAGCACCTTTTCTGATTTGCAAAATGTGTAAATCAGCACTTGACGCAAAGTATTTTACTTTCGTTAGCATTTTTCATTTTTCCGCCAGCTCCGCAAATTGCCTGCAGAATATTTCGCAATCTTTAAACTTCAAACTTAACGATCAGTTAAAGTATGTATATTAATTACAGGTTTTTTTGGAGCTCTTGGAAATAATAATATATGAATACATTTCCATTTCCTATTCAGCTTATTAACACAGGAAAAATCATAAATGGGTTAAAAATTGTTAAACTTCCATGTTTTATAATTTTTTTTGGAAAATACATTTTTAAATTTAATCTGAAAGAATTCTTCGAAAATTCCAAATTGAGATTCGATTCTCCAGGTATATATGTTTATATAGATATATCATGCGTGGATCCACAGGATCAAAAAGTAAGCAACAAAACATTTTTTTCTTAGAATCCCCCAAACCATGGGAATGTGGTATTCAAAAAGTATGCAACAACATTTTTATTTGGAAATCCTCTCTTAAAGGGAAAGGGGAAAGTGGTATTTAAAAAGTATGCAACAATATTTTTTTCCTAAAATCACTCATAAATAAATCCATGGTATTCAAAAAGCATGCAACAACATTTTTGTTCTAGAATCACCCCACAACTAAAGCCTGGATCACCGGGCGAAAACTGAAAGTAAATGAGGTATTCAAAAAGTATGCAACAACATATATCTTCCTAGAATCCCCCCACAACTAAGTTCTGGATCCGCCACAGATAGCTATATTCTATATGCCATCCCATAGACCTGCGACCACAGTGCGCAATCGTTTCGCATCTCGTAATGTTGCTGTTGTGCCGATGTTGCTGTTGTTGCTGTCGTTGCTGTTGCCGCTGTTATTATCGCACAGAGTTGTTGTTGCTGCGCCGCCGGCGTCGCCGTTTGGCGGCGATCTTCGTTTTGTCGGCGGCTTCAGTTCAGTTCGAGTTCGCACTCGGCCACAGACAGTCGGTTGGTTGGTTGGTCCGGTGGAGTCGTCGCGTTAATGCCGCCAAGCAAATAGGGAACGAAATCCGTAATATCGCGATACCGTACGTAATACCCGTAATACCGAGGCTCCGAATCCGAAAGCTAGACGATCGCAAGAAGTGCTGCAGCTAGAAAAAAGAAGGGAAAAATAAATTATGTGTCGCACAAGATCGCTGCGTGTCGCGCTCAATTAAATACACATATTTTTTGTTTTTATTTTTCCCTAGTCTTTATTTTTATTTGTGTTTTCTTTTTTTTTTTTTGCGCACCACATCGTTGTTATTTATATTTAATTGTTTAATAACAACAACAGCGGCAGCAGCAACAGCGAAGTAAAGTGCGAAAAGTGAAGTGGAGTTTGACGACGAGTGAGTGCGAGTGATCGCGAGTGCGAGTGCGCACAAAATTGGAGCAGGTTCCAGAGATCTGAAGATCTGGAGATCTAGAGATCTATAGATCTAGAGTGCCTAAGTTTCGATTTGGGTGGCGTTGGCGTTCCCTTGGTAATTTCATTGAAAGTGATGATCGTAGTCTACTTACATATCCCCCTGATTCCCATCATTTCGCAAGTTCAAGTTCAGCGACCACGCGGACTCCTCTTTGCTCTTTCTTTATCTCTCGCCCTTTGTGCACTGGGAGAAAATGCGGTGCTCCTTTGAAACAGTGAGTTTATAAAAGCTAAGGCTATTAATCTGGATACACGATCATAACTGGCAACTTTTATTTTAAAGAACAATTTTTATACAAGTTAGGATTATTCTTTTTAGACCTAGAATTATTCAAAATAATCTTTCTTTCCATAATTCCAGTTAGCAAAAATTTGGAAAATATGAAAAAAAATTGCAAAATCAATTAATAGTTTAAGTAAATATTCTTAGTGTTTTTTTTAAAACTCCAATATAAAAAATATTTAAAAAAAATATTTTCGTGATTGAGCATTATTTGTTTTTGCCTAAAATTATTTAAAATAATTTTCTTTTCCATAATTCCACTGCAAGAATTGAAGAAAACATTTAAAAAAAAACGCAAAATTAATTTAAAGTTTAAATAATATTTTTAAGAGTTTTTTTTAGAACTCTAATATAAGAAATTTTAGATATATTAAACACAAAAACAGATACTTGTTATCACAAAAATATTTTTACGTCTTTAAAAGCAAATATTAAATGCTTAAATTAAATATATACTTAAACTATTTGCCAATGTTATAATTTTGATATTTATTTTTGAAATAAATAGGGTGCACATAGGATATTTAATGATGAACTTAAGTAGCGGTTAGTTTAAGTCCAAGTTAGTTTAGTTATACGTCGAGCTATAGAAGATCGCCTTTTTCTTCGAGTGCGAAGTTGTGTTCTCTCCTTCTCGCCGAAAGTGCGTCGGCTTCTTGGCCCGTTCTCTTTATTTTACCCACTCAGTACATTGCACCTTTTGGGCCGCGTTTCCTTTTGGTGTCGTCTTTCGCTTTCAATGCATTTTGACAGTGGATTGCTAATCAGCCAGGCATTCGCCGTCCACCTTATAGTACCAGCCTTATACCATACATATACCCATATACCATGCTGATACACTGATATACCCACCATTATACGCATTCGAATTCGCATTCCTGCCGCCGTTGTCATTTCCTCCGTTTCGGGCGCCGCCCTCTCGCTATCACACACCTCACGGCGATGATGATGATGATGATAAACAGCTGAAATTTTGATAATTTGTGAGGATTGCTGCGAGCTGCTCAACTGGCTAATCAGCTGCTGTTAGCACTTCTCTTCTTCCCCCCCTGTAAAATCAGCCGCACAATTTGACCTTATCGCATGCCAAAACCGAAAACCGAAAACCCCAAAACTTAAATCCGAGCCCGAAACCAAAACAGAAACCGCGGAATCGGGTATATTACCTCATTGTGGTTTTCACAGGTGCACAGAGAAAACATTTTGTAGAGTTCCTAAATTATAAACCAATTATGTTTTAATTAAATCATCTGAAAAATAAATATTACATCGTAATACTATCTCCAAAATGTTTTATTTGGTTACATAATCTACAATTTTAATCTGAATTCCTAGAAACGATTAGAGTAACTATAATCATAAAATAATAATTATAAAATAATAAAAAAAGAAATAAATAATTTTAAATAAATATAAATAATAATTGTACTTTCTTTTTTACATTTTACACTTATTTTAAATTCTGAAAATTTTTGTAGGTACATTTTTTTTAACTATTGGTATAATTTTCTTCTTCCAATCAAATTCTAATTTTATAAAAATAATAAAAATAAGAACTAGTTAAATTTAAATAAATAATTTTACTTAATTTTACTATATTTTTTACATTTTACACTTATTTTACATTCTTGAGATTTTTTTGATACATTATTTGAAACTATATGTATAATTTTGCTTGTTCCCAACTAATTCTAATTGTTTTCTCTGTGCGTGCATCACCAGATTGCTGATAACTGGAGAATGTTTACTGTCATTACCTGTGTCTCACTACCTGTCCCTCCCCTCCCCTCCTCCCGCCACTCATAATATGGCATTTCTCATGCAATTTGCGGTTGTCACAGCTATTAGCTTTAGATAGTCCACTGTGCCAGCCTTATCAATGGGTTGCTTTCGCCGCTCAGTTCTTCAGGTAGGATTGCCCGACTTTGTGTCTGTTTGCCATGCCAGTCGGTTGATAGCGATCGCTAATGATCTTCGCTCAGTATGGGAACATCATCGCATATAACTACATATATATACTCACTAATCCCGTCATATATCTTAGCATTTTCGCTTATCTCGATGGTCATTTAAATAGATGTATGTATGAATCGTTGGGATCCCAGCGTTTAAGACCCCCTAGATGTGCCCAGTTATTCTTGGGATAATCTCGCTTCCTTGGGGCGCTTTCTAATAAATAATGTTTAGGTTGTAGTTATTAAGATTTCTGGGGCTCATTTGTTGAATCTTTTATCGATGGTAGCGGTTATGAGTTCCATCAATCATTTCACACCTTAATAAACTAACTGTTCTGTTAATAATTAGAACTCAGTAAGATCTCAAATTGCTTTCTCTGAAGTGAAGGTATAGAAGAGCAAAGGGATTTCCTATTTCTAACTGGTACCATATAAATATTTATTGGATATGCTGGGCTTACAAATAGGTGTTGTGTTTTACTTATTGTAAGTACTTTTATAAATTCCTGGGAATTTTAAAAGTAAAACTTGATTATTTGTCGTTTATAGTTTTAAATTGGATTATCTACAGATAATTCTTGATTTAAATGACTTCGTAGTATACCCAAAAGAAATCAATATGAAACGTAGATCGATTTTACATTATGTATTATCAATTTTAACTTGATATGGGGCGAGGTAAATTTGATAGGTCGAAAACGTAAAAACGCTTGCTCTCTTTTTCGAAGTTATATTATTATATATTATTATATTATTTAATATCAATTTTATGAATATTTCATGTAAAAACGATATGGGTATAAATAACCTCCTTTTTATGTGTGTACCTTTTTGATTTTTATAAGGTGTAAGCTTGATAATAATATTTTGTGGTCATAAATCTATCCCAGTTCCAAATGATATCATTGGATATCAATTCAGATGATCGTTTGTTTACTTATAAATGATCACACTCTAATAAAAACCATCCTAATCTTGGGCATTACGAAAGAACTACCTCTTTTGGAAGCCCTTGGCTCCCCATCTGTATGATCTCAGTCGAATTCCCCACCAATATCTCTATCACCCACACACCAAATGCCGCAAAAAATGGCCAAAAAAAGTCAGCTTTGACTAATGCGCTGCATCGACTTTGACTGTGCGATCAGTTTGGCGATCGGTTTTTAGCACCAGTTGATAGCCATGTGGGCGCAGCAGCCAAAAAATAGTTGGCCAGGTCTCCAAAGTCTCACTCTTGTTTTTGTTTCGGCTTTGTTTTGCTTTCGGCTATTTACGCTAACCGCTCGCTGTGCCCAACTGTTCCAATAGAAAGCCAGTTAACAGCGATCCGCTCCGGTTTCGTATGTGTTTCTTTTTTATCTCTTATTTTTTTTTTTTTTTGGATTTTTTGGATGGGGAGAAGACGTTCGAGGATGGGAATCGTGGTGGATAGTCGATCGGGCTGTCGATCAGTCGATTGGCGGCGGATCGTCAGCGTCTAAATATAGATTTCGACCATATTCGCTGGCAAATATTGGCCATGAGTGTGCGGCAGTCGCGAACCTGCCTCAATTCCAGTGGGCATGCTTGTGGTATCGCTATCTGGGCCTCTATATATGTATGCACTACACACAAAAAAATCGATATGAAACCTATATCTAATTTTACATTATTTAAGATCAATTTTTATTTGAAATGCGGCCAGGTAAATTTTAACTGGTCGAAAAGAGTATTTTATGTAAAAACGGTATGAATATTACTTTACGATATGAAATTTACGTGGTCATATCGATTTCACGGGTGCATGCTTTTTTTTGTGTGCATGGTAATTTTGTGGTATTTATACACATATCGTTTTTACCATGAAATAATGTAAAGTTAATATTGAAAAAAGTGTAAAATGTAAAGAGATGGAAAATACTCTCTGTCAGAGATTTTCTGACTTAAAAAAAAGAGAGGAAGAAACAAGTGGGAGTGAGAAATATCAAATTGATCCCGAATTTCATCAAATTGATCCTTGTTTCATATCAAGTTTTTTTTTGGGTATACTGCATGTCTGTAAAGTAGACTCTGCACGTGTTTCTGTGGCAGACGGCAGACGGCAGATCGGCGGGGCAAGATGTCACCCCACGCGACATGCCACATACTATATGGTATCGTACATGCAACATGCCACATTTCTCCATCACATTTTCGCCTCCTTTTCTTTTCGCCTCGGCATTCCCAGCGATCGCTGATGTCGACTACCGAGCTCGAGCTCCCTTAATAAGTCTTAATCTATATGTCAATATTTTCTTGTTTAGTTTCCAAACACACACACACAACCGTATCTGTTTCTGTATCTTTATCCGTATCCGTATCTGTATCTGTATCTGTGAGCAGAGAAGTATCTATATTTGATGTGTATCTTTGTGGCCAGCCAATTCTCCTTTGCAGCCACAGCCACATCCACATCCACCTCTTCCTGGTTGTGCCATGTCGGCATCTCCATCTCGCATTCAGACAATGCCCGCGTATTCATAAACAAGGCCTTCGCATTCGTAGTCGCACTCGTATTCGTATTCGTATTCGTCCGCCTACTGTCCCTCATCTAGTTCGCCTCCTTCTTCTGCGGACGCCTCGAGATTTCAGCAAGTTGGTGCCACTTCTCGGTTGCCATGCGCTGCAAACAAAATGTTTCCTCCATACCCAGTGATCCCCGAGCGTAAATGATATATGGCATTCGCGAAGAATGAAGATCTTGGCGAAAAAAAAAAATAAAAAAATACACACTTTATAGAACTAGCATATATAATGTCTCAGGCATGCAAAACCTAAAATATTTGGAATTTGGAATATTTTTGTAAATATTTCGGGATTAAAAGAATCGTTAATCAACAGTTTTAACAATCTGTGAATAATTTGTAATTCCAAAATATGGATATCATCTGATTAGCATTATATAAGCTATAAGATAAGATGAAATCTAATAATTTTTAAGAATGGTACCATAAATGGTTTCTTTTTATATAGTTTTATAATATTTATACGATCCTTAAAATATTTGAATCTCCTTGGAAATATTTCAGTATTCACAGAACCGTGATATTTTAGTTCCTTAATCGTAAATAATATTTCAGATCGTAAAAAAATAGAGTCTTGATTAAAATACAGATAAACCTTAAGACCCAAAACTCACCAAAGATACTAGATAACTAAACCGTATTCAAGAATTTCTTTATAAATATTGGGTTTTTATTTCATAATATTTTTTCTTAGTAGGTAATGGGTATCATATAGTCGGTACACCCGACCTCAGTGCTCTCTGTCTTGTTTTTTGGTGCGTTCTGTTTGCCCACGGCTGCTGATATGATATGCTTGCTGTGGCTGCTTGCTGTCCTGGTTGCGACTGTTGTCCGTGCAAACTGTCGTCATTGTATTGTCTCTCCTTCACTCGGCTTGTTTGTTTGTCTGCTTACTTGCTGTTGGATGGATGGCTAGCTAGGGAGTAGTTTCCTCTGTGTCTCGTGGAAAGTAAAAGCCGGGTCTTTTGTCTGGCCAGAAAGCTATCCGTCAGATATTTAGATACTCGAAACGAAGCGAAGTTATCTAAAGCTGGTTCAACCACTCGCGCTAACTGACCTTGGTCAACGCGATCTGCATTGGCCGTATCCATAGATATATTTATTGATATGGGCGATATGTGTTCGTTACGCCAGATAGACGACTGCATATCGCATGTCGATTGCAGTGACGCCAATGCAATTGTGCAGATTAATTAAAGGGACACTTGTTGTTCGCTGATTGGAACCATTGGAAGCATGACCCACATGCATTTCAATTGGCGAGTGCCACTCCGAAAATACACTGTGGAAAAAAGCTAATCACATAGAAAAATGTTCACACATATAATTTTTACCAGGAAATAATGTAAAATTTATATGGAAAAATATGTAATCTTTTCGATTTCGCTCTCTCCGAGATTTTCTGACTTCGAAAAAGTGAGGAAGCTAACTGCCGAAAAAAATTATACACATATCATGTTTACCAGGAAATAATGTAAAATTGATAGTGAAAAGTGTAACTTTTTTCATTTTTTTCTCTCGGAGATTCTCTGACTTCGAAAAAGAGAGGAAAAAGCAAAAGCAGAGCGAGAAAGACACATTCGAAATTCGAAATGGCCTACTTAGAACGTATTATTTACATTTCAAAAATCTCAAATTGATATGTGCGATATCAAGTTGATCATAATTTCGTATTTATTTTTTTTGTGTGTAGGAATTTCTCTAGATTAAACTCAAGTTCAAGAAGAGCGTCTAAGTTTTCAAGTTGATTGGTTTAAATTAGGGGAAATGGGAAATGGGTGATTTAACAATTTAAAGGAACACCTAAATTCGAATTGCTGACCCATTTTCTCGCTGTGCAAACGTATTTACACCAGAAATCAATTGAGAGGCAACGAAATGCGATCGATTTCGCCTTGGCGACGAAATCACCTTCGGCCCAATTGAAATTGAGAGGCCATCCATCCAACCATCCAGCCATCCCATCATCATCGTCAACATCATTAAGGCAATCATCAGAGAGCAAAGTTGGTGGCTCTGATTCTGATTCTCGTTCTCGAAACCCACTGATGGGGCTTATCATTCAATTTACACTTGGGCAGCGCTGCTTTATCGGGCAGCCAAATGCACAAAGGCCAGAAGAGCCGAGCGATAAAGAGAGTCTTCCGAGAAGATTACCCCTAGGCCAGTCGAAATCTCTAGTTGTTCGTTCGAAATTCTCGTTTATCCGTATCTCGGACGGCGAACGCTTAAATATCACACAAAACAATTCATTTCAATTTCAATTTCACGCTGCTATTTAACCTTAACACAAATTCAATAAATAACCGAGGCGAAACCGAAATATTCATCGGATTGAAATTGATAAACCCCTAAGAGATCGATACGATCGATCCGATCGACAGCCTCGTTAGCCGAGCGCCTCGTATTGATATTGTTATTGATATCTCATGCCTCAAATATTTCTTGGTCATGATGTTTGGGCAAAGCTGTCTGTCGACTCTTGTATCATATTTGGTTAATGAGCTCCTAAAAAGTGTGGTAAACAAAGCGGAGGAAAACAAACCAAAGACCTGTTTAGATCTTCAAGATGTTTGGTATTGCAATAATAATGGGATTGTAAAATGTAATCTCTGAATTGGTTTTGACTTATTACGTGCTTAAATCTTAAAAAATAAAACAAAGTCTTAAAATAATAATAAGAAAAATGCGGTATTTAATAAATCATTCAAAACATCCAATTATGAGATTTAGGTATTTTTTTTATTTATGAACTTTAAAAATATATTCATTTTATTTTATTATTTAAGGTAGAATATTTCTGCAAATAAAAGTATAAACAAATTATAAAAAGTACCTAAAATAAATAAATAAAAATAATATATTATGTATTTTAAGTGCAAGAATAAATCTTACAAAATAAAAAAATCGTATAATAATAATTAGAAAATTACGTTATTTAATTAATCTTTTTAAAAATTAAATTAAAGTATATTTTTATTATTTATTATTATTTTTTATTTATACATTTTTAAAATATATGACCTTTATTTTATTATAAATGTTACGTTTGTTTATTTTTCTTTACTATCAAGCTAAACTATTCCTGTGAATAATAAAAATTAACAAATTACAGATTTATGGTGTGAAAATTACTTTAAATTATCATAAAGAAAATTTCGTAATTTAATAAATCTTTCAAAAAATTAAATTATAATATTTAAAGATTTTTATTATTTATGAATTTTATAAATATATTACCTTTATTTTATTATGAATATTATGTTTGCTTACTTTCTATACCAAGAAGCTAAAATATTTCTAAAAATAATAAACAAACCAATTACAGAATTTTTGATATAATCTTAGGTATCAAGTATTTACTTTCTTAACTTTTTAGTGTCACATATGATTCCATGTTTATGCATTTTATTAAGAAACCATAAACAAAAGCTCACATGAGATGTTTATAAAACGAAACAATGATTGCACAGAAACAATGTGTCACAGGTTTCTTCGTCAGAATTGAATTTCATTTTTCGCCAGAAGCAATTCATAGCTTCCCGTAACTCCGACCTATCCATTATCCCATTACCTTATCGATTTAGCTGATTGGGGATTTATGCAGCAAGAAAAAAGTGCGAAGAAGTTAAATAAATAACAAAAAGCTCATTTTGTATGCATTTAAAGCTATTATAATGAGTTTGCTGATCGGCAAGTAAGGGGTTAAAAAGGGGGAGGGGGGTCTTTGGTCAGGTGGATCGTTGACTTGTATTTCTTTCACGCTTCTCGTTTGATGGCCAACAATTTCGACAGCGAATGCATTTGAGATGGAGTCCAAAAACTTCTGCTCGCTGCCGTTGATATTCGTCAGATACACTCTCGCATATATAAAACACACGCGCGTATCTTGTATCTGGTATCTGAACTGGTGAAAAATTTCATTTGCAATTCAACTTCCGTCAACTGGCCGAGGAATTTCGTGGCTTTTTGAGCCAGTTCAGCACAAAAAACAAAAAAAAAAATACAAAAACACATATAAAATGCAATCATAAAAAACGAGTAACTGCGAGAGGGACAAGTTAAGCGGACAGAAATGAAATGGTTATGTAAATGCACAAATTGAAATTGAAATGAAAATGTAATTAATGAGCATAAAATGCGGAAAATTGTGGAAAAATACGTGAAACGAGTTTTTCATTTCATTTCGGTTTTCAGCTGGAGTTTCTTGTTGCTGTTTAAGTTTCTTTTCAAACATTATCACCATCCATCGCAATCCCCATGAAATGCGTGGCGGGGTTAGGGTTTTCGGTTTTCGGATTCAGTTTCGGACTCCAATTCGGATTCGAATTCGGAGAGGGGTACGGACATTGTCAAACAAACTGCGGGCCAATGTTTGGACAGGGGCAGAGCAATCGCTCGTGCACGGGTTTTAATTAAAAACGTATGAATGTATCTTGCAGATACGTACATTCACTTTTAGACAGTCGCGTGGTGTATTTTTTTTCTTTTCCCATATTTTTAATATGCCATTCGTGGTGTGGAAAGTCTGGTGTCTTTATGCTGAAAAGTTTCGCAGTGTGTGTCCTTAAGGATGTCCCTGAAAGTATCTAAGAAAAAAATATGGAAATATCATATAAATGCCAGAAAATGTTTCTTAGATCAAATGAAATTATTCACGTGTAATTGTAGTTTTTTATTTTTATGTTTAAAATATAATACCAACTGAAAACTAGGTAGAAGTTTTTATTTTTTAACTATTTAAATATTTTTTTTACATTTCTTCCCTTTTTAGTTTGCTTACTATTTAAAAATAAAAAGTGTGGTTCTTAGAATTCTTATTTTTATCATTATACCTATTTAATAAAATAACTATACGTGATAAATAAATATTAATACATTTTTATTTTTATAATTATAATTAATTAAGTAACTATAAATGATAAATAAATATATACAGAATATCTATTAGACTTTGAAGGTTATTTTTTTATCTTCGATGTCTTCCTGAATTATTTTATGATGCTTCCATATTTATTTTACCCCTTACTAGAGTAAAAATATCTACCGAAACGTAGAAGAAATTTTTCAAATCGGATCACTCAGTAAAAAGTTAAAAGCAAATAAGATGGCGCCACTTTCAAGCGACTACTTGGTTTGCCCTGCTTGCCACTGCTTGCTTTAGCTGAGTAACGGGTATTTGATAGTCGAGAACTCTTTTCGATTTAATATGAAAATGTGGGATTCTTTAATCTTTTCAATCATATACCGAATACAAATCGTACACCTACTCACACATCCCTATTTTATTATGTATGCGATCCCAGCTATCGACTGGAACGCCTTCTTCAGATCCCAACCTTCAGAGTTCCCACTAAAACTCATAACTCTTTCTAAATTCTCTGCCCACAGGTAAAGGAGCACGTACCAACCGCCGTCACCTGTCGTTAATTAAATGTCAACAGATCCAAATGAATTGGAATCGGAACTTGGGGACGAAGAATCCAGTATCCAGTAACCAGTAAGCAGTATTTAACCCAAACGAAACTGTGCAAAAATGTCAAATAAATCACAGGAATCATAAGAATCAGAACGAGGAAACAATAAGCTGGAAGGGAAATCACAGCGAAAGCAGGGAAAATGGTTAATGCGGTGATGGATGCCATAGCGGTAAGTGAACAGGGGGCCAAAAAAGCAGATTGATCACTGGGAGCCTGTTTAATTTAATTTGCAATATTATACAGAATCATTTGCGATTCTCTGCTTCGTTTTTATGATGCCTAAATTGAAATTGCCGACTGACTGAATGGTTTCCCCTTCCCTTCCCCTTTCCCCTCCTCTTAATTCCCCAATTCCCCGCCAGCCAATTGAAGTTTTGTTTGTACTTCAAACAAGACACTCTGCGGTTGAGTTTCGTTTTATTTCCTTTTTTCCTCTTTTTTTTTTTTTGCTTGTTTTGCCCACATTTTCAATTTGAATTTGTTGGCTGTGGCAATTGCTCAATTGGCTGGCTTGTCTATGTCTTTGTCTCAATCCCCCTCGTCTGTGTGTGTGTATGTGTGAGTGTGGGAGTGTGCTGGTGTGCGAGTTTGGCATATTACATGCTAATCCATATGTTTAAGTTGATTTCGCGTTTCGCTTAGTTTCCAGCTGGAAAATTGAGGAGTGCAATGGGGCGTATACGCAATGGGGATTACAAAAAAATTAAAGGAACAATAAAAAGAAATCCTTGAATTCGGAAAAAAGTTGTAATCTCAGAGGTGTTAATCGGAGGATAGATAAATATAGGATAAATATAAAGAGAAACCCATAATACTTAAGTTTCATAGATTTCATATCTATCCAACAGTTTTAATCAGAAAAATATATTTTCTTATATCTAAGAAGAATAGATAAATATAGTAATAAATATAAAGAGAATCCGAGTTTCTTGTGTTTCCAACTGTTTAAATCTGTAAAATAAATATTTTCCTATATCTATTCTATTATGATGAATACAATATTTAACATAAAGTGTATAAAATGTATACTTCAATCGGAGGATAGATAAATATAGGATTATTATAAAGATAATACAATAATACATAAGTTTCATAGGTTTCATATCTTTCCAACTGTTTAAATCAGTAAAAATATTTATATATTTTCTTATAACTAATCAATAATTTTGAATACAATCTTTTATAAAAAATGTCCCTATCATCAATCAAAGGATAGACCTTTGAAGTATTAATTTTGAGATAATTTAAAGTGCCATCCCAGGATCTTACATACATTTCTCGAAACCCAATGATTTCGAAACACACCTTAAATGGCCTTATATGGCAGACAGCAAAGTTGTCAGTTCTTTTGCAGCCATCATCGGTTTGGTTCACATCAGCAATTCATTCCCCAATGTTTTTTCCATTTCACTCTTTGGCCAGCATTTGCATACAACTCGCCAACTTCTGCTGCCTTTCGGGCCATAAGAAAAAAACCTCAGAAAAATAATAAAGCAAAAAAAATCGGAAAAAAAACCATAGAAATATTTATAAATACCGAAAGAAAACAAGACAACGAGAAACAGAAGTGGAGATCAAATTAGCACAGAGCGTGGGAGCCGGTTTGCTTTTCGGTTGACGTTGCCTTGCTGCTTTTTGGCACTCGGGACATGGTTAGCGTTAACCATGTTGCACATGGGGCACCATTGCAGACATGGGTGGTTCCATTGGGGGGTGCTTGGGGGAGGGGGGTTCCTATCGACGGGACACCGGCGAAAAACCCGTTATTATTGCATTAGCCGAGACAGTGGCGCGTAATTATTGGAGATCGACACACAAATACGGCCTCGCCACAGACCGCCGGAAGTTAGGACCAGTTGGACAGGTACCGAGGTACCGAGATATCGAGGTGCCCCCCACCCCAGAAACACCCCCCTGCAGCGCCAATTCCCAAGCCCAGCCAAACCCACTGCTGGAGTTACGACGAATTCCTCACGGACCCAGTTCCGAAGGCTAAGTCCAAGTGCCCCAATAGTTGCACTAAGAAAAATTACAAAAAAAAAATCATAAATCTGTACACTGAAAAAAAATTATCATGGAAACTAAATTATTCGTACATGAATTCTAAACTATTGAGTTTCAAAAATATTATATTATAATTATATAGAATTTACATTAGTAAAATTTAATTAAGTAAGAAAAATTAAAATAATATATCATAAATCTGTACATTGAAAAAAAATGGTCATAAAAATGATCATAATATAATAATTTTCAAGAATATCTTAATAAGATGAATATTACATTTATATTTAACTTTTGGTACAGAATTTGCATTACAAAATATAAACTTTATAATATTTAGTATGAAATGAATACTAGGTACAGAGTTTAGATATCATATCATAAGAGAAAAAAAGAAAAATTAAAATATTAGATCATAAATGCAATACCACATTTTTATACTGGATTTATATATTATTTTTATTATAATGAGTTTTAAAAATTAAAGTATGTTTTTTTTTGGGTGTAGAGAGAAAAAATTAATAAATATAGGTTTACCTAAAGTTGTAATTATAATTATAATTATAATTATAATAATTATGATTTCTGATTATATTAAATCATGATTATTAGAAAAAAACATATATTTATTATAGTTAAATTTTGTATATTTACTTAAGAAAAGAATCTAGAATTCACTTAACTTAACTTGGCCAAAAAACTTCAATAGTTAAGATTTAATTACCAACGACTGTAATTATTAGCGAACAAATCGATGGTTTTTATGAGTTTCGTCATAAAGTACAGGTTTTTGGATCATATCTCAACGGAAAAGGTGTGATCGACTGGGTCGGGTCGCAAAAAAGCTAAAAAGGAAGTGTTGTTAATTATTAAATATTGTAAAAGATCGTTTTTTGGGTTGATTTGCTGTTGCAAATATAATCTTATAGATTTTAAGATCTCCTTTCTTATACAGGCTTATCAGGGAACTTATCTCTTTTTCTATTAATCCAATCCTTTTAAAAACCTGTAAGCTAAGTAATCAATATTAGTGTTTATCAAGTGGGTTCCCCGTCTTTCAATGAATAGCTCCATAATGATCCGCGACTGTTGGTCAATTTCGACGATTGTATTTGGGGTTCCATTAAGATGTATTTTGATTTGGGGGCTTGTCGAACTCTCTGTTAACCCCGAACGTTTGCCGTATCATTGCAGCTGCTCAGCTCGCTGGCCAGCGATTTGGACATAATGCTAAACGATCTTCGCTCGGCGCCGAGTCATGCAGCAACATCAGCAACAACAACAACGGCGGCAATAGCAACAGCAACAACGAACCAACAGCAACAGCAACATCATCATCTCCATAATCAGCAGCAAATGCAATCAAGGCAATTGCAGGCACATCATTGGCAGAGCATAAACAACAATAAGAATAACCACATCAGTAACAACAACAACAATAATAATAATAACAATAACAGTAATAATAATAACAACAATAACTTGGCACACCCACCATCATCTTGCCTGATCGACATCAAACTGAAGTCAAGCCGATCGGCAGCAACAACATTAACGAGCGCAACAACAACAACCTCCAATCAGCTGCAACAACGGCGTCGCGTGGCCCCCAAACCGCTGCCACGCCCCCCGCGACGTAGCCGCCCCCTGGCGCACAAGGAGGTGGGTCCAGGGACGGCGGGGGCGGCCGATGACGATGGCGAGGATACGGATGCCAGTGACCTGGCCAACATGACGTCACCGCTGAGCGCAAGTGCAGCGGCCACGCGCATCAACGGCCTCTCGCCGGAAGTGAAGAAAGTCCAGCGGCTGCCATTGTGGAATGCGAGGAGCAGCGGAGGAAACGGAAGCGCCACCGCCACCCACCACAGCCACCCAACAAGCGCCGGCGTTCAGCGCCGAGTGCCCATCCAAAGTCATCAGCAGCGAGTTCTGAGCCAGCGATTTCAACAGCAGCGATCGCAGCATGGGTAAGTCCTGTTTATACCACTTTCTTAAGATATAGTATCAGAAAGGCCGCTTAGTATGATATCCAGATCCATTTTTAGATGATAGAATATTTATAATAACATTATAATATTTACAAATATTGGGTTTTTCGGTAGTTTTGAACCTGGAACATTTTATTGTCGAGTAATTATTGTATTACAAGTTATAATAATCACTACATTTTATGAAAAAAAAGTAAAAAAAAAATTTTTATGAGGGTAGTATAATATCTTAAAGGCTATTAGTATAATATTCAAATTTATTTTTAGATGAAAGATTAATATCAAAAATATATCACTTTTAAGTAAGAAATTTTCCAACAATCAATTGGGATGATAAGATGATATGATAGTAAATATGTTACTTTTTATCGGTAGTATTGAACCTGGAACATTTTATTGTCCAAGAACCATTTATGAAAAAAAAATAGTAAAAAAAATGTTTGGGAGGGTAGTATAATATCTAAAAGGCCATTTAGTATAATTTATTTTTAGGTGGCATATCAAAAATATATCACTTTCAACTACAATTTTTTTTCAATAATCAGCTTTTACAATATAAGGTAAATTTTTTTTAAAAAACATAAAATATATTTTAAAAGTTTAACAGGAAAAATTCGTGCTAAGTATAGGTATGTGTATACCTATTCCAATTTTTTTTAAAAACATAACTTAATTTTTTTTACTCTATTAATGTATTTTGTTAATATAATATTTAAAATGAAATATTCCACTTCGATTTTTTACATCAGAAATTATAAATATATAAACAGATTTTTCATTAAAAACCAACATAAACAGGAACTTTGTTCGGTTTAATGTTTTTATTGCACTTTTGAATTTGAGTTGGCTAAAAATAATGTCGGAATTAAGGCGAATGAATGGGATCTGTAGGCACATTTAAGCGAAAGTGGTCGGCGTACCAGCGGATTTTGGGTCAAAACAATATTTAAAGTGGCAACCGTGCCTCTCGCTGTTGTTCTTGGCCATAAGGAAGGGAGTTGTATTGTGCTCCCGCTTCCCGGAACCCGGCTAGCTGACCAGCCGAAGACGAGGGCCTTGGGCCTCGGATCTTGGCTCTTGGCTCTGGGGAAGGGTTATGCTGGCAATGGGCTGTGAACGGTTCATGCTCCGCTGAGCGCTTCATGGGAATCGCCGGCATGCTTCGGTGGCATCGGAAAGAGCTCCCTAATGGGTTAAGCCAGGTCAGTTTAGCCGGCTGGTGGGTGTGACAGCTGAATCATCAACGTCACGGTCACCAGTTGAACTGCTGTCGGGGTCACCACGGGATAAGCTTGCGATGGTTTAAATGGAAGTTTTTTTAAGGGCTTCTACATTTGGTTTTTAATCACTATGGTTAAATGTTGACCACATAGATTTTATCATTAATGAATAATGGTATAATGTTAATATCTACACAGAAAAAAATTCGATATGAAATAGGGTCAATTCTACCTTATTTTTTATTGGCGAAAAATAACGATTTCGATTTTTGGCAAAAATTTGATTTTTCGAATAATTTCTTTTTGCTCCCAATTTTGCAAAAATGGTCCGAAATTAAAACGACGAACTGTTCTGAGCAGATAACAACCTAATAATTAACATTAGTGCACTTTCCGGCTGATTTAGAAAATTTAAAAAATTTTCATTTTTTCGATTTTTTTGTAAGGGGTAGCATCACAATTTTTTGCAAAAAATTTCAAAAAAATAAAATTTGTAACCCGAAATGCCAAGTTGTAGAGAATTTAACTACGAGTTCGGGAAGGTATGACACTCCATATTTGGACAATTAGTTCCATTTTAATGGCAAAAATACTGATTTTTTTATTGGCGCAAAATGAGGATTTCGATTTTTTGCAAAAATGTGATTTTTCGAATAATTTATTTTTGCTCTATCTTTTGCAAAAATGGTGCGAAATTAAAAAAGCGAACTGTTCTGAGCAGATAACAACCTAATAATTAACATTGGTAAACTTTTAGGCTGATTTAAGAAATTTAAAAAATTTTCATTTTTTCGATTTTTTTGTAAGGGGTAGCATCACAATTTTTTGCGAAAAATTTCAAAAAAATAAAATTTTTAACCTGAAATGCCAAGTTATAGATAATTTAACTACGAGTTCGGGAAGGTATGACACTCCATATTTGGACAATTATTTCCATTTTAAAGGCAAAAATACTGATTTTTTTATTGGCGCAAAATGAGGATTTCGATTTTTGGCAAAAATGTGATTTTTCGAATAATTTATTTTTGCTCTATCTTTTGCAAAAATGGTGCGAAATTAAAACGGCGAACTGTTCTGAGCAGATAACAACCTAATAATTAACATTAGTGCACTTTCCGGCTGATTTAGGAAATTTAAAATTTTTTCATTTTTTCGATTTTTTTGTAATTTTTTGCGAAAAATTTCAAAAAAATAAAATTTTTAACCTGAAATGCCAAGTTATAGATAATTTAACTACGAGTTCGGGAAGGTATGACACTTTATATTTGGACAATTATTTCCATTTTAATGGCAAAAATACTGATTTTTTTATTGGCGCAAAATGAGGATTTCGATTTTCGGCAAAAAAATGATTTTTCGAATAATTTATTTTTGCTCTATCTTTTGCAAAAATGGTGCGAAATTAAAAAAGCCAACTGTTCTGAGCAGTTAACAACCTGATAATTAACATTAGTACACTTTCCGACTGATTTAGGAAATTCAAAATTTGTTCATTTTTTTTGTAAGGGGTAACATCACATTTTTTTGCGAAAAATTTCAAAAAAATAAAATTTTTAACCTGAAATGCCAAGTTGTAGATAATTTAACTACGAGTTCGGGAAGGTATGACACTTCATATTTGGACAATTATTTCCATTTTAATGGCAAAAATACTGATTTTTTTATTAGCGCAAAATGAGGATTTCGATTTTTGGCAAAAAAATGATTTTTCGAATAATTTATTTTTGCTCTATCTTTTGCAAAAATGGTGCGAAATTAAAAAAGCCAACTGTTCTGAGCAGTTAACAACCTGATAATTAACATTAGTACACTTTCCGACTGATTCAGGAAATTCAAAATTTGTTCATTTTTATTGTAAGGGGTAGCTACACATTTTTTTGCGAAAAATTTCAAAAAAATAAAATTTTTAACCTGAAATGCCAAGTTGTAGATAATTTAACTACGAGTTCGGGAAGGTATGACACTCCATATTTGGACAATTATTTCCATTTTAATGGCAAAAATACTGATTTTTTTATTGGCGCAAAATGAGGATTTCGATTTTTGGCAAAAATGTGATTTTTCGAATAATTTATTTTTGCTCTATCTTTTGCAAAAATGGTGCGAAATTAAAAAAGCCAACTGTTCTGAGCAGATAACAACCTAATAATTAACATTGGTAAACTTTTAGGCTGATTTAAGAAATTTAAAAAATTTTCATTTTTTCGATTTTTTTGTAACGGGTAGCATCACAATTTTTTGCGAAAAATTTCAAAAAAATAAAATTTTTAACCTGAAATGCCAAGTTATAGATAATTTAACTACGAGTTCGGGAAGGTATGACACTCCATATTTGGACAATTATTTCCATTTTAATGGCAAAAATACTGATTTTTTTATTGGCGCAAAATGAGGATTTCGATTTTTGGCAAAAATGTGATTTTTCGAATAATTTATTTTTGCTCTATCTTTTGCAAAAATGGTGCGAAATTAAAACGGCGAACTGTTCTGAGCAGATAACAACCTAATAATTAACATTAGTGCACTTTCCGGCTGATTTAGGAAATTTAAAATTTTTTCATTTTTTCGATTTTTTTGTAAGGAGTAGCATCACAATTTTTTGCGAAAAATTTCAAAAAAATAAAATTTTTAACCTGAAATGCCAAGTTATAGATAATTTAACTACGAGTTCGGGAAGGTATGACACTTTATATTTGGACAATTATTTCCATTTTAATGGCAAAAATACTGATTTTTTTATTGGCGCAAAATGAGGATTTCGATTTTTGGCAAAAATGTGATTTTTCGAATAATTTATTTTTGCTCTATCTTTTGCAAAAATGGTGCGAAATTAAAAAAGCCAACTGTTCTGAGCAGTTAACAACCTGATAATTAACATTAGTACACTTTCCGACTGATTTAGGAAATTCAAAATTTTTTCATTTTTTTTGTAAGGGGTAGCTACACATTTTTTTGCGAAAAATTTCAAAAAAATAAAATTTTTAACCTGAAATGCCAAGTTGTAGATAATTTAACTACGAGTTCGGGAAGGTATGACACTTCATATTTGGACAATTATTTCCATTTTAATGGCAAAAATACTGATTTTTTTATTGGCTCAAAATGAGGATTTCGATTTTTGGCAAAAATGTGATTTTTCGAATAATTTCTTTTTGCTCCCAATTTTGCAAAAATAGTCCGAAAGTAAAACGGCGAACTGTTCTGAGCAGATAACAACCTAATAATTAAGATTAGTGCACTCTCCAGCTGATTTGGGAAAATTAAAAATTTTTCATTTTTTCGATTTTTTTGTAAGGGGTTGTATCACAATTTTTTGCGAAAAATTTCAAAAAAATAAAATTTTTAACCTGAAATGCCAAGTTATAGATAATTTAACTACGAGTTCGGGAAGGTATGACACTTCATATTTGGACAATTATTTCCATTTTAATGGCAAAAATACTAATTTTGTTATTGGCGGAAAATGAGGATTTCGATTTTTTTTATAATTTCTGTTTGCTTTATTTTTTGCAAAAACGGTCCCACTATTTTTAAATGCTTAATCGCAATTAAATTTCAGATATTTGGCCCTTCGATTCGTGGCGACAACTTGACGAGGGTGCCGGGGTGGTCGGGGTCACCACGCCGGTTGACACCAGTCACATTGCGGGCCACGAAAGCCTCTGTCTTAACCTTTTCATTAGCCCCGCACCCAAGCGGCCACTCCTCCGGCCAGAAAGACGGCTGCTGCTGCGGCTGACAGCTTCGGTTGAAAGCGGCCCAAAAGCCAACCAACTTGGGGCCCACAGAATGTGTAACATGAAAATGTAGGCATGTATATCGATATTTTGGTAATCCATGTAAGCGCAATATGTTTAGCATATAAATTATGAGAGAAACCGCAGTTTCGAGACTCGGACCCATGGCCAAAACCCACCCATTGACGACCTTCTTGGAAAGAATTCCACTTGCGAAGAGTAGAAAAGGGGACAAAACGAGGGGGTCTGCAAATGAAGTGTTATATTTTATGTGGCAGTTTGCAATGTCGGCGATGACAAAAACCAAAGACAAATAGAAGGCCCCATAAACTTGGGTAAATATGAATATGTCTAACTGGGTGGTTTGTTGGTTGGTAAGTGGGCGAAGGACCTTCTTCTTTGGGAGAGGGTTGCGAGCCAATGGTTTTTTCCATGGCTCTGTTGCCTGTTGACAGGCGGAAGAACCATTTCATTTCCACTCCCTTCCCCTTTTGTTGCTTCTGCTGGTACAAAGGGTTGTGACTTTTGTGTGTTTAGCTATTTATTAAATTTGTTTGCCAACACACACAGTCAGTCGGTGGATGGGTTTTGTTTCGGTTCTTCGAGGGGTGAGAACAAAAAGGACCCCCACACGAACATGAGCTGCGTAACTAATTTGCTTAAAGTGCACGATGCCTCATCAACATCCGTTACAATGGACAGTGGCAACAAGAAATAAGTGCTTTTTCAGAAGTGGAAAAGTTGGGCTTTGAAAAGCAAAACACCAACAAATAATACTAACAAGAAAATACTTTACAAATTATTAAGGAAGTAAACGATTATATATATTAAAAGAATTTAATATTAAATTATATTTAGGATATAAATAAAATAAAATAAAATAAGTACCAAAAAATCTTCCGAAAAAATTATATGATTTTAAAAAGAATTTATATTTTAAAAAAATTTAAAATCAAAAAATATTTAGGCCTTAAATTAAATAAAATAAAAACGTACATAAAAAATTCCCAGAAAATTAAATGTTTTTTAAAGCATTTATATTTTAAAAGATTTTGAAAATGAATTATATTTAGTCAGTAAATTCAAGAAAATAAAAAAATTCCAAAGAAAGTAAACGATTTTAGAAAAAATGTATATTTAAAATAAATGTATTAATAAATTATACTAAAAATATAAATTAAATAAAATAAAAAAGTACATAAATTATTTCACAAGAATTTTAAAATAAAAAATATTTAAGCATTAAATTTAATAAAATAAAAAAAGACATCAAAAGTTCCGTGGAAAAATAAAAGATTTAAAAAAATTAAAAAAAAAAAATATACAAATAAATTAAAATATAATATAAATAATATGAAACACTTTTTTAAAAAAGTTATTTAATACTTAGCCACACATCACAAGATCAGTATAAGCCTTTCTAAAGCCCACTTTTCCCTCAATTTCGACCCACTGTTTCTCCCGCTGAACCGCAGAAACTTTCCGTTCAGCTAGCCAAGTGTTTTGTGGTCTTTATCCCCAACCCTGCCCTCTGACTGCGAGAATTGATGATGTCTAGGACCGTCTGTATGCGTCTCCTCGGCGAGTATCCCTCGACCCGCCATCAGGGCCATCATGGCCATCAGCTTCATCGTCGTCATCGTCATCATCATGGACTTGATGATTGTCAAAAGTTTGTGCAATTTGAGAGCGTTTTAAGTTTGACACTGTCAACGATGCGTATGCGTGTCCACAGGAGACGGGAACGCTTCAAGTGCGACAGGTGTTTGCTTTACTAACTAAAGCAACACTCGCTCGCAACTTCTTCACGGCGAGACATCCCCGAAAAAGCGCTCTAATGCGGCTGACATGTAAACAGATTAACATAATTAATTTATTTGCCTCTTGCTCACCGCTGTCATCGTCTAATCCACAGCGTCGTGAGGTACCCTGCCCAAGGGGTATTCACTTTCTGAAGATGTTTGCTAGCTTCGTTTTCCAATAAGTTTAGTTGATATGAAATTGTGATCAATTTGATAAGATACGGGATCAATTCGATATGCTCGAAATGTAAACATGTTTGAAAAACGCCATTTTGAATTTCTTTCTTGCTTCCACTCACCTAATTTAAGTAGCCATCTTGCTTTTTCCTCTCTTTTTTGAAGTCAAAGAATCTCCCAGAGAGAAAAAATCGAAAAAGTTATATTTTTCAAGATCAATGTTACATTATTTCATGGTAAAAACGATGTGAATATGAAAAAGAAATGAAAATTTTTTTAAAATATTTGGAGTTTAGGTTTCGAAACCAAAAAACTTTTACAATGATATATATCTAGTGTAAACTTAACTTCGCTCCGAACTTTAGATCAATTCTACATTATTTCATGGTAAAAACGATATGTGTTTAATACCACAAATGAAAATAAAAATTAAATTAAAAATCCTATAATTACTTTGAGTTTGGCGTTCGAAATCAAAAAAATGATTATAATATTATAATTTTAGGGTATCTTAAACTTCGCTCCGAACTTATCTTGGGGATAAGTTTCCGTCGCAATTGACCAAACTAATTTGAGGTTTTTGTCAAAGAGATGCAATTAACTTAATTAAGCTGTTCAAATTAGTCAAAGTCAAATACGAGGCGGTGAAATGTGTGTGGGATATCAACGGTGGGGAAAAGTATCTTATAGCTGGATCATGAATGCGTCCTCATTAATGTTTGTTTTGTCATCTGGCAAGCAGGCCAAACGAATCGAAGGTGGGACTGGGTCTGAGATAATTGTTCGTTTCTTTTTCGAACTCTGGGCATAGAAATCACGACCTGATCTCGAGAGATATCTCACTTTTTGTGTGGATATCAATCATATTTAGCATACAACTGTCTGTCCATCATTGGCCGAATGAATGAATGAATGAATAAACGAATGAGTGAGTGAGTGACTGGGTTGAGTGCTGTGGGCAAAAACGATTTCGAGGTTCCCGCATTTCAATGCCAACTAGATGGACGCGTCAATTGAAATCTCCGATTTCGCAATTATGCAACTCCCACGCATTTTTTTTAAGCCCCAAACTGAATATTCGACTTGCTCTAAATTTCCCAAGACAATAACAATGACCAGACCCAGAGTCATAAAAAAAACCCCCCCCAAAAAAGAAAGTCCACTAAACAAAAGTGTAAAACATTAAGAAGAACAACAACAAAAGAAGGGAGGAGCTGGGTAAATATGCAAATACAAAAGGACCTAAACAAAAACCATGAGGGAACCAACTTTCGAGTGACGTAAATTGCATATTAAATTTTACATTTTTCATATTTATGCAGCTTCCTTCACCCGTGGCAGTCGTAAAGTGAAAGTGACTCGCAGGAAGTGGGGTCAGCAGAGGAGTTGGGAGGGGGTGTGGAGCCTCCCCCTTGGCAAGGACAAACAACATTTCAATTTGGGAAAATATTCATTATGCTCAAGTGTAAGCAACGCAGACTAAACGGAAGCGGAAACGTGCCAAAGCAAGAAAAGGTGACCCCACCGCCCACTGCCCATTTTCCACCCCCCCATTTTCCAGCCACTCATTTGGCCATTGTCAGGCGGCGGCTTCTTCATTGTCGTCGTCGTCGTCGCCGTTGTGCAAAGTTTTATAAAGTTATGAAAAGTCATTCAAGTTCAGCCCACCACCTACTAGCATTTTTCCCCAGACGAAGAATCAACGACAACTTGGCGACTTTCGAGCACTTTCCGCTCATTTTTCCCTGTGAAAATTCTGCTGCTGCGGGCTCAAGCCAAACAATAAAGCCGTCAAAAACGTGCATCGTCTGCGAGGACACTTTCTGGCTGCCTTTTCGGTCCACCTGCTACTCGACACTGCAGTCAACATTGTCATCTAAGCTGCAATGACAAGTTGCTCGCAAGTGGCAGAAGGAATTGACGGCAATCCGGGGCACTCGAAACCGATTTGCTCGAGCGTGCGGCATGCGAATTATCCGAGGATAATCAGTTTTAAAATGAACGCGGGGAATTTCAGCATGTAAACCCAGTTTTTCCACTGTAAAATATATTTTTAGAACATTTTTTAAGTATATACTTAGGATATTCGAAGTTGAACTTATTCCAAAACACATAACCTCAAAAACAATATTTAAAAAACAAAATTTTTTTATTTTTTCTTAAATAGGAATTATGAGCTATAAAATAAACGAACATTTTCAATACACAGAACAGAAACAGTATATTTTTAAAGTATATCCTAAGCTGAATTTATTCCAAAATACATAAACTAAAAAAAAATATATTTTATACAATTTTTTTATTTTTTTTTTAATATAATCAATAAACAATAAACAAACATTTTAAATACACAGAAAAAAATGGCAAAAGATCAGATTGATAATTGTATATCTTTTATAAAGATCAAGGTATTCATATCATTTTGGTATGAATTAAGATTATGTTTATCGTGTTTTTCGTTAAAAAAAATAGGTACTAAATTTGGTATCTTAACATAAAATAACTGATATGAAAAAATATCATGTTGATATGCTTGAATTATAAAATTGTCATTAATCATATTTTATTGATAGGAAACAAGGTAGAATTGACAAAATTCATATCGATTTTTTTTTCTATGCATATTTTAGAAAGTTTCCATTAAAAGTAAAGTTTTTTTTTGCCATTTTCTACATTTTTAATTTACCACCTTAATATAATAAATATCAAAATAAACACAACTCCGTTTAGTAAATATCTATGGCATACCAAAATTTCCTTTTAAGGTCTAAAATTATTTTTAAAAATTATAAACGGGTAGATCCCATTGCACAAAATGCTGGTAGAGCATAAAAGCTTCATGATGCCATAATTTGGTGTCCCCGATTTCCATTCCTTTCATCTTGAACACCCTGTCACTAAACGTTTGGCTCGATGCTAAAACTTAAGAGCTCCTTTTTCCATTAGTTTCCTGTGCGGGACAGCTGCTCCTCCCGTTTTCGGCGCTGTAAAATGCTCTGGAAATGCACCTTTAAAGCTCATTAAGTACGCAAAGTAGCCACATTGTTGCCGGCCCACGACTTTAATGTCACTTCATGCGCAGGGAGTACAGGAGCACCCAGAACACCGAGTGTCTGGTCACTTTTGCCCCCTCAGCTTGGCTGCCGTTTCCATGGGCTGCAGTAAATAATTTTTGGCAGAAAGGTTGTTGAAACATTTAATAAAACCAATATAAATCATAACAAACACTTAGCCTGACAACAACCACAAAGGCGGAGATATGTGGCGGGGGCAGGGGCGTCGAGTGGCAGGGGCGTTGTGTGTTCAACAGAAGGCAACAAAGCGAAACTAAAATTCCAAAACGTTGCCCATTTTCGGCCGCAAAAACTTCAGGCAATGCGGACGGAACTGAACGGAACAGAATGGAGCGGAGAATTCCGCACCGTGGCCGAGACTTTGGCGTCCCTCCGCCTGTCGAATGACAAAGAGGGGGCTGAGGGGATTTCCTCCTTTTTTCCTTTTTTTTTTGGGTGGTGATGGCGCAGGGGGAATCCCATGCATTGCTACGCGTGAACGCACCTTTCGCAGGCACTGTTGTCGAGTGTGTGTCTGCGTGCTCAGCCGCACTGTGGTTTCCGCATAGGGAAAAGTAATCAAGAAAAATTCGCAACTTTACGTTCTCTATTTGAGTATTTTTATTCTCAATTTGAAATTGTTTTGATTTTGAGTACAAGTTTTGGAAAAATCGTATATAGATCATAGATCATACGTTCTTCACTTATATTTTCGACTTTTCGGAAAAAAACATTTTTTAAAAAAAAATTTTTGAAAACATTTTTAAAAAATTTTTTTTTTAATTTTAAACTTAGACTAAGAATTAATGTACTCGATTATATTTTGAGTGTTATGTTCAAGGTTATTGTTTTTAGTAGAGTTGATTGAAAAAATTAAAGGAAGCCAGGAAAATATAATATTTATAGGTTTTTTAAAAAATTTTTTTTATTAAACTTTTAAAGACGTAGTTTTTTCACTACAAAATTAAATTTAACAAATTATTACAACATAAATTCAGATAATAAAATACATATTTTCAAAAGTTTTCATTTTAATTTTTAATTTAATTTTTATTTTTAAAGTTATAAAATTCTTAAAATTTTTTTTTTATTTTTTATTTATATTTTTTGTTATTTTGTATAACATTTAAAGATATATATTTGAAAAATTACCATTCAGTTTTTTGTAGTATCCTCATTAAAAGTGAATTTTCCCCTATTTTCAACGGTTTTCTGGACAGTGTGCCTCTCATGCTTTGTCGCCTGTTACATAGTTCCGTGTCCGTGTCGCCAGCAGCAGCAGCAACACCGAAATCATCCGCACAGCAGCAGCTTCCCCATGGTAACATCCATGGCAGCAGCAGCAAAAATGTGCAAAAAATTAATTGCTGCGCATAAATCAAAAGACTTTGCTCCTGTATTTCTCCAACCTCCAACCCCCTCGCACTTTTCCGAAACGCCCCTGTCTTTCTGGCGGTTCAGCCCCCTTTCCATGGTCACTTGTTACTATTTCTGATTTCCATCAGCACTCTTATTATATGGCAAAGGCGGCGATATACACATTTATCTGCCTATATCTCAAGATGCAATTTGAGGCCTCATTGTTTTCGGTTTTGGACTCTTACTCGTTGGTTCTGGTAGCAAATCAAGGCCACTTTTGGACGGGGTCCAATGCACCACCCATTCACAGCGAAGGTGTTTCAATGGAAATGCGAAAGACAACAGCAGCTGTTCTCACATCGCCTTGATTACCGGAAGTTTTGCCATTAAATCGCGGGCAGGAGAAAGAGAGAGCGAGAGAGATGGAATGCAACGACCATGACAGAACCATAAAGAAGATATAGTCAAGTTCCCCTCAGAGATCCACCCCCTTGATTTGCCGGCAACATCATCGTTAATGGCAATCGTTTAAACACGCCTGATGGATGTGTTTTTTATGACTGTCAAGCTCCTCGGATCTTTATTTACCGACCGACCGACTGATGCGCATTGGGCCAATATTTCAATGCATTGTTGCCGCACTTCCACCGACAATATTGATAAAGTTCACTTTATACGCTGGCCAACAATAATTCATTCAATTAAGGCTTAAATATGTTGCCAATATTGGGATATTTATCACTGCATGCAATTTATTCGGTATAATGACGATTAGTGTTGGTATTTCAATATTTTTAAAATGGCATCGCTTATTGTTCTAAAATTTATGTAAGATGTTTTGGTTAATTATTTTCGAATTTACCTAAATTTTTTAGATTTTTATGTCAAACCGTTCTGGGTAATCTTTGGTTCTTGCCTTTTTTTGGGTGCGACTTTTATATATTATTTTATTTTATTTTGATTATTATTGTTCTTTATTTTATACAATATTTATTAAATACTTTCTCAACATTTTTGGCATTATTTGTTTAACCAATTGGAGTAGCTTTCTATTGGAAATGAGATAATTATAAAGATAAATACCAAGCGCTACTCGTAAATATTTGAGTAATACCTTTTCCATCTTCCGTGGATACAATTTGACCTTCTTTCCCAGCATTTCGACTGGCAGACTATAAAAATCATACCCTTCCCCATCGATTTGTCGCTGCCATGCACTAAACATTTTTATGCGGATCATAATTCCCGACACTCTTGGCACTTGGCAAGGCCATTTACAGTTGGCTTCTCTGATTGCTGTGCTATTTGTTATGTGCGGTGTCTGTTGACTTGCCCACTAAATTAAAGAATAAACAAAGTTCCCATACCGTTGTCGCATACCGAATATCACGTATACGTCATAGGTGCCGCCATGCATAGCTGAAAAAGCAGAGCGGACCGTAAATAATGCACCGGCGATTTATCAGCCCAGAGAGACAGTTTCAGTTCCAGTTTCAGTCTCAGTTTTAGTTTCATGTCTGCGGGGGCAAAAAGCAAAGCACCAGAATAGCCAAATGCCACGACTATTCAAATGCAATTTCGTAATAGTTGTAGAGCCAGGTTCCAGAGTGTCGGAAAAAAGGAAAAAACCAACCAAAACCCAACCTTTGCAAAAAGTCGAAAAATTCTACGTGGGCTTGTGGAAATGCAGGCTATTAACAGTTCTGAAAAACTTTACTTCTTTTAAAGTAGAAAAAAACTCTTAATAGGGTTGACAGAACAATCGATAGCAATATCGATATTATCGATTATTCTAAAATTTAAAAAATATTGATGTTTTAAAAAAATTTTATTTATAATAAAATATATTATCGATTATTTTGAAATTTAGGAATAATCGATGGTTCTTAAATTTGTTTAATGATAATAAAATAATATATTACATATTTTATATTTAAAACTTTAAGGAATAAATACAATAAAATGTTCAAGCATACATTTTTAATTATAAATTTTTAAGGGTTCTTTAACTTTTTCTTTGTTTTTTGCAATTTTTGATACTATCGATATTTTCGATGGTGACCGCTTTCGATAAAGAATACTATCGATTGACCTAAATAGCGATGTTTTCACACCACTTTTTAATATATTTAATAAAAATATACATACTTTTAGAGAAACCTCATATAAAACGACTTAAAAATCTCTAGAGATTTGGGAATGAGAAGTGGAGGGTGCATTCCAGACCCGAACTGGTCTTTTTTTGCAGTCTGTTCCAAAAGCCAGCCCACAATCTGTTTGTTGGCTTAGCCCCGTTAAGCCTCACACTAATTACACTTGCGCTTTCCACAGATCCACACACATAAACTCTGCTCACATGACTACCACATTTTTCTTCTTAGCCTGGCCACAAAAAACTCTAACATATTTTCATTTTCATGGTCAAAGTGTCAGTTGAATGGGTTGCTTTTTTTTTGTGTGCCGAAAACCAGACCGCGGGGAATGAATGAACGGGAAAATGTTAAATGAGAGTTAGGACCCCGTGTTCAACTGCTGTACAAAATATGCAAATGAAAGCTCGGTGTCTCCATATATCCATTACCGTTACCCTTTTTAGTCTTTCTAATTTTTTGGGCAGCCCGCAAATCTTGATTTAATTTCCGGCTATTAAGCAGGAATGAAAAATTCTTGGCCAGCAAATAGTTGTGGGCTGCGAAAAAGGGAAAAATAGTGGAGAAGCTCATTAGGATCACAAAGGGACTTTCACTTTTTAATCATTCCTAACCTCACTTTTATATAATCCGGAAATTTAAAGCAAATCTCGATGCCAGTTCGAATTCTTTGAAAGCAATTTCAAGTCCTGAGGTTTAAAATTATAAAGTCTCTCATTTCTTATTAAAAACATTCCTAGTTTTAGAGTAGAAATAGATATTTGGTAAAACATAACACTCAAATAAGTTAAGAGATCTTATAATTGGACATATAAGTACATAAGTAGACCAGTTCGAATTTCGAATGAGTATTTTTCATCCCACTCACGTAATTTATGTCGCCATATTGCTTTTTTCTCTCTTTTTCGAAGTCGAAAAATTTTCGAGAGAAAGAAATTGAAAAGTTTAATTTTTCTAATATCAATTTTACCAATCAATAATGGTAAAAACGATATGTGTTATGTTTTTAGGTATTTAATACACATATATTCATACTTTTAAAGCATAAAAGCACTCTATCTTTTTCTTCAAGTAACCTTGGTACACATATTCCTTATCTAGCATGTGTAAAACAGATTCCACTATGTTATCTTCCGACCAATAAAGGCGAAAACAAACTGATGTTTTCAGAGGCATTAAGCCATGCTGGCGCAATTCCACGCCTTGCACCTCGGCCACGCAGGACCCATCTATTGCCGGCTTTATGGCTCTGCCAATGAATGGACACATCCTGCCTGCCCTGCCTTTGGACCAAGGACCCTTGGCCACCTTTCCGGCCACTCTATTATTTATTTATAGAAAGTTGCCAGACTCACGCCGAGGCCAAGAATTTGGTCCTTTGCTGCTTGGCCGCCTCCATTCTGTGACAAATGAATTTGGGTCAAAAGTTGTGCAAATTAAAAAAAAAAAAACAGTGTCCTGTGGCGGATGTCAAAGTTCCTTCAAACAGGACCTAAAGATTCGTCTCGCCTTTGACTCGCCCGAGTGACATTCAACTGGTCCAAGTGCTGAACCGAATTGCAGTTTTATTTCCATTCACGTAGCTCCACACACGGAATGTTGTCCTTGCCAAAAAATAAGTAAGAAAAGTTGGAGTCGACTATCAGATACCTATTGAATTTTAGAAGTACATAAATTGATGGAATTGCATGTCTAGATTGTAGAATCTTTTAAAGGTTTTCCAATATTTTATTCATAGTTGACTATCAGATACCTCTTATTAAATTTTACATACTTTAAATATATTTTAGTTATAGTCGACTATCAGCTACCTATTAAATTTTTTAAATACACTAATTAATGGAATTGCATGTCTAGATTCTGGAGTCTTTTAAAGGCTTCCAAATATTTCAGTTATAGTCGACTATCAGTTACCTATTATTAAATTTTAGATATTTTATATATATTTTATTTATAGTCGACTATCAGATACCTATTATTAAATTTTAGAAATATACCAATTGATGGAATTGCATCTCTGGAATCTTTTAAAGCTTTCCAAATATTACATTCGCTGACCAAAAGTACAAGATACCCTCTTACTTAGCACATAACAGGGTATAGGAAGCACATAAAAAAGGGGGACACCGAAACGTTACAAAAGATTTACACCATACAAACCTCAACCATCTCCGCATCCGGATTCGACGCCTCCTTCTGCTTGTGGGCAATACCATTACTTTTTCAGTTTGCTGGTTTGAGTAATGGATTAGATTTTTACTCACTTGTTTTGGGGCTTCCACGCTTCGCCATTCGACGATAGTGTGTTCGTTTTTTATAGCCCACCCCCTTCACAGAAAAAAAGGATATCACGCCGTTGATGAAGGGATGCCACCAACAAACTTGAAAGAATCTACAACTCCGGTTTTACCTAAGAACTTTGTGTGATGGTTTTGAAAACGGGGCAAACTTGAAGCATCCCTCTATAAGTTTCGTGAACTAGATTTTCTTACTAAATCATCTATTAGGTACATTTGTTAAAATTAAAAAGTTTAGTTATAGTTTAAATTATATATTCTGTTACTCATATCTTAGTAGGCGTAGAGTTCTGTGACATTAGGGCAAATTATCAAAGGCTAAAAGCATATTAACCAGAACGTGTTTGGTGTGAGTAAGAAAACCCTGTGTTTTATTATTGCTTTCGTGATTTCCTTTGTTTTTGCTTGAATTCGATAGATTCCTTCGAGCAATCGTTACTATTCTGAACTGTTAAGATCCCGAATTATGGCGACAATGATCACCACACTGGTGGCGCGAACGGCGGCGCTCACGATGACGGTCTACATAACGAACCGCGTGGGAGTTTGGGGCAAGACGGAGGATACGGACCGTCTTCTCCACCAGATCGCCACAGGACTTCATCCGTTGGTCGGTCTCTTGGGTCGCATGCTGCGCCTCGAGCCCACTGACTTGACAATGGGCGAGCTGGCCCGCGAGTACTACAACCAGGGTGTCAAGGGGACCTTCCATCTGATCCGGAATCTACCCAACTACTCGGAAGACCTGGCCGGTGGGGCCAAGGTCGCCTGCCTCGACCTGGTCCAAAAGGCCAAGGAGCTGCGTCACCAGGACAATGGCTGGTGGAACATCACCATGGATAAGGCCAAAGTGGTCAAGGATCCCGCTGCTGCCGGCGATGGACCATCGTCCCACAAAGCAATCCCTATCGAGCAACCGCGGGATATCGATGGCTTTGCTGGCGATGGCAAAGTTGCCCTCAAACCGAGGACAAAGTGAGGTTTGCCCCCGACCAAAAAACACAAAGAAAAAACATCAACTTCACCATGACACTGCCAGCTGCTAAATCTAATTGTTAAATCTTTAAGTAAAGTACGAGTATTTTAATACCTACTTTTAATACTCTGAAAGCGAAATTCTAGAAAGCATGGAGAAAGCAAAATATATTTACTTTATTACATTTGAAGATAACTAGTGCCTTTGAAGTCGATTTTACTTAAGAATGGTCTAAAGAATTCGCGTTCTTAAGCATTAAGTAAACAACCTGTTTTAAAATAACTGAAAGTTAGACAATTTTAGTTCAAATTAGAGTTACGAAAGTCGTAGTTGCTATTCCTTAAAGTCAATATTATTTAAAGATGTGCTAAAGAATTCGCGTTCTTAAGCATTGAGTAAACAACCTGTTAGAAAATAACTGTAAGTAATGCAAATTTAGTTCCAATTAGAGTTACGAAAGTCGTAGTTGCTATTCCTTAAAGTCAATATTATTTAAAGATGTGCTAAAGAATTCGCGTTCTAAGGCATTGAGTAAACAACCTAAGCCAATGTTGATTTAAATCAGAGTAACTAAAGTCATAGTTGCCATCTCTGAATAAATTTTAATTCAAAATGTGCTAAAGAATTCGCGTTATTAGACATCCTGTAAGGCCAATTTGATTTATAGTCAGAGTAACTAAAGTCGTAGTTTCTCACCTTCTTTGGTACTTTATCTTTAACTGCTCCTACGACCAGACACTCGGTAAACAGTGAGAACAGTCAACAGTCTATTAAAATGCCAGTCGAGCCGCATTGCCAACCGAAGTCAAGCCGTGCGAAAAAGGATTTTCCAACCCTTCCCCCCGAAAAGGGGTAAACTGAAGCCAAGCGAACCAAACCAAATCAATCCAACCAAACAAACACCCAACCCTTTTCGCATTTCCTTTATCCAGTTGTTCTGCGTGTTGCTTAACATGCGTTTTAATGTGACCCTTGCGGGCTCATAAAAATGGGTATTTTTTTACCTATGAAAATCCCATCCTCTTGGGGACCTTGTTTTTGTTTTGATACCCGTTACTTGTAGATTAAAAAGGGTTGGAGCTATAGAAAAAAGTGTGTTTTCGACCCTGAAAAGTATATTCTAGGGATAGTACAAATATTCTCAATTATCAGTAAGTTCATAATATTAAAATATTCAGTTTTCGTAAGCTTCTAGATCACCTTATTTACATAAATCCTATTGTTTTCAGGAAAACCTCCATATATTTAAAATAAAACCAAACGCCTTTAAGGTATGCAACATATTTCCCAACATGACAGTTTCCTCACTTCGCTTCGATTGATTTTCGCTTTTATTGTTGAATTGTAAACAGGTGGGTGGATCATAAAAACGGGGGCTACATGTGCTGGAAGGGTAGTAAATCCCTTCCTCAAGTGGAGTGAAGTAAACTTTATGAACAGCTCTAGGCAATTGGCACACAGGAAAGGGAAAGCCCAAAATGGGTGATTGGTAAACTAGCTTCAGGTCTATTTAACATAAATTTTAATGAGTTTGAGTTCTAAAAAGATTATAAGTAAACCTAACATCTCTAAATGATATTACCAATTTAAGTTTTTTCCCAACTGAATTTACAAATTTCTTAAGATTTACTTAAAGTCTGGAATTTATTCCTTATCCTCGAATCTATCTCGCTCTACCATCCAATATTTAAAGTATATCCATTGCATTGTTGTCCAAAGCATAATCCGCGTTGTATCTATTTACATATTTATCTGCGTTCTGCGGGATTCATTTCTCTGCGACTCCTGACGGCGGTCGGTGAAAAGGTTACGATAGGGAGGATACAAAGGATAAGGGCAAGGACTACGTGCCGCGTCTTTTGGCTGACTCTTTAACCGCTTATGCCTTAGATTTATAGTCACGGATTTTATTTATGTCACTTTGCTCATCCTCACCGCTGGCACCATTTTTCTTTGCGGTTTAGCATACAAAACGTCTGGTCCTTGGCCCTCTGAGCCCTTCCACTCGCTGCCACATTCCATTTCCTTGCTGCTCCTCTAAACGTTGCATAAAATCAATTTCCTTAAGTTCAAGTCCTTGATGATGAGGTAAAAGTGTTGTAAGTTTATGCTGCTCTAAAGCGTGGCCTCTCAAGTGATGCACTGCAAAAAAAGAGCTCAAGTTTGGGTGTTAGTTGAACCGAAATAAACTATGCAGTTTTGAAAATATCTTATGAGTATTACGTATGATATAAAACTTATCTTAGAAAACAAAAACTTTATAATATTTGTTATGAAATTAATACTATAGAGTTTAGATGTTATAATATTCGGTATTAATTCAATACCACACTTTAATACTGGATCTAGTATATTTTTAAGTACAACCAGTTTTAAGTGTTAAACTTTTTTTTTGTGTAAATACTTTTCTTAACAATTTCATAAAATATGATTAACTTAAGAAAGTGTTTAATCACTTTTCGTCACAAATGTTGATATCAGTACTTTTGTATGTGAATGGTGCGATCGTCACTAGTTTTTTTCTCGTTAAGAGGTGTTTTTATTTGATATAATATAAATGGATTAAAGAGGTGCTTGGAAACCATATACCTTTTAAATAAGATATCACACTTTAATACTGGATCTAGTATATTTTAGTACAACAAGTTTTAAGAGTGCAATTGTGATTTTTTGAAGTGTAGGTACTTTCCTTAATAATTTTATAATAGAAGATTAATTTAAGAAAGTGTTTAATCACGTGTGTAATATATGTTCGTCACAAATGTTGATATGAGTACTTTTGTATGTTGAAGGTGCGATCGTCACTAGTTTTTTAGCTCGTTAAGAGTTGTTTTTATTTGAGAGGTGGTTGGAAACCTTATATCTTATAGATAAGATTTACGAATTTCTGTTTTTCTTTAGATCTTTCCTTTCTTTTAGCCTTCTTTTATAGTAATTTATAGATGATACATTTTCGCTCAGTGTGTGTTGAGTCTGAATGTTAGTCAGTGTTCTTGGCGGTGCTGTCGGCACAGCTGGCGCTGAAGTTTACGGGGGTTTGGGGTTTCAGTTTTCGTGGTTGGGGTTGGAGTTGGGTTCCTGGGGTTGGTGGGGGGTGGCACATTTGGCGCCCAGCCGAGCGCTGTCTTGCATATTTAAGTTGGCCGCGCTCCCCTTTGTCTCGCCCACGTCCACGTCCGGTTGCCCTGCGATGTTTCCGCTTAGTTGTTTCTCCCCACTACCTGGATCCCAGATATCCCGAGTGTTTCTGCCAAAAGCCAGCTTCATTAGCAGTCACTCTGGGAGGAAAACCCCACCTCCTCTTGGCACATTTTCATGCGTTCATTTGGCCACTGCATTCATTTCCGTTCACTTTCAATTCCGCTTATTAATGAACCGTCTTGATGCCGGGGATCCGTTCGCCGGATCTGCCGCACTTCACTTCAGTATCATCCTGCAGCGTGAATTCGTTGTGCTAATTTCCGTTTAATTGTTTAATATGTTGTTTGCATTTTCTATTAGCCAAAGTTTCCGCCGTTCATTGTTCTGGCAATTATTATTTTCCGGCTTGCCACTTCGAGGAGTGACCTGTCTGCCAAATGAGGGTTAGCCGTTAGAGGTGCAGAGTCTCTAAAGGGATCTAATCGAGTTAATAGCCAAAATTAACTGAGTGCCGGCGAAGTGGCTCGAGTGTGTGGGAGGCTGGGAAGTGGAGGTTTAAATAAGTGGGTCTTAAAGTTGAAAGTGTTAATGGAATTCGTAATAGAGATACTCCTAGTTGGCAAAATAAGTGCATTACGATGGTGGTCTGAAAAAAAGATAGAAGATATATTTTTATAATATTTTCCATATCTCTAAAATATTATAAATTCTGGTAAGTCCTGGTAAATTCTAAAAATAATCACGATATAATAATTCTGATATGTTTTCCTTAAAAATAATTATACTAAGGCAATAATATTTTTACTAGGCCTATTTCGAAGGTCAAATCATGATATAATACTTCGGATATCTATTTCCTGAAGATAACAATATAAAAACAAGAGAGAAATACTCCCTATCCAACTAAATGAGTGTGAGAGAGATGAAGATACGCAAGCAGCAAAGCAAGAAGTCGTTTGTAAAAGCGCCATCTAGCTGAAAAAAATTCATTATTTGCTCATAACTTTTCAATAAGTGGTTCGATTTAAAAATGGTCTTTTGCACTTCGGTAGGTAAAACTAAATCAAGAATAAATATAATTTATGATTATAATATTATGTCCCAGCGTACCTTAACAGAACTTAAATTTAATTTCGGAAGACAAATTATCCGATTATATATTTTTTCCAAAGACTATTATCACAAATATAACTTTACCCAAACTAAATTAATTGATTTTTGGAATTTAACTTGATGATTTAGAGAATAACTCAACTTTTGCCGCGACCAAAAGTGAATCCCATGGGAGTTGGGCTCCCCATTGGCAGCTGCCAACTCCCGTGGCATTGGGTCTTAGCCACAGTTAAGACTTCATTTACATACAAGCCGCTCACTCCCTCGCTAATTTAAATCATTTTAATGGCCCAGAAGCGAAGGCAGCTCAGCTAATTCCCGTACAACTCCTAAGCCCAGCGAAATCCCACTGCCATAAATGTGGCGCTGGATTAGCGCAGTCGGAAAATGTTTGGAAAATGGAGAGGTGTTGGGGGGGGTTTCGCAGGAAACCTATAGTCTCAGCTGGCTGCAAAAAGTCGCAAGATGACACAAGACACAGGCGAAAGCCGCAGCCTCCTTTCGGAAAGCTCCAACTTGGAATCTCCAGTCCTCACTTTCAATTATTCGCTTTCGCTGCTCTTGTTTCGGTTTTCCAAAAAAACACCCCGCCCCAAAATTTCCCGAGGAACAAGAGTTTCTTGGCAGTCGTAATAGAATAAAGTTTGCACCATGGGAATTTCAACTGTTGTTTTTCAGCATTTCCCACCTGACCGACCGGCTCCCCATGTTCAAATTATAGCCAGAAATCTCCCTTCCTCCATTTGAAAACATGGCATTTCCACCCACGGAGACCGAGGACATAAAAAGTACATAGATCTCCGCCTGCTGGGGAGCGTCTTTCGCTTGTTGCGAACTTGTAATCCACTCAGCCCCCCACCTTTTTCCCCTGCCCACTGTTTTAAACGTGTAATACTTGTCGGTGCATAGAAAGAGCACAAAAAGAATTTCCACTAAAAAATTATTTAAAAAAAAATAAAATTACAGAAGGGTAATGTTAGATTATTTATTAAATTTTCTTAGCTTATTTTATTTAATATTATGTTTTTTTTTAGATTTTTATGTTAATTCGTTTTGGGTGAACTTTCATACTGACCATTTTTTATCCCAAGCCTAATATCAAGTTAGATGTATTGCTAAATGTAAAATAAAAATTTGCAACAATTAAAAAAAAAATTAAATTAAATTAAAATTAACACATTTGTACTATTTTTTATATTATTGGTTGATATTTACTTAATGGTTTTCATAAATAAATTATTTAAATAATACATTAACAAAATAATAAAAGTTTTATATTTGAAATTTTTTTAAAAGATATATAATAAAATATTATATTAAAGTCAATTTGAAACTTTGTTTTTTTTTTATTGACCTTAATTATATTTAATTTTATATTTTATTTGCAAAAGTCTTAACACAATATTAATATTTAATTACAAAAATTCAAAATTTATATGTTTAAGAAACTTTTTAAAGTCAATATTAACACCTTTGCTTAAAAAGTTTTTCCTTAATATATCACATTTAAGAACATTTGGTAAATGAAAAATTCCCCAAAATATACAACTCTTGATTTCATTTGCGAAACATTGCCCAAATGTATTCACCTCACCATCTATTTACCGTGTTTATGTCGGCATAACATATATTTCGCCTATGCCTTGATGATGCTTGTCTCCCCGTTTATGGTTTAAAATTTAACACTAAACCAGAGAAGTGACTGCCGGAGTTCGAGGGGGGTAACTGTCTTTTAGTAGCGCTGCTTACCTACTTACGATGCCGTCTGCTGTCGTCTGTCTGCTGCTGTCTCCCGTCGCCTGCTGTCTGCTTATTGCTTTTATTTATTTACTAGACATAACTCCAAACATCTCCAAATCCCCCTGTTTCACCCTCCATTGGCCCCCGCATCCAAAACTCGCACTTCGGGTAGTCATGTTTTTGATTTGTTGTGGCCCGCCGGCGTTTTAGCAGTCGCAGGTGTTGCGGCCCTTCAGTTCAGTGGTGTTTATGACACAAAGTTGAGTTTTATGCCAGCAACCGAAAGTATGCAAAAATATATTTACGCCCCTCTGCATATATTTCGATACTCTGGCTCGGGGTATTGCGATGTTAAGTCTGAAACGGAGACCAGAAATGTGAGTTCTTTAAATGAATATTATTATAATTTTTGATGCATAGCCTTACATTAAATGGGTAAATTAAATATTTTTTGGAATTTTTGTTACAATTTTCCATATTTTAAGAAATTTATAAATCAAAATATTCAATTTTATTAATAGTATATATTTCAGTATATTAAAATATAAAAAAATACTGTAATAGTCATTTAATAGGTACCCCTAAAATAAAAATATACTCTATTATTTTTGAAATATATAAAATAAATATTTTTCACCCTAAAAAATAACCATATTTCAACTTTCAAAACTTGTTGTATTAAAAATATACTAGATTCAGTATAAAAGTGTGGTATTTAAGTATATTAAAATATAAAAAAATACTATAATAGACATTTAATAAATACCCCTAAATTAAAATATAATCTGAGTATTTTACACCCAAAAAAATAACCATATTTCAACTCCTAAAACTCGTTGTGTTTAAAATGTACTAAATCTAGTATAAAAGTGTGGTATTGAAAAAATACTAAATAATATAGTATAATATCTGAACTATTATATTTTGTAATGTAAATTCTATACCAAAAGTTTAATTTTAATCTTATTAGGATATTTTTGAAACTCAATAGTTTAGAATTAAGGTGGAAATACTTTAGTTTCTGTGTTCATTTTTTTACAGTGTAAAGATACATCGAAATAATTTACTTGATTATTTTTTCCTACTCTTAGTAAAAGTATAATTAAATTTCCAATAACTCAACTCTATTTAGAAGAGTATTTCCAACTTCGTATCTCATTCTCCCAGTACTTTGTTTATTTTTCATAGCTGTAGTCGCCGGTGCAAGTATCCGTATCCGTATCCGTAAATGTATCTGCATCGGTACATGTTTCTGTATCTGTATCTGTATTTGAATCGCACCACAAGGGGCATAAAAAACATGGCCTGAAAGTAGGCAACACAACATTTTTATTCAACCATAATGTTTTATATTTATTTGTGGGCGAATGTTTGGGGGAAAAATCGAAGTGAAAATCGGTGGGTTTTTCTGGGGTGACTGACTGGTCAATTAAATTGCTGACCGGTCATTGATGGGCTTTTGATTTGCCTGCGGTACCCACTCCCCTCCTGTATTAGCGATAATATGGGAGCCGTAAAACTAATCAACCTTAAATACGCTTGGCGACCATCAAAGTTAAGCTGCTTAAATGGAGGCGACCAAAAACACACAGGCACACAACTAATTAAGTAATTACTTTTCGCTAATTAAACGCAAGCGGAAGAGGAATTCAACTTCAATTTGACTTGATGCCGCCGTCTTCTGGGCCGTGACTCCCTGTCCATCAGCCTCACACTCGGCTGCTCTGGGCCAACTTTTGCCATTTCGACCATTTTATGTGGATCGATTGAATCGACGATGCTTAAATATTAATGATGAAACGAAGCGAACGAAAAACTACGAGTAGTTCGGCTGTGAGTCCTCTCATAAGCGGACGGGATGGAAAAGTTTTTCACAGCTTCCGAACTTGTGACTCATGATTTCTGGGGATCTTATGGGGAGAGAGGGAAAGGTCAAAGGGCTTTAGTTCGCCAGCCACATAAGCTGCACCTGTAATATATCGATCTAAAAGGATGACTTTGCCCTTGCCATTTAAACGACATATATTTTTAATTTTTAGATATACATATATATAGGTACTTTTAAAAGCCAAAAAAATATATAAAAGTAATGAGTCCACCAACTTCTCGTAAAAAACGTCTGAATATGAATGAAGGCAAATAAATAAAATCTTTGAGACTCTTCTTAAATAATTTATAGCATTGAATATCTTAAACTTTTGGGTATTTTACTTTTTAATATCAAGCTTATTATTACTTTATATTATTAAATATTAAATATACTGTAGTTTTCCTTTATATTAATATTAATAATATTTTTACTATTATTTTTGTAGGCAAAAGCGATACAAGTTTGATTTATTTTTCAAATTCACAGATTTTATATATTAAAAAAAATAAAAACAATAAACTTTTAAAAAATTAAAAAGTAAAAAATACTCTAAAAATTAAATATATATTTATTAGTACACATAAAAATAAAAAAATAAATTTAAATAAAATTTACGGTCCTTGATTTTAATGTAAAATTTAAATCATAATTTTTTAGTGGAAAAGACTAAACATTTTAAAATATACAAATAAAAAAATACAAAAAATATATATAAACAAAAATTTTAATTTATATTAAATTTACGGTCTTAATGCAAAATTAAAATCATGATTTGAAATCATTACCATAAAAATAAAAAACTAGCTAAAAACTTTTAAGTTTTAAAGGAAACCGAAAGACTTTATAGAATCCCTGGTAGAGCCGCCTTTGAATGCGACAAAATGCTGGAACTGAAGCTTTTGGGGCGGGGAAAACTCGAAGAAAAGAGTGTCGGCAAAATATCAGACACCATAATTAACTTGCTCATAACGCGGCAACAAAGGACGACAGCTCGTCGCGGCGAAAAGGGGGTTTTTTGGGGGCCTCAAGGACGAGGACGAGAGAACAGGCAGACGCCAGATGCTGCCCGACTGAAGGAAAAACAAAAAGGGGGCAGCGTTGCGTGCAGAAGGGGCGTGGCACTAACATTGGATTATTTTTTTTTTCTCGCGCCGCGCATTATTTTTTCCCCATTTTGCCAGCAGACATTTGGCCATTTTTGTTGTTTTCGAAAGAGCCGTGCAGTGAAGTGCTTTAAAAAGATAAAAGCCATTTATCACGCATGCACACTCAAACCCCTGAAAACTGGAAAAAAAACTGAAGGAAAGGGAAGGATTTTATCCCCAAAATACAGGTGCCGGAATCGAAATATATTGTGGGATGGAAAATAGAGAGAGAGGGAAATTCTTTCATTGAACTGGGTAATCCCTAATGGGAAGTTTAGAAAAAAATTAATATAAAATCGAAAAAGAAAGATATATAAAATATCCATATAGTATCTATATTTTAAAGTAAGGATTGGGAAACTAAATGAAGATTTTGTATTATTGAAGTAAAAATGGAACAACGAAAAGACTAAAAAAAATTTTAGAACTAAAGGTAAGGAAATTCTATCAGTGAACTTGTTAATCCCTAATAGGAAATTTAGAAAAGATATATAAAATCGAAATAGAAAGATACATAAGAAATATAATTAAAGATTGGTATATTAAATAAAGATTTTGTATTATTGAAGTGGAAGTCCAAAAAAACGAAAAGACTACACATTCTATATATATTTCCTAGCACTAAAAATTACTGACTAAATCTCCCAAAAATATTTTCTATTTAGCGCAATTCTCCTACAATATTATTATAATAGGAATAATCCTATTCCCCAGCCCCACCGACACATCTTGACTAACGGTCACATGGTGCATATAATTTCCGGCCTAAAAGCATGCAACAGTTTTTCCGCCTTCCTCGCTTTCGGCCACTTTTCAGTTTGGTTTTTCACTGCACGTAGCAAAAGTTAGCCAAAGTCATAAAGCACTCTTTTTTTTTTGCCTTCATCTCGCCTTTTTTGCTGCCAATTCAATTTGTTATCATTTTTTCCTTCGTTTGCGGTTACTCCAGAGTGTGTAAAAGTGTTTTTGCGTCGGTCGGAAAATCATAAATAAGCAGGAGAGGAAAAAGAGAAATTCGAAAGGAATCCGCAACAGTTTCTCTATTTTGATTAAGGGAAATATATATTAAATTCTAGATATCTCTATATATTTATCTATCTATATATATATATTTATTTATTTTGTGATGTGATGATTTAATTGGACTTTTTATCTTATCCCATTAAAAATTACAACCTTAAAATATTAATCAGTACTTTCGATTCTAGTCTTTTACTAACAATCTCAGATTATATCTTCATCAAGATAGTAGAATATCTGTGATAAGTTTTGAGATAAATTCAACAATAGATTCGACTCTACGATATGTATTAAATTCTGGATATCTGAATATATGTTTATCTATTTATATATAATTAATTGGAATTTTGATCAGTATTTTCAATGCTAAACTTTTCTAATGTTTTCTAAATAATCCCAGATTAATATCTTAATCGATATAGTAAAATATATCTAATAAGTTTTGGGATAAATTCAACGATAGATCCGAATCGAATGGAATGGACCCACTAAATTTGCGGCGTCGCCGTTAATTTTTATCGCATTCGCGTGTCTGGCATGCATGCTTCACTACCAAACCCGCCCACCGCCCACCACCCCGCCCACTTCCACCCACTCCCAGCCGAGTGCCACCCACTTCCACCCACATAGACAACAGGCGGCACGCAACTGAGCTGAAAATTGCTACTTTGTCTGCCGCTCTCTGAATCCAGCCGCAATGTGGAGTAGTGGGTTAATATGTCTATCACTTTTATATGGCTAGTTGACGCTGCTAATGCACCGCCTCAGATTGAAATGGCCAAGACTCTCGAAGGTTTTTCATAAACGGCTTTCGACTCCGCGGATTGCGCAAGCAGCCGGAAAAGGGAAAAGTCAATTGCGCAGACGAATAACTTATGCTGTTGACAATTGGCAAAAAAAACAAATAAAAGTGAAAAGGGAAAATTTTCAGAGAAATTAGCTCTGCTTACAGAGATTTTTAGGAATTAAAAATTTTTTTTATATTAAAGTTAGGTTTAGCTCCATTTTTTAGTGCAAATCAAATTTGTACTCCTTAAAAAAAATAGTCTTTTAAGATTTAGCATACATAAATATATTTTTATCATTTTATTTTAAACGTGGAATTTTAATTTTCATAAAATTAAAATTTTGATATAGTTAAACACTTTTTTTTTTAAATACAATTTTTTTTATTTTTTAATAATTAATGTAATACGGAATACTGGTTTTAGCTGATATTTTGAAATAATTTATTTAAATTTAAATTTTACTTATTTCGTTTTCCACTTTTTTTTTAGTGAAATCAAAGCTTTTTCTCCTAAAAGATTAATTATTCTTTAAAAATTTAGTATTCATATATTTTTTAAAATTTTTTTTCAACGTTGAATTTTTATTTTCATAAAATTAAAAGTTTTGAATTTAAAAACGAAGTTTTTTTTAATAATTAAGATAAAACTACTTTTTTACCTTTCTCCCCCTCTTTTTATGAATTTTCTCCCCATTTTTACTAGCCGCAACTTTTCCACTTGCCACAATTTGCATTGCGAATTTGCGGTTGCACTTGTTACCACCACCACCCACTCCTCAGCCCTCCTATTTCCTTAACCCTTTGCCGACGCTCTCTTATTGGATTATGCGCTTTCTCTTTCACACACTTCCGCATTTGGCGCAAAAACTGGAAAAGGCCAATGGACAGTGGAAAAACCAGACGCACCGAAGGAGAAAAACGCGAATCCAGGGGAAAATCTGTAGCCACACATCAAGAAAAGCCGGTCAAGCTGGCTGCAAAGCACTGGAATAGTTTAGCTCAATTGGATTGGATTTTTCCAAGGCGACCGGGAGAAAAGTGGAAGCGGCAGGCAGGCAGCCAAGTTGTCTAATTAATTTGCATTCGCCGATGTTTGTCGCTTATCGATTTCGATTTAATTGCCCCCGTCCTCCAATTGAAGTTGATTGAACTTCCAGGAGAGCAGAAGAGAGCGGGCAGATCGGTGGGCGGGAGAGCGGGTGATCGGTAATTTGAGACCGGAGAGAGCGAGTCCTGCCTGCGACCCACTCTCTCTGCCTCTCTCATTTCCTGGCCAACTCTTTCTTCTCTCGGGAAAATTCGCACAGTGGCTAAGATCGATGGGGAAAGTGGTCAAAAAGCAACCCTACTAGCGTCCAGTTTTTAGTACACATTTTAAGTTTAAAGTGGGGTTTACACCTTAAAAAGTTATAGAAATTCTTTAGATCAAGAGATCTGGCAAAAAAAAATAACCAAAAATTAAAAAAAAAATTTAAAAATGTTTTTCTATAAAGAATTAATATGATCTTGTTAATATGGGTATTTTACTACTTTGCTTATAATTGGACCAACTTAAAAAATGTTTGTATATTTGCTTTATATAATACCATAGCTTAGATTAGTAATCCACAGAATAAATCTGACTCATTTGGCTTTTTTGCATATATGCACAGTGGGTCAGTAAAACAGGATTTTCGATAAAAAAGTATTCCTATAATTTAAAAATAAACAAGTTTAAAATATAAAACCTTTTATAAAAATATTATAAATATAATTAGGGATACTTGGTAATGATATTTCTTATATCAATGCTATACTAAATCAAAAATCAGAATTCCCATTGGAACTAGATCTTCTCTCGCTGTGTCTTCTAAGCATGGTTTTCAGTACTTTTTAGAGTTCTTCCCTTCACTTTGAAGACACAGTTCGCTCGCCTTGAATGTGGATCTTCCGCCGGGGCTTCTATTTATAACGCCCGCAACTTGTGTGTGCTGCGGGGCGATCTGACACCACAGTGCCTCTTGGGGCCCCAATGCCGCGCAGTCGATGCCGCAGTAGCCTCCAACTCGTCAGTCACAAGAAAACTTTCGATGCGAACGCGCGCCGCATCTCCACGGTCTCCGTCGTCGTCGTCGCTGCTCTTTTGTGCTTCTCGGGGGGCACAAGGTATACGGAGAATACGCGAGAGTACGAGTGCACGAGTTCGAGCCCCTCAATCGCGATCCACAGAGGTGTGACCATTGCCCCTGGGAATCCTCCTACCTGACCCCAAGCCCACAACAAAACAAATCCACTGTGACTCACCGCGATGCGCTGGAAATTCGCTTGAAGTTTGCCAAATAATATCACACAGAACAAAATTTAAGATCACATTATACTGAGAAAATTTTTTTTTTATATTTTTTTGATCATTTGACCAAAAAAAAGATGTTCAAAATTTATATTTTATCAATTTGAAGCAGATTTTTATCATTGAGATGATATTGAAATCATGATATATAATATTACACTACCTATAAGGTATTATATAAAAAAAATAAAAAAAATTTTTTTTTTAATTGAATAGTTTTTTCTTTTTGCAATAAATAACTTGAAATCAATATTTGCAACCCTTTCTTATAAACATCTGATATCAACTGTTGCCAGGGGTGATATTTGCGAAAAACAATAGACCAAAGAGGGTAAAAATAACAAGATATCAAGATATCAAGATAACAACTAAACTAACTTAAATCAAGGAAACTACTATTGTCACCACATTCATTCTTTATATATGCAAAATAGGCCTAGAGTTACCCATTTCGGGGTCACCTTTTCTCCGTGTATGATCGTTTTACGCTCTTATGATTGTGATTCTGCGATTGCGATTGTGACTGTGCTGTAACTTGGCTAACGTTTAACGGTAAACCGAGATGACGATAATAACAAAAGGAAGGAAAAATATAAAAAAACACTTTTATTTTTTGACAAACGACACAACAAAGCGTAAAAGAAACAAAACAAAAACAGCAAAACAGCAATGGTAACAAACGAGGCAAATTAAATTGCAATTTATGTAATTTTTCTTTTTTTTTTTTTGTTTTTTTTTTGCCATTGTGGCCGGGTCATTGGCATCTTAGCCTCCAAGTACGAGATCAAATTGAGCTGGCAAAAAGAAAGAGAGAGAAAGAAAATGTAAAGAGCGAAAGATCCGATCATCATGCAGATATGAAGACTAAATTGTGGGTCTTAAAGGTCTTAAAAGACTGCAAAATTCTGCGGAATCGACCAGAGTTTCGTTCGGTTTGTTCATTAATCACACGCCAAAACGATCGGCAGACTTTAAGCCACCAGAGCGACTGACAAATGACAGATCCCGGCTTCTGGGCTGCTCTTAATGGATATATCAGTGATATCTGTACAGAATCCATCAAAGCTTACTGGAATTCTTTGTTTGTATGAATGGATTGCCAGTGAATCACTTAGAAATCACTATTATTACGTTTTACATAGGGATCTTTTACAAAAAAAAAATCCATAAAATATATTTTTGAGGACTAGATTATGATATCCATGATACTTATAACCCCATATCTCTTATCTATTGATATTTTTTCCTCAAGATGAATGGAATGCCAATGATTCACTTAGAAATCACCATTACGCATCATAGAGGAACGCTCTATATAGAAAGAATCCATTTATTATAATAATAAGGACTATATTATGAATATAAATACATGAACCGTTTAAAAATATTCCAAATATACATATCTCCATGCTTTTTTATCTATTGCTATTTGTTTTTGTGAATATCACTTATACTCAAGGTTTCTTAATCCGATATCATCCATAGATCAATGGAACTAAGTTATTTCAAATGTTTCGTAAATAAGTATTTTTCATAAAAAAAAAAACAAATCCATTATCTGATAACATAATCTTGTATCTATTGGATATAGGAATATCTAGTATATAGATATAGGAATATCTAGTATATCCAATAGATAAAAGATTATGTTATCAGATACAAAAATTTGTTTAGTCACAGTTTAATAATTTGCTTAATATTCTTAAGATATAGTCCCCCATCAGGCATAAATCCCCGATGAATCAAGCCAACAAGAGCGTGACAAAGAGCCGACTGGCGAATCGCGTACCGTTTTCCATATATCGCATCCCATTGAAAAGTGTTTATCTTGGTTTCATCTTTTTGTTTCTGTTCAATTTTACATTATTTTGTGTGTTGTGCCCCGAAGTGAAACGATCCCATGAAAATATAATATAGATCTATATATGCATATAAACGGGCAATTGTGTTCAGTTCGGTTTGTGTACACAGAAGATCTTTTAAGCGACTCCCTGTGTGTGTGGGCGGTTCTGTGCAGTATCGCGCGTCTATATATGGTGTATATATCTCCTGATTAGTTTAATTAAAGCGTATTTCAATTGCCCAGTGCGCAGTTGTTGTTAATGCCGCCGTCGCTGTCTTTGTTGCACCACATTTCCTGCTGCACAAATACAACTAAAGAACTAAGAAGAAAATCGGAATTGGAATTGGAAAAACATGACAACGACCAGCCTGGGCAGACAAATACTGGAAAAGTTTTTTCCATTTCGGTAAGTGTTCCGGGGAGTACTATACGAGTATGTACTCCCAAAGTCCGGGGAGCGCCTATCAAATGGGAAATACCAATGTGCCAAAAATAAATATGGGTCAGGCGACGACGACGGCGATGCGTCGGGACGGGCACCGCCATATAGTACTCATAAGATTGACAATGATGCGCCCCCCACAATTATATACGTTCCACTCCCGAGATATCCTAAAAATCTTAAATGTTTTAGCAAATTGCTATTATTTCTGGGATCCATTAAATCGGATGTATAGATGTGATCGGAACCCGAAAATATACCCCAATACCAACTGTATCCTTACTTAAGGCTAAAATATACCCCTATACCAACTGTATCCTTACTTATATCAGATTTATAAAGCTAACTAGAGATAGTTTTTAAGATATTTCTATATTATCCTGAGTTTTTAGTTTACACTGATAAAAAAACGGTGTCAATCTAATGATTTCATATAAAATTTAAATATTTTTCGGTATATTTTTCATCTATTGTGTTTTTTTTTCCAATTTTTAATATGATAATATATGGTAATATAATATTATTAGTTTTTTCATCCATGATTATATTATAATAATATGTTGTAATATAATAATAATATAAGTATTTTATTAATTTGAAATATGATAATATTATAGTATTAGGGTGTTTTCCTGTCATGATAATATTTTAATAATATTTTTTAATATAAGATTAATATAATATATAGCATTCACATTTTTTATACCCGTTACTCGTAGAGTAAAAGGGTATATTAGATTCGTGCAAAAGTATGTAACAGGCAGAAGGAAGCGTTTCCGACCATATAAAGTATATATATTCTTGATCAGGATCACTAGCCGAGTCGATCTAGCCATGTCCGTCTGTCCGTCTGTCCGTCTGTCCGTCTGTCCGTCTGTATGAACGCTGAGATCTCGGAAACTATAAAAACTAGAAGATTGAGATTTGGCATGCAGATTCTAGGGGTTAATACGCAGGCAAGTTTTTCTCGCCGATGTGCCACGCCTCCTCTAACGCCCACAAACCGCGAAAAACTGTGGCACCCACAGTTTTGAAGCTAGATTAACGGGAAAAGGAATGTGTATTCGTTTCTTCAATACATATTGATAGACCAAAGTGGGAAACCCCCCCTCCCCCCTAACGCCCACAAACCGCTAAAAACCTTGGCACCCGTCTGTATGAACGCTGAGATTTCGGAAACTATAAAAGCTAGAAGATTGAGATTTGGCATGCAGATTGTAGGGGTTAATACGCAGCGCAAGTTTTTCACGCCGATGTGCCGCGCCCCCTCTAACGCCCACAAACCGCGAAAAACTGTGGCACCCACAGTTTTGAAGCTATATTAACGGGAAAAGCAATGCATTTTCGTTTCATCAATACATATTGATAGACCAAAGTGGGAAACCCCCCCTCCCCCCTAACGCCCACAAACCGCGAAAAACAGTGGCACCCGTCTGTATGAACGCTGAGATCTCGGAAACTATAAAAGCTAGAAGATTGGGATTTAGCATGCAGATTCTAGGGGTTAATACGCAGCGCAAGTTTTTCACGCCGATATGCCACGCCCCCTCTAACGCCCACAAACCGCGAAAAACTGTGGCACCCACAGTTTTGAAGCTAGATTAACGGGAAAAGAAATGTGTATTTGTTTCATCAATACTTATTGATATACCAAAGTGGGAAACCCCCCCTCCCCCCTAACGCCCACAAACCGCGAAAAACAGTGGCACCCGTCTGTATGAACGCTGAGATCTCGGAAACTATAAAAGCTAGATGATTGGGATTTAGCATGCAGATTCTAGGGGTTAATACGCAGCGCAAGTTTTTCACGCCGATATGCCACGCCCCCTCTAACGCCCACAAACCGCGAAAAACTGTGGCACCCACAGTTTTGAAGCTAGATTAACGGGAAAAGAAATGTGTATTTGTTTCATCAATACTTATTGATATACCAAAGTGGGAAACCCCCCCTCCCCCCTAACGCCCACAAACCGCGAAAAACAGTGGCACCCGCCTGTATGAACGCTGAGATCTCGGAAACTATAAAAGCTAGATGATTGGGATTTAGCATGCAGATTCTAGGGGTTAATACGCAGCGCAAGTTTTTCACGCCGATATGCCACACCCCCTCTAACGCCCACAAACCGCGAAAAGCTGTGGCGCCCATAGTTTTAAAGCTAGAGCAAAAGTGTAAACGCAATTTTGTTTGGGTTATTAACGCCTACCGAAATGTAGAAGAAATTTTTAAAATTTTTTGAAGCGGCTGCTTGGTTTGCCCTGCTTGAGACTGCTGACTTTAGCTGAGTAACGGGTATTTGATAGTCGAGGCACTCGACTATAGCGTTCCCTCTTGTTTTTAGATACTAACCTTAATATTTTTCTTATTCTTCATTATTCTTCTGATTAAAACTCCTATAATTTTTCTTTAAATATTAGTACAACACTCCTCTTAAGTGAAAATAGCAATTTTTTTTAAGGATAATTATATTGATGGTTTTTGAAATTACTTTCTTAACGTTCGCGTTTTGCATACAAACTAAACTGACGTTTAATTTGCAGTAGGGCCATAAAGTAGTGGGCAAAATATGAAAATCGTTTTCCCAGGCGATCATCAAAGAGTGGCCACAACTTTTCACATTTGTCATGGGCCATTAAAGTCGGTTATTTGATGGCTGCCATACATCGGACATCCCTGATTTGTGTCTCTATATAGAGACTATAGTGATCTCACTTTCACTCCTCCAGTTTGTTTACTTGAGTTTGCAGCTGCTTTTTGGGGGCCACACAATGGATAAACAGTTTTGATGACCAGAACGATCGCAGCTGGCGCGTCTCTTGAGTTTTCCACCGATTTTCCACCCACTACCACCCACTCCACCCTTATTATACCGCCTTATCCTGACTGACTGACTGAAACTAACTGACTGGTAACCCTAATAAACATATTTTCTCATTTGCAAAACTCTCATTATTATTTCGCCCCCCCCTTTTCCATTCATCGCAGACCATTTTCCTAAGCATTTTTATCGCATGCCATAATTGTCTGCATAACAATAACACTTTTGACATTAACAACAACAACAACAACCAGCGGAAAATGGCCAACATTAAGGAGGCAACAACAACAATGTCATAATTTTTCACAATAAAAAGTGTTTTTGTTGATTAAATGGCGCAGAAGAGTGAAGGGTGAAGAGTGGGGGGGTGTGTGCGCCCTGCTAATTTGCCATATCTGGAATAAAAAAGCGAAAGAAAAGGGAAAACTTTGCCCGCTTTTCCATTTTTTCACTCTCTCCGAAAGTTTTCGCCAAGCGTTTTTTGCTTCCCAACTTTTTTTTTTATTTTTGTGGTGTGAAGCGCCAAAAATGGAATTGGCCCTAATTTTATTGCTTTCGTTTTATGTTTTGGGGGGGATTTTTCGGGAGGGGAGCATGTGAAAGGGTGCGAACTTCAGTTCTTCAAGAGGCTATACAAACTGATGGGGAGGGGGATGAGGAGTGGGTGAATGGTCTTTAGTTTGAAGGAGTCAGGAAGTGGCATCATTCAAAGAAATTATTATTATGATTTTGCCACGCATGAAGGGATGGGAATAATAGAAAGCCTAGAAGAACGTCTTATATAAGGCAAAAGATATTTTACTTCTTTCTGAAAAGTAGTATAAAAATGTGGTATTGATTTAATACTAAATAAGTAGTATTAAATTTATAATAAATAATTTAAAGTTTATCATTTTGTAGCTTCAATTCTATACACAAAAATACATTTTAATATTTCCGAATACTTAAAAGTATTATTCAGATATAGTTTAGTAAAAATAGACTAGATGTAGTATAAAAATGATGATATGTAGATTTAATACTTAAAAATAATAAGTAGTGTGCAATTCGTGCCAAATAATATCAAGTTTATATTTTGTAGCGTCAATTCTATACCTAAATATTCATTTTAATACATCCTAATACTTTAAAGTATTATCAAGATGTTTTTGAATACTAATTTTAGTAAAAATATACTAAATGTAGTATAAAAATGTGATATAGGTTTAATACCAAATAATTAATATTAATTTCATACTAAATATTATAAAGTATATTTCTTGTAGCTTTAATTCTACACCAAAATATTTTTTTACCAATGTAATATTTAACTTATTAGGTTTATTTTCAAAACTAAATATTTTAAAAATAATATACAAATAGTTAAGTTAATAAGATAATGTACTACTACTTTCTTACCTCAGTTATAAAGTGATTTTCTGCGATAGTCGACTTGTGAGACACATCCTCTTGATCTCCATCCATCTCTGACATCTGCAAATTCTGCCAAATGAAGAGAGAAAGTTGCCGGTTTTTTTCTGTCCGCTTTTATTTGCCATTTTGCAATCGGCTAAAATGCATTTGCCATATACGGCGTACATATGTATGTATATGTACATTGTACAGGCATACTCGTTCACATAAATTTTACAATGTTGCATATGGCCAGATGCCATACGATTTGGACTTCATCATTGGCCAAGTCAACTTTAACTTCATCATCCTCTTATTTATTTAATACTTCCACATTTTTTATATATTTTTTTGTTTGGGCAGCGAATTCTATTAGATAATAAAATAAAATTATGATTATTATGATTTTTTTTAATATTAAAATATAATAATAATTAATATTAAAATATAATAATAAATATAATTATTTAAAATAAAATAAAAAATTTTCTTCATTAAATATATAAAATTAAATAATCCCTTAAAAAATTAGTATAGAAATCGGTAAAAATAAATGAAGTACATTTATACAATACTTCATTGTCTCCCCTTGTTGTTGTGGCAACTTTCACTGGGAAATTTATTAATTTATCCTAGGGGAGCAATAGTTCGATGCGTGTGCTTGTGTCCTTTGCTATCCCCTGACCCCGAAACTCCCCCTAACCCCCCTTCCCCCGCCTCTAGCAGTCCTCTCCTGGGGGTCAGCAGACAGTAAACACGGATATAACTCCTGTTCGCCGCAGGACCTTGGCTCCTTCAACTTCAAATGCCGTTAAGATACTTTTTTTGTTTGTATTTTCCTTGTCGTAAAATGGGCGGCCAAAAGGGGGCGGGGCATTATTTAATTACTGGACTACAGTTGTCGTGGAAGAAATTTTTTCACTTTTCCGCACTTGTTTCGCTTTTGAAAAGTCGTAAAAATATTTTGAAGTGGCTGCCATTTCGGAGGTCTAAACATGGGATGGCGTTCTGGGATCCTGGGACCCAATAACTTGACCCCATCAATGGCCTTTGGGGGCCAGAAAAAATGTGCTCCCAAAAAACAGCAACAAGTTTTTAATTAATTTAGGAATTTTTGTAGCTCCTTTTGAGAATAAAAATTGTCTTTAAATTTACAAGATATTGCTTTCCAATTAAATAAAAATATTTAACTAATGTACTTCTTCCTTTCTGTTTTTCTTTTCAGGTGAGTTTTCCATATTTCGTTTTTTTAAGGGACTTAGAAGTATGTAAATATTTTTTAAATCATTATTGTGTAAGTATAACTGTATATTATCTACACAGAAAAAAATGTTACAAAAATCAGTGTGTGCTGATAAATTTGATATTTTTTAAAGATCAAGTCATACATATCATTTTGATAACTTATTTTTCATTATGTTTTTGAGAAATACTAAATTTGGTATTTTAAAATAAAATAACTGATATGATATAATATCAAGTTGATACGTTTATATCATAAATTTAACATTTATTGATATGAAATTTAGTAGAATTGATCCTATTTCATATCGATTTTTTTTCCATGTATAAACTTTGTTAAAATACTTTAATATAAATTGGATTTTAGGTGCAATAATATTATCATATTTCGGATCGCAATTCCCCGAAACCCTTCCCCCAAAACTTCGCTTGGCAAATGTCTTGCAGTTGCGAAACACACCATGTTGCACACATCATCTTGCACGACAACTGCAGTCGGATTTCTGGATTTGCTTTCAGATTTTCCCCGAAGATTTTCTCCGCCCCCGCGAACATATATCTCAACATTGTGTGAGCTCCCCGCTTCGTCGTCGTCGCTTTCCAAACATTTCTCGTTTGGCTTCGCCGATGTGACAGTTTGTTTACAATATGTTTCTCGGGGCGAGGTGGTCTCCTCTGTGTCTGGCAGCTCCATGCGGGCTTTTCCCCCGCTTTTCCAAGTTTGGTGGCTCTTGTCATCGCCGGGGAACTGCCCAATTATGTCAGAAAAGGCAAGTGCAGATGTGAACTCTGCCCAGACAGCTGCATCCGCATTTCATTTGATTCCAAATCATTGAAATCTTATCTGGTTCGTCAATTACAGGGGGTAATAAATGGTTTTTTCGAAGAAACTTCAGAGATTTTAGAACGCTTAACATGATGCTTAAAAGTATGCACTTATTTTTGGGAGTATTGTATATATAATGTTATTGTAGCATACTTTTGGGTCCAGTAGCCAGTAATACAAGATACTTTAATACTTTGGTCATATTTAAAGATGTACTAAAAGTTCTGCGCCTAAGAATCTAAAAATCGCGTTATCATTAGAAACACATCATATTGGATTGCGATTTTTGGCAAAAATGTGATTTTTCAAATAATTTCTTTTTGCTCCCAATTTTGCAAAAATGGCCCGAAATTAAAACGGCGAACTGTTCTGAGCAGAAAACAACCTAATAATTAACATTAGTGCACTTTCCGGCTGATTTAGGAAATTTAAAAATTTTTAATTTTTTCGATTTTTTTGTAAGGGGTAGCACCACATTTTTTTGCGAAAAATTTGAAAAAAATAAAATTTTTAACCTGAAATGCCAAGTTATAGAGAATTTAACTACGAGTTCGGGAAGGTATGACACTTCATATTTGGACAATTATTTCCATTTTAATAGCAAAAATACTGATTTTTTTATTGGCGCAAAATGAGGATTTCGATTTTTGGCAAAAATGTGATTTTTCGAATAATTTCTTTTTGCTCCCAATTTTGCAAAAATGGTCCGAAATTAAAACGGCGAACTGTTCTGAGCAGATAACAACCTAATAATTAACATTAGTGCACTTTCCAGCTGATTTAGGAAATTTAAAATTTTTTCATTTTTTCGATTTTTTTGTAAGGGGTTGCATCACATTTTTTTGCGAAAAATTTCAAAAAAATAAAATTTTTAACCTGAAATGCCAAGTTATAGATAATTTAATTACGAGTTCGGGAAGGTATGACTCTCCATATTTGGACAATTATTTCCATTACAATGGCAAAAATACTGATTTTTTTATTGGCTTAAAATGAGGATTTCGATTTTTGGCAAAAATGTGATTTTTCGAATAATTTCTTTTTGCTCCCAATTTCGCAAAAATGGTCCGAAATTAAAACGGCGAACTGTTCTGAGCAGATAACAACCTGATAATTAACGTTAGTGCACTTTCCGGCTGATTTAGGAAATTTAAAATTTTTTCGATTTTTTTGTAAAGGGTTGCATCACATTTTTTTGCGAAAAATTTCAAAAAAATAAAATTTTTAACCTGAAATGCCAAGTTATAGATAATTTAACTACGAGTTCGGGAAGGTATGACACTTCATATTTGGACAATTATTTCCATTTTAATGGCAAAAATGCTGATTTTTTTATTGGCGCAAAATAAGGATTTCGATTTTTGGCAAAAATGTGATTTTTCGAATAATTTCTTTTTGCTCCCAATTTTGCAAAAATGGTCCGAAATTAAAACGGCGAACTGTTCTGAGCAGATAACAACCTAATAATTAACATTAGTGCACTTTCCGGCTGATTTAGGAAATTTAAAAATTTTTCATTTTTTCGATTTTTTTGTAAGGGTAAGGTTATAGCATCACAATTTTTTGCGAAAAATGTGAAAAAAATAAAATTTTTAGCCTGAAATGCCAAGTTATAGATAATTTAACTACGAGTTCGGGAAGATATGACACTTCATATTTGGACAATTATTTCCATTTAAAGTTTAAGTTTTTGGCCATATTTCAAGATGTACTTAAAATCTAGCTCTTAGGAATCTCAAAATTTCCAAACCACAACCAGTTACGAAATCCCACCCATTCCGAACCATCTTTCTCAACCATTGTGACCATTTCGGGGCCATTATAATTTCTTTGTGGCAACGCGAATTGCTCTCAACATCGTGGTCGTTGTTGTTTTAAATAATTAATCATTTGGTCTGCAAAACCAAAAACGCAGGGAGCCCAAAAATATGCACATTATGTGGCCCAGAGTCTAAAGAATGAAGTTTGCCGGAGAACAGGATGCCAACAAGGGATAATAAAAGATAGATAGTGGCCTACACCGAGCCAAATAATAGTTTAGGTGGACATGGTTTTGATAATAAAACATTTCGTTAATTTTATTATTATATAATAAGGTAAACCGTCTTAACGTGATTATAAAAATATTAGAAATGTGTTTTAAACTAGTTATCTGAATTTGGTCACATAAATAATATATTGTGCTAGGTTCAAAAAAGACGGTTTTTAATTGTTGCAGGAAAATTTTTTTTGAATAAATTTGAAATAGTAAATTTGTTTTCGATTAAAAAAAGTCTTTTTCGATTTCAAATTTTTTTTTTTAAAATTTGTAACAAAATATTTCATACCTGGGTAACTTTTGGAAAAGTTTTTTTTAAAGTCTCATTAAAGTCAATAGGTAATTTTTCCAGTGTAGAGCAATCTGAAAACGGAAAGCAAACCGATATAAATTGCATTATAGGCAAATTAATTGTTTTCACCGGCCACGGGCAAGGGGGTGAGGGTGGTTGGCATTAATGGCCAACCCCTAAAATCCGCTGCCCCTCCCCCTCCCCTCCAGCACACGCACACATTGAGAGCGGGCGTCCAAGGACATTAATAAGGCCCAAAGGATGTGGTGACATTAATTGCGCGACGAAGGCCGAGCCATTTGGTGGGTGGGTGGTGGTAGAGGAGGGAGGAGGGGTGTTTGCCAGGGCGACGGACAGTCATTACATTTCCATATAAATATTTATCGCATGTGATAATGCCTGCCTTGGGTCGCGGCAACCGGTGGGGCTGACAATAGTTTTTCAATTTATGTTGTAAGTGCTGGGCGTTTTTGGGGGGCGTGGGTAACCCACAGCCTACAGTGGTCGCCCAATAAATGCTCTTGTAATTATGCAGTTAAAGAAATAAATTTCTATGGAAATATTTCTTAGGAAAATAAAGTCTAAGAAATCACTAGAAGGTTTAAAACCATTTAATGCAGTGTCTGAAAGTATGCAATAAAATATTTTATTTGGGAAGATTGATTTCCTTCTATTCTGAACTGCATAAATATCTAACTAAATGTCTTTAATTTCTTTTTGAAACGACAGTCAAATTTTAATAATAATATTTGGAAATAATAAATATTTAATTTAAATTTTTATTTAAATAAAATAAATTTAAATACATTTTTAGAATTTTTTTTTTAATAATAGAAATTAATAAATATTTTCTTTTTTATTTTTACTTATTATTGTAAATTTAAAAATATTTTAATTGTTCACCCATCGAGTGCCCACTGTACTGGACTCTTGAGCCCTGTAACTGTAACGGTAACAATGCAATTTGAGCCACATGCCGTCCCGCTTGCATCCGCTGCAATGGCCCACTTGCCGCCTGTCTCGCTCGCACACACCCAGTGGGAGCCTGGCTTTGCATGTGTAATTAAGGCGAAATGGTCAAGAAATCATAATTTAAGTAGGGCCGTGCGACCCTCTTTAAGCCCTATTCTCCTCCTTTTTTGGCCGTTGGCAACATCTGTCTAAGCAAATAGCACATTCATTACATTAATTAATAATTGTATGGCATTAATTTTGATTTATTTGTCTTGGTCTCTCTCCATCTCGCTCTTTGTACCGCATTCTGGAATGTCAAAGCCAATTTGTCAACTTGGCCAAATGGAAATGAAAATGGGAAGTAAAAGCGGCATTCCTTCTGGAATGTCCCCCCCCCCCCTCTCTCTCTCTCTCTGTTGCTCTTATTGGAAGCCGGTTTCTGCTTCGGTTGGGAAAACAAAAACAAAAGCTTCAGTTTGCAACAGCTGGTCGATCGCTCTCTCTCTCTCTTACTCCCACTCCCACTCCCTCTCTCCTTCTGCTTCTTCCTCTTCGTATTCCCGTTCAACTTGCTCGATCGGTCGAGGCCATTCAAAATGTAAAAAAAACGTTGTAAAAGAACAGGCCAAACAACAAAGAAAACAAAGCGAATAACACAACTGAAAATAAGAGGGCAGTGAAGGAAAAAAACAACAACTTTGGCGCAGTTTTTGACGATTTGATTTGAGCGAAGGGCTCTCCCACGTTCAAGTTGTGTACGTGCGTGTGTTCCACTTCCTTGGAAGTCGAGCGAACAAAACGATCACAGTTCTCTCTTTCCATCCACTTCGTTGACTGCACAGTGGTCAAAAAAAGCTTGAAAAGACTTCATTTACAGTTTCTTTTCCTTCGTAACTAACCTACAAATTAAATAAAACATAATAAATTTAGTTGTTTAAAAAAAATTCATGTCGAAACTAACTAACTAACTTTTTTGTAGTGCCCTAAATACAATAAGTTAAAAACTGTACATTAAAATAAATAACTAGTCGTTAAAATAGTAGTCAAAATATTAGTTAAAATCGTAGTTAAAATAGAAGTGAAAATATTTCTTTTCCAAAAATCAATTGAACTTTATCAAGTCGCAGGTTTTCTTAAATAGGAAAAAAAAACATTTTGTTATTTCTGCAACAACTAACAAATTTCCTGATTTTGCGAGTGTACACTGTATTTTCAAACGAGACGAGGAAAATGCTAAAGTTGCTGCATTCGCGACCTCGCCCAGATTCCCTCCTCCGCCCACTGCCACGCCCCCGCACGCAGCCGCCTTCGGTTTTTGGCCTTCTCGCCTCTCGATTTGCTAGATGAGTTTGAGTTTGCATGGCATCTTTAAATAGTCGCCTGCGTTCATTTCAGTATTTGATGTGGTGCACAGAGAGAAAAACTCAATGATATGCCGTTGTCAGACAGAAATCACTTTCAATTAATTCACTTTAACCCAATAGGGCCCAGTGAAAAAGTCGTGTTTTGTAGGTTAAATATCTAGCCTAAATACGATTTCTTTGTCGAACTTATATAATGCCTAATTGTTAATTTATTATGTATTTTTCATACCATGACTTATTTCATTCTCGTTCGAAATCACAATTTTCTCTCCAGTGTAAGCGACCTGTTTTGTTTTGTATTTTTTTTCCGGTGCAACTGTGGTTGTTGTTAATTTTTTGCGGCTGTGTGGATGCCGCGGTCTGCAATGCAGTTGACCAAAAACAATGCAAACGCTTTTATGGCGGTTTTTCGTGATTTCGATCGCGTCGGCAACAACAAAACGAAGGAGGAGGAGGAGGAAAACGAAGAGGAGAAAAACACATGCGATTTGCGCAATTTACCAGCGGCCTCTGTATTAATGTGCGTGAGCGTAACCGAATGTGGGCAGCATCCACAAATCATCGCTGCCGAAATTCATCAACGATTCATCAGTTATTTTCTCTCTTAAAACAGTAAATGAAAGTCAAATGTGATAGTGATGAAAATCGTTAAGGAATCATTGAGATGATGCTTGGAAGAATTTTTCATCTACGTTTTGTACGCGATTTCATGGCTGTGATGAATTGTTGATGAATTGGACTCCACTGCAGTGAGCAAACTCGTTCCACACGACCAACACACACACACACACAGGCAAACAGCACATGTACAGTGGCTCCATCGCCAAATCGGACACCTACTTTCATACAATAAACATGCAAAAAAAAATGAATAAAATGGGTTAAATTCGTCGTTTTTTTGCTTACACTTATACATAAATCTAATATCTTCCAAAAACATAAACAAAAATCACTTATTTTCAACGAAAACACTTAGTTTTTTAACAAAAACCAAAAACAAATCGATTTTTAAGGTTCAACGAATAATCGGACACTTGCTGAATACAGTTTTTTTTATGGAACTTGCTGCAAACTTTGGGTTTTTGGCATTGGGATCACTTTGTAGTAGAGATTAAGAGCAGAAACCATCCTTACACTGCAAAAAAATGTTAAAATGGCTCCAAGGAAATCCATTTTCTGTAAAACTTGGTCAGTTGATTTGAAAACTCAATTTCGAACTGAAAACTGTACGGAAATTCACTGGATTGGTCAGAGAAGTCAAGTCTATTGTCCAGGACACTATTATGAGGTTTCGTGATACATTTTGATTTGAACTACCTAAAATATGGCTTCGGAAACATTATCATTAAGCTGAAAGCTTCGTTTTTATTGAAATTTGTATGGAAATCGTGGTTTTCGACCAAGCAATTATTCGTTTGGTTATGGCTTAGGCCATATTTTAGGTAGTTGTTAACCGATTTGTATGAACGATACCTCATTTTGTCGGTTGTTTAATGCCCTTTCAGAATAACAAAGGAAACATTAAACAAATTTTTTAAAATATTTTTTAACCTTTAAAATCTAAAGGTACTTCGGAATTATGCCGTCAATAACATCATATGTTGGCCTTCCCCCCCTCTATTTCAAATCAAAATGTATCACGAAACCTCATAATAGTGTCCTGACAATAGACTTGACTTCTCTGACCAATCCAGTGAATTTCCGTACAGTTTTCAGTTCGAAATTGAGTTTTCAAATCAACTGACCAAGTTTTACAGAAAATGGATTTCCTTGGAGCCATTTTAACATTTTTTTGCAGTGTAAGGATGGTTTCTGCTCTTAATCTCTACTACAAAGTGATCCCAATGCCAAAAACCCAAAGTTTGTAGCAAGTTCCATAAAAAAAACTGTATTCAGCAAGTGTCCGATTATTCGTTGAACCTTAAAAATCGATTTGTTTTTGGTTTTTGTTAAAAAACTAAGTGTTTTCGTTGAAAATAAGTGATTTTTGTTTATGTTTTTGGAAGATATTAGATTTATGTATAAGTGTAAGCAAAAAAAACGACGAATTTAACCCATTTTATTCATTTTTTTTGCATGTTTATTTTATGAAAGTAGGTGTCCGATTTGGCGATGGAGCCACTGTATGTTGCAAAAGCGCCGCGCTCTCTCTGCCGCTCTCTTCGTGTCGTGCGCTCTCGGCTTTTCGGCTTTTTACTCGGCTGCTCTCGCGTCGCCAAACTACTGTTGTTGTTCATTCTGATTGGAATGCTCGAAGACAACGGTTCATCGCGGCTGCTCGAAGAACGCCGACAATGTTGTTAGCCATTTTCACACGCGAATAATTTCGAATTACGAATTTTTGTTGTTTTGTAAGTGCGCGGCATTTTTTGTTATGTGTGCGTCGTGTTAAAAATTAAGCAACAACATTCGAGTGTCGTATGAATAAATGAGTGGAAAAGCCGACAAACATTTGCAATTACTTTATGCTTTACCGTCTTTTTTTGTTTGTGTGTGTGTGTACATTGTGCGTGTGTGTACTTGTGCCTGCTGTGTCTCATTTATTTATTTTAATTCTTCGCAATGCAAATACAAATAATCAAAGAATAACAAAGAACAAGAAAAACAAAGAGGAAAACGAAAACAAAAATGTTTCTTCTTCTTATTCGTACTTTTACATGCGGTTTTGTTTGTTTTTGTTTCTGTTTCCGTGTGTGTGTGTGTGTTTCTTTTTTGTTTCATGTTTTTCCTTTTCTTGTTGTTTTTATTTTTGCACTCAAGTTTTCGCCATAAATGCAAATTAAGCTAAAAATGTGTAGAGTTTGGAACGAGTTTTCATTGGATTTTGGCAAGGCCTGCAGTTAAATTGAAATCTATGTCGCACATTGATCTTCGCGGGTGACTCATGTGGCCCTCTCTTTCGCCCGCAGAGTGTCTCCCTCTCTTTTCGAGTCACTCCAAGATTCTGCGGAATTATCGCGATTATCACCTGTAAAATGGGGGGAAAAATGAGCAACAAAAAATACCCCCCAGTGTTTGCCATTTATGCCTTATAGAGGGGATTGCCTAATATGGTCTCTTGAATTAGCCAAAAAAAATTTATGATTTTTGGACATTGGTTAAGCGTAAAATCTTTAAAAACTTGGTTAATCACTTTAATACAAGAAAAACCATAGAAACATTTTTTTTAAACATTTTCCAATTAAAAACATCTAAAAAATTACATATTTTCATTATATTGTCCAAGTATTTACAAAAATACATTTTTTAAAGCAATTTTTCAATTAAAAACATCTAAAAAATAACATATTTTCATTATATTTTCGAAGTATTTAAAAAAATAAATTTTTTTAAACAATTTTTCAATGTAAAAAAATCTAAAAAACTACAAACATTTTTATTATATATTCCAAAGACCCCGAATATTTTCCCTGAGTATTTCCTCACCTGCTTAAATATATTTCCGATGTTAAGATCTCTTAAATAAGAGTGCCTTTTATCTGCTTTCCCCGTTAACTCCAAAGTTTTTCTGTGTATTTCTGGGTAAACTAAAAATACCAGATCAACTTTTCATATTTCATATTCGGGGTGTGTGTCCAAAAATAGCTTAGGGAAATCATAATTTCCTCTGGCTGCTGCACTTTAGGTTTTCCCTCTCGCATTTCCCTCCACAATCCTTTTGGGCTTTTACGTCATTAATGTCATTCGAGACGATCGGCAAATCAATTTAACAACAAATGTGACGACACTTGAGTTTTCCGAAGAAAAGCGGGAGAAGAAAGAAAGAAGGGCTGCTGCAGAAGAATTGCTAACATGTGATTCTCCGCAGCCGCATTCCGCATCCAATATGTGTCTAATGTTTAATGGACTAAGACTAGGCCACTTGCGGTTAACGCTTATTAACTGTAAATGAAGAAAAGCACTCACCGAAACCCAAAGAAAATTCATATTGCAGTTGGGCGCGAAAAGTTGTAGGGAAAATTACAGCAGAGTTTTCTATGCATTTCCATATTTTATGGGATTTTTCTTTTTACATTTTTATGCCCTGTTTTTAGATGGATGATCTGAAAATGTATCTATAAAATATTTTATATTAAACATAGCTTTAAATGTTTGCTCAGGATTTTTAAGTTGTTCATCATAAAAATGTTTCGGGTTTTTCCATCATTTTTTCCCTCTTTTTTGGAGTGTGTGGAGTTTCATTAACGTGCATTGTACGCCTGAGTGAATTTTCCATTTTATTTACATATCAAGAGCGATGGTCAGCAATGGGTTGGTTTTTATTTTTTCTTTCGGTTTTATTGTCATGACAACCACTCGAATGAATTGAGAGTATGACTGGATAAACGATTCTGCAGCTGAAAACATAATAATCAATTTTTAAATCTTTTTTCTTAATTTTTATCCGTTTCAATTAAATAAAAAAAAAAATACAATAAAAAAAGTGCAAACTGTGAAAATGCCATCGAAGCTTCGGAAAATAGTGCAAGAAGTTGCATTTTAAACAATACAAGTACGAAACTCTTTCAACAGTCAACGAACTTGTCATCGCAGACCAGAAGACCGAAAGAGACGGAAAAGCCGCAGAGAGAGAGAGAGAGGGAGACAGAGTCTCTTCTCCCCTCGGAAATTTGCATAGAGAAACACGACACAGAAAGCAGCAACATGTAAGTAATGCAAAATTGCAAAAATTGCAAAAAAAAAGTATAAAATGAAAAATTGTTTTGCTACCAACACAAAAACTGCACTCAATAATGAAGATAAGAGAATTCTTTATGGTTTTTGTAGTGGGGTTTCTTGGGAAGAATTGCTATAATACTTGGGGTTTACATTTTGATACATATTTCGAAGGAAAATATTCAAAATTGAACGAAGAAGACACAAATAGGGGGTTATTTAATCGTTATCGGTCGGGTTATCGAAAAAATCGAATAATTTTGTAGTATTTTATTTAAAATTTTGGAGAAAAATATTCACAATGAATAAAAGAAGTATTAATAGCTTTCGGTATAAAATATTGTCTTTAAAAAATGTCTTTCTGACACAAATAGGGAGGTATTTAATCGTTATCGATCCGATAACATATCGAAATATTAGCATAATTTCGTAGTATTTATTTTAAAATGATGAAAAGTCAATCTATCTATACAAAGTCAATGAAGTATCAAGCGACAATAATAACTTGAATGTACAATTTTAAAGATACAATAATATCCCCTTGGCAATTAATTTCTGGTATGTAAAGAGACCATAGAGAGTTCAAAGTGCCCAGGGCGGTTGACTTAATGACAATTCTCACCCTCCGATTTGAAATAGAATTCCCCTATAAATATATTACCCCCACCCACCCAAATCTCCACATGTGCAACAAATATGCCGGCTTTTCCTTATCAGTTCTCTTGCACTGCGCAAAACACAAACAAACCGCAGGGGGGGGGGTGTTCTTCTGAGTTTTGGCCACATATCAGATAGATGGACAAAACACGACGGAACATTTAGGGCTCTTAGAACAACAACTACTGACCCTCCGATATGCCGACCCATCATGCCACCCAATCAAAGTTGCCACCTGAAAGCGATAAGGGGAGAACATTTTGTTGGGAAAGTTCTTCGATAGAATGAGGTGGGGAGTGGGGGGTGCTGATGGGGGGGGGGGGGGGAGAGGAAGGCGCCTCAGATATCGACGGTCAATCGATGATGTTCACAAAAACAACAAGCGACGATGACAATTTCTTTGTAATTTGTTTGTCTGCCCTCCGCAGCCGTGGTTTCCACTCTTTCCACGATTACAACATTATCTACACATAAAAAAAAATCAGTTTTGCATCAAATCTAAATTAAATGTCCAGTTTCTGATCGTTTTGATCAGTTAGTTGGAATAAAACATGAAACTTTAGATCATATGCTGTTTTTAGCGAAAATGATACCGAGTTCAATACCCATCGCCGAATTTTTTTTGTTTTTTTCCTAAGTTTGTAAGTTTTTCAATTAATTGTAAATTACAATCACTTGATAAGTTTACAAAAAACCGATTAACATTTCGTCTGTTAATGAAATATAAAAAAAAAAGAATTTCCCACTGTGTATGCGCTGGACAAACATTGAAATAGATTTTGAAAAGCAAACTTCAACCGAATCATGAACTCCACCGCAGGCAAACTCAAAAGTCAACAACAACAAATTGCAGTCTATAAGTACAATATTCTCCTATAGAAGACACAGACTCAACTCCCCATTTCCGCTTTTCTTTTTTTTTCTACCCGGTTTGTTATCAGCTTCGGGCCAATTTTAACTTTCGTTTTCTTTTCTTTGCTTTCCCAAGAGCAGAAGAAAGGGCACCTGCCTTATCAACGTCTCCGATTTTTGTTCTGCCTTTCGATTCATAACCCATTTTGTAATGCCCATGCCCATTCCCATTCCCAGTCTTACATCCCAATCACCCAACGATTACGAAACTCCCCGCTGGTATCTCAATAGGTTGGCCATTGCGTAATGGGATTTATGTTGTGAATCGTAATTGTTACTGTCGCCGGTCATTTAATTGCTTAAGAATTTGATGGGAAAACGAAAGAGGATTTGTTCAGCTTAAATTGATTTTAATAGTGCTTCACGATTTTGATTGACAGTTTTCCAAAGAGTTGTGTACAAGGTTGTTGTGGAATTTGTAGAGTTTTGAAATTAAATGGATCAACTTTTACTTAGTTCCACTAAATAGGAAGAAAGATGTTTGGTTAAATCGAAAAGAATTTTATATTTTAAATAATAATATTTATAATTTTATATTTTCTCTTAAATACTTTACCCTTTAAATATATATAAACGTTTTAATCAGAGTAATAAATGTACCATAAATAATGAAACCATTTTAAAGGGAATTTTAAAACCCATTTGGGAAATTATTTTAAATAGGAAGAACAATTTTATTTTTTTAATATTATATTTATGATATTATATTTTCATTTGAATACTTTAAATGGGAATAAGAGCTATGAATGTACTATTAATGATAAAATTACTTTAAAGGGCACTTTAAAACTCATTTGGGAAATTATTGTAAATAGACGAAATAGGTTTAAATAGATGTATTAATTAAAATATTATTGAAATATTATATTTATGATATTATATTCTCACATACTATACCTTTTAAATACTTTACATATTTAAATGGAAATCAGAGTTATAAATGTACCTTAAATGATTAAATAATTTAAAGGTCACTTTAAAAGACATTTCGATTTAAATGCACTTGCTAAATTAAAATTGCTCTGGCCACCGAAAAACCCTGAGCCGCTTGTAAAATGCGTTAAACTTTTTTCAGGGTCCCCGAGTCAGACGATGTACAAATAATTGCGATCTTTAGCATCTCCCAATTGAAGCTGGTTGGCAAAAAGGCAAGGGCGGGGCTATGACGAGCAACTCAATTCATCTCTTTTGGTCGTATTTCTTGCTTTTTGCCTCACTTCCGCGTGCTTTTTCTTTGCTTTTTGTTCAAGATACTTCAGACGTTGACGACGCACTGCAAATTGTGGGTTGTCAGGGCGGCTAAAAACTAAAAACCAGGGGGAATGGGAATCACAGTATGAGAATGGGCGATCCGGAGATTGGAGATTGAAGATTGGAGCTAAAAAGGCGGCATCAGACGATGACGAAGTCGCGACGACGTTCTCTCCACTCGAGATTTGGCCTCCGCCGTTGTCGTTGGCAATATTTAATCAAGCCAAGAAGCCAACTGGAAGGCACAGCCGCCTACAGGGGTAAAACAAAAACAAAACATCAGCAGAAGCAGCAGCAGCAGCGGCGAAATCAGCGAAAGACAAAGCCAACTTCTTGTTGCCGATGCCATTGATAGTTAGCTTGGCCATGAGTGGGCTCGTCTATCTGCGAGATACGCAGATATTCGCAATCTGTGCGCGTGGGTGAGTGCCGAGTTCGAACCCCAAAACCCAAGCAAAACCCAAACCCTCGAAATAAATATCTCTTGCCACAATATTTTGCACCCCACGTTCAAAACAGGTGACCACATAAGTTGATTAATGCGTTAACTGCCTACAATTGTGGTCGAGATATTAACCATAAGACTTAAGAATTTTTTTCTAAAATTTTTTCACAAATGGGCTCTACAGAGATTTACTGAAATATTCATAAATTTATTTTATATCTAAATACTTATAATAAATATGATAAAAAAAACTTTTTTTTAAGTTAAATATGCTATCATTTTAGCCGCATATGTATTTGCTAGCCATTTGATTTTTTTTTGGGCAAAAAACCCACAGAACAAAAATAAATGAAGAGGAGAGATTTATGAAAAAGGTTAGACGTATGTAGTTGATGTCTGACACTGTTAAAAAAATAAATAAATAAAAAAAATAATAATAAAAAAAAAAAAATAAATACAAAAAAAAAATACACCTTATTATGAAAGCTAGTGAAAAAAACTAAAGTTATGCAAAGTAGATAATAATTTACATTTTTTATTAATTATTTGTACTCTATAAAAATTTTGTTAAAGTTTATTTCCTCTCTCGTTTTCGGTTTAAATTAGTTATAATCATATTGATAGCGGATGTGTTTTTGGTTTTTTTCTGCAGACAGCAACTCTCGTGTTTTTTTTTGCGCTTTTTTTGAAGCATTTTCAATAAAGTGGATGTCACTCAAATGATAAAATCGCAAATCGTTAAGCTTTTAGTGGCGTTTTTATGGAATATCAAACTGCAAGTAGGTCCATAAAGAGGAACTTAAACTAAACGAGATAAGAAGGTTATTTAGTTTTATGGTGATTGCAATCAAATTGCAGTTGCTGCACTTGACAACAGTCTCTCTGAAATGGATTCATTTTAGTTATTAAACCTTAAAAGATTTTAATAGAAACATCTGGTAATAACAATGGTATATGGGTATATATCTCTCCATGATATATCTCAATTTATATACCGGTTGAGATTTAGGAGCTTCCCCAAGACAGATGTTGTTGCGCCGCGAGCAACTTTCTATGCCACCAAAGCGGCAGTAAATTGTAGTTAATGATCCTTTTGTGGATTTCCCTCAGGTAATGGGATAATGAGCTTTCCTCTCGCCTCTTTTCTCCCAGCGATTTTCCCCCAAAGGAGCGGGAAAATGTTAATTTCTTTATGATATTTTCGCCGAGCGCGCTAAATGAAGCGCTTAATATCCTATTCCCACTGCCTGTCGGCAATTACACATAAAAATTCTAAATAAAATAGAATATAAACAGTTGAAAATTGAAAGTTAAACTGCAGGGAAAATGGTGGGAAAATCACACCGAGCAACCGAAATCCCAGCCAAAGAAATGTCAACGAGCGTGAAAGTGACGGGAGTGAAAGAGGGTGGGGTTTTGGGTTTTTCTCTCTATTTTTCTGCTTTTTGGAGGGGTGTGTCGGCAATCAAAGTTGAAAATTAGGCAATAAAATTAAACGAACGGCAACGAAATCGCCGGAATTAAAGGAGAGCGGGGGCGGGAATAACCTTTTGCTTTTCGCCTTCTCACCATAAACACAAATAAAAGAAAGACAAAAAAAACAACCCAAAACGAAAAGAAATTGCCGCAAATGGTAGAAAAATTGACATGCCACATGGCCAAGTTGAAGTTTGAGCGGCGTTGCCGCATTTCTCTCTCTTGGCACCCGCCACCCCACCCCTGCTTTCTTTTGGGGGAGTGTATTATGCTGCCATAAACTATATAGCACCAGAAAAACACGGCCAAAACACACTAGACCAGGTTAACTTAACTGAACGAACGAACGAACGATTGATTTGCCTGCAAGTTGCCTGGCCAACAGTTGGTTTTGGCCAACATTTCGTTGCTCTGTTTTGGCATTTTTATGTGAAAGTGGCATGTCGTGGAGTGTGGTGCCTCATAAATGAAGCGATTTGTAGCTGTCCCACTTAAACAGTATAGAGTGGCAGAGCGCTGCATGAAATATAGGATTTTGCAGACCTCAAAGCCAAGTTTTTTTTTTTTTATTTTTTTTTTTTATCAGGCAATTGCAATCTAAAATTCTATTATCTAAAATCCTTAGTCATAAATCATTATATAATAATTATTATTATATCCAGTGGCAGAGCGCTGCATGAGATATAAGAATTTTCCAGATCTCAAAGCTTTTTTTTTTTTTTAATTTATTTATTTATTTTTTTCTTATAAGGCAACTATAATATAAAATTATAAATTTATAATATATATTAGTACAATCTTTTGTATATCTTTCTTCTTTAATTTTAGTTTATTCTGTCACTATAATTTACTTTAAATACTTTACATATTTTTTTTTTTTTTTTTTTTTGAAAAAAACATTTTTAAAATATGATAATAAATGGAGTTACTTGATTACCACCTTGAACATTTCCCAGTTTAAAGTTATGATTGGCTAACTAGTCAGTAATAAAACATATTAACATAATCACCCAGTAGTAAACTACGTTATTGAATGTTCAAAGACTGTCAAAAATAATTTAACTTAAATTACTTAGTGGAAAACTTATTTTATAAAGGGGATAAATGGGAAACATTCTAATTACCCGATGTCTGCTGGCAATTTAACTGATTGTCAAAGTAAAACTCTATTATTTTCAACTTACCATGTCCTACTGCACGTACTAAATCGAAAAACTCCACCCCCCAAGCGATAGATGCAGTTTTTCGCATTTTCCAAATGACCACAAAATGCTGCGCTGCAATTTCCAGCTCTGTTTCTTCTCCGGCTGCTCCAATTTGGAGCCCGGGAGCTGAGCTCATAATCTGCTAAACGCATCATTACATTGGATGTTGGAAGCTGGATGCTGGATACTGTTGCCCCCGGGAGAAATAAAGTATCTGATGGATGTGGATGTGGATGCGGAATGGATGCACAAGTGTGGCAGCAGATTTTGCAACTGCGAGGGCGTGTTGCTCATTAAATTTCCGCTCTCTTTGCAAAATGAAGTGGCCAAACGATGTTCTCGTCTGATGTTGGTTATGCTCTGCAAACTCATAAAATAACTGTAATTGTCGTAGTAGCATCGGTAACAAAAACGTTGCCGCACTTCACTCGGCCACTCGAGCCTCGAGCCTCAGCGCTTTGCGCCTCAGTTTCGTCTTAGTTTCGCCTTAGTTTCGGGTTCAACTTGTTGCCAGTCACGTTTTGTGTCCGTTTCACCTCGGACAAAATGACCAAGGAAAAACAGGAGGGAGAGGAGTGGAGCGGGGTTGGGTGTTTGGTTCCACCCAGCGAAAAAAAACGGGCAAAAATTAAAGGTTCCTGAACATGTATTATAATATATTTGGTATTATATAAAGATGGTATACATAGAGGTTCTTGAAAATATATTATAATAAATTTAACAATATAGAGGGATGTTATACATAGTGGTTCTTAAAAATGTATTATAATATATTCAATATCATATACAGATGTCATCTAAAATCTTTAATATTAAGTTAAAGGACCTTTTTTTCTATTTTTTAAAAAATACCATAGTGTTATGTACTGATCGAATTAATTTTTGAAATTTTATAATGTAAAACCTTGAATGCAAGTCTTTTTTCCGTACTTTGTCCTACCTATCCTTTCCCAGCAACCTTTAAATTACTATAGAATGTTAGAACTTTCAAAATACTAATATATTTCAACGTTTTCAGGAGTTTGAATACAAATCCCAATGATTTTCGTGCTGTGCAGCACCTGCACCTGCTTCTTTGTTAGGTGGCTCCATCTTCTCGCCGTTCCCTTAACTTTCCTGCCACCACCTGCGGCTAAAAAGTACCGGTATCTGGGCAAAGAACACTCACAGACACCGAGGAAAAGTATCCAGAGCATACAAAAGCAAATTTTCTGGTTCATTGCAACCATTCAAACTGTAATCAGATACTAGCCCAGTCTCCATCCCCTTTGCCTTGGGTTTTTTGTAGGTTTTTTGTTGTTGTTTTTTTGTATCTGTGAGTGGGGACGGGCGCATTCCAGCAGAGCAGGTTGCTCAGGTCCACGAATGCAGCTTTTTTTCTTTTATTATTTTTATTTATTTTTTTTGTTGTAATTTTTCAATCGAGCGTGGGTGAGGGATTAACTGGCGATCGATAGAGGACGGGTTCATAAATAAGAAGTATCTGCGACATATGCGGGTGATTACTTAGCAATGGAGAACCAGATTTAAATTATTGGTTTAAGTGACCAACAGGCTCATTTTTAAGATTAATAGAGCTTAAATGTTATAATAAAATACATTATAATATATTAGTTAATCTGAAAAAGTTAAAAAATTTTTGCAAATACATGGGTTACATAGTTTTCTGACTTTGCCCTTTATGTAAACCCTTTCAATTATCTCCCGGAAGTAAAGCTGCTGCAACAGCGAAATTATCTGATAACTCATCAAACTCCCCTTCCTCTAGAGGCAATTAAGATTGACCCAACGACACCCCTTTCGCACTTGAACATAACCAGCGATCGTTCTTTTTCTTAGGAAAATTACATCTCTCAATCTTAACATGCTGATCAATGTTCAAATAATAAAATATAAATATGATCTTAACTTTTTTTATTTGAAATGATTGTATTATTAAAATTATAATAACTATTTTAAGAACTATATCTTTATTAAAAATTAAAATTGGTGTAGTTATCATAGTAATATTATTATTATAATTTTTTAAATAACTATTTTTTTTTTAACTTTTTTACTACAATTTTAAGTTTAATTTTTAAAGGGTTCGTTAGATCTCACTTATTATAGCCATATCTATGATACATTTATATGCCTAGTGGATCGTAGATTTCTTGTATGAGAAGTGTGGAGTGTATGCCTAAGTTTCCGCCGACCCACGTTTGTGTTTCCCAACTGCCAACTGCCTCTCTGCGTTCATCGTATTTCTTTCAAATTGCGTTTTATGCTCGCCCGTAAAGTGATTCAACAAGTCGAAGGCGTAAAAATACACATATCGTAAAAACAAAACGCAAAATCAACTTAATTCGTTGTAAAACACTGGGAAAACATCACGCTAACGAATATAAAAATATTGTAATAAAAAATATTTTTATAATCGCAGCGATAGAGTGGAGCCAAAACAAAAGATGGGGGAATGGAACTAGAAACAGAAACAAAAAACGAGAATATAGAGAAATATACAGAAATATACAGAGAGAGATAAATGAAAAGCTTTTTAGAGCAGATTGTAACGGTACCAGTGACCCAGAGAGCGATATTATAAAGACTTAAGAACACACAGGCCACATAAAAGATAAAAGATCAATGAATTTCCGATCGAATGGCCGTCCGTTTATGCTAATTTCCAACTCCCATTTCATTTCATTTCACTTCTCTGCTTGTTTCGTATGCAAATAGATCGCGTTCCCATTCAAATAAAAAACGCGAAAGTGTCAATTTTGTGTATTTCGTGTCGTCATAAATCAACAAACGACGATTGCCAAATGGTTGGGTTTGCTTGCTTGGCCCATTCATCGATCTTTGGGAATCACACAAACACACGACTTCAGAATGACACATTTTATCTGAAATTTCCGCATTTCAGTTTGAAGATCCGTGGGCTGAAAGACGATCGATCGATCGATCGATCGTTTCGGGCATGATTTTCTCGACTTTTTGAGGACTAATTTGAAAGATGTGCGTGCTTAACATACATATTTGGCATGATCATTGATTATATGGCTATTTTAAAGTGTCAGGTGGGGTAATTAAGTCAAATTAAGTTTAGTTTTTATAATAAAATATTTTATATTATTTTTAGAAAATCTTAATTATTAATTTAGTGGTTCTATTCAAGCTTTCCCATTAGTTAAACCCATTCAATTGCTTTCCAAAATGTTTACAACTCTGGCAACGAATCGTTAACCATTCGACATTTCGTTTCGTTAAGTGATCTCTATGGATTATGACCGATGGACTGTTTGTGTGCATATTTCTCTTTAATTAGAGCCCCACACGCCCAGTTAAAAATTCGTTGTGCCTTTCTCGACTTGTCGTTTCTCGATCCCTTGGTTTTTCGTAGGGCAGTTAAGCTTTCGTCTCTTCAATTAGAACCATATAACTATATGTATATGACGTCAGCTGGTGGGAGAAGAAGGCATTCCCGCCGATCTGCGATGGGGAAATGATAACTCGACCCCTTTTACCAGGCTACAGCGACGCCGCTGCTTTCATTATGTTTTGTGTTTCTGATTTTTATAGTCTTATAGAGAGAGAGTATTACGATTCAGACCATACGCTTGTAAAGTAGGGATATATTTGTAATCTGTTAGACTATACAGAAATATCTTCTGATCATCTTTATAAATAAGAGGTTAAAAAATAAAAAAAAAATTAATAAACAATTTATAAAAAAAATGAATAGAAAGAAAATGAATAAAAAAATTTAAAAAAAAGAATTTTTAAAAAAGTAATTTAATTTGTATAAACATTTATTTAGTACCAAGTTTTAAATTTTATTATATCTTTTTAATTTGAATAAACATTTATTTAGTACCAAGTTTTAAATTTTATTATAACTCTTTTGTTTCTAATAATATTTTTATATAGACTGAGATATTTCTAAAAATACCATATAGAAATGATCTAAATTTTTATAATTTGTATAAAGGTTTATCCAGTACATAGTTTTAAATTTTATTATAACTCTTTTGTTTTTACACTGAGATATTTATAAAGAATATAGTATAGAAATGATATGAATTTTTATGGATCTCTTAAAAGCAAGGGTATATGATCTTCGTATTTTCCAAGTTATCTTTCTTTTTTTTTTCTTTGAATTATCTGCATTTTTTGCTGGGGCCTCTGCGGAGTTACCGTTGTTGTATCTTTTGCTGCTGTTGGTTTTGTTTTTGTTGTTTTTATTTGTATTTTTCAGACTGCCATTGGCATACACTTGCGTTCCACGAGGGCGCAGCGTAAAAGTTGCTAAGCAGGTTTTTTTTTATATTTTTTTTTTTGTGTTAAATCTGCTTCTTTTTCATGCTTCTGTTTTTGTTGCTGCTGCTGCTGCAGTTGTTGCACTTTCATATTTTTGTGTGTGCAGTTTGTGCGCCTCTATTGTATGGTCAACTTTTGCAACAACGAACCGTAAGATACAGATACAAATGGAGCAACATCGGTAAACATCAACGACGGCGGGAAACAACGGCAGCCCCGAAAAGTAGTTTAGTTGCACAGGGGAAAAATCAGATTAATTAATCACATCAGCCATGCTCCGATTATTGCTCCAAATTGCAGTAATAGCTCATACTAATTTTTATTTTAAAGGGAATTTTATGGGAACAGAAAGATCATTTAGGTTTGAATTTTGGTTCAAAAAATCGAATAATATTTAACCAGAAACCCCTTACATTTGTAATGATATTTGATGGTTCAGAGAATGGAATTTCAATTTATCCCATAGTATTGATAAGCATTGAAAATTTCAACCAGTTCATTTGTAATCGATATATCGAACTGCATTTCTCTGCGTGTGCATTTTCCAGCTGCCCCCATATCATAAATATTTCAACGCCTCTATTTGCTGCGCGTGTTTTGCTTTTCTGGCGATATATATTTTTTAGCGGCGCCTTTCACCGACCGACAGCATCTTTTGGCTACCAAGCAAATTAAGTTTTGGCGGGGGTATCCGTATCTGATAGATACAAATTGTGTAAGCGGCGAATTTCGTTTCCTTTTCGGCTGCGTGAGGCAACACATTAGTCACTGGTTTAGCTTTTGGCCCACAAAAATAAAACAACAAAAAAAATGAAACAAAAAGCAAGAAAAACTATCTCACAGATAAATGAGAGTTCAATGTGTTATGTTATGAGTGTGCGATGGATTTCGTGGGTTTGGGAAAGCACTATCAGCATTATTGAAAATATGTTTACGATTTGTACTTATGAGCCAAATTTTGGAGGTTTTTCGGAGTCTATTTCAGTTAATTTAGGTCTAATATTTAACTATCTTAACTTAATACTCAAGAACTTCTAAGCGAAATCAATTAAAAATTTAATTTTTTATATAAAATTATGATTAAAAGTTATAAATTATGATCACATTCACAAAAGTTATCTGTAAGATACTGAACTTCATATTGAAGAACTTCTAAGCGAAATCATTTAGAAATTTAATTTTTTTTTTAAATTATGATTAAAAATTATGAATTATGATCACATTCACAAAAGTATCTTACAGATACTAAAATAACTTTATATATAAGAACTTAAAAAAAAAACAAGAAAAATAATATTTAATTTTTTATTTAAAATAAATAGGAAAATCTAGAAAATCTACCCACTTGATATAGGAAAACATTTATTTAGCTGATTAAAAAACCAAAACCACCTCCTTAAGCTCATTATGATCCCACCCACGAAAGTATCTCACAGATATACCAGCCTCATTTGCATTATATCGCCACAGCGATACACTTTAAGTTCGATCCGCCCACCAAATCGAATGCATCCCACATTTATCAGATATCTTCAACGAAGCCCCAAGTCAATTCGATGAAATTTCATTCACACGAACTCTTTCCCGGTGTTTTTAGTTCACAAATCACACAAATTGCTCTTGGGCAAAAGTGTGAAATTTTCATTCAACCGAATCCCAGCGAACAAATTAAAAATTCATAAAAACCTCGAATGAAAAACGAAAATAAAATTTACGAAAATTTCCAAACACACCAAACGAATTATAGAGTGTATCGCGGGGATGGGGGAAAACATTGAAATAAACCAAACTTACATTTACATAATTTATAGACTCATGTCGCAGGCCAACCCATGAATATATATATTTATTTAGATAACATTGTGTGTTATTGTTTGTGTCGCTAGTTTTTGTTTTTTTCTCCTTCTTGATTCTTGAGCTCTAAATGCCACAACGTCTGGCATTCCACAACGCAGATTGGGGGACACGGCGTGGGCGTGGATTTCTTGTAGGTGGGGACTACTACTGCTAAGGCCTTGAGTTGGGAAAATATACTACAGCAAAGTAGAGTGGAATGGGTCTTACAGCGGGGCCACGAAGGAAACCTCAATGGCCAGCCAGCGAATGCTGTCGAAATCAATTTGGCTAATGTTGTCGCCATGCGTTGACGAATACATGACCCTGTTCCGATTTTCACACTCTCTGGGGTTTTCAAAACGATAAGAAATTTGCAGAAATATGAGTACTTACCTATAAAACTTGATCTATTAAGTTAAAGTCTTTACTTTAAGAGGTAATAGGTAATATTGTAGCCTTGGATTGACGAATATATGACCGTGTTCCAATTTGCGAAATTTTTGGCGTTCTCAAATCGATAAGAAATTCACAGAAATATGAGTACTTACCCTGAAAACCGATTCTATTAAATAAAAGTCTTAATTTTTGATGGTTTATGGGTAAAATTGTTGAATGGGTTGACAAATACATAACCCTGTTCCGATTTTTACACTTTTTGGCGTTTTTAAAACGATACCAAAATCGCCATTTCTGGGATTTTCCTATATTTACCAATTAAATCAAATTAAAATCCTAAATTATGCCCAAAAATTCTTAGATAAATACTATTTTCAAGAACAAATCTTAAAATTAAATAAAGATCGTAAATTGTTTTCTAAAATCCAAAGATTAATAATACGTTCTTCGACAAATCTTGAAGTTTTGAGACCAGGAACACAGGACTCGAAAACAAAAGTCAGGCCATCAAAGAGCTCAAATCGTTGAGCCGGGCACGCAGTAAACGCATTCATTGCAATGCGAAATCAATTACACTAAAACCCATGGTAGGGGAAGAGTTCTGTGATGGAGAAGAAAAAAGTACCATACCATACCATAGTATACCCCATATATTCCCATCCCCCCGTTGGTGGAAACACGTCGCGCACGTGCCGAGCGTACCGCCGATAATTTGTAGTAACAAGGCAGACAAAAAGCAACCACTGGGGGGAGATACGTATCTCACCCTCCCGGGTCACCGAAAGAATAAACCCAAAACCAAACCACATCCCTCCATCCAAAGTGAAAAAAAAGAAACCAAGAAGAATTGAAAAATTACTAAACACAAAAGCGCGAAACGTGTTTTCGGAACTGCCCACCCAAAAAAAAAACACCCAAATACCCAAGCACACACTCACTCACATCTGAATGGGAAATAAATATAAAAAATAATAATTTTGACTTTTTAACAGGCTCTCGGCGGGGGGAAGGGGGGAAAGCTCCAAGTTTATTGCATTCCACTTACGGAATCCCCAGAGTTCGGGAGCATTTATAATTTTTCGTCGTTGCCGTTGAGCAAGAGCGATAAGCACTCATTCATTATTCACTCGCTCGCATATGAATCACATTTATGGGATGGTTTTAATTGCATTCCGGTTGATAGATGCACTTAGAGCACACAACATGGGTATTACGCATTTATGATTGACTCAGGATGATAGGGATTTGTCAATATGGGAGATGTGGGATATGTACTTCTTGAATATTCAATAGAGCCAATGTGAATCATATCTACTTAATGTTTTTCATAACTTTTGTCCATTTATCGCGTGAATTATGCCGCTTTTGGCCTTGAATTCGATCACCATCCGCCATTCAAAACGTTGATTATCCATATAAACATATAAAATAAGAGTCTGAAAATCGCAAACAGCAAGCTCTATTGCACGCGACATTCAAATCGCGTCAAGCTTCGCCTGGCAGCCAGCCCAAATCGATCCGAATGATTCCAAGTTGGGTACCGTGCCCTCCTCCTTTTTAGAATACAAAAAAGAAAATAACATAAAACCGCTCAACTAGCCCAAGTTTGGTTGACAATTTGTTGACAATTGCGTTTCACACTTTGCATAATAATCAGAAATGGCAACCGAGAGAACCACGAAATAAAGTTTGCATAGTTCATGAAAGCAATGTTTGCGAATGACGAGGATTCCCACTCCCATTTCCATTCCCACTTGGAATTCGAAACCAATTTATGGTAAAATATTTACAAGGAAATTCAGACAGCGAAATGAATCAAAATCAGGGAATCAGTATCGCAATCAGAAATAATGTATGGAATATATTTCACAGAAAAAATAAGAAAAGATATGAAATAGGATCAATTCTACCTTATTTTATAGAAATAAAAAGCATTAATGTAAAATTTATGATTTAAGCATATCAACTTGACATTTTATTACATCACTAATATTTTTTTATTTTGTGCACAACAAAATCGATATAAAATAGGATTAATTTTACCTTATATCATATAAATAAAATTCCCAGTAATGTCAAATTGACGATTCAAGCATATCAATTTGATGTTTTATCACATCACTTGTTTTTATTTTAAAATACCAAATGTAGTATTTTTCAAACAAATAATGACAAATAAGATAAACGTAATCTTTTTTCATACCAAAATGATATGATTGAAGTGAAGTTAGATCTTGAAAAAATATAAAATTGCCCTGCACATATTAATTTGATATTTTATCTATTATTTTTTCTGTGTGCGCTTCAGCTTCTCTTGATTTGAAATCAAGAGCTGTGGCGGCAGAAACACTCAAATGTAATCGAATCGCTTCGAATATGTCGAACACGAAACGCAACGCGGTTGTCTCTATTATAGTGTAATTGTTGTCATTGTTGGCTCGTCAAGTGATTCAGGTAATTGCGAAATGCGGCAATGTTTATAAGGTTTACTTTATGTGTGTGCATTTGTTGTCCAATGCATTCTGCATTCGAAATCCAACCAGAGCACGACTGAATCGGCGAAATCGTGAAAGTTCCAACAATGACGACGCCGCTGTATGCGGAAAAGTGCAGGGCAAAACACTGATGAGTTGTTGGTGAATTGGAATTGGAAATGGAATTTGAATTTGCAGAGAGGTGCAGCCGAGGGAAACGAAACGCGGCCAGACAACAAAAAAAAAAAAAACAAAACGAAAACATCGATGGCAATATTCCGAAACACTTAACATTACAACGGCGATGTTTATGAATCGAAATTCGTGAGAAAAATGGATGGAAATCGGCAAAACAAATATTCATATTTCAGAAACACCATATGAACACAGAATAGTGCTTGAAGATGGATAAAATATAGAAAAGTAGGTCTACCAAAAGCAACTCATAACATTAAACTAATATATAAAAGGCTCCCTAAAAAACGTCCAGTAGCTAAATTCGCCCAGAACGGTTTGACATAAAAATCTAAAAATAAAAATATAAATGCGGAAATAATTAGGATCCGGTTGTAGGATATAAATTATATATCATCACAATCAAAATAATTATTTTGTATTTTTTAATTGTTTAAAAATTGAAGCAAAAATCGATTTACAGTGAAGACACCACAGGAAATGACTAAATCTTTTTCAAAGAAAAGAAACCGAAAATATGACACCTCGATAAATTATTCGTTTGATGAGTCTTTTAAGAAATATCTAGAGGTAATACACAAAATCTTTTCTGATTTCCCTTAAAAGTGAGTCTTTCGCGATAAACGGAAACTGCGACAAATCTCCAAGAATTTGACAATATTTGCTTAACCGAATGACGAAAGATCCAGAGATATATACCATATACGATTGTAGCATACTCCATTCGGATGATGTGAACTGGGGCCGAACACAACAAAATAAATAAATTGAGAATTTACTCGACCACAACGACGAAAAACGAAACCCACTTTGGTTTCTGGTCTCTCTGATCTGAATCGCCTCGTTTCTCGTAAATGTATAAATGTATTTCTTCTTGTGCAAGTATGTTTCTTTTTCGCTTACTAATATTACTTTTTTTCTGGGGGTTTTTTCTTTCAATTTCTTTTGATGTCAAAACAAAGCCAGCAAATGTTTGTAATTGCTTATCGCCACAAACTGTTGTTGTTTACAAAAGCCAGCGTGTTCTAATGGGATCCCATTCCCATTCCCACAAATATGGGCCATTCATCTGCAGCCAGCGGTGGTCACCTTTTGCCTTCCGTTCAGCAGCGTACTTATTATAAATGTACCTATATATTGTTTTTTTTTTCTTCCCCCCAAAGAAAACCCCACTTATGCCAAGAAATGCTTAATAATTTTTTCCACAAAATGAAATGGATACGTGCACGCGGATACGAGACAAGCACTCAAACACTTGCGTTCTGACAGAGGAATTATTGTTAAAAGTTCATAAAAACCATAAAAGTCTGGATGTCAATCGGTCGAATGTCGTATGCTCTAATGGACAGAGTGCTATGACCGCATAATTCCGGAGTTTTACAAATATTACTGATAATAAAGTTAGAAGATAGAAATATATCTTATGTTTCATAATTATTAAAAAATGTAATAGATTAGAAAGTTTTTTTTGAGAAATATATTAATATTTCAGTGCATAAATAATAACACTAAATCCAATATTTAAAAATTCTTTAGGAGTTTCTTTAAAATGGGGATACTCTTTAAGTAAATATTTAAATTAAGGTTTGACGAATACATTATTTAATATATCTTTACTTTAAAAGATAATTTGTTAATACATTCAAAATTTCCTTAAAAATAACTTGGTTTAATTTGAAAATCTCGTATTCGATTTGTTAATATAGCAAGATAGAGCTTGAACAGATAGCGACAGTTTGTTATTTATCGATATAATCGATTCCATGTAGTAAAAATATCAAAACTAGCGATATTTTGAAGCTCTCTTGCAAGAGCAATATATCGACTGCTTGCTATTTATCGATATTATCGAATCGATGTCGTAAATATCGAAATAATCGATATCTTTCAGGCTCCCTTGCAAGATCCTCCCTATTGATTGTCCAAACCTATCGATGAAAGTATCGAAAATATAGATATTTCTGAAGCTCTCTCGCAAGATCCTCCATCTTGATTGTCCAAACCTATCAACCCCAAAGCTGGGCAGTCAGAAAGTGTCTCCGACTTCCATTCACTTGGCAGGTGTTGCCCTTTTTTTTTTTTTTTGCTTTTTACTACAGTTACATAATGCCACCGCAGACTGCAAATGTATTTGTCTTGGCACTTTTATTGGTAATAACATTTTGAAAGCCACCGCATGGCGGGGTGGTATTAAAATTCATGTTTTGAGTGGCTCATCGGATGTGCTATGTGGCGATATCCGATATGCCATTCCACCTCGGGTATTTAATGTCGGAATCAATAAAAAAGATTGACACATGTGTGTGGGAGAGGGAGGTCTTCATTTATGAGTTGCATGAGTTGGTAGCATCAATTTTCCATTTCCCCCCAGTCTTTCGAGTATCCAGTATCTAAATTGAAGCGACTTTGCAGCAGGATGTCGCACGAAACAACAACAGCAACAGTTCCAGGAGTAGCAGCTGGCACAGCGGTGGATAACTCGGCGTCGAAGGTGGAGGTCATCGTGTACACCACCAAGTCGGACAAGACGCTCAAGCAGAACATGAATGCCAAGGATGATACGCTCAGGAAGCGTACCTCCTTGATCATAGTGCCCCAGCAGGTGGATGTGGATGTGGATGGCGATACAAAGGTGGACCAGACAAAGGCGGCCAACAGGGAGAACGGGAATCGTAACTCAACGGCCAGCATGGACAGTTGTGTCTCGAACACGACCAGTCAGAGCAACCAGTCGTCGTCGTCTGCATCGTCGAGTGGCAGCCACAGTGGCTCCTCCAGCAGCTCCGAGGATGCCCATGCCGCCTATCAGGATCTGCAGAACGGCAATGGTGGCAACGCTGGCCAGGATCATCATCATCATCGCTCACCCTCGCCGGTGCCCCGGTGCCATTCATCCAGCTCCTCATCCTCCGTCTCGGAGTCCACCTCGTGCTCCAGTTCGGCGGACTACTCGCTGCGGGAGCAGCTCAAGAATTTAGCCAATCGAAATGTTGAAGAGCAGATCCTCAGATCTTCTGGAGGAGGAGGAGGAGGTAGTGTTGCGGATCCCTCCACTCGTTTGCTCAAGGGCATGAGTCTTCCTGTCGGCGGAGAGCAGCAGTCGGCAGTCTGCGATTCCCTGCTCAGTCCACAGGAGGCTCCATTGGGACGACGATACGCCGAGGTGGCCCAGTTCAAAGGTCACCCCAAGGCAAGGTGAGTTGACCCCGCTTCGACTGGGATTGCAACAATCTGGATTTAAAACATCTATAATTACAACATTACTCATTACAATTTTCTTTCTAGAAATCATTAATTAATCTGTTATTTTCAAATTCTTAAGATTTATTATTAATCTAAATCAATTTACGAATAACTGTTATAGGAAAATGTCTAGGTTCAGTATTTAAATATTGTAATATGAGATCTATCAAAAGATTTTACAATCTATATTAAGAAAAGAGTACTAAACTCTTTCTCAACAGAAAAATATTTGACTTTAAATTATAATATTTCATGGATTGTTAAACCGTATTTAAAATTTTATTATTTTGGTAATTACATTTTTCGTATTTCCCTTTTTTTAAGTAAAAGTTTTGAATAATTATTTCCTTCTGGTTAAAAAACTTTTTTACAAACTAGAGTTCTATTAACTTTTATGTTTATCGATATTATCGATATATTTTCACAATATTGAATCGATAATTTTAATGTTTTCAAGGTAAAGAACATATTAAATATTGAGAAATAGTAAAATTTCGATACTTTTTCAAGCAATTTTTCATTATCGATATATTTTTACAATATTGATTCGATAATATCGATGTTTTCAAGGTAAAGCACATATTAAGTATTGAGAAATAGTTAAATTTAGATATTTTTCAAGCTCTCCAACACTCACCTGTTCCTTCTTTAATGCATTGATTCCATTTCCTGTTCCTTGTGCCATCTTATCACCTTACTGCCTCCGACAATCGAAGTGACAACAAAAAGTGACCTAGTCTCTGGGCCTCAAAGCAGACACTCACTTCGATGACATCCTCCAGGTTATCTAACCACATACACTTGGCAGTCGCTCCTCCAGCGCCTTCAATCCCCCAACTGGATGTCGCCATTGTTCGCCGAGTGCCTCAGCTAAACGATGTCAACTGGCTGCTCGAGTCGAGTGCCGAGGAGCCTTCCCCCACGAACCACAGAGGTCCCAATCCAAATCGCATTCCCCCTCTGAAATGTTCCTCATCTGGCTTAGCTGCACATGCATAATACACAACTTAATTAGTATTACTACTTTATGGCACTCTCGACGATGTTTGCCCCTTTTGCAACAGCTCCTCCTCCTCATCCACACTATGAGCTATCCGACTTTGAGCCAAGACTGGGTAAAAATCTAATAATGGAGCATTCCACACACGCACTGCCATTGCCACATTACCATATCAAAAACGGTTGGGTTGCCGAGCCCGTGGGGCATAGACAGGGGGTTCAACTCCTCGCCTTTCGCCCACCATGTACTTCTACTGCTTCTCTGTTTCTGTTTTGGCTCGATCAGAAATGCACTGCACCATGCACTGGGAGAAAAAGAAATGGTACAAGAAATATTATAAAAATTACAAATAAATTAGGGTTTTAAAATCTTGTTTTCTTTGAAATGTTAAGATTTATGCCTAAAAGTATGCAGTATATACAGGATAGTCCTAGGATATTAGGTTTGCGTCACAAATATATTATTGCATACTTTTGGACACTTAACTTAAAAGTTTTTTGTCCTTAACTTTAGATTGTCTTTCCATTAACTTATTAAATTCAATAGCTATATAATATATTTCAAAAACCTTATCGGTAAAACTTATGGATATTTGTTTCTGTATTCTAAAATAAGCTATTACTTACAAATTCTAAAAATATTCATAAATTATTTTATAGAAAAAAATCTCGAACTTTATCTTTCGACAAACCTTTTTGCACTTAATCTCTGATCTATTTAATAAATTAAATGTTATATCAATATTCAAAGACATATTTGTGAAAGTCCTATATAAATATGTTTACAGAAATCCCAAAATTATAGTTACACTTTCCAGTGCACACATGCTTGAACTTTGAACGTTGTGAACTCTTGTGCATTCGCACATCCTCTTCCCACACTCGATGTGTCAGTTTCAGCTGTCAAGTGAGGAGTACGAGGCCCACAACTCTGGGTTTACCCATCGACAACTATGTTGAACTTTTTGAAAGCTGTCACAACTAATTTGCATACTCCACACCGAACTCCCGAACTTCTTCTTTCTATTGACTGTGGAACTAGGACCAATTCCAACTCCAATCCCAACCCGCATCCTTCATAACGAAACCCCAGAATCCTGCACCTCTGTTGTACATATGCTTACTCTTTGTTTTATTTTCCACACTTTGATTTCATCTGGTCGCTCCTAGAGCACAAAGAGTAAATATTCATGGGACTCCCGGCAGAGCAACACAAACTTTTCACAATTTTCGGGGCCAACTGTGATTGCGTTGGGCGAAGTAGAAGTACAGAAGGAAAGAAAGGATTTCATTGCGAACGAAACTTTCGATTGACGGAATACCACGAATGGGATTGCCGGTTCAACTTTTCACATTTCTGCAGACCAATAATTAAGTTAGCTCTGGCACTTTGCCACTGCTGATGGTGAATATAGATCGGGATCAAAGGGAAATCATAAGTTTTAACAGATTTTCTGTTGTTTTTTTAGGAGGAATTATAAAAAGTATTGGAAATCCACAGAAAAAGATGTGTTTTTGAAATATTTCTTAAAAGGTGCCTGAAAGTATGCAATAATATATTTTTAACCCAAAAGGGATGTAAAGACGACTGAATCTTTTATTTTTTGCATACTATTTTAAAATAAATTATACAATAATATTGGAAATCCACAGAAATTGCTGTGTTTTTGAATTATTTGTCAAAGGGTGTCTAAAAGTATGCAACAATATATTTTCAACCCCAAAAGTGATGTGAATTCATAAAGGAGGACGACTATCCTTTATTCATTGCATACTTTTAGGTGTCTATTTTAAAGTGAAAAGTGATTTCAAGAACCTATCTAGATCCCTATATTGCAGTATTAAATCACTTGTAAATGTCTTTTAGCTTTCGGCATTGGAATTTAGTGTCTTTCAAGGTTTCGCCACCAGGATGTTTACATTTCTTTTATGGCTGAAACTGACCTTCAGTTCGCAGGATGGCCCAAAAACACTCAAGGTTCTCGGCCACAGGACACCCAAACCCGAGTCCAAACCCGAATCCACTGCCACTTAATCTTAATTGCCATGAGTGGGCGCATTTCCTCAGCCATTTCCATACGTTTTTCCTCAGTTTGGGGGGCGCCTACTTCCGATTATTCACCTCCACCCACACGGCTGTCATTCGCTTGTTTTGTTTATCGCTCGCCCTTGTTTGTTCGGCAAATCCTCATAAATTCGAAGCGTGTTTTCTTTGGCGGCCTGGTGGTGTCCTTGAGTTCTCCGAAGGCCGCCTAATTCCACCCAACCGAGTGAAGTTGGGCGCCACCACAACCCCACAACGCCAGGTTGACATCCTGTTTGTTCCGTGTTAATTTGACATGATTATGTCAGAGTGTTTGACAACTTTTCATATGTCGCTCCTGACAAGAGGTCCTTGCTGATCCATCAACAGAGCCCAGAGCTGTCCTGCGGTTGCATGTCCTCGAAGGCGAAGGCTCTCATATTTTTCCGTTTCTTTTTTTCTTTCTTTCCTATTCTCTAGCCATTCATTAATAACATTTGTGCCCTATCGTAGAAATATTGTTAAAATGGCGTAAAATTGCCCGCTTTGAGGCGTCATGACGATGTGCGTCTTTCGTCCTTCATCCTTCAGCCTTGTCTTGAATTCAGCCACTTTGGCGACGGCGTTGGGCGGAAGAAAAAAAAAAGAATGTGTCGCAAATTAACCTTTTGACAGCTGACTGAGGGTAGTCCATTGACAAATGGGCCTTGAGAGCACTGAATGGGGAGCCTTCCAGTCAGGACTTTCAGTTCGTCACCCTTAAAGTCAAAGTCTTGTCTTGTCATTCAGTCCATTATTAGCGAAACAAGGGTTTATTTTATAATTATAGCTTTGTTTAAGTTTAAATTTTACAGAGGTGGTATATATAAATATTTGAGAACATTCTTAAAATGGCTTAGAATTTTTCTAGATTTTTTTTAACATGAATTTCTAACTAATTAAATACTTTCTCTATTTTCAATTTTCAGGACAAGTGAACCGCTGCCCTCTGGCGGTGCCACGCCCTCTTCCCTGGAGGCGGACGTCGTGGACAATAGCATCAACAACAATCACAATGGCCAACAACAGTCACAGAAATCTCAGCAACAGGCGGCGAGTCAGTCGCATCTGAACAACAATAATAATGCGAGCAGTCAACCAGGATCCATGACACCCGCCTCGAATCAGAATCAGAACCAAAAGAAGATCCTCGATAACCATCTGTCAAGGTTCCTGCATCCGAATGGGGATTATACTGATGCTTTCGAAGATGATATGCAGAAACAGAATCAGAACCAAAAAAATATCGTAGATAGTCGCCTGGCAAGGTTCCTTGATCCGAATGGCGATTATCCTGATGTGGTGGATGCGGTCCATGATGGCGCCTTCGAGGATGATATGCAGGCCCTGTTGCCCAAGTGCTCGCCTCGCTCACGGGATGAGCTTAGTCAGGTGAGAGAGAGAAATCAGAGAAATTCGAAATAGAAGGAAATTGTCACTACGTGGTGACATTATTACGAAATATTACGAATTAGCTAATATATCAGGAATTTTTGATATGTTAAGGGATAAGTGGTTTTTCTTAGACTGAAAGGATGTTCTGTTTATAGTTTCCAAATAAGATTTCTAAAAATCACATTTTGAAATCACCTATAAAAATGCATAAAAGTATGCTACAAAAGAACTCAAGTTCTTAAAAACGAAATTATATTTTTCATTGCATACTTTTAGACACCTTTATTGTTAATTACATAACTACAGTGATTTTAGTATTTCGGAGATATTCTGAGAAAACTTCCTAGCTTTTTATAATATTTTCTAAAATATAGGATTAACATCGAGAAGCATGCTAGTGACCAATCCCAAGAAAGAAAGTCGAAACCAGAATCCTGTGCCTTTCATTTCCATCCAGACTCCTGGGGCTTCCTTTCTCGTAATTTGCCACCGCTCATTGCGCTCAGCTTACTCAGTTTGCAACTCCTTGGAGGACGAAGCACTGAAATTTGTCGCTTGCGCTCCAAGGACTTGCCACATGTGTGGCATTTGCCACAGCAAAGTGGCAATTACGCCCCGGCTTTCATTCATTCATAATTTGCTACGTGTTGCCTTGTTGATGGGAGGCAAACGGAAAAGGTTCTTAGTGCCGAATATAATGATAATGGATAATGCTGTGTTGTCGGGTCCATAAAATGATGAAATCAAATGAATTCGCTTTGGCATAAAAATAAAAATTACAATACACGTCGCTTCCCTTGCGCTTTTCCCTCCATTTCCCTTGCATTTTCATTTTCATTTTGTATTTTCCTCATTATTGTGAGCTGGTCGTGCGTGCTTTTCCCTGGGATTTCTTCATTAATAACTGAGAATCCTTTGTGTGTGCTTCTCGCTCTCCTCCCATTTTCCCCATTTTCCATTTCCCTCTGTCTCGTCTAATGGTTTGTAATTCCCTTTGGGGGGCGTTCTGGTTGTTGCCGTGGGGCAGAAAAGAGTTTGACAAGTCAATTTGTTAGTTAATTTGATATGCGTTGCTATGCCACATCAACCATTGAGCGACCATTTTGAAATGCCAGCCAGTCACTCATGCCTTCTAATTGCGTAATAATTTATCCGACAAAATTTAAGGGAAGATGCAGTGGCATCGAGTTGCCAAAACTCGATATTGCTTAGTAGCTCCCCAAAAAGTAGGCAATAAAATCGTTGCCAAACTACGTAAATTCCAGGGGCCCAAATGGGGCGTGGCAACCGCAATTGAGTTGGCGAAGCCAAATCGTCTGGGGCGTGGCTCAATCAGACATGTGTGCGCTCACATTTTAATTTGTGGCCAGCACATCCTGTTGCACTTGCAGGCAATCTGTGTTACACTGCGGGAAAATTCACTTATCAATTGGTTTTTCTTGAATTGCTTTATCATTGAAAATAGGTATTGTTATTTTGAGCTTGAAGTGACTTTCAAAAAAAAGAAAAAAAAGAAAAAAAAAGAAAAAAAAAAAGAAAAAAAAGGAAAAAAAGGAGAAAAAAAGGGGAAAAAGGAAAAAATACTTATCACTTGTTTTTCTTGAAATAGTTTAACAATTATGATTATTTTCTGGCTGTATCATTAAAAAAGGTATTTTAATTTTTATGGTGATGAGCTTAAGAAGAAAAAAAAAAAAAAAAGAAAAAAAAAGCTATTTACTTATCACTTGTTATTCTTTCAATGTGATAAACACTTCTTTTCTATTTAACAAGTAATTATGCATTTTAAAACATTTTGATTTTTCTCAGTGCACTTTTCCATCCTCATGCGGTTGGTAGCAAGCATCTTCCTTCTGACCAGCAGCTGGGCATAAAATATTGATTCCATTGCCAGACAGACGGGCCGAAAAACAGCTGAGGCCGACAAGCGACCATTTTAGTTGCAGGCTCTCGGCTCTCCTTTTTAGTCTTTTTTGGCCATTTATGAATATTCAATAAAAACAACAGCAGCCGAACATCGACGATGGCGATAAAAGTGTCTGCTGCCCCGGTGGAAAGTGTTGTATACTCTACCCACTGGCCAATATTTTCCGGTGCAGGAATGTTGGCACGACCACAGAGCGATGCAAAAAGCACATGCAACACATGGAAGGATGTCGAGAAGGACCTTCTCTCTCTATATATCTGTTCAGCTCCTGTTTCGCCGTCTGGCATACACAAGTTTTTATCGCCAGGCGCCGATCAAAAGTAAGGGGGCAGCTAACTGTGAGTTTGAGTTCCAGTTCGAGTCCTGAAACTGTGGAACTTTATTACTTTCATTATGCTTTATCCCTGCCGGCGTTGTGTCCACCACCACCACCACCATGACCACCTTCCTTGGCCATAAACAACTTTGGCTCTAATCTCCTTCTGGCTGCGGGCCATGTCGAGTGGACATCGTCGTCGTCCGCCGCTTTTTGGGAGGCAGCTGTTTGCTCAGGTGCACAGGTTTGCTAATTGCAGCGGTATTAGAGGAGCTTTGTCAGCGGCTTAAAGCATCTGCCCCCCGGCCTCCTTTTTCTTGGATACGGACGTATGTACCACCGGAGGCGATTTTCTTGTTGTGCGATGCCCTCAGAAGGGGAGTTTTGAGCCGAGAATCTAAGCAAAAGAAATTGATTTCCATACCTTACCTTCTTCTAACTATCTTGTCATCGAGATTTTGGGCTTACTGTATTCAGTTTAAATATTTTTGCATGTTTAAACTTAGGAATAGGTCGAATTTTAATATTTTAGACACCCAAATAAAACTTGATACGAAATGATGATAAATTTGTTGAAATCCGCGATCAATTTGATGAGATCCAAGATCAATTTGATGTGTTTGAAATGTAAACAACACGTTATAAGTAGGCTAGTTCGAGTTTCTTCTCTCTTTTTTGGAGATTTCTAAAGAAAGAAATCGAAAAAGTTACATTTAATATCAGATTTACATTATTTCATGGTAAAAACGATATGGGTTTAAATTTTATAAATTTACCAGGAGCATATAGATTAGATCCCGTCAGGTTTTTGTGTGTATGCCTCGTTTTATAGTGGTCTATGTTTTTACCCAAATATTATAAAATATTATAATATAAAAAATATTATAATATAATTATAATTTTAAACAACTTTAATTCACCCTTTAAGTACTTAAAAAATATATACAAAATATACATATGTAATTAAAAGTTATAATCCCTTTTTTCTAGGAAACGTTGTTAATGAAATGATGAAAGAACCCCCTGACTTTATAGAGTATACCGAACATGGGTCACCGTTCTCTTGTGCTTTTTTGTTCAGTTTTGCGTTCGCTTCTTGTTGCTTGTCAGGCGAGAGATGTTTGCCTGATATTGTCAGGTGCGGCCAAAGGACGAAAAAAGGGACGAGGGACACGCGACAGACGACCGCAGCAATCAGGCTCCATGGGGAAGGCTGCGAAGGATGCGATGGATGGAGTTTGTTGTGTCCTGTCAAAGCCAATGAGGCGTCTATGCTGTGCATGTCCTGCGGTCGCCCAGGATTCCCTTTACCCAACTTGTGTGGCCCCCTTTAAAGTCCATCTAATGAAGTGTATGCTTAAATTTCGTTGTTCATTTGCGTTAGTTTTTCGGTGTCAAAAGTGGTCAGGACTTGGACTTTCCCCCTATTTTTGCTGCCGTCTCTCGTTTCAATTTTGTCGCCGCTGGGCGCATCTTCTTTGGTGTGTGCCTAATGGCTTTGACTTTTTGACAGCATCCCCAGTGTTTTCCGTCCAGAGTTTTCCCACTCCACCCCCCCAACTCCTCGAGACTGGTCATTTGAACGTCTCGTCTTCGTTTTGGCCATCGGCCATTTAATGGCGTATTTTATGTGTTGGCTTATTACTTGAGCTGAATGTTTATTGCATTTCCCATTTGCCATTTTCGCCATTTGCGCCCTTTTGGTATTTAGAATTCGTAAGCTATGGAATTTCCACTTACACTCCTCCAGTCCTGCTGGCAATTTTCACTTTTCCCCAGCCGTCTTGTTAATTATGCAAGCCTTTCTGCTTTGTATGCAATTCACTGGTGCACTGTTGCCGAATTTCCGCGTTGTTAATTATGCATTCATAGTGCGCCAGCGACAAATAGATTTAAACTCGAAACTGAAACCGTTCTTTAAATCTAACATTATATTTTGAATAGGAATTTTTAAGTAGCAAATACGCACTTTTTTAAGGAGAAAACATCGCACATATCAATTTGATATGTTCAAAATGTTAACAAGACGTTCTCACTAGATCTGTTGGAATTTCGAATGCTTCTTTCTCGCTCTCACTTAAGTAACTGGAATCGCCTTATTGTTTTTTTCTCTCTTTTTCGAAGTCCTAGAATCTCCGATAGAGAGAAATCGAAAAAGTTACCTTAGACAATATCAATTTTACATTTTTTTCATGGTAAAAACGATATGTGATCCTGAATTGATATATTTTTCATTAACAATTAAGTTTAAATATCAAAATTGTTGTGTATTTTTAATGTTTTAAAATAGTTTATTAAGTTGGGACTCAAAGTTTATTCCTACAAGGATTCCCATATTTTTTCCCTTTATGGTCATGCATTTTCCGAGTGGACTGTGTGCTCATAGGACCACCGAATATGTGACCTGTGAGGATGCACACTAGACTGGCACACGTACACACACACATACCATACATACCATATATGTATCCACATCAGTCAGTCTGTGTGATGTCTACTGCTGCTGTTGTTCCCATTGCGGCTATATCCCTACCATTTTGGGGCACCGGCATCCTGCTGCTGTTGCTGCCATTAAATGTAATTCTCTGTGGTTTTTATGGTTTTTTAAAACATTCAACAACATTTTACGTGGCTGCTATTTATCTTTTATTTCCACGGCTGCTGCACTCGTGCCCTCTCTGTCACCCGAGCTCTCCCTGTCTCTATCTCCCTCTCTCTCTCTGTCTTTTTGCCCTCGTCGTCCTGCGACACGTATTGTGTTGCTGTTGTTGCTAGTTTTCAGTTGGTACACTGAGATAAAAAAGTATAGGTATAGATGCATTATAAGCTTTTAGTTCTAACTTGTTGATCATTTTTTGTATCATCTTGGAATTATATATTTATAGTTTTTGAGAGCTATTGAAGGTGACTTACAGAGAAATTAGTTCTTCTTCAGAACCCACTTTATAGTAAGAATATTTGGTAAAAATATGGATCACGTAGGTCTTCTGGTGTTTTTCTTTACATGAACTCTTAAAATTTGAAGGAGAGTTTTATATAGGGATTATATAGATTTTTTTTTTGATTTTTTGTATATTTTAATCGGACTTTAAATGAAAATTGAATTGAATAAGACAGTTGTTTCTCCCAGTGCACTTGCTCCTGCGCTGCGTCAGGCAATAATTCAGTCTCGAGTGCAATTTGCCCGCACGAGACAGAAACCCAAACCGAAACAGAAACGGTGGGTGCGATAGGGACAGTCCTATGGAGACACGTGCACGGCAGCTTATCGCTCTCACCTTTTGTCAAACTATTAGTTGAAAGGGGATCTTTTTTTTGCACGGGGACTGGGATCCCATCGTGCACAGTGGGACTGTTAATCAGCTTTATGGCGAACAATGGCGAAAAATCACTCACTCGTTCTATATGATTTTTATGAAATTAATTTCATGCTGGGACCTGCGAACCCGATAAGAGAAGCTTTATGCGGGGATTTTGTTCGCACACCCCCGACTCGTACATATATGAAGCATTATCTTGATCGGACGGCGAAAATAGCAGTCGCGAAGAAGAGGAAGAGTGAGTGTCTGGGTGGTGTGAAATCATTTCGAATTATAACGAATTTCCAAAAAAAAGTAATAACATTTTATAGAACGCAAGATTATCATTCAACTTCATGGGTTAAGATCCCACACAAAAAAAATATTATAATTAGAAACCAAACTATTCGTACATTAATCCTAAACTATTGAGTTTTGAAAATATCTTTATAACATGAGTATTACATTAATATTTGGTATAGCATTTACATTACAAACAAGAGAGTACCCGTTATTTAACTAAAGCAAGCAGTTGCAAGCAGTGTAAACCAAGCAGTTGCTTAAAAGTGGCGCCATCTATGTGGCTCACCATTTTTTATTCGCCTTTAACTTTTTACTAAGTGATCCGATTTAAAAAATTTTTAAATAAATAAATGCAAAAACTTTAATATAATCTTAATTTTAGCAGACCTTGTCCCTTAACTTCCTGCGATTCAGTTGCCTGATTTCATTTCCGCCCGTCTCCAATGCAACTTCCGCTCTTACTTGCAGTTTTTTTCTTCGCCAAGTTCCCCTTCATTTGTCGCATTTGAGCAATTTTCATTGCCCGTTTTTCGGGCGGCGTAAAATAAATAGTTTTTCCCTTTGTCGGTTTTTATTTTTTCCCTTTTTTTTCTCTCCAGCTTGTTGTGTAATTTATTAAATGGTGGCAACTCCCCAGTGAAGTTACAGGGCATTTTGTCAATGGCTGGGAATTTTTATATTGCCATCGAATTTTGGCCAAAAGTATTTCACCAATATTGGCAAGATAGATAGAGAGATACAGGACCCAGACAATTGTTTGCCAATATTTTAGCCAAATAGTTGAAGGTTTGGGGGGAGGTGAAGAGGAGAAGGGTGGAGTGAACTTTCCCGGGCGTGGAAATGATTTTCGTTCTCGACATCTGCCAGAACGGAACCCAGAATACTTTCTTCGTCTGTCGTCGCAGTCTGGGCCCGTTCCACCTCCTTGGCGGCAACTTCCGCTGCTTTCTCATGACCGTGAAAGTGTTGGCCCTGGCACAAAAGTCGGCTTTCGGCTTGGATTCTGCAGCTTCATCTGCTCGCTTGGCTACCCATTGTTGCATTGACAGAATCAGATACACTCGCACACACACTATATATAGAACCTAGAATACACATATAGAATGGGTCTTAAAGTCGCGACTGTTTGCCCAGCATAACGAGATCCCTTTAGGAAGCCAAAATCAAACAAACCCATACATAAACCCAGTGCCTAAGGAGCAAATATGAAGGTACACGTGGAGAAAAACGATGTATAAAAATTATACATGTATTAAATAAATAAAAAAAAATAAAAAAGTAAGGTACAATTAAAATGGCTTAGTATAATATGTCTAAAAAATAAATTTACTCTGAAAAAAATTATAATAATTTTTAGGTTTCTATAAAATGTAAAAAAAAATTAAATGATCAGAAGAATTTTTAATAATATTTTTTTTATGAAACTTACAAGAAATTGTAATAAAACAATAATATTAGGATAAAGGTTAATAATAGGTACCAAAATTTCAGAATAAATGTTTTGTTGCATACTTTTTGAATATCACATTTCTTTGCACTTTTTATCCGACTTTCCCATTCCATGGATATTTATACTACTATTCTTCAAATTTTAATATCTATTAATAAACGATATTTTAATTGGTTTTACCATTCCGTGAAAAATTAAATAGGCAAATTATATTATCCAAGTGTACTTGAAGGCAGAACAGAAGCAGAAACGGGGAAGTGGAGGATTGGCAGCATCAACCCTCGGCTTAGATTTCCACTCCATCCACTGTGCGCCACTCAAAAATGCAGCCGGGCTACTCAGAAGTCGATTCTGGGCACGGTTATGCTTTTTTATTCGGGGTTGCTGCCGCCGCCTGCACCCGGCAAGGAATCCAGTCTTATCCAACATAAAGCTATTAGATATCCTTGCATGTCCATGTCCTGTCTCCCTCTCTCTCTCTCTGTCCCGCTCCCTTGCTATGTGTGTGTGCTTTTTATGTGTTTTGGTAATTCTGTAAACAAATGAGTGGGATCTGGGCAGATAGCTATAATATTGGAACTGGGGGAACTCTGGGCTAACTTAATAAGTATCGCATTAGAGCGAGGAAATGGGAATGGGGAGATCGAAAGGCGGCGCTGTTTGAAACGGAAGAAGGTCTTGTTTTCGATTTCGGTTTTTATTATTTAATTTGGTGAAGTTTTCTTAAAGAGATTCCATGCGTTCGTTTAAAAAAAAAGCAGTGATCATAAATTTTATTAAGTATTTTCTTTATTATGATATTATCTATTAAAAAAACATGGCTTAACTCTTAAAACTCATTGTATTAAAAATATACTAGATCCAGTACAAAAGTGTAGTATTGAAATAATACTAAATAAAATACTATCTTAACTCTGTAGGACTAGTTTGATATAAAATATTGAAAAGTTTATATATTGTAATGTAAGTTCTATACGAAAAGTTTAATTTCAACACTTTTGAAAGTTCTAAAGTCATACCTATCATATAAAGATATTTTTTCAAACTCATTGTATTAAAAATGTACTAGATCCAATATAAAAGTGTGGCATTGCTTTAAGACAACATAATATACTATTTGAACTCTGCAGTTAAAGTTAAGTTTCAACTCTTCTGATAGTAACTTTTTGAAACTCCATAGTTTAGAATAAATGTACGAATAGTTAGATTTCTATCACCTTTTTTTCTGTGTGTACCTCTTAGTTTTAAAAAAAAACATAAAATTAAAGTGTGCATTAAATGTTGTCCTCTTCAGCGCGGTGACTTTAAGGACTGTTCGTTAAATGAGTATCATTAGGTTCCTAAATTCGGCTTGCAGAGTGGCCCCAACATTAACCCCACTTTCAAATAGTTTGGGGTCCCTGGCGAGCGAATAAAAACCGAAAAGGGACCCAGCCGCTGACGTAATAAGCAATACTTAAGACCTAATGCAGGGTATAAAATATGCGCAGCATTCGCTGGAACACCTCGCTCCTCCTCCTGCTGTTTGAGGATGCGGGATGCCCAGTATACACGACACAAGGGTTGCCCAAGCACAGTCGTCCTTTTAGGTTTTTCTTTTTTTTTTTTTTGGTTTCTCGGTTTTCCCACTGAAAACGGTCGCCTGCAGTGCGCTGCTGTGATTTTTGATTTAAGCATAATTTTGCAACAATTTCGCCGAGTTCTTTTGGGGCTGGCTGCCCGCTGTGAGCAGTGAAAAATTTCAAACATTTCTTCAAGGGATTTGCGCAATTTTCCATTTTTTCCCCCCTTTTTTGGTTTCCAGCCATCATCTGTCTGATGTCCCCCGCCTCTCAATATTACTCGCATTTAAATGGTTGGCAAATAAACAGACGAACATTTCGCATTTCCATTTCATTGCGTTTGTCTTAAGACCTCTGAATGTCTGAATGTCTGTGGCAGCAGCTTCTCGGTTTTATTTCCGGCTGCTATTGTCAACTTGGCGTATGATTAATGCGTCAAAACGAAGGGACAGGCGAACAGTGAACTCTGGCCACTGGGAAACTGAAACCTTTTTTGAGGGGGGAAAACGAAACCCTGAAACTTGAAACCAACCCGTTTAATAAATGACATCAAAAAATTAAAATTCGCCGCCGAAGGAGCGTTATTCAAATTTACTAAAGCAATAGAAAGATATGCATCTGGATGATGATGATGATGTATATCATGAAAAAGGTGAGCCAGGCAACCTAATTTGACACTCGTCGTCACTTGAGCAAGTTTCACTTGTATTATAAGGACCGAAAGGACAAAAAAAAGCAGGCAAAAAGGCAACATGGCTCCATGACGTTGTTGGTGGTAACGAGTTGGGTTTTAGAAGGGGTGACAGCCACTCGACTTGTTTTTCCAAAGCCAAAACACGCTTCGATGGCCTTGTTCGCGAGTTCCGCCCTCTAATGAAGGGTTTATTAAGCATTTTACCATTTTAAATTAAACGCAGCCATTTTAATGAGATTTCAAATAAAGTTTTAATATGATATCATCTTAATTGGGAAAATAAATTTTAAAAAAATTTAAACTCAACTCACTTATATTTAGTTATAACTCTTGACCACTAAAAAAAATTTCAAATAAAAATGGTTTTTTTTTTAAATATATTTTACTTATACATACATTTTTAAAGATTACTTTAAATCTTTGGAAAATATCTATTCTAAGACTTGACTACACTCAAAAAATGATTTGCCCTGTATTTTAGAAATTTTTGCTTCACTGGCGATTTTTTTATATTTATATTTTTTTTATTTATTTTTTTTTGTATTTTTTTATTTATTTTTTTTTGTATTTTTATTTATTTTTTTTTTGTATTTTTATTTATTTTTTTTTTGTATTTTTATTTATTTATTTTTTTTTTTTTTTGTAAAATTGATTTATTTTGGAGTGTATAAATTCTTTATTTTATTTCTATTATTTCCGAATTTCGGAGGTATTTTCGCGTTCCACCCTCAACTTTTACTATCCATCTCTTATTTATTTTCGAATAATTTACAAATGCATATGGATTTGGGATCAATTTTTGGCATCGTTTACAGTTGGCAAACATCATCATCATCAACATTTTGACAAGGGGTGACATACTCATCTACTTACTCATCTACATTACCATACATTTCTCACTCACTCTGAAAAATAAAGAGCCAGGAACTTCAAAGCCAGCCCTTGGCAATTTTCAATTAAAAACGCCTACAACGCGACTGCCTTCGCATACTTCTGCTGCCATAGAATTTTTGTTTCGCTTTGTTTGCCCTGCAAACCCTGCCTGCGGGTGAAAATTCCCTGAAAACTCTCTCTGCAACGGCACTCAGTCAGGCTGGAAATTTCCAGATAGGCCGCATAGCTTTAATGCTGAGCTTGGAGCACAAAACATTCTGCGAAAATATCACGACATGGAATTGCACTCGCACTGATGGAGATTACAGAAATATGGCCGCAGGCAATGTGTCAAGTGTCGGAGATTCGTCGTCTGCCAGTTGGTGGGTGCCACTAAACTTGGTCAAGTGAGGGCTTTCCATGTATTCCAGCAGCTGCTGAGGAACTTTTCTCCTCACTGGCTCCCTCTTTCGGTAGCCCTAATGTTCGTACATTAGCCTAGATTGGAGCTTTGTGCCTAAGGAAGGGTTTTCTGTTTTTAAATTTGGTACTAAAAAGATTTTACCATCTTAAATGCGTGTGAGAGAGACGGAGATATGCAAGCAGCATAGCAAGCAGTCGCTTGAAGTGGCGCCATCTATTGGAAAAGGCAATATTTCAAAATAGCTCATAACTTTTTAATGAGTGTTCCGATTTAAATTATTACTTCTACATTTTGGTAGTTAAAACTAAAGAAAACTAGATTAATACACCTTTCTAAATAAAGCACAGCCAGGAATCTGTGATTTAGAACTACCAAATTAATATGAAAGGGTGATCAATTTGATGAAATTCAGGATCAGTTTGGAATGGATACCGCTTCAGTTTGAGTTCCGAATGCTTCTTTCTCGCTCCCACTCTTTTTCGAAGTCGCAGTCTCTGCAGTCGCTTGAAGTGGCGCCTCCTATCGGAAAAGCCATTATTTCATAATAGCTCATAACTTTTTAATGAGTGGTCCGTTTTAAACAATTTCTTTTACATTTTTCTAAGTATTACTAAAGCAAAAAAAAAAAAAGATATATATTTCTATATGAAGCAGATCTAGGAATCTGTAATTTAGAATTACCTACTTCGAGGGTTGTGACATAAATCAGAGCCTCTACGTTTGTACTTCTTCTGTGTATCAAAGTTTATATTTAGTTTAAAAATTGTTTACAATTTAAGTATTTAGAGAAAAGAGATGATTATTTTTCTAACATTTTTAATGATCCTTACTAATATTTCCCCCAATCTTTTCTCCCCGTAGTCACGCACATCCCTGGTGTCCAGCTCGGAGGGCGGCATCCTGGCCGAGGGCGAAACGTCCAGTTCGGAGGGCGACGAGGAGGAGGAGCCCGTGGAGGCGGAGGACGAGGGCGAGGAGGAGAGCAGCCGCGATTCCAGCGACAATTCGCCGCCCTGCGATCTGGGACTCATGGAGCGCCTGCTGGTCACCCATCCGATGTGGTTTCTGCCCGGCATTCAACGATCCGGGGCCGTTCATCTGCTTCAGGGCAAAGAGGAGGGGGTGAGTGTCCAGATAATTATTAATTTATTGATTTAGCTTAATCAGGCAATTTGGTGAATCGCGCCAACGGGTGCGGTAAATTAACAAACACATGTGACCGCACACAAAAAAATTTGCACAACAATGAGGGCACGCGAAAAAAAAGATAAACAAATAAAAACAATTGGGGATTCATTCGGTGCAAAATTTACATATACAAATTGCAATCAATTAACGAGCAGCGGGTCCTGCGATGTGTCCTCCTGATGTCCTGCGTATCCAGCACACAAAGCACACACACACACGTGGCAGGGGGAGATTCATTAATATTACGACAGGACAACAATGCCAAGCCCTTTTAATTGTAAATGTATAAAGATAAACAAAGAAATGTAGCCAGGACCAGGAGCAGGACCATCAGGATCAGAGCTAGACCACGACTAGAGACAGGACTCTGCTGCGTTTGCAAATTCATTGAAATTTATCTGACTCGAGCAGCAAAAATGGCAGACAATAGGGCCGAAAAAAACTGGGGAATGGATGAAGAACATGGCCCACGGTATGGGCAAAGCATTCACAAAAGGCGACAAAAACAAAAGCCAAGCAATGGTCAGCAGCAGGCAGGGATTGATAAAAAGGAGCAGAGGCTGGACTATAGATGATGCAGGACCTGGAGTCTGCACTGCGCGAAAAAGAGGCACTCAAAATATGGGATAATTTTCAGGGATTCAGATTGTATCTGTCATAAGATATCTGAGTAAAAATATGGATCATATATAAATCCTTGTGAGATTTACAAGAAATTATGATCAATTTGATCAAATCCGGGGTTACACATATCAATTTGATATGTTCGAAATATAAGCAACAAGTTATAATAGGCCACTTCGAATTTCGAATGCGTCTTTCTCGATCTCACTCACCTCACTTATGTCGCCATCTTGCTTTTGCGAAATCAGAGGAAGAGAAATCGAAAAAGTAACATACTCAATATCAATTTTACCATGCAATAATGGTAAAAGCGATATGTCTATAAATATCACAACTTTCTTTATTAAAGTTTTTCTCTCTTTTTCGAATTCAGAGAAACTCCGAGAGACAGAAATCGAAAAAGTTACATTTTCAATATCAATTTTACCATGCAATAATGGTAAAAACGATATGTGTACAAAATATCACAACTTTCTTTATTAAATCCTAAAGCAAATTCTCTCAGTGCAGTAAGCGTAGACTGACCATTTTGCGATTCAAAGCTCTTTGCATAGACAATTGAAATTACGGAAACCTGGTGGAGCTGGCCGATAGACTAGAACAGGTAGGGGCTAAAAGCCAGGACGACGGATAACAGTGAATATAATGGAATGTTCAACAAATTGTACAGATTCAATAAGGTAAAGTCCCCGCTCCAACTTGAAGCTGCAGACTGAGCCAGCAATTATCACGAGTCCGCCGATTGGCAGGAAACTCATTAGGAACTCTTCCTTTACACAGATTTTATTTTTGTATTTTAAATGTATTTAAAGGGAACTTTCTCGCTATGTTAAACTCGAAAAAAGTGAGAGATTTGAATAGTTTTACTAAAAACTAGGACGTTCCCTTATAAAACTATCGTGTAAAATTTGAATTGATAACTTACCTTATAGAAACTCTTTTTAAAACTCAAAGGGAAAATTTCAAGATCAACGTTGTAATGCAATTTAAGATACCCAACAGTGGGAGCATATCCGAAATGCATTGGAAAATCGGAAACGGCACGCGCATTCTTTATTTGAATGGATATTTAGTACTTTCTCTTGCTCCCTCGCCTTTTTTCCTGCCAGCTTAGCAATTTTCAATCGTCGAACGCGCCGTAACAATGGCTCATTGATTGCAACGTCGGCTCGTTTTTCCCTCTTGCAAAAGAACACTTCCATTCTCAACCTGCTAGCTTTCGACACTGAAAAAAAAAATAATTAATTTCCTTTATTTTTCGAAGTCAGAGAATCTCCGAGAGCAAGAAAAATTGAAGAAGTTACATTTTTTAATATCAATTTTACATTATTTCATCAATTTGATGAAATGTAGGATCAGTTTGACTGGATATGTAAACAGCATGTTCAAATTTCGAATAATTCCTTCTCACTCCCACTCATGTAACTTCCTCTCTTTTTCGAAGTGAAGGAGCTACATTTTTTCAATATCACTTTTACATTATTTTATGGCAATTATACCATGCATTAATATCGATTTGATCCCGAAGTGTTTTTTTTTTGTTGTAAAATACTCTATTTTAATAGAAGTGTAAAGTCTAATTGTGGGATGTGAAAAGTTGTTGGCTAACTTTTGCATTTTGCCGCTTGCTCTTTCAGTGCGTTGTGCCTCGGAAATAGTCTGCAGTTTCAGTTCCACCTGCCACATGCCCCTATTTTCCCCCCATTTTCCGATTTTCCCTCTTCACTGAATGCTCCTTTTTCCATCGATTGCTAATTGCATGCGTCAACGGCAGGGAAAAGTACGTTCGCATCGCAACGTTGCCTCAATTATACGGCAAACGCTTCGGCGGCAAAGTCCTTAAATCCCCATTAGGATGCAGGATGCTTCGCCATTGTTTATGCGTTTAATAAAAAGCCATTTAATTGAAATTGAAGTAGTCTTCACCGCCCTTCAACTGGGTTGCCAATCGGATTCGGTTTGCGTGTGTGTGTGTGTGTAGTTTGTAATTAAAAATCAATCAATATGTTCGAACTGGACACATATGGGATCCATTTTGCTGCCTGCCTGGTATTTTAATTACTCCCCGTTTGGGGGCCGCAAAGTTTAACAGATTTTTTCCCTGCCTTTTGCTTTGTTTGCACATCTCTTGTGATTTTTTTTCGCCCCCCATCAGGATACCTTTTACATCCAACGGCCGCCCATTGCCATCAATCATAAATATGCGTGGAGCTGGGGCGTGGTCGTTCACGGTCACATGTGTGCGTATGTCTCGCATTTCCATTCCCAACCCAGGTTCATATATATTCTTTTTTTCCTGGCCCCGGGATTTGTTATGCCGACCACAGAATGTAATTAGCAGCAAATGTCGATGCTTTATGGACCAAACGATGAGTGGAAAGTGGGCAGTGGGCGATGGGAGTTTGGTCAACAGCTGGGGCAACCATTTAATGTCTGGGAAATCGGTAATCGGCTGAAGAGGGAGTTTGATTGGGTTTGATGGAGGGTTCGGAGCTGCAGCCGCGACATCATTAGCGCTCGTCACCTATACACCGCAATTGCTATTTGATGACCCTCTGTCTTCATCAATTAGAAAATATTTAAGGTTCTATCGACTGATTTCCGGAGGAAATATATAGTCAAAAGCCCCCAAAAAAATGTTAGTTTAAAGCTTCATAATATGATATTCTTATTTAACATAAATCCGACATGGCCATGCAAATTTCAGGTCATGCAAAACCATATCGTTTTTATTTTTATTTTTTTATTTTTACCTATCCGCATATCAAATTAAAATTGATTTTAAATAATGTAAAATCGATCTGCGTATCATATCGATTTTTTTTGGGTGTATTCTATGGGGTATTCTCTGGCTGCAGATTGAGTTTCCTTGAAATATATTGAAGATTCTACTGATTAAATTCTGTTAGAAATATATATCATATCATTTTGATATGAATAAAGATTATGTTTATTTTATTTTTCACTATTTGTTTAAACAATACTAAATTTGGTATTTTAAAATATCATATCAAGTTGATATGTCTAAATCATAAATTTGACAATAATCATATCGACTTAATATTGATATGAAATAAGGTAATATTGACCCTACTTCATATCACATTTTTTTATGTCTTGTTATAATTCGTAATTTAAACTTTTTTGTAAAAAAAACCTTATAACCTGATTTTAAGTAATTTATAATTATTTATTATTATTATTATTATTATTATTAATAATATTATTAATTTTTTAGACCTTTGAATTTGAGTGTTCTTTATTTTAATACCCAGAATTTCCCTTGAAATTCATATATAATATTTCTGATCTTTTCTTTTATTTTTTAAAAATTTGATTAAGTTTTTAAGCCCCCGTGTTCTTGTTTCTCTGGCAAAGTTAAGCTTGATTTTAACGCACAATCCATTTCGCACCGAACTAAGCTTTTACCGCTGACAGCTGGAATCTCAATTCGCATAATCTTTGCCGCCCAAAAAAAAAAAACCACACAAAACATTTGAAATTCCCTCTGCAATCGATTCATTCATTCATTTCGCCATTTTTTTGCTGTTTGCATGCCACCGATATGAGTGTTTGATTTGGCCAAAAAGCACACATCCTTTGATCCCTGTATCCTGTATATTTGCATGCTCTTGAACTATTTTTTGGCTGCTTTATTGACGCCTTGCGTTTGATTTATGAATTCATGGCGGAGCAGAGCGGGCTAAAATGAACATGTTAAGCTGCAGCTAAGGCCGCCAGCTGCAGTGCCACGCCCACTCGCTTTTGGCCAATCCACATTGACATCCTTAAATGGCCAATGGTTTTGGCCGAATCGCTTTCGTTGGCCCAGAGAGAGAGTGGGAGAACACAGTAAAATTGAATTTTTTCAACTGCAGCCTTTGTTTGGCATGTGTTTCAATGACATTCCATTTTGGAGCTGGGGGGCGGCTGCTGTTTATTTTTTGGTCTCAGCTTACATGGCAAAAAGTCAGACAATGTTAAAAAAAGGGAATGTGAAAAACATACATACATTCAAACAGTAGCCACATAGGCGCAGACAGTTTTTATTTATCACCCAGGAACATGGAAACATCGTGGATTTGGGGGGCAGGTGGATCAATCCCAGTGCCAATCTGAAGAAGGAGTCGCCCAGTTGGGTGGCAAATGGCCATCAACAACAGGCACACAGCAGAGTCAGTTAGCCAGCTGATGAGGCGATAAGGGAAAGCAGACAGCCGCAGGATGGGAGGATGTCGACCAGGACGACGAGTCCAGTTCCACTTCCTCCCTCGATGCGATGTGTGTCCGAAATTATATTAGCAACCACATGGCAGAGGAGGAAACAGGATGAGGTGCCACCGGATGTCGCATCTATTGACGTGTTCATACGCAGCTTGTCGGCCTTAAAGCCACCTTCAATGTCAGCTAACCAACGAAAATCAATCGACTATCAATTTATTCACTACTTAGCTTAATACTTATATTACTATGAGCCAAAAATATTTTTAAATCTGAATAAATCTTGTTTTTTATCTGTTTTTAGCAAAAAATCTACACCTAAAAAAAACCAAATATATAAATATATAGGTATAATAATAAAAATATACTAGGTCTGGTATAAAATGTGGTATGGTATTGCTTTAATACCAAAAAAATAATATCTCAACTCTTTAGTATTTATTTCATACTAAATAATATGAAGTTTATATTTGTAATTTAAACTCTATGCCAAAAATAATATAATACTTATCTTATAAAGATATTTTGAAAACTCAATAGCCTAGAAATAATGTACGAATAGTTTAGTTTCTATGATTATTTATTTTGCGTACCATATAAATAATAAAAATACTATACCATAAAAATACTATTCTGATTTTTTTAGAGTAATATATATAAATTTACCGAATATATTTAAAATATTTTTTACTAATTTTAAAATACTTTTAAAATGATTTGAATAATGAATATTTTGTATCATTAAATTTATATTTTTTTTGATTAAATAGATAATAATATTATCCGCTCTCTGGTTTTGTGGCTAAATAAGTGCTAAGCAAATTGCGTTATTATTAACTTTCCAACACTTTTTGTGTCGGAAACCCTTTTCTATGCCCGCATAATATTTTTGAGCTTCATAAAAAGTGGAAAACTTTTTTATGGCAGCTGCTGCAGCTTCCTTCCTCTCTGCCAATTTCGCCACTTTTGGTCCTGGGGGAAATACAAAAGGGTAGCCAGCATCCATCAGGCGGCAGGAAAAGCGACAGCATAGAAAGCGACATTAGCATCCTGGCTGCAAGTGCGTCTGACTGCATTTCAGCAACACATTTGGCTAATGAATTATTAACGAAAATTATAATTGAAAGCCGTTTGGCAAATGAGTTTAATGAACTTTGTCGTGCTGGCGGTTTGATGGGGAAATGGGGAAAAGCGGCGGAGATCTTGTCCAGCCAATGATGAAAGCACGGGGGCTCATGAGCCGAACGGAAATAAAGGGAAATCAGCTTAAGGCGGCAGTGGAAAGCTGTGTAGAGTGCGTAGGATTTAAAGGGAAACCCAAACTCAAACCCAATCCCACGACTCTTGAACTGCAAAGTGGAATCCGCTTACTGAGGCCATTGGCAGGTGAACAACAGAGGTTGCCGTTTGAAGGAAAGCGGGAGAACGGGAGAGGAAAGCGAACGCATAAATAAGGCGGCAGAAAATGCCAGCAGATTAGGGTGGGTGCAGCTTATGCGGATGTTCTAGGGTGGCTCCAAAAAAACACTGGACTCGGACCCCATAGAACTCTGACTTTTGCAGCCAAAAATCAACTGTGATAGGAGAAATTGCATTCTATTAGTTTTAACTTATAAAGAAGGTATTAAAACTGTTATCCTCATTATTTAATTAAATCATAGTCATATTAAGAATAATTATAAAATATTCCATTATTATTCTCATTAAGGCAATAAATGATTTTTTTTATTTTTCATTGAATATTAATTTTACTTTTAATTTGTTAATATGTAAATATATATTTTTTTTTACATGTAATTAGATAAATATATATATTTTTTCTTTTTTATTAAATCTTTATAAAAATCTTAAAAAATAATACCTATTTTTCATTAATTTGGGTTTTTTTTTATTAAATTAGAATTTATTTTTGCGACATTTTAAAAAGGATTTTAAATCTGATTTTAGGAAGGACTTGTCTACACTTATTAAGGGTCGTTTAAATGAATAATATGTTCCCTAAAAATCCTAAAAAAAATCTCTAAATGCAATTCCAGAAAAGACAATTGTAGCTTGGAAATGAATATAAACGAGATGCAAATGGGAAATGTGTTGGCAAAGAAGCTGCTGGCAGTAGTATCGCCCCCTCTCTTTCTCCACTTATCTCCCCCTCTCTTTCGCACTCCCTCTCCCCCGCGGCGTTGCGATGGTTTCACTTTGCATTTCGATGCTCGCAGCTCCCAAAAGGCGCTCTCGCATTACCAATTTCAATAAAATATGAGATTTTTATTATGTGAACCCGGCTTCCAGAACTGCCCACCTCCCCCACCACCCCTCCTGGCCATCCGCGTGGCCCCTTCTAATGAGCAGCGAATGGCTGGATAATGGCAGGTCCAGTTCTGGTGTCCTGCCTTGGCATAATTTGGTTATTTTATGCAAGTTCTTTCCACTCCGGCTCCCATTTTTGTTTGCTCTCGAACCACAGAAACCGCCGACACTCATTAGACGGCGCCCCTGGGGCTTCAACGGGGGTCGAATGTTGTTGGTGGGAAGAAGGGGGAGGCTCAAGGGGGATGGGTGTCATTATGCCGTTACGTATTCAATTTCACTGCCCTCACTTTTTTAGCCCGCAATTTGCATGCGGCCCTAAAAAGTAGGCAACCATTTTCTCTCTATTCAGAGTATATCAAGTATACGCCGAGTATACCTACTTATTTTTGGGTATTTTTAAGTAATGATAGCAAAAAAACATGTTCCGTTTCTTTAAATTCATTAAAAATACTTAAAGAGCAGTCTTCGATTTTATTTAAATATCATTTTATATATAGAGTAAAAATTTTAAAAAATCTCATCTTTTAATCAGCAGTTTAGAATTTTATTTAAAGAATTTTAAAATAATTTTTATATTTAAATATAAAAGGAAGTAAAATTATTTAAATATAATTAGTAGTAGTTCCGTTTCAAGATTTTATTTTTAAAAATTTTAAGAGTATTTTTGTGAAATATTTTTTAAATATGAAGATGAATAATGTCATTTAAGGTACTTTAATCCAAAATTAGTGGTACTTTTTTTGAAGTAAAAATATTAAAAAATGTCAAAGAATCAATGTCCTTTGTCGGTATTTTAATCCAAAATTTCTAGTACTTTTGTTAGAGTAAAAATATATAAAAATGTTAAAGGATTGTGATCCTATGTAGGTACTTTAATCATAGTGGACTTAGGAATCTTTCCAGTTATTACAGAAAATACGAGAAAAGGTACCTTAAAATATTTTAATATTTCAACAGAGAAAAGCTCCTTTAAGATGGGATTTCATGTAGCTGCCCCGCAGCCCTGCACTCTAATTGAATAAATTGCTCCGGTCATCCGGGACCTTGGGAGTAGCCTAATCTGCCACTCAAGCACCACATCTAATCCGGCCACTGCACATTGCATTCCGGGGGACTTACACTCATCCTTTGAGTGCCACTCCGCTGGCCATCTGGCGCAGGATCTCAGGTTCGAATGCGGGTTGAGATCCCCGGGAGCTGCTGCTGCTGCTGCACTCCATTCCACTCGACTGCAGTTGGAATGGCTTTGGCAGCCCTTCTATTCCATTACATCCCGTTGTCCATGACCATTAAGCAGTCAAGATTTGTTGTCAAGCATTTTGATGGCGTCATGATTGATAGACAGCTTGCTTGGTGAGGAGTGGAGAGAGATGGTGAGGAGGCAGTGCAGTGTAGTTGCTGCTGGGTATAACATTTGTGGCATGATTTGATGATTATAGACTAGACTTGGCGCTCGAACGAGTCCAACGAGCGACGACGAGTCTATTTGCGGGCCAAAACTTGATTACGTCGACCAGAAAGCAGACATCCTGCGAAGGCACTGAGCGAAATTCAAATCGGTTCTAAAGCAAAAAAAAACATATTATTATTAATATTATTTAATAATTTACTAAATAAAAAATCTGTTCTAAAAAAAATATGACTGCCTGGAAAACTTTTAATAATATCCAGAACTTAAAAATATTTAAATTAAAAAAAAAACCCTAATTCAATTTATTTATTTTTTTAATAATTTACTGAATTATAAATTCTTAAAAAAAAGACTGCTTGAGGAATTTTTTTTTAATCCGCAGTGCTTAAAAATATTTAAATTTAAAAAAGCTTTATTAAATTTATTTACTCACAAATGTATTAAAACCACATTTTTTTAGTAACAAAATTTTTCAAAATATTTTCTAAATAATTTTTAAATTTAAAAATTTTTTTTTTATTTTTTTTTTATTTTTGCAGAAAATTCTATAAAATATATCTGTTATTTTTGTAGGCAATCACTTTCTTTTTAGTCCCAAAAATGATATTTTACTGATTTCCTGTTGGCAAATACTATTTGTTGCCGTGTTTTGGCACTTGGCAACGGCTGCACTTTCGATTCGATGGCCAAAACCACAAACAGACGGGGCCAAAAGGGGAGACAGGGGTTCTGGTGGCAGACAGGCAGCAGCTGCGACACGTTGCGCATTGTGTGCTGTGTGTGTTGGGGGCCAAAAAAGGGGTGACTTGGCCAAGGATGAAGATGGTGATTGAGCCGAAATCGGTAGAGGAGGCCGGGACACTGCGGACATTTCGAGAAATGCAGCCCCGAAGGCACGCGGCGAGAAATGGAAACCGGAAATGTTGTTACCTTCTCTCCGCTTTCGAGATTTCGAGACTGGGGGCCCATTGGGCATCGCAACCCGGAAATGGGTGCAAATGCGACGAATCGTTATTTTCGAGAGTGTGCGTTGTGTGTTGTGTGTCTGATTTGCAACGCCGCAGGGAATCGAGTGCGAAACGCACAGTGCTTGGAATGGGTTAAGAGATTTTGGGGGGGGCGGGGGAACTGGGGGTCAAAGTTGATAGAAAATGGGCGGAAGGAGGTGCGAACATTCGGTGCCATGTGCTGCCCAATGCACAATAATTTACATGCAATTAAATGCAAAATAAATGCAAAGAGATAAATGATTACCGACGGAAAGGGAAAGCAGTTAAAAAGCGGTGGGGGTTGCTCCATAGGCAATATATCCATGGCAAACGGAAAGTGAAATCGTTTGAAAGCCATTTTTAAGGCGGTTGAGGATTGCTTTATTTTGATTTGCTAGATATGAAGCTATAGTATTTACAACAAGAAAATAGTTGAACCTTTTTTTTTTTAGATTTTACCTTAAAAGAAACAGTTTTTTTTATTTTAATATGCAGTTTTGTTTGCTTTAATAATACCTACCGAAATGTAGAAGAAATTTTTTAAATCGGACCACTCATTAAAAAGTTATTAGTTATGAATTTTCTGGTAGATAGATCCACTTTAAAGCAACTGCTTGCTTTGCCCTGCTTTCCACTGCTTGCTTTAACTAAGTAACGGGTATTTGATAATCAAGGCACTCAGCTTAGTGTTCTCTCTTGTGTTTTTAATTATTTTTTTTTTAGATTTTTTAAAAAATAGTAGAGTTAAACCAAATTATTATAGAAATAGGTATGAAATTTAAATATTAAAAAAAGTATATATTTCTTCAAAACATTTAAGTTTTGTTAAATCAAAACTTAAAGACATAGAAACCTCTCTCCCTTGGCGCAAAATATTAATATCCGACCTATGGAACCCCCTTCCCTTCCACTTTAATGGTCAATAAAAACGTTTAAATTTACGACATTTTGTGGCCCAACCACAAGGACCCACAGCTACGATGTGTGCCTGTGTAATTGAAAATGCAATGGCCAACAAACACGGAAATTAAACCGTTAACTGTCTTTTGCGGTTGGCTAGCAGAACGAATCGAAAAGCAAACCGCATCCATCAGAGGGAAAGCGGAAAAGTGCAAGTGAAATGCAATTGGGGATTAGGGTGGACCCCTAATGGTGAATTTATCAACCGTGTCCAGACTGAAAAGCACTGCCTTTCCTTATCCTTTGTGCCTCCATACACTTGCACAAAAAACTTACCCAGAAAAGTATTCGCATAAGTGGAAAATTAATATTTTAAAATCACTGCATTTTTGCAATTTATATTAAAAAAAAAATTTTTTTTGCTATTAAAGATTCTTGAGAAAAAATAAATTTTTTTAAACCATTTCGCCTACTTTTCTCTCTTTGTTTTGAGTCAATGAACTGGTGTGCGCATTTCTAGGCCTTATTTGTTTTGCCAGACGATGGCTAAAAGCCTGCAAAAAGCCATGGCCAGCTTTTTGAGAACGCAAATGGGTATGGAAGTGTAGCAGGAAATGGAAATGGCTGACGAAGAGCCATTGTGACAGGTGAACAAGGCGGTGGAGTGAGTGTGTGTATGTGGTATATACGCCTACTTACCAGCACATCCACCTGTCTGGCTTTGGGTCGTAATCTAATGCAGTTCCCTAAAAACCGAACAAAAAGAAACTATTGAGTTTCAAAAATATCTTAAGATAAATATTACATAAATACTGTCAAAAGTTTAAAGTAATACCCTTGTTATAGATAATACAAACATTTTAATATTTAATATAAAATTAATAATAAATAGCAGATATTATATTATTTAATATTAATTAAATACCACACTTTTATACTGGATCTAGTATTTTTTAATTTAACTAGTTTTGAAAGTCAAACTATGTTGTTATTGTCTACATGTAGTATATACACCGTCTTAATCTTATGCATTTCTCTGAAATCAACCATATGCTTCAAATGCTTAGAGCAGCAAAGAAATACATATATGTATATTATATATAACATACCATTTATCATTGAGAATACGCATATATAACTGATCTGTCGTCGATTGCAAATGCCGTTACGCCTTTTTATTGTTCGCCACCCAAATGAAATTTGTCAATTCGAGCCAATAAAATGCAGGCACTGAGGCGCACACATGCCAGAACAGTGTGGTACAAAATTATAAAGAATTTACTAAAATTACCAAAGATTTATAAGAAATAATTCAAATAATGTATAAATCTGATAAATAAATATTTATTTTTTTTTTTAAATTTTGAATACCAGAAAAATACTTTTAAAAAATTTAAAACTTATTTTTTAAAAATGATTTATCTTTTTTTTTTAAATTTTCTTTTTGGAAATGGTTTTAAAAGTTAAAATAAATTAGTTAGAAGTTTGTAAAATTATTACTATTATATTTTTTTAAACTTTTTTTCGAAACTTTTTAAACTCTTGAAACGCACTTGTATTCATATTGTATTCGTACTTCCTCCACCTTTTGGCAGCCAGCTTCCTTGGAAACCTTTGTGCATTATCTCCTTGCTCTCCTTGCATTGGCTGTCCTTTGCTTTCCTCTTACATCTCGGATTTTTATTAAGTTTTCCTCTTGTCCAATTTTGGTTGGCTTTCAGCCTGTTAAGGAACTTTAACGCTCGCTTTTGTCTGGCCAACTGGCTTTGGCTTGCCTGTAAATTGCATTTCCTTGATGGTCAAGGCCCGATGGCCACGCCCCCTTTTGTGACCGCATTATTAAATCAGTATAAAATGTTTGACCCTTGACCCCTCTACCTTTTCTCATGTTTCCTCTCCTTTTTTTTGGCATTTTGGTAATGGAATCAAAAGCAGATGTAGTAGCTGAAAAGTATGCTTTAAAAACGTTGCAGCCAAAGCGTATAAGCACCCCTCATACCATTAAAAAAAAAAAAAGAAAACCACCCGATTCATGGGTTTTTATCATCGTCTTTCAACTGCTTATTGAAAAATTGTGCGCAACTCGCACAGAAATCATAAACAACGCCACAGGGTGCACAGAATCTCCCTTCCAGTTGGCATTTATTGAAATCTGAAGGAGAAAAATTATATATCTATATGTATGAATGTGGGGAAAGTGTGTGTATATATGTATATATAATTGCATGCTTTTAGGGTTGCTGCGATGAAATTGAAAATTGAAAAGCAAATACAACAATGCCAGCGAGAAGACGGGGAAGACGGGGAGAATCTGGAAGCGCAGAAAGTGAATCTCGGAGACTGAGGCAAAAAAAAAAAAAGAAAAACACTTAAGAACTTCTGCCCCGGAATCGCTGTCGCTTTTTAATTCCCCTTGAATGGCGACTGGTGGGGCTTGGCAACTCTACAGAATTGATTGGAGAAGGATTATGAACGGGAATTATAATGAAAATGCGTTTAAGGAATTATAAAACGGGGGCATTATTAAATCGCAGCAAAGCGAAATTGAAAATGTCCTCTTGTTTGAACCTTAGAATGAAGTTAAGTTAGGAACCCATTTTAAAAACAAAATATAAATGGGGTAATTTTAGTAAGGGATAATAAATAAGACTATTTTTTTATAGATATTATGTGATATTATCTGAAGATAATATTTCTAAAATATTAGGAAGTAAGATAAGATTATATGTCGCAAGATATTATATTATAATATCTGAAAATATTATTTCTAAAATATAAGGAAGTTTTCTTATTTTAACAATAGATAAGATAATATTTCTTTAGATTTTAAATGATATTTTTTGAAGATAATATTTCTAAAATATCAGAATATTTTCTTATTTCAATTATGGATAATGGATAAGATTGTATTTCTTAAGATGATAATATTTCTGAAGATTATATTTCTAAAATATAGAATATTAAATTTCTAAAATAATATATGAAGATAATATTTCTAAAATATTACGAAATTTTGGAAAATACATAAAATTGTATTTCTTAAGATATTTTATATTATTTTATTATCATCTGAAAAAGATATTTCTAAAATATTAGGAAATTTTCTGATTCTTTTTTAAAGTCAAACAAAATGTTTTTAAATGTTATGCCTCGATTTTATGACTTTAAGTGAAGCGCTCATTATAAAAGTTTTCACAGGCGATTAGCAGAGCAGAGTTTTGGCCAGGCCACACTTGACCAGGTTTGGCCACCGAAGGGACATCACCACCATTACCATTTACCACTTACCATTTCCCACTCTATAAGCCAAGAACGCGATTTGTCGCAGCGTCTGCAAAGTTTTTGCCGACAACAAGAAGTGAAAAGGCAGGAGAGAAAAATAAGAGAGCCAAGGAAGGGGCATTGTTGCAAGGACTAGAAGGTGGAGCCAGGGAGTAGGGACGATTTATCATCCATAAGTGGGAATTCATGGGCGAATTGTGAACGCAACATTTAACGCTCAGTCAGAGGAAAAAGACTCACTTAAGGACTGCCGAACCAAGAAGCTCCAAGCGGCGGAGAGATAAAACTGAATATTTTTATGATATAGAGATTGATAGATGGGGCATGGAGGTTGATGCATTTGCTTTCGAGTTGTGGTTAACCAAATGGTTTGTTTCCATAAATACATGTAGTACCTACTTTTGAATGGATTACACTTGTTTATCACAAGTAGGAACTCGAACTTTGCACATTTTCATATTTGCATATGATAAACATAGAACAATTCTGAGAACACCAAAGGTTTTTTCATAAAAAATATAAATTCCAAGGATTATTTAAATTCTTCTAGCATATTTGCATAAAATGCTAATCATAAAATATGCAACAAAATTATATAAATAATATATATATAAAAATGTATTAAAAAAAATTTTTTTAATGTAAAAAATACTTACATTTTACATTATAAGATTAAAAAAAAAAAATATATATAACAAAAAATTTTAAAAAAATATATATAAAAAAAATATAAAAAAAAAAATATTGAAAAAAGATATTAAAAAATATTTAAAAAAAATTTGTTTTAAAAATATATATTTTAAAAAATCTGTTTGAAAAAAATAGTTTAAAAAAATATTAAAAAATATGCATACATTAAAAAATAAAAGAAATATAAAAATATATATTTTGAACTTAGTAAAATAAAGGATAGAGATTAATAATAAAGGATACATTCTTCGCTATAATTGGTATTACAATATATGACCAATATTTTATCTAAAATATTTTACCTTTCCCTTCCAACTTACTTATAAAATCCCCATATTTGATGTTTACTTACAGACCTTCATAGTGCGCGGTTCCAGCCAGCCGAACACGATGGCCGTTTCGGTGCGCCTGCCCCAGGATACGGGTCCCTACATCGAGCACTATCTCATCCAGTCGCACGACAACGTGCTCAGCCTGGAGAGCTCACGCTTCACCTTCGGCTCGATACCCTCGCTGATTGCCCACTACGCCCAGTGCTGCGATGAGTTGCCGGTGCAGCTGATGCTGCCGCGTGTCCTGCGCGAGGCGAACAACCGCAAGAAGCTGAGCTCCCTTGCGCTGCTCGGTCAGGAGTTCTGGAGCTATGCCAGCAGTCCAGCTCTAATGGGTGGTCCACCCACGCCATCGGTTGCCCCATCCAGCCGGGATCAGCAGCTGCTCGATGCCAAATCGCCGCTCTCGCTGACCGAAACCAGTGGCCTGGGAACGGCCACGTTCTTTAGCGATGCACTGGCCAAGCCACCGCCCACGGGAGCACCGCCTGTACCAGGCGGCAGTAGTAGCGTCTTCAGTCCCACGGGCAGTGGCCAGCTACTGGGGTTCTTTAGCCAGGCGGGCACGCCCTCGGATACGACAAACTCGAGCCTCAGCTCCTTCACCACCAGCGGCGGCCAGCACCTGCAGCTGCTGAGTCCGAATTCGGTGGACTCTGTAATCCTCACCATGTCACCGGTGGACAATCCAGGTCATTACTTGCCTGGCTCCATGGGGGCTCCACCCTCCACCATCTGCCCAACGCAGGTGGCCGAGCAACAGCAGCTTAGCACCTTTAAGGCGTCGCCAACGGCAACGGAAAATGCGGATCAAGTGCGTCCACAGCGACCGAAGCCACCGAATACATTGAATCTCAAGCCGCCGGCGCCACCATTGCGCTGGTCCAAGCCACACTCGCCGGATCAGAATGGAGGAGGAGGAGGTGCCAATGGCAACTTCACAGTCACCACCACGGTCACCTTTTCAATGGAGAATGGCGGCGGTGGAGGTGGAGCTCCCACTGGCAATGGAAAGTTCGTGGAGGTCACCACACCGGCGGCCAGTAATCCCTTCAATGCCCTGCTCAATGGACAGGCGAGCACATTTCAGACATTCGCCAAGCGACTGTCGCCGGAGGGCGAGTGCAAGGATACGCTGTCCTCGCAGGGATCCTCCTCGAACGATGGCCGCTGGCCACCGGCGGCGGCTGCACGTAAGCTGCTCACCCCATCACCACTGACGCCCAGCGGCGGCAGCAGCAGCAGTGGCGGCAAGTCACGGAAATCGCGAGCGGGCAAGGAGTCGCAGCACTATAAGGAGTCCGATATCCTCGAGAGTCCGCCGCTGCAGTATTGCGCCAGTGCGCTGAGCGACAAGATCAGCGATTACGAGGACGTCTGGTCGCACGATCCCAGCGATCGGGCCAGCCTGCTGACCAGCTTCCGTCCCGTCCTGGACACGGTGGGCGGGGTGATGAACCTGCGACCGGATCTGCTGGCCGAGACTCGTAGGTTTCTCTCTGTATTATTTGGGGAGGGGGGTGATAATCCAGATTTGCTTGTTTGAATTTCACTCAGAAAGTAATGCATACTTTTAGGCTGATTTTAAAGGGATTTTAAAGCTGTGAAGATAGAAAAACTAAAAAAGTTTTTACTCTTATAAATTTGAAAAGAAATTTTATATTATGCCATAATTTTAATATATCGTAAAAGTACAGCATACTTTTAGGCTGATTTTAAAGTGATTTCAAATCTCTGAATATAAAAAACCTAGGAAAGTGTTTTACTCTTATAAATAATGGAAAAAAATATTCAAAAATGCCTTTATCTTACTAGAGATTAAGAGTAAAGCATATTTTTTGGCTGCCTTTAAAGTGATTTGAAAGCTTAAAAAGATTGTAAACCTATAAATGTTTTTACTCTTATAAATTTAAAAAGAAATTTTTGTATAATGCTATAATTTTAATATATAGTAAAAGTACAGCATACTTTTAGGCAGATTTTAAAACGGTTTCAAGGGTTTACTCTTGTAAATTTAAAAAGAAATGTTTGTAGATAAAATACTCTTAAAAGATACTTAGAGTAAAGCATACTTTCAGACTGTTTTTAAGCAGATTTTAAAGTTCTGGAGATTTTTGTAAATACTTTTCCTTTCAAAGATCCTACTAACCATGTAACTTTTCTCCTTTCCTCCCCAGCGAGCACTCCCACACCGACACAGCAGACGCCCTGCGAGGAGGAGACAACCACTGCCACGCCCAACGAATCCTCGAGCCAATCCCTGCTCCAGTTCTCCGGCGATGTACCAGCCCGCTCGCGGGCCGGTCTGCTCCTGCCCAATCTCTCCGGACAGACGCCACCGGCCGCCATGTCGCAATCGATGTCGGCTGCCGCCCAGGAAGACGATGGTGGCGACACTACGCCCACGGCCGAGGGACAGAACCCCGGCGACGGCAGCAGTCGCAGCAAGCAGGGCAGTCCATTCTACGCCGAGCCGGCGGATGCACTGCGTCAGGCAGGCCTGACCAGTGCGGCCACCGCCATTCTGCGGCGCCAGCATCGCAGCCAAGTGCTGCTCGCCAGCCAACGGCACTCGGAACCACTGAAAGCGGGCTTCGGGGCGACCGGCAATGGGGCACTGCTGCTGCATCCCAGCGAGCTGGAGAAGCTGGCCGGCAGCCTGGACGAGCTGAAGCCCAAGCCGCAGCAGCAGCAGCAGAAGCAGCAATCACAGCAGCAGCAGCAACAACAGCAGCCCACCAAGCGGGCACGCAATCTCATCGATCACTGGCAACTGGACAGCAGCTGGGAGTTTATGCCCAAACAGGATCAGGGATCGGGTCATGCTGGCGGGGATTACGGGGATGCGGCGGCCATCGATTGGCAGGAGAAGGAGAATTCACTGGGCCGCGACAGCCGGGCCGATGGGCTGGGCAAGAAGCGAGCGCTGACCATACACCAGATCATCGCCAATCGGCTGCCCGATCTTAATCTGCCGGAGCTAGTGCGCTGCTCGACGCCGCCGTCGTCGCAAACGGGCGCCCTGCAGCCGCATGTCCCCGGGCAGGAGAAGATCGGACTGGGTTGCCGGCTCTCCTCCTACGACAACGTCTTCTGCCACCAGAACTCATTTGGGGGCATCGATTCGGCCCAGTCTGATGATGGCACCATTTTCTCGGAGCCCTGGGATTCGTCCCAGTGGGACTCCTTCCTGCCCCACGATGGTGAGTGATTGCTACATCCACTGAGATTCATTACTTAAAACTTATTCTACTTTAGATGCCACCATCAACTCGGACACCATCCACCTGTCCAAGTGCCGACCCGCTCTCTCCGAGGACGACACGATCATCGAGGAACTGCAAAGCACCAAAGACGGCAGCAGTGGCAGCTGCAACCAGGACACATTGAAGGCCAACCGGAATGGTGCTGGTCACCCCAATAAGCTCAACAATACCAAGGCCAACAGTCGACCCAAGGTGGCCACCATTCTGCGGAACCCCAGCATGCGGGATCGTGAAGTCTTATGTAAGTAGTGGGAAATGGTATTGGGATCTATGGGTAAAAAGTAAAGGGAAATGTGGTATTCAAGAAGTATTCAACCACAAATTTCCTGTTCTAAAACAAATTCTGCATCCGCTACTCATAAAAGGGTTTCATTAAGATCGTCTATGGGTAAAAAGTGAAAGGAAATGTGGTATTCAAAAAGTATGCAACATCAAATTTCTGTTCTGAAACAAATTCTGGTTCCGCCACTGATAAAAAGGGTATCTTTAAGATCATAACAATGGGTTGTAATCTCCCTCTCATTCACAAATCCGACTTCTTTGGACATCCATTCGCGTGATAGAGCAACGAAACCATGTCAAATGCCCCCCCGCAGCAGCACCTGACAGCACTTTGCCTTCACCAGTCGTCTCGTGTGCTTGGGAAGTGGAGTAATGATGCTGCGCATGGGGATCACGCTCAATTGCAATCTGTTATTATTGTTGCATCATACTCGTCAATGTGCCCCATGGTCACCACGACTGGTTATCAGTTATCAGCAGCAGCACATCGTCATCGATTGACGGATTGATTGAGTCCACGGAACTTGGAAGCACATGAATCAATCGGAGTCGAACTCGAATTCAAACCTACTGATATTACGTAAAAACAATTTTGTGTTTTTTTTTCTAAGGAAATCATAGTTTATAAATCAGATTACTTTAGAACCTTCCTTACTGACAAAAGGGGGTCACCAGTATTACTCATACGCAGCAGCTACGTTTGATTATAAAAACAATAAGCATACGAACCGCAAAATAACTATAGCGATAAAGAGCTAATTCTAAATGAAAGCTTCTTTTGTTTACGTATTTCGAAAAGGCTGGATGTTTATACTGCATTAACTCGAAAACAAAAAGTAAGTCTACAATACTATAGTATTTTCGTGACTTCTTTTTTGTACAAAATAATGGAACTTGAAATTGGAAATATAATTTCTAATAGATTTTAAAAAATCACAAAATTTTTAAAACAGTTTTGAATTGAACTTGTTCACTTTTAACTGTGTAGAATGGTATTCCACATGACTTATGTCTGTCGTCTGCGGCAGTTTTAACTGGATTGCAGCGACATCGGCTGAAAAGCCGCGTAGCCTATCGGTAAGAAATAAGAAAAAAAACTCGACTGCGCTTTTTGCCGCCGCCGCTGCGCTCTGCTGGCGTCGACCGAGGAGACTACAAAGCCTTGCCGAAACTTATCTGCTGCACAACGCCTTCAAGTCGAACCCAATTCCAGGCCCAGCTAAACCCACCCACTCCATTATCCGCTGCCCCCTGATTTCTGCGTCGCAGTTGACAACTAAATACCATTTAGATATGTTTGCAAGGCAGCCGAGAGTGAGAGTAGAAGAAGTGGAATAAATTCTTCTAAGAAAGAAAATGGATTTCATACAACTTGGATTTAAAATATTACGAAAATGAGTATTGAAAAATCCTTTTGTAGTTCGCACCTATGTATTATTTCCGAATTTCGGTTTTTGATTTGATATTTTTATATCAAACCATATTCACTAGACTGTGATCTTGCAGAAAAAATAGGTGCACTTTTATATGTATAGAGATATCGTTATGTGATTGAAAATCTCTGCTTCATTGCGATAAAAATCTCGGCAAAGGGTATAGAACCGATGATACATTCTCTGCGATTCAATTGCGGGGGAGGGTGTTACACTTGGGTTTCAGAGTTACGAGTTACAGAGACAGACTTTGGAATGTAAACCGACGTAGCGACGCCGGCAGCGTTTTTATCAGCGAGCGCAAATTTCACCGCGCGGAGTTAGAGACTCTGAATGGGATGCGTAATTAATACATGGGCAAACACAACGCACTACAAGTTGTATGTTTGCAGATTGGGAATGCAGTTAAAGAGTAGGAATATCTCCGACCTAGACAGTCTATTTTTGGGTCAGTGTAAGCAAAGACAAACAAATGCCCAGCCAGCCAGACAACAGACAACAAAGGCCAACTGATGATGAAAGCCAAACAGAAGGCTCTGCTATTTTAAAAACGCACTCGCTAAGATACAGATCGTTTTTGGATTTGAATTTGGTCCAGCCTAATTCACACGTGCTCATTTTTCGCCGCCTTGCCAACTGAATTGTGTTTGCCTGCGGGCATTGTAAACGTTAATGGGGGGTGGCTGACTTGATAAGCCAAATCTGTAAAGGCAAATCTTTAGACCAACACAAAGATTAAGAGAGATGGAGAGAGGGAGTACAGGTGTACTACGGGTTCAGTGATCCCTGAATACGAAGATTCTAGACTTTGAACGAGGAAGATTGAGCGGCGGAGGAAGAACCTTAACCCTAAACCTGGTAACCTCCATTTACCGCCTGCCCGGAGGTTTTTCCGAATTGCGCATCAGACCCAAGTCGCAGGCTAATGCTGATGCAATCCGGGCGATCCATTGCACGAGAACCCGGACGGAGTCGCGGTTCCAGTTTCGAGCTAGCCAGCGTGTCTGTTGATAAGGAGGCCGCCGAGAGATAGAGGATTAGAAAAGAAGAGCACACCAAACACTACGCACTCCAAGGACGAAATGTGAAGGCTGCGATGAATGAACTAAAAGTGAACTTAGAGTGAACCTAAAATGAATACAAAATGAACTTAGAGTGAACCAAAAGTGAACTTAAAATGATCATAAAGTGAACTCAGAGAGAACCCAGAGTGAACCCAAAATGAACCCAAAGTGAACTCAGAGAGAAGCCAGAGTGAACTTAAAGTGAACCCAAAATGAACTAAGAGTGAATCAAAATGAACCTAGAGTGAACCCAAAATGAACCTCAAAGATTGAAGATTTAAAAGCGGGGGGATTACTCAAAATAAAAACATAAAATTACATGGACTTATCATGGCATAATTATCGCATTACTAAGTAAAGTACCCAAACCACAGGGTTTACAGGCCCCGGATTATAAATACATATATGAGTAATATTATGGAGGGGCTTCTCAAAATCGTAATCGAACATCTGGGATTGGTTTTGCAATGGGGTTTCTCTATGAATCAGCCCGCAATGGTGAGATCTTCTACAGGTAGAGTGGGTGGTTCCAAAACATTGGGATTGGACTTTACCTGAACATCCCGAACCGAAAATCGAAACCAATCCAAGCCTGCGATTGAGTCATTGGCTTGCGCAACTGTACCTGAATGGCCGGAAATTCCCGGGAACCTATATATAGGTATATATCTATTTAGAGTGGACCAAAAAAAGGATATGCTACCTGCAAGATGGCCTGCTTTTTCGGATTAGCTGGCAAAAAGGTCATTCAAATGAGGCCGCCACTTGGCGAGTTGACACATTTAGCAGCGTCGACGTCGCTATCTTTTGTTTTCGCGGACTGCGACGTCGACGGCAACTGAGGCGGCGGCGGCGTCGTCGTCGTCCGTCTTATAAACTAATGCGTATGAAGTTCAGAATTAGTTTTGCATTGGCCGCGTTTAGAGCAGCAGCCTCTGTCTGCGAGAGAGCAAAGAAAAGACGAGAAAAATTTAATAGAGAGAAGGGAGAGTGACCGCCATCGCTTATCAATTAGCCGCAGCGTGTGCCGATGAGAAACCTGCGTTTCCGCCAATTCGTTTTAGCTGGCAAGAATCGCTACCGGATATACCATGAGCTGGTTCAGAAGATCGTCGCGTGCACCGTCCGTGAGCCGCCCGCAGTCACCCTCAAGCAGGGAACCAGATCATCCCGATCATTCAGATCAGCGGGACATGTCCAAGTCTCTCAGCTGGCTGGACGAGCGATCCATTGAGCGACAGGAGCCGGAGGAGTTTTTCCACGATCCCGACCATGTGCGTCACTACAAGGAGGAGGCACAGTTCCTGAGCATCATGTCCGAGTGGGAGATCATCGAGCATCCGCCGCAGACCAATTACTTTTCAGCCGACTTCGAAGAGGAGTTGCTGCAGCAAAGGACACAGTTGCCTAGGAGTTCTCTGGAGGATATCACTACCAGCAAGGATAAGGAGCAGCAGCCAGAGACCAAGGTTAAAGCCAAGCCCAAGCGCAAACGCAAGTTCCTGGAGCTGCTGTTCGTGGACAACATACAGACTGGCATTGCCCTGCCCCAGGATAACGAACCACAACCCTCCTCCCCAACGGCGGTGCTATGCAAGAAGTCCCGCAAGTCCAGCAGTTCCACCACCAGCTTTGTGGCCACCCCATCATCATCCTCGAGCAATCCAACCACCTGTCCGCAGCAGGTGCTCAAAGACTGTCGCATCAATCGCAAGCAACTGAAGACTGAGGCGCTCGCCGGCTCCATAATGGGCGCCATTGGCAAGTGTCCCGCCGGCAAAGAGGAGGAACAGGATGCCCAGCCGGAGCCGGATCAGTGCCATCCTGGTGAGCTCAACACCTGTGACCACTACGACATCAAACAGTTCTTTCACCTGGACGAACAGGGCAACATACTGCTGAGCATGGCGCACATTGTCGAGTGCCAGGCGCTGGGCCTGTGCCTTCAATCCCAGAGTCGCCGTCTGTATCGACGCTATCGACGTGGCTGTGAGTGTGCCGATGAGGACTACTGCCGGAGACGCGGCTGTTGTCGCATCCTGCGACGTTTGCTCCGGCTGCTGTGTGAATTAATAGCTGGTAAGGGTCTTGAGTATATTTATTTATCAGTTTAGGAGGCAGAATTTGCTTGTAAGGGGGGTTTTTCGACACAATTGTGTGGTTGCTTACTTTTTGAATACCACATTTCCAAACAATAGCTGGTAAGGAAGGTCCTTGAACAGGTTTTATCATCTCTGTATGCAAAATTTACTTGTAAGAGGGGTTTTCCGACACAAATTTGTGGTTGCATACTTCTTGAATACCACATTTACTTTTTTAGATATTTTATTTTATCAGTAAACTAACCATATCCCTTACTTTTACCTTCTTTCAGGTCACCCCCGCAACAAGATGAGCATCCAGAGCAGCGGCCCCGGCGACTCCCTGCGCGCCTACACCCTCCAGCTGGCCCAGGATCCCAGCTCCACGTTCGCCCGCAACATCGAGAACTTCATCTGCTGCACCAAGGAGTCACGCGAGGCGGCGCCCCAGGTGGTGATGCGCAACATGCGCCAGTTCATGAGCGGCATGAAGAACTATCTGGTGAAGCACGGCGAGGGCAAGTTCCATGCCGAGCTGGAGACGGCGCGTGCGCGCCTCAAGTCCGATGAGTTCCTCAATCTGGACGCCATGCTGGAGACTGTGATGCATCAGCTGGTGGTGCTGCCGCTGCGCGAGCACCTGTATGGCATATTCGTGGATCACTATCAGCGCAGCGAGGACATACAGTTGTTGGCGCAGAATGTGCGTTACGCGTGCGAACGTGAGGCCGCCGACTTTGGCATACGGCCCACGGTGACACCACCCTCACAGGCCGCTCTGCGTCTCATAGCCAACCTGCTGTGGCGTCTCCAGGAGGCCGAGTTGCCGCTAGACAAACTGGAGCTCTTCCTATGCGTCATCTCGACGGTGTTCGATGCCACTGGGTGTCCGCGTGGCCAGCAGCTGGGCGCCGACGATTTCCTGCCCGTGCTCGTCTATGTGGTGGCCAAGTGTGGATTCGTTGGCGCCGAAATCGAGGCGGAGTTCATGTGGGGCCTGCTGCAGCCGACGCTGCTCAACGGAGAGCCGGGCTACTATCTGACCGCCCTCTGCAGCGCCGTCCAGGTGCTGAAGACCTTCATGGCCTCCGAGGGGGAGAGCGGCAGCGGATCCCTGGACGTAAGTAGCAAGCGCCAGTGAGCTGGGTTTCCACCTTTCACTTTAGCCACCTCTAGGAAACTAGGATAGAGGATTATTAAAACACTTGACGCTTAAAACAAGACTTACAACTTATAACTAGATCATATTTTAGGTTACTAGATAATCATTCAGACGTAAATATATAACCATATATTTTAATATAATTTTTATATAAACATTTTACTACAAATAACAATAAAAAGATGTTGAATTTCTTAAAAATTTATAAAGAAATTAGTTATACAAAAATTATGTAATGGGTTTCTGTAAATTAGCAGAGTTTTTATGAAAGAAATATTGCTTATTATTATTGGAATTTTCCAGAATAACTTCAAAAAAATGGATTTTTATATTTACAAAAATGTCATAATAATATATAGCTTTCAAAATATGAAAAAAATCAGTATCTGTGGATTAGCAAAGTTGTTATGAAAGAAATAAATATTTTTTATTAAATATTGGAATTTTCCAAAATAAGTTTCAAATAATAATAAAAAATATATACCCAAATTTTATATTTAGAAAATTTTTTTTAATAATATTAGCCTTCAAAATATGAAAATAATACGTAACCTTGGATTAGCAGAGTTTTTTTGAAACAAATAAATATTTTGTATTATTTTAGGGATTTTTTTAAATTCCAAAAAAACAGAACCACTTATGAAAACAGTTGATATTTGAAATCTATAATTCGATTTAAGTTTCCGAGGTGGCTTTTAGTGAAACCAAGTTCTAGCTCTAGCAACTCAATAGCTCTGCAGTGACTAACCATATTCATTTTTTGGTTCCAGTGGCGCTCCAGTTGCCTGCCCGCCTGCTCCAGTGTGCTGCGCGTCATCATCCCCGACGAGTGCAACGGATCGCTACAGACCCGCACGCTGCCGGTGCGACCGCACACAACGACGCGCGAGGTGTGCCGCATCATTGCCCACAAGGCGCGCATCACGAATCCGCAGGATTACGCCCTCTTCAAGCTGGTCGACGGCGAGGAGACGCTGCTGACGGACGCCGAGTGTCCGCAGGATGCCCGGCTGGCGGCCAAGGGGAAGCACTGCATGCTCGCCTACAAGCGGATCGATGCCAAGATCGCCTGGCCGACCGCCCAGCTGGCGGGACACTGATTCCGCTCTAGCCTCCAATCAACCACACCCCCCCGCCCTTCTTGCTCACTAACCAAGCATATTTGATTAATAATTTATTATTATTACATTAAAATATACTTAGTAGCCTGTAAGTAAAGCTAATTAACGCTAATTAGAAAACATCTAATGTGTACTAAACATCAGTATTGAGTTAAGTGTGTTTTTTTTTCCAAACCCCCTATTTTTTTTGCTAATAAAAATAAAATGTACTATGCGAATAATACATATACACACACATATATACGATATATAAACTTAAGCGAGTAGAGATGCAAAATCTGCACAAAGGAAGTAGTAGTGAGTCATCATCATAAACGAATCTACACTCTAAACATATACGCAAGCACGGACATATGGATCGTGTGCGCCACCCTGGAGACCAAAAGCACAGTTCAACAATCACAGCAACAATCAATCAATCATTCGTTCATTCAATCAAGCGATCAATGCAGCAATGCATACCATCAAACGACACAAAAGGCATTTAGGTGTGTGAATGGGTTTCGAGTTTGTTTTTAAGAAGCTAAACCATATTATATATTAAAATATATAAACGAGTACATTTTAATATTTATGTTCAACTAAACACTGCTATCAACCCTCGAGATATATACATACATAAATACATACATATTTTTTTTGTATACTTTGTAAAATATGTGACACGTAATCCAAATAGCAAGCAAATAAATAACCAAAATAAAACCAAGGGTTTTTCAATTGTTAATGATATGAGGTATTATAAGTGTTGTTATAAACAAAGCATTTCTGTTGGTTCCTTAAAGTAGACCTCCTTGACTTTATGGATCCATGGCAGTGCCGCATACTTTGTGGCTGACAATTAAAAATTGATATTGTAATCGGAATTGAGTCCCAGAAATCAAGTAGAGCTGCTCTCCTAGCGATTCTCCAAATGTTTTTGCTCTTTTCAGGGATTAGAAAGGTGCGGGGGCTATCGCCAGGGATCACAGAAAATCAACGAAAAAACCAGGAGCCATCTGGGGACTTAAGTGCTGGCCCCACAGACTATTCAAATCGAGTCAAAACAGTCGGCGCGACAGATAACGATAATGGACGGTGATAGATTTGCAAAGGCGATTGTCGCCTGGGGTCTCGAAATAAAATTGCCTACATATATGTGCGCGAATTTAATGTCGCCAAGAAGCGTTACTCTCTTTGGCTCTCCGTGCGAAAATAACCGAATCAAATGTCGCGATTTAATCTGGTGTTGTGGTCTATAGTAGAACTATCAACGCTTCTCTGCTCGCCTTGTTTTGATGGAAATTTGAATTCGGTGCGATAAGGACCACACACTCGAACGGATGACGGCGAACGGACAAAGCGACGGACAGACGGACAAACGGACACGGGCTGAACTTTCAAATTCGCAACGTGTGCAAAAACGCACCGAAAACGCCATCAAGTCTGCACAGAGAAAAACTCAAAATGGTATCAATGGTATCATTGCCATTTTAATTAATATGTTCTGTGAGCTTTCCTATAAATATTATCTAAATCATTTTTAAATGGCCTATTAGGATTTCTACTAAAAAGATTTAATTACCATGCTTCGATTCCAGTTTCTTCTAAAATGGTTCTTTAGTTTCTTAAATGTTTATTTTCCGCAAAAAAAATCAGTATTTTTGCCATTGTAATGGAACTAATTGTCCAAATATGGAGTGTCATACCTTCCCGAACTCGTAGTTAAATTCTCTACAACTTGGCATTTCGGGTTAAAAATTTTATTTTTTTAAATTTTTCTCAAAAAATTGTGATGCTACCCCTTACAAAAAAATCGAAAAAATTAAAATTTTTTAAATTTTCTAGATCAGCCGGACAGCTCACTAATGTTAATTATTAGGTTGTTATCTGCTCAGAACAGTTCGCCGTTTTAATTCGGCCCATTTTTGCAAAATATAGAGCAAAAAGAAATTATTTGAAAAATCACATTATTGCCAAAAATCGAAATCCTCATTTTCCGCCAATAAAAAATCAGTATTTTTGCCATTGTAATAGAACTAATTGTCCAAATATGAAGTGTCATACCTTCCCGAACTCGTAGTTAAATTATCTATAACTTGGCATTTTAGGTTAAAAATTTTATTTTTTTGAAATTTTTCGCAAAAAAATGTGATGCTACCCCTTAAAAAAATTGGAAAAAAGAAAATTTTTAAAATTTTCTAAATCAGCCGGAAAGCTCACTAATGTTAATTATTAGGTTGTTATCTGCTCAGAACAGTTCGCAGTTTTAATTTCGGACCATTTTTGCGAAATTGGGAGCAAAAAGAAATTATTCGAAAACTCACATTTTTGCCAAAAATCGAAATCCTCATTTTCCGCCAATAAAAAAATCAGTATTTTTGCCATTGTAATAGAACTAATTGTCCAAATATGAAGTGTCATACCTTCCCGAACTCGTAGTTAAATTATCTATAACTTGGCATTTTAGGTTAAAAATTTTATTTTTTTGAAATTTTTCGCAAAAAAATGTGATGCTACCCCTTAAAAAAAAATCGAAAAAATGAAAATTTTTAAAATTTTCTAAATCAGCCGGAAAGCTCACTAATGTTAATTATTAGGTTGTTATCTGCTCAGAACAGTTCGCAGTTTTAATTTCGGACCATTTTTGCGAAATTGGGAGCAAAAAGAAATTATTCGAAAACTCACATTTTTGCCAAAAATCGAAATCCTCATTTTCCGCCAATAAAAAAATCAGTATTTTTGCCATTGTAATAGAACTAATTGTCCAAATATGAAGTGTCATACCTTCCCGAACTCGTAGTTAAATTATCTATAACTTGGCATTTCAGGTTAAAAATTTTATTTTTTTTAAATTTTTCGCAAAAAAATGTGATGCTACCCCTTAAAAAAAAATAGAAAAAATGAAAAATTTTTAAATTTCCCAAATCAGCCGGAAAGTGCACTAATGTTAATTATTATGTTGTTATCTGCTCAGAACAGTTCGCAGTTTTAATTTCGGACCATTTTTGCGAAATTGGGAGCAAAAAGAAATTATTCGAAAACTCACATTTTTGCCAAAAATCGAAATCCTCATTTTCCGCCAATAAAAAAATCAGTATTTTTGCCATTGTAATAGAACTAATTGTCCAAATATGAAATGTCATACCTTCCCGAACTCGTAGTTAAATTATCTATAACTTGGCATATCAGGTTAAAAATTTTATTTTTTTGAAATTTTTCGCAAAAAAATGTGATGCTACCCCTTAAAAAAAAATAGAAAAAATGAAAAATTTTTAAATTTCTTAAATCAGCCGGAAAGTGCACTAATGTTAATTATTAGGTTGTTATCTGCTCAGAACAGTTCGCAGTTTTAATTTCGGACCATTTTTGCAAAATTGAGAGCAAAAATAAATTATTCGAAAAATCACATTTTTGCCAAAAATCGAAATCCTCATTTCCGCCAATAAAAAAATCAGTATTTTTGCCATTGTAATGGAACTAATGGTCCAAATATGGAGTGCCATACCTTCCCGAACTCGTAGTTAAATTCTCTACAACTTGGCATTTCGGGTTAAAAATTTTATTTTTTTAAATTTTTCTCAAAAAATTGTGATGCTACCCCTTACAAAAAAATCGAAAATATGAAAAAATTTTAAATTTCTTAAATCAGACGAAAAGTGCACTAATGTTAATTATCAGGTTGTTATCTGCTCGGACCATTTTTGCAAAATTTAGAGCAAAAAGAAGTTATACTAAAAATCACATTTTCGCCAGAAATCGAAATCCTAATTTTCCGCAAAAAAAATCAGTATATTCGCCCCTGTTTTTTGTTGTTAAAATCTGCAATTGCAAAAATTTCCCCAATCCTGGAAATATATAAATCTGAGTCACTTTCTTGTTACACCCATGGGGTTACTGATTACCAGGGAGCTGGTCTGGAAACTTGTTCTTTGTTTTGCTATCGTGCAACAGTTGTAAATTGATACAGATTGGAGTTTGAGCAAGCCATATATTTTTGGTTTAATTATAAATAGATAGCTGGCCAACGATCGCCATCGCTGCTGGCCAGTCGCGAACGCTTTTTTGTTTTAAATTTTAAGTGTGCTCTTATCAGCGCGACACAGCGACAGCAGCAGCAATAGCAACAAAAAGGTCCAATGACGTGATAATAAACAATTATTGCCACGCCAAATGGTCCCAGGCCCCAAAAGCCCCATCCCCCGTGGCGAAGAAGAAGATTAAGGAGCCAAACATCGGTACACTGAGAACAAATTGCTCGACTTTTGTCTTTGAAAAATTTTTTCGAAGTGGTGGGGTTCAGGTGATAAAAAGTAAGATTAAGATTTTTTATATTCAAACTTCCTTGGCTTAAAATAATCATGTGGATGAAAGTTCAAGTAGTGACGAAAGCTGCTACTACATAAAAATGATAAAATGGAAATCTGTTCCGATGAAGGTGCGATCGTCACTAGATTTTTACATCGTTAGCAGGGGTTTTGATTTGCCTTAAATTAACGCGAATTCTTAAGGAAACATAATATTATGTGTGAACTAGTGATCTTAAGCACGCGAATTCTTCAGCTTCATGTGGTTTTTTTTTATATTCTGCAATTTGAGGACCAAATCGAACTCATAATTATGTTACGTGCACATTTTGCGACACCAATTTGTTGATATACAACGCATGTGATCCCATTTCTTGCCGTGCAGCAAAAAATGACTGCAGGGGGCGCAGAAGGGGCGGTTCGATGTTTTGATTAGACGCCTCTAAAGTACAGAAAGTCAGGCGGGCAATAAAAAACAAAAGATTGACGAGAGTAAATATATTGATTATTATACGGATGAAGTGGGCTGTTCGATAACTTTCGCACAAGTCCCGGGCGATCGAGCCTATAGCTATAGCCGACTGGCGATTGGTGGTTGCAAATCGGTGGCGAAGTGGGCAAGTGGGTTAGGGGGTGACAGCCGACGGTGTGCCATAAAATAAATTCAAGTCCCGGTGTCCGTGTGATCAATCGATTCGATCTTTAGACGTCGAAGACCTTGTGGCAATTGAGAAGTTTTTGAACCTCCCGTTTTTGGTATCCAATATGATAGCTGATATTTTGGGCAGTTATTTCCAAGGCTACAGGTATTTTTTATAAATCCATTTGTTTTATTAATTTTTTTTAAATTTGTTATTAAATTAATATTTTTATAATTTTAGTAAAAATTTTTTTAAGAGCGGTTATAGATTTGTTTTTTGTGATCAAAAATTAAAAATTTCATAAATTTTTGTTGCTTTATTTATTTAAATAATTTTTTAATAAATGTTTATGATATAAAAAAAATACATTTTTTATATATTTTTTTGAAGTTTTTTGCTTCTATTCTATTCAATCTATTTAAATATCCCATAATTATAATAAAATCATAATCTTTGCTGACAGATGGCTCGTAAACTTCTCCAAAAATCCAATGCAATCAGATCCGGGTTCCCCGTAATTCAGTTCCCAACCAGATAGGAAAACCCCACACAGCAAAGGACCCCACTTGCCTCAATATTTATATTGTTATATTATAATTGCCGAACGTGATCCGAAGTGGAAATCATAAACAATTTCAATAAAATAATTAATGTCAAATAAATGATAAGGACGAAAGTATTTTATATGATTCCCAGAAGTCAGACAGTTTGAGATTTCCGGATGCCACAGCTTTTTCTGGCCGCCGATAAGCGCTTGGCTTGGCCCACCCAAAAGCCATCCAACTGTTTGGCCCACCCACGCGAAATCTCGTACCTTTGGCCCAATACCAGAAAGAGTACTACCCCCGGTACTAACACCATCGCCATCGCCAGTATTACAGCCACAACCAGACCCGTGCTAATAATCGCATTACGCATACGCCTCGTGTCCAGAGAGTGCGCAGGTGCACAGTGGGACACAACAAGTTTGTGCCGAATAAAACTGATCATACTATGTGTTAAGTGATTCAAGTGAGTAATTAAGTAAGTAATTAAGTAAGTAATTTTAAGTGATTTTAGCTTTCTTCAGGTTATGGAAATATTCGGTTATAAAAACTATGTTTAAATTTGACCTAAAAAACTTTTTTTTTCAAGAATGGAGAGAAAAATTCTCTTATAAGTATATGAGTCGAAACTTGAAAGGATTTTTGAGTTGATTTCTCTTAAAGTAGACATTTTTTTTAGATTGAATGTGCCAAAATCGGTGGTCTCGTATACTTTTGATATAATTTCAAGTGGTCTATAAAAAAAATTTTTGTATAAAAGCTCTCATCCTATTTTTTTAAAATAGATTAAATACTTCGGCTTAATTTTGTTATACCAATAGCACTTTTCTCTATCGATCTGCTTTTAGATTATTCTTTAGATATTAACGGTACAAATTTGACTAAAGTAAAAAAAAAAATTTTTTTTAGTTTTTACAAATATTTTATTAACCATCTTTACATTTTGAACATAGCCTTAAATTTCTAGCCTATTTTGGACCAATTAAAAACAGGTATCAAAGAATTACCAACAAAGTAATTCTAGTTCATTTCTTTTTTAACCATATACTTCAACATTTTGTCCCACTGTGAGTGCGGAGAGCGAGAGAAACCGCCTAGTTGGCGCAATCACAAGCCGAAGATCCAATCGCATGGCGCTGATACCGTCTGAGTCGCTCTGGCGATCTGAAAAGCGGCCGTCGTAGAAGCAAAAGCAAACCACTTGGCATTCGCGCTGGGCAAGCTGAACGGTGCGAGCGTCAAGTGTCGCGACGGTTTTTTCCACATATATTCCCCCACCCGCCTGACATCGAACTATAGCTTATATTAACATCTGTTTTTTTTGTTTTCGGTCGCGCTGCCATTGCGTTATTTTTTTGTGTGTGATAGAGAGCAATCGATCGATCGATCGATCGATCGGCCAACCCAACGCGATCATCAGTGGTAAACAAAGCGAAGCGATCGCTCCATCATCATCCCAGATCCCAGATTCCTCAGCCATGGAGGTGTACACTTCGGATAGCTCCGACACGGACTCGCGGGAGCAAAAGACCCTGGACTTTGGCCGCATGAGTCTCGACCTGGTCACGCTCGAGGATCACCTGGCCTCGCCGCAGAAGGCGCTGCTGAAGGCCAGCGGCGACATCGAGACGCTGCTGCTCAACCACAACCGGCTGGTGGGTCTGCCCCGTCTGCTGCTGCAGTTTGCCAACCTGAAGGTCCTCGATCTCAGCTCCAATGCCATCACCACGCTACCGGATGCCGTCTGCCAGCTGCCGCTGGTCACCCTGATCGCCAAGAACAACCTGCTGACCAACGCCTCGCTGCCCAAATCGCTGCTGGCCAAGTTGGCCAATGGTGGCGCCACCTCCACGCTCAAGGAGCTCAACCTTAGTGGCAACCAGCTGACCCACTTCCCCGAACAGGTCACCGAGCTGCGACACCTCAAGTATCTCTATCTGGGCGGCAACAAGATCTCTGGCATTTCGAAGGATATCTGGAAGATGCAGAGGTGAGTTCATATGAACCCCCGCTTGTTTGTTCAAGTGGCTCGATACAAGTGGTTTCCATAAGGTCTACTGGTTTCTTATGGGAGTAACGTGGGAACATCTAAATATGTTTATCTGTGGTTCATACAGAGACTATAAAATGTGAACTTTCAGGTTCAAAAAACCCCTGTTTTTTCTTAGTTTTGGTTTCCGAAAAATCATGAATTAAATTTTGAAAAACATTTTTTGAATATTTTTATAAATTTATATTAAAACCCGACATTTTTATAAGGTATACTGGTTTCTAATATCAGTAACGTGGGAACATTTATTCATGTTTATCAATGGTTCTTACAGTGAAGATGAAAACTATGAAATGTGAACTTTCAGGGTCAAAAACCTCTATATTTTATTAAAAAATTATATATTTCAGTTTTGATTTCCAAAAAATCTTTAAAAAAATTTGAAAAAACATTTTTTTTAATATTTTTATAAATTTATATTAAAACTCGACATTTTGTATAAGGTAACTGGTTTCTAATGGGAGTAACTTGGGAACTTTAACCCATGTTTCTCAATGGGTTATAAAAAGGGGAACCAAAAACTGTGATATGTGAACTCTCAAAGTGAAAACATTTTTTTAAAAAACCCTGATTATTTTCTGAAAAAATTATATTTCTAAGTTACGGTTTTTAAAAAATCATATATTAAATATAGAAAAATATTTTCCATTAATTTTTAAAAATTGATATTAACCCCCCATTTTTTTAATGACTAATAAACCCATGATATAACTCAATGAAACACTCTCGATTTTTCGCGAAATTCGACTTAGGGTCCGTGAAGGTCAAAAACTGAAACTTAGACTGACAAAACAATGGTCAAAACACACAAAAGGGCGATAAGTCTGAACAAAATTAATAGTATAGATAACGAGAAATGGGCAAATTGTTAGATTTATGAGAGCTTTCCAATTATAATTCCATCGACAGCGCCATCTTAATGAGTGGTAGGGTGGTATATTAGGATCCATAACCAGGATTACCAATATATATGGACGATCAGGCGAGCAACAGTGGTGGGAAATACATTCAGTTGCTATAAAAAAGAATTATTGGGTTTTTTTTTTCAATTTGTTAAGATCATATATATATCTTAAAACTCGTTTTAAAATATTTAAAAGTAAATAGTGTTATTAAAAATATATTAAGTTCTTTTTCCTGGTACTTTTACTTCAAGAATAGTATAGCTTATTAGATTTATTTCGGGGGTTCATTGGACCTTCTGCTGTCGCAAAAAAAGGATGCGGAATTTCCCATTTTCTGCGAGTGTACTCCCTCTCCGCTCCCCTCTCTTGCCGCTTGACATTGGCCACTCGTGGCGAAGGGGCGACGACTGTTGGCTGTTGCCATGTATAAAAGTCCAAGCACAGACGAGATCGTAATATATAGCTATATAGCCGGGGAGCTGATAACGCCGGTCTGCCACTTGTCCGGCGGTCGGGCGGTTCGATGGATCGCCTCAGCGGACGGGGATGGATGGGTGGATCGGTGGATCGGCGTCGTAAAAGCCAAATCTATCAAAAACACGTACTCGAATCGACCCAACCGATTTGGTCGGCCCATAAAGATACGACCGTGTATTAATATAATAATAAACAAAGAGCAAAAAAAAAATGGCACAAATAACAACAAATCGCACAACAATATGCCAAATATCAGTTGAAAAACAAATTAAACAATAAATAACTCTTTAGTTTGACGGATGCCGACTAACTGATACCCTGTATAAAGTTTACTAGCTCATTATATTATAATAATTTATATACATTATTTAATTTTAATCGATTTGCAGGAATGTGTATCGAAAAAAGGTTCATCTTGATTTTATACACACAAAAAAAAACATGTTCCCGTAAAATCGATATGGCCATGTAAATTTCAGGTCGTTTTTACATGAAATATTTTTTCAATCAGTTCAAATTTACCTGGCTATATAAAAATTGATCTTAAATAATGTAAAATCATATCGATTTTTTTTTTGATGTACTTATAGAGTTTTTCGGGTCCATCATACTTAAGAGCTCTGTGAAAATACCGGGTATATAAATTCAAATGGGCATTAGTTATCAGAGGGCCTGGACTTTGCAACGTCTACGGGGGGAATTGATTGTTTCGCACTCAAGACCCCAAGAATGTGGAGAGGATTCTAGGGCCAGAAGGCATAGGGGGTGTGCACTGTACAGTGTGCGCCATAAACGGTGACATAAGCCTAGTGATTCACTGGATTTGGTAGTAGTAGTATGGGAGAAATATAACAAAAGTAGTGTATTTGTAACTTACTAAAGTAATATATAAAACCTTTAGTAAAATTCTTACCTTTAAATGTTCTATTGGAAGTCGTTAGACCATTTAAAACATCAAGTTTTATCAAGTAAAAAATTTGAATTTAAAATATTAGTAATAGATTAAAAATGGTTTAGTTTTATTTTTAAAATTATTTGCAAGATTAAATAGATTTAATAGCTTTTAATATAATTTTTGGCTACGCCCAAGGCCAAAGTCAATCGATTTCGGTCTCTCCAAATGAGTTGAACTTTGCTACCAATACCTCTAATCAAGTTCATTTAAATATTTTCTCTACGTAGACTCTCAATTTCTTCTAGAGCTGCTCAAATGGCTATTTTATAGCTATTGTGGTAAACTAAAATATTACATTTATAAAATTAAGAAAAAAAATGGATGAAATATTGAATTACATTTTTCTTTTTTTTTATATTTTTTTTAATTATTTTTTTATTTTATTTATTTATTTATTATTACTTGATTAGAAATACATCCATGTATCCTTTTAATCGTTTACAGCCTGCATGTGTTGTCTCTGGGTGGCAATCAGATCAGCGAAGTGCCCGAGGCAGTGGGCTCCCTGAACCAGCTGCAGGCCCTCGTCCTCTGCGACAACCTGATCGAGATCCTGCCGACGAGCATCGCCCGACTGAAGAACCTCAAGTCGCTGCTGCTCCACAAGAACCGCCTGCGCCATCTGCCCAAGGACATTGTGGCCCTGAAGAACCTGACGGAGGTAAGACCCATTTCCCTACAATAACATTGAAGTTCAAATCAATTATATAAGAAAAAGAAAAAGTTTAGTTTAGAAAAGTTTAACCGTCCCTCAATTTAGGACATTATTCCCTTTATTGTGGCCCAAATACTGATTTTTTTATTGTCGAAAAATAAGGATTTCGAGTTTTGGCAAAAAAAATGATTTTTCAAATAATTATTTTTTGCTCTATCTTTTGCAAAAATGGTTCGAAATTAAAACGGCAAACTGTTCTGAGCAGATAACAACCTAATAATTAACATTAGTGCACTTTCCGGCTGATTTAGGAAATTTAAAAAATTTTCATTTTTTCGATTTTTTTTTTTTTCACAATTTTTTGAAAAAAATTTCGAAAAAATACAATTTTTAACTGGAAATGCCAAGTTATAGAGAATTTAACTACGAGTTCAGGAAGGTATCACACTTCATATTTGGACAATTATTTCCATTTTAATCGCAAAAACACTGATATTTTTATTGGCGGAAAATAAGGATTTCGATTTTTGGCAAAAATGTGATATTTCGAATAATTTCTTTTTGCTCCCAATTTTGCAAAAATGGTCCGAAATTAAAACGGCGAACTGTTTTGAGCAGATAACAACCTAATAACTAACATTAGTGAGCTTTCCGGCTGATTTAGAAAATTAAAAAAATTTTCATTTTTTCGAATTTTTTGTAAGGGGTAGCATCACAATTTTTTGCGAAAAATTTCAAAAAAAATAACATTTTTAACCTGAAATGCCAAGTTGTAGAGAATTTAACTACGAGTTCGGGAAGGTATGACACTCCATATTTGGACAATTAGTTCCATTACAATGGCAAAAATACTGATTTTTTTATTGGCGCAAAATGAGGATTTCGATTTTTGGCAAAAATGTGATTTTTCGAATAATTTCTTTTTGGTCTATCTTTTGCAAAAATAGTCCGAAATTAAAACGTGGAAAATTTAAAAAATTTTCGAATTTTTTTTGACAAAAATTAAAAAAAAAAACTAATCGATCTCCTTTTCCTTCTCATCCACAGCTGAGTCTGCGCGACAATCCGCTGGTGGTGCGCTTCGTGCAGGACATGGCCCTGAAGCCGCCGACCCTGCTGGAGCTGGCCGGCCGCATGGTGAAGGCCAGCGGCCAGCGACCGGGACCCTACGACATCCCAAGGACGCTGGCCGAGTACCTGCAGAGCGCCAACTGCTGCGTGAATCCCAACTGCAAGGGCGTCTTCTTCGACAATCGCGTGGAGCACATCAAGTTCGTGGACTTCTGTGGGAAGTATCGAGTGCCGCTGCTGCAGTACCTCTGCTCCTCCAAGTGCATCGAGCCGGAGCAGCCGGCGGCGCGGGGATCGACTGTGCCGGCGGCCAGCGCCAGCAGCGGCTTCATGATGCGCAAGGTGTTGCTGGGCTAGCCGCGCTCCGGCCCGGCCCGGCCCACTCCGGCCTCCTGGGCCCATATCCAACATAAATATAGTTCATCCGGGAGCGCAATCGGAGCGTCGACCGATCCGGTATCGGATTTGGAGCGGACACAGAGACACGAAATCGATATCGGATTAGGAATCGCAAGCGAGATCGGAAACGGTAGCGGAAACGGAAACGAAAACAACGGAAACGGAAATGGAAATCTGATCTAGTGGCGGTTCCACGCGCTCCGAGGAGCCGTGGAGTCCAACAGCCACTTGGCCGATCGCCGCCAACCGCTCGCCGGGATTCCCATTGGCTTCTTCACACACACAACGTTATCAGATCCAATTTGAACTAGCTTGCTAAGTGATTACGACCTGTTTGTTTGCTCGCCTTGCGTGCCATTTTTCTCTGTTTCTGTTTGTTTTTTGCTTGTTTGTTTGCTTGTTGTTAACCACACTTACACAATCTATACCAAAGAAACTAGCTGGGCTTTTTAACTGGGCAAGGAAAAGGATTCGAGAGGCGATTATATGTACCTAGGTAGTCATCAAACGACCTTATCAGTTCCCATTAATTGTGTTAGGAACGGAAAAACTTAACTACTTGTTTCTTAGAACTCTACATATGCAATCCTTATCAAAAAAAATGTTACTTAGTTAGCTATCAACCGAATAGGGATTATACATGGTTTAGTTTCGCTCGGTTATCTTAAACTTATAGCCAATTACCTTAGCAAACAACAATGTCCCAAAGTTCCTATGCTTAATCAAGGATAACACCCGCAACGTATTTGTATGGATAGTGTTTATTGTGGTTTATTTAAACCAACGATCAGCACACAATACAATGAAACTTGGTTTTACGGAGCAGCTCATCGAGGTGCGTTTGCCGACCGCTGGCTTAATCGCTCTCATCTGGCCAAAGCTCGCGCCAGAGACAGTGTCTACTACTAGAGATTATGAAAAAAAAAACCTAGGAAGGATAACAGAGCAGAGATACTACAACTTTTCGCTTGTCAGGGATTGGTCTACAAAATATATATAAATACAAAACTAGAGGATGGGGGGGGGGTCACAGATTATGGGGCACACGGAACAGGCAACAGAGTCTAGTGCTTGAGCTTGTCTCGGCTTCGTCTTACGGCTACAAAATGGGGAGCTGCCGCCCCGCCTGTTTCAAGGGATCCGCATCCGCTGTGATTCAATCCTCTCTAGAGGCAGCGCGGGGCAGGGTTACATCTGCATTACTTTTGTCTTAAAATTCTAGTTATATGGAGTAGTAGTTGAATGTAGTTGTATGCGGCGCTGTGATGGTGCCCGGTTTACTGGTCCATCACCTCCTGGCTGGTGTCATCGACCTCCATGGCGGCCGGCTCATCCTTGGCGGCCTCTTCGGTGGCCATTTCGGCGGCAGCGCCACTCTCGGCCATGACCACCTCCTCGACGACGGCCGAGGGCGAAACGCGTGCTGCCTCCTCTTCGGCCGGTGTGTCCTCCATGGGCTGGTCGTTGAGGGCCAGAGTCGGCGGAGTAACGGCGGCCAGGGGCGAAGCCTGCGAATCATCGGCGGCTGCCTCGGCGGGCGGCGTCTCCGCAGCCGAGTCGGCGGCGCCCAGTGGCGATTGTGGTGTGGTGGCGGCGGCCAGTTCTTCGACAACGGGGCTAGAAGCTTCCACATCCTGCGACTCCTCGACTGGTTCCTTGCTGGCTGCCTCTGCAGTAGTCTCGACCTCTTTATTCTTCTCGGCTTCTGCTGCCGGCTCGGCAGCAGCAGTATCCTTTTCCTCCGGCAACGGCTCCTTGGCCGGCTCAGTTTCAGTCTTTTCGGGTTGGCTCTCCTTGGTCTCGGCCTCTGGTTTGGCCTCAGACTTGGTATTCGGTTGCGATTCGGCGGTAGTTGCCTTCTCGTCAGCGGGCTTTTCTGCTGCTGGTGCTGCTGCAGGCTCAGTCTGAGCAGCTTCCTTCTCCTCCGGTTTCTCCGCTGCAACTGGAGCAGATTTCTCCTCCTCCTCCTTCTTCTCCTCTTCTGTCTTTGCCTTGGCAGCAGGCTCCTCCTTTTCGCCCTCAGCTGGTGGTGGTGTATCTTTCTCAACAGCCTGCTTCTTGTCCAGCTGCTCCACCTTTTCACCGTCTGATTTTTCGGTGTTTTCGTCCTCCTGCTTCTTTGCTATCTCTTCCTTTGGTTCGGCCGCCTCCTGTTTGCCCTCCTCCTCTGTCTCATCCTTAGCTGGTGCTGGTTCCTTCTCGGCTTCTGGCGATTTACTCAGCATCGGGTCCTCCTCCTCTTCATCGGCCGAGGCTGGAGAACTCTCCTCCGGCTCGCTCTCCTTCTTGCTGCCGTTCACTGGCTGCTTGGTGGTCTTGGCCTCGGCATCGGCCTCATCCACCTCCTCATCCGGCTCCTCGATCTCGGCAGCCTCCTGTGGGGAATCAGTCTCATCGTTGTCACTCTTCTCCTCCTTGTCCTTCTTGGCCTTGGCCGCCACTTCTGCTTCCGGCTCGGCGGGCACTGCCTCATCGTTGGCCTCCGTTGAGCGCTCCTCTTCGCCCTCGATCTCCAGCTTTGCCTTCTTGGCCTTGGGCATATCATTGTCCTCCGATCGCGGACAGCTGACCTTCTGGGCACCGCCTGCCGAACCAGAGCTGGGCGCAGAGCCCTCCTCGGCATTGCCATTGTTGAACAGCGCCTCGTTCTCCATCTCAATGTCGATGTTGACCTCCAGCGAGAGGTCGCCGTTGACCACCGAGTCCAGGGAGTCGCCATTCTCGCTCTCGGTCCGCTTGCGTCCCGGATCGATGGTGCTGACCACTGTATGAGGAGAGGGATGAACTCATAGGTGATCCTGGATGGGTATTTATGGGGTCTAGTGATGGTCTTACCCAGAATGTTCTTCTCCAGGGCGCGCATGAACTTGTCAATGCGCGAGTACTGCTTGCGGGGATCAATCAACAGCTCGCACAGCCGCTGCACGGTGAAGGGAGCCGCATTGAAGAGGTCCAGGCGCTCAAGCAGCGATGACTTCATGGTCTCGTAGTTGAATGGATCCACATTCGGGTAGTTGGGAATCTCTGCAAGGGGAGAAAGGATGTATGCTTATGAGTTTTAGGTTAAGATAATGCTTTTTAAACAGGAACTACGAATGATGGTGATCCACATATCATGAATCAGAAGGGAAGTACCAGGTTTTGGGCCTGGAAACTCACCCTCTAGACGCGGCGAGTCCTCGTTAAAGTGCTTGATCACGCTGAGCAGCTTCTCGCGGAACAGATACTTCAGGCTGGACCACTTGAAGATGGTGTCCCCGGTCTTGGCCACATACTGCAGATAGTCCTCCAGCTCCTTGGGTATCTCCTTCTGCTTGAGCCGCGTGAAGCGCTCCAGGATCTGCAGGATCTCATCGCTGTTCTCCATGGTGACCATTTAGGCGATCGCTGAGCGGGGGGAAAACTGTGTGCGGATGTGTGGGTGTCGTGTGGGGGAAAAAGCGGAGCAGAGCAGAGAGGAGAGATCAAAAACCGGCCGGCAATTGATGAAAATTTTCCTCCTCGAGGGTAGACACACAAAAAAGCCGAGAGAGAGAGAGAGAGAGAGAGCTGAGAAACTGCAGCTGTGTGCAGGTATGCGCAAAACACGGACATGAAGCATCTTGCATCTGCCAGCTGTCCCTCTCTCTTTCTCTCTCGCTCTTTTGGTGGAGGATTCGCAGGAGAAAACTAGTTATGCTGCAAAATTCGCAAAAGCTGCTCTCTACTCGCATGTGTGTGTGTGTGTGTTAGCGGCTGCAACTCTTGTTGCCAGGCCATCTTTGTAGTTGTTGTAGCTGTCTGCGCCAGACGGCCAAAAAAAAAATGAATATTTGCGACGCCTTGCGAATTTCCATGGCGAAACCGGCTGAATATTCGCACATCTGCTTTTCCGGACGGAAACCGGGCAAATTCGAAATTCCACTCACCTGCACTAGCTGCGCTACTGCTTTCTATCACAACTACGCCTTTTAACAGCTCTTGAATCCAGGAATCCAGGTGTAAATCGGGATCGTTAGTTTGGTTTGCAATTTTGGGTTTTCGCGAGCAGTGTGACCGTGTGATGCCGCCAGCGATGGGCGACAGTCGATAGGCGTTGAGCCTGCGGCCATCGATAGTTTTATAGTGACCCACTTACCAAACATGGCCTATCGATAGTCTTGGAGATGAACATGGCGGTAAATATCGAATGGAAAGCTTAAAAAATAAAAAATAAAAATAACGAACTTTTTTTTTATATAATTAACGTTTCTTAATTTTATTAAGTAATAAATATTATATTTGCTCGGCTTAATACAAATTGATAAAATTGTCAAGAGCGCTAAATTAATCTGAAACTCCCCATAAACTGTATATAAAATGTATAATGGTTAAAACAAAGATCGAATTAATAGAAATACAAGCCATGCATCGATCTTAAACCATTCGTTGATTAAATTAGCCGTACTTTTCGTTTTATTCAATAAAATTACAAAACAAAACGTTCATTTTGGTACTAAGAGTAAGTTTGTAGGTTGGAACACCCGACTTTCTTTGAACTTTTTTACTGAAATATATTATTTTGGATTCCTTTTTAAAAGCCAAACTTTAAGGAAATATATTTTAAGTCAGTCTCTATCCAGATTTAAACTGTAAGAGTTGTTTCATTTTTAGCATTTAAACAAATTTTTTTTTGGTAAAGAAAATACATTTTTTTTTGTTTAATTTAAAGGTAAACGACCAAGCTTTCAATCGTTACTTAATACGTGCAATTTCATCACCTTTTCCCGATAATCACCGTAGATTTTGCTGTTTAAATTATTTCAAACAAATTTTCAAAAAATTTTTTAAAATTTGGTAAACAAAATTTTTTTTAAATTTTCGGACTACAGATTGGTAGGGAGACAGCATGGGCAAGAACTTCTACAAGATACTGGGGATTGGTCGCGCAGCCAGCGACGATGAGATCCGCAAGGCATATCGCAAGCTGGCGCTGCGTTATCATCCGGACAAGAACAAGCATGTCCAGGCGGCGGAGCGCTTCAAGGAGGTGGCCGAGGCGTACGAGGTGCTGTCGGACAAGAAGAAGCGCGACCTCTACGACCGACTGGGCGTGGAGGGTCTCCGTCGCTCCAGCGATCGCAAAGCTGATGGCGGCATGACATCCCAAGGAGGAGGTGGGACCTTCAACTACCAGTTTCACGGCGATCCACGCGCCACCTTTGCCCAGTTCTTTGGCTCCAGTGATCCGTTCAGCATGTTCTTCGAGAACATGGAGCACTTCTTTAGTGATGATGCTCCTGGCTCAAGATCGGGGAGTGACTCCCCCAGGGAGAGACTCCTCCAGGATCCGCCCATTGAGCATGAGCTCTCTATTGCCCTGGAGGACATTGCCGCTGGTTGCACTAAGCATGTGAAAATCTCCCGGTTCTCGCTCTCCGCCAGCGGGGCGCAGGTTCGCGAGGAGAAGGTGCTCAACATCGAGATCCTGCCGGGCTGGAAGGCCGGCACCAAGATCACCTTCCGCAGGGAGGGCGACCAGCAGCCCAATCGTGTGCCCGCCGACATCGTCTTCATTATACGGGACAAGCCGCATCCGATCTTTCGCCGGCAGGGCAGCGATATACACTACACGGCCACCATCAAGCTGAGAGATGCGCTGTGCGGAACCCAGCTTATGGTGCCCACGCTCCATGGCAATTCGATGGGTCTCTCCACCGAGGGTGAGGTGATCAAGCCGAACAGCACGCGTCGCATCCCAGACTATGGACTGCCCAGTCCCAAGGATAACTCCCGCCGCGGCGACCTAGTCATCAGCTTCTCCATAGAGTTTCCAGAGTCAATACCCAGGCAGCTCACCTCCTCGCTGGCCGCCCTCCTGACCAACTGACGCTTGAAGTGTTGAGTAAATTATCCAATGGGGAACTGACTACGTCTTCATCTTGTATGGGATTTCGGAGAGAGGTCCCACAGTAACCAAATCCTCGATAGAAACATTCAAGTATATAGTTAATTATACGTGTAATGGTTAAACATAATTGTGCGGCAGCCGCTTTAAACGTCGCTGGATCCCGGCTTGAACTGGGGATTGTGCGAACGTGCCATTTTGGCGCGCAGCCACTCGTCCGCATGCCGCTGCTTGATGTGGACATACATATTAGAGCGCGAGCGGCACTCCTTGGGGCAATGCGGGCAGTTGTACAGCTGCAGGCCCGTGTGTATGGCCATGTGCTCGTCCAGGTTGCGCTGCTGCTTGAAGGTCTTCTCGCAGAACGTGCACTGCAGATTGGTGGTCAGCTTGTGGGCGTACTTCACATGCCCCCGGAGCGCTGTGCGCGAGGTGCAGGTCTTGCCGCAGTGCGGACACACGGTGTCCGTGCTGTCGTGCGTGAATCGATGCAGTCGCAGGCTGTGCTCGTTCTTCAGCCACACTCCACAAACGGGGCACTCCATTGCCGGCGCCACCACGCCCTGGTGCTCCAGCAGGTGGCGATCGAAGGAGGGTTTGAACTTGAACTTCTTGCCGCAGATGTCGCAAACGTGACGATGCAGGTCCTCGTGGATGGATTGGATGTGGCGTCGCAGCCTGTGTATGTTGGCAAAGCTGTTTAAAAGAAGGAAAATACAAATTAATTGGAGTATATTATATTATATATATTATAAACAAATATGTAGCTTGCTAATTTGCTTATCCTTTATAAGATTTTTCTTCCTATTTTGAATTAAAGTTTCATCGAGAGAAAATTATACAGCCATCTCACTCATTTAGGTGCGCTTCAAATGCGTTTTACAATCACTTTCAAAGGATACTCATAACAAATGTTATCTAAAGGATTTAAAGTTAATCAACAACCTCCAGAAAACCATTTGGGATTTGTATAACTTAGGACTAAACATACTATACTAATAAACCTGATTAAATCCACTATCAGTAATCAAACACTTATGAATGATTAATCACCTCTTGCAGCAGATCTTGCAGGTGTGATCCAGCTGATCGGTGTCGTGCTTGGCCAAATGGTTGGCCAATCGCCGCTCGCTGCTGAAGGTTCGTTCGCACTTGGGACAGGGGAACTTGAGCACCTTGTCGATCTGCGCGACCTTGTTGTGCACCGTCTCGATGTGGGTGGCCAGGTAGTCCTGCGAGTTGAGTGACTTCTGGCAAATGGAGCAGCTAATGGGGATAAATTACTGATATTATACTGAGTAGGGATATCTGCGGCATACTCACGTAAATAGCTTGGGATTGACATGCTTGCGGATGTGATCCATAAGCTTGGAAGCGCGCGTGAAGATCTTGCCGCAACACTTGATGTAGTACTCGCGCTGGTGCGCCTCCAGGAAGTGAGTCTTCAGCTCGGAGAGGTAGGGAGCGCTAAAGTCGCACAGGTCGCAGCTGGCGCTCATGTAGCTGGCGATGGCCTCCTCGTAGCTCTTGGCCAGCTGGGCGCGGGAGCAGCCCTTGGGCTTGCGCTCGAGGACGGCCTGCAGCTCGGACTCCTGCACCTCGGTGGGCGCTCGCTGCTGCTCGCCGGCTGCCCTGCGGCGTCGCCGCTTGCTGCCGTCGTCGTCGAGCAGATTCTCCAGCTCCCGGTGCAGGGAATGTGCGCTCTCGGTGTGGCGTTGCTTGATCTTGGCCTTGCGTTTGGGTGGCTTGGGTCTCATCTTGGTTTGCAGCCGCACCAGGGGTTCATCTTTAAGGTAACAGAATATTAGTTACGGAGAAAAACCAGCAGAATAGCAAAAAGGGATAACCACCATCCGAGGAGTCCTCATCGGGCTGCGCCTCCGGTTCGCTATCACTGGCCAGCAAACAGGGCTTCTCGTCCTCCGCCTCGGACTCACAGGGCAGCGGCTCCTTGCCCTGCTGCTCCCTGACCTCCACGCTGTCCACATTCACGTCCAGCACGCTGCCCAGCAGGCTCAGGTTGTGCAGGTCCAGCGGCTTCTCGTCCATGTCGCCCGCAGCCAGCGGCAGCTCGTCGATGTTGACGTCCACGTCGACGCCGCCCGTCCACTTCATCGCTGCGCAGTCGACGTCGACGGTGAGGAACTCCTTCTTGAGGGAGCACTGCTTCTGCTCCACCAGCTGCCAGAAGCCATTGAAGTCCTCCAAATGCTCGCAGCAATCGGTGCACACGCTGGTCGAGATGCCATCATCGGGCAGGATCTGCATGGAAGGGGATATATACTATATACTGGTCTCTTGGTCTTGGGAGGATGCACTTCCACTCACCTCCAGCTGCAGAAACTTGGCGATCATCTTCACCAGGCGCGTCTCAGCCAGCGTATCGTCCGTTTCGAAGAGGAAGACGGCGCTCCCGGGACTGAGACACCGCAGGCACAGGCGACAAATCATCTCGCTCAACAACAAATAGGAAATCACTATGCAAACTAAGTAAATAATATAATTAAACAAATTTTCGTTGCTGCGCTGTAAACAACAACATTTAAATTAGAGATGGCAAAACTCCCCGTCAGGTGTGGGTGGCATTCCGCGGGGTGGCAACGCCATCTTTAAACACATCTAGGGTATTCCCAAAACTGCAATATCAATTAAAAACAAACAAGTTTTTAATTACTAATTAATGTCCACTAATTAATTTGAAATTATGGCAGTACTTTCGAAAATATTTACAGAAAATAAACTATCTCGATGGCCACACCTATCGATAACGATAGACCGCCTACGCGCGATGGGGCAGCACCGCGGCTCACCCACACATCTGGCAACGGTCGCCGCAAAATGGCAAAAAAATAATACATACGATTTAAAACTAATGGACAATTACGTATTACGTGAAAAGAACGCAACGCAAATAATCAAAACCCAATTGCCAAACAGCCCAGTCGGCGCGTGTGCGTGTGTGCGTAACTGCAGCGAAAATCCGTGGGAAAAGTGATTCAAACGGGGTTTCAGAATCGGAACCGAGCAGAGCACTTGGGGCCCTCATCTCATCCGATACCATTTTCCATCTACACTTGCAAAAAGCGACAGCGCGCGAGAGAGACGGCGCGAGTGAGCGGTGAGGGAGAGCGGTGAGAGTTGCGTTGCGAGGCGAGTGCCAGTGAGTGCGAGCGAGAGCGCCAACAAAGCCAGCGCAACATAGCGAAAATCGCAACCAAATCGAAATTCAACCAAATCGAAGATTCTGGCGAACAAAGACGACTGCCAACCGCCCACTAACAGCAACAACACAACGTCCCGTTGCGCTCTCTTTTTGTTTTCGTTCCGTGTTTTCGCAAGCGGCGCTGAGTAAGCGGCAGAAAGAGTGCAAAAAAAAAAAATAAGCGAAGGAAAGAAGAAAGAAGCCCAAGGAGCAACGAACTGTGTTTGCGGTGTGTGCTCTGCGTGCGAAAGGGTAAGCTCTATGTTCTCTCATGCTCGCTCTCGCTCTGGCCGAATCTCGGGCCGGAATCGGGATTTTAGCCAGCAGGGATTGTGAATTCTGGTTAATTCCACAGGGCTGGGCCCCCACTCGTCTGTTGACAGATTTCCCTAGAAATCTGCTCCAAAGGGAAAATACTTTCGGCTGGCTTTGTTAGAAACGAGCGGAGTGCGAGAGGGAGCGAACGGAGCCCAGCTCGTCCTGTCGTCCCGCTCTCTCCGGCAAACAGCGTTGCATTTGTCGGCGGCAGGTTTTCGTTTTCCGTTTTCATTTGTATCGGCCATGGCCGTAAACAGTTTGTGTCAATTTGTGTTTAATCGGCAAACAGCCAGCAGGGCGAGCCCTTCGCTAATTGTTTAATAATTGCCAGGTGTTTTCTGGCCTGCCACCCCCGCGTTAATTCCCCCAGCGGTCTGGCTGGATTTCCACGCCCAGGTGGCAACGCCGTACTCCTCACCACTCACACGCACGCAATACATGCGAAAAGTGCGAAGTGGAAGAGGAAGAACACGACGAAGAAGAAGCAGCGGCAAACTTTACGTTGGACGGTGGAAAGCAGAATCAAAAGTTAGCAATTTATGCGAAATAAAAGGCTCAACCGCAGTCGAATATCCATTAGACTGGCGTCCGAGTGTGCCAGCAAACCGCGGAACATTCGAAGTAAACAAATTTGAGCGTTTTCCATTCAGTTTATCATCGCTGCCTAACAAAACGAAACGAAACTCCCCGAGTGTGTGGCTGTGTGCGTGTGTGGTGTTTAAACGGTATATTTCACTTTTCTCTTCTCTTTGTTTGCTTCTGCCAGCCACCGTGCATATACATACAAACATACACATGCAAGCATAAATAAAAGGACTTGGCTGTAAGACAAAAAGAAAAATTGCATTCGTCGATTAAATAATAACTATCAAACCTCTTGCTCTCGGTGCCCCAATGTGTGGATGTGTGGCAGTGCTAGTGTGCGTTGTGCTTGTGAATGGTTGTTTTTACAACAAAAAGGAGAAAAATAATTGTTGCCAAGCGTTTAGATTGTCTTTGTATTCCCACACTGGCATCAGTCAAATTGCTTACATTTTAAATGCCCTGCACCGGGTATTATTGTTGTTGGGAGGATTTAACTGGCCCCGTTTCTGTTGTTGTTGTTGTGGTTGCTGCTGCTGCTGAAGTTTTGTCAGCCATTGTTTGTCCGCCCCTCCACGCCCCCCCTCCCAACAATTATTACAAGACGCCACCGCAAAAAATTCTTTCAATGCGTTGCCGCTTCTGCCGCTGGTCTGGTGTATGTTTGTTCGTGTGTGTGTGTCTGTGGGCAGAATCGTCTAGCCGTCTCGCTCCGACCGCCGCCCACCCAAGGCAGCCTCTCAGTTGCGTGTGCTGAGAGCCACTGGCTGTCCTGCTCGCACCAAACATTGGTTGCACTCAGGGGCGGATCGAGGGGGTCACTGGGGGATAACTATCCCCCCCAAAAGTTTTCGTAATAAACGCAATATCAACAGAATCCCAATTGATTATTCGAACTTTTGTCTAAATTGAAAGTACTTAGTGTTAATGGGTGTCAGTGTGTTTAAAAAACTGTGTGATAAATATTTTTAAAGGTGTTTTGATATGAACTTAACCAATATATTTTTAACAAATAAATATTTAGATAAAGCTAAAAAAAAGATTGACATAAAATTAGAATTTTTTGAAAATGCTTTTTTTCGAATTTCATTCAGTTAAGGTCCCCCGTAAATTGTGTTTTATATCCACCCCTGGTCGCATTACTGGTGCGGATCGGTCGGGGGTGGCTAAATAGAGAAGTTCCTAGAGGCAAGCGCAGCAAAACACCAAACAAAACCCAGTCCCAGTGTGCAGTAAACAAAAATTGTGGGGAGCACCCGATGGCAACTGCCTGATTTTACTAGATTTTATCCCTAACCGATGTTTTGTTCTTCTAATTGTTCTAGCAGCCCACCAGAAAGACTGAAACCAAGGAGCTTCGGCCCTCAAAAGCGGCGATCCCAACCAACCAACTCTCGTTCTCATCCAGAGCCACAGCCACAGCAGCCACATCCTAGCCCACATCCTCCAGCGCAGCGGGAAGACGAGGAGCGCGGCGGCGGCGTGAAGGAAGCTAACGCTAATGAGGATCTATTGGCAGCATGAGTACACTGGGGGGAAGTAGGGGAGAGCGAAATGCCAAGCCCAAATTCACAGCGTTGGATATAAATCGCATGTACAAGAATAGCCGCGTAAGTAGAGCTCATAGATCTCATAGATCTAGAATCTATATTGATTCCAAACTTAACTTACAGGGCGAGTCGAGTGAACCATCTGCACAAAAGAATCAAGTGCCACGTAAACATGGAATGCAAATCTTGGGCAAAGTGCCGTCCGCTAGGCGACCACCAGCCAATCTGCCATCCCTGAAGGCCGAGACCCATACCAGCAGCAACAACAATCTCCTAGTCTCAGTCGACGGTGGGTAGTATAAATATATTTGCATAATTACATATAAAACAACTAACATTTCAACAGGAGCCACATCTGGAGGAGCGGGCGCAGGCGGAGCAGCGGGAGCAGGAGCGGCGGGAACCAACACTAGCCACAACAACACCACTGCCCACAGCGGAAGTTCAGGAGCGGGAGGCGGAGCCGGTTCAGGCGGTGGAGCAGGAGGAGCTGCGTCGTCATCGGCTGGTGGCAATCATAGCCAGCAGCAAGCTCACAGCCAGCACAACAACAACATCGGTCTCGGTCCAAACGCCGGCAAGTTCATCAACAGCAACAACAACAGCGGCAGCAGCAACAGCAACAACAACGTCGGCAGCTCAGGCGGCGGTAATAAGAACTTTAAATTAATCAACAACTCCGTAGGCAGCTCGGCCGGCGGCGGAGCAGGTGGATCGGGCGGCGGCAGCGGCGGCGGCTCGTCAGGATTAGGAGGCGGAGGAGGATCAGGTTCCGGATCGGGCGGACACTCAGTCAACTCGCCGAAGACATGGTCTGCAATCACCACAGGACACGAGCGCGGTGCGGGCGGCCAGCACTTTGGCGGCCGTCAGCAGCAGCAGCAGGTTGTGCCCCATTACCAGAGTCCGCAATTCCAGTACGAGTTCCCCACGCTGGACGGCACAGTTGGCAGCGGCGCCGGCGGCGGCGGTGGTTCGGGAACGGGTGTTGGATCCGGGTCTGGAGCGGGCAAGAGCCATTATCAGAACCAGGCACACCATGCCGGCCACCAAAACCACCATCAGCATCAGCAGCACCACCAGCAGCATCAACAGCACCACCACCACCAGCAGCAACAGCACCATCGGGACTACCACCATGGCCACGGGCGCCAGTATGGACACCACTCGCATCGCGACTACAGAGATGGCAGCGACGACGTCGGCGGCGGCGGCGGGTCCGCGGAGCTTGGCGAGCTGAGCCTTCGTCCGCAAAACGACACGGCCGCCTGGCTGCAGCAGCAGGAGAAGGCGGCCAAGGTGGCAGCAGCTGCGGCCGCGGACCAGGGACTCAACCTACAGGGCCCGGTCCACCATCAGATGGGCGGAAATGGCGGGGCCGGTGGTGGCTCGGGCGGAGCTGTGCCCCTGCCCATCCTCTCGCTAATGCCCTCGTTTATGCGCAGCGGTGCACCGTTGCCCGCCAGCGGAGCGACGGCGGCCAGCATCTTGGCCGGCGGATCCTTGGACTCGGCCGCTCTGCCCAGCGCTCCGTATCAGAACGGCATCCTCGGTGCTCGTTCCGCCTCGCCAGCGGTGGTGGGCAGCGGCGGCGGCGGCGGCTTTCGGGCGGCCACTGTCATACCCAAACGACCACCGGCCTCATCATCGCCCCCGCAATCTGGCCTGGGCATCGGAGGCTCTCCCACGCCGCCACAATCCCAGCAGCAACAGCAGGCTAATGGGGGAGGCGGCGGACCAGGACGCAAGGATAAGGACTATGTGGTGGAGCCGGAGGTGGCCCAAATGCAGCGTCCCATCATCCGGGAGGAGGACTTGGAGCGTCTCAATGCCATCGCCAAGGACGATAGCTGGACCAAGCAGGATGACATTGACTATACGAAGAAACTAACATTCTCGGACGACGAGTCCACGCCGGAGGAGCATCAGGGGCAGGGCAAACAGCACGGATCCGCCCAGCAGCAGCAGCAGGCGCAAGGATCCTCCTCAGTATTGGCTGGAAATGATCAACGCAAGCTGTCCGCCTCCACAACCAATTGGCAGCGCGGCAAGGACAGCACCGAGCGCGATCAGCCGTCGGAAGCTATTCAGGATCAGCAGCAGCAGCAGCACCAGGAGATTCGCCAACAGAACGGTCATCGTGGCAGCTCTGGCAATGTGGGTGCACCAGTGGCCGGTGGCATTGCCTTGGACGCCAGCGTTTACGAGCGCGTGAAGCAGCGCAAGGAGGAGGAGGAGCGTCGTGAGATGGAGCGCAAGCAGGCGGCTGCCAAAAAGTTGCAAGAGCTAGAGATGAAGATGAATAGCAAAAAGGCGGCGGCAGCAGCTTTGGCGGGAGCCGAAGGCGGAGCCCTGTCATCCTCGGGCTCCGCATCGTTAACCAGCGAGGTGCCACCACCGTCGGCACCACTGGGCAATGTCAGCGAAGACGAGGGCGGAGGCCAAGGCGGTGGACTGCACCGACGACCACGTGGCAGCATCTCCAGTCTGGGCAGCGGCGTCGCTCCCACGGGAGGAGCTGGTGGCAGTGTCGGCGGCGGCGGAGGAGTATCGTCATCCTCGTCGGCAGGCGGCGGCGACTATGGTCAAAAGACCTTCCTCACCCATTTCCAATCAAATCTGCCACCCCGTTTCCAGCGCCAGCAGCAGCAGCAACAGCAGCAACTGCCACGTTTGGAGAAGAGCGCCTCGGCCAGCAGCGCCTTCGATAGCAATTCTCGTTACCTGCAAAAGGGTGGCGTGAGCGGTGGATCGGGCGTCAGTGGAGGAGCCCAAGCTAGCGCCGGTCCGGGTCGCAGCATTTCTGGCGGCTATGCGCAACGAGGTGCCAGTGTTGGAGGAAGCGGCGGCGGCGGTGGCTACGGACGCAACCGACACGACAGCAGCAGTGCTCGCGAGGAACAGGAGCTGGAACAGCAGCAGCAGCAGCAGCAGCGGTTCACCCGCGGTCAGGACTACCGGCAGGCGCAGGCCCTGCCGCGCAGCATTTCTGAGAACTCGCACCGCAAGACCAGCGTCTCATCGGCTGGCGATGATGTGCTGGGTGGCGGCAGCGGCTCCTGCTCGTCGTGGGCAGAGCAAACGGATGCCGAGCAGAAGGTGCACCATCGACACCGCGAGGAGAGCTTCTCCTCGAGCCACAGCCACGACTCGGCGGTGCAGATTAAGATCCTGCAGCGACCGGCCCGACAGCCGAGCCTCAGTGAGGAGTCGTCGTCGACGCAACAGAAGCAGCTGCCCGCCTCGCCGCAACAGCAGAAGACGCTGGCGGCCGAGGTGATGCCCACACAGATTCTGCGACGCAGCGTGGAGATCGAGAAGACGGGAGAGGAGAGGCAAGGCGAGGACAAGTCGACTTTGGACTCGGAGGACAAGGCGAAGGCAGCAGCAGGTGGAAAGCAGGTTGAGGACGACAAGTCCGGCAATAAGCGGCCGAGTCCCAGGAGTGGAGCGGCATGCGGAAGTGGTGGTCGAGGTGGCCGCAGTTATAACAGCGGCAGTGGCGGATCTGCTGTCGGTTCGGGCAGCAGTTACCGGGGCCAGAGGAGCGCCGCCAGTGACTGGGGCAGCAATCGCGGCAGTGGCGGCAGACGCTACTATGGCAGCGGTGGCGAGCAATCGGAGCACTCCGAGGACGTCGACGAGGATTGCTACAGCAGCAGCGGCGGTGGAGGAGCAGCGCGTCGCAGCCCCAAGGAATCTGGCAGCAGTGCACCCAATTCCGGTCAGGCTGCGGCCAACAAGGCGGGCTTCTCGCCCCGCGGCGAACCCTCGCGACGTGGCCGCGGTGGCCTCTCCAGCGGCGGCGGAGGAGGAGGAGGCGGCGGATCCGCCTCCGGTTATCGTCGCCAGCCCGTGGGCACTGGCTCCTCCGCTGGCGGATCAGGATCAGGCGGAGCGGGACGCAGCTATGGCCGACTCGGCTACGAGGAATACGGCAAGCAGCAGCGCACCTCCGAGTCGGACGCCGACCTGGACAAGACCAAGCAGAACCAGCTGGCACTCAGCGCCGGCCTGCACAAACCAAGCAAGGATGACAAGGATTCGTCGTCTGCGCTCAGCGGCGAGGAGAAGGACAAGACTGCCACTCTGGCGCCCGCCCACAACACTGCCCTGCTAGCGAAGGATGAGTTGCAGAAGGACGCAGCGGGCCGCCTGCCACCGGGCCTCTCGGCTGCGGGCTCTGTAGTGGGATCCATAACTGCCACATCCTCGTCGTCGTCAGGAGCCGTGGCTCCCGGCTCGGCGGAGAAGAAGAAGGGTGAGTCGTCGTGTGCCGTTGTGGGCGGCGAGAAGGTGCCGGGCAGCAAGTTGCCCGCCATTGGCGAGAAGACCTCGCTGGGCGCCGTTGGCTCGGGTCCATCCACCACCAATCTCCTGCTGGACGCCGGCGCACCCGTCAACACGATCATTTTCGAGAACTCCACGTACAAGCAGCAGGCAGCGGCCGCTGCCGTGGTAACCAAGCCCGGCACGCTCTCGGCGTCCAGTGGCGGCGCCACAATGACCGTGGACAGCCTGTCCAGTGCCCTGTCCCAGATGAGTTTCGGTGGCAAGGCGACGGCACCGGGTGCCGGTGAGGATCAGCAGGATATGAAACTGGGATTCACCTTTGGCGATGACCCCACCACTCCTCTAAAGGTGGTGGACACGATCGACAAAACGGCCAGCCAACAGCAGCAGCAGCAACAGCAACAGCAACACTCCCAGCAGCAACAGCAGCAGCAAAACAATTCGACGGCGGATCTCAACATGAAGATAGCCAGCGTGAAGAAGGTCTGGGAGTCGGCCACGCCCATGTCCGACGGCCCATCGCCGGGGCAAGTGGTGCAGCAGCAGCAGCAGCAACAGCAACAGCAGCAGCCCCAACAGCAACAGCAGTCGCAGGTGCAGCAGGTGGTGGCGCAGCAGCAGCAGCAACAGCAACAACAGCAGCAGCAGCAGGTGGTGGGACAGCAGCAGCAGGCGGGCGACGATGGCAGTGGCCACATGAGTGCCGCCTCCTTTGTGGCCGCCGTGGCCGCCTCACAGCACCAGCAGCAGCACCAGCAGATGCCCCATTACGCGGTGTCGGCGGTGCACATGCAGAGCCACCACCACCAACAGCAGCAGCAGCAGCAGGCGGCGGCTGCGGTGGCGGCAGCGCAGGCGCAGCACCACCAGCAGCAGCAACAGGCACAGGCGCACCACCAGCACCACGCACTCTCCTCGCCGGGCCCGGTGCCCGGTGGTCATGGCCATGGCTACGGCCATGGGTCGCCGTTCGACGCGGGATCGTTGGAGCAGCAGTTCCAGCAGGAGGACTACCCCAGTCCCCAGCAGCAGCAGCAGCAGCAGGCGCACCAGAAGACCAAGCAGTTGCAGCAGCAGCAGCACCTGGGCATGTCTCCGCCGCCCAGCCAGCAGCAACAGCAGCAGCAGCAACACTCGCAACAGCAGCAGGCACACCAGCAACAGCAGCAGCAGGCTCACCAGCAGCAGCAGCAGCCGTCATTCTACCAGGCGTCACCACAGTTCGGCGTTGGAGGCATTCCCACGATCCCCAGCCCGCCGGCGGTGGTGTTCAACTCGTCACAGATGCCGCCGCCGCCACCGTCGCAGGGCGGCAATCTGTACGCTCCATTCCATTCGCTCGATCATTCGAGCCGTTCGCCCGCCTACTCGGCGGCGGCGGCGGCCGCCCACAGCTTCCCGAATCCCTATGCGGCAGCAGCAGCGGCGGCGGCGGCAGCGGCCGCAGGCGGTGGTCCCTTCAATGTCAACGTGAACGCATACGCCATGCAGACGCCGCACGGCGGCAGCCTACCGCCGACGGCGCCCACACCGGACATGTACTCGAACCTCTCCTCTCAGTTTCGGCTGGGCGGTGGTCCGGGTCCCGGGCCGGGTCCCTTTGGCCAACCGAGCTCGCAGCAGCTGAGCAATCCGACCAATCATGCCGCCGTGGCCATAATCTCGTCCAGCAGCAACTCCATGATGTCGTCTGGGGCGGCCAAGCCGCCGCCCAGCCAGCAGCCCATCGGGGCCATAGGCTCCAAGTCGGCGGGCAGCGGTGGTGGACCGGGACCAGGACCCGGCCCCTATGCCACCACCCAGCAGTACATGAATCTTTACGCGGGTCCGCCGCCACAGCATCCGGGACAGGGCGGTCCGCCGCCGGGTGCCCATCAGTTGCAATCGAACAGCTACTACTCGAATTCGGCACCCGGCGGGCCCAGTGGACCGCAGTTCTACGGTGGACCACCGCCGCAGGGCAACGGCGGGGCGCAAAGCTACGGCCTGGCCACCGCTGCCGGCATGTATGGCGGCCATCAGGGTGGACCGCCCGGCTCGAATGGGCCACCGGGACCGCCGCAGTCGCAGCACACGATGGGCACCTTCAATACGCAGTTCATGAACTCGCAGCTCCTGACGGCGGCCAGCATCAATCAGTACCGCGGCGGACCGACGCCCGGTGCGGCCTATCTCAAGGGCAGCCAGGGCCAGGCGCACATGCAGGACTCGGTAAGCGAAGGATGCGGCATCCCAACACCCACTACTATCCCATACATACATTAACCATATTGTTTGTCGTTTTCCTAGTTCATTGTAAGCAAGACAAACAATTCAAGACCCTAAGCCATAAGTGTGTTAAATGGAAGTTGGAAGCGAGTTTGAGCAAGATTTGGAGCCAGAGAGAGAGAGAGATTGTATATTTTGGATTTATCGTTGATTTATTCCCGATTTTTAATCATTTGTTCGCAGTCGAGAAGAAAGCCATTGCAATATTGTCGTTTAACTAGTTGGTTTTCGGGCGAAGCAATTTCAGAGCCCACACATACGGAAGTTGGAATCAAGATTAAGCCAGATTCGGAGCGAGAGAATTGTATTTGATGTATTTGTATTTTTGTAATGGCCTTTCTTGTTTGAATTTTTCAACATGGTCCTCTTGATTTTGAGCAAGATAATTGTGCTTGAACCATGTGAAAAATAAATACTCAATAAACGATTGATACATTAGTTGGTATCAACTTGTTTTCATGTTTCAAGTAATCTAAAGGGTCTAAAGGGTCTCGCCAACTAACTTAATAACTAACATACGCAAGTAAAGGCCTAAATAATGATTGTATTATATGCTAAAAACTCAATTTTAGGGGTTTGAGTATGTAAAAACTTGAAACCTTATAAGTAAATATAAGAAATGGGACTTAATGTATTAGAAAATTGTAACAGGTAAAAGATGAATTGTAAGGATGCCTGAAATGCTTTCCTAAAACAGGAGAAGTGATATAAAAGTGCTAGATAGATCGAGCTCAAAGACTTGTAATACAATTTCCGATGTTCGTTGTATGTAACCTCGATCGGAAGGATATTCTGTAGCTTCCCTTTACTAATCCTATTCTTTCTGCTCTCTTCCGCAGATGGGACGCCAGCTGAAGAGTCCACTGAGCGCCGACATGAGCCTCGGCCTGGCCAAACAGGTGCAGTCGCAGCCCAGTCCGCCGCACCACAAGAACTACGGCGCGGTAAGTGGCCCCCTGAGCTCTCCCGGTTCGAATCGTTATCCAACCATTCCGCCATCCATCTTCCAGTGGGATCTGCAGAATCAGGTGCTGCAGCAGCAGCAGCAGCAATCTCAGCAGCAGCAGCAACAGCGACAGGGCGGCGGCGGCAACGGGCCGAATATGAACGCCCTGGGCGGCCGTGGCAGCGGAGCGGTGGGCAGCGGCAGCGGCAATGGCGGCAGTGGCTCCCAGGTGGGCGGCAATGGCGGTGGCAATGGCGTCGGCAGCGTGGGCCAGAGTGGCGGCGGCGGCCAGGGACGCTATCCCACGCCCATTCAGCGGCCCAACAACTACCCACAGCATCCGCAACAGCAGCAACAGCAGCAGCAGCAACAACAGCAGCAGCAGCAGCAACAGCAACAGCAACGCGAGCAGGCAGCGGCAGTGGCGGCGGCGGCTCAGCGAGCCCAGACTTTGCGACAGGTGACCGGAGGTGTTGGCGTTGTGGCCGGAAGTGCCGGCGGCGGCGGCGGCAGCAACACACCTGTGGGACCGCCCGGCGGCAACAATGGCGGCAATGGCGGTCCCGGTGGAGCGGGCGGCGGCGGCGGCGGAGGAGCGGGCGGAGCGGCGGGCTCTGGTCCGGGGAAGCCCTACTATGCGAATAACGCTGCCGGAGCTGGCGGTGCGGGCAATCGCGGTGAGTGGCATGCAAACTGAGCGCCCGGCAGTCGAATCGAGTCGACTCCAGCCACCCACCAGCAGCAGCGCCCACCACAGAGAAGCCCCGAAACGAATACACAGAGATGGAAATGGATAGCCGAGGAGGAGGAAGATCGAGCGCGGTCTGGCCACGAGCTGGAGGAGGAGCAGCAGCAGCAGCAGCAGCAGCAGCAGCAGGATTATGAGCTGAGTAGCCGTGGCCTAACCAAGCCGAGAGCATAAACGTAAGCAGATTAAGTGAGGAAGGAGTAAAACTAGGAAAGTGGACTATAATACAGAAGCAGAAGCAGAAGCAACCAGGCGAAGCACAGGCAGCAGCATAGCATCTCCGATCTTCGAGCTAAGGAGACACGGGGTGATGTGATGTGTGATGTGTGAGAGTAGTAGGCAAGTGAGCTATTGGGGGAATCCCCGTCACAACCGCAAAAAATTATGGCAACTCAGCTAAATCAGCGAAGCATGTTAATCGCAAAATCGAAAGTGAGGAGACGAAAAAAAGGTTCAACAGGAAACGAGTAAGGAATACCTAATTGCAAGAAGAAAATATTTAAAAAGAAAAACACACCACACACAACACAACACACCACACCACACACACACACATGCATACATTTACATATACATACATACATACATTTATACAAAATAGCAGAGTGTATTTTTTGTCAAACAAATTTACATAATAATATATTACTTTTATATGCTTATGATTTTTTGTAGTAGAGTCTTTTCTCATTTAGGCCCAATATTCAACCTACAAAAAAAAAGTCGTCCAAAACAAAAATCTCAAGAAAAGTTTGTTTTCTTATGAAGTTTTTCGTTTTGGGTAGTTTGAATACTGGGCCTTAAACAAAAAAAACAACAACAAAACATTATGAACCTTTTGGCACTGCGTATGCTTTAATTTTTATATATATACATATTGTTTAATTTTTTTGCAACCAACAAAAAATCAACTAATAATTCTAATTTATGATTATGCTACAATATACATTATATATACCATCTATCTATCTATATCTATCGATATGAATCTTTCTGTGTAGACAGCGAATAAGAGAGAGACAGACAGACAGAGAGAGAGAGAGAGAGACAGAGACAGACAGACAGAGAGAGAGAGAGAGCTAACGAACGAGGGAGACAAAAAAAAAGATGAAAAGTTTGTTTAAGCGCAAAGTTAAGTTCAAACGTAAAACAAATACATTTAGAAATCTTGTCGTCTTTTAAACAACAACAATAACAACAACAACCCAGACATATAGACACTTGCGTCACAAATTGTACTCGGCGGGCTCTATATTGTTATATATATATAATATAGTAAACTAAACCCTGATCCTAACTAAACTAAAACTAAAAAAAACAACACAGGGAGAAACGAAAATGGACCCAAGCAAAAATTTGAAAATAGTGTTCAGCGCAATCGCACACGGGTGGCAACGCCGCCGCCGCGCCCAGCCAGTGCTGCCACCTCGGCCGCAGCCGGCGATAATTAGTTAATCGATTATCATTAACCCGCCAGTTCTGCTGCAATTTGAAAAACACACACGAGAGAGAGAGAGAGGAGAGGACGTTCATGCTCAAGGTAGAATGCTAACGGTGGGGTGGTGAGGTGAGGAGAGGAGGCGAAATTAAATTTAAACGATTTATATAAATGTGTAATTCATTATGTAACTGTAACTTAACATGGATATGATATGTATGGCATATACTACACGACTACACCACACACACAACAACAAACATAAATATATATATATACATATATATAGAGGCAAAATCCAGGCGAAAAACAAAAACACTCCAGCAAACATTTTTAAGGAAAAGCAAAAACCGAAACACACATATATCCCAGTAACAGTAATTAATACGATTATACTCGGATCCAAAATCCCGTGGAGTGGGGCAAGGACCTCTTAACCCCATAAAGCCAACCGGTGCGACGAAGTCCCTGCCCCGCCCCGCAGGACTATGCGACTAAATGTAGTAGAATTAACAATTAAACAATGCAAAAAATAAGAAATGCAAGTAAAAAAGGAAAGCAAAAGCAAAAGCAAGGCACTTTTCGCTAGGCTTCTGATACAAAAAAAAACCGAAACCATATAGCGATATTAATTAGTCCACACAAACACACACTCTCTCTCACATACGCCCCAGCCACGCCCACATACGAAAAAGAAACCCCAAAATATTTGGGCGGTTTGCTATGCCAGGCAATGTTTAGTTATAAAAAACAAAAAGAAATCGAAAGCAAACACAAATTAATGAAAAATGATGAGTAAAAGTAACAAAGCAAGCTTGCTATCACACAATACATGTAAAAGGTATATTATATAGCATATTGATAAATGATATAAACATTAATTTATACCTATATTTTAAATGCATCATCTGGTTTTCCGTCTCCACCAAACACAAGGATAGTAACAACATAAGCGATAACGACTACGATAACGATAACGATGACGGTTAGGCAGGAAACGGAAACGGAACGAAGAGGAAGAGTAGAGATGGTGGAGAGTGGAAAAGAGAGAGAGAGAGAGAGAGAGAGAGGAGAGAAGAGAAGCTTACATGGCATATATGTAAACCATTTTTACATTCAATTCATTCAAATTAATTTTTAGTAATACTGAAATTTCGATAAACTGGGGGCAGCGAATGCTACGCCCCCCCGCCCCGCCCCCCTCAAAAAGTCCCTACCCACGAAAAAGAGGATATTTAAAGCAAGTTTGAAATGAAATAAAACTTTAAATAAAATATTAAAAAACAGAAAACCAAAACCAAAAAAAAGGAGATCGAAACCCGAAGTTTGGTAGATGTGTTCCTAGACTACTTAAAACTCTGCCTATTCCATTCCAAGGTTCTGCGCTGGCGGTGCTGTTTCTGAAATATGGAATATTTTCTAATTTATAGGTTGTATTTTAGCTGGGACAGATCATCAGCATTTAATTTACAGGATTTATTTGGGACCGTTGCTGTTTTCCTAGAGTGAAAATTGTAGTCTACACTTCCTAATTCTCAGTTTTCATTTTGTTATCTTAGCAAAGGTACTTTTTTATCGTATATAATCGTTGGATTTTTCTAAAATTGAATTCTTAGCTCCGGAATATTAAAGAAATTTTATTTCGTAGTAGGAAACAATATGATCAATATAATATATTCAACGAAGCTGTAGTTTTCTATTCTTTTTTTTATGAATTCTCAAAGCTATATGATCTGATATAATCGTTAATTTCTTTTTTTAGTTTAACAGAATAGAATATAAATATTAAAAAAGAAGAAGATATATCTATAAAAACAACCAAACTTTGAGGGTTTGAAAAAGGTAGCGATATTTAAAATGAAAGTAAGTTCATGAATTCAACAAAATCGTAAGCTAACAGAACTAAAAAAATAATTAAAAATGTTTTTAGAGATAGTCAAAGATAATATATCTAGTAGAATCTAACAAATAGAATGGTTTTACATTTTTTATATTATAAATTCTATTTTCTGAATTTTTTACTAAATTTGTGTGCTAAAATAGGCTGATAAACTGAAAACAGGTACTAGCACTCTGGATTATCATGGGGATTTTCAAATGATGGTAATGTGTTTTCTAATATTCCATCTTTCTGTGACCTAAAAGACACTAGATACTAGGTATTCCCTTGGAGAAGCAGAAGGAATACGTGAAAACAAGTGTGCATATAGTCTTTAAAGACATTCCTCCATCACCCTGTGATGTTACAACATGGGCATTGAGGCCACAGGCTCACTACGCCTAAGGTGACACTATTTACAAGCTCTTTTCAAAGTATTCCGCCAAATGAGTGCATTGCACTCAAGGATCGTTACATAATCCACTGCGGGGTGTCAGTGTGTTACATTCTCAGCTTATTTATTCCTTCAAGGTCTTGCACTACACATAAAATAAACTGATCCGGAGTCCAGCGGTGGCGTTGGTGGTGTTGGTGCCCCACTGGGAAGCGCGGATCCAAAACTTCTGAGGAGGATGAGGAGGCGCCCTACTTCTTCTTGGGCTTCAGCACCTGGTAGGCGATCAGCAGGCCCATCACGGCGTACGTGGCCTTGGCCACCTGGAGGCGAGACAAGGGAGATGGGATGGCATAACATCCGGATTAGGATTACGAGCCGGGCGACTGGAGGAGCACACTACTACTCACGTTAGCACGGCCGCTCATGGTGGTGCCATTGAAGATCTTCGACAGACCGGTCAGTTTCTCAGCCTCGCCAGCCATTTCTGTGGATCAAAGGTGATGTGTGGTGAGTGGAAGCCCGGGGGCAGTGCTGTGTAGTCCTGATCTACTCACTCTAGGGTTTATTTGCACGGAATTCGAGCTGCAGCGGTTGCCAGAAAAAATATTTGCGGCGGAGGTTATACAACTGAGCAGTGTGACCGTGCAGTCAGTGGCTCTCTAAAAATATACCGTTTTCACTATTTTAAATATACCAAAAATATCGAAATAACTTAGCCGAGACACAACCCATAATTTGGCAGTTTTTGAATGCCAATCGTTAATCGATTAAACAGTAAAGGCCGCCAAAAATTTAAAATTAATAATGAAAATAATTATTTTGCTTAAAATCATGACAGTCAATTGGTCTAAAATGCTTAAAATAGATTATTTTATTAAATATCTCATTTTTATTAATGTGAAATGTGTTATTAAATCTATGTAATTAATTATTCAAAAAATCACATTTTTGCCAAAAATTGAAATCCTTATTTTGCGCCAATAAAAAAATCTATATTTTTGCCATTAAAACGGAAATAATTGTCCAAATATAAAGTGTCATACCTTCCCGAACTCGTAGTTAAATTCTCTATAACTTGGCATTTCAGGTTAAAAATTTTATTTTTTTGAAATTGTTCGCAAAAAATTGTGATGCTACCCCTTACAAAAAAAACGAAGAAATGAAAAATTTGTAAATTTCATAATTCAGCCGGAAAGTGCACTAATATTAATTATTAGGTTGTTATCTGCTCAGAACAGTTCGCCGTTTTAATTTCGGACCATTGTTGCAAAATTGGGAGCAAAAAGAAATTATTCGAAAAATCACATTTTTGAAAAAATTGAAATCCTCATTTTGCGCCAATAAAAAAATCAGTATTTTTGCCATTGTAATGGAAATAATTGTCCAAATATGAAGTGTCATACCTTCCCGAACTCGTAGTTAAATTATCTATAACTTGGCATTTCAGGTTAAAAATTTTATTTTTTTTGAAATTTTTCGCAAAAAATTGTGATGCTACCCCTTACAAAAAAGTCGAAAAAATGAAAAAATTTTTATATTTCCCAAATCAGCCGGAAAGTGCACTTATGTTAATTATTAGGTTGTTATCTGCTCAGAACAGTTCGCCGTTTTAACTTCGGACCATTTTTGCAAAATTGGGAGCAAAAAGAAATAATTCGAAAAATCACATTTTTGAAAAAATTGAAATCCTCATTTTGCGCCAATAAAAAAGTCAGTATTTTTGCCATTGTAATGGAAATAATTGTCCAAATATGAAGTGTCATACCTTCCCGAACTCGTAGTTAAATTATCTATAACTTGGCATTTCAGGTTAAAAATTTTATTTTTTTGAAATTTTTCGCAACAAAAATGATGCTACCCCTTACAAAAAAATCGAAAAAATGAAAAAATTTAAATTTCCTAAATCAGTCGGAAAGTGCACTAATGTTAATTATTAGGTTGTTATCTGCTCAGAACAGTTGGCTTTTTTTAATTTCGCATCATTTTTGCAAAAGATAGAGCAAAAAGAAATTATTCGAAAAATCACATTTTTGCCAGAAATCGAAATCCTTATTTTTCGCCAATAAAAATATCAGTATTTTTGCCATTGTAATGGAAATAATTGTCCAAATATGAAGTGTCATACCTTCCCGAACTCGTAGTTAAATTATCTATAACTTGGCATTTCAGGTTAAAAATTTTATTTTTTTGAAATTTTTCGCAAAAAATTGTGATGCTACCCCTTACAAAAAAGTCGAAAAAATGAAAAATTTTTAAATTTCCCAAATCAGCCGGAAAGTGTACTAATGTTAATTATTAGGTTGTTATCTGCTCAGAACAGTTCGCCGTTTTAATTTCGGACCATTTTTGCAAAATTGGGAGCAAAAAGAAATTATTTGAAAAATCACATTTTTGCCAAAAATCGAAATCCTCATTTTTTGCCAATAAAAATATCAGTATTTTTGCCATTGTAATGGAAATAATTGTCCAAATATGAAGTGTCATACCTTCCCGAACTCGTAGTTAAATTATCTATAACTTGGCATTTCAGGTTAAAAATTTTATTTTTTTGAAATTTTTCGCAAAAAATTGTGATGCTACCCCTTACAAAAAAGTCGAAAAAATGAAAAAATTTTTAAATTCCCCAAATCAGCCGGAATGTGCACTAATATTAATTATTAGGTTGTTATCTGCTCAGAACAGTTCGCCGTTTTAATTTCGGACCATTTTTGCAAAATTGGGAGCAAAAATAAATTATTCGAAAAATCACATTTTTGCCAAAAAACGAAATCCTTATTTTCCGCCAGTAAACTGATAGAGAAAATTATTCTTTGGCGAACTCCTTATAATTTTTAATATAAGTGAAATAATTTTTTTATAATTTAAAAGCAGTAACTAAAGTTTTAATTTTAATCTCTTGTTGAATTTTAGATTTTTTTGTTTTACCGAGATACTTTTTCACCATTTACAATTAAAAATTGACCTTCTGTACTTTAATCTTGACCGCCCAACATATTTACGCTCACTTTCTGCCACTCACGATGTCAAATGGCAAATTATAGGGTCCTTATCAAATGTCAACAGCAGCTTTGTCGAATCTCATCTAATTAAGGAGCTAAAAATAAACGCCCCACAACTATTTGTTCGCTGGCTCGCATCGCTCAAATCTCCACAGACTCATTAAAATTATAATGCACTTGCTGGGAACTAAAGGCTGCCATTTGATTGTCAGGACGAGCAAGAGAAAGGGCCGGGCACTAAATAGAATGCGGTGAAAAGGTAGAAAAAATCGTGTAATTAGAGGCATAAATGCACTTGAAGTCCACCCAAGTCCACACCCATTTAACCCACAAATCCGTGCACAAAGGAGCATATTAAATATGAAAGCGGTGCCAAATCCTCAAGCTCAACTATTAGCGAAAAAAAACTACAGTCCAACGTATTTTTCTCGCATTTTCAAATACAAAATTTGATTTTTTTTTAAGATTTACATTTTATGACAGACATTTTAGGTATTTTATGCTCACAAAATCGGTATCAAATCGATATGCGCATTGTTAATTTGTTTTATTTATATACATATCGTTTTTACCATGAAATAATGTAAAATTGAAATTGAAAAAGGAAACTTCTTCAATTTCTCTCTCTCGCGGAGATTCTCTGACTTCGAAAAAGAGAGGAAGAAACAAGATGGCGACTTAAATTACACGAGTGGGTACGACACATTCGAAATGGGCCACTGAGAACGTTTGGTTTACACTCCGAGCATTCGAAATTGCCCACTGAGAACGCGATGGTTACATTTCAAACATATCAAATTGAAATTATCTCACATATCAAGTGCAAATTGATCCCAGATTTCACCAAATTAATCATCATTTTGTATCAAGTTTTTCTTTGGGTGTATTTTTATTAGGAATATTCCTTTTTTTTGTATCTGGCTTTCAGCTGCAGAAGTTCGACTGTATTTTCGACATGACATTCGCTGCCACGCCCCCTTCCAAGGACTATAAAAACCTGGCGCTGGACGGGAAACGGCTGCACAATCCGACTGTTCAAGATGAGCGACAAGGTGGCGAGAAAAACAAAGAAGGACCCGAAGCAGGATCCGAATCAGAAGGACCAAGGTCAAGGTCAATCGTTGAGGGTGCAAATCCTCGTTTATCGCTGCATGGGCATCGACCTGTGGAGCCCCACAACCGCGAACGATCGTCCCTGGCTGACTTTCGTCACCATGGGCCCGCTGTTCCTGTTCATGCTGCCCATGTTCCTCGCCGCCCACGAGTACATCACGCAGGTGAGCCTGCTCTCCGACACCCTCGGCTCCACCTTCGCTAGCATGCTGACCCTGGTCAAGTTCCTGCTCTTCTGCTATCACCGCAAGGAGTTCGTGGGGCTGATCTACCACATCAGGGGCATCCTCGACAGGGGTGAGTGCGTGGTTTTCGGAGTGGATTAACAACAAAACACAACAAATATTTTAAAAATTTGTAGGAAAACAGTGTAAAGGGATTTAATTAAAAAAAGGATTTTATGTGCAGTTTTAATGGGATTTAAATCCAAAAAAATAAGTTTATGTGGAATTTAATGGGATTTAAATCCAAAAAAAGAGTTTATGTGCAGTTTTAATGGGATTTAAATCCCAAAAAAATAATAGTTTATGTGGAGTTTAAATGGGATTTAATTCCAAAAAACGGGTTTAATTTTAATGGAATGTAATTCAAAAAAAGGGTTTAAGGGAAAAATAACACCAAAAAAAGGCTGAAATGCCAGTCGTGGATTAGTGTCATCAATGATAAATATTCGACAGAAAACAACTGCAGTGGTTGCCTTTTCTGCACACAGAGAAATTAGTGTGTTATATTTCCAAAAAATTATAATATTTTTTCTAACTCCCAGAAATTAGCGTTTGGCCGGATGCACGGGAGATTGTTTCGGTGGAGAACCAAAGCGACCAGCTGCTCAGCCTGACCTACACCCGCTGCTTTGGTCTGGCGGGAATCTTTGCGGCCATCAAGCCCTTCGTGGGCATTGTGGTGTCCCTCATCCGCGGCGACCTCATCCATCTGGAGCTGCCCCACAACGGCGTCTATCCGTACGATCTCCAGGTGGTCGTGTGGTATGTGCCCACCTATCTGTGGAACGTGATGGCCAGCTATAGTGCTGTAAGTAAAACATTTATAAGTTGATAATGTAGATAGTTTGTTGAGAGTGTGAAAAAGTTGGAAATTTTTATAGGAAAGTGGAAATAAAAATATTATTATTGGTTAATTTAAAAATTTATATTAAAAAAATACCAAATGATGATTATTTTAATGAAATTCGGGTTCAATTTGGACTTGATATCGCCACATATCAATTTGATAGGTTTGAGATGTAAATAACACGTTCTCAGTGGGAATTTCAAATGTTCGGAGTGTAAACCAAACGTTCTTAGTGGGCCATTTTGTATGTTCGGAGTATAAACCAAACGTTCTCAGTGGGCCATTTGGAATGTCTTGTTTCCACTCATGTAATTCAAGTCGCCATCTTGCTTCTTCTTTCTTTCTGACTGAAGCAGAGAATCTCCGATAGAGAGAGGAATCGAAAAAATTACATTTTTCTATATCAATTCTACATTATTTCAAGGTAGAATCGATTTATCGATTAATCGTGTTTCTTTTCAGGTGACCATGGCGCTCTGCGTGGACACGCTGCTTTTCTTCTTCACGTACAACGTGTGCGCCATCTTCAAGATCGCCAAGCACCGGATGATCCACCTGCCGGCGGTGGGCGGCCGCGAGGAGCTGGAGGGCCTTGTCCAGGTGCTGCGTCTGCACCAGAAGGGCCTCCAGATCGCCGACCACATCGCCGATAGGTATCGTCCCCTGATCTTTCTGCAGTTCTTCCTGTCCGCCCTGCAGATCTGCTTCATTGGGTTCCAGGTGGCGGACCTTTTCCCCAATCCCCAGAGCCTCTACTTCATCGCCTTTGTGGGCTCGCTGCTCATCGCCCTGTTTATTTACTCAAAGTGCGGGGAGAACATCAAGAGCGCCAGTCTGGACTTTGGCAACGGGCTGTACGAGAGCAACTGGACCGACTTCTCGCCGCCCACCAAGCGTGCCCTGCTCATCGCCGCCATGCGCGCCCAGCGACCTTGCCAGATGAAGGGCTACTTCTTCGAGGCCAGCATGGCCACCTTCTCGGCGGTGAGTAACTCAAGTCGTACACGTGCCGCCAACTGCTACACTAAACGAAATTCCAATCGATTTTTTAAAATCATACACTAAGGGTACTCTCAAGAATTCGCGTTTTTCAAGGTCATATCAAATGCAAACGATATTGAAAGTTAAGATCCAATAAGCTAAATTTTAAATCTTGTGTGAATAGTTTAAGACTGAAAGTGTAAATTCGATAACGAACGCTCTTGAAATAGGTACGCAAAATTTTAAGAACAAAAACTTCTTTATTTAAGTACTTTTTTACTTAATATATAACAGGTAATCTAATAAGGTTGATCCAATTGTGTTAAATTCATAAATTATAAAACCAAATCAATGAATATTTGTATATATTTTATCTCCTATTAATTTTAATTTTAAATTATTTATAAATGAAACCAAATGTTCTTTTTCGTGTACCCATGTTTTTTGTCTTTCCCATTGCAGATTGTCCGCTCTGCCATGTCTTATATCATGATGCTGCGCTCCTTCAATGCCTAAAAAGGACATCAAAATGGGACGAAGGAGGGAATATTTTAAGCAGGTGTGCCGGGTGACAAAGCAGTTTGGGAAAAGCACAGCGAAAATGGGATTAATATTATAGGAAAAAAACTATGGAAAATTATTTAAAAAATTAATATTATATAAAAAATAGGATTATAAAGATTAATATGATTTTTTATTAATTTTGTTTAATGGTTTTTTTTAATGATTTTCCTACAATATTAATTTTTTTCATGGTTTTTCTATAATGTTAATCCCATTTTTTATTTATTTTATTTTGTTTTTAATGGTTTCCAATGATTTTCCTAAATTATAATAATTTTTTTTAATGGTTTTCCTATAATATTAATCCTATTTGGTATTTATTTTCATTTTTTTATGGTTTTTCCAATGTTTTTTCTAAAATATTAATATTTGAAATGGTTTCCTTATAATATTAATCCTATTTATTATTTATTTTAATTTTTTTTCCAATGTTTTTCCTATAATATTAATTTTTTCAGGTTCTTTTCCAATCGATTTCTGTTTTATAAAGAAAATGCATTATTATAATACCCACATTTAATGTACAAAATAATTAAAAAAAAAATGTAATATAGGAAAATAATTTTAATAATTATTTTACGTTTTTTTTTTACATTTCCCCAGGTTGCATAGTATTTTTGTGAAGTGTTTAAAATATTTTCGTAAAATATGCTGTTAAGTGTATTAAGAGCCAACTGCAGACAAATTCACTTTCAATTCAGTACCAATTATACTGACACATTTCCCAGTTGTGCACTCGTATTTGTGTTTTTCTCCGTTTGCGTTGAACCTGCCGGATTAATCTGTTTTATTTTTATAACGAGCCGAGCAAAATGGCAAAAACATCGAGGGGCATCGGTTGTTATAGACGTAGAGGCCAGAGGTCGCACCACCCACCCATCATGATGGGGATTTTTTTAACTTTTTCATTTTTTCCCCGCCAGGTGCAGAAGTGCGGGGGTTTTTCACTGGGAAAATAGAGCAGATTGCAAGCGATATCGCTGCAAAACTATTTGAATCTTTTTTGCGTTTCCTCCGCAGAACCAACCACCCACCACCCACATCCCACTTTCCAGCGGGCTGTAACGATTTCCTGTTTGAACCGTGATTGATGACAGGCGAAGGTAAACTCCTGCCGGGATGCAAAAGTCTTAAGTACACGCAACACTGAGCTGCGTGATTGGATGTCCGGATTCTGGGCCACTTGGATACTGGGATACTTGGATACTGGCCAGCATCATCTAACCCCAGCCAACTACCGCATTTCACGCCCGTTGCACTTTAATTGCCAACTGTTTTCAAGTATTGCGAATGCCATTCCATGAGCACATAATTACGTATACGCCGTGGGGCTCACAGGAAAACTTTATGTGGCGATTCGATGGTAAACTGCATTAGGTTGGCTTTGATTCGTACTCTTAAGATAAAAATATTTTCGAAACAAATAACATTTCTGCAATTATTTGTATTTACCCAAAGAAAAAAATACTTGATACGAAACTATGATCAATTCGATAAATTTTTTTCCTATTTTTGTGGCCTATTTTTCGTGGTTTTATGAACTTCTCTTTTTTGGCTTAGGAAAAGTCTTGTTTACCAGACGCCATTTTGCTTAAAAACATATCTGTATATTCGAAAATTTTGTTTTTAATATTTAAATTAAATAAAAAACCAACTGGAAAATATTAAATGCGATTTTACAAACATTATTGCATGTATTGCAAAAGAAACTGATATTAAAAGCAAATTGTGAAATTCTTAAATATTACATATAATATTTTCATATTTAAAATAATAAAAATCGCATGAAATAGCGGTAAATATTTAATTTGACTATGGAATCTATTGAATTAATACTTTATTGATACTTTTTTATTTTGGGTTAAGAAAGTAAAAGAAAATTCATTAACCACTGTTTAAACTTTAAAGTTTTAGTTGCTTTTATTTCTTTCTGTGCAGTTTCCATACATATTCCATATTTACCCAACGGTAAAACAAAAACCAGAGAGAGGATCAGAAACATGACGAAGAAGAACAACGGATTACCGCTCTTCTTCTTACAATTTGATGGTCAGGTGCCGAAAGCTCTCTCTCTCTCTCATTTTGTTTTTCTTTTTCGCAAAGACAGACGCGCACCGCGTGGTAAAATTATTCAAATTAAATTTTAGTGTTTTTCGGGTTTAAATATAGCTTAAAATTCGTTTAAATTATAAATAATAAGTGTTTGCAAGTTTGTGTAGTGCGTTTTTCTTAATTTATTGCGTTTAAATGGCCCAATTTTGCGTTTTCGTTGTAAGTGCTCGGGAATACATATATACATATGTACATACATATGTACATTTACAGGTATGTTGATATGTCTGTGTGCGTTTGATCTTGCGTTTGTGTAAGCTTGCCATTTCATTTAATTTTTTTTTTTAATTCAAATATTTTGGGACTAAATAGGAAATTTCAATGTTTTATGTGGGATTTTGATAACAAACTAAATTTAAAAGTATCCTTACCAAGCAAATATCATAGTATATTGTATAATATTTATTCCAATAACTTAAATATAAAATATTTTTTTATTACGTAGTGCGGAGAATGCGAAAGTTCTTGTTTCCAAATTGAATTTCTCAGGGGCTTTGTGCTTCTAATTTCATTCGCCCCACCTAAGGTCATCATCCCCATCCATTCCCATTCCGATTCCAATAACCCCCCTCCCCTGGCCATAAACAGTCCTTGATTTACATTGCCAAAATTGAATTTATTTATCTCCCTCTCGTCAAATCCCTTTCTACCCCCCCGAAAAAGTCTGATTTGGTAACAACAATAAAGGGAGAACTGGAACAGAAACAAAATAAACGGAATTGAAATGTCCCTGGACCTGGTCATGATTTATTGCATCGCATAGCGACGGGATATTCTAAACTTTTTGTGCTCACCAAAGCCAACATCCTCCCCCCCCCATCCCCCCACCCCCTTTAAAACAAATAAAATATTATTTGAAATATGTGCCATGCGAACCCCATGATTGAGCATAAATAAAGTGTATAGTAAGCTGGCACAAGCAGATTGCACGAGTAAGAACAATAAACTGTTTTGACAACTAACAAAAAGGATTTTCCTTTTGTCCGGACGGAGTTTTCCAACTGCCGGAGAATTAATTAGCACTCCATTTCCTTCACCTCTCGTCAAAAAGGTAGAAAAGCAAATATATTGTTTGCCTGCTGTTCCTCTAGTTTTGGATTTTTTTTCTTTAAATGGAGTGGCATATTATGGGAAATAAATATTTACCATCTTCGGTAGGTGAATACCCTTGAAGTACAGGTAAATAAAAAAAACACATATCGTTTTTACCATAAAATAATGTAAAATTGATATTTAAATTTTTTTTTCGTTTTTTCTCCGATTTCGAAAAAGAGAGGAAGAAGCAAAATGGCGACTTCAATTGTGTGAGTGGGAGCGTGAAAGACACATTCGAAATGCGAACTGGGTTAGTGAGAACGTGTTGTTTACATTTCGAACATATCAAATTGATATCAGATTTCATCTAATTGATCTTCATTTCGTATCGAGTTGTTTTCGGTGTATTATAAAAACTACAAGTTTTTAAAAACAACATGATTATTTATTCAATGAGAGCTAAGAAAAGAAAACAGATTTAGTAACCAGAGTATTAGTATAAAAACTCTAGGATTTTATTACATTTTTTTTGGAACTACAATTCAATGATAAAAATTGCATACCCTAGTTTAAAGGCCAAGAATATGTTTTGTGAATTTTAGAAAAATGTTGTCCCATTTTAATGGCTTTTTACCTTTCAAATGGTTGTGAATTTTTATCGGATTTTTAGGGTGATGAGAGGGATATGTATACGTGCCATCATAATCTCCGCGGGTGCTAACTCTGTAAGTAAGGTGTTGTCCTGACCTTCCTTTTCCTGGCTATCCTGTGCATCCCGTGGCCTTGAGCTTGAGCTACGTAAAACGGTCACAAAGTAACGCCGCAGCTTAACGACTGCGGCTATAATGTCGGTCCAAGCTGCTCCATGAACCAGGATGCGGATGTAAGGATATACGGAGCTCCAGTCGCATTTGACGGAAACCTAAACCTAAACCTGTTGGAAAAAAGGAGTGATAGAGCCATCAAAGTTTATATGTTTTATGTTTTCACTTTTAACGCTTCTCTGGGCGGCGCTGAGAAGCGGATGATGATGATGTAGCAGCCCATTGTCATCGATGATGATTTATTGCCCGACGACTGCAAGTGGCCAAAAAGAATATTTATTCCGCTGTCGGAGTAGAAAAAGGCGTGCCAAGGGCTGAAATATCAAGTATACGCAGCGTTGAACTTTGAAATTCAGCTGCATTTAAGCTGCTCCACGGGCGACCTATTAATCCGGTCTCCAACTGCTGTTTATATTCCCTTCAAAAAAACACTAAACAAAATTTTAAATGTATTTTTAGTATTTTTTTTTATATTTCAGTTTTTTGCTTGCCTTGCATTTTAATAATATTTCGTATTTTTTGTAGAAGAAAAGACTAAAGTCCATTGAAGGGTCAAGCTTCTTCTTTTGTGGAAATGCCATTGGCATATTTGTTTCGCAATTTTCCCTTTCAGGTGAAATTAGTTTTCATTTTGCACTAGAAGCTGCACGCAGTGTTTTTAGAATTTCTTTCCTAATTTATTCGTTTTTTTCTTGGTAATAGAAAAGTTAACAAGAAAGAATTGAAGGGAGAGGTTACTTCAAAGAGGTATTACGTAGTGAAGCAAGTGTAAATAATATTTGACAGATTTAAAGATAATTTAATAAATGAGTAATTTATATTAAAAAGTATAAAAAATGCACTTTATTAAAATTAAAAAAATCAAATTATTAAAAAATTAAAAAAGGGTATTTTATACCTATTATATTCAAAGATAAACTAAAATTAATTAAAAAGGCTAGAGAACTTTATTTTATACCTCTTAAATTTATCTAAAATTACATAAACAAAAAGCAAAGTATTTTATAAAAGTCAAATATTATTTTGAAATATGTATTAAAATGAAATAGAAAAGAAAAATAAACTAAAATTAATTTAAAAGTAAAAAAAATTTGTTGATATCTTCTAAATTTAAATGTTTTTAAAAAAATGTAAAAAAAGTAAAAAACGGTATTTTAAAAGAGTCGTAAAATAAATATTTGATATATAAAAAATGGTATTTTTTGCCTCATAAATTTAAATTTATTCTAAAATTAAATAAAAAATAAAAAAAGATATTTTAAAAAGTTTTAAAATAATTATTTTATTTCCATTATTTTCAAATATTTATTAAAATAAAATGGAAGTAACAATAGGGAATTTTATAACCAATACAAGTAAAGAACTTAACAAAAAATCTCTGAAAACAAGGTAACAACTTGGAAGTCGCTTTTTAACTTTATGGACTATCTATCCTTATACCAAACAAACTAGTTTGTAAGAAGGCTAAAAGGCTGTGCTGTTTATCTTCTTTTAGCCTGCAATTTTCTGGGAAATTCTGCGGGGAAAGTGTGCGGAGTCGTGACTCCTCCTTCCCCCCTCCCGCCTTTCGCCAAAGCTTTTCGGTGAAAAGCTTTCGGAGTGGCAGTAACAGGTCCGCCTGTTAGCAACAGCTGGCCGAGGCCGCTCACGGCCCAGTTAACAGTGAAGCAACAGTGCGCTGGCCGATTTAAAGTGACGCGTCCTCTGACAACACGACTCAGTTCCTGTTCAGCCATAGTCGGTTACGTTTGCCGTGAACCGAGCACCGAGCACCGGAAAAGTGTCGAGTTGAGGAAGTGTGGAGCAGTTTCAGCAGAGTTTTCAGCACCAAAAATCGCACTCAGATTTGGGATCCCAAATCTGATCAATCGGACCTTCCAAAAAACCATTTAAAAAATACCAAACACAAAAGTTTTCCAAATTCCCACAAACATCAAGAACAGAGTTCTTTGTGCTGAAAGACTTTGTCGCGTGCTTGAAGAAATCAACCAAATTCAAGGTTTGGATTCTGGTTCTCCCCTCATTTTCTGTGTGTCTCTCACTTGTTTTTGTTGTATTTTTTTGAAAGTGCGTGCGTGTTATAAAAAGTTTGTTTGAGGGGTTTTCTTTTTGAACAAAAAAAAAAGAACAGAAAAAGCGAAAATAAAATCATAAAATAAGTAACAACAAAGCGGCTGAAAGCGGGAAAGCGGGAAAGTCGGAGGTCAGGTATCTTTGGTGCCCCTGTCCAGCCATCTATCTATATATTATACAGCCATATTATAAGCCATTGCTTTTTGTGCTTGCCTCGGCTTTTTCGAGGTGAATCCAGTTTGTGCAGACCTATGCACAAAATGTTATTTCATTTCATTTCGGCTCGGTTTGCTTTGGTTCTCCTTTGGTCCCCAAACCCTCTTGTTTGGGTTCCGGTTGAGGGTTCTGAGTTCTTTTTTCTCGGTTAATTTTCGTTGCCTTTTCATATTTGATGAGGACGTGTTGGCGGATGGCAGAGGAACCCAAGGGGGTGTCACCTACAATATGTATATGCTCCTAAAACAGAAGCTCCAGTTCCAGCTTCCGTCTGCCTTCGTTGCTTCGTTCCTTTCTTGGCACCATGGGATGCAGAGTCATCCGCCCATTTTATACTTTATTTATCTCTGCGCCCTTCCTTCCGCCCACCCAGGCATCACAGCTATCCCAACCATGGCCTTTTGTTATGCATGGCCGTGTGAATCATTCATATGCAAATGCTGTGAAAATTCTCATTTATGTTTCGAGGAATACCGCAGAAGTCAACGAAGCAGAAGCTGGGTAGAAGTCGCCTTTATGGTCTTCCTGGACTTCTGATCCGTGGATGAAATGGAAGCATACATAGCCAAAAACGATCACTACACGGAGAAAAAAACACATATCGTTTTTACCATGAAATAATGGCAACATGTAACTTTTTCGGTCTCTCGAAGATTCTCAGACTTTGAAAAAGAAAGGAAGACCTAAATTACATAAGTGAAAACAACTTTCGAAATGGCCCAGTGAGAACGTTTGGTTTACACTTCGAACATTCGAAATTGACCACTAAGAGCGTTTGGTTTGCACACCGAACATTCGCAATGGCCCACTGAGAACGTCTGGTTTACACTCCGAACATTCGAAAGGGCCCACTGAGAACGTTTGGTTTACACTGCGAGCATTCGCAATGGCCCACTGAGAACGTCTGGTTTACATTGCAAACCTATCAAATTGATCATCATTTCGCATCAAGTTGTTTTTTTCGGGTGTAGACACTGTGAATGCGGTCAATGCCATATTTCAGCCGCCGCTAAGTGCTGCCTACTTATCGACGGCTCCCGTCTGATTCCAATGGCTGCGATAGCTCTGCTTTGTTTTGTTTGTCCTGGCCAATTACAATTACGCCGGCGAGGTGAGAAGTGGTGAGCAGTTCATTTGCGACCATGACTAACCGCTTTCCGCCCTAATCTAATCGGCTTTGCCCTCCGGCCCGTGTAATTCCTAATCGCATGTGAATGATTCGAGATTCCGGTTCAAAATGATGTTTAGGTACATGAAAATATAGAAATATAGGTTAAAGATCATATTACAATAGTTTCTCTTATAAATTATATAAGATCCTTTATTTGTGTATAAAATTAGTTACTTACCATTTTTTCAAACGCAAAACACCAAATCGAAATGAAAACGAAATGATTACCAAGTATTCAGAGTTCGAAAGTTCCCATTTATATGTCCATATGTGGTGGCTGTAATCCGCTCTGGTTGATCAATTGTAATCGGTGGGATGTTGACGCTTTAAGCCGCTTGTTCGTCACCATTGCAGGCTCTTGGCCTTTTTCAAGGCTTTAACGTCGCGGAAAACAGGCTAAAGTGCAAATAAATAAATATAAAACTGAAATTTTCAGAGCAATATTAGAAATTCCGAGTTAAAAAAAAAACCCAATAGTTTGGTCTTTTTTTTATTTATTTAATTAATTAAACCCTGAACTTAAATCCTTAAGTTCCAAAAATTATTTCAATTATTTGATATTTTATTGAATATTTAAAAACAAACAAAGCAAGGCTCAAAAGGGTTTAGGGGTTAATTAATTTTTAATAGACCTTGCCTCTAGTTAGCTTTTGGTATTTAATAATTCAAACTGGTAGCTGTAATGATTGATTTTCTGGCAGGCAAATAGCTTAGATCCAAGTTTATTACTCCATCACAAGGAATATATTATTGTGGGTATTTTAAAGGTCTGTTCTTAAGCCAACCTCTGCCTGGATTTCAACCAAGTCCCTAAAGATTCGCTCACCCGAAGCGTTAAAAAGTTATTATAGTCCGCCTTCTTCGTTCTCCTCTGGCATAATTCAAGGGAGAAGTTCTCTCTTTTTTTTTCTTCCTGTTTTTAATATTGCGGCTAATTTGGTCCGACCATCAAGCCAACAACAACAACAACAGCGGAGAAAGTAAGCTGGGAAAATGGGGAAATAAGAGGCTTTCCACCAGCCACGGCAATTAATTTACATTAATTTCCCTTTGTTCGCATGGCATTGTTTTCTTTCGTTTCGTTTCGGTTTCATTTCGTTTCGTTTCTACTGGCTGGGGATACCTGTGTTATTAGAAAACAATTACAACACTTGGGCATCTCTGGTTTCTGACCTGGACAGGAACCAAGGAAGCCAGCGGAGAAGGCAGCGAAAAGGATGTCGGACAAGCAGCAGGACCACGAAGGACGTCAGGATGAGAAGGAGCAGAAGCAGGAGCAGGAGGCTCCAGACAGTGGATCTGCACCAGAACCGGAACCGGAAGTGGAGCTAGAGATGGAAGTGGAGGAGGCAGCGGGATCGGAAGCACCTGCTCCGGCCAACCCAAATCCGGAGCTGGAGCGCGACAGGGACAGGGACTCGCACGGCGACAGGTGAGTCAAGCGGATTCCAATCCTACATTCTCCATTCTACCCTTCCCCCTTTGCAATCCACTCTCTGTGTGTCCTTGTCAATATCCATTAGCTAATTGGGCATGCGATGTCAAGGAAGCGGAGCCAAAGGTGGGCCTAGTCTACCTGAACCCTGACCCCAAAAAAAGGCAACGCAACTGTCCCCAAATTAAATCAACCCAATTACCATATAGTAGCATGCGTATATAGTATCTAACCATATTATCCACATTAACCGCATCTTTTAATCGCATTTTATTCGCATTATAACCAGCAATCGCTTAAAATTCACACTCTAAAAAGATTCATCTCTCATTAAGCAAGGAAAGCTAAACTAAAACTAAATTGATTATAAATAATATAGAACTAATCATATATGTATATATATAGTATAAAATGGAATATAGATATGTATATAACCCTTTGAACTGTATAATATTATATATATTTAGGAGATATAATTTAAAATGGTATATACAATTGTAAAAATCCATTGTAAAATGTATAATATTTCGGGAAATATCATTTGAAATGGTATATAGATAAAATGGAATATAGATATTTATATATCCCTTTAAAAATTTATAATATTTTGGGAGACATTTTAAAATGATATATAGATAAAATCCAGTATAGATATGTATAAATATCCTGTAAAATATATACATATAATATTTTGGGAAATACTCTCTATGACTCCCTATATTTAATTAACTGAAAGTAAAATCCCTGCTTATAAAAGTGAACCTCTGACCGCAAAAAAACGAAAACATTACAGAATGACACCTTTTTTTATATGATTTCGATGTAATTTACCTTAAGTGCACCCTCTCTTTAGATCCTAAGCCTTATCCTAACCCCATTCTCACTCGCATACCCATGCCCATTTTTCCCAGGCCCAAAACGAGTTAACACATTTTGCATTTGGTGGGGGATTCCAATTAGGGAAGCTTTATAAATAGACAACAGCCACTCCCCAATTGAACCTTAAAGCGCGTGGGGAACAAAATCTTTTTGGAATTCCCCATGGAGCGGAGGGGATGACATCCCCGATTCCAGGTACACAGAACCCGAACCCGCAACCTGCAACCTTTTTTGACTCCCTTCAAAGGGAATGTTGGGTGTTGTTTTGCCTGTTGGCATATTTTTATCCTGAGACTAACAATAGTTGGGCATTTAAATTAAATTATAAGTGTTTATAAAATAGGGGAAAAATTATTTGAATGGGAAATGCAAGTGTTGATGTGTGCTTTATAGTTCAGGGGTGAAATGTGGAGATCTTATCTGTGTGTGCCCCATTAGCCACTGATTGTTCAGTTGCCCGCCTTCTCTAATCGCCGCCTATCGCCATATAATTTATGACCGGATCAACATACATTTACTTTCCAAGCATATCTCAAGGCCAAATCAAAAGTTAACCCTTATATATTTTATAAATTTAACACTCAACTTGAAATTATAAAACATTTTAGGTATTTTATATATTTTTATCATAGTTCATTTCATAGCAACTAAAAAGAATTTTTACTTTATTTTACTTGATATAATTATAACAAGAGGGAACGCTATAGTCGAGTGCCTCGACTATCAAATACCCGTTACTCAGCTAAAGTCAGCAGTCTCAAGCAGGGCAAACCAAGCAGCCGCTTCAAAAAATTAAAAAAATTTCTTCTACATTTCGGTAGGCGTTAATAACCCAAACAAAATTGCGTTTACACTTTTGCTCTAGCTTTAAAACTATGGGCGCCACAGCTTTTCGCGGTTTGTGGGCGTTAGGGGGGAGGGGGGTTTCCCACTTTGGTCTATCAATATGTATTGAAGAAACGAATACACATTCCTTTTCCCGTTAATCTAGCTTCAAAACTGTGGATGCCACAGTTTTTCGCGGTTTGTGGGCGTTAGAGGAGGCGTGGCACATCGGCGAGAAAAACTTGCCTGCGTATTAACCCCTAGAATCTGCATGCCAAATCTCAATCTTCTAGCTTTTATAGTTTCCGAGATCTCAGCGTTCATACAGACGGGTGCCACAGTTTTTCGCGGTTTGTGGGCGTTAGAGGGGGCGTGGCACATCGGCGTGAAAAACTTGCGCTGCGTATTAACCCCTAGAATCTGCATGCCAAATCTCAATCTTCTAGCTTTTATAGTTTCCGAGATCTCAGCGTTCATACAGACGGACGGACGGACAGACGGACGGACAGACGGACAGACGGACAGACGGACAGACGGACAGACGGACAGACGGACATGGCTAGATCGACTCGGCTAGTGATCCTGATCAAGAATATATATACTTTATATGGTCGGAAACGCTTCCTTCTACCTGTTACATACTTTTGCACGAATCTAATATACCCTTTTACTCTACGAGTAACGGGTATAATCAACAGTTGAAAATACTTTTTAATCGATTCTCCCTCATTAGTTTGTGCCTTTCAAGAGAGAGCACAAGCTTTATTGGCAATTAAGTTGGAATAATACTTTATTCAAGTTTGCCTCTCCAATAATCGAGTGGCGATGTCTGCGTGTGTTTCTGTGTCATTCGGGTCAATTAGTAAGGAAAATCCCATTTGAAGCTGAACTTTGGCGAGCACCTCTCGCTGGAAAGTTCCAAACTGATGCTGCTTTCCACCGTGATGTCCCCTTGAAACTTCAGTTCTGTTTCTCCTTCCGGCCGAGTGCCTACACAGAGAGAAATAGCCCATGAACATTGCATTCAAATTGAGAATTTTTGTTCTTGAAATATAGACAAGTTCTCACTTTTCCAAAAGGGGGAAAGAATAAGGGGCAAATGGGTTTTATTTTTACCACATTTTTACTCAAAATCAGTACTCCCTTTAATTGAGAATACAAATACTCAATTTAAGAATACAAATACTTAATTTAAGAATACAAATACTCGAACTTAGAATAAAAATAATCATTTTGGGAATACAATGTTTCGGGAACGTAATTTTACTTTCCAATAGTTTTACTCAAAATCAGTTTATTCTAAAATTGAGAATACAAGTACTTAATTCGAGAATACAAATACTTAATTTGAGAAAACAAATACTAAATTGAAGAAAACAAATACTCAATTTAAAAATACAATTACTCAATTTGAGAATACTTTTTTTACTCAAAATTAGTTCATTCTCAATTCGAGAATACAAATTCTCAATTCGAGAATACAAATTCTCAATTCGAGAATACAAATTCCTAATTTGAGAATACAAATTCTTAATTTGAAAATACAAATACTCAATTTGAGAACATAATTTTACTTGATTAATTTTCCCAGTGAAGTTCCCAGTTCCCGTCCCCCATCCCCCTTCAGCTCCTCCTCCTTCGCCCCACTTTCATTTCCTGACTGCCCCCTGGGGGCCTCGTCATCGCCTCGCACTCAATCATTGCCTCATTCCGTGGACTGAGCATTCAGCACTGCAATTGACACTTTTGCGGGGCGCTCTGTTTGATTTCCTTCTTTATTTTAATTAAATACCTAATTGGGGGGACATCAGAGAGCGATGGAGCGTGGAGATTGCAGCAATGTTATTCGGGAAGTGATCCAAAGGGGTGTGGCCAAGTGTCGCGCCATTTGTTGACCTTATGCACATCAATTGTTCGGCAGCGAACGGGTAGTGTTTGTCCAGCCGGATAGTTGGATAGTTGGATCCTAGTGATGGTTCAGGGATGGTCAGCATTGTCATGGCACATCCGGTTCCTCCTCTTCCTCCTTCTCCTCCTCCCGAGAGACTAAGGAGAGCGATTTGACAGCATAATTAACAACTCTTCAGCAGACATTCACATTCACATCCATTCCCCTCGTTTTCCTTTACTTCCGATGATTTTTCAGGCAAAATCCCCACGATTTATTGCTGCCCGAGCATTAACAATATCTTTAAGCTCGGATCGGATGGGATCCCCTCATCCTGTGAGCCATGCCATGTATTCGGAATTGACAATGAGCCCCTGGCTTTTGGACATGGCACGTGAGCTGGCTGCCAGATGAGCCGGATGAGAACACGGAGTCCCCATGTTTTCCACTTCCCCTGCCACTTCCCTCTCCACTCCCATTGCCATTCAGCCCTGCCAAATTGTTAATGGAAATTATTAGTTATTAGCTGCTTTGCATATTTTGATGAATCTGGAATGATGGCTTTACTTCGAATTATAGCTAAAGTTTTTGCTACAATTATTTGGTTGAGCAAAATCTACTTGTAAGATATTTCTTTAAACACCCAAAACACAACTTGATAGGAAATTATGATCAATTTGATATGTTTGAAGTGTAAACAACACGTTCTCAGTAGGCTATTTGAAATGAGTCGTTCCCACTTACGTAATTTGAGACGCTAGCTTGCTTTTTTCTCTCTTTCCGAGAGAGAGAAAGAGAATTCAAAAAGAGAGAAATCGAACAAGTTACATTTTTCAATATCAAATTGACATTATATCATGGTAAGACGATATGTGTCTAATGTATAAAGACCAATTTAAAATCATATAGTCGCCATCTTGCTTGTTTCTCTTTCTCAGAGAGAGAGAAATCAAACATTTTAAATTTTTCAATATCAATTTGACATTATTTCATGGTAAAAACGACATGTGTATAAAATGTAGTATTTTATTTGTAGTATTTAACAAATTTACCAGGCACGTAGTAATATGATTCAATCAGTCACCATCTAGGCAGCAAATATCCCATAATCCAGTTTATTTATGAAGATTACAAACGAAGTCAGCCCAATTGTTTCCCAGAATTGCCAAGTGGATGAGCAGACATTTTTATTCCAAAAGGGGGAGGCTACTTCCATCATCCATTTTGAGCAGGCGGCAGTAAATATCCAAACTGGATCCAATGGATCACTGATAAAAATGTGTATGAAGTCGTGAATGGCAGTCGACTTCCGTTGCCGTTTCAGCAACTTAACCCTTTTTTTTCTCTTTCGTTTTGGGGGGCGGGGGAGGTTTGGAAACTTTATGGGAACCCCAAGCTCTCAGTTTGTATCTCTATCTTTGTATCTCATCATCTTTTTGGCCGTCTGCGAATTATAAAGTTCTCTCAGCTCGAGATGTTGAGCACCCAACGAGGAATGTGCTGGCATCAAAAGCAAAGCAAAAGCAAAGGAAAAGCATCAAAATCGAGGCAGGTACGGCATACTTAAGCCGGCTCAGTGGGGAAAGTGGAAGGAGAATATATATATGTATGTACAGACTTGTATGGAAATCGACATCTGCTGGCAATCAACTGTTCACACAATTGAATCGGATTCAATTGACCAAACAGGAAGCTAATGCGAATGCGAATGCGAATGCGAATGTGATTTCTAATCAATGGAGGAGCGTCGTCTCTGTGCCCGGGAATCTGGCCGTGACTGCGATTATGGCAGCAGCTTTGGAACCTCACTGTACTGGACCAGTGATTTACGGTTGCTAAATCCGTGGGATGCTGGCTGTAGGATGCCACCTACCACCTAACAGTTACCAGCGTCCAGTTCCCAACGGGCTTTAGCTGTGGATGTGACTGTGGCATTGGCATTCAGTGGACGGTGGCAATCCGAAAACCAGAAACCAGAACTTGACCCCACCACGTGTGCCCTTGACTACTTATGTACACTCCTGTGCGCCGCCAAACAGACACACAGTGCCACAATTAAACGCACAAGGACGCGCAAGCAAGGATGTGGACGTGGATGTGGACATGCATGTGGAGCGATTGGAGTGGAATGGAGCGAAATCAGTTCCAGGCAAACGCATCCAAAAGGTTGTAGTTGCTGAACTTTGATGCAGGAGTTCGCGGGGATTAGGACCTGCAGATGCACCTGTTCTAATTGCAAAAATTATGTCACTGAAAATTTAAAATAATAATTAATTAACATACAAAAATTCAAATATAATAATCTTTAAAATAAATTAAAATAATTTTTGCATACTTTTTTGTTGATAAATCATAAATAATAAATACCTAAAATTAAAATAGTAGTTTACCTTTAATTTGCTAACTTGGAAATAATTTAAAATATTTGTTAAATTTTTTTTATTAGATAACATACTTGAAAATCCCAAAATGCCTATTTCCAAGTAAATAAAAAATGTATAATTCAAATTAAAATAATAATTTACCTTTAATTTGTTAAATTGTAAACAAAAAAATCAAATATTTTATTGGTATACATAATACATAATTCAAATTAAAATTATAATTTATCTTTAATTTGGCAAATTGGGAATTAAATCAAATATTTTATTGGTATAATTAATATAAATTCAAATTAAAATTATAATTTATCTTTAATTTGGTAAATCGGAAAAAAAATCAAATATTTGTTGCTAAATAAATCACTTGGAAAATCCCGAAATGCTTTTTCCTACGTATGTAAATAAATAATAAATAATTCAAATGAAAATAATAATTTACCTTTAATTTGGTAAAATGTAAAGAAAATCAAAAATACTTTAAATATACTAATAACACTAAATAAATAATAAGTAATACAAATTAAAATAATAATTTACCTTTAATTTGGTAAATCGGAAAAAAGTCCAATATTTGTTGGCAGATAAATCACATAAAAAATCCCGAAATGCTTTTTCCTGAGTAAATACATTTGCAGAAAGTTACATTTTCGGAACATGACTAGTTCTGTGGGCCACTCGAAGGACTCGCAGGAGGCAGAGGACATGGCACAGAGCGCCGAGCTCCGTGCAGGCGGAAGAAGCAATTGGCCAAAATGGTGTTTGAAGTAAAACCCAGAAACGTGACGGGATTCACAAACGGTGTTGAACGCATGCCGGAATACCACAAGGGCATCTTACCCTCACTTAGGAGCACAACACCGGCGAAGGCGACAAAAAGCTGCTCCTGCGAGCAGCAATAAAGCATCGACCACAAGAAACAATGCCCCGGCATCGGGCATCTGAGTTGGCAATACGCATTTGACCAGTTGCTCTTCTTTCACTTTTTGCCACGGCCATTTGTGTGCCCAAGGCCATAACGCATTCGCATTAAGTATACGACGCGTTGTCCGGGAGTTTAAGCTGTTATGGCCATTTTTCCTAAGCTCTGGCAAATGAATGTTGATGTACTGCGGAAGTGTGGTTAAATCGAATGATACAAACTGCAAATTGATTGTGATTTTACAACATTCTTATAGTAAACAGGGTTTTTTATGTTAGCCTGGAAAAATGTATAACACCAGTTAGCAAAGTATTTATTTTGAAAATGCATTAAGAAGAATGATGGTAGTTCCTGCAAGATTTGAACCCTAGATCATAAAAAATAAAAGTAAAAATATTTTTATTGAAACATGTTTTTAAAAAGTTTTTTTTAAGAAACACTTGTTTAAATCTTTCTTTTTTGTGAGTAAAAAAAATTTGTTTACAACAGTTTTTGGGGATTTTATTTTTTGTGATCTAGATTTTTTTAGAAACATTTTTTTAAATCATTTTTTTTGTAGATTTTTTAAGAAACATTTTTTTCAAATCTATATTTTTTGCAATTTTTTTAAAAGATTTTTTAAAAAACATTTTTTGGTAATTTTTTTTTGTGATCTATTTTTTTAAGAAAGATTTTTTTGAAATCTTTTCTATTAATTCTATTCTATTCTTTTAAAATTTTTTATTAAGAAACATTTTTTTGGTAATTTGTTTAGTGATCTAGGGTTTTAAATCTTCCAAAAACTACTTTCTTGGTGTATTTGAATTGTAAGATAGTGTAATTATTAGCTCATTTTTCAAGGTCATTGCTAAATTCTACAACAAAATAGTATACTTCCTATCCATATCTTCCTTTGAACTACTAAGACTTAAGAATTCGCGTAGTTGTGGATAGTAGGGGGGTAAAAGTGCGTTTTTTCCCCGCTCGATGGGCTGTTCCGCTGCAACGCCCACGTAAAAGGCCTTCTGTCTGCCAATCTGCCTTTGTCGGGGGCTTTCAGGCAGTCAGCCACAGACGCCCTTTGTCTCACTTTAAGCCCGGCCTATACAACTGTACTGCACAACAGGGCCAACGGCTACCAACTGGCGTCACAAACAGACGATGCAGCAAACATCAGCGCCAGAAATACCATCTCAGTGAGCTCTGGTTGTGAAATTATCGAATAATTAGCAAGATAAATCCATGGTCGGGATGAAATAAGTTTATGTAGCACAAGCACCCTTTATTTTTGGTTGCTTGGCTTTTCTGTTTTTTCGACCCTTATTTTGGTCGTCGCCCCATCGATTTTTGTGTGACGACAAAGGCACAAAAGCTGAAACACACAAACCACACACATCCCATGGACATGTCCCATATACCATGGCCCATGCTCTATATACCTATGGAGATATGACGTTGACGTTGGAAACGGTAATAAATCGCCATTGAAATTTTGTCGTTCAGTTTGCTCTCTTTCGATTTTCGCTTTATTATCACACCCTTCTGGCCAAAAGGGGTCGAGTTACTTGGTAATCTAATCCCAGCTGATTTCTATCAAAATGCAAACTAGAGGCAGGCAAAAACTGTGGGCCAAATGTGTACTCATTAACTGAAAGTTTAGTCAACACTTGGGGAAATCAATTTTCACTCATTTTCCCACTTATTCGATCAAAACTACATTCCCAATGGTTTAATTTTCAAGGTAAATGTTACCAAGTTATTGTTATGAACCAGGTTGTGTTTACTTTTTAATGGCTTAAACCAACGAAAGAGCATCGAAAAAACGCAATTCACACCACCGAAATGCCACTGGCTTGTGGATTTTGGTCAATAGACAGCTGGTTGGTGGTCGAAGCCCCCGACGGAGTGCGACATAATAAATAGATATGAATGTGAATGGTGGAACGCGGTTCGCTTTGTGTGTTTGCCTATGAGGAGAAATGTGTTGGCTTTGCTTGAATTAATGCGTAACCCGCGGCGAGTCAATCAGTGGCGAACCGTGACTTTGACCAGGATTTTTTCGTGTGCTCCTGTGTTCGTGTGTTCGCACTCCTCGAAGTGGAATTTCCCAGGTGGAATTCAACCCCCAGCGTAGCTCAGGTTCAGGTTTCTCCATATCCACACAGAGAGAATCAATCCAGTAAATTAAGTTCTTAAATGGAGTATTTTTATTCTTAGGTTGAGTATTTTTACTCTCGATTTGAGGATGTAATGATTTTAGGTACAAGTTTTTGAGAAAAAATTATCTTTAAACCTTCAATTTCAGTATATTGTTTATGAAAAATTAGTATTTTTTGAGAGCAAAAATTCTCAATTTAAGATTTTATGAACTTCATTATTTTTGAGAAAGAAAATTCTCAATTTGGAAATTCAAGAACTTAAATATTTTTAGAGAACAAAAATTCTGAATTAAAGAACTTATGTTCCTAATTGTTTTTTAAGAAAAAAAATTCCCAATTTACAAATTTATGTACATAATTATTTTTAGAGAAGAAAAATTCTCAATTTGGGAATTTAGGAACTTAATTATTTTTTGAGAACAAAAATTCTCAATTTGAGAATTTAGGAACTTAATTATTTTTTGAGAACTAAAATTCCCAATTTAAGAATTTATGTACTTGATTATATTTTGAGAATAAAAATTCTCAATTTAAGAATTTATGTACTTGATTATAATTTGAGAATGAAAATTCTCAATTTAAAAATTTATGTACTTGATTATATTTTGAGAACAAAAATTCTCAATTTAAGAATTTATGTACTTTATTATATTTTGAGAATGAAAATTTTCAATTTGAGTGTAAAGTTCTGGCTTGTTTTTCTCTGTGCACAGCCAGAGTGTGCAACAGTTTTCGGAGTGGCCCACAAAATGTATTGATTGCTATCGATTAGGCTGAATGCGTGGCGCGTGAGCGTGTGACAACGTAGCCAGCTGCGTGAGAAGAGTGAAGGGAAAGGGGAAGGTAAGGGAAGGCTGAAGGGAAAGGGAAACAAGAGCAGGAGTCCAAGGACTGTGAGGACCAGCGATTGGCATTTCACAAAAGGACATTGGACATGGGACATTGGCAACTGGCAACTGGCGATTGGAAGGCCGGGCAAAGAGTAAAGCGCAACAAATGTTATTCCCATCTTGTTGCCAGTTGTTCTTGAGTCCTTGGATCCTTGAATCCTTGAGGCCTTGACTCCTTGAGTCCTGTCCTCGCGTCACTTGCAGCTGCTGCTGCTGCTTTGCAACCGCCTTTTTATCATTTGTTGTTTTCTCGCTGGCTGCTCGGGCGATTTCCGTTTCCGCTTCCATTTTCATTTCCATTTCCGCTTCCAATTCCGATTCAGCTTCAGTTTCAGTTGCAATTGCTGCCACTTGTTTTCAACATTGCTGGTTTATAATTTGCTTGTGGAAAAGCGAAAAACTGCAGGTGGTTGTCTGTCGTTGCCTTAACCCCTTAACCAGTTATGTGCTTTGACCCAATCGCCGCTTTCTTTTGCCGTTTTTTTTTTGCCCCATGCGAAGTGGCTGCCAAAAACATTTCAGCAATCACTAAATCCCCCGATTGCCGCTTTGCATAACTACGCTTCTGGCCAGAATGGTCACGCAGATATGGCCATGATCTGTCGGATTAAGCGAGAGCACAAAGGAAGCAAAGTTAGAGGCGACGTCTGCAAAAACATCATTTTATTTCGATTCAATTGCAGCCGTTTATTTGCAGCTCCCAACGACACCAATAATCTCTGAATAACGATGCAAATCTGAACATTTAAAGTTTTTTTCTTTCAATGGAGCCCCCTCTTCCACACACACACCCACACACAGAATATACAGCCTTTGAGAACTACTTTGAATAGAGTGCATTTACGCTTTGTGGTCCTCTGCTTCAGAAACAGAATCCTCTGTCGACACTTTGATGTCCCGAAAAAAATAAGCAATAAGTCAACCAATTTATATCTAGTCTAATTAGGCCACATGTTTTCATTTTGGCCTTGAGAGCGAACTCATTTTGTATCAGTTGAATCCCCCAAATGCAATTCTCTTAACCGTAAAAATTGACAAATTTTCAAGGACATTTTTTACAATGCCGAAACGTTGGTAACAGCTTGCCTGTCAAAAACAATTCCGAACCAATGAAACGTAGCTGTGTGCAGAGACAGTACTTTCGGATCCAAAGTTATGAGGGCACACGGAAAGATATATATCCTATATAGATAATATCGCTGAAATACAATATAAATAAATTTATAATAATTAGTAAATATTGTAGTATTATGTAATTTCCAATATATGATCATAAATCTATGGTAGAAAGTTATAGATCTCATTAGAAAATTTTATAATAATCCTAAAACTATTTTCGAATTTCGGTTTTTTTTTACTTCTATATTTTTTAGATCCCTATTTTATTGGTCAAGATTAATTGACAATTTTCTCTTATATTGAAAAACTAAACATCTGAACTTTTTATAATTACTATATTTCATTTTTCATATATTTTTTGCAATTTATTTACTATATTTTTTCAAGTGTACATTCAGCATGTGGTAGCCAGTTGGCCACAATGATCAATGGCAGGGCTTTCTAGTCGAATTTCACGAGCTGTTGCCGCCGCCGAAAGTTTATTAATTTGTTATCCTGTCACTCGGGTACTTTCATTGCCTTTCATTAGACCCTCCCCTGGATTCCCGTATCCCCAGGACTCATCCTCATCGCAATTCCGGGGACCGCAGAAATTAATTACCGGATTATAAGACAACTTCATTGGCCAAAAAGGGGGTGGGCGTTTCGCAGGGGCGTGGCAGACAAGGCGATAAGCCCCCGTTTCAGTTCAATTTTCACCATTCCGGGGGCAGCGGCCAATTGGTTTGGGCTTTTATGATTAACATTTAATAAGAAAAGGTCACGCACCGGCAGTGGGTTTTCGTTTTTTTTTCGGTATAGGAATCGGAATTGGAATCGGAGAAAACTATATCCATTCCATGCCATTCCAGTCGCATCTGGCCCCGGCTAAATTAAGTGCCCAACTTAAATAACTCGAATTAAACATTAATAGCGTACTTAAAAGTTTTCCTTTTCGTTTTCTCGTTTTTGTTTTCCTCTCGCCGCCTTCGTGTTTCATTTATTGCCGTTGTTATTCAGTTGGCCTTTATTGGCTTCGATTGTTGCTGTTGCTTTTTTAAGTTTTTTTTTCGGGCCCCACGTTGGGCGCCAATTTGTTGTTTAGGGCCGTGGCCTTAGTTCAGTTTCTTGATGAAACACTTTCGCAGTGAACTTTGGCGTTCGCCTTTGGCCATTTCTCAACTCTTTCCCCGCCGAAAATCAATGTGCTGACCCATTGATGAGATTGGGGATGGGGATGAGGATTGGGGGGGTCCTGGCCACTTAAGCCGGCCTTTCAATCTTAAATGGTTCATCGAGTTTCCCTTTGATTAAACAGTTGATTGTATTATGTTGGCTTTTTTTTGTATCCATTTGAATTGAGAGTCCCCATGTCCCATAAGTGTGGACTGTTCGAGAATCTTTTGCTAGAACAATTAATATTTAAAGAGCTATGTCACTATATTTTAAACCAAACGAACCAGCTTATTTATATTTACAACGATTTATTCAATGCCACTCGAAATGAAATCGAAAGCCTCTTTTGATAACTCTCAATCTTGTTTGGATGCTGACTTCCCATCTCCTTTACAGTCGCATTGTCCTGACTGAGATATAAGCCTGAATTCCTGCAGATGCGTCTGGCATTCGGTGTCGCAGCAGCTGCTTACTTAATAAGCCCGCGACATTTCCTGCGTGTTGGGCCTAAGTGTTTCCCCAAAAGCGAGGTGGATTATGCGTTCGCAATTCCGATGTGCTTAAGCCAATTTCATGTATATATCACAGTGGTATGAAATTGCATTAAAATGGAAAATAACTAAAAACGAAAATTGTTTTTACCTTCAAATAATGTAAAATTGATATTGAAAAGTGTAATTTTCGAGATTTCTGTCTCTCGGAGATTCCCTGACTTTAGAAAAGATAGGAAAAAGCAAGATGGCGACTTGAGTGACGTGAGTGGGAGTGAGAAAGACACATAACTGGTTATCAAATTGATATGTGCGATATCAAATTGATCCCGACTTTCATCAAATTGATCATTATATCGTATCAAGTGTGTTTTGGGTGTAGTTTGTAAATGTAATGGTAATTCCAAATAAAATAAAAAAAATATAGAAAATAATTTTAGAGTATGTGCCGAGGTTTTCCTCCTTTTTTTCCACTGTGCAGGCAGCCACTTGAAGTGCCTCCTCCTCCCCTCGACGCCGCTCATGTCTGGGCCGCCGCTCGAGATGTTGTCAGCTTAAGTGCTTCATTTGAGGCGCCATGAAATATGCAACAGGCCGCCCAAGTGGGCTTCCCGAGCTGAACAGAATGAACATGCACGTCCTCTCGGTTTCAGCCTAATCCTGCCACTCCTCCCGCTGCTCCAGCGACGACTGCATCCCATCAGGAAACGACAGGCTCGCCCAGCTCAGTGTCGTCCTTGTGGGCCGCTCTTAAATTGCTTTGCCTCTAATGCCCCGGAATCAACTCCCATTCTGTCCTCACTTCCGCTCCCAGGGGCACGATATTGGTATATGTATTATGCCCTGCGCACTTCTGTAGGCTTCTTCTTCTGCTGCCAGGACCTGTCATAATTCCACATCAAATATGTTTCAGCCGAAAGGCATCCGAAAATTATGCATGTCGTCTGGGTGAAAACCCAGCTGTCGTCACCGAAACTAGAGATACTCCAATGAATATTTGCCTAAAATAATATTCTTGAAATGCAATATTTTTGAGTAACTTGAGCTTAATTGTGGGATTTTGCCAGCCAAATAATTGCAATGCAAAAATAAATATTTATAAATATTTTGGAAAGCATATTTTGACATTTATAAATATAAGTATTTTTTCCCAAGAACGAAACAAAAATAAATGTAATTAGTTGTTCAAGCCAAAAAGGGTGTTTTTAATTATCAAAGTTAATTCATTAGGGCACTTGAAACGATTCCGGGTATGTGACTTAATTAAGAAAGGTTTTTGCGAGCCGAAAGAAATGATTTTCCTTTCAGTTGGCTTGCCTTTTGTGACGATTTTTGTGACATTTAAATATAAATGAAAAAGGTACGCATACGTCACGTTGGTGGAGGTCGTTGTGGGGGAGGGAGGAGGGGGTGGAGGGGGCGTGGCCCTGGCAGATGGGCGTTTAGGCCATAAGGGTTTTGCCAGACATCTGCATATTGCCATTGTGACAGGCCAGCGGAGTCGCGCGAAAGTCGTGAAAGCCAAGCCAAGCCGGGCAGGATGAAATTTCCTTTTCCCTTTCCATTTTCCCTCTTTCACATGTGCAAAAGTTGAAATATACACTGGGAGAATTTCAACTTTCACATTTAAGTTGAAAATGTTCGTCCAAATTTATCAAAAAGTTTTAAAAAAAACTCAATTAAACTTTTCTATTCTCACCGTTTTGTTGTTATATTGATTTCAACAACGAATGTCCTCGTGTTTACACAAACGAATTTGCTTTTAAGAACAATTGTTCTCAATTCAAGAGAATATGTTCTCAATTCAAGAGAAAATGTTCTCAATTCAAGAGCTAATATTCCTAATTTAAGACGAAATGTTTTCAATTCAAGAACAAATGTTCTCAATTCAAGAACAAATGTTCTCAATTCATTTTTCTCTCTGTGTTCGATGAAAAGCCGAGGAAAATGTGTGCCCTTGTGGAGGGAGGAAAAGGGCAAAGAATCGTCCTGCAATTTAGCGCGACAACAATGGCGGCCAAGTGGCGCCATCGTTTCCTCCCCAGCCCAAAAGTTCTCTCTTCTCGTTCTGTTTTCTGTTCTCCTTTTTTTTCGGTTAGGCATACAAATTCCGGAACTCGCATGTGAACTTGTGTGTCGCTTTTTATTGTGGTGTTTTTTTGCTGTGTCGCATAATTAAAAACCGCCGAGTGAACACGGCCAGGCAAAGAAACAAGAAACAAGCGGCATCCAGGCGAGAAATTAAATATTTACATGTACAATTAGTAGTTGAGAAAAGAGTGTGTAAGCAATTGAAAGAACCACAAAAAAACCTACAAAATTCCATTATATGAAACACTATGTTTATTGAAATGAAGTAGAGACGAGTTAAATTTCTAAAAGGAATATTTATTTATTGAATATTGAGATGTAACTTAGACCATAAAGCGAAAATTTATACGAAATCGTATCTTTACATGGTAAATTTCCAAAAAAAATGTATTCGAAAAGTAAATATTCCTTTTTTGAAATATTGACAATGCGAAATGGTCATCAAGTTTCCTTAAATATTAATTTTCTTATTAAATAAATAAAATTTTTTTTTTTACTCTTAAATAAAAGTTTTTAAATTCAGATTTCAAATAATTCAATTTTTTTATATTTGTTATATAGATTTGTAAGGTTTTTTATATAAGAGTTCGAATAAGGTCGAAAAAAAATTATTCACCTATTTTAACCTTGTAATGATAAATTTCGGTGATAATTCGAATATTATTTAAAAGAGGAATATTAATTAAAAATAAAAAACTTTTTGATCAAAGGCAACAGTGCGTATGAGTAATATGTTTTGAAGAGAATGTTAACTTAAAAATATTCATACAAATGTGGACAAATGTGGACAAATGTAGACAAATGTAGACAACTTTTAAAAGTATGTCATTAAAGAAACCTTAAGTCTAATATTCGCTGTAAATGGGCCTTGACGCCTTTTTTTTTATTTGTGCCCCAAGGGAAAATGATCCATCGAGTGTGGTGTGTGGAAAAAAAGGGAAGAAGAAAAGAAAGGAAAAGCTTGAAAATTGTGAATGTTATGCTTGTAAGGAACAAAACACAGATTGTTATTCCGCTGCGAGGAGGCAGTTATAGTTATTCCGCCCTTAAGCCTATTATTTGTCACAGACAGCACGTTGTTGTTGTTTTTTTTGTTGCCTTTTTTGCTGCCCACACAGATGGACCACAAAAGCAATCTCATCATCGACACTTTTTGCTATTTATTTTCATTATCCTTGCTCGCAATTCCTCGCACTAATCAAATGACTGGGAAAAACACTGGAAGAGGCAGCAGCAGCGGCAGCGCCAGAGGAACATAATCAACGACAACAAAGTCGAAATTGAAATCAAATTGCTAAGGAGAGCGAGCGGGGGGCGGCGGCGGCAGGACATTGTGGGTGGTGGCAGTGGGTGGCTGTTGCTCCCACAAAGAATGAAAGTGGAGCAATGTTGCTGCAACAACAGCAGCAGCAGCATCATTAAAATGCAATGCATCAACGCCCCATTGTCTGTGTGTGTGTGTGTCCTGTATGTCCTGCGTTGATATTGTTGTTTCCATTTTTATTTCCCACGGGCGACTCCTACGCCCACCCACACACACACGGCACTCATAATTAAACGCATTTTGTATTTAATTATGTGACGGCCACAAAGGCCAATAGTTGCTGCCAGGATCAGGAAGTGGAACTCCATCTGGATCCCTGCCCATTGCCATTCCAATTTCCCCTTGCATTTTTGCATAAGCGTTTTTCGGATCCGAGCAAAGCCCTCAAAGGGATTAGTGCTCGGCAACGAAAGCTAGAACTCTGCCAAGCGGAAGCTGTCCAAAAAAAGCTCAGGCTGTCAGCCAGGCTCAGAGCTCCTGTTTTGACATCAGCCGGATGGCCAGGACACTGGACTGGGGCTGGGGCTGGGGCATCGGGGGGCGGCAATGAATTGGCCTTAGCCCGGCAATTAAAGACGCTGCCAAGTGTGCTATGAAAATGTTATAGCATTATACCTACGAAATTTCACTTGCTTTGCCTTTCAGCTCGGTAATTTACCTTCTTATATCCTTTACTTGCCTTAAAAGGGTTTTTTAAAAAATCCTGGTAGTAATACCTACCAAAATGTAGAAGAAATTTTTCAAATCGGCTCACTCATTCAAAAGTTATGAGCAAAAGCAAATAATGCATTCTCCGCTAGGTGGCGCTGCTTTTTAGAGACTGCTTTCCATACTGCTTGCATATCTTCATCTCTCTCACACTCTTATAGCTGAGTAACGGGTGTTTGATAGTCGAGACACTCCACCGTTGCCTTTAAAGCCTTTAACTTTGGCGGTGTGAATAGCTTATCACAATTGGGTATTTGAACTGTGCGATTCAGGCCATAAATAAGTTATGCCTACAGTTTCTGCCCCAAAGCCTCTGTCATTAAGTAGCTGCGCAAATAAAAGTTATTAGCCATTTTCGCTTGGCCAGTTGCGTCTAATTTTGGCGTTAAGCTCAGTAAAAGATTATGGCTCCATTAGGGATTTCATTGCCCGCATTAAAGGGAATTCAGGGAACTAAATATATTTAAGGTTTTTTCCCGAAAAAGTAGGATTTTTATACCCGTTACTCGTAGAGTAAAATATATTCTTGATCAGTGATCTTGATCCACTAGCAAATAATGAAATGACTGCTAGATGGCGCCACTTCTAAGCGACTGCTTGGTTGTCCCTGCTTGAGACTGCTTGCTTTAGCTGAGTAACAGGTATTTGATAGTTTAGTCTGTCCGTCAGTAAGCAAATAATGAAATGACCGCTAGATGGCGTCACTTTTAAGCCACTGCTTGGTTTACCCTGCTTGAGACTGCTTGCTTTAGCTGACTAACGGGTATTTGATAGTTTAGTGCAATCTGAAAGGTATTTGATTTATGTTTTATACATAAACCCCATCTTGTTTGCTAATTGCGTACTCACTGCTCATGAGAGTACGCCTGAGAAGACGCTTAAAATCAGCAGCCATCTCCTGAGCTCCCTGATTACCTTGAATCCTCTCACCTGCTGCTGCTGCTGCTTGCATTACCCAACCAAGTGGATGTTGCGATAGCGTGGAGCATTTTAACACGAACGCAAACATAATTAGTCCTTAATCATAGTCAACATGTTCGGCGAGGGCGGCGTCCTCGTGGGAATGCAATAATCTCGCACACCATCCTCCTGGAATTATTTCACTCGCAGCTCAGCGGTTATACAATTTCCGGTTTTCAACGGAAGCTACAAAGTATCAGTGCAACAAAAAGTATTTATTTTACCCTCTATAATTTGTGTGGAATTTTGTAATGCGTTTTTAGATAGCTTTACTTGGCAATCAGCATAATAAATATAAACATTTTAAGATTTTATTCCACAAGGTGGCCCCTTAAATTACAGTGTATGATTCACTCATGCAGTAATATGTAGTTTTTATTCCCTTTCCAAAGTTCGCACAAAAGTATTCAATTGAGAAATGTTTTAATGAAAGGGTTGGATCTTTCTGAATTATACAAAAGGCAGGTTGTTTCCTGCTATGACGCAAATCGAATCCAAAGGCAGTGATGAGGGTTAAAGGCATTGCATTGCATAAACAAATCGATGGCATTTACAATAAAATATACATTTAATTTATACCATTGCATAATTCGTATCAATTAGAGCCATGTGAATTGGGCCAATGCATTCGCATAACTGAAAACTGGATACAGAAAACAGAACTCATATAAAACTGGGAGCACACATGGTAAATATGTCCGAAAAAGGCAGACTTAATTGGAATTTAAATCAAAAGATAAACTAATTTCCCACTCGCACTCCCACTTTACCTTCAATCATGCTTGAACTGGCTGAGGCACAATTTAAGGCGCGTGAATTATGCATGCTACGGGTAGCAGAGCGGCGGTTCGTGTGTCCTGGATTTGGGTCAGAACTCAGAACGGCAAAATCAATAGCGCTCGCTGCTTAAGGGCTGAAAAATAAAAGTGAAGTGAAGGTAAAGTTGAGTAAATGAAAATAAGGGAATGAAAACAACAACAAGAGGCAGAGGTGGATTTCTCACGAATACCTGGCAAATCGCTTCCATTTATGTGTCGTCGTTACTTGAGTCATTTTTCAAATCAATTTTCAATTTGTATTCATAGCAAATTAGACGCGCGATTGGAGCCAAATGCAATTTCTGTCTGTGGAACTCGTCCTTTCGTTTTTTCGTCCCCCTGTCACTTTGGCTTAAGTTCGAGGTACGACGCAAAATCCGCAGCAAAATCCTCGCTCGAGCGTTAAACTCGGCCCGCATTTAAGCCATAGGCGTAAGTTAATTTGTTTGGCAGGACCCTGCGAGTGACCCTCATCGCCTTCGCCTTTCGCCCTTCGCCTTTCTCCATTCGCCAGGGAGAAAGCCGAAAGGAAAGCACGGCAATGGAAAAGTAACCAACGAGGCAAAATGCAAACATGAAACGAAATCAGCACAAAGAACTCAAATACAGGGGCAGGAGGAAAGTTACACTGGGAAAATTGGGCAAACAAAATTTAAAGGAAAAGAAATAAATAACAAGTAAAATAAATATGTTATTTATAATGCAGAACGCGATGTAAACGATTATATTTTTTGTAAATCAATTATTTTCGATTACATTCTCAAAATATCGATTAGGTCGATAAAAAGAATAAGACTCAAAATCGATTATTTTGATTAAATTCTGAAAAATATAGATTATATCGATAAAAAGAAGACAAGGAAAGGAAACAAAAAATTTAGATTAGGATTTAAAATTTCGATTCTTAATTCATTAGTTTAAATGAGTAATATTACTTTTAAATAAAATAATATTTTCTAGAGATTAATGACTTATTACTTTAAAATAAATAATAAATAATATTACTTTAAAATAAAATAATATTTTCTAGACATTAAAGATTTCTAAGATTAAAGGTAAATGATTCGATTTCCTAAAAAATAAATCTACTTTTAACATCTTGTTAACATCTCTAAACCAAGTTCCCTTTTTACACCGAAGTACTTCCCTTTTTTCCCAGTGTCAGTTGGCATTTCCACAAGGAGCTCAAGCTTTACCTCACTGCAAGAATGCCTCAGTGTCCTCTAGTGCTTTTGAGTTCTTTGTTTTGTCTAGATGACCACTTCTAGTGAAATGTTCGTTTCATGGATTGCCAGAAAAGGAAGTTCAAAGTTTTCAAATTGAGGTGCTGGAAAACTTTAAAAATATTTTAAGGTTTTAATTTATATGGCAAAAATAACACAAAACCTAATTTTCTATTTTAATGTTTAAAGAATATTTTAAATATTTTTAAATTTTGAATTTCAATTGTTATTTTAAATACTGAAGTTGAAATTGAGGAGCTAAAAAATTCGGAAAATATATTAAGCGTTTAATATATTAGAAAAAAATTAATGTTTATAATTTAATTTTAAATAAATTTTTTTTTATAAATTTTGAACAATATTAAATTTTACATTTATTATTATTATATTAATTATTATTAATTATTAACATATTAATTTAACTTGGAATTTCAATTAAGTTAAGTTACATTTGCTAATTACTTTAATTGCATTTCTCATTTTGGTTTTTTTTCTCGCCTCTTAAGATTTTTTCCAACACTAACTAATTTATTAAATTGCCAAGTTCTTGGCGAAACTCAAACTCAAGCTCGACTTGGGCAAATAGACTCTTCACTTTTTTTGCATTTAAGTATCCCAGGATGGAGTCTTCTGAAGAACAAGTGTCGAAAAGTCCGCAAGTTTTGTCGATTCTCGCGGCTTTCAGCGCAGTTATTTGAGTAATTTGTTCGCAGGACTTTCGCTGGCGCCGCTTAAACGCTGGTTAACTTTGAAAAACGAGGGTATTTTCGAAAGCGGCCTACTCCTCGCCCTCTGTTTTTTTTCGGTTTAACGCAAACAAAACAAAACGCAAAGCAAACACACAAACACACAAACACACACTACGCCGAAAGGGAGGGCACGCATCTGTATTTGTATGTGGATGTAGATGTAAAAACTTCAAAGCACACACACTTAACGTGCTCAGACACGCACTAGCACACACACACAAACACACACACACGCACGCATGGCGGGCGGAAACGGAAACGAGAGCGAACAAAAAAAAGATGGAGAAACGGGAGAGCGATGGTGCGGTGGCGGCTACTTGATGTTGATGCCACACAGATTTTGTTACACTTTGCTCTTGGCTAAGCGTTTGTTAAGCTGTTCGGGGGGCGGCTACCGGGCGGTGGGCGTGGTCGTGGTCCTGGGGGCGGAGGACACGTGCCGCTGCATTCGATGCGTGACAATGCGAGGGGACAGCGCCCAGCTGAAGTGCAAATTGGTTTGGCATCAAATCATTTTTGCGAATCATTCCATGTCATCGTGCATATCGAAATGTATAAGTGTGTGTGTGTGTCTGTTGTATGTATATCCTGCCACTCATTTCGCTATTTTTGCGGCATCCTTTTTATGGCCGATGTGCGACAGATTGAGTTCGATGTTTGTTTTTGCACATTTTAGAGGTTTTTCTCTTTACGGCGGCTGCTTGACACGCGGCAATTATATTGTTTTGCGGTTTCACAGTTGTTGACAAGGTGAAATTGGTAACTGTTTTCAATTTATTGATTGTTTTTTCCTTTGACGGTTTTTTCTCCCCTTTTGACCTTTATCATTTTCATTTTATACTATTTATGAAATTTATGAAGTTTGTGATTTTATTTCGTTTTTGCAATTATTCAATTAAATGTTACAAATTTTTCTATTACATCATTACAATCTATGAATATATTTTAAACTCATAACATTTCTCATTTCTTTCTTTTTTTTTAATTAATTAATTTTAATTAAATAACTTTTCGTATTTATTTATTAAATCTATTATTTTTCATTATTTAATTAAATGTTAAATATTTTTTCATTAAATCAGAAAATTTTTAAATTTATTATAAATTTTAAAATGTACATATGAAACTTGTGATTTTTTTTTTTGATTTCTCCTATTTATTTTAAAATTATAATTTAATTTAATTTTTTTCCATTTATTTGATGTTACATATTTCTTCATTAAATCATCAAATCCCAAAGAAGGTTGTGGATTACGCTTTTGGGGCTTCCACTTTTTTGATTTGGCTCTTAAGTCGAGAAGACTGAGGTGTGTACTCGCTTTTCCCCTGGCTTCGTACTTTGTTTCGTGAATTGAAATGTAACCAAGCTGAGGGAAAGTCTAATTGCAAACCACAACACAAAACAGTCAGTCAACTTTGTCGTTTTTCAAAGCTGTTTCTAAGTTGTTGGCACACATCCACATTCCCTTTCCCCATTTCCCAACCTTTTCGAAGAAGTTCGCCACGGCAAACTTCCAACTTCTCACCGAAATGCCTAAAGGCCCTCACACACACTCACAGATACTGTCAGGATGCGACATCCTGCCCACACACACACCTCCACATTGTATGAGGCTCGTGTGTACACAGCTGCGGCTCATTTGATCGCTGGCTTTGGCCAATTGACGGAGGAGCAGACTTTGTGCGTAAATATTTTCCAAAATGTTTGCTAATTTGACTCGAGCTGCTCCTTGTCTCCCCATTCCCATTCCCATTCCCGCATCCCTTCGGTGCCATTTGTTTTTCCAGGCGCAGACAGAAAGAGACAGTTCCCGCAAGTTGAGCAGCGATTCACGGCCTCTGGGCACCGAAACACCGACATAATTAAAACCGGAAACATTCCACCGGCAGCCGTCCCCAGTTCACCAGGGACCATTGCCTACTTATGCGGGCACGCCACTCCAATCAATACGCCCATTAGGAGCCCCAAATCAGGTTAAGTCGATTGCCGGTAGTCTGAAACTAGTTTGCAGTAGGTCCTGAGTGGGATTATTAATGCGCAACATCCATGGCCTCTCTATGCCATAATAATGTGAATAGTTGTCCAAATATGGAGTGTCATACCTTCCCGAACTCGTAGTTAAATTATCTACAACTTGGCATTTCAGGCAAAAAATTTTATTTTTTTGAAATTTTTCGCAAAAAATTGTGATGCTACCCCTTAAAAAAAATCGAAAAAATGAAAATTTTTTAAATTTCCCAAATCAGCCGGAAAGTGCACTGATGTTAATTATTAGGTTGTTATCTGCTCAGAACAGTTCGCCGTTTTAATTTCGGACCATTTTTGCAAAATTGGGAGCAAATAGAAATTATTCGAAAAATCACATTTTTGTCAAAATTGAAATCCTTATTTTGCGCCAATAAAAAAATCACTATTTTTGCCATTAAAATGGAAATAATTGACCAAATATGAAGTGTCATACCTTCCCGAACTCGTAGTTAAATTATCTACAACTTGGCATTTCAGGTTAAAAATTTTATTTTTTTGAAATTTTTTGCAAAAAATTGTGATGCTACCCCTTACAAAAAAATCGAAAAAAGTGAAGATTTTATAAATTTTCTAAATCAGCCGGAAAGCTCACTAATGTTAATTATTAGGTTGTTATCTGCTCAGAACAGTTCGCCGTTTTAATATCGGAGCATTTTTGCAAAATTGGGAGCAAAAAGAAATTTTAGAAAAAATCAGATTTTGGCCAAAAATTAAAATCTTCATTTTCCACCAATAAAAAATGCAGTATTTTTGCTATAAAAATGAAACTAATTGTCCAAATATGGAATGGCATACTCTAAGAAGCCATGAAAAGTTTTTAAAGTTATTACGAACTTATCTTCGGAAGTGATTAAGTCAAGTGCTTTTCAGTTGCATGGAATTATACACTAACCAAAAATGTTGGGGGTTTTGGGTTAAAGTTGGCCTGGGGACTCGGACGCCAATCTATAGGCCAAGTTCAAGTGCTCGACGAAAACTTTCGCTCTCATTTGGGGAGCTTGGAACTTGGTACTCGTTTTGGCCATAAACAGGCAACAACTGTCGTTAAATATACATGAGAGCGCCCCGAACGCATAAATTGGCATTTAATGAGTGCGTGTACACTGCCACACTGTATACAATCGGACTCCATTTCCATCTCCTTTTCCATTTCCACTACCATCTCGATTTCCATTACCGGGAAATTCGCTTTGTGGCCCGAAGAAGACTTTGCAGGCTGGCTAACAAGTTTGCTCCATTTTGCGAGGCGGCTGGCATTTTGAGTTATTAATAAACCGAGTGTCGCACACAGGGACATGTGTGGAGCACACGAGTTTAGGTTCGCATCAATATTTACTCTGGCCAAGTAATTGATAGCTTATTGATTTACATGCACGAGAACTACCTTTCTTTTTTCTTTCATTTCCCCGCCCACTCCTCACTCGCTTTAGTAGTTTTCTAAAGAGGCCCAAAGCCATTGCATGGATGTCTGTGAATGTATGGATAAATATGTGTGGTTTCAACGTGGGTGAATTTGAAATGGAGGCAAGTGTCGAAATAATTTATGCGGTTAGTCATAACATGAAATTACAAATATATTTGTTTGGTAAATCCTTAAAAAAAGCTAGAAAAATAAACAAGATATTGTCTATGAACTAAAATAATTAATTATAATATTTAATATAAATATTTAAAATAAAATTACAAATAAAAAAATATAACAAATCTTTAAAATAGCTAGAAAAATAAACACATTCTTGGAATAAACTAAAATATTTAATTATAATATTTAAAATGTCTTGATTTAAGTTAGCGGTTATTCAATGCTTTAAAAAATATTTTTAATATAATAATACCGATTAAATATAATACTTATCTTAACTTTAAAGTCTCGCCCACATAATAACATCAAATTAGAAATATATATGTTTAGTTAATCTTTGAAAATGCTTGACAAATAAATTAATATTTGCAATAAAATAAAATATTTAATTATAATATTTAAAATAAATATAATATTTTCAAATTTCGATTTATTTTTTTAGCTTTAAAGTTGTTTTTTTTTAAAGGTAGACAAATTAAGGTAATTGCTGTTGCCGTGAAAGTTCAAAATTCAGGAAAACCCCACTCAACCGTAATAAGTGAATATAATTGGTGAACTTTAACAAAAGTTGTGCTTTATTTGCTTCGTAATATTTACGTTTGTGCAAATTCACACACAGAGGGAGCTCGAATTCTTCAATTCTCGAGCAACAGCAGCTGTGGGGCCAACAAGGAGACCTACATTTCTTTTCAATAGGCCACGAGATAAACAAGTGGGCGGGGGAAATGAGGAGCAGGGAGTAGCCAGGAGTCACAGGACACAGAGGCAGGAGACAGCTGACTGATTAAGGCGCAATTGGAAGCTGTCTCAGCTGACTCAGCCGCTGATGATGATGGGCTTTGCCGCAATTGCCGCAAAAATACTCGTGCAAAAATCCCCCAAAGCCACACACATTCACTTCCTGCTCGAATCCAGCTCAACTCCCCAATTCCCAGGCCGCCCAACGCCCAACGCCCTAGGCTCAGAACTCATTAAATTACAATAAAAATAATATCACAAGGCAGACGGGAAAAAAAGGGAAAGGACCAACAGCCAAACACCGGAAACGCACATAAATCTCGTCATAAGAATAACCGAGCTAAAGAAAGAATTCCGGGAAACTTGGCCAACATCCATTTGAGGTCGACGAGGGCCACACACGTAAACGTCGAGTAATTTAATAATTCACATTTATTGCCATGTTTTTCAATATTAATTCACTTAGTCGGCGCAAGTTTTTAATTTCAATTTCGCTTTAAACGGGGATTTAATTTCATTTGCTAGAGATCATAAAAAAAGAGCACATTGTACAAATAATTAAATTACATTTCGGAATCTCTTCGCTTATTGACACTACTGCGTAAATATTGTTTCGTAGAAAATAAAACACAATGGAATCGTCTGACGAAACTGAATTATTTACAGAATAAAATCAATGCGAAAACCCCAAATAAACGTGTCCATTTAATTCGATTTTTTCCGTTTAATAAACCAATGTGTAAATATGTCTTTTAAATATAAATATTTGTTAATATCGAACAATGGAGTCATTAAATCTGCAAACACGTTTAAATAAATAATTAAATTATTACTAGTCATTTACTGACAACCGCTTGATACGTTTTTAAACGCATTTACTTACGTGCACAGAAAAAAAATGGACAAAAGATCAAATTGATATGTTCAGGTCAATTTTATATTGTTTTAAGATCAAATATAAAGTTATTCATATCAGTTTTCTATGAAAAACGATTATTTTTATCTTATTTCTCATTATTTGTTCAAAACACTTGGTAGGTATTTTAAAATATAAAATATCAATTTGATATGTGCTGGGTAATTTTTAAGATCAAAGATCAATTTATTCATATAATTTTGATATGAATAAAGAATAATTTCTCAGTATTTGTTCAAAAAATACTAGATTCGGTATTTAAAAAAAATATAAATTTGATATATTTGAATCATAAAATCGACATTATTGTATGTGTGTAAAGTTAAATTGACCTTATTTCATAGCCATTTTTTCTGTGAGTGTGTTTACTATAAAAAGCAAACAGTTTATATATATTGTACATTTGTTGTATAAAATACAAGCTTTCTTAAGGTTTAAAAAACCCCTTAGAACTTATAATCCAAGTGTCCTGTAAATTTCTGTTAATTACACGAAAACAAACCCAAAGTGCAGATACTTCCCGATCCTTAACCCAGAGCTACCCAATCCAGCAGATATGTAAAAACGAGCGAAATAAAAACACCATTTAACATTTGTGTACACAGAGGCAAACATGCGAAAAAAACGACAGGAAGAGCAAAACTTTTCATTTTATGAGGCATTAAAATAAAAGGTCGTAAAGAGTAAAATGGCATAAAACCGGGATAAAATCATGAATGCGAAAAAAGGCAGGCTGCATCAATAGACAACAAAATGCAAAGGGGGGTCCGGCGTAAACAAACAAATAAACAGGCGAGCAAACAGGGAAAACAAACAGATAAATACATATAATTCTAAAATAAAACCCACTAAAAACACGGTCATAAAAACTGGAAGCGCGCTTGAGCCGAAAATCAAATGAAATGAAACAAAATGCGACATGTCCACTGATATCCAGGTATATATCGTGTGTATATGTACATTGTATATACTAAATACACATAGGTACAAAAATTATGTATATTTATAACCCTCATAACCCCGTATGTATACCCATTTTGGCGGGTGATACATGTGTATAACCAACTCTCTGTCATTTCTTCATCCGACTGCTGCTGCTGCTGCTGCTGCTGCTGATGATGATTCACTGATGATACACTGATGATATTTTATTGCCCAACCAAAGTCCCAACAACATCATCCACATCCACATAAACACCACCGACTCGAGGCGACAGGGGCGCTTCACCCAGCTGATGGACCTCCTGCCACTGGGGGGCTCCACCAAAGTGGCCACAAATCCGATTCCGATTTCGATTCCGATGGCGAGTCCCAAACCAAATCAGAGCCAGGCATCCGTATCATCGTCGCTGAGCAGCCCGAATCCCAGCTTCTCTCAGCTGGAGGTGAGCTTCCACAGCGAGGAGCTGCTCCTGGACATGGAGACCGGCGAGGAGTTGCACGAGCTGCACAGGTAGTTGGTTGGTCTTGGTGCTTCAGTAAGCAAAATACACCACCCCAGAAACAGAACCTTACCCGAGAAACCCCTAAACAGAAACATAAACCGAAACAGAGACACAGCAAAGACACAAGACACCCCAAAACAGATGCCGCTTGGTCCACTCGGGCGTATACTTAATGTCCTGCTCAACAGCAGGGAGCCTAATAAAGCCCTAATAAAGCCAAGAACAATAAAACGGGGGAGCTCAATATTTAGCTGACAAGTGGAGGCTAAGTCGAGATGGGCATGCACTGGCAGAAAAGTCAGGGAACCTCATTTCAGATTTATTTTTAAATTTCTGCAATGCCACTTTTCTAAATAAATAATAATATAATTAGTAATTAATAATAATATAAATATATAATAATAATATTAGTAATTAATATTAGTAGGTAGCTAATGTATGACCTTCATTCAACATATTTCACAATGCTTGGGGTATGCAATGTGAGGGAGTGAGACAGGCATAGTGTTATTAGAGAGACCTAACTTAACGTAAGTGTGTACAACAATAGTGTGACCGAACTTGTAATTGTATAACTTATTTCTACATATTTAAGTACCAATTAAAAGTGTTAGTGAGATACTAAATTGTGCAGATAAATTTTTACTATAAGTATCTAGAAATAAATGATTATAATATAACTTACTAATTAATCCAAGTGTATTCAAGAATTCTACAAAAAATGCCTGCTATTTCTATGAATTTAATCACGACACATCCATATTTAATCAATGCTTCGTGTAAAGCACATTGTTGATAAAATTGTGTACAAATGAAAACTGTTGAATTATGCAAAAAGCATTTGAAATTGATTTAATTTCGGGCAAGGCAATTATTATAATATTACATTTGCATTGTTTTCCGTGCCGAAATCTGATGATGAAATTTTTTAAATACCACGTCCCAATACTCCAACCCTCGATGGGAAAAAACCCTGGGGCTTTATCCGTTCATGGACTCAAGGACCTAATTGAAGTTCGACTCGAATGAGTGAATGAAATCCCTGACAATGCGCACTTAATATCAATAAAACAATACAGCAGTCCAGAAATCAAGGTCTAAATGGAGATTTGGGGATCTGAGGTGGCAACTAAGTACCCAGCAGGGAATCTAGTACTCAAACTCGTACTCGTACTCGATACTTAAGCACGCGAACCACCTTTGTCGCGATGAGAGATTGGGATTAGAATTCGAAATGAGGATAAGTGGATTAGGTGACAGTGGTTGACCGCCCACTTTGGCAGCCAGCCGACTGTGGGTATTATTTCAGGTCAAATTAAATTGCGATTCCGGTGAAAATTAAGTAATTATGCCATTTAGGCCAGGTGTGGGTAGCGATTATCGCGCATGTACGCCTTCCATGAGTCAGCAAACTGACGGCCTAATTGGCATTGTTGGGGTATTCATGTCTGAAGCACTCGACAGCTCTAGTTTTTAAGAAGCTCGTATATATTTTTGAAAACGTATGAGATAGGGGTAAATTCTACCTTATTATATATCAGTAAATGTCAAATTTATGATTGAAAAATATCAATTAAATATTTTAGCATATAATTTTAAAGAAATAAAAAAATACCAACGATTTTAAAATACCAAAACTAGTATATTTTATATACAAATAATGTAAAATAAGATAAATATGATTTTTATTCATATCAAAATGATATTTACCCGATTTCTTTGACAAGATTTTTTGTCAGATGTTTTTCTGTTTAAAAATAGACTTTTGACTAAACAAAGAATGTTAGAAAATTAATATGCTTTCAATATAACTTCATCTAAGATTATAGTTTCGCACTTTAGTTACAGGTACTTAAATATTTAAATTGTGATATTTGCCGTGTCTACCTAAGCTGAATGACAATTAATTACTTAAAACGCACTCCGTTCATTTAAATACTCTGTTGATTACTCGTTGTAAATCGAGGATTTCGCAGTGATTTAATTACTTATGTACCTTTCCGCCTTCACTTGCCATTGTGATTGTAAACAAAAGTGCATGTTCGAGTGTTTGGACAGGATGAGCGGATTGAATTGTCCCCCGTTTGGCATTTGACACTTCCGCGGCGGCTTACCGCCCCATCAATCACGTCGACAGGCGGCAAATGAATTAATTACCATTACTGCCCAGCAGCAGCAGCTGATGAATAGCGGCTGGCTAATGTAATAATATATTGGAGGCTGGATACCCACACAATCGAACTGAGTGACGACTGCACAGGAACAAAATTGACAAAAGATCCAGGTATTCATATCATTTTGATATGAATAAAGATAATTTTTTTCTTATTTTTCAGTATTTATTAAAAAAATACTACATTTGGTATTTTAAAGTACAATAACTGATATGATAAAATATCAAGTTGATATGTTTGAATCATGAATTTGACATTAATCATATCAATAAGGTAGAATTGGCCCCGTTTCATATCGATTTCTTTTTATGTGTGTTTAAATCGAATTAGCCGTGTTTCAGTTCCATTTTTATTCCCATTTTAGAAGGCCTTTCATGGTCAGTGGGTCTTGGGGTCAGTTGGCTACATGGCAATGCAATTAAAGGCTGAAATGACATGATCCCTGCCCTTGGCCATCTCCAGTCCACTCCGAGTCCTGCAAATTACCTGCCCATGAAGGAGCCGCCAGCCGTTCGACCTTGGCTCTTGTTGACATTGCGCTCATTCGATTTGCCTTTTTCCCATTTCCACCTCGAGTCCCATTTGATTTTCTGCATTCAGCATCCTGCATCCTGCATTATCCTTGACGCATCGACATTGGCATTCACATTGGCCTTGGGCCGTTAATTGCATCACAATGGCCCCAGGTGGAGAGCTCCATCCGGGTTTTCCCAACACCATCGATCAACCGTGTTGTCATAGCTTTCGGATTAACTGCAGGCCCTTCCTTCAGCGAGCTGCCTTTCAAGTGGGCGTCATTAAGCCGAGATTCATTGCTGTCATTGCGTTTAATCTCCCATCTAGAATCTAGAATTACCTGCCGGTTTTAAATAGAAATAGTTGTGCAAATATAGTGGTTCCCTCGACCATCGATCTCTGCTGGTGAAGGTATAAACGGCGTAATCCCTAAGCGGATTAAAAACTTATGTAAAATACGCAATAATACGTCGCACTAATCTGGCTTAATTCTTTTTTCCAGTTTGCATTGGTTGCCAACGGAAATTGACTATGAAATCATTGCAGACAACCACTTAAACAGCAGCATTTAAAATCCAAACTCAATTAGGCCAAATGTTGACAGTAATTTGGTTTCAATTTAATAATGTCCATTTCGCACTACTACTTATTCATTGAAATATCTATCTGCTGATGGCTTCATATCCCCATCTTGATGATGCCGTCACCTGGCTGCAAATTAAATTTGCACTTAAATCCAAAAGACAGCTACATAAACTGGGGAAAGTCAGGGAGAAAAGGGGGCTTGAATATGCAACGGTAATAAAGGAAACTTTGGTATCATTTTAGTTGAATACTCTAGAAAACTGGAGATTTTAAAATGGTACAGAGAAAAAAATCTATATGACATAGAAATAAAATCAATGAAATCGACATGATAAATGTCAAATTTATGATTAAAAATTATCATTTAGATATTATTAATATCTTAAAAATAAACTTATTAATTATAAGTATACCAAAAAAATACCCCGTTTGGTATTTCAAAAAGTATACATTTAATTCCTATAAAATAACTGATATGATTAATAACTGATATGATTAATATCTAAATGATAATTTTTAATCATAGAATACATAGAAAAAATGTATAAAAGATCATTTTGATATGAATAAAAATTATTTTTATCTTATTTTTCAGTATTCGTTTAAAAAATACCGAATTTGGTATTTAATGTAAAACAAGATCAATAAAATCTTTATTCATTTCAAATCGATGATCTTTTGTCAAATTTTCCTCTGTGTACGAGTAGGTAACTCAGGGAATCATGAAAGCGAAATTTAATATCGTACAACTTTTTATATAAATATAAAAATCCTCAGGCAAAAAGTTTACAAACTCAATATTAAAGTGTCCCGTTAATCAATACTTTATATTCCCAGTTCCAGTTCATTGCAAAAAAAATCGGATGACAGATAATTCGGGGAATTACGAGAGAGAAACTTAATATCAAGCTGGAAAATTTTCCCTATACAAGGGATAAACAAAAAGTTACCGAACTTTAGACACCAATTTGAATTTAATTAATACTTTTGCTTACATTCATAACCATAGTTTTGGTTTTGGCAGCCGTTATTATGGCAATAGCAATGGTTTGTTATGCAGCAGACGAAGCCCATTATGCAAAAATAGAAATTGTGTTTCCTGCTGCATTGGCATCTCGGATTGCAGTTTTAATCAGGCCGCTTCTTTAGTGCTTCCCGCTCTCCCTTTGCTCCTTCGCTTGCTAGAAACTCACAGATTTCGCAGGGAATTCTGAATTATTTGGCTTTCGAACCCCGCAAAATGAATCTGCAGCGAAAGCTGCGAAAAGCCGCAGGGCCCTGTAAACTGAAACTTTCACCACTTTCACCGGGGGAGGAAGGGAGAACCTTCTGGGGGAAAGTCGTTTCCTCATTAAATTTTAACTATGCGCTTAGCTGGGAGAAGTGAGCTCTTTCAAGTCGGTTCATGTAATAAATACTTTCCATCTTGTTTTCAGGGATAAATAATAATATTTCAATAATATTCCGGGGATATGGGTGCAATTTTGGGACTTTAAAGGATCCTAAAATGTATAAAGGTCAAGAGAAATGTTCTCTAATTAAACAATAAATCAGACTCACAGGGACCTTAGTTTCCCTTTTAGTTTTGTCCCCCAGAGAGAGGTTTTTCCCGAAACTACGCAATAATTTGCTGAATATTTAGAACATTTGCGGAATTTCACAGAATATTTGTTGCAGAATTTTCACAGATTTCCACTCGAAACAAGGGGAAAATAAGTGTGCAGCGCTTTGAGAGCAAATGATGAAAATGAAACTAATTAAAAACACTTAGCCCAGAGAGCTGTGGGCCATTTGGCATATGACAACCCTTTTGCAGGACCTCCTTTGAGGTCCTCGATGGTGGGGAAAGTCGCCACCTTATCTGCATGCGCAACGTGGGCCCTGCATCTCCATTTAGCACGGCTGGAATTTTTAATTGCACATTTCTGGACCAGCATTCGGCTGCTTAGCCAAAACCCAGAACCCAGAACTGGGAATGTAAATGGAAATGGAAGAGGGCATGGAATTGGAATGGGATAAAGGTGCTGTGATTGCAGATGCAGCACCTGCTAATTGCCCACCTGTCACTTGCAGTTAGCTTGAAATGCACTGGAAACAAATTTTTCAAAAAAAAGGTCGAAATATGTATGAATGACGATTAAATTTATTAAATCTAGATATAATATATCATCTCCGAATAGGTTTTCATTTAATGTTAACTATAATTTAGATGCTAAGCCCAGAATTCAACAAGCTGTTAAATCGTTAAAAACTCTGGTCACTTTATTATTTTCTAAGAGAGGCATGGCAACTCTAAAGCATTTTTGTATCGAAAGTAAGCATTTTTTTCTTATTCTTACACTATTATTATTTTAAACTATACCTAGCATTTAACAATACAATCTTACATGATATAAATTTTAAAATTCAGCAGAAATCATTTAGGATCGTTCGTTTATCTGAAAGTGAGGCATGGCAACCCTAAAACCTTTTGGCATCAAAATAAAGCATTATTTACCTATAAAAAATCAGTAAAAAATATATTTGTAGTGGTTTTTACCCTATTAATAGTTTTAAAGAGTAACTAAAGTATAAAAATATAATTTTACATCATTTGAAACAATTTTAAGTGTTAAAAGCACATGTATTTTTCGTGCAGTGCTTTTCGTGGCCCAAAAGGTCGATCGTGTGGGTGGCTAGAATGTGGCCAAAACCGCAGTTTCAGTCAGCTCGGTCTGTCTTGCGGCCAAGTGGCAACTTGATTGTCGTCCCAGCCCGAATTCCACGCTGTTTGCCCGGCAAATGTGGACCCAAAAGAGGAAGAGACACTGGCAGACTGGCAGAGGCAGCGATAATTGGCCAAATTGACTGCATTCTAATTTCGGCCACAAAGCACTGCGGATGGGATATTAAATTTCTGCACCTATTACTGGCATTACCGAGCGGCGTGTGAAGGGCAGTTGCGGTCATCAATATTGGCTGCTCGATGCATCGATGATTAATGGGGCTTGAACTGCAACATGCGATTGTGTGTTTGTGCAATCGAAACATGGCTAGTTAGAGTGGTAATTTGTAAGCCTAGACAGGTGCTTAAACTACTACTTAAGTTACTCTAATATCCCTACTAATAGTTTAAATCAGAGTTAAGGGTCTAAGAGAATGTAATTCGCATCTGCAACACTTCATCCTCATTATACTCACGATAACACTTCACTTAGTATTCACTTAGTATTCATCACAATTTATAGTTTGTAGTTTGCAAAAGTAACTAACTAACTTCATTTTTGGCACTATTAATAGTTGTTTATGCAAAATTCTATTAGAATATATTCCAAAAATCATTATATTTTGATCTATTAAAGATTTTAAAGTTTGAAATATAAAAAAGAATTAATTCCGATGAAAATTCTCAGTAGATAAAGATAGTTCCCAGTTCAAAGTCAGAGTTCTAACAACCCTTTGCCTTCCTCTCACCCAGATCCACTCATAGGGACGAGTTCGGTACGCAGCGTGTGTACAAGAAGACCTCGCCAAATTGCGTGCTGACCCTGTATCTGCCCACTCGCGAGATAACGCTGACCGGGAACAATCCGTCCGTCCTGCGGGGCATCGTCTACGTGGATCCGAAGGCCATCCAGGGATATCGCGTATACGCCCAGCTGACGCTGACGTTCCGGTGAGTAGTGTGCCCGTGGTTATTTCGAGATTGCCACCGGTGACCATGGTGTCTCATCATCAACCCCCCCAACTGCCGACTACTACCTACTTTCAGTTACGGCCGCGAGGACGAGGAGGTGATGGGTCTGCGCTTCTGCAACGAGGCCATCATGTCGCTGCATCAGATTTGGCCACGACTCGAGGAGCCCACGCCAGAGTCGCTCAGTCCGCTGCAGGTAATAATGGAAATTGAAATTATGCATGGTTCGGGGTTTTTTCGGGGGTGTGGAGAATATGACGAGGGAGCTGTCCAACTTTGGCATTAACAATTGATGACGTTGCGGAGGCGCTCTGATTCCCCTCATCAATCCGCCGGGGGAAAAGCGGCTCGCTGCATCATAAATAATTGGACTTGCAACGCGTCGCCCTTTTGGGGAGCGGGTGAAATTTCAGCGGGGCTTTAACCGGCTTTTCTGGGCAAATTACACATTAGGTTAATTTCCAAATTTAGAAACCAAGCAAAAAGGGATATTTCCATAGGGGAATGTCTTATGTGTGAACATTAATCAAAGTAATTTCGAATAAATCCTAAATTTTTAAGGCCTTTTAGTTCCAAAAAACAAAGAAAAAAGATAAAAATATTTTTTTTTGGCGCCCAACGTGGGGTCCAAAAATTACTTATTTATTTATATATTTTTTTCTGAAGAAAAAGAAAAACTTTAATACAATAAAAATGTGTTAAAAGTGTTACAAAATTCATGGAAAGTCAAATGATTTAGAACAGTCTTGTTCCGTAAATAACTTTAAAGCCTGATAAAACTTTAAAATTCAGCTAACGATTTTCGCATGTTTATTTTAGCATGAACTCCGGTTTATTTTTATGCCATTTGCTGTGCGTGAATGCTAATGTTTAACTGTCTTCATGACGAACTGTTTCAAATCAGATTGTTTCAACCTGGAGCCGCACTTCAGAGTGCCGGATCAGCATCCACATCCCCATCATCCCCTGGATCCGGGCCACTTGTGTGCCCCTCGGATTTTTATGGGCAGCACGTTGAGTTTGAATGTTCGTCCGTCCGAATGTTTAGATGTTTGAATGCCTCGCTGTTGGGTTGTTCGCTTGTTGTTCGCTTGCTGACATCTCACGTGCGCCCTTGGATATGTGTACCCTGTACCCAGTACATATGTACGTCCTTGTATAATGTATACCAAATGATGGTTGCCGTTGTTCTTCGGAATCGGAATCGAAGTGGGAATGTCGGAAGGGGAAGCTGCCCGCCTTCGGGCGGTGCTTCGGTGCACTTAAACCAATTGAAAATCAATTTCATTTAACTAAAAGCCAAACAAATGTTTGCCGTTGCCTCTCCAAATCTCTCCAAAAAATTCTTTGTGCATTGTTTCAGAACCCGATGGCCAAAGGACGAGAAAAGTGAGGCGGCTTTGCTGGCCGAAAAACTTTTGAAATTCAACTTTTCGCATTTTTATTAAATTTGACATGGAATAATTTATATTTTTCGAAGGGCCACCGCTCAGTAGGCGAATTCGGTTAGGCAATGGGTTTTCTCGCTCCACTTCTTTTATGATGGACTCGCTGGCAACCGGATTCGTTAAGGGTCCTTGTCCTTGTCCATCTCCTCGTCCTTATCCACAGACACAAACACAAGCACACACACAGGCACACGCATAATTAAATAAATTTGATTTTAATAACTTACCGAACGACAAGAGCCGGCAAAGATAAAGGAAAGCCGGCCAAAAATAGGCCTTTGCAAACAGATCCAAAAAAAAAGAGGAGAAGAGAAGAGAAGGTATAGAGAAGTACACTTAACAAAATACGAAGTAAGACAAGTCCTTTAAAATTCACAATAAAGTTTTTTAAGTGATTATTGGAAATTGGCATAAGTTAAATATTCGGTCGATTAAAATTATTAAAATACATTAATAAAATAGATCAAATAAAATTTGTCAAGCTTAAAAAATATTTTTTAAAAAATATCGGGAACAAAGAGAATAGTCATTCTTGCTTATTGGGCTTTACATATCATATTTGGTCCTAATATTTCTTTTTTTTTAGTGTATAAAAAATAAATGTTTACTGTATCTGGCCGTGGTCGAGCCTTGATAGATTTGCAAGCGATTGACTTTAATTTGATGGGAATAGACACGACATTTTTGTGAAAATCCATGGTAAATGGAACTTTCCGTTTAATATGCATATGCGTTACATGCTCAGGATATTCAGGACCAGCCATTCATGCGTCTGTACCTTACTCTCTTTAGGTGCTCACTTGCAGGCCGAAAAGATAAGCCACCTTGTAATAACTGTGGTTTTGGCTCCTGTGGTAGAATCCAGGACAACGACAGTGGGAGGAACATGTCCCTCGTTGTCCTGGCTACCTGGAAGTACACGCGCAAGCGATTAGACCTGGATACAAATATGATAAATATTTTGAAAAATAAATACACATTGGGGTGGACCATTAAAGTGTGTGCAGGAATACTAGGTATATAAATAGGTAATTTCAATGTATGAAAATATAATTAATTTTTATTTTTATCCAAATGTGGTATTGATATATTTTATTTACTTTTAATAAAGGTCCAGCCTAATAGTTTGTAAAATGTTATAAACACATTCCATTCCAGCTGATTTAGTATTTTAAAGTATTTTATTTTGCCCAAGCACCATTTTCATCACCTATTTTCATCATTTCAGGAGGCACTGATGAAACGCCTGGGAGACGGCGCCCATCCCTTCACCCTATCGCTATCCTCGTACGCCCCACCCAGTGTCCAGTTGGTGCCGGCCAAGCGTTACTACGGAGCTCCGATTGGCACCAGCTACGATGTCCGCTGCTTCATTGGTAAGTCCTGGGCATGGGAATTTCGAGGGGGAAATATAATACTTTGGATAGTCAGAAAGGGGATGTCTAAGGTTCTTAAGAGAGAGCTAGAGAAAAGGGAAACCATAGGATTAATCATAAAAGATATAACTGAAGACGAAAAATTATAATAATCGGACTGTTTTTAAGAAGCTAATTTTTTTGTTGTTTTTTTCAAAATACCCATATTATTATTATAAGTTATTTTTTAGAAACTAGGGGCTTACACACATCATTTATTTTAATCATGACAAATACTTTATTATAATTAATTGGCAATAGACCAAGATTATAGGAAAATGCAATGGACTTGCAGAGTAAGAAGATTACCAAGACATTACTTTAATACAGAAGATACAAGAGTAAAATAAGGCCTCTTTGAATAGACAACGTTTTCCGTCTGGAGCGGAATGTCTTGGGACTGGGTCACAGACAGAAGTCAGGCTTTCACCTGAAGCACTCACCCGCATTGCTGGCATCCCCCACAACACACCCCAAACACCCAGCCACCCACCTGACCACCTGACCACCTGACAGCACCCCCAGTAAAACCCAGTCAAACCCATTCAATCGCCATCAAAGATCCCAGACATCGTCGCCAACTGAACCCAGTTGCGACGTGGACTGTAACAATCAAGTCGATTTCCAGCGTTCAATTATATGTGTATAAATATCCATCTATATCTATCCGACGGCGGACACGCCCCCTTCAATCTTCGTCCATCGAATCAATCGCAATCGCTGACGTCAGCAGGGGGAATTTGTGATTGATTTTCGTAGCGTTTCGTTCGTGTTTTATTATCGTTTTTCACTTTTGTTTTTCGGTTTTCAAGGGGATGGGGTGTATTCCGCAAGTGGACAGCCCAAGTTAACAAAAAAAAATGTAAGGGAGGAACAGCTTGTTTTTTGTTCAATATTTCATACCGTAGTTTGTGGAACTTTAAATAAATTCAATGGCAGCACCTTAAATCGTATATAACAAATATCCTTTAGGGATAATACCATACACAGAAAAAAAAATTTACAAAAGATCAGATTAACATGTGCTTTATGAAGTTATTCATATCATTTTGATCTTATTTTTCAGTATTTCTTAAAAAAATACCACTCGATATGAATAAAGACGATTTGTATCTTATTTTTCAGTATTTCACAATACTACATTTGGTATCAAAATGATATGAATAAAGATGATTTGTACCTTATTTTTTAGTATTTGTTCAAAAAATACTACATTTGGTATTTTAAAATGGAATAACTGATGTGATAAAATATGAAGTTTATATGTTTGAATCATAGATTTCATTATATTGACTTTTTATTGATATTAAATACGGTAGAATTGACCCTGTTTCGTATAGAATTTTTTTCAGTGTAGTGATATAAAGTAAAAGATTTTTTCCGCTGCGTTCTAAACTTGTGGGCAGCATTTTAGGTGTATAATAAAATCAATATTAAATGACGAAGCCGTCGGCTGAGATTCAGATTCAGATGGGAGATTCAAATCCAGATTGGGGACTCTGTTGATATTATTTTAGTCGCTGCGGGGCGCCCGCGGCCCAACGAAAATATGTCCGTGATTCTATATTTTTGTGCCGCCCTCTGCAATATCCTGTGTAATGAAACAGTGCGACGACTTGGCCATCACCGCGGGGCCACAAGAGGAGCGTCGGAGGGTTCAGATCCCCCGAACAATTGTTGGATTTAGCGGGCAAAGCCCAACTGCGGTTGCCACGGGCAACCTTTGCAGGATAGCGAGTGCGGAGTAGTAGAGAATACAGGGATCCAGAAGCGGTGGCCTTCGGATGGACAGGTCCTGCTGCTGCTGCCTCGGAGCCCCTTCATAATTACACAATATCAGCCGGTGGCGGATGCGGCATCCAGTATCATCCCCTCATTCAAAGTCAAAGGTTAAAGACAACGGGCAGCAGCTGTGTTTACGTTTCACAACTAACAATGCCCACTGACAAATTGATGGTCGGCATGAGAAAGCGCATCGGAGCACTTTGTTCAATTGTTTGCTCCAGAAAAGGCATTGTGTTGCATAACATTGAGGTGTTAGAGTAATTAAAATGGCAACGCCAAAGGGCATTTTCAATTATTACCTTTATTACTTGTCTGGAAAATAATGATCAAGAAGTCATGTATCGAATTTAAATGGTTTTTTGGATATATTCCTTTGTAATAGTTCAGTGATTTAATCACAACAATTTTAGGAAATCATTATTAGAATACCATTGAAACTAGGAAATATTTTTGTAGATATTCATAAAGCAGACAGGCTTAAATATTTTAATTTTATGGCTTAAAATGAAAATGATAATAAATTGCAGATTACACTGGACAACAAAATGTGTGTTTGTTAGAGATATATGCTATGAGGTCTTAATTTAAATATATTTATTTAATAATTAAAATAGTAAAAAAAAATTAATAATTTAAATTTAAATATATTTATTTACTAATAAAAAAAATTAACAATTCAAATTTAAATATATTTATTTAATTATTAAAAAATAAATGATAAACTTACAAAAGGGATTATGAAAATTATCAAATGGAATCGATAACAACCTCATTAAAATACTATTATCATTTACTGAGAAAAATATACCTCAAGGTCATAAATAATCACATGGGAAAATAAATCGAGGAAAAATCTTTATAAGAGAAAAGACCGTGGAATCACACACACACACACATTCTCGTTTAACTTAAAACCCCATTTCATGATCGCACGCCCCTCATCCCGTATCGTTCGTATCGCCCCCTATCCAATCCCATAGAGCTTCTGGGCGACGACGAGCCAACGTGAGCAGAGGCCAAGATCAAGCGCCCCAATCCGCTGGCCAGGTGGGTCTCCCGGCTCTGCTGCCGCGGCTGCTGTGCCTGTATGTGCACGGCCCCCGACCAAGGTATATGAGGCAATAACTGATTGATCTGATTTGATTGATGATTGTGAATGTGGAATGTGGACGAGCTCGAGCTCGAATTCGAAATCGAACTCGAATCCGATCAGATCGGCCACGCTATCGGTGTCGTTATCCTGTTGCTGCTCGTGATCGTGCTCCTTTCCATTTCCGTTTCCGTTTCTATTTCGGCTTCCGTTTCTGTTTCCCTTCCGTTCCATTCCAATCCGTTTCGTTTTGCAGTTTCTTGGTGTTGTGGCTTGCTCTATATCTCCTCTCTCTCTCTGTCTCTCTGTTTTGTACTCGTCCCCGTCAGTGTTGGGAAATACTTAGAGATGCAACTACAAAGGTACAATAAAATAAATAAATATCTATGTAATGAAAAAATTACATAAATTCCTATTTTACATAAGTAATACAGTCGAAGTTCCATAGACCGAAAAAAGGCTTCAAGCTATGGAAATTCGAATGTATTAGTTAGTCGTAGCCTTTTCCAACACTGGTCCTTGTCTCTACTGTGTCGCCTCCACCTGTTCCTTTTCCGTTGTTGTGCTCGATCTCTATTGCTGTTGATATAGCTCATCTGTTAGTACTCCGTTTCCCCTCCGATTTGCATCCATCTCCATCTATCCATCACTAATTTCACCATTACTAACCTGTACCTCTACCTGTACCTGTACCTATTTCTTTCCCGCCATTTCTGTGTACTTCACCTCCATTTGTTTCATGTTCAATGTGTTTGCTATCCGTTCAAGTGGCCGCCTGCCTGCCTGAGGTACAAAAAAAAGTAAACTTTAATAGTGAAACTCATGATCACTTGCCATTCGGACGATTGACGGACCAGGACTGCAACTAAAATTCAAAACCACCCGCAAAATTAAAGGATATTTCGCCTAGAAAGTCCTTGCACCAATTGAAAAAGCTTAGCAAGCGTCGGCGGCGGCAACGGCAGCGGCAAACGAAGTTCCTGTCCCATCAACTACATGGCTAATATATCTCCCAATCTCTGTTTCCCCCCACTTCCGTTCCATTCCATTTTGTTTCGTTTCGTTCCCAAAAAATTGATCACGTGAGCAGCAGACAAAACGGATGAGAAGTTCCATCGCCGAGCATCCGTGAAAATGGGCGTGCGGGTCATCTATCGCACGGATGTCTTTCATCAGCATTTGGCACCCGAGCAGTTTGCCGCCTTCGCCGCTCGACAGCATAGCGCCCAATCGCCGCCGGCCAGTGCCACGCCCCCCTCGGGCGGTGAGGGAGGCGACCAACAACAGCCAACGTCTTCGCATCAATCGCAATCACAGCCGTCAAGCGGTTCAAAGCACAAGTCCAAGTCCGAGCGGGGCGACTCCTTTCCCAAGCTGCGCCTCTCACCGAAATCCTTTCGATTCAGCGGTCGCTTCGGTCGCAGCAAGAGCGAGATCGAAAAGTGTCCCAATGATCCGTTCCATAGCTACAGCAAGTCCTTCCAGGAGGTGAGTAGCCAAGCTCAGATTTAAGATCTAAAGAATGTGTGGTTCCATTAAGAACAAGTATGTGAAAATATGTTAGAAAAAAAGTTTAATTTACTAGAAAAAACAAGTTTTAAGATCGTATTACCAGCAAAACTTCCTTATAAAGGAAATGCTCTTACAAAGGTGTCTAAAAGTATGCAATACTAATGTTCTAGGAAATATGCATTTAGCATTCGATCAAAAACAAAAAGGATTAGAAAATATATACAAAAATAATTTAATTTATAAGAAAAACCAAGTTTTAAGATCATATTACCAGACAAACTTTTCTTAAAAGGAATATTGTCTTACCAAGGTGTCTAAAAGTATGCAATAATAATATTATTTAAAATATTATATCTATTATATTATTAATAATATAATAATATTAGTAATTTTAACAGATTTTTTTCACAGATTATAAGCAAAATTTTTTTATGAACGAAATTCTTTTACAAAGGTGTCTAAAAGTATGCAATAATAATATGGTTGCATACTTTTAGACACCTTTATAAATAACTTACATTGATTATGTAAGAAACATTTTGCAAAGCGTTGCAAGCTTCAATCCGCACCTAATCCCATTGTTTTTCTCGATTCGCAGCACTGTGACAGCATGCTGCCGCCGCACACTGGGGCCGGGGTCACCGGCGGCATCGGGGGCGTCAGCGTGGGACCGTGCGGCGGTCCTCAGGGCTCCGTGGACAAGCCCTTCCTGCTGCACGACGGACGGGTCGGCTTGAGGGCCAGCCTGGACAAGGGATGGTACACCCACGGCGAGGACGTCCAAGTGACCGTCAATATACGCAACGACAGCCGCAAAACGGTCCGCAAAGTGCGGGTAAGTCTTGTGGCCTTCCCCTGAACTGTACTTCCGTTCTGTTCCGCTCCGTTCCCATTCCATTCCGCCAACCCACAAGCCCTTATTCCCTCGAACAATCGTCCCTGGTTATGCAGGCAATCGTTAACAATGCCATAACGCATACACAATGTGGTGCTGTTGAGGGAAAAAACATAGATTGTGATGTGGGAAATTCTCGTATGTGGAAAAGCCTTTGAGTGCCTGCATTCTAAATATTTGGAATAATTATTCAATTACTATTATTAACCATCAATATCTTCGATTTCCCCTAATTAGGAGTTTAAGTGCGCAAGTAATTGGTATATGATTTAATGTACAAACAAGTTCCGCATTAAGAGATGCGCTCGCCTATTTAGTCTCTAATTGGCATTTGTTTAAAGGATTAGAGACCCTGTGATTCCACTACATTCATCCTTTGCTCTGTAGTCCTGGCACACACACACACACCAAGGTACACACATAATCTGCATTGGCACTCCGTCTATGCAAACAAGTTGGGATCAGGAAAAGGCACTGGGTCTTTGTACCCATTAACTAGCGGGTTGTACCGAACTCGAAGTAATTCGGATTTATAAAGTCAATATTCGGTATAATAACAAAATAGTTAGGTAAAATATTTATATTTATATATATTAAAAATATAGAAAAATTTAGAATTTTTCTGATAGAAATTAAGAAAAAATTGTTCTTGATTTCAAGAAGAAAATTACATTACATTTTATTTAACTTAAAAATAGTTAGGTAAAAATTATATAAAATACTAAAGAATTTACTTTAATAGGGAGTTCAAATGTAAAAAAATTAAGCATTTTTCTGATAGAAATAAAGAAAAAATACTTCTTGAATTCAAGAAGAAAATTGCATTAAATTGTCTTTAACTTACAAGAAATATATGGAAAAGTAATTTTTTAATATTTTCTATGATACAATTTTTCTGATAGAAATTTAGAAAATATACTTCTTGAAATCAAGAAGAAAATTACTTACAAAAAAAAATATAAAAAATATATATTTTAATATTTTCTCTGTTAAAAATCATGAAGAAAATCTAATTTAATTTACAATTTAATAACCTCTTTTTACTTTGAGAACAAATGTGTTTCTAGTACTGAAACTTAAGTGCAGTTTAAGTAGGTGCCTTAAAGTCGGGAGACACAACCCAAAACCATTTTCCATGATTGGTGTTGCGGGGAATACCTAGTTATGACAGTTAATCAAACGCCCTCCAGGGACTCGAGTTAAGCTGACTGTGGGTTGTGCACAGCTCCGCCCTGCGACGAAACAATGGATTGCGATGCCGAAATGGATAACGATGTGGATTGATTTCCACAGTTTTGAGCTTTGAGCTTCTCGAGATGGGGCTTCTCGAAAGCCATTGTCTTGCGCTTGGCCCCCCTCAAAAAGCATTGCTTTAATGGAAATATACCAATTACCAAAGATAATTTTCAAATTCCCGCATGCCGGAGTCAATCGGATTCAATTAGTGGCCAGACAATGGGTGTGCAGGACAAAGGGCAGCTCAAGAGTCGGTCTATTTGGGGTACTTAATCTAGTTTACCTAGCGAAGAAGTACGATTTATAATGCTCTTAAGTTAAATTCTACCTTATATCAAAAGGATATCCTTGGCTTTTTCGCGTGCTAATCGCTGTGGTGCAAGTGGCAGATATTACGTATACGCACCAGGTGTCGGCTGAAATGAACGGGATGACAGACAGATGGGCTGATGGGCGGGAGGCGGGACAAATCGAAAGGATCCCTTGGGTCCAGGGAGTCGGCAAACTGGCAGTTGATTCCTTAAGCACACCCACTCACGCACTCACGCACATATGCAAATTGCGCTTAGCCGAATGAAATTGTCAAGCGGCGAAGCCTTAACCCCCCAGAAAATGGTAACAAAGGGGGAGGGGAAAAGGACCTTGGCAAAGTGAAAGGCTGGCAAAAGACGCAGTTAAAGTGAAAATTGTGTTTATACATTTTATGGGCTTTACTTCACCCCCACCCCCTTTTTTCCACTCACGGGCTTCTTGGCTTGGGTTTTTATTGTGCCCCGAAGGCCTTTCTATGTGAGACGCTCACACACACGCACACGCACACCTTCTGGTCCTGGCTCCTTTGGCACTCGTAGAGCCTCCGTGTTTTCATCACCTTCTGCCTCCCCACGAAAGGCATGCTGTATTTAACGGGAAATGGAGCGCGCAAAAGTGTGCTACAGTTTTACATTGTGACGGGTTATGCCTAATCCCGTTTACCAACCCCCTTCCCCTTTCACTTTCACCTGGTTTTGGGCTATGGTTATCCCCCAGTTTGTTGTTTCGATCACCGAATGCTGCTCGCTGTGGGGTGGAAAACCAGAAATTTATTTGGAAAGAGACTTTAAAAGTATCTAGATGCCTTAACCAATGATTCATGGTTCAAGCCACAAATATGTATGTTTATCCCTTTTTGATTGGTAAAATATTCTGTTCTTAAATTTAAGTTTGATTGAAATTTTTGTTTTTAAGTTTAGGCTATATTTTGCTTTGAAAATTATATTTATCTGGTAGCTGAACCAAAGTAATAATTTTTGTGTATTTGTAATATATATTTTTTTTATTTCACTCACTCATTTAAAGTTATAAAAAAAAACAAAAAACAATTTTTGTTTCTTTTTTAAAAAGAATATTTAAATTTTATCCCATATAATTTAAAATAATAAAAAATTTACAAACATTTTTGTTTTTTTTTTATTTATAAAAATCAAATTTAAATGGTATAATATCTTGATAAAAATGAGAAATTATTTTGAGACCATTAAGAATGTCAAAGAATTACCTATAATACTTTTTGTGTATTTTTAATATTTTTTAAATTTCACCCAATTTATAATTATAAAAAAATTAAGAAAAACATTTTGTTTTTTACATTTAAAAAAAATCATATTTAAATGGTATAGAAACCTGATAAAAATCAGAAATCGTTTTGAGACCATAAAGAATCTCAAAGAATTATTTATAAATATAGAAGAAACTATAGCTACAAACAAAATATTCTACAATTGTGACATAAATCCTACATTTACCTTGGGTTTAAATATTAAAATCCATATGATTTCGACACTTTGTTGGCTTTGTTGAGTTCAATGTTGTCACTGCTCGCTGTTCTGTGTCGAATTTTAACCAAATATTTCGTTGTGCAATGGCCAACAGCTTGGGACTAAGAACTTTCTGGCTGACTGGAGACAAATTGACTTCCAATCAGAGTCTGAATCAGAATCAGAATCAGGTGGCCCAGTGGAGCATTGAATCGGCATTTAATTACCAGCCGGATATTACGCATACGTACGGCGGACTTCAGACTTCAGTGCATCTAAGCACGGGGAAAATGGAACTCGAACTCGATCGAATGAATGGCTTGGCTAATGCAAAATGCATATGGCAAAGCACAATTCAAAGCTGAGGAAGGTGAAAGGAAAATGTTTTATGGTGCCGCCTGTCAAATGTGATTGTTTATTTTTATTGTGGCCCCATTATTTTCACGGCGCATTGTTCGCTGATGAATAGACCGGTTAGACTGAGTGGAACTGTGAACACTACAGTCAGCGACAGATACGAGTTATGGCACACACGCCGGCACCTCGAATTGACTTTGCTGCGGGCGTAAATAACGATCCACGAACAGTAAATCGAAGGATTTTAAAGTGGGCGCGCTTAAGTTGAGCGACTCGGGAGAGCTATAAATGCCCTCTAGACTTATTATTATTTGAAATGTTCTCAAGCTGCGGTAAAAAAAATAAAATAAATTGATAAAAATAATAAATAAAACAAAATAAGAAAGATAAATAAAAAATTAAAAATAAATAAAAAATACAATTTTTAATGAATTAAAAAATAAATAAAAATAATAAATACAAAAAAATAAATAAATAAAAAAAAAGTAAAAAATAATAATTTAAAAAAGAAATAAAAATGAAATACATTTTTATACCCTTGCAGAGGGTATTATGATTTCAGTCAGAAGTTTGCAACGCAGTGAAGGAGACGTTTCCGACCCCATAAAGTATATATATTTTTGATCAGCATGACTAGACGAGTCGATCTAGCCATGTCCGTCTGTCCGTCTGTCTGTCCGTTTCTACGCAAACTAGTCTCTCAGTTTTAAAGCTATCGGGATGAAACTTTACCAAAAGTCGTCTTTCTATTGCAGGTAGTATATAAGTCGGAACCGGCCGGATCGGACAACTATATCTTATAGCTCCCATAGGAATAATCGGAAAAATAATGGAAAAAAATTATATCTTCGGTGTTTTTTGACATATTACCTTTTGCTCTTGGGAATATTTTTTTTTTACTGTCCCGAATTTCGAATTAAATTTTTTCAAAATCGGACGACTATATCATATAGCTGCCATAGGAACTATCAGAAAATTAATGGCAAATTAATATGAACAAAATTATAGCTTCGGTGTCTTTTGACATATTTCCTTCTACTCTTTGGAATATCGTTTTTTTAATACTTCTGATTTTCGATTTAAATTTTATAAAAATCGGACGACTATTTCATATAGCTCCCATAGGAATGATCGGAAAATTAATGGGAAATTAATAGGAAAAAAATTATAGCTTTGTTAATTTTTATTGTATTCTCTTCTACTCTTGAATATAACTTTATTTTATTATTTTAGAATTTCGAAATAAATTTTACATAAATCGGACGACTATATTATATAGCTCCCATAGGAATGATCAATCAATTATTGTCAAAATTGCTATAATTCGGTTTGTTCCAAATCGAAATTCAGATTTTTGTAATTTGTAATTAAATAGGAATTACCTGCAAGGGTATATAGACTTCGGCTGGCCGAAGTTAGCTTCCTTTCTTGTTTTAAATAAAATTTAAATCAGTAAAAAATATAGATGATAGGAAATAGTATATATTGTTTTAAACAAATAAAATTTAAAACAATATTTATTTTTAAGGCCATTGTGTTTAGATATTTTTTCCTGTGCATATAAGCGAGCATTCAGGTCACCGAAAAGATTAGAGAAAAAGCCAGAAAGAAGGTCAAGGCATTCATAACGAAGCCAATCAAAGGGTCAACTGAAGCATATTACCATTTGGGATAATCGACTCTTACGCAAAAAGGGGCGAACATTTGATTGATTGACTGCTGCACCGAAAAAAAACCAATTTTAACTCTTAACACTGGTTGTACTAAAAATATACTAGGTGCAGTATAAAAGTGTGATATTTACTTAATACTTAATAAATACTAATTTCATAATTAATATTACAAAGTTTATATTTTGTAATGTAAATTCTATACCAAAAATTTAATTTTAATTTAATTTTATTTTTGATTATGAATATTTAAATATTATTAATAGTTTAGTATTAATGTACGAATAATTTAGTTTCTATAATATAATATATAATATTTTATTTCGGTGTAAAATTTTAGTCTACATAAAATTAAATTCAGATTCCCTTGCGATTCTTTTAGAGTTCGTTTTCAAGTAGAGTCAGTTAAATATTTAATACTTCGACTATCTTAAAAGCAAAGCCAGCATCTTAAGTTGCTAACGAGTAAATAAGTTTGTAGGCGGATTTGTGGAAATGCTTCAATTAAAATTCAAATGTCCCTTAAAAATACAATAATTTAGCTTACCATTGTCCGCATTCGGAATGCTTGTAAGCCGAAGACACCACAATTCCCCCACAAAATCCGATGTCCTGGGCTTCCAGCTGCTCTGCATAATTTAAAGAGTCTGCGGAACTTCCTGTTTTGGCCATTTGGCATTCCCAAATGGCTTTAAGGCGGTAAATAATATTCTCAACTGGTGCTGTGTGCTGTTTTGTTTTGCTTCCTTTCGATTATTTCGCTTTGAAGGGAGTGCTCGCTCGTGTCCTTTCTGGCCAAAAAGTCCTTGGCCATTTGTGACAAGTTTCAGCCATCTTTTATGCAATCGCATAATTCGATTTGATTTGATGGCCTCTCCCGTGAACCTTTCTCCCATTCTCCCTTCTCTAAATGCTTATGCCAAACCGAGATTTCTTGTGCTGCTCATTTATTTTATTTTCATCGTGCACTTTGCGCCTTATTAAATATGTACCTACAATTCGGTGTGTGTGTGTGTGTGTTTGCTGTGCGATTCTGAATGCCGAGATTGCTTTGTACTTTTTTTTGTAGCCACCAAAGTCGGCCAGCAAATGTCAAAAGTTACCTTGGGTCCTTGGGTAACTTGGACATCTGTTCCCCAATTTTCATCGCCGTGAATGCGACTGTAGATGTGGAAAGTGGAATGGGTCCCAGGTTCCCAGGTTCCCAGCAACAAGTCCTCTGGCGGGCAAAAGTCCTTTGGCCCCCGGCCAATTGAAAGTCCTCCGCCGACGTCGCACAAAGGAAAAAGGCGACTTGGATGACGTCCATTTAAATGCTATATGGAATTGAAAACTGAGAGCTGAACACTGAAAACCGTGAATTGAATGAGTCGCTGCGATGGAAGATTTCGATTGCTCACTTTGATTGCCGCCAAAGAAGGGAGGAAAACTCTTGAATACTTTAAATCAAAACAGGCCCACAGACGAATTCACTTAGTGAAATGAATCGCAAACGCATAATCAATTAGCAGTCATTAATTAATAATCAAAAGGGGGAATATTTAACCAAAATAGGCCAAAACTTAGTACCTGAAAACCTTACAAAGAGAATTCAGACGTTCTCATATGAGAAGAAAATGTTCTTGAAATAAAGAACGATTTTTTTAAGTTGAAAATGTTTGCCATTTTCTTGAAACAAGTTAAATTAGCGCAGCTTACAAAGTTTATCTCAACATCTAATTGATTATAAATACCATTTACATTTTTTCTTTTTACCATTTTCTTCTTAAATTTAGAACATTCTTACTTAAAGTAAGAACATTTGTTCTTATAAAACCGTGTAGTTAAGAGCGAAAGAGCTTGAATATTTCTCTCTGTGTTTTCTTAGAGTTACAAGTTGGTAAATATTATTTTCATAACCCAAAGTGATGTTAATTTATTAAACAAAATATAAAATGGTTTTATAAATGGTTTTGGGTCAACTGGGCGGATGAGTAATATTTTTTAAATATTCACTTGCAACAGAAAAAAATTCGCACAGCATTTATCAAGCCCACTGATGTCCCTAAATGGAAACATTTGTTTTTTGGTCACATAAGAAGAGACAAAAAAAAAATAAATGAACGCTAAATTGCACACAAAAAGCCGTGAGAACTCGCTACGGAAAATCGACCCTGATGAGCTGCCAATAAGCGAGTCTAGGCCTGAGTTTAATTTATTATATCTGCTCTCTTCCCTGCTTTTTTGTTGCCTCTAGTTCGCCCGCATGGCAATTCCTGGGCGAGCCGGCCACTTGAATGGACGGTAATTGAGTGCATTATCGCAGATTGGGTGGGAGATTTGGGCCAGAGACATTTTGGCCATGGCCATAAAATAACACCCGGCGTTGTTTGAGATGGTCCAAAGGAGCACACAGGGCCCACGAGGTTAGCCAGCACAGGGAAAAAGAAATTCGGGGGACTAGACAATGCTCTTTGTGGAAAATTCAAAGAAAGGTTTAGAAAACCACCTGAAACAAAAATCGTGGAATCTTTTTAGGTTTGGCTAAATTTGATTTTTGAATATTATAGGGGTGGTTTCTATGCTACACTCAAAAGATTATATACATTTTCTACTGCAAAGATTTATTTTCTTAAAATTAATCAATTTTACTAATAATAAAAAATAAAATAATTATTTTCTGAAATATAAAAAAAATTTCTAAATTACAAGCCGAATAATTTTTTGAGTGTATAAAGTGGACTTCATTCAAGTCAACTTTTAAGTACACTTTAAATAAAAATAAAATAATGGTAAATAATGGCTAAGGACTAACTTAATTCCTTACATATTTTAAAATGTGTAAAAAAGTGTTTTATTAAAACTAAACTAACAGCTTAAAAAATAAATCGAAAATACTGAAAGGTACACATATATGCCATGAGTATTAAAATTTTTCCCTTTTTTTAAAAATTAGACAAATTAGACAAATGCCAATTTTGGCCAAAAGTCTTCAACTCTTATGAAAAATTATTTAAAAATTGTAAGAAAAATATTATAAATCTATTAATAAATGTTACAGCCTAAAAAATAATGTACAAAAATTCTTTTTAGTAATTTTCGAGTGTACTTGCCTTAGCTGGTGATTTCTTACGCAGAAACGTACTTATCCAACTGTCCAAATCCTTTACCCCCAACCAACCACCCCACCCCCTATCTATATCATATATATTTCACATTCCCCTCTGATTTTTCTACCATTTCTTTCGGGGATTCCCCCGCTGTCCAACAGGTCTGCGCCATCCAGCACGTCGACGTGTGCATGTTCAACAACGGCAAGTTCAAGAACGTGGTGGCCGACTCGGACAACGTGACGCCGCCGGTGGACCGCACGGTGGCCGCCGGTGCGTCGCTGAACACAACGGTGGTGCTGCGGCCGCAGCGCGGTCCCACCAAGAACTGGATCGCCCTGGAGGACACGCTGCAGCGCAGCACCGAGCCGGAGGAGATCACCGGCGCCATAGCCGCCTCGGCCATTCGCTCGCCGCACTTTGTGATGCAGAATGCCCAGTTGCTCGGCGGTTGCGGCCACCCACTGGGCAGTCCGGCCCTGGTCACCCCCCATCCGCATCTGTGGCAGCCGCAGGGTCAACAGGGTCAACCCAATTCCGCGGGCAGTGGCGTCGCCGGTGGCGGTGGAGAGGAGCGCAATGTCTTCGCCATCTATGTGTCCTACTATGTCAAGGTGAAACTCACGCTAAGCGGCATGGGCGGCGAGCTGTCGCTAAAGCTGCCCTTTGTCCTCGTCCATGTGGATGAGACACAGCGACCGGGCTTTGCCTCCGCCACGCTGGGCGAGCTGCGGCTGGAGATGGAGCGCCTGGCGCTGCAGGATGCACCGGTGGGCAGGCGGAATGGACGACGACAAGCGTCGGAGATTGGCGATGGTCCATCCACCAGTGCAGCTGCCGCCGCTGCAAGGTCATCCGGGGGAGCAGGAGGAGGAGCAGGAGGAGCCACCGGAGGCAACCTGGACATGATCGAGAGCCTGGACGATGAGTTCAACATACGGGTGCCGGTGCCAAAGAACGGCAGCCACAAGCGGCGACTGCAACGCAGTGAGACCCTGGCCCGCGATCTGGAGGAGCACGAGGAGCATCCAACGAGTGGCCAGCGGCTGGCGGACGAGGCTGGCGAGGGCGAGGATCACATCGTGCAGATCCACCTGGAGCAGGTGTCGCCGGATAGGGACGAGGTGCGTGTGCCGGAGCAGGAGCAGAGCCAGTCGCATGCCCCCGGAGCCGAGACCGGTGCGGTGCCCAAGTCGTCGAATGTGTGATTCTGATTGTGGTCCCAGATGTTTGCCAAGCGCAAGAGGAAGCCATAGTGCTGCTTCTCATTTGCCGGCGATTTCCCCACGGACTGCAATCGAATCGAAATGCATACTTGATTTAACTATCAATCGATAATTTCGATAAGTAAATTATACAATGAGAAATTTGATCAAAAAATGTATAATAATTTTCTTTAATAATGTAAAATTTAACTTAACTGCAATCGAATCGAAATGCATACTTGAGTTGACCATCTATCGATAATTTCGATAAATTAATCATCCAATGAGAAATTTTATCAAAAACATGTATAATAATTCTCTTTAATTATGTAAAATTTAAAATTCGCGACGCAAATTGGTAATTTAACCCATTAAAACTTGGGTTCTAAAGATTTTAAAAATTTTGAATTCTTTCATAAATTTAAGTATTACCTTAACTGTTGATGCATTTTTAAGGAAAAAAAATCTGAACTTAAATTTCTATTTAAATTTCTGATCGAAATCAAGGGAAAAACAGTATTTTTTTAATATCATCCAAAAACCAGATCCCTGCAAAGCCAAAAGTAGAAGTTATATGGCCCCACTGTATATTGAAAAACGAAAACCATTCAGTTTCGGTTTCAAAAGTCGAATGCCAGGTGTTAGAAGTTTAGGAGTTACGAGCTAGGAGGCCCATTCGCTGATAAGAAGGTTTATAATATGTAACAGACGAAGGTTTCCACACTTGGAGAGCGAGTTCCGTGTCTCGGAATCTCGGCATCACACAGTTGGCAACGCTATTCCCTAGGAATTGGACAATGAATCGAGGTGAAATTTTTGCACTCTGGCTAAAATCGAAGTGGACGGAGGCGTGAAGCGATGGAGACGTAGCTATAGCTATACTATACATTTACAGTTAGTAGCGATAAGGATTATCATTTGATATTAGCCATGCAATGCGTTGAAATTGATGATATTTTGTGTGCAGATTGGCTGAAATCGGTATCGGTATCAAAACTATTCAAATAGCGAGCCAAGCTGAAAATACACAGTAAAAAAAAAAGAAAACATACTATATATGTATTTACCTAGATCGTAAGTGAAACCTGCAGTAATTAACGAGTGCACAAGAATGCCAATTGAGAAAGAAGAAGAAGCCCCCTTAAATCGCACCCATTAGAGTTATACGGCCGTGTACTACCCAAAAAAAATAATCACATGTACCCATATATATATATTTACCGAATATTAAATGTTTGATGTGTATTTACAAAGCGACAAAGGAAATATTACAGAGGCCAAAAGGGCGGTAGCACAAACTATTTGTGTGAAAATCTCATCTCTTTGCGGTTTCAAACTGACGAAAGCGAAAAGTATTTACAAATAACCAAATTAGACCCACACAAAGGGGCGAACACAACATACAGCACACATATCTGTGAGTTTTCTGGCCTTTGTTGCCAACGTCAATGGATTATGTGTTGATTCGAATCTATGGTCAAATTAGTTAAATTAAGCAGAGCGAAAACGAAACCGAAACCGAAACCGAAAATGCAGACAGCTGTCACCGATGGCCAATTTTTGAGAAGGGAAATCCATTGACAAAGTTCCGAATAGAAATTAATTGGCGCCCCACGTGGGGCCGACGCTATAGCTATAGTTTTTTAAATCGTATTGAAGACGCACGCAAAGAGTTTTGAAAGAATTGTGGAAAGAATCCTATTTAAGAGGACGCAGTCTTAAGATGCGGGACATACTTAAACCACCAAGGAGTTAGGATCTATGATATCGAAGATTTTTAATGTTAGCTGTACGAAAAACCATATTTCAAGCTCTCAAGAAAAGTGAAATCGAAAATGATGAAAGAAAAATGAAAAACTGAAAAACTGAATACAAGTATGAATATATATATATTTCTGTGTATATGTGTCTAGAGTTAATGTGCAACATTGAAACACACTGAATAAAGAAGAATTTATGAATGTAAAACGATTTGGTAATCGCTACGCTCTAGGCACCCCGTGCCATCTGTGTGCAGATCGATAGGCCGATCGTTATAGATATTGAAATATTTGAAAACTAAATATATACATACATATATATTTATGTGAGTGTTGCTTTGACAAGCCAAGCTACTACTTGATTTTCGACAAACGCTACACTAACGCTACAAATGCGACAAAAAATAAAGTTAAATGTGATGCATTTCTATGAATACACTGAAAAAAGAAAAGAATACATAACCCTATATACAATCATATATGTATACACTGTATTGATGGCTATTTAGGCGTAAGAATCTCTCGCTCTCTTTCTCTCGATCCGCAAACCGCATTCTTTTTACTTTAAGAGCTGGACTCTAATCGCAGCCAAGGATTGCGAAAACATTTTTGTTCCCCCCTCTCCCCTCCCCCCCGTTCTATTGCGTTGTCCTTTCTGTCCCCAGACCTCCAGATACCAGAGCCAATTGATTGATGATGAATCCTGCTCGCCATCGGTGGGCGGCGTTGGACTTTGGTTACTGGACTCTGGACTCTGGGGGCAGACAGAGCGCTCTGGAACATCTGAGAATATAATGAAATAAATGTTAAACATAAAATATCACAAAAATTCTTGCTTGTTTTCACTCTCAGCATGGCTTTGGTGTGTGTTTTTTTCGGTATTTGGCTTTTTTTTTTTGGTAGGGGGAGGTTACAAGATGGAGTCCCCAGCAGGTGGTCGAAATTATTTGGCTGCCCCGTCATTGAAGCCCGAGCCAACCATTAAGCGAACTAGCTGGCTAACATGGCTTGGCCTTCTGGCAATCAGCATGCAGCTGTCCACAGGTCCTGCCTCCCCCTCTCCCATCCCCTCGAAGCACCACCACCCCCTGGGATCTGGCTCTGTTAGTTAACATGGGCATGCCGACTACAGCTGTTGGCCCACAAAGCTTTTCGGACTAAGTCGTTAGCCAAAGCAAAGCTTATATACTAAATATAGTCAGCTTCCAAAAGCTTCGAAATAGTGAGTGCTTGTGCAAGTCTTATGCTTGTTATAGGAACTAAACTAAACCCAAGTCTGGTACCCAACAAGCTTAAAGTCCTATAGTGAAGTTTTATGCGAAAAAAACTGATTTTTTTGGGAATTCAATTTTTTTAATCAAAAAATCTAAATTTATTTTATTTAAATGCCAAGTTTTAGATAGTTCAGGAAGGTATCTCATTCCCCATTTGGGCCATTATTTCCGTTGCTGTGGCGAAAATAGTGAAGCTTTATGCGAAAAAAACTGATTTTTTTGGGAATTCAATTTTTTAAGGGGTTGGGTCACAATTTTTTGAAAAAAAATCAAAAAATCTAAATTTATTTTATTTAAATGCCAAGTTTTAGATAATTTCACTACGAGTTCAGGAAGGTATCTCATTCCCCATTTGGGCCATTAGTTCCGTTGCTGTGGCGAAAATAGTGAAGCTTTATGCGAAAAAAACTGATTTTTTTGGGAATTCAATTTTTTAAGGGGTTGGGTCACTATTTTTTTGAAAAAAAAATCAAAAAATCTAAATTTATTTTATTTAAATGCCAAGTTTTAGATAATTTCACTACGAGTTCAGGAAGGTATCTCATTCCCCATTTGGGCCATTATTTCCTTTGCTGTGACGAAAATAGTGAAGCTTTATGCGAAAAAAACAGATTTTTTTGGGAATTCAATTTTTTAAGGGGTAGGGTCACAATTTTTTGAAAAAAAATTTAAAATTCTAAATTTTCTTAATTTAAATGCCAAGTTTTAGATAATTTCACTACGAGTTCAGGAAGGTATCTCATTCCCCATTTGGGCCATTAGTTCCGTTGCTGTGGCGAAAATAGTGAAGCTTTATGCGAAAAAAACTGATTTTTTTTGGGAATTCAATTTTTTAAGGGGTTGGGTCACTATTTTTTTGAAAAAAAAATCAAAAAATCTAAATTTATTTTATTTAAATGCCAAGTTTTAGATAATTTCACTACGAGTTCAGGAAGGTATCTCATTCCCCATTTGGGCCATTATTTCCTTTGCTGTGACGAAAATAGTGAAGCTTTATGCGAAAAAAACAGATTTTTTTTGGGAATTCAATTTTTTAAGGGGTAGGGTCACAATTTTTTGAAAAAAAATTTAAAATTCTAAATTTTCTTAATTTAAATGCCAAGTTTTAGATAATTTCACTACGAGTTCAGGAAGCTATCTCATTCCCCATTTGGGCCATTATTTCCGTTGCTGTGACGCAAATAGTGAAGCTTTATGCGAAAAAAGCAGATTTTTTTGGGAATTCAATTTTTTAAGGGGTTGGGTCACAATTTTTTGAAAAAAAATCAAAAAATCTAAATTTATTTTATTTAAATGCCAAGTTTTAGATAATTTCACTACGAGTTTAGGAAGGTATCTCATTCCCCATTTGGGCCATTATTTCCGTTGCTGTGGCGAAAATAGTGAAGCTTTATGCGAAAAAAAACAGATTTTTTTGGGAATTCAATTTTTTAAGGGGTTGGGTCACAATTTTTTGAAAAAAAATCAAAAAATCTAAATTTATTTTATTTAAATGCCAAGTTTTAGATAATTTCACTACGAGTTCAGGAAGGTATCTCATTCCCCATTTGGGCCATTATTTCCGTTGCTGTGGCGAAAACAGTGAAGCTTTATGCGAAAAAAACAGATTTTTTTGGGAATTCAAATTTTGAAGGGGTTGGGTCACAATTTTTTGAAAAAAAATTTAAAATTCTAAATTTTCTTTATTTAAATGCCAAGTTTTAGATAATTTCACTACGAGTTCAGGAAGGTATCTCATTCCCCATTTGGGCCATTATTTCCGTTGCTGTGGCGAAAATAGTGAAGCTTTATGCGAAAAAAACAGATTTTTTTGGGAATTCAATTTTTTAAGGGGTTGGGTCACAATTTTTTGAAAAAAAATCAAAAAATCTAAATTTATTTTATTTAAATGCCAAGTTTTAGATAATTTCACTACGAGTTCAGGAAGGTATCTCATTCCCCATTTGGGCCATTATTTCCGTTGCTGTGGCGAAAATAGTGAAGCTTTATGCGAAAAAAACTGTTTTTTTTGGGAATTCAATTTTTTAAGGGTTGGGTCACAATTTTTTGAAAAAAAATTTAAAATTCTAAATTTTCTTAATTTAAATGCCAAGTTTTAGATAATTTCACTACGAGTTCAGGAAGGTATCTCATTCCCCATTTGGGCCATTATTTCCGTTGCTGTGGCGAAAACAGTGAAGCTTTATGCGAAAAAAACAGATTTTTTTGGGAATTCAAATTTTGAAGAGGTTGGGTCACAATTTTTTGAAAAAAAATTTAAAATTCTAAATTTTCTGAATTTAAATGCCAAGTTTTAGATAATTTCACTACGAGTTCAGGAAGGTATCTCATTCCCCATTTGGGCCATTATTTCCGTTGCTGTGGCGAAAACAGTGAAGCTTTATGCGAAAAAAACAGATTTTTTTAGGAATTCAAATTTTGAAGAGGTTGGGTCACAATTTTTTGAAAAAAAATTTAAAATTCTAAATTTTCTTAATTTAAATGCCAAGTTTTAGATAATTTCACTACGAGTTCAGGAAGGTATCTCATTCCCCATTTGGGCCATTATTTCCGTTGCTGTGGCGAAAATAGTGAAGCTTTATGCGAAAAGAACTGATTTTTTTGGGAATTCAAATTTTGAAGGATTTGGGTCACAATTTTTTGAAAAAAAATCAAAAAATCTAAATTTATTTTATTTAAATGCCAAGTTTTAGATAATTTCACTACGAGTTCAGGAAGGTATCTCATTCCCCATTTGGGCCATTATTTCCGTTGCTGTGGCGAAAATAGTGAAGCTTTATGCGAAAAAAACTGATTTTTTTGGGAATTCAAATTTTGAGGGGTTGGGTCACAATTTTTTGAAAAAAAATCAAAAAATCTAAATTTATTTTATTTAAATGCCAAGTTTTAGATAATTTCACTACGAGTTCAGGAAGGTATCTCATTCCCCATTTGGGCCATTATTTCCGTTGCTGTGGCGAAAACAGTGAAGCTTTATGCGAAAAAAACAGATTTTTTTGGGAATTCAAATTTTGAAGGGGTTGGGTCACAATTTTTTGAAAAAAAATCAAAAAATCTAAATTTATTTTATTTAAATGCCAAGTTTTAGATAATTTCACTACGAGTTCAGGAAGGTATCTCATTCCCCATTTGGGCCATTATTTCCGTTGCTGTGGCGAAAACAGTGAAGCTTTATGCGAAAAAAACAGATTTTTTTGGGAATTCAAATTTTGAAGGGGTTGGGTCACAATTTTTTGAAAAAAAATCAAAAAATCTAAATTTATTTTATTTAAATGCCAAGTTTTAGATAATTTCACTACGAGTTCAGGAAGGTATCTCATTCCCCATTTGGGCCATTAGTTCCGTTGCTGTGGCGAAAATAGTGAAGCTTTATGCGAAAAAAAACTGATTTTTTTGGGAATTCAAATTTTGAAGGATTTGGGTCACAATTTTTTGAAAAAAAATCAAAAAATCTAAATTTATTTTATTTAAATGCCAAGTTTTAGATAATTTCACTACGAGTTCAGGAAGGTATCTCATTCCCCATTTGGGCCATTATTTCCGTTGCTGTGGCGAAAATAGTGAAGCTTTATGCGAAAAAAACTGATTTTTTTGGGAATTCAAATTTTGAAGGAGTTGGGTCACAATTTTTTGAAAAAAAATCAAAAAATCTAAATTTATTTTATTTAAATGCCAAGTTTTAGATAATTTCACTACGAGTTCAGGAAGGTATCTCATTCCCCATTTGGGCCATTATTTCCGTTGCTGTGGCGAAAATAGTGAAGCTTTATGCGAAAAAAACTGATTTTTTTGGGAATTCAAATTTTGAAGGAGTTGGGTCACAATTTTTTGAAAAAAAATCAAAAAATCTAAATTTATTTTATTTAAATGCCAAGTTTTAGATAATTTCACTACGAGTTCAGGAAGGTATCTCATTCCCCATTTGGGCCATTATTTCCGTTGCTGTGGCGAAAACAGTGAAGCTTTATGCGAAAAAAACAGATTTTTTTGGGAATTCAAATTTTGAAGGGGTTGGGTCACAATTTTTTGAAAAAAAATCAAAAAATCTAAATTTATATTATTTAAATGCCAAGTTTTAGATAATTTCACTACGAGTTCAGGAAGGTATCTCATTCCCCATTTGGGCCATTAGTTCCGTTGCTGTGGCGAAAATAGTGAAGCTTTATGCGAAAAAAACAGATTTTTTTGGGAATTCAAATTTTGAAGGGGTTGGGTCACAATTTTTTGAAAAAAAATCAAAAAATCTAAATTTATTTTATTTAAATGCCAAGTTTTAGATAATTTCACTACGAGTTCAGGAAGGTATCTCATTCCCCATTTGGGCCATTATTTCCGTTGCTGTGGCGAAAACAGTGAAGCTTTATGCGAAAAAAACAGATTTTTTTGGGAATTCAAATTTTGAAGGGGTTGGGTCACAATTTTTTGAAAAAAAAATCAAAAAATCTAAATTTATTTTATTTAAATGCCAAGTTTTAGATAATTTCACTACGAGTTCAGGAAGGTATCTCATTCCCCATTTGGGCCATTAGTTCCGTTGCTGTGGCGAAAATAGTGAAGCTTTATGCGAAAAAAACTGATTTTTTTGGGAATTCAAATTTTGAAGGATTTAGGTCACAATTTTTTGAAAAAAAATCAAAAAATCTAAATTTATTTTATTTAAATGTCAAGTTTTAGATAATTTCACTACGAGTTCAGGAAGGTATCTCATTCCCCATTTGGGCCATTATTTCCGTGGCTGTGGCGAAAATAGTGAAGCTTTATGCGAAAAAAACTGATTTTTTTGGGAATTCAAATTTTGAAGGAGTTGGGTCACAATTTTTTGAAAAAAAATCAAAAAATCTAAATTTATTTTATTTAAATGCCAAGTTTTAGATAATTTCACTACGAGTTCAGGAAGGTATCTCATTCCCCATTTGGGCCATTAGTTCCGTTGCTGTGGCGAAAATAGTGAAGCTTTATGCGAAAAAAACTGATTTTTTTGGGAATTCAAATTTTGAAGGGGTTGGGTCACAATTTTTTGAAAAAAAATCAAAAAATCTAAATTTATTTTATTTAAATGCCAAGTTTTAGATAATTTCACTACGAGTTCAGGAAGGTATCTCATTCCCCATTTGGGCCATTATTTCCGTTGCTGTGGCGAAAATAGTGAAGCTTTATGCGGAAAAAACTGATTTTTTTGGGAATTCAAATTTTGAAGGAGTTGGGTCACAATTTTTTGAAAAAAAATCAAAAAATCTAAATTTATTTTATTTAAATGCCAAGTTTTAGATAATTTCACTACGAGTTCAGGAAGGTATCTCATTCCCCATTTGGGCCATTATTTCCGTTGCTGTGGCGAAAATAGTGAAGCTTTATGCGAAAAAAACTGATTTTTTTGGGAATTCAAATTTTGAAGGAGTTGGGTCACAATTTTTTGAAAAAAAATTTAAAATTCTAAATTTTCTTTATTTAAATGCCAAGTTTTAGATAATTTCACTACGAGTTCAGGAAGGTATCTCATTCCCCATTTGGGCCATTATTTCCGTTGCTGTGGCGAAAATAGTGAAGCTTTATGCGAAAAAAACTGATTTTTTTGGGAATTCAAATTTTGAAGGAGTTGGGTCACAATTTTTTGAAAAAAAATCAAAAAATCTAAATTTATTTTATTTAAATGCCAAGTTTTAGATAATTTCACTACGAGTTCAGGAAGGTATCTCATTCCCCATTTGGGCCATTATTTCCGTTGCTGTGGCGAAAATAGTGAAGCTTTATGCGAAAAAAACTGATTTTTTTGGGAATTCAAATTTTGAAGGAGTTGGGTCACAATTTTTTGAAAAAAAATCAAAAAATCTAAATTTATTTTATTTAAATGCCAAGTTTTAGATAATTTCACTACGAGTTCAGGAAGGTATCTCATTCCCCATTTGGGCCATTATTTCCGTTGCTGTGGCGAAAACAGTGAAGCTTTATGCGAAAAAAACAGATTTTTTTGGGAATTCAAATTTTGAAGGGGTTGGGTCACAATTTTTTGAAAAAAAATCAAAAAATCTAAATTTATATTATTTAAATGCCAAGTTTTAGATAATTTCACTACGAGTTCAGGAAGGTATCTCATTCCCCATTTGGGCCATTAGTTCCGTTGCTGTGGCGAAAATAGTGAAGCTTTATGCGAAAAAAACTGATTTTTTTGGGAATTCAAATTTTGAAGGGGTTGGGTCACAATTTTTTGAAAAAAAATTTAAAATTCTAAATTTTCTTTATTTAAATGCCAAGTTTTAGATAATTTCACTACGAGTTCAGGAAGGTATCTCATTCCCCATTTGGGCCATTATTTCCGTTGCTGTGGCGAAAATAGTGAAGCTTTATGCGAAAAAACTGATTTTTTTGGGAATTCAAATTTTGAAGGAGTTGGGTCACAATTTTTTGAAAAAAAATCAAAAAATCTAAATTTATTTTATTTAAATGCCAAGTTTTAGATAATTTCACTACGAGTTCAGGAAGGTATCTCATTCCCCATTTGGGCCATTATTTCCGTTGCTGTGGCGAAAATAGTGAAGCTTTATGCGAAAAAAACTGATTTTTTTGGGAATTCAAATTTTGAAGGGGTTGGGTCACAATTTTTTGAAAAAAAAAATTTAAAATTCTAAATTTTCTTTATTTAAATGCCAAGTTTTAGATAATTTCACTACGAGTTCAGGAAGGTATCTCATTCCCCATTTGGGCCATTATTTCCGTTGCTGTGGCGAAAATAGTGAAGCTTTATGCGAAAAAAACTGATTTTTTTGGGAATTCAAATTTTGAAGGAGTTGGGTCACAATTTTTTGAAAAAAAATCAAAAAATCTAAATTTATTTTATTTAAATGCCAAGTTTTAGATAATTTCACTACGAGTTCAGGAAGGTATCTCATTCCCCATTTGGGCCATTAGTTCCGTTGCTGTGGCGAAAATAGTGAAGCTTTATGCGAAAAAAACTGATTTTTTTTGGGAATTCAAATTTTGAAGGAGTTGGGTCACAATTTTTTGAAAAAAATCAAAAAATCTAAATTTATTTTATTTAAATGCCAAGTTTTAGATAATTTCACTACGAGTTCAGGAAGGTATCTCATTCCCCATTTGGGCCATTATTTCCGTTGCTGTGGCGAAAACAGTGAAGCTTTATGCGAAAAAAACAGATTTTTTTGGGAATTCAATTTTTTAAGGGGTTGGGTCACAATTTTTTGAAAAAAAATCAAAAAATCTAAATTTATTTTATTTAAATGCCAAGTTTTAGATAATTTCACTACGAGTTCAGGAAGGTATCTCATTCCCCATTTGGGCCATTATTTCCGTTGCTGTGGCGAAAACAGTGAAGCTTTATGCGAAAAAAACAGATTTTTTTGGGAATTCAAATTTTGAAGGGGTTGGGTCACAATTTTTTGAAAAAAAATTTAAAATTCTAAATTTTCTTAATTTAAATGCCAAGTTTTAGATAATTTCACTACGAGTTCAGGAAGGTATCTCATTCCCCATTTGGGCCATTAGTTCCGTTGCTGTGGCGAAAATAGTGAAGCTTTATGCGAAAAAAACAGATTTTTTTGGGAATTCAAATTTTGAAGGGGTTGGGTCACAATTTTTCACAAGTTTTAGATAATTAAACTACGAGTTCAGAAAGGTATGTCACTCCACATTTGGGCCAAAATCTCTTTAGCTGTGGCCAAAATACTGATGTTTTATTGTCTGAAAATGAGAAAGAAAACACACTGCATAAAGTTGTAATTAATTTTTATTTGATTTTTAATAATAAATATATTTATCTGTTATACGTTTTGTGTTTTCGTATTGCTTTTTCTCTCTCTAGATTTTTCGCATGGTTTTCTCATTGAAGTACTTCGTATATTTTGTTAGTTTTATTTATTTATTTATATATATACATGCATATATATAAATTCTCGTATGTTTGCTTGCGTGTGTGCATTTCTATGAAAACTTGTTTGCGAATGCAGCTCACACACACACACACAGGAAACTGATGCTGATAATTGGGAGATGTGTTTGCTAATAATTATAATCCGAAATATCAACAAATAGGAGAGTAAGAAAACAACAACAGCTCAAAGCTAAAATGCTAAATCGTTCCACAGTTCGTTTGCTTTTATTTGCCTCATTCATCGCTTGTTTGGTTTATTTGTAATGCAATTAATTGATTTGTTTGCGGCCCGCGTTTATAAATTTAAAACGTACTTTTGAGGGAAAATGATCAAATCACTTTATTGATTAGGGAAAAACAAAAAGCCCTCTGTCCTCCTAAAGCTTATAAGTGGAGAAGGGTTATTATCAGCTCCAATTAGTAGAAACCTATCATTGAAATGTACTTACATTTTGGGAAAAAATTAACTAATTTAAATTCTCTTTTAATTTTCTAATTTCTGACACGATTCTATCATCATTTCTTTCATAGGGATGGTAAAAAAAGATTATATTTGTTTAAAATGAACCTTCATAATGGGTGAGAATAATAATACTCTATTACATCAGCTGTGTTTTTACAAAATAAACGCAATTCTCGTCATTCTAATTAGCTTTCGTTAGCCGTATATTTATATGTATATGATCTGTGTACATATATAAACCGTTTGTTAGTTTACACTTTCATTATCGCTTGTGGATGTTTTCTTCATTTGGGAGGCAAAAAAGGCACTATAATCTAATAAGTTACGACGATGAAAAAATTAGTTTTCTCTTTCGTTCCCTCCGCATATATATACTTGTATACTTCCACATACTTTCGCATTCACTAATTCGCCCTTTCTACATATGATGTACGTTTCTTATTTATAAATAAAATATATGCACAAAAATTGGTGTTTCAAGTACTCGAAGTAATGCTTTCAAAATTCGTTAAATTTAAACATTTTTATTTGTTATTTCTTCTTGTATTTTTTTGTTTTGTTTTGTTTTGTGTGTGAGGTGAGTTAAAGTTAGGTTGGAGTTTTTCTAGGTAAAGGTCTAGGCATTGAAAAACAAGCCCCAATTGTTAAATGCCCATTAACACGAGATAACAGCATGGTTTTTGCCACTTAAACTAAGTATAATGAAAAAAAATACATGTAGATGTTAGGGTTTAATTGTTTTTCGTCTCATAAATACAATGTAAGCAATAAATTAATTAAACAATGACAAAAAGAACATATATTTATATTTATAGATAAATAATAAATAAAATACACACACAGAGTTAAACTGCTTTTTAGGCTTAATACATAGGTTTTTTTCGTTTTGTTTTCGTTTCTTTGCATTAATTTTATCATTTGCTTTGTGTTTTTTTGATTTTTTCTTAAGTTTTTGTTAGACAAATTTGTAATGCGCACTTAGTTGATAGGAAGAGAACCAAAAGTCGAACGATTGCAGCGAATTTTGTAAGCTCGGCGCAGGGCCAAAAGGAAAAGAGTAGGGTGATAGCTAGTCCGTGCTGTTTTTGCCTCACTGTGCCGCGCACAGTGGACAGATACTCTGCTTTCCCTTTGCTTCTTCTGCTTCTCTCTCTCTCTCTTTCTGGTTTGTAGTTATGAATATATAAGTATATCGTATATAGTTTACATTAATAAGCCTATATATAAATTCATTGCTTAACATCGCTGTACTCTTTAATTTATTTATTTATCTGCATGTTTCGGGAGTTTGTTTCTTTTTTTTGGGGGGGGCCTGGGGGCTGCTGTTGTTATCCATTCAACACATAATCTTCTTCTTCAAATGCAGGAATCAACTTAACTAGGGCCTGTGAGTGAGTGATGCGCCGTTGCTGCGGATGTTGCTGCTGCTACTGCTGCAACTAGCAGGTACACGGATAAGGTAATCAAGTTAGACACAGATTCCACACCCACTAAAGCATGCCGATATATGAACGTTAGGGGATAATGACGGATACACATAGATGTTTAGCTTCATTCACTTGGATGCTGCTGCTCGCTTCATTAGCTCACACGTTACATTTATCATTTATCATTTGCCCTCTCTCTACTATCTCCTCCTCTATCCTTTTATATTTATATTTATATTTATATATATATATATGTGTGTATCTATGTAAAAGTTTATTTCTGTTGTTGTTGTTGTTTGTTGAACCTTTAAGGAAATGGAAGCGGATGGATATATTATTTCTTCTTGTTGGTCGCAAGCATTGGGGCGCTGCGCTGCGGTGTTGTGGGTCGCGACGAGTTCATTCCGCTATACAGATACTTGGCCTTCTTCTCAGACGGTTTCAGGATCTGCCGGGGGAAGATCACAGATTAGTACAGATCATAATAATATATCAAGTGGCAGTAACTCACCTGGAATGAGCACATTAGCGTGTCGTCCACGGTCATCATGCCGCCGGCATTGTCGAACTCCCCGCAGTAGTTGGGCGCCGAGAACAAGGTGACCAGTTGGCGACGCGCAAAGAACTCGTAGCCATCCTCCACAACCTGTTGCGGAAATAATATCCATTATGATTATTACAATACCAGGTATATCGTATATCGTATCACACTCACCTGATGCGCACGACAGATCAAATCCAACTCGTGCCGGTTCAAGAACTTGGAGACCACATCCACGCCGAACGTGAAGCTCACACCGCGATCATTCTCCCCCCAACCCTGCACGTCCTTATCGGGATCGCTCCACAGGAGATCGCACAGCAGCCCGGTGTCCGGCACATCTGTGGGCCGCATCAGGCGACGGATCTGCTCCATGCCCTGCAGATCGGGACTGAGGCCGCCGTGGCAGCAGAAGATCTTCTCGTCAATGATCGCGGCCACCGGCAGACAGTTGAAGCAATCCGTGAAGGTCTTCCACAGTTTGACATTGTATCGGCGCTTGCATTCGTCGTAGAAGCCTGCAGAAATGATACGGGGATTAGAATATTATAAATATTTTAAAATCGCATGTGCTTTTACAGCGACACAATGGAAGGTAGGCATGTGCAGGCAGGCAGTGAATAACCCAATACACTCACCATAAATCCTATTAATACTGGCGCACTCATGGTTGCCGCGCAACAAGAAGAAGTTCTCCGGATATTTGATCTTGTAGGCCAACAGCAGGCAGATGGTCTCCAGCGACTGCTTGCCCCGATCCACGTAATCGCCGAGGAACAAGTAGTTGGCGGCCGGTGGGAAGCCGCCGTACTCGAATAGCCGCAACAGGTCTGTGTACTGGCCGTGAATGTCGCCGCAGATGATCAGCGGCGCCTCCAGCTCCAGCAGGATGGGCTGCTGCAGGAAGATCTCCCGCGACTTGAGGCACAGGCCGCGCACCTCTGCCTCCGTCATCTGGACCTGTTTGCCCGTTCGGCAGCTGCGCACTGCAATTAAGGGGGTTTATTAGTGGACTCAACGCATGGATATGGTGCTATATACATGGCAAACATACAGGATAGATAGACAAATAGATATAGTAACTAGAGCTTAGCCTACGACTGACGACTGATTTAGCAATAGACCGCAACGGAATGGAACGATCGGTGGACGGACGAGCACGAGCACGAGAACTATCGACGCGGAGACGAATCCACAAATGGCAAGGAGGAGGAGGAGGATTTGGCGGGAAAACAATGCCATAAGAAATGGTTGCATAGTTTGTGTGCAGGCTATATGGTGAGGTGAATGGTACAGTTGCGCCCACAACATTAATACAGAGGTTTCTCCAAGTATCTTTACAGTGTGACCAATTCAAAGTTAATAGCAAGATATACAGTGTGACCAACTCAAAGGTAAAAGCAAGATATACAATGTGACAAACTCAAAGGTAAAAGCATAAATATAATAAACAAGTTATCTTCGTTATGAAAAATGTTATAAGTTAAAGATTTCGATTTTAAAATAACTTCGTTTAAATTTACATGAAAATTAAATCAATTTCGATTTTTTTTAAATAATTATATTACTTGGAAGTTTGCTTGAACTCGAAGATTAAGAATACTGCTTTGCACATCAGCTAAGCCCATTTCACTCGATAAACACTATTCCTGTGACCGCAACTGAAGGGGATTTCTTGTGTGGGAGTCAGCAGGTAGAGCTGTGTGTTGGAACTTCCTGGTTCTGGGGATAATTGCAGGTTGTTGCTGCTCGCAGACTATATCTCAAAACCTTGGCCAACAAGTGGGCGTAGCCACGTAAGCCACTGGCCCACTATTTCCCACCTCTTCCCGCTGCTGTCGTGCAATTAATTTCGCAAGGCAAAACGCTCCAGAGCCGGGGAAAACGATGATAGTGCTATCCTTTATCCTGGGAATACAAGTAGGTCGCCCTCTGTCAGTGTCAGAGTGTGTGTGCGCGTGCACAAAAAAATTTAATTAAATTTGGATAGACCAAAATGCTGGGCCAGCGCATTTGGCTCGGGTAAAAACAGACAAGCCCCCCAATCCATTCGTCCTTGCCTTGGAAATTGTGAGCCAACTCTGGATTTGGGTCGAGAGCACGGCCCAAATGGGAGGAAGCTCGGAGCACCCAGCACCGAGCACCATGTGGCCAAAGGAGCGGGTGCGAATGTGGGATTGGCCAACTGGGAGACTGGCCAAGTGGATTGCGGTGCCGGTGGGCGGATGGGCGGCGAGCTGGCCAGGCCAACACACAGCCCACACACAAGCCAATTCCCAGAACGTCAGCATTGCACTTTGCCGCAGCTGTGATTTCAGTAATGGTTAATTAAAATTATCGCACATCGATATGGAACATACATACATTTAAGGACCCCTGCTGATTGGGATTAAAGTGCTCTCGTCTATTCAAATTTAAACTCGAAAAATTTTTATTTTTTAAGCCATTTGTATTTGTAAATGGAGAAGAGCTTTTTAAATGTACTAGATCATTTTAATAAAATGTTTTTGACTTTATGACAATGTTTTTATGAGGGATTTAAAAATAAAAAATGGTTGCATACTTTTTGAAAACCACATTTCTTTTAATTTTTCATTTACTTTTACCTAATTATTCATTTCTAGAACAAATCAACACTACACAAAAAGCATGCTCCTGTAAAATCGATATGGCCATGTAAATTTCAGGCAAAACCCATACCGTTTTTACATGAAATACTCCTTTCGACCAGTTCAAATAAAATTGATCTTAAATGCCGTAAAATCGATCTACGTTTCATATCGATTTTTTTTTTTGGGTGTACAGAAGGAATAGAAAATATGGTAACGAGAGTTTTATACATATAGATTAGGGAACCTAAGAAAAAAATCAAAGTGAAACCCTTCTCCCACCGGAAACCGTCGGTAGTCAGTTAATCAAATGAAAATCGGGGCAAAGTTCTCTCGCCAACCTTTCGTACTCCCCTGCTTCTGCAGCGGCATGTGCTTAGCGTCGGCATTAGAATTAGCATATATGATATAGTGGACCTGGAGTGGAGGAAGATGGCGATGGCGTGGAGCTGAGTGGAGCCGAGGGCGGGGGAGTTAAATACACAAAATTATGCAAGCCATGGGTTCATGCACTCGGAGAAGTGGAATCCGTTTAAGTTATGCGAATGCGAGGCTCCTTCCCGGAATGTCTGTGCGCTCGCCGAACCCTTCAAAGCTGTTGCATACCTTTAGGAACCGCATTATGTAATGGGTCCTCGGTTTGACAAAGAATTACTTCCGCCTGTGCATAAATTGCTGAGAACATCTGCTCGACTTTTGTTCTGATTTGTTGTGATTATTTGGTTTGACGGCAATTTCTTAAAGGATTTTATACCACAACATAATGTGGGAAGATGGGGTTCTTAAAGGAATACTTGAAATACAGATAAGATATGTGCAAAACTATATATTTTAAAAATATTTAAGTATTTTTAGGAAGCTTAGATGAAGGGGCATGGATCGTATAAAACTTTTTAACCGCAGACGGGGTTCTCAAAAGAATTTTTGAATTTAAAAATTCAGATTAAATATATTCCAAAATTTGATTTACAATTTTTTTCTAGCATTATGCTAATTTAATCAGTAAATCATCAGAAAATTCATCAGAAAGGTAGACTACTTCTGCTATATTTTAAAATATAATAGGTAACATAGATGACGGACGAAAAAATGGATCGCATTTTGAGTAAAACGATTCTCAAAAAATATTTGAATTTCAAATACAGGTTTAAAATATTAAATATTTTTTAAAAAGCTGTTCATGAAACTGAATGGAAATTTATTCAGTATTTTCCTGCCTTCTGCTATATTTTTAAAATATGTAAGTAATGTAATAGGAAACATAGATGATAAACTAAAGCATGAATCGAAATTTGTATATTCAATATTTTTGGAAAATTTTAAGGTTAGAAAACTTCTGCCAAGTTTTTCAAATATCTAGATAATAAAAAGAGTAAAACTATTAAACCACAGCGCATGCTGTGACCCAACTGTGATCATTTCACTTCATATCTGCGCGGCTTTAAGTCCAACACTTTGACACACATGTGACACAAAGCTGGAGGTGGATGGAGATGGAGATGGGCAGAGATGTATAGATGGATGGATGGAGGCGAGCGATAGGGAAGCTCTTTATTTTTCATTTTTATGCAAATTTCCGCAGTGCTCCACTCCACAGAAAAACTGCTGCCCCGCTGCCCTGCTGCTCTGCTGCTCTGCTGCCTTGGTGCCCACTTCCTCGCAGGCTGTCAGGCATTTGTCAGCATAAAGAAGACATCACAAAGGGGGCGTGGTTTGGTGGTTTTTTTTGGGGCGGTGGGCGACGGGTGGCGTTGGTTGGGTTGGCAATGTAGCATTATGCGTAAGCAAAAAAGACGCGCATGTTTGTTTAGCATGCATTTTACATGAGGAGACACCACAGACATCGGGGCATGTTACGTGCCGAATCCACTCCGAAAGCACTCCACTCCGCATGGGAACTTCCCTTCCTGTCTGTCAGTCTGCGCTGTCACATCTAACTGGTTCATCATGATTAACAAGTCTTAGCCGCTTCCTCCTCCTGTTTTCCCATTCCCCCGAAACAAACAAATGAACCAACAAACAAACAACAGGCATTTTATCCCTCCATCCATCCTTTCATTATCGCCAGCATATTCAACATCCTCCGTCTGCGCGCAACAAATTAAAAATGTAAGAAAACATATGGGTTCGAATGGGATGGTATATGATGGTATGTGAAGCTGCAGCAGTTGATGACTTACTTAGGCGCAAGCCATCAACCAGAACTGAAAGTTCTCAGCAGATCCCATGAAGGATGTGAAGCCCAAGTAAACCCTTTCACATGGATAACTCACATTTATTATATTTAAGATCCTACTGAATGGCGAATTATTTTTAAAACATTTTATTACGTAATACTAAAGTATATTATACTTTAGCAGAAAGAATTAACCGTAAAACTTTACACTTAAATTGAGAATTTTTGTTCTCAAAATAAGTACAAAAATTCTCTCTTTCAGTATAAATTTTTCATTAATTTTTTATAAGAGAGGAAAGGAGGATCAAATAAGGGGTAAATGGATTTAATTTGTACTCAATATGAGGCGAAATTTGTATTTAAAAACAGTACATTCTCAAATTGAGAAAAAAATACTAAAATACTTTTATTGAGAACAAAAATACTCAAATTAGGAAAAAAAAAAAATACTTAAATAAAGAACAAAAATACTTAAATAAAGAACAAAAATATTCAAATAAAGAAAAAAATACTCAAGTTGAGAACTAAAATACTTAAATTGGAAACAAAAATACTCAAATAAGGAAAAATTTTCTCAAATTGAGAACAAAATTACTCAAATTGAGAACACAATTTTACGTGATTAATTTTCTCTTTGTGGAAATAAAAAATTCCTTTCGAACATTATTGTGAAAAGTGCAATTTCCCTCTTTTAACCTTTTATCAACGATCCATTCCCCTTCCATTCCAGTATTCAGGCATCATATGATGATTTACCTCGGGATACCTGCTCCTAATTCACTCATTTCCGAGGGCATTCCCATCTGAAGCGAGGCGGGCACATTGCAAAACGGAATCCATCACGAGATTCACAATTTCCCGCAACGTGGAATGGCCCGGGCGACATTTGATGGAGTCAAAGGGGCGTCTGCGTCAGACATTTTATGACCCGATTAACTCCCAGGAGCCGGATGTGCCGGGGGATTTGCGGATTGGGAGATGGTGATGGGGGGATGGGTGGCTGGGAAAATCCAAAGTGGAGCAGCAGCTGCCAGAAGTTAAACACTCGCCCCGCCCGGCGCAGCAAACTTTGGGGTGGGATGGGAAAGGAAAGAGCTAGCTGAATGAAAATGTTAAGCCATTTAGATAGCAAAACTACCAAGATGAAAGTTTGTGGACATAGGAGGCGAATAAACACGACCGAGGAGCAAAAGATAAGGCGCAAGAAAACTTTGGCAGCAAAGCAAATTAAGAGCAGAGCATTCTCTTTCTATTTTTTGTGTGTTTTTTGCAAAATGATAATGATGCGCTGAGTTGAAGAAGTACTGGGACGGATTTGCAGCACCAGAAAAAAGGGTGAGAGGTTCTTTAAAAAGATATAAGGATTAAACTATGTTCAATCCATCAATAACTTTTATTGCTTTGGACCGTAAAATTGCATTTTTCATCTTGCCCATCTTGCTAAAATCGATTTCACACCGCAAATTGAAGAGCAATCGAATCCCGTCACCTCTTGATTTCATCTCATTCCGTCGGGATTCAACCGCAAACGGATCCTTCTCCCTCAACTGCAACTACGCAAGGTGAGCTGGCAATTTAATTACGGGGTGGTGTGCCTCTCCGCCCCTCAAAAAGGACGTGCTGATTGGAGGTATCAATATCTGGATTTTTTTTTTATTTTGAGTTTAGTAGATTTTAGTTTTAGTAAACATTTTTGTAAGAACAAAAAATAAATATTAAAATGTGGTCAATTTCGCCTTATTTCATATTGTATTTATTGTAAAATTTTAGACTTCAGCAACTTGATATTTTATCATATTTAGTATTTTTTGCACAAATACTGAAAAATAAGATACAAATTATCTCAATGCATATCGAATTGATATGAATAACTTGATATTTAAAAAATATTAAGATCACATTGATATAATTTTTTTTTTAATTATTTTCTTTGTAAAAATGTTTTATTGCTAAACCCTTTATAACTTAAAGTGTAAGTAAAAGTTTTTTTTAGATTTCAGAACATACAGGATTTTATCTATTAATCTATTAAAAGGTTCCGAATTCTTAAATATAAATTTCAAAATTTCTCCACAACAAAATGAATGTTTTTTATTTTATTGCAAATTTTTTTTTTATAATATATTTTAATACAAAGCTAAGAGCCATTTGTTAAGAAAAAGGGTTATTATAAAAATGTTTTAATAATAGTTAATGGATGGATAAGCAAACACCGCTCGACTTAAATGAAAATATATATTTAGACACCTTTTTTCCTTATATTTTTGTTCACCGTTTATTTTTTTCAATGTACTAAGTCTATTGTGGGCGAGGTTCAATGTCGAAATCTCGTGCTTTTGACGCTCTCCACTTCGTAATTGGACCGCCCGACGACCTTTGGCTTTAATGCCTAGCAAGCAGAATGTGTGTGTACACTGTACATTGTACATTGTAGATATTTCCATGCCGCTACGGCCCATCAAATGATTGTTGGCCATTAGGCGGCACGCCCGCAACGCCCACTACCGCCACCAGTGGCCACTAATACCATACCATGGCCTAGGTCGTCGCTCGTCCTGCGTCCTTTGCGTCCTTTGCGTGCTCAAGTTGAAATCCGAGCAAATGAAGCAAAGATAACAACGTCGACAACCGCAACAAAACATCGAATAATGAACGCCTTTGGGCCGCCGACCGACGTTGATTAAGGACGAGTGCAAGGAAATTTCGTTTGAAAATTTTGAGGTTGCCTCCAAAAAGCAGGGGGGGGGGGGGGTGGGAAATAGAAAACAATTCATTTGCGAATCGGTAATTGTTTCCGTTTTGCATTGACCCACTTTGTCGGTCGGTTTGGCTTTACTTTTACGTGGCTCACGGGTCAGCGAAATGTAAATGGAAATGTTCAGTAAACCAGATTTGCTTCCCATTAAAAAGGATTTTCCTGAATCGGAAGGAACAAAGCGGATAATAATCCACTACACCCAAAAAAAAAACCATAGTTTAACTCGCAAAATTCGTTGTATTAAAAATATACTAGATAGATCCAGTATTTTTTATGTAATATTGAATTAATACTAAAAGATATGGTATCTGAACTCTGTAGTATTAATTTCATACTAAATATTATAAAGATACTATTTTTTAAAGTAGATTCTATACCAAAAGTTTTACACTTAAAACTCGTTGTATTAAAAATATACTAGATCTAGTATAAAAATGTAGTATTAAATAACATAATATCTGCCTTTTGTGGTATTAATTTTATACAAAATATTATAAAGTTTATATTTTGTAATGTAGATTCTATGCCAAAAGTTTAATTTTAACAGTATTAATGTAATACTCATCCTATTAAGATATTTTCCAAACTCAGTACTTTAGAATTAACGTATTCGTACGTTTAAATTCTATAATAATTTTTTCTCGGTGTATTTAACCGATTTTCAGCAGGGAACAGGGTGAAAACAATTCCATATCAAGTGGCATCGCCCGAACGGAAATCTCCTTCGTGATTTTTAGTGATTAAAAACAAGAACAGCGAACAGAATTGGCGAAATAAACTTTCGTGTAAATACTTCCGTTCAGCATTGACTCACTTGGTGGCTAGCTTTAGATGGGATTAAATGTCAGGGAGGGGGAAGTACTTTGCTGGTCTCAAAACTAATTTGCAGACCAAGAGGCATAAGGGTGGACCAAAAGCGACACTAACTAAAACTCATTGAGTAATCACCTGACCCCTGAAAACCCTTCCCACTTCCCCTCCCTCGACACCACTACACTAAACCCTACCCCAAGTCCCCATTTAAGCACATTAGCGCTGATTATAACGGCGTTTACATCACACAGCAGCAACATTTCTGAGGGTTGAGGGTTGCTGACGATATGCCAAATGGTTGAGAGGGGCGCACATGACGTATGCGTAATCCGCTTGGACAAATATTCAAGCTAAAGAAAACCCAACTCGTGTTTTTTTCTCTTTTAAGTAGATCACGAAAAATCCACAGAAATTGCTAAATGAAATTGAGCAGAAAACTTTTCGACAACGAAATCGAAATCCAAACAAAGTGCAAATTACGGTCGAAATGTTGGCCAGAAATGTTTGGGAAATTAAACTAAACATACCACAAATTTGTTTAATTTGTGCCGCACAAATTATCTTAAGCGAATGGAAAGGCAACAAAGTGTTGAAACTTTTAGTTTGTTTCGAAAAGCCTTTCAGTGTTTACAAAAATGCTTAAAATAATCAACTTTTAAGCGATATCCGGGCGCTATGATGAAATAACATTTTTATAAGCATCATTTATTGGTATAACAGAGAACAAGGAAGTCGATAAATGTGATTAAAAATATAGGAAAATATTCATATTTATTTTTAGGTTTAATATTTTTTTATATTTCAAGATTTTCCATTAAACTACCTTTAAAAACATGGCAAATGAGTGATATAAAAACTATTCAACTATTAAATTAATTAATAAAATGTAAAAAAAATATACGAAAATATTTATATACATATGTATTTAGAGTAAATTTATTTTATATTTTTAATTTTTAAACGCTGAAAACTAGTAATAAATTTTTAAACAGCGTATAAAATATGGTTAAAAGTATTGAAAAATATTTATATTTATTTTTAGGATTCCTATTTTTTATATTTTAAGGTTTCTCATTAAAATATCTTCCAAAACATTTAAAGTGAGTGATATAAAAACTATTCAACTATTAAAATAATTAATAAAATGTAAAAAAAAATATAATAATATATTTATATTTATTTAAGGGTTTCTTATTAAACTCTCTTCCAAAAGGCTGAAAATGAGAAATGGTAAAAACTGTATTTTAAAAAGTCAATAAATAAAATATTAGTCAACCTATAAAATATGGTTAAAAATATAGAAAAAAATTTTATTTAAAAATAGGGATTCTAAACCTATTTTCATATTTTAAGGTTTTCCATTTAACTCTCTTCTAAAAAGTTAAGAATTTAGTTCAATAGTTCAACCAGAAAACCCTATTATTTCTCACATATCGATTAAAGTTTCGTTCCGCATATTTATAGATCAGCTAGCACTAGGAATTTTCATTCGCAATCAAGCGCAATCATAATCGTAAAATATTAACTGAATTCCATTTCCCGGAAATCGCTCGCATATTTCGTAATTGTTGGCAATCTGGGGGGAAAACTCTTGCCACTCAATCGCTTGAATCAAAGGAGAGAAGAGGGAAAAAGCAAAGGGAACTCTTGCTATTTTCTTGACTTCCAACCTTTTCGCCTTCCAACTCATTTCGTAGAACAAATCGAATCAAATCAAATTTGTGCAATACTCGGGCATTCACTGTGGCCATTGGAGCGATCCATTTAAGATGTTTGTGCGTTTCGTTGCCTTGGCGAATATACGAAATACGAAATGCACATGGAAAGTACACACACATGGCATGTACGTACAGTCGCGTGTGCTTTCTACTTCAGTGCGTACCACGTTGCGTATGCGCGCTATTTATAAAAATCAATTTCTGCCTTGGCAGCCAAAGAACCAAACAGCCAAAGAGCCAAAGAAGCGCCCAAGAAACACGACAACACTGACGTCGTCGTCCCGAATGGCAAACAAACAGAAAACAAACAAATAAATAAATAAATAACAGTGTTTAAGGCACGGCGGCATTGAGGGGCATAGAGAATCAGAAGAGGTAGCCAGTTTTCCTGGCCAACTTCCCTTTGTTTGGCCTGTGGATACACCATCAATTGCCCCATCTGCAACCTCTGCTGTCGTCGCTTTCTGGCCATGTGGATCGCAATTTGGTGGAAGCGCAAATAGCTACTTAATGCCCATGATTTTATGTTTATACTGAAGAAATAACGAAAAAAAAAAAAACAAAAAATTATCAAAAAAACTAAACTATTTGTATATTAATTCTTAACTACTGAGTTTCAGGAATATTTTAAAAGATGAGTATTACATTAAATGCTGTCAGAGGTGTTAAAATTAATTGTTTGGTATAGAATCTACATTAAAAAAATATATAAAAAATACAAAAATATAAAAAAAATATAAACTTTAGTAGGAAATTTATACTAAATAGTTTTAAAACTTATTATTTAGTATTTATGAATACCACACTTTAATACTGCACCTAGTATTTTCTTAAAACTACGAGTTTTATCTATGGTTTTTCTATAGGCGAGCTAAACAAACGATCTAAACTCAAGTGATCAGTTGTTTTTAAACATTCCATTATACCTTCAATTTCAATAATAATTTTTTTCAACATACTATCTCATTTGTATCAACAGGTATACATACCTCTATCAAGGTTTAAATATTTTCTAAAATCCTTAAAATAATTTAAATTTATTATATCTTTACAGGATTACCTCTACAACACCCACCAACCCACCCACATGTTGACCTAATGAATCATAATATTTTTGAAATACACACGAAGCGATTTCGAATGAAAGCATAAGCATAATAACATTTTCCCCCCCTGGAGGCATCAGTTTTCCCTCCATTTTCCCTTCTTATCTGACTCGCTTTCCCTTTTACTTTTACTTGTGCCTACTCAAGAAACAAACAATGACAATCTGAAAACAGGGGGAGAAAAGCGCGTGCAACAAAACCAACGATGGGCGAGGAAAGGCAGAAAGAATCTTATAAAATAAACATTTATTTTTAGCATATTGCTGCTTTTGCTGCTGCCTCTGCTTTAGTTTAATTTTTTCGACTGCTGGCTGGCCTGGCAAATTGGAAAATGGAAAACTCAAAAAAGCAAAAGGTAGGGAGGGAAAATCAGAGAGGGGGTGAAGAAGGGAGGAGGCCAGCATGGCGCTCGGCCAGCCAGCCATTGAAAATGCCACACACACACACATATATATATAAAGACCACCTCCCTCTTTCGCATGTTTTTTGCTGCCTGCTGGTGGTTCTCGTCGTAGGTTGCGCCCTCCTCCTTCCTTCAGAGGGATCGATTTTGTAAGAAGCTCCCTGCTTACCCCACACCGAACACCGAGAAACCACCCAACCGAACGAGTCGAGCCAACCAAGCCAACCAAGCCACCCAAGTTCCAACAACTGCACTCATTTGGCTTGGCTTTGACTGGTCGTCGTCGTCGTCGTCGTCATCGCCTTTGGCTATTTATCGAGCGACATAACTGCAAAACTATAACAAGCCCAGGGATGCCGGCTAAACGAGAGCAGCACCTGGACTGATCGACGCCACAAATTACCTCTAAAATAAGGGATATTCTTGAGATTATAACCCCCACTTCATTTATAAGAAATTCTTGATTCCATCTTCACTAGTTGAAAACCACATATCCTAAAGTATTTTCTTTTATAAAGAGTACTAAATCTAAATATTTTTTAGATTATAACCCACTTCCTTTATAAGAAAGCCCTAATTCCATCTTTCCTTCTTGGGAACCGCATATCCTAAAGTATTTTCTTTATAAAAAGTAATAAATCTAAAAAACTTTTAAAAATGCAATTAAAATTTTCCAAACAAACTTTGGTTCAAGGAACACAACGCGTAAATCTTAGTTTTATGCAGAATTTCCCCAATAAATAACATTTTTATGATTTTTTCTTAAACCTAACATATTCCAAATATACCTCCATTTAAAAAGTGAATTGATCGAAATAACACAAAATTTGTCAGAAAATAATCTTTTGCATATAATTCAGGGAAATGGCTCAATGAATTCAATGCGATTGGAGGGAGGGGGGATTTTGCAGGAGGGGAAGACAGCTACGCGGACGTATTGTTTCTATATCTGCGAGTGCAAATTCCATTTTATTTACTTGGAGCTTTTGCTTAATTAGCGCCTCGTTATGATTGTGTCGTAGAACGAAGGACGGCCGTTTGGTCGGTAGGCGGAAGCTTTTCACCAGTTGTTGCTGCCACCCACTTCACCGCTGAAAAAACCCCCGGGCAGCCCTTACTTTGCTCAGCGGCTGATTCATTTGTCTTATGGTTTGGCATTTTTCCACCGTGGCTTTGTTATTGTTGTGCTCTTGGAAACGATTCTATGTTCCAAATCACATGTAATAGATGTACCCTTTGATTCTCTGGTTTTTCCTTCTTAGCATAAATATTTTTATAGAACCTTTATCTCTCTCTTTAAACAGATAGATGATCAAGAGTTATTTAAAGTATAATATAAAGTAATATAATATTATATTCAAAGTATAATAATTTTTGATCATATATTAGTTTAAAAGGTTCTATGAAAATATTTATTCTAAGCAGGAAAAACCAGAGAAAATGTTGATAAATTTTTACTATTTAAATATTATATCTTAATTTCTGTAAGATCTGAAAGGGTATACAAAATTCGGGATACAAAATGCACTCTCTTTCTTGTTTTTCTTTACTCGCTGTAAGCGTTTTTCCAACTTATCTTATCGCCAATAATTGGAAGAAGAAACACATGCGTATATCTCTCGGTCGACCTTAAAAATAGCCATTTCATTTTGACAACAAGTAAACGAGGAAGAACAAAGACAGCGTCGAGCATACATGGCGTATGAGTAATGAGCGCTTCTACATATTTGCTGGCCATGGTTGAATTTCTTGTTGCGTACATTCCGTACGCTTCCCTTGATTCGATTCGATTCGTTTCGATTCTCTGAGGGCAGTCGATTAACCCAATTTGCGGTTGCTTCTTGCCACGCTTCCGCCAAGATCTTTTTGAATATTGTAAAAAATGGAAAGTGAAAAAATATATGAAACTGATTCACTTTAAATGCTGTGTTTTTCAATTTCAAATGTAACATAACTTTGATTAGCAATTTATAATATTTTTATTATTATATTTTTATTTTTAATTTTTTCTTATGATATTTTTATTTTTCATTTTTAAATAATTAAAATTAAATTATTAATTAAGTAAAAACGATTTAATTGGTCACAGAAGAAAATCTCCTATATTTATTATGGATTATGATAATATTTTGTTTTGGTTCGAATAATCAAACAGCAATTAAATACTTTATTATACCGATTACGTAATGAAATGGCACCTCCTTTCGCGCATCTTATCTTTATCGAAGCTATCGGATCCATTTAATTGCCACTCTGCACACTCTGTGTTTGCACAATTGTACTGGCAACAATCCCTTTTGGGCCGTCGCTCCCGCCACAATTGTCTAAACATTTGCAATGCCTATTTGCTAATTAACAATCGTAAGAAAAACACTGAGAGCAGCCACCAGAAATGCACAAAGAAAAACAAGACCCACCCTGAAAACAGCGGCCACACTGAGAAAACTTGAGAACCAAGAGCAAATCTTCTTGATTTTAGTATTTTTTCTTCTAACTTTCTTGAGAAGAAGTGTTTATTGAAATCAAGAACGTTGAGTAGGTTTTTTTTCTCGCTGCAAATCTTCTTGATCTCAGTATTTTTTCTTCTCACTTCCTTGAAAGGAAGTGCTCTTGAAATCAAGCGTAAAGTGCTCTCGATTTAATTTTTTTTGAGACTACATCATTCTTGATTGCGTTTATTGAAACCAAGAACGTTAAGTACGCTTTTTTTTCTATATAAAATATTATTTAAAAAAAATTAAAATAGTTAAGTATAAAATATAAAAGTCTTAATTTTTTTTGTAATTTTTACTGTAAGCTGTAAAACACATTTAATTACTTATTAAAACTTTCCCTAACTTTACATGAACTTGTTTTTCCTTTATTTTGTTTAGTTTTTCATTGAATTTTCACCTTTTGACGCTGTTTAATTTTTCATCACCACTCGGGACAGCTGAGTTGGCCAGTTGTGGGTGTCGGCGACATTGAAGCTGTCCATCGCAGGTGTTCCGCCCCCTGTTTCACAAATTAATTAAATTTGTATGGGTTTATATTCGCTTTTGGTAAAGCGATGGAAATTTGATCAAAAAGGGAACGCTTTAAATGGATTTATGAAATCCCCTTCGCATTTTCCAGATGGGATTTATTGGAGCTGATTGTTGACCGCATTTAGCAATGGCCGGAAGGAAACCCGAGGCATCTGCTTTTTGGCCATCATTTGTTTGCCATTTGACGGGCCACGCCCCTGACTAAAGGTCAAGGCGCATGGCGAATTTATTTCACCTTATTTTGACCCAGGAACAGGCTTTTAAAAATTAGTGGAAACCAGAGATACCTTAAATTCCCTGCACACACGTGTAGGGCGGGGGGAATGCGTTGGTCTCTATAAGTCGAATGGCCGAAAAGTTGAGCACCTCAGGTAAACTAGTGCAAGGACAGCTGACAGCCGGCCAAAAAAGGTAAAGAAAAAAAACGTTGATTGAAGCCAAGATTGGAACTGAAACTTAATAAACTGCTTTCGGAGAAAAAAAACTTTAGAAAGGTGTGAGAAGTGAAAATGAAAATGAATCTAGTGCTTTAGACCAAAAACTGTATAGTTTTGTTTACTACTTCCCATTCTTTTGGGAGATTTTTATATATTAGTTGGATTATAAACGCATTTGAATAAAAGGAGAATCAATTAGAGCAGTGGCGAACTGAAATTAAAATATAAAAAAAATAAAATAAATAAAAAATTAAAATAAAATTAAAAAACTAAAAAAAAACGATTTAAAAAAGCAATGCAATAAAGAAAAATACAAAAAAAAAATTTTAAAAAAAAACATCCCAATAAAAAAAATAAAAAAAAAATTTTAATAAAACAATCCAATAAAAAAAATAAAAAAAAAATGTAATAAAAAAAAATTAATAAAAAAAATATAAAAAATTTAATAAAACAAATTAAATAAAAGATATATAAAAAAATAAAAAAAAAAATATTATTGATAATTTATTTATAAATATTTGGCCCACACTACATTCTTTTTGGAAGCTACATTTTGATGTATTTCTTTGTTCTGGTAAGTATATTTAAAACGGCAATTAGAGCCAAATTGGTTTCTTTGGACACGTTCTTTTGAGGCGCTGTTCTTTAAGCAGCTTACAAAGAATTTCCCAGAAGCACGAGGATTCATGCCCCTCGCTTCTCCTTGGGGTCCACAAGTCATGTTTTGCGCAGCAGCAGCAGCAGCAGATTGCGACATTTGGCCCACTGCTCACCGCTGACCCGCCCCCATGCCCCCCGCCCCGTTGGCAACCCGTTTTCTTTAGAGGAAACTTTGTTGATTTATACTTTCATAGCTCTCTGGCTCATGAAAATTGCACAAGGAGCTGGGCGGGGTCGTCGTGTAATGCCAATAGGCATTAAAGTTGCATGCACACAAAAGTATGCAATGGACATTGCGCCAAGGAGCGGGCTAAAAAGGGTTCCCGAAAAATGTGTCAGCAATTATGGCAACTGCCAGCTGAGCTGAGCTATTGGCCAAAAGCTGAGATATATCTGGGATTTTTTGAAAATATTTCCATTTATATTTGTTTTATTATTAATAAAAGGGTCCTATATCCTCGAGTTAGACTTTGATTATTTTTTTTATCTTTTATAAACTAATGAACCTAAAATAATGAAAATTCCTTTTATAAAATATTTTTGTAAGCCATTTTTTATTTTTTATATTTTATTTATTTATTTTTGATTTTTATTTTTTAAGTTATTATAACGATTATTCCTTGACATTTATACAAAACAAAATAATTTAAAAAAAAAAGGTATATAACTTGGTAAAAATCTTATAAAAAAGGCAACAGCGCCTATTGTAAAACTATATTTTCTAAAAATTTATTAAACCCACAGAACTTTTTTTTTTTAACTTTTATAACAGAACTCGAATAAATAACAGTTCTGCCTTGAGTTTTACTTCACACTGACAACCGAAAGTCACACTGATAAGTTATTCTATCAAAACTGAACGTGCCATAAACGAGAAATATTTCCGAAAAACTGCAAAATCTAGTTAAACAGTAATTATCAGGATAAAAAGCAACTATGGAGGTCGATAAGGATGAAAACGAGGGGCCATCGAGCAGCAACGCGGATGAGACTAAGCGCTTTCAGGTGAAGAAGGTAGGTGTTTTATCAAAATAGCTGGGTCATTGGCATTGAGAATATATCATTGATAAACTTTTCTCTTTTTAATACAATTATCAGTGGAACGGCGTAGCTTTGTGGGCCTGGGGTGAGTAAAATGCACTAGGTTTGTCAGGCAAATAACCATTTCGCGATTTCAGACATTGTCGTGGAGAGTTGCGCCATTTGCCGCAACCACATCATGGAGGTGTGCATCGAGTGCCAGGCGAACGAGTTGGTCGTCAGCAACGAGGAGTGCACCGTGGCCTGGGGCGCCTGCAACCACGCCTTCCACTTCCACTGCATTTCGCGCTGGCTGAAGTCCCGTCAAGTCTGCCCCCTGGACAACAGCGAATGGAACTTCCAGAAGTATGGCCGCTAAGATCTCGAAAATCTACAAATCTACACCCCTACACTGCACACTCAAAAGAGCAAACACTGCAAAAGAATGCTGCATCGGGACACTTAAAACATGTAATACATCTTAGATACTTCTTAGACAATGGCAAGTAGCGAGGATTGGTTACGAACTTCAGGACGCAGAGTTCGAGTTCCCAATTACCACGATTAACACAACAAACAACAATATTTGTAAGGCAAGAAATAAAACGATTTTCTTTAAAATCACCCATGAAATATCTTTTTACTGGCTAATATGAAATACTATTGCAGTGTTAAACCATATATAGTTTATAGAGTTCGTAAGCCATTCATATTAGATAGAAATTTAAAAAATTATAAAAAATTTGATTAGAAAAAAGTGACCATGAAACAACTATGATCTATGCAAGTGCTCTGCAAAAGTTACAATACTTGTCAGGGACCGAAAATAGGTCATATTATTATTTTAAATCGAAAAAATTATACGCCTAGGATAACACTAAAAATTTTAGAAAAAAATTTTACAATGGTTAATATTGGTTAATTTTGCCCTAAAGAATTCGCGGTGTCGTCGTATTAAAAAATTCATGAAGAACTTGAACATAAGTACAAATTCCAACCGAATTTCTACAGATGAGATTTTGTGACGTTAACAGATATTTAGTTTTTTTATTTCAGTCACAAAAACAAAAAGTTACTAAGACTAATTTAAAAATCTGAAATAACAGTTACTAACGTTACAGATTGATTTTTGGGGTAAACGTTATAAATGTTACGGTCTATTTTTTTTTAATACTTTTTTTTTTAATACTTTTTTTTTTAATACTTTTTTTTAGCGCTATTTTCAGTGTACTTTCAACACATTCCTTTGCACACCTGAAGCCGTAAATTCGTGGCCCGAAATTATGCCATTGTCCGCCCATTCGTATTCGTATTCCAAGCTCAAGGACCCCGGGTTCGAGCCCATTTCTACCCCTTTTGGCCCCCCGAAGTATGCAACAGCCATTTACAACTCCGGCGGGCCAAGATGACCGAGCTATAAAAAAAACAGAACTTGGTAAGCAAAAGAATGGCGCCGCCAAATGGAAAGCGAGAATGAAGAAAACAAAGGGGGGAAAAAACTAAGCCAAAAGGTCAAATGTATTATTAAGCTGTACGAGTGTGTGTGTGTGTGTGTGCCATGGGTGTGTTTCTCAGAAAGTAAACGAGAAATTGAAATTTCTTTTTTTTTGGGTCAAATGGTCAGGTTGTTCTGCTTCTGCTTTCACCTGCTCCTCGCTGCGGTGGTGACCTTCAAAATTTTGGCCGAGTATCCTGTTAAGCCCTCAAGTATCCTTTTAGCCAAAACCCACACACACACACACAAACACACGTGTCATTAGATACAAACATTTTCTTGTTTTCTTCTTTTTTTTTGCGCCACTGGCAATTTGTTCTCCCTTTTTTTCCATACCCATTCTCTGGCATTTTTGCTTTTTGCCGCTCGTTTTTATTTGCCAAGTGCACGCAATGTGACAAAACGTGGGTGGTGGGTGGTGGTTTGGGGGTTTCAGGTGGGTGGTTGGTTGGCTCTGGACCCTGGTGAGAATTATAGTGTCATATTATATAACGTGCTATGTACGTGTGTTCGTGCGGCAAAATAAAAATAGAACCACACATGTAAGGGAGGGGAGAAGGGAAAAGAGAAAGCGCAGCGGCAACACCATAATTAAAACACTTGCAGTTGTAGTATTAACTGCAAACCAGCAGCAGGTAACTGCCGCTTACCGCTTACAGCGCACACTGCGAGAAAAACCAATGGGTTTCTATTTGATTCGAGAATACTCAACACTTAATATTATAAAATAATTCTTCAAGTGATTCTGAGACAGGCAAATTATTTAGTAAATTATATAAAATAATAAAAAAAATTTTATGTAAAGCAAGAAAAAAGATAAAAATTATTTAGAATATAATATATTAATAAATAATATTTATATAAAGCCACCTAAATTTTAAACATTATGCTCTTATTGAGTTTTTATAAAATGTATAATTTTTTAAACACTTGTGTAAAACCTACATATATTTTTTCCATTTGATTTTCGATTTGGAAATACTCAGAACTAAAATAAAATAATTTAAAAAAATTATTTAAGTGATTTTGAGGCATGCGAATTATTTAGAAAATATATATAAAATAATAAATCATTTTTATGTAGAGCTACCTGCATTTTAATTTTAAAAAAATTAATATAAAATACTCAGCACTGAATTCTTCAAAAATAAAAATTATAAAATCATTTTTAAAGTGATTTTGAGAGATACAAATTATTTAGAATATAATATATTATTAAATAACATTTATGTAAAGCCACCTACATTTTAAATATTAAACCTTCATTGATTTTTTTTAAATATAAAAATATTTAGATATTTAATATAATGTTCAAGCGGTTACTGATGAATCATCAATGATGATAGATGATATTGTGGCCTGATATTTTTTTAAACCTTATAACGTAGATCTCTGATAGGAAATAAAATTAAATAGATAATAAATAGTGTCCACTAGCATGTTTTTACAATGTAAACGTTTCTAATAAATCATATTTGAAGAATATTATGTGGTGGGTTATAAGGAATTATTTCTACGATTTGGAAATCATAAGAATTTATAAGAAACCCCAAAGGGGGAAATATGAATCTGTGCTTTGGTTTTACTGTGCTTAAGCATGCATGAAGCGATTGTTTTTGTTGTCGTTTTTCTTCCGTTTTTTGTTTAATTAATGAACTAACTTTTGATGTCTGCCCCCCGTCACCCCCACTTTGCACTTCTATCTCGCTGCGCTCACTAGTTTATATGCGATTATGGATGCAGGCCAACTTTTTTTGGTTGTTGCTTTGCTTTTTGTTTGTTTGTGAATTTCTGTTTCGTTGGTTTTCGCCACCTCCCACCCTTCCCTGTGTTTATGACACTCGACTGGACTAGCGGTTAACATAATTAAACAGGCTGACGGAGGTGAAAAGAAAGGAATTTTTTCAATTACACAAAGAAACAGAACTTTTTAATTGTTTTTTTTTACAAGTTTTTCCTAACTGATTGATCCACCCTCGTTTTGTGCTTGCATCAAAGATAAAAAGCTTGTGCCAAATTGCAATTGAAGCGGCTCTCATTACCCACCATCCACTATCCCACTATCCATCCCCCGAAATCAGAGGCCGCCTTCTATAATCTCGGTGCCGAAGAAAGCCGATGGCGAAAGCTAATCAAAAACCACTTAAATGGAAACAGAGGCATTAGCGAATCCTCCCCACCGATCGACCAAGAAAACACCAAAACGGCCCTTTGCTAACTGAATCACCGGGCACGCAATGCCAGTTATCCGTCGTCGCTTTCGCCTTTGGGCCCCTGTACCTTAGGTCTTCTTCTTTGGCGGATTTGAATTCTATTTGCTATTGTTATTATTGTAAGTATTATTATTATTATTATTATTATTATTATTATTATTATTATGCCTCGCTGATTGACTCAAGTGAAGGTTATGACATTCAAATTACATTTTCAATAACCGCCGCGCGCTAATCAAACAAACTGGTACAGAGATACCTCTCTAGAATAAATGGTAAAAATAGGTTTATCGACTATTAAATACCCATATTATTGTTATCTTGATACTTGATACAATATTATGATTATTTTGATGAAATCCGGGATTATCATATCGGACATATCAATTTGATCAGTAGAAATGTCAACACTTTCTCTCATTTTGGAAGTCAAAGAATCTCCAAGAGGAAGGGAAATCAAAATAAGTTACATTTTTCAATATCAATTTTACATTGCTTCATGGTAAAAACAATATATCATATCAATTTGATATGTAGAAATGTAAACACTTTCACTCACGTAATTTAAGTTGACATGTTGTTTTTCCCTCTCTTTTTCCAAGTCAAAGAATCTCCAAGAGAGAGAGAAAAAACGAAAAAGTTACATATTTTAATATCAATTTTACATTATTTCATGGTAAAAACGATAGGTGTATAAATACCAGAATTTTACCAGGCGCATATCGATTTGATCTCGCCGTATTTTTCTTTTGTGCAATGTTTACCAACTTTATGGAACTACAAATTATAATATTACTTAAAACTACAAAATAAATAAACTTTAAAATGCTTATTTTGCCTTCCTCGTTAGTTATTAAATTCAAATTTATAATTTTTGGTGAAAACTTCAATGAGTTTCTATTACTAGAGGCACTTAATTATAAAATGTAGTACTTAGACTTGTAGAAACTGGAAATACCACAATTTCAAGCGCGAGTACAGGGCATGTAATCACACAAACGTCAAGAGCGATGACAACCCTGGCATGCGATAAAGCCTTTTGGCGACATCGACGACAACCGAGATGGCTATAGCTATAGATATATGTATGTATGTAGATGGAATATATACCGGCGGCGGCGACAACGGGGATGAGTATCTACCAACTCAATTATACAAATATTATACAAACATTAGAAATGCATCAAAATAACGAAGGATATTTGTCAAGGCACGGAACGGAACCCTTGGAGAGGCCAACATACGACGACGTATGTCACTGGGACAAGGATGACTCGGCGACAGTGACTTTTCCGCTGGAGAAACGGAGGCAAACCGAGCAAACCGAGCCTTGGCACACTCTCCAAGGCGCCGGCACGCGCGAAATGGGGGAAAAATGGGACAACAGGCCAATCAATAACACTTTGCAGAATGTTACAAGATATGAGGGGTGGGGGGGGATGGATAACAATCATTTACTGGGGCTAAGGTTTCCCCTTCAGTTGGCCTGGGGTTAAGGCTCCGGACATGATAATTGCGATATTTGGAAGGTAACCTGTTGCTCTGGGGTTTATGGGAATTTGAAAATATATTGTAAGCTACCTATGTTTAAGTTGAGAGGTAGGAAACTAAATGTATTTATGATACTAATACCAAACAATCCTAATTTTCGTTTTCTGATTAAGGATGAATATCTATCTATGTATCTATATATCTATCTATAGGTCTTTCTGTAGGTACTACCATTTCGTTTCATTTTCTGGTTAAGGATAGATATCTATCTATCTATAAATATCTATGAGATAGACCTAGATGGGTAATATCAATAGAAAACAATCCCATATTTCGTTTTCTGGTTCAGGATAGATATCTTACTATCTTTTCATAAATATCTATAATATCTATAAGAATGATCTAGATAGTTACTACCAATAGTAAAGAATACTAGGTTTCGTAATAAGGATTAATGTCTATCTATCTATTTATAACCTAATCTACATATATATAAAGATCTATAATATATATGTGATAAAATCTAGATAGGTAATACCAATAGTAAAGAAACCCAAGTATTTGGTTAATAATAAATATCTACATATTTATAGACATACAATATCTCTAAGATACATCTTAAGTCGCTAATGCCAGTTAGCTACCAAAACCCTAACGAATTTTGCACTTAAACTGTAAACGAAATCACTTATGTAACCCTTGACTCGTTTTGGTCTTGATTCCCTGATTTTGTACATTAACTATTTGCACACTCAGCACCAATCAATTTTTATACAGTTATTATTATTGTTTATCACCCCGAAGCGCTGCAGTTGTTTGTAATGTCGCGTGTCACATTCAACGAGATTCTTTTTTGGACAACAATTGCCCCTCCTTCAACATCACCGAGCACCCAGAAGAGCTATCCCCATTCACATTCCACCCCAGAAATACCAAATACCAAATAGCAACCCTTTCTGGCACTTCTCTCTGCTTTTTATTTATATAATTTGTTTCGCATTACATTTGACGATGGTGGATTTTGCGTCGTGTGAAAACAATTAGATGGAGGGGCAATTCGGGTTGCGGCTTTTACTAGGGGGCTGTGTGGGTAGTATCTGGATTGAATTGATTGCATAACACACACATAGAGACTAGAAATATATATATATATAGGTTTGAAAAATACTATATGTACCTAATCGGGGCAGGCGTTGGTCAAGCGTTGGCACTGACATTGCGATTGCAGTTCCGGAAAAGTAAACAGTAACCGCACACCAGATCATAAATATTATGAAATTCTTCCCCATTTAATAGATCCTATTTATAACTATTTCGGATCTTTGTTACTGCACAAAAATTGGGACCCTAAAAACATATGTTCTGCATATTCCATTTTTCAATATCTGGAATTACTCGAGGAGATAATCAAAATAACAAAAAATCATCCTGCCAGCAGTTAAAAAAAATGTCTTTATAATTCTATTCTATAGAAAATAAATTTTAAAAATAAAAAAAAGTAGGAAAATTGTGCATGGATTCTCCTTTACTTCCTGGAGATGTGTAATAAAAATGACTTATCAGATGGCTTTACTTTGTGAGTACTAAGCTATGAATTGCAACACAGAGAGAATTATGCGTTCTTGAATTGAGTATTTGTATTCTCAATTTGGAGATGTACTCTGCTTTTGAGTATAAATATAGGAAAAATCCCTCATGTTTAGTATAATTTCTCTTTGTTTGTGAAAAAAGAAAAGATAGAGCATAAAGAAGTTATTCAAAAAATCACATTTTTGCAACTAAACGAAATCCTTATTTTCCGCCAATAAAAAAGTCAGTATTTTGGCCATAAAAATGAAAATAATTGTCCAAATATGGAATGAGATACCTTTCTGAACTCGTAGTTAAATTCCCTACAACTTGGCATTTCAGGTTAAAAATTTTATTTTTTTGAAAATTTTTTCAAAAAATTGTTATGCTACCCCTTACAAAAAAATGCAAAAATTTGAAAAAATTTTAAATTTCCTAAATCAGCCGCAAAGTGCACTAATGTTAATTATAAGGTTGTTATCTGCTCAGAACAGTTCGCCGTTTTAATTTCGAACCATTTTTGCAAAATTGGGAGCAAAAAGAAGTTATTCGAAAAATCACATTTTTGCCAAAAATCGAAATCCTCTTTTTTCGCCAATAAAACAATCAGTATTTTTGCCATTAAAATGGAAATAATTGTCCAAATATGAAGTGTCATACCTTCCCGAACTCGTAGTTAAATTATCTACAACTTGGCATTTCAGGTTAAAAATTTTATTTTTTTGAATATTTTTTCAAAAAATTGTGATGCCCTTACAAAAAAATCGAAAATTTGAAAAAAATTGTAAATTTCCTTAATTAGCCGGAAAGTGCACAGATATTAATTATCAGGTTGTTATCTGCTCAGAACAGTTCGCCGTTTTGATTTTGGACCATTTTTGCAAAAATTGGAGCAAAAAGAAATTATTCAAAAAATCACTTTTTTGCCAAAAATCGAAATCCTCCTTTTCCGCCAATAAAAAATCAGTGTTTTGGCCATAAAATTGTAAATAATTAACATTAAATCAAAGAACATTAAATCAAATTTCGTTCTACTTTTAAGAACATTTTCAACGCAAATGAGAACGTTAGAACTCTCTCTATGTACTTGGTTGTATATGGAGTTCAAAAATTCTCAATTTAAGTGAGAAGTTCTTGGTTAATTCTCTCTGTGTTTAAATGGCATGGCACAAAGGCGTTAGCAGCTAGAACAAAGCCCCTTTTTTGGCCAAGTGTAGCCAGGAATAGTGCTGATTGAGTGGTTATGTATCGCTTATTGGCTCGCAATTGCATCCCTTTGTGCTCTCCAAGCTTTTAGCCGTGTGACAAGCTGTGTGGGTGAGCTGCTGGCCTTTCGAGTGATATGTGGGGATTGTGGGGGGAAACAAGCGCCAGAGGTCCTCTATCTCTCTGCAGTGACATGTGGACGTGGACGGGAGGCTACTTAGAGGATGAGTAGTGGATAGCTGCTTTGTGGGCAACCCACTGCTGAATGGTTTTACTTTGCACTGGAGATGATGGAGCATGATGACATGGATGATCATCAAAAAAACACATCAACAGTGATCAGGGGGGGGGCTTAGATCTTTAGATAGGTGTGTGGTAATACCAAACTCGGCGACGAAAAAGTCGCGCAATTTCAATCTGGATTTCTTGGGCTCCTCGCGCGGATGATGGACGGTGATCTGGTCGCCGTCGGCCGATATCATTGTCTCGCTGGGCGGCGATATCGAGTACTGCTGCAGCAGGCGACGCTGCTGTTCGGTGAGCTCGTCCAGCGGATCGGTACCAGCTCCAGCTCCACCAGCTGCTGAGCCAAAACCAGAGCCAGATCCGTAGCCCGATCCCGCTCCCGATCCCGTTCCCGATCCAAAGGTGGCCGCCAGCGCCGAGTAACTGCTGCAGCTGCTGCTGCTGGTGGGCGATGAGGCGGAAACGGCGGCAGCGGCGGCGGCGGCTGAAGCGGTGGCCACAACTGCGGCCGCTCCGCCGGCGGCGGCCAATTGTTGAGCGATTAGCAGCTTCTGGGCGTGCTCTTCGGCCTCTTTTTGTTTTTTGAAGTCTTTCGATGTGTATATGTATATATATATATATTTTTTTAAATATACCGCGCATCATAAGGCAAATAAAACGGGGGGCGAGGAGAGGAAACTTAAAAACAAAAAGTATATACACAAAAATAAAAAAGGGAAAAATAGTAAAATAAGTCCGGCAAAGTGGCCCTAAAAAATTCAATTTCAATTTGCAATTTGACAAATGAAATTTATCTGCCGCCGCTGCTGCTTTTGCCGCTTTTGCTGCCGGTGACAGAGGCTGATGACGCTTCATAGATCAAAATTAATGGTATTTTTTTCGGGGGGGGTGGTGGAAGCAGAGGGCTGAGTGCCCTGACCTAGCCCACTCGATGACCTTGACAAATGGTGGCTCTGCCGTCGACCATCTCGCCCAATCTGTCTCTTTTCCTATTGCCCATACACTTTGTCATCTGCGAGTGGTTTACAGGGGTCTATGGATAAACGGAACCATTTTTTCTTTTTTTTTGTGAATATTAAAAAAATTTTAAAAATATTAGTAATTGAGAATTATTTATTAATTTACCATTTATTGAATTACCAAGGCAATACTAAGGTAATTACAACAAATATTTAAACTTTAAACTTATATTATAATTTTTTTGGACCACAGTAATCTGTATTATAATCCTTAAAGCCTAAAAGCATGCTTTGATTATAAGTAAAATGGTTTAAAAACCAAGTTATAAATTTTTTTTAAATATTTCTCTACGAAATTTAATCATATCAGCATGTTTAGTAAACATTTTAACTTTAAACTTATATTATAATTTGTTGGGACCACAGGAATCTAGGATTATAATAATTAAAGCCTAAAAGCATACTTTCATATATATTTTGAGTCCATTAATCCTGAATCCTTGCTGCTTTTTTGAAGCAAACTTTTTAAAACTTTTCAAAATACTTTTTTAAACCTCTAGAATGGTTTTCCACCTGCCAGTGACCACTGTAGTTGGGTCGTGTCATCTTAGGGTAGCGAAAAAAAAGTGAAAACGAAAGACAGAATTGGAGGGGCAAAAGGGAAACTTATTGCGGAAATGGACAAAACCGAAAATCGCAATGTTCAAATGCAATTTCCCCAAAGCGTTGGCCAGAGCCAAAGTCAAATGGCTGGAACCCCGCACCCCCCGGTGGCATCTTCGACATTGGCTGACACTTGCAAAACGAGACAAGCGCTAAGCGGCTTAAGCAACCCTCGCAGATGTTGGGCGGTTGGTTGGGCAGCCGGAAGAAGGGAAACCCAAACCCAGAACCGAACCCGAAGAGAGGTTGCAAAAATGTAAACTATTTAGCGCTTTTACGCTTTGCAGGAAGGTTGCATGATGACGACGATGACACAACCCCTACCGCACTTTCTAAGCCCCCTACAGTAGATATCGGCTAAGGCAGAACTACGGAAAAGCACATACACAACAGCTCAAATCTAAACAATCTTGGAAATATTCATTAAATCTATTTAACAAAGTCAAAGTGATTTCATCACCATTCTCTCATCTTAATCTGTGTTCATCTTTTGTTTCTAACATCGTTTAACTAACTAACTAACTAAAAGTTAAGATCATAAAACGTTTAAGCAACACACCATAATAATTGTAGTATGATATGATGATCAGTTCACGTCATTTTGTACTAGATATAAATTTGGATTGTTATTTCAAATATAAGATATAAGATTTATTTAGTTAAGAAGAGGTGGAATTTGAACTCTGGCTTTAAAAAGTATAGTTATATCTGATCTGCAAAATTGTATTTAATATCGGTATATTTTTCTAGAATTTAACAATATTAAAATAAAAAAGGCTAATATTAAAGTACCAAAAAAAATTCAAAATTTATTAAGATCTTCTTTAATTTACTGGGAAATACGTAGAATATCCAATAGTGTCCACCCTAAACCTAGCGATGGTCGCGTGACACGAATAGCGGTCCCTCCCTAACGGTCAGTGGGGTTATTTGCCGCTAAGCTCCTTATCGAGAACCTCATGTGATCCAATTCCATTCCTTCGCCGGCAATTTCATAGCTACATACGTATTTTTGCTTGAATCACGCCCGTGTTTATCAGCTCGATGACGTCATGGGCATCCGATATAGTCGAAAAAAAAGCTAATAAACCAAAAATCATTGAGAGACAGCGAACAGAGGAAAGAGATGGCACCACTAACAGTGCGATCACTGTTAGCGTTATGTAAATGCTAATGAGTGTAACAGTAGATGTTGTTGTTATTGTTGCCGTTTTCCGAGAGGAGCAATGAAAATCAATTAAAACTAATTGATTCAAGAGTCAAATTCAAACGGTTGCAGCAGCGGCGGCGAAGAAAAGGGGTTCTTTTTTAGAGAGAAACAAATAAACTACCATTTAAGCGAACAATGTGCAATAATTAGAAAATGCAATCGCACACACACACACACCGATAAACTGGGTTATAAATTAAAACAGGGGCGGGGATTGGAAAAGGAAAGTCCAAGGGGGGTTTTGGGGCTTTGGGGTTTGGCACATTTACTTACTCTCCAGCAGCCGCTGTATCAAACTGTCCACATTCAGATCGAAATCGCCCATTTTTTCAGCAGCTTAAATAGATTGTCCGTCCTTTTTTCTTGGCCGCGTTTTTTCTCGTTGTTGTTGTGGCCAGCTGTTCCAGAATTCCGATTGGAATTTTTGGCGCAACAACTACACGCACGCACACACGCACACACAGCGACGCCCGTTGGCTTTTATATACTTATACTTATTGTAAACAACAATTTTACGGTTGCCGTGTACCCAATTTGTTGTATTCTTTTACTTTTTACCCATTTGCCGCAAAAGGCAATTTCACTTTTTCTCTCCGCTTATTTTTTTCGCCGCTAGTTCACTGATGTTGCACGAGGGGCAAGAACAGAAAAAAAAATACGCACGGCCGCTCGATTCGATCGCAAATCGGTCAACGAGTATACGTATATATATATATATTTGCGGGGGGCGCTGAGAAATCGGCTTAGCTGAGAATTTATAAAACCACCGTAGTTTTCTCTCCGCCAATAACAAAAAATCGTCAGATCAGAATCGCCAGCTAGCTGAGTGTGACCGTTCGTCGCAGGGCAGAAAAAGTTTTACCCACAATGCGGAACTATCGATATATCGATAGCAGGTCGGTGAAAAAACCAGTGCTCAGCAACGCGGCACTGAAATGTCACTGTGCTTTTGCAGTCCTGGTTTTAAATTCTTCATTCTAATTTCTGGCAAGTGAAAAAAAGAAAGGAATTAATTTGGATTTTTGCAACGAGAAGAAAGGTGAGTACTTCTTTTTTACTCCTTTCACTTTTCTCAGGGAGTTCTCCAACAGCTAGCCATCATGCCTCGCCGGATTTATCCCTCCGTATATCAGTTCGTGCGTGCTAACCGCAAGCATATTCAAATCAGCCTGGGATTACTCTTTGTATCCTTAATCACCCATATATATGATCTGGATAATTATTTGGCTGAAAGCATAGTGCGTCTTTTCAACCTGGAGTGGGAAACTGAGCATTGGTATAGCTACAACATGGCAATAACTCTTTTTGGCCTTGCCCTGTGCCTTTCAGTTTTTGCCGTTTACTTTCAACGTCGCCACCGAGTTATTAACTTGAATCGCTTGGATTAGACCGGCGGTGAACGAGGAATCAAGGAGCTCCAAAGCTAAACATATGTGATCAATAAAGGGTTTCCTTTAATAAGTTAACATGTGTTTTCATTACAAAAAAAAACGAAACAATTGAAAAAGAAAAGGAAAGAAATAGGTAAAAAGAATTTCCTAACCTCACTTTCTGCTCGAATTTGGCTTGCAGAGGTTAAGTCCGAATAATATATGTATGTGTATGTAATGACAGCAGCGCACTTGCAGAGGCATTCATGCATACATATACATTTTCGAAATACATACATATGTACATACAAAATTCTAAATAATATAATTATTATAATATATTTAAAATACAACACATTTTTGGCCATCTATAATCCAAAAATGCGTTTTCGGGGGAATCCCATGTAGTTGGTCACTTTGAAACACTGCCACTTGCGCGGGCTGCGAAATCGATAGGTTTCCTCCACCCACCCCCGCCCGCTGCTGGCAGCTGTGCAGCCCTGGCAACCGCGCAAACATAAATAAACGCCTCTGCACCCATTTCAACCCATTTACACCGCCGGAATGAACTACTTTCCCAACTATTACTCCATCGAGGACATCTTCGTGACCCAGGAGAAGGTGGAGTGCCGCGTGAACACAAAGCTGCAGCGAATGGGTGAGTAAGTGCAGCATGTGTCCAGCAGGCTCCCCTTTAACTGGCAACTACAATTTGCAGGCTTCCTGGACTCTGGCGCCGAATCGGATGACTTGGAGCCGGGACGAACGGTCAACCTGCCGCTGTGGTACATCAAGGAGCTGAAGGTGAACAATGCCTACTTCACCGTCGCCGTGCCGGAGATCTATCGCAACGTGCACAAGGCCGTCTGCGAGGCGGAGACCACCCACATCGAGCTGGGCCGGCTGCATCCGTACTTCTACGAGTTCGGTCGCTACCTGACGCCCTACGACCGCAACCATGTCATCGGGCGCATCATCTTCGAGACACTGCGCCAGCGGGTGCGGCATTTACTGGACATCTCCAAGAGCGACGGGCAGGCGGCCAAGGCGGAGCACCGGCTGGACAACATCGAGGCCAAGCTGCACGAGGCGGGCGTGCGCACAAATAGCCAGGTGGGCACATGTCTGGAATGGGGATAGCCACACTGGGCAGCTCCATAGTTCCATAATACTCTAGTTCTACATATATACATGTTCCCTTGAAGTTCTTCAATGGCAATCCTATCTCCGCAGAGTCTTTCCCACCTTCTTCCATATATCTCCCTGTTTCTGAACCCATAACTAACTTCACTTCTCTCTCCTTCAGTACATCGAATGGCTGCAGATGACGGGCAACAAGATTCGCACCTCGGAGCTGGTGGAGGAGCATCAGAAGAAGCGCCGGCGCGCGGATCGCAGCGATGACGAGGGCGAGTCGCTGCCCAACAGCAAGCGGGCCACCCTGTAAACCACTTAAACCAATCCATCACAGTAAACACAGGCGATGTCTTGGAACTGTAGCAACTTTATTTCGTCCATTTCATTTTCGGGTGGCCATAGGGCAGCCTCAACTCTCAAAAATACACATCATCATCATCGTTATCATCATCTACGCCATTTGTACAGTTCGTAAATACACATGGATTGTTCGCATATACACATCTACACATAACTAAGCATCATCCGGTCTTAAACTAACTAACCTGGTAGCTGCCGGCAAGCGCCTTCCATGGACTTGGCAATAAAAGCCAAACAACCGCGCACATCATCCTTGTACGATATTGCGCCACATTATTACATATAAATAGTTAACTACATATATAATTAGAATCTTGTAAGCTCAATTAAAATTTGATTTTTGTGCTAGTTTCACATACATTTCACAAATAAACATTCACCAATATATCAGCATACATAGGTAGTTCGTTAAAAGCAAACAAATAGGACTTCATTCTAATCCCAGGGACCGCAATGCTAGCAAGTTTTGTGCTTTTCGTATTCATGGAAGAGTTCTCAATGGAAATAGTTTATATTAATATTAATTAATAATGTATAATAAACAGTAGTTTTATTTATTTTGTATTTTTTTTAAATATATTAATAATAATGTTGGCAAAAATAAAGAAATTTAAGAAGTTTGATGATATTTGATTAAGCAAAAACATTTTTAGAGTGGAAAGAAAAGAGTTCTGATCCAAAGATACAATAATTTCTTGGTTGCTAAATTTGTTTAGCTATGAATATAATCAAAAAAAAAAAAAACAAATAAAAAAACCTATTATTTGATATTTGTATAACTATTATTATTGGTTTACGGTCCCCAGTACTCTATATATGTATCTTTCTGTCATCACTAGGTATACAATTCCCTTCGCTTCACAATATTAACTCGCTGTATATGCACATCGAACATTCCTAGTTATGCATCTGGCCAATTTCCTTTGGCTTTAACATGCTCTTCAGTTATCTCGTTATCTCTTCTGCATTCGCTATATATATATATATTTCTAACAGCTTATGGCATTAACACAAGCTTTCTCCCCAGCGACAATGTTTTCTTGGGGGGGCGCGTTTAACAACATCGATTTCGGGGATATAGCAAGATTTGAATGCAACATCAATGCAACATTTATGGTTAGGGGGCTTTTGCTTCAAAAAATAAGCAACATATGTAGTTAGTTTATTCGTTTCATCTGCATTTGGTTTTGGTTTTAGTTTTGCTTTTCTTTTTTTGTTCTTCGTTTTTCTTGTTTCATGTTTTTTTTTTGTGTTTTGTTTAGTAAATAATGTCTTTTTACAACTAAGGATCTGTCCCTGGTCTTATTTATTTATTTCTGTTCGTAATCCTCCTTTGATTCCGATTCCGATTGCGTGTATATGTTCTGTCCGTCCCGTTGAGTCGTTGTTGTTGTATAATTAATTGTTAAAAATGTATAAACAATAGCAAGATCTCCGCAAAATGGAAGCGGCTGGAACTGTGCCTCAAAATAAATACATGGATATACAAACAAGTAGGTTACAATTTGCACTAGTTTTTGCCATTTACGAGGGCGGTGGGTGTGGTGGGCGTGGCCGGAAGTACGGCATTGGGCGGTCGTCGCTTCTGCGGCAGGAATACCTGAAAAATAAACGGATGCACGAAAGTGAGTGGGGCAGAACTATATCATTTTTATATAATATATGTAAGCAGTGAATCATTAGCAAAACCAAGATTCTTTATTAAGTTAGAGACTAATCTGGAATCTTGATTTTTTAATAATATTTACATCACATAGGGAAGAGGTCTGTAGGTTGGTAAACCTTTTGTTTTTTAATCTGCCATTTGGAAACTTTATGAAACTTTATGTATTGTAAAAGCTCAGTCTCTTAACTTTAAAATAAATAATAAAAAAAATAAATTTTAAATAAATAATGAAAAATAACAAATAAATGAAAAAAAAACAAAAAAAATTGTGGTAAAAAACCGGTAACTAAAAATATGGGTAGTTTGGGTATATTTCTGACTATTAAATTAATTTGTTTATTTTTTAATATCTTAACAATTTAATTTCTAATGTTTTTTTTTATTTTATTGAAGCACATTATTAATTTTTTATGGAATTTTGAAAAAAAAATTTTTCGATGAAATATGGTACAAAAATCTCATAGTTTTGGCTTGAACATGGTTTATAAAATTCTTTTTAAAAATTTTTCCATCAAAAAAAAAAATTTAAAAAAAAACTTTTTTATGAGAAAGTCACGTATTTCAACTTTCAGACCTCTTTCTCTCTTTAAACCTTCACTCGCTCACCTTGAGAGCCCCCAAGACCATCAGATAGAACCAATAGAGCTGCGGCAAGAACAGAATGGCGATGCTGACGAGGCAACCGCGCGGCAGGCCGCACATGGCCGCCCACATGGAGGCCGCCTCGATGGCCAGGCTGTAGCGCCACATCACATAGGGCCACATGCAGACGCGGCACACGAAGAAGGTGGCCAGCATGAGCAGCCCGTTGGCGATGTACACGCGCGAATTCTTCAGGCGCATGGTGCTCAGGATGCTGCGCAGCGAGACGAACGGCGTGGAGAACTCCATCATGAACATGTAGCTGTAGATGCAGTGTCCACCACCGCGTATATACTACAAATCGAAGGAGATTATTAATGAGACATGTAAATTAGCAACTTGATGGGCGGCTTACCGTCACCACCAGCAGTCCAAAGGTTCCGATAAAGACGTGGTGAATCATCATGACCGGGTGCGTGAGCACGTACTTGAGGAAGTCCCATCGCCCGTCCTTGGGAATCTGCACGCAGGCGCCATCGTAGTCGCAGATCTCGTTTGGAGTTCCAGGAGTGCTGCCGTTGTTGTTGCCACCGGCTAATTGGCCGTTGACTTTGCCATTGGCCATTGCATGACCATTGCTCATCACCGGCTGCTGACCCTGCTGCGATCCCTGCCCACGATCCTTGGTGATGCGCAGCAGGTGCAGCTTGTCGGCGATCTTCTGTGTGTGCACCTTGTACATCGACCAGATGTCGTACATGAAGTAGGCGGTGCCGAACCAACCGTAGGCCTCCATCAGGAAGTGGGAGGCGTACACGAAGGACTTGGTGCACGTCGACTTGCAGACGATGAGGCCCACGAGGAAGGAGAAGGAGGCCTGGATGGCCGATACGATTCTGCAAGGATAAAGGAGATTTAAGAGATTAAATGGATGAAGTTTAGGTTCAATTTTTACTGAAGCTATAATATAAATAAAATATTAAATGAAATATATAAAATAAAACAAATAAAATAAATAAATAAATAAAATAAATAAAATAAATAAAATAAATAATATAAATAAAATAAATAAAATAAATAAAATAAATAAAATAAATAAAATAAATAAAATAAATAAAATAAATAAAAAAAATAAAATAAATAAAATAAATAAAATAAATAAAATAAATAAAATAAATAAAATAAATAAAATAAATAAAATAAATAAAATAAATAAAATAAATAAAATAAATAAAATAAATAAAATAAATAAAATAAATAAAATAAATAAAATAAATAAAATAAATAAAATAAATAAAATAAATAACATAAATAACATAAATAACATAAATAAAATAAAAAAAATAAATAAAATAAAATAATTATTCTAAATTGTAATTTCCACACATTTAGCTTTAGTTTTAACACACAACTGACTCAAAATTCAACTGAACCTATGGATTTCGACAGAACACACATATTCACTGGAAATAACTCCAAATTTTTGGTAACCAACTGGAAGAAGTCATCGCCTCCCTTAAAAATATCACAAAAATAAATCCGAATCCCAAAGGAAACCCATCTTTGGTCCCCAAAATGGAGCCCTGTGATCCCGGACCGGAGCGAGTGATGCGGCAATATCTCTCCCAGCTGCTGGAGTCTGGGACCACCCGTTCCGCCGGCTGCCTGGACCGCTTTGTAGCCAAGGGCATGAACAATTTCCCACCCGCGTCCTCCAGCCTGGAGGGCAAGGCATCCCGCTGCTCGCTCTTCGAGCAGCTCCTTTGCGGCGGCAGCCGGAGATCGGAGCGCCTCCTCGTGCCCGATTTGGCCACCGAGTGGTTCCGCAAGCAGAAGGTCTTCCTGGACAAGCTCACCGCCGAGGAGCTGGCCGCCCTGAGCGCCGGCTTGGCGGGCAAGGATGATGGCCAGGAGAAGCAGAAGAAGAAGGATCCAGAGCTGCGAGGAGCCATCAAGGTGGCCGCCTGCCTTCCCATCGCCACGGAACGGCGCACTGACAATGGTAATCCCTTCCTCATCGGCGGCGGCAAGCGAGGAGGCAGTTGCTCCTGCCTGAAGCGCAGTGGCCACCAGTTCCCATTCCAGGCCGATGGACAGCCGATGGCCAGCGATTGCTTGGCCGCACGCCGGACGGAGCCGCTGCTGCCGCGCCTGCGCCGCAAATTTGATCTGCGCCATGCGCCCCAGCGGCGTCTCGATCCGGCTCGCTTCCGCCGCATCTCGCCGGAGTTCTTTCGCATCCTGGCCAGCTACGAGGAGGCCATGAGCGAGAGTTGTCCCCTGTACGGCATCTCGCTGCATCACTGGGGCGACACCCGGGCTTGTTGTCCTTGCAGCGAGCGGCATGCGAAGCTAAGGCAGGGTTTCCTGGGCGATGAGACGGTGGCCACCAGTGGGTCTCCAACGGAGCAGCGAGAGTCCAGCCAGAGTCCAGAGTCCGTTAAAAAGCAGCCAGAGAAGAAGGCCGTCAAGTATTCAACTGGCAACAGGGAGCAGGCGGAGAAGAAGCCACAGAAGCCACCATGCTACAACGACACCTGCACCAATGACTCCTGTCGCGGGGTCAATGGTAACCAGAAAAAGTCCAGGGAGGAGGCGGTGTCCTCCGGTGACGAGGGAACGGGACAAAGACGCAGGCGGCAGCAGCAGCAGGAGGTTAGGCAGGCGCAGAGCGGCCAGTCGGTCAGTCAATTGTCCAATCCCTCTGAAAATCGACGGCCTGGCCAGCTGGTGTGGCCACGTGGCGGTGACCAAACGACAGATGTCCACTCGACGAATCCACCGGAGAAGCGAAGGAAATTCCCCAATTGCTTTCGCCGGCCGCCGCCTTCCTACGGCAGGCAGAATTTCGCTCCGTCACCCACTCGACCAGGTGCTCAGCCATCGGCTCTGCTCTGCTCGGTGCAACCATCTGCTCCACCGCCACCGCCTGTTGTGGTGGGCGGCCACCAGCCCAAGGGCATCCTGGGTGGCTTCACGAGCGTCTGCAAGCGCTGCATGGAGCCGGGTCGTCATCTGCTCTACCATTTGAGTGCCAATCATCAGCCGAACAGGGAGCGATATGGTCAAATGAGAAGGGATAAAGCGGATAAACGGGATAAAACGGATAACACGGATAACCCGGATAAAACGGATAACCTGGATAAACGAGATAATCGGTATAAAACGGATAACCTGGATAAAACGGATAATCCGGATAAAACGGATAATCCGTATAACGCGGATAAAAATCGTTTAAAGGAGGAAAACCGACTGAAGCATCAATTTCACATGGCCACGGAGCCGGCGCCCTACAGTTGGGTGAAGTCCAAGAGAGTCCAAGGGGATTGGGATGAAGATGAGAATGAGGATCACAACCAGGAGGAGCGGGTAAGCAGCACCACCACCCTACGACCCCAAGCTGTGCCGGCGAGAAGCGAACAGTCGCTGCCCTTTCGCACGCCCACCAGTGAGCGCACGCTGGCGGGATGGCTTCAATCCGCATCCGGTCATTCTCCCACTGGGAATGCAAATCCGCAGGAGGAACAGGAACAGGTGGAGGAGCAGGTGATCCTAGAGCAATGCCGACCGGACTGCAAGTGTGGACTGCCGCAGGAGGCATTCCAACTTCCACCCGTCGCCAGATGCACTTGCACACCGGATCGCAGGGGACAGCAGGTGCTCCAGGGTTCGATGATCCACGGAGGAAGATCTTCCTCCAGCGAGGCGGACTACTCCAAGTGTGGTCACCGAACGCGAGCCTGCTATTTGGCCAATGATTTCCATCAGCTGATGCGGCGGGTGGCCAGGAAGAGACCGAGAACTCGGAGTAAACCCCAGGTTACAGGTAGATCGAAGCCTCCCAGTGGAGTTCCAGTCAAAAGAAAGGAGGCACCTTCCGTTTGTCCCGCATTCCAAAGAGTCACTCGTCCACCTGCGACCAAGGAAGCTTCATCCAAAATCCAACCAAATCCGAAACCCAAGATTAGAGCGAAACCGAAAGCAAGGAAAACGGAGGATGAAAATGCAGCCACTGGGGGAGAAAACAGGAAGGTTAGGGATCAGGAAAAGCCCAGCAAGGAATCCCCATCCCAATCCCAATCCCCTAGAGAAGCCAGGGACACCAGCTACCTCAGCCAGCGATCTTCAGGGAGAAGAGAATCTCCAGAGAATCCAAGGGAGTCCCAGCAAAGTCCCTCCTCCTCGTATCTCAGTGAGGAGAAGAAGACTCCAAGGAGCACTTCGCCAAAGGAGAAACCAAGGAACCGCATGGTCTGCTCCAGATCCAGAAGGAGTTCGAACAACAGAAGACCAAGTGCCAGGAGATCGCCCTCCTGCTGCTCCTTCTGCAGTTCCTGGGGAAGATCAGCTCACCCGGGAGGACGACGCTGCATGTGCCAGGTGGCCAGTGCAGCAGGAAGTCACTATCCCGAGTCCAGGACGAGCTCCGTGTCGGCTGCTTCCCACTACTGGAGGAGGCCACCAAAGAGGAAGCAGCATCGCAGACAGAGATTACCGCGCAGCTCTTGCTCCGAAGAGGAGGAGGAGGAGGAGGAGGAGGATCGTGATGTACAGTACCGCTGCTCGCCCTTGAAATCGGCCATGAAGAAGGTGACCAATCCTCCCCTGCATTTGGAGACGGGACGACGCTACTATACCGATACCCAACCAAGTGGACAGGAGGCGGCACCACGCTGCAGTTGTCGTTCCCTGCGCTCCACCAGCTCCATCCGGGCACTAAGCTCCAACACCGACAGTGTGAGGTGTCCCTGTGCGCCGGCTCCATCGGTGGCCAGTGTGGAGGAGGAGCAGCAGGGGGAGGAGCCATGCTTCTGTTGGAGATGCCACAATCCCCCGGAAACTTACCTCCAGCCCAGTTCTCCTTCTCCTCTTCCATCTCCTCCTGCCTCCTGCGCCTGCCGACGACCCAAGGCCACGTTTTTCGGTGACACCCTGCGTTGGGAGCCACAACAGCACCATCATGCCCGCACCCAGCTGCGCACCCAACGGCCTCCGCCGCCAAAGCACCAACTGGTGGCCAGTTATCCCCAGTACCGAGTGCCAGCCAGGGAATGGCTGCCCGAGTATCAACAACCTTGTCGCTGTGGCGAGCTAACCAATCCAGTGTGGGAATACATGCCATACTACCCCCACCCGTGTCAAGGGACAAGGAAACGCGGTGGAGCCATCACAGCCGCCGCCCAGGGTCTGCGGGGTTTGGTCACTGCTTTGGGGGGAGTAAGGAATAGAACAAGACATGATTACTATCATCCTTCGACGGGCTATTATGAGGAAGAGTTGGAAGAACACCAACCAGGTTATATCAACAAAAGAAGGAATGAATCCCCCACATACAGAGGAGCATCCACATCCTTGGCCTTCCTGGATGAGGGGCACACCAGTTGCAATGTGAGACAGAACAGGGAGAGTGAACAGCCAGCGTGGTTCCGCATGGAAAACGGAGGAGCTCAAATGAGAGTCAGGGAAAGGCAGCGAGGAGGTGGAGGAGGTTCACCTGCGTTTCTTTTCCCTGACTCCGATACAGAACCCCCGGCCAGAACTGGAGGAGCTTCCTCCCTTAACAAGGGACAGGATGAATGTACCACACCACTTACGATACTCCTGGACAGCCTGAGAGCAAAGCATGCTGCGTCTGAGATCCTGACCAGGAAAACCCAGCAAAAGGCCAAGCAGGAACCCAGGAAAGTCGCTACCCTGGAGAGTGTTTCCAAACCCAATGACATCCCAGATTGGAGGCAGAAGCACAGTAACAGTCACAATCACAGGCGGGTGCGCAGTCCCTCCGAGGAGACCATGGTCATCCCATCCACCTACACGGGTCTGCTCGAGGAGCAAGTGCTCGGCGAGTATTTACCCAATCCGCGCTGCAAGCGAAGGTCATAGGATCCGTCTTATAGCAGGGATTTATGTAGCAATAAGCCAAAGTCGATTGTAACCAAGTATTTTATGTAAAAGCAATAAACTAAAGTAAACTGGTAGAGCTAAATGAGTGCGAGAGAGATAAAGATCGCTTGAAATGGCGCCACCTAGCGGAATATGCATTATATATAATAGGTAAATTTTATAATACTGTAACTTATGAACTTCTGAAGCTACAGACTTGTGCTGTACTTTGTTCAAAAGGTATTTTGAAATACTATAAACTCCTAGTAAATATAATTTGTCTAAATACGAATGGGAAAATTTTAGAAATGAGAAAATGTTTAATCACTTGTTTAAACAATTTTTGTCACAAAGATTGATATCGGCACTTTTGTATGCTGATGCTGCGATCGTTACTAGTTTTTTACCTCGTTAAGAGGTGTTTTAGTAATATCTTTCGGATAGATCATTTTTTAGCTGGAGTTACATGAAACATATATGATTTATGAAAGATATAGATATGCAAAGGCCATTATAAAGCTCCAAGTTACAAGTTTCTAAACTATCTTTGCTACAAAATCAACCCAATGATTGAGATTTACAGTAATATAGCAATATAGCAATATCATTACCCAAAATGTTACCAACTGAAGTCAACGACCATTAGCAATACAGAATTTAGTAGATTTAGATGGAGATTTAGACAGAGATTGAGTAGAGAATATGGAGAGACTATAGACTTGACTGGTTTCTCTGTGGATCGCCGCCCTGCATCCGCATTCCCGACGCCTCGGGCTTGTTCCTCTTCGGCGATCCCGTGGAGTTGCGCGACTCCCGACGCGAACCCTTCTCCGAGGCATTGCCGCTGCTCCGTCCCTGGTTGCCCGCTCCGTTCTTCTTGCCATTCGAGGAGCGCCGCACGACTGGTGATCCGTTCTCTCCCCTAACCGACGGCGGCGGCTCCTCCGGTTCCCGCACACGACGCGTGCAGAATATCTGCGGTGTGATGGTTCTGCGCTGCGGCTTCTTCTGCGCCTCCGCATCCTTGCCCTTGGGCTTGGTCCTAGGTCGTCGTCGCTTGTGGACCACAGCACTCTTGTCCGTGGTGGCCACTTTGTGGTACAGCCGGCACAGTTCGCTGCACTGGCGGGCGCTGTGGAAGCGCCTCACGCGTTCATCCTGCTCCAGCAGGCCGCACACCAGCTCGTCCAGCTGCACCAGCTGCAGGGCCAACAGCAGCCCACTGAGATCCACAGGGCAGGCGGCGCGGGCATTTAACTGGTGCAGCATTGCCAGGAGGCGATCACGCTGCTCGGGCACCAGCACCGGAGCCAGGAAGATCAGGCGCAGCAGCTTGTAGGCATTCGTCCGGTCCAGCGGATCGATGGGCTGGCCGCAGCGATCGAAGAGGCTGTCGTAGATCTTCAGGTCGTGCAGCTCCGTGTACGGCGCCTTTACGTTCTCCATCACCGACCAGGTGCGATCGCGCGGAAAGCGTGCCAGCGGTTGGCTCTCGTGGTAGGCCAGCTGGAAGAGCGTGGTGAGCATCTGGAACTGGGTGACGCGGAACAGGCAGCTGAGCGCCTCCAAGATGTGCCTGTTGCGCTGGCAGCTGCAGCGGCACTCGTCCTCGGAGCTCTCATGGCTGCACAGCGTGCAGCTCGCTGCAGACGGACAGCCGTGGTGGAGCGACGCCGGACGCAGTGGCTCCAGGGGCAGCAGGCGGCGGCGGCAGCAGGGAACACCGCACATCGGAGCACAGCACATCGTCCACAGCAGTCTCGCCTTTCGCCTTGAATCCCCAGCCGAAAAACTACAACTTTAAGGGCCTAGGATTTTTATGGAAAATTTGATTGATTTTCCAATGGAAAATAAATCCATGGCTATAAGAATATTATCCAAAAAAAACAGATAATTTTGCTCATACTTAGAAAATATGATATGAAATGACCCTATTCTACCTTAATTCATATCAATAAAAAATCGATATGAATAATGTCAAATTTATGATTCAAACATATTAATTTGATATTTTATCACATCATATGAGTATTTCATTTTAAAATTAAAAAAGTATTTTTTGAACAGATAATGAAAAATAAGGTAGACATAAAAATATAAAATTGATCTGTACATATCAATCTGATCTTTTTTCAATTCTTTTTTTATATCTATATAAAATATATATATCTATAAATAGAATGATTTACTTTGAAAATATTTGAATCAAGGCAGAAAAAATTTGATACTAGTCATATTTAGCAGGAAATTAGATAAAATTTTAGTCATATTTACTTTAAATATTTTCGGTCAAAAAGAATTTCTTATTGAAATCAAAGTTTAAGATTTAGATTAACATTAACTAAAACAGTTTAAATTAATATTTTTATATTTAAAAATTTATAAAAGCATTAATAGATGAACAACATAGCGAAATATTATTATTATAAAATATTAAAATTTAATATGAAATCTTGGCATTTCCTACGAATTTCCTATCACTTTTCAGACCACGATTTCAAGACCCCAGTAGGTATCCCACCGCGTGTCATTCACCCTTTCACTCTTTCTATTCTCTTCCCACAATCACTATGTTAAATTATCGACAGAAATTTCACAAAAATCGTTTTTAAGCCTTTTGAGGAAAAGTACACAATATACATTTTGGGATCCGTTTAAAATTCCCATTCGATCACAAGAGAGCCAAACGCACATTTTCGGCCCAGCGAAAATGTCCGCAGAGATTTCGAAATTCTTAGGCGGCGACCGCCGTTCTCCGCCACAAGATGGAACGAAGGCGATGAGGGGCAGGCCAGGAGCAGCTCCTGCTGCTGGAGGAGGATCAGCGGTTCCACCCAAGTGGAACCAAAGAACGCAAGGGGTGGCATCACAGACACCCAGATGGAATCAAAGGCCACCGGTCAGCGGAGCAAGTGCAGCAGCAGCAGCAGCAGTAGCGGCATCAGCAGTTTCACCGCCCAAGAGGACAGCGAATAAGGTGAGACCCTCGCCAGGTGGAGATGCTACCAAGTGCGCAGCTGCACCCAGGATCTTCCACACAACAGTCAACTGCGCTTTGCATCGCCGACCAGTGCCGCCGTTGCCGCCACGGGTGACCGTTCCACGACGCCTCATCGAGCTCAAGTGGATCATGAAGCCGTCGCCGGACTTTGTGCCGGGCAGCGAATCCTCCGAGGAGCAGGATACGCCTCCACGAGGTGAGGGTGGGGATGTAGATCCGCAGGCTACGGCGGAGAAGACAAGCCCACGGACCAAGGTGCGACCATCGCGCATGCTTCGTGTGCCCAGCCAGCGGATCATGCGTGTCGAGGAGCTGAAGCAGGCGCAGCTCCAGCAGATGCATCCGCGGCGCACGAGGATGCAGACACGAAGTAGATCACCCAACTGGTCAGCCAGTAGGTCACCAAGTCCTCCAATGCCACATCAATCGCCGACTAGGTATCGTTCCACCTCCTGTCGCTCTGTAAGTCCACTGCCCACTGAAAGTCGCCATTCTCCAACGGAAGAGGATGCAGATGAGGAGGAGGAGGAGCTGGAGGATGTGCCGCTGCAGGCTGCCAGGACGGTGATGAGCCTGTTGCCCGACATCCACAAGGCCTCGGGCTTGATCTCCTGCGCTCCCAGTCCCATTGCCAGTCCGCATGACAGTCAGATCTCCGCCAGCAGCGTGAGTTGCTGCCCCACGGAGGCTTCTACCTCCAGCTTCCATCCATACTCGAATACCAGCACTGGCACCAGTGGCAGCGAATGCAGAAGCAATCCAAGTGCCATACGGAAGATTACCAACTGTGGACTGCCCTGCAAGGCCATCAAACTGACCTCGACGGTGATCGAGATCATTAAGCCAACGCCGGTGGTGGTCAAGAAGTCAGCCGAAAAGGCCAAGATGAAGGCGGTGTTCCAGCCTAAAGAAAAGGCCATGATGACTGCGCCGCCAAAGGTTAAGGTAGCACCTCCCATCAGTCAGTCGGTGAATCATGTGGTCAATCAACTGACGGCTCAACTGAAGCAGGCCGCCATGATGCCAGCGAAGGATGAGCCATCGAGGAAGCCCTCCATCTATCTGCTCTTGAATTCCCAGCCGACGAATCCCGCTAAAGCTGCCAAGAATGCCTTGGTTATCCAACCGATGGAGCAACCCAAGGAGTCACCTTTGAGTTCGCATATTAATCCGCCCAGGGAGCAGTCAAATCGTTATCTAAACGAATCTAGGATTCAGCCTAGGCATTATGCGAATCAAGCAAAGGTTAGAGCGGTTGCAAAGGATACCATCAAGCAGCAGCCAAGAAGCTGGGAAAGAAATCCCTCTGGAGGTTCTTTAACCCCTCAATCCAGAGTTCCAAGGAATCCATACATTGAGGAGCCCAAAATGCTATCCAGATCACCGCGAGGACCTTCCAGACGGCAGCCTGTTTCGCTGAATCGGAGCATACAGCCAACTTCTACAGGCAGTCCTCGGCAAGCGGTTCCATCTCCATCTCCTCCAGAACCAGAGCCACAGCAGCCGTCGATGGGCAGGAGGATTGTGCGTAAGGAGCAGCACAAGGTGCCGCTCACCATGGAGGATGGCATTGATATGAGCTATCAGTACTTTGTGTCCATTCCCCTCAAGCGCGGCAAGAAGCCGCAGGCGGTTCGCTATCTCTACCGTCCGATGGTCCGTCAACTGAATGCCACCACTTCATCCAATCGACGCAGCTCACGGCGGGCGAAGAGAAGAGCAGCAGCAACAGCGGGCGGAGATGAACAGCAGCCAACTGCATCCGAGATCGATCCGGAACTAAAAGCTCTGGGTGGAATGCCTCTCCCTCTGTTGGCTGAGGGCGAATCCCTGGAACCAGAAGTCTTCCTAAATCCCGAGGAGGCGCTGAATGCTCCATACGAGGTGCCGCCACTCAAGCTGGATGCCTGCTTCAAGTCCATGATGGAGCAGCTGGCCCAGATGCCGTATCCCGAGGAGCGTTCACCCAATCGCCGTAGTCGTCGTCATCTTCGAGCACGGGCAGCCGGTGGCTCTGAGCAGATGGATCACCAACTGGGCACTGGAGGAGGTGACGCTTTGGCAGGGAACGAAACGAACTGGAAGCCTGGTTCCGAAGCCAATGGAGCTCCGATCTCGTACCACAAGCCCGTGTCAATTGGAGAGGCGGAGAAGGAAGACTCTCTCAACTTTGTGCTGCCCATGGAGCCCATGATTCAGGCCATCACCTATGACGACATCGAGCAGAGGGAGCGGGACCTGGTGGTAATGGATGAGCAGCGGGAGAAGGAGGAGCAGCTTCCCCTAGAGCAGCGCAAAGAGGAGAAGTCAGTGAGCTTCCATCCCGACGAGGCGAAAGTGAGTGAGATCCCTGCCAGGAGCAGCAGCAGCAGCTCCATCAGCATCAGTTCCACTTCCAGCAGCTGCTGTGACCAAGTCAAGACCAAAGGACGCCGTAGCCCACGGAAAAGCAAGGCCAAGTCCAAGGGAAAGGCCAAGTTGCGCAGGTGAACATGTCAATTCTCTGGCAACAGCAGAAAATAATCATTTTGGAATTTTTTTTAAAACTCTTGTAGAAATCCAAAGTCAATTGTAGTAGAAGAAAAAAAGCTAGAAGCTTTTTAGTAAAATAAATATATAATTTTGGATTTGGTTTTGTAAACGTTTTTTTAGAAAAAGATAGAATAAAGCTAGTTGTCGTTTTAAATTAATTTTAAAATCGATTAATCGATGTTTTTCGATAAGAGAAAGTATCGATAAGAGAAAATATTAGTTTTAGGTAATGTAACCCCATTAAACTATTTAATTATAGATCTTAACACTAAATCTAAATCACAATTTGTTGTTTCCTCCAAGTTATTTCATTTCTTCCTTTTCGATAATAAATCGATTTAATCGTTCTTTTTCAAAATTGAAACGAAAATAATCGATTTACATAGTGTAGAATCGTTTATAGCTCTAATTGCTATTAACAGTTTTATAATGACTTTAATATTTGTTGATATAGTTAGAGTCTTTGAACATGCTATTCCAATATTATAAAGAAAAATCCGGTCTTTAAGCACCATTAAGACCTCAAAACCTCAACTTTCTGTTCAAGCAGCATATCAGCTTACATTTCAGCTGTGTTTTTATAAGGATTCGAGGCGATGACTTCATCCGGCGCACCTGTAAAGGTCAAGGGAGAGTGGGCAGTGGCAGTGGAAACGGGTCAAGGCCCAGCTGTGGCGATTGCTCAATGTCAGGATGTTGGTCATTAGCGCAGGACTTGGGTCCGCGACTAAAGGGAAGCACTATCCCTACCCCTGTATCCCTAATGGGAACAGCTTAAAATAGATTTGAATTAGCTAAAGTGCTTTGAATATAATTAAGAACCTGATAAAAAGTAATGGAAATTTTATTAAATTAATTAGGATTTCAAGATCTAAACTATGATAAGATGATATGATTTCACTTTGAAACATTACGAATCCTTTTCTCACATTTTTATTGACATTTATACATAGGTTTGTGACCCATTTGCCTACGCAATCAATTAGTCAGTCGTGATTCCGCCTAGTGCAAAGTGATCACTTAACCTTGGCGCACCCTTCACCACCCCTACCAATCGCATTCGCACTCGCACTCGTACTCCATTGCTGTGAGCCCAAGAGAACCGAGGCAAAGTCGCCACATCGAATGTAGGAATTAGTTCCAATTAGAAGCGCCGGCGGTTCTACCTAATGAATGGCCCCAAAGGTGTCAATGCGCACATACAAAGTGTTTACTTTATATAATATATATAGTATACTACGTACTACATACTTTACACGGAAAATAAATTGACAAGAGATCAGATTGATATGAAAGATAAAGTTATTTACTTCATTTTGATATGAATAAAGATTATTTTTAGCTTTATATTTATACTTTGTTTAAAAATGACTACATTTAGTATTTTAAAATAAAATACTGATATGATAAAATATCAAGTTGATATGTTTGAATCATAAATATGACATTAATCATATTAAATAAGGTAGAATTTACCCTATTTAATATGGATTTCTTTCTCTGTGTATAAATACTACATAATATATACATACTATTCACAGAATACAAATTGACAAGAGATCAGATTGATATGAAAGAACAAGTTATTCACTTCATTTTGATATGAATTAAGATTATATTTAACTTAATATTCATTATTTGTTAAAAAACTATTAAATTTAGTATTATAAAATAAAATACTCATATGATATGATATAATAAAATATCAATTTGATATGTGTGAATAATAAATTTGACATTAATCATATTAAATAAGAAAGAATTGACCCTATTCCATAAGGATTTTTTGTTCTGTGTACAAATACACCTGAATTTCTGGGCTGGGCAATCGAATTGAATGTGATTTAGATATCGGTCACTGGGTCGTCGTCCGTCGTTCGTTCGGAATCCAAAACAAGCGAGCGCCGAAGTAGAGCCAAGCCAGCGGTAATACAAATAAACAAATAGCCTCAACTATGTCCAATTAAGATTTATGACGACGGTCAAGGGCCCAGCGATAAAGTGGGGAAAAGCTGTGGAAAATTTCTCAACGTTCTGTTGTTTCGCCGAGTTAACGATTTCCTCGGACTCTCGAAAGCTTCACCCACTAAGCATCTAACAACATGCCGCTTATCAACCTTAGATGCACTCACTCACCCAAATCGATTCGTTGGCCCGATAGGAAAGACAAAGCAGACGTACCCGGATGGACAGATAGGCCAGATAGTGAGGAAGGGAGGACGGCAGATAGGCGGGGCCAATCGGCAATCGCCAAAGCCCCCGGCCGATTGCCTTATCGGCGAGCGAGTGGCGGTGAAGTGCGTCTGTGGGACTTACAACGATCGCGGGGAATCGATGGGGAGCCAGGAAATTGGGTCGTCTGGGCGGAACTTGAGTGATTAGATGATTATCCCAGGTCGATCTTGTTAGACAATTTGATTGGAAAGGTGTTACTAGGATTATATGCATAAACTTTTTTCCTAACGATCTCTAATTCAAGATAATTTGTTCTCAAAAATGTTAGTTTAAGCTAAAACATATATTAATTTTTTAAAAAATATTTAAGTTTGCTTAAATTCGATTTTTAAGAATACTGTTTTGTTGGTTTTATGTAAAAACTGGTTTCAAACAACCAATTTCTAGCAATCTTTAATTAAAGATAAATTGTTCTCAAAAATTTTACATTAGATTTAAGCTTAAATATATTTTTATATGTAACAAAATATTTTTATTTTAATTAAGTTTACTTAAATTTGAATTTCAAGAACACTTTTTGCATACTATTCAAGTTTCTTTCAAACAATTGATTTCTAGAGATTTTTAATTAAAGAATAACTGTTCTCAAAAACTGTAGATTAAATTTAAGCTTTACTAAAAATTCTTTTGCTGAGAATTCTTTTTTAAATTTGAATTTTAGGAATATTATTTGGTATATAATCCTATGTGTAGTTATAAAAAAGCATGAACAAGTTTGAAAAGAGATTTCTGAGATTCACAAATCCCGCTAGGCAATTTTCTATCTAGAACTATGTTCGTAATATATAAAAACAAATATTTAAATTCAGAAAGAGAACCCACAATCCATATAATCCAAGAGAGGAGGCATGTGATGAGCGCTTATCCAAGTTTACGGTAGTGATAAAGTAGATTGAGCCAATTCCCGGCCAGAGATCGGGTTGTATAACACCTGCACAGCACTCGCGGGGGGGAAAACATTGCCATAATATACAGTATACAGGCCGGCACTCTCTGTTTCATCATGAGCAACTACTATATATGTAATAGCAGGCGGAGGGTGGAACTGAATTTGAGCGCGCTAAACAATTCTACACACAGTTTAATTAACACTTGGAACGGCGGGGAAAGTAGTTAGGCAAAGAAGGGGAAACCTCATGTAGTTGGGCAATTACTAACTGAATGGTGAGTGGCTCACATACTTGAATGGTCCGAATCGAAATGCTGGGAAATTCGATACTCAGAATTATTTGTGTTTAAAGATCATATAGCTAAGCAAATAAACAAACAAACTTCGATTGAGAAAGCGTGCCAAATCAGGATGTTTATTTTGCTGGCCAAGAAACACTTAAAGGGGGAGCATTTCAGCAGAGTCTGGTTGAAAAAGGGGATTTTAAAATGCTTGGTAGCCGCTTTACGCGCAATAATATCATTTGAAAACCCACTCGCCTTGAGTCAAACCCGTTCTATGTCCACTTAGTCCCCATCTACATCCCCACATCCCCACTTTCCACACTTCCCACGCCCGCCATGAGACCTTGACCCGCATGTTGCGCTGCGAGATGATGATATAAATCAGCGTCGGCTAAGGAACAACGCCATTGCCGAATGTCGGGGACACCAGCCGACTTCCAGCTGGGATATATACCTATATATATTCGAAACTAACTGACTGCCTCGATAGGAAGGGCCCTCGAAACTGGGTAAGGCACTTTAAATTCGCCAGCAAATACATATATGCATGTCCCTAGATAAGGCCAAAAGGTGCTGGAAAACTTTGAGGGCCTCACACCTATGTATTATATATGTTTATACTTCAAAAGATAGTCTAAACTTTAGGCAAATGCTTGGTTTATCGAATGAATCATGCCTTCTCTGGGGCGGCTATGTGATTGATAGACAGAATACCTGTTACGATGACAACAGATATGCTATATGGTCATCTCTATAACTGTGTGAATTCGTACTGAGTACTGAAACTACTTAGAACCCAACTAATCCAGTTGAACCCATGAAAGTAGAGGGTAGCCAGCACAAAGAGCCAGTTCTATTGGCATTATATAAGTATTAGGAGCGCATAATTTGATTGAATGAGCTGTACTGAAGCGGATTTGGGTGCAAGAAAGGGCAGAGTGGGTGCTACTGGTAGCAAGGGGACCTGCGTAATAGCACCCACACACACACCGCCCCCCCTTCGGATGCACAACGCAAGTGCAGTGAGTGCGTGTGTGGGCGATGCAAAGCGGGAAAATCAATAGAAACATGCGTGCAACATAGGAATTTGGTTTTAGATTTGGATTAAGATTCAGTTAGCGATCCTTGCACTCACTTGTTGGTGATCTCCAGGACATCGGACATCATCAGGCGATACTTGCGGCGGAAGCGCTGGCCATGCGTTGTCTCCAGCAGATATTTGTTGCAAAAGTCCGTCAGCGAGACAAAGTAAATGAATCCCAGCGAGGTGAGCACCAGGCCGCGCTGCAGCGAGATGCGGTCACTGCTGTTGGGTATTTGCCACAGGCTGCCGCAGGCCAGGCCCATTGAACCTATGGAGAAGGCCAGCGAGAAGTAGCAGCCGCGTCGTGGTGCCGCTTTGACTGCTGCTTCCTTTATCTCCTTATCCTTTAGCAGGGAAGGCGACTGCTCCTCCTCCTGCTGCTGGCAGGCTGCTCCATTGCCATTCGCCGGCTGGCGGCGCTGCTGCATCCTGGCAGGTAAACACTTCTGGCGGCGGGTTGGTTGGTTGGGGGGGTTGTGCGCAACCTGTTGCGGGGGGAATCGCTCTCCGGACACCGGACTCCTGGCCCTTCTAACGCTTCGGCTGCTACCGCTGACTGCGGACGGCGGCGGCGAACTTCTCTCGGCGACGGCGACAACTGCTGCTGCTGCTGCTTACAGGCGGCGGCACTGCGTCTGGGGCATGGCGGCTGGGCGAACGGGAGGAGCTGGAGCTGGAGCTGGAGGAGCGGATTCCTCGAGTGCAACATGCAAAAAGCCAGCACAAGTATTTTCTGGTATACTGCCGCGAGCAGCGGGATTTGTTGTGACGGTCGCACTGCAGCCCGATTAAATACTAAAAAATCCCAGAGAAATCACCTAGAAACCGATAACTTTTATCGATGCATTTGGTCTTAAATTGGTATATAAATACTGAAATCTTATCGATTAACTGTTAACTTTGCACTGTTAAGTAAATGTGGCGCGCAAATAAGTAATTTTCAAAATTTAATATGAATAATTAATATAAGGTAACTTTAATTATTATTGTGTTTAAAATAGTTGAATTGAGAATACTCAAAACATGAAAATATTTAATAATATTCTAAATATTATATAAAAAAAATCATTTACACATTCTATACGTTCAAAATCAGTCAAAAAAAAACTAAATAAATGTTTAAAGCTGCCCAGAAGTAAAGGGAAAATCAGCGCCAAATAAGAAATATTATTTTGTATCACACTTGATTCAATAAAAACGCCACTCTGTGGGGAGCACTGTACTCGAACGCACATTCCTTAAAACAATATGCTTACTCCGGACGAAGTCACTGTGCATGTTTTGAAATAAAGCACTTGTTTACGTTGTCGAAAAAAATATAGGTCGTTTCATTCTACTACTACTTTCCCATTCAGCTTTATGTCTGCTTGCAATTTGCGTAAACAACTCAGTGGGTTTGCGTATATGAATCCGAAATGTCACGTTTCCAATCGTCACCGTGGAATATTCACTTGTTTTTCGTCCTAACTGCTGCGTTCGCCTCTGCCCAGAATTATTGCGATCCTTCGCTCTGTCCAAGTGGCCGACATGTCGCGTGTCAGAGCAGCGGAGTAAGTAAAGAACCCAAAAAAATATATTTCCCAGTAATTATAATATTATTTAAAAATAAATGAAAAAAAAAATTAAATAAAATAAATTTAAAAAAAGAAAAATGTAAAACCAATATAAAATTAAAAAAAAAAAAAATTTTAATGGAAGAAACGGGTATTTTCTGAATCTTTGATCCTAAACATCCCAATAACACCTTAAAACCTGAAGGTCCTTAAACTTTTTAACTTAATTGCTAGATTTTAATCTTCTTTAATCTTTCTCAACTTCCAACCCTCTGAACTAGCGCTTCGTCAGCGGCTGCAGCGGGGAGTTTGTGCAGGTGGATCCCTACATCCCGCTGATCCTGCAGCTGCACAACGATCGCCGCAACCTGATTGCGGGCGGCGGCGTGAGCGGCTTCCCCAGCGCCGTGCGCATGGCCACGATGTCCTGGGACCCGACGCTGGCCCAGCTGGCCGCCTACAATGCGCTGCAGTGCCGCCTTGCGCACGACGAGTGCCGCAACACGCCAACGTACCGCTATGCGGGCCAGAACCTCAGCATCCTGTTTACAAGGAACGTGGACATAGCCGACTTCCTGCGCCAGCGGATCGCAGCCTGGTTCGATGAGAATCGCGATGCGACCAGTGCTGATATGGAGAACTATCAGATGCGTGGAGGACCGTGAGTTCAGCTCTCATATTTCCAGAGCGGTTAGTCCAGGATATCCATCTCATTCGCAGGGCCATTGGACACTTTACGACCATGGTGAACGAGCGGAATAACCGAGTGGGATGTGCCATTGCCAGGTTTACGGATGCCAACAACGTGCAGGCCACGCTGCTGGTTTGCAACTACGCCGTCACAAATGTCCTGAACAACCCCGTCTATCGCGCGGGTCCTGCCGCCTCGGAGTGCACAACAGGTCGTAACGCCAACTATCCGAATCTCTGCTCCCCCAACGAGGTCTACAACTACAACCAGTGGTCGGGATAATTGGAAAGATTTTCTTTGTTGACTTCCTGTAATAAATGTGCCTTCAAAGGATAATTAGTAAAACCATTCTTTTTTTAATATCGAAAAGTTAAGGATCTTCTTTTTGAAATGAGGTTTCTTTTAATGTTTGAAATCCTAAAATTTTTAAGGACTCTGAAAGGGAATCCCCTTAAATTCAAAAAGTAGGAAATCCTAAAAAATCCTAGAAAAAGGACGCTGTCCTAGCTAAACGCAAAGAGTGTCCTCGCTAAGCTAAATGGTCACACCAAAAACTCCTGCTAGTGTCCTCGCTAGGCTTAGCCGCGTCACCCACCCAATTAATTGATAAGACCGTTTGTAAAATACCTCGAAATAATACCAAAAATATACCACACATACCGATTTAACATTAGTGATGTGCAAACCGGCGATAGTTTGCCACCTGAACATCGATGTTCCGCCCATCACTACCAACTGGCGTTTACCAACACTATATTTCGTACGTTTCTTTTTTTTTGCTTCATTTCATTCCGCATTTCCCTCAACGGCGGCAGAAATAACGGTTGAACAATGGCGAAGAGTGTCGGTGGTGCGTGCGCGCAAATCGCGGTCCTTTTGGCCATACTCTGCAGTGCATCGGCCCTGTGTAAGTGCAATTTAATAGCTGGCCACTCGACCACGAAGCGGAGTAATCAAATATAACACCTACATATCTATCTCTTTTGTCTTACCATCTCTGTCTTTACCCACCTCGCCTGGTGTGTGCGTGTTTGTGCCTTCGTGTGTGTGTGTGTGCCAGTGTACGAGTGTGTGTGTGTGTTGACTGTAAATCTGGTTGTTATTTTCTTGTACGCTACGCAGTTTGAAAAAGTCGAAAAGTCCAACAAAAGGCAAAGAAATACCTGGAAAAAAAACCTAGGCCCCGGGAGGGTTACGCACATATGGCCAGTTTTTCGGAGGGTGTATTTATGTATTTTTGGCCTGTTGTTTGTACACAAAGTCCACACAGAAAAGACAACAAAAGACAAAAAAATCATCACGGTCGTAGGGAGAGGGGGTGGTGGAAAAGAGGGGGGGATTGGTACTTTTTCGTATGGTGAAATTTACCGCTGCCATGTTGTCTATTTTTTTTTCTGCTTTTTTTCCGTGTGCTGGCACATCAAATGCGTTAATTGACAACAACGAAAAGCCAAAATGTTCGAGAGTGTGTGTGTGTGTGTGTGTGAGAGTGAAAATAGGCAACGTCCTGTGGCCAAAGGCGCCCCCCCCGAAAACAACAACTCCCACAGCGCCACTGGCTGTTTTTTTTTTTTTTAATTTTTGAGTTTTTTGTTTTGTGCGACGCGCTCATTTGCGCCATGCTCCACTTAACGTGCAACAATTTCCCATCTGCGACGTCGCCACCAGGCGAACAACCTGCATATATCAATTGAAATCGCTGATTAAGGCGCAAAAGCTCATTGTTTTTGTCGCAATTTGCAATTGAAACGCTGGAGCCGCTGAATAATAATGATAATAATGGATAAACAGAGAGAAATGACCACAAAAAACACAAAAAAAACACCAGGCTGGCAACTCTTTTGCCACCGTTATTTGGTCATTTTCACTTTGGCGCGTTTCTGCGACAGGTGGCAACATTGCGCGCCGGCTAACGGCACTTTTCCGTTTTCCCAATAAGAATGGATGCGGTTTGCTTACGCAACAACGGTTAAAATGCCACCCAACCGCCAACCACCCACTGGATGTGGCCACTTTGCAACGTTTTTCAGTTATTTCCGTCGTGTTGATTCAGTTTGCTCGACATTCAGGCTCTCTTTGTCTGCTTATCGGCTATTTACTCACTTTATTTGCCCACCAACCCAATCGTCAGTTAAAGTGCATTTCTTATCTGCGTGGCCAAAACTTATGCGCCGTGCCCACTGCGCATTACAGTGAGAACAGGTGTTTTTTTTCGGGGGAACAGAAAATGTGATATTATGATCCTATGATCTTAAGATAGGACTTAAAAATATTAATGCAATCAATAGCATATCTAAAAATATGTATATTTTGAATGGATATATACAAATTTGGATTCTTCTTCTAGGTTATCATGAATTTCTTAACAAATCAAGTGTATTAAGGCCTTAAACCTTACTACCTTTATCTTCACTCTTAACTATGTTTACATGACTATCTATTTGCACGATAAGGTTATTTACTTATGATATTTCCCATTGAGGATCCACAATTCTACATAATGCAAACCTATTCAGTCAGATAAGTTTTGATTACAGATACTTGATAGCTTTATCAGCTTTAAATCAATATTATAAAATGATTTACTTATGATATTTCCCATTGACGATCCATACTTCATAGCAAATACTGATAGCTTTATTTATGTTTTTTCTTCTTCTCCCAAATGATTAAAAATCAATAAAACTATGGATTTTGGATTTAAACCTCTTTAGGTTAACCCCGTATTTAGCCCAAATCGCAAAGACTCGCATATCTGCAGCGGAATTCCAATTGCACTGTGGCATTCTACCATCTGGCGTCAGTCGGCTACTGGCACCATCCATCGCCTATCGAGGCTGTTCGCTGATTGCTCCAATCTCTGGACGCTTCTGGCTTCTGTACACTGCCCATTATCGGGGCGCACTCCTCCCGTTCTGCAGTTTACAATCTCTAATCTCGCATCCTCGCCGCTTTTCCGGTACTTCTATGCAACCAAGCGAAAGTTCCAAACTTGCAAAAATAATTACAAATTATATTTCCACGAAACGCTTATCTTGTATTCCCAGTAAAAACTACTGATAATATTACAAAATTCCCGCTGAATAATTGGAATAGTGCGAACTATGCATCATCGACAATGTAACAAAGAGATTTCCTGTTTTTCCAGGGAATAAATATTACTATTACTTTACTATTTAATTATAAAAAAATACTATCTCAAGCTAAATGTAATTTTTTTTATACATTCTTCATGATAGTAAACATGAATATATATATATTCTTGGGGTGGCACTTCCCATCCGGACTTCATTGACCATTCAAGACGTGTTTTTCCCCAACTCGGTTATCTGCCGATTCCCGTTGATTACTCAAAAGCGGGATGTCGAAAAAATGTCAGGTCAGCAACTTTGATGAATAATATGGCAGTATAAGCAATTTCTTTCGAGACCTCGGGTGAGAAAAGGTACAACAGGTTATCTTTGGGACGGTTGCTATTGCTGATGTGGTCTGCCCGAGAACAGGTTCCAATGGTGGGGGCTGTTGCCATTTGAGATCTTTGCATGACCCCTTCTCATGTCACTTGGTTTCCTAAGTTTTCTAGCATAAAAGAGCACAACGAGAGTGAGAGTTTGGTGATAAACTGGTAAACCTTACTTCATATCAATGAAAAACCGATATGATTAATGTGAAATTTATGATTCAAGCATATCAACTTGATATTTTATCATATAATGATGAGAAATAATAAAAAATAAGGTAAACATGATGTTTATTCATATCGAAATAATATGAAAATTTGATATCATATCAAAATGAAAACTTGATATCATATCGAAGTGATATGTAAATTTAATATCATATCAAACTAATTGAAAACTTGATATCATATAAAACTGATATGAAAAATTAATATCATATCAAACTGATACGAAAACTTAATATCACATCAAAATGCTTTAAAAACTTGATATCATATCAAACTGATCTTTTGTCAATTAGTTTGCTGTGCGAAGAATCCGCACCTCTATGGAAGTTCCAGTTGCAGTTCTCTCTTAGAGTTTAGACCTCCATTGAAACCGAACAACTGCGACCCATTGTGGATCCGCAAGATCTGCGCATTTCGACAAATGCATCGTTTGTCAATGTTTATCTTGGCCATGGGAAGATCATTAGTCCCAGATCATCAGCTTCTGGCTGCCCTGCCGTTCGTTTCTCGGCATAAAAAACTGCGGCCTGCCACCGTTTTGCCCCCCGGGGAAAAGTGAGAAAGGGGAAACGGGAGAAAGGGGTAAAAGAGGGGCTGATAAGCTTTTCCGGCTAACGGGGTCAGAAAAACTGTTAGTGCCTTGGCACTTCGGCCACGTCTGTCCACTGCAAACAGCGGATACAAGTGCACGGCTTCTGATGCACAGCAAAAAAAAAGGGGAAGACCAATTCGATATACAACAAAAATAGCAAAAACAATAATTAATCATTTTAAAATTTGTTTCGGAATTTCCCATGGGATTAGAACTCGGACAATTATGATTTTTTATTTTTATTTTTCTATATATAGCAACGTATAACTAACTAAAAAAAACCCTCTTTATCATTTTTACCCTATACTGCATATTTTTGCTTTTGACTTTACTTAAAATAATTGTTATAAAAATTGGTATTTAAAATTTAATGATGAATATCGACGATTTAGTAATATTTCAATAGTTTTTGCAATCGCTTTCTTTCATAAATATTTGTAATAAGTGCAGAGTGTTATCACAAAAACATTAATGAACAACACAGTGTAAAAAGGTAATTAAGGAGACCGTAAGCTAGTGACGAATGCACCTTTAGCATCCAAAATGTATAGAACCAATTTGTATTTAAAGAAAAAAGTGAGAACAATCTCTTCTATTAGACTTATATGATGCATTTTATTATATCTAATAATACTTTGATACCCGATGGTTTTTCTCGGTGCAGTCAGGTTCGTGTACGTGTTTCTACCGCCCGTCAATTAACCGGACAAGCTCAGGTAAAAGCGTGCGACGCAAATTGCCCGCCGAAGCGTCGGTGCAAGGCAGGCGTTTTTAGGGAAACGCTGATAAACTCGTCACCGCCCCTGACGGCCCGCTAATCAGTGGGATGCAGGTGGAAATGATAGAGTGGAAATGTAGTTTAAATTGCCTCAAAAAGAAAAGAAATCAGTAAAACACAAAATGCTAGTTAGATTTTTATTTTAGAAAGTTCTCTATGGTTAGTTATAAAATCGTAACCTTTTTTTTATAATAATTTATAATTACAATTTAATAAAAAAATAAGAAAATTTGAAAAAAAAATTTTTTTAATTTTATATAACACTATTTAAACTTTAATGTTATCAAACTTTTAATAATACATTTAATATGTTTGGAGTTCGCTGATAACATTTTTATTTTTATGTAGTTCTTATCACTGAAAATTCTAAAGAAATTTTGAAACATAAAGTTTACTCTATAAGAAATCCAGAAAAATTAAAAAAAACGTCTGTTGATTTGGTAATAAAGCTCAAAAAAATACGTATAAGAACTGAAAATACATATGTATTTTTATCAAAATAAGAAATAACGCAATTGCTGGCGTATTTCAATTCTCGATCTCAATGTCAAATGGTTTCACAATGCAAATTTAGCTGAATTTGTAAATAGACAAGACAGAAAGATCTATTATTCAGTCTTTTCGAGTAAATAATAAAAGTTCCAAAACTCTCATATTTATTTAAGACTTCTTCAAAGGCGCTTAATGCTTCATTGCTTTTTTTTTTGCTGAAATTCCGCCTTATAAATGTGTATAAATTCCTTGCTTTTGATAACAAACAACGACGTGTACTTGTTTGTGGTAAGAAATTTCAAACCTCAGCGCAAATTGAAATTGGAGATAGTGCAGGAAAAAAAGTCAAAAAAAACTTTGGTAACGATAAACAGAATGCCAGCTCTTCTTTGAAATTACTTTATTTTCCAGAGCGAATGCTTCTACACACAAAAAAACAAGTTCCCTTAAAATTGATATGGCCATGTAAATTTTCATATCGTTTTTACATGAAGTACTTTTTTCGACGAGTTCAAATTAAATTTCAAATTAAAATTGATCTTAAATAATGTAAAATTGATCTACGTTTCATATCGACTTTTTTTTTTTTTGTTGTATTCAAGACAAAGTTGACTTGAAAGCTGAGGAAATTTATTGTTTTCGGGTGTCGTTATGATCGATTCATTCGTTGATTCATTCGTCCTTCACACCTTGATTGCCACAGAAAGCGACAATTAAAGATCTTCCCCGAAAGTGGGTCACTGTGCAAATAATGCGGACTTCTTTGGCTTCCTTTAAAGGTCGCCATCATGAGAACCCAGAACTCAGAGATACACTGAGAAAAGCATGTATTTCGAGTGTATAATGCCATTAAAATGAATAATAATATTATGTGCACTGTACACGAGTTTCAATCTGTGTAAAACAATCGATCTGAGCCAGTTGAGATGTGAAATTGAATCGGTTTTCAATCAAGTGCCGCATACATTTACGCCAATTATTTCAACGACCATAGCAGAAACCCTGGGGAAAGACTACAAACCGCCACTTACAGCAATTAACACCGGGTTCAATTGGATCGGCGTCACGCGAATGCTGATCGCTTTGCTGGCAGCGCGGGGTGGTGAGTGGGCGGGCGGATTGGGTGGTGGGCTGTGGGTGGTGGGGTGGCAGGTGGCGTTGCCGATAGATAGATGTGCATGTCATCTCGACGAGGCTGTGTCACGTCACTTTGACCGCATTTGCACCGAATAATTATGGATGGGAAGTACGCAAAATAGGCGTGCGGTTTCGACTTTAGGATCGGTTAAGTAAGAGTGGTTTTTTTTTTAAATATGAGTATAAAGTACAATAGGGTATTTTTATCGATATAACCAAAGCTTACAAACATTTGGAGCAACAAAAAGGATAAGAAAATCGTTTTTACCATAAAATAATGTAAAATTCATATTAAAAAGTGAAACCTTTTTTTAATTTTTTGATTTTATATCAAATTGATACCGGGGATCATAAAATTGATCCTCATTTCGCAGCGATATGCCCATTGTAAAGTTGTGGTATTCATACACATATCGTTTTTACCATGAATTAATGTAAAATTTATATTTAAAAAATGTAAATTTTTCGATATCAACTTCAAATTGCTCTCGAATTTCATCAAATTGATTATCATTTAGTATACATTTTTTTTGGTTGTATAAACAATCTACTAACATAAAGCATAAATGTTTCTTTGTCTCAAACCCTGTAAATAAAAATAGTTCATGTATTCAACACATGTTTCACTTTGCGAAGCATGGCAAGTGCGCAAACTAGCGAAGCAAAGCGAAAGCAAAAGCCTCATGGGTGAGTGGAGTTAAAAACCCAGGGGAAAGTACTCAAATACCATTTTTTCGGGATAAAAAATTAGAAGAAAAACCCAATGTGTGAAGCTGACCGAGAAGAATTCAGCAGAGTTCAATTAAATAACTTGAGTAGAGATAGTCCAATTGACACAGCCGTCATACATCACTTAACAATTGATAGAAATTATTTTTAGAATCCCAAGACCATAGTTTTTTTTAAATATTTTATAGTTTTCTCGATTTTCGGTCTTTAGAATCCAAAAACCATAGTTCTTTTAACATTTTAGAGTTTCCTCGACTTCGGGTTGTTTTATCTTCGGGCTAGAATTTTTTTTAAACCCCAAAAACCCTAGTTCATTTAATATTTTATAGTTTTCTCGACTTCGGGTTGTTTTATCTTTGGGTTAGAACTTTGTTTCGTTTCATTAGAATCCAAAAACCATAGTTCTTAATAATATTTTAGTGTTTTCTCGACTTTGGGTTGTTTTATCTTCCGCCTAGAACTTTGTTTCATATGTTTTATCGTGTGTATTGAACGATGGCAGCCAATTGTAAGCCAATCAATCACGGCTAACACTCGGTCAGTCCAAAGTTGTGAGAGCCGTTTTGCTCGGCAGCTTGTGTTATTGCTGGGGCAATCGTAATCTATATCGTTTGTTTATGGGTATATGCATGTGCCTCCCCCTTGGAAAACCACCGCCCACAAACCGCCCACCGCTGACCGCATGTTGTAAATGTAAATGTAAATGTTGTAATTGCAATGGGGGGGCTGTCGACAATCGTCTTTGATGTGCCACTGTGTGGTATTCGTGTATGTGTGCCAGCACATGTGGGAATGGAAATAGAAAATCAATATCCAGAGGGGGGGTTGAGCTCCGAATTACAGCCTGGTTAATTGCAACACAAGCACAAATGGCCATGCAAATGAGCACGAAATGAGGTTGTAGCCCCACGAATGTCCTGTCCTTGCAAAAGGCGCCCAACAAGCCCAGGACATCCAGTTGACTTGGGGCGACATGCTGGGTTATGATTACAAGCACTGCGTTGAAATCATTTTGACATTTCACCCAAAATCTGCTGGCTTTCGGAGTAAGCTCACGCAGACATGGCGAATAATTGCTTTTCAAAAGGCCTAAGCTTTTGTTGATTTCAAATCAGGTTAGGTACTCAAAAGTCAAGGAGTATTTGGTTATACTATTGTTTTATTCAATCACTCATTTCATTTCATTTCATTTCATTCCATTTCCCTGGCACAACCAGCTTTAATTTAGCTTATCCTAGTTTAACCGAAACTTAACTACAAGTTGGAGAAATAAATTTTGTACTCAAAGTCTAGAAGTACCATTGTTTCATTCATTCTTTGATTTCATTTTATTTTACTGACCCAACCAGCTTTAATTCGGCTTATCCTAATATAACCGAAACTTAACCGCAAGTTGGAAAAATTGATTAGGTACTCAAAGTCGAGAAGTTTTTGTTATACCATTGTTTCACTCATTCTTTGATTTCATTTTGTTTCACTAACCCAACCAGCTCCAATCCAGCTTATCCTAATGTAACCGCAACTTAACCTCAAGTTGGAGTAAGCTAACGAAGACATTGGGAATCTTTCGTTGATTTTAAACAGATTAGGTACTCAAAGACTTGTTCATTTCAGTTCATATCAATCCGTTTCACTTGCTAAACAGCTTTAACTCAGTTTATTCTAATTTAACCACAACTTAACTGAAAGTTCGCTAACTTACTCTCTTACTCTTCTCCATTTACAGCGAAACGTGATACTTACGAGCTTCTGGACACGAGGCTCCCAGTCGTTGATACCTATGGCGTAGTGCCACTTGCCACGGACCAGCTGCACCGCCAAAGGCGGGCCCTTATGGTGGATGCCAAGGCGATTGCCAAGCTCGAGCCCGCCGCCAATGCCACTGTGGAAGCGGGAGCCGCCGCAGTTGCTGGTGCTGCCGGAGCGGTGGCCGCTGAGACCACGGTGACCACCGTGGACAACAAGGCAGCGGCCGGCGGCAGTGTGTCCTACAACGTTCACAACGTTGGCGTCAATGGCACGGGACAGCGCAAGACTTACAGCGAGGTGGCAGCAGCCTCTGCAGCCGCCGACTCCAACGGCACCAATCCTAGTGCCCCTAAGAAGCAGCCACAGTTGACCCAGTCAAGCTATCCCAAGAAGGTGGCACCATCCGTCCTGGCCGCCGCCGCCGCCACCAGCACGGATCGCTCGCCGTCGAACATCGATGTGGATGTGTCCAAGGTGGATGTGCCCGATGAGGAGATCGAGCAGGCGTCGAAGAACGAATCGCTGGTGCGCAGCGAGGACTTGCACGACTACTACAACAGTGTGCTGTACGTCAACAAGGAGGAGATGGCCTCGCTGTGGGCCCAACTCAAGACGACGCCCGAGAACACCATGCTCTCCTCGTCCCATCGACGCGCCATGACCGTGGAACTGAAGTTCGACTTCCCCTTCTATGGCCACTTTGTGCGTAATATTACGGTGGCCACCGGTGGATTCCTCTACACCGGCGAGTACGTTCACTCCTGGCTGGCGGCCACCCAGTACATCGCGCCGCTGATGGCCAACTTTGACACGAGCATGTCCAACGACTCGTTTGTGCGGGTCCAAGACAACGGTGAGAGCACGCTTCCTTCATAGCTAGTAAATGGGAGCCCATAACTTGATTTTTTAAAATTAAAATCCAGAAAAAATGGAGCATGTTTACTCCGCTTTCTACTGAGTCACTAAAATCCATTTGTCATTCTGTAAAAAACCCATTTAAATTTAGCAATTATTTCTTTGTTTCGCTACTTCCAGTATTTCATATTATATTTGTATACACAAATCAAGTAAATATTATAAAAATGTAGGGGACAAGTAAACATGATCTGGTTTTTCACTTAGTAAAGCTGCTGCTGTTTCTTAAGTAAGCAATGTGGTGCTAATAGAAGAACAAAGATAGGAGGTACATATATGTGTATATGATAGTAAAACCCATTTGGTTTTACAGATAAGATGCGAACAGCTGTACTTTTTTTCTCAATATCACTAGAATGCCAAGTTATTTTTAAAAGAAACTCATCGTGGTTTCAAATAATTGTTATTATTTCTATAAAAATTATAATATTATACCCAAATTGTAATGGAAATTATAAAATATTCCAGGAACCGCCTTCGTTGCCGTGTGGGAGAATGTAACGCTGCAGGATAAGCCCGATTTTGGAAAGTTCTCGTTCAGCGTGACGCTGCACCAGAGCGGCGACATTGTCTTTGCCTACCTGCAGGTGCCCACGCACATCAACTCCATTCAGGACAAGGAGCATCCGGTCAAGGTTGGCCTCTCCGATGCCTACATCATCGACAAACACCTCTACTGTGAGTACTTGTTGGTTGCCTGTTTCTGCTGCTGTACTTACTCCTTAATATCCTCCTATTCCTTCGACAGTTGCCCGCCGAAAGACAATCTACGAGTACCACCGAGTCACCTTCCAGCAGGGAGAGATCACCAACAACACCATCATCAAGCTGACAGCGCAGCCCACCTGCCTTGGCTACAGTGACTGCAATGCGTGCATCAACCACAACACCACATTTACGGTGAGTAAGGAGGTGTCATCTCCTGAGTTCACCAGCTAATTTTGGTTCTGATTTCGCAGTGCCTCTGGTGCTCGGCGCTGAATCGCTGCTCCACGGGTACCGACCGCAAGAAGCACGAGTGGATCCAAAAGGGTAAGCTTTGCAGGATTTAGCTGTATAATCTGATGATCTAACTCTATTTTATATTATCCCATTACAGGATGTGAGACTGCTGCCATCCGTGTGAATACTTCTTGCCCGGCGCTCGGCGAGAAGGGCAATAATGCCGCCCAGATGAAGAACGGTGGCGCGAACAGTGGTGCCGCCGGCAGTGCGACGAGTCCCTCGACGGCGGCCACCGGCTCCTCCACTCCGGTGACGGAGCCCAGTGTGATCAGCACGCGGGCACCGCATGCCACCGCCCAGTCGAAGGCGGAAGCGGACGCCGCCAGTGGCGTCCATGTGGATGGCAAAATCGGAAATGCCGAGCTGTCGCATGCGGAGGCGGACAACAAGAACGTGGGCGTGGCCTTTGGCTTCATGGTGCCCATCTGCCTGGTGTTCGCCGTCACGCTGTGGCTCTTCTACGCGTACCGCAATCCGCACACCAAGAGCGGCCAGCTGCTCATCCAGGTGAGTTTCCCCTGTCTGACTGTTTTATTCTTTACGAATATTCAATTGTTATCCTGTGCCCTTCTCTCAATGACATGCAGTCCAAGCATTTACACCAGGTTTGTGCTTCACAGTGAACCATTGCACGCATGTTTTATTCGATTGTATTTTTGAGTTTTGCTGAGATCTATTGGGGAAATTTGTAGATTTTGTTACATATCTTTAACAACAATATTCCATTTTAGGTGCAATTCTGTATATTTTTCTTTGGTTTTTGTTTATTTAAAGATTTATGCAACAAAAAAGGAAATTCTTAAAGAAAATATCTTCCATTTTATAAGAACTTGTTTATATTTTTGTCCGGTTTCTTAAAAGGAAAATTATAAAATGATATTTTGAAAATAAAAAAATAGTTATTTATTTTAATATTGTTTTATATCTTTTTAAAACTTATGTTACATATTAAAAAAAAAAAATATTTCAATCTTAGATGCAATTTTTTAATATTTTTTTTGTATTTGCTTAAATTTTTTCTGAAAGTTTTATTTTAAAAATATTTTCTATATGAAAAATATTTTCTTAAAAAAATCATTTTCCTTGTAAGAAATTTTTTTTATATTTTTTTTTTTTTGTTTAAGGGCAAATTATAAAATCACATTCGTTCGTTTATTCTTGCTTGAATTATTTTTACATTTTTTTTAATTAAGACAAAATATTAAATAAGAAATTTATATAACCAAAAAATAGTAGTTTAAAATTCGAAATTCTTTGAAATAAATCATTTTAAAAAATAAAATAATTTTGAGTAAGCAGTTTTTTTTCAATTTTATTTTTTAAGTTTAATTTACTTTTTTTTACTAGTAGTTAATATATCTCCACTGTACAATGAACCCTACTAATTGTTACTTTCTCCACAGTTCCGTCCCAGCCAATGGTCATGGAGGCGTGGCGAGGCCCGCTACACGGCGGCCACGATACACATGTAGAGGGGGTGATCGCCGGAGACGTTAGAGGGGTACAGAGATCGCGAGACGTGGGAGGGAGCTGCAGCTATATACCGACGAAGAGCCAACCAATCGAACCCAGAAACCAGAACCCAGAACCCGGAACCCTGATTCCCGCGAACGGGGAACTGTGAAGCAAACCAACGCCATCAAATACGATTTTTAACACATGGACTAGCTCTGTCAACCGAGCCAAGTGCCAATCGCAAATCTTATCTATTTAAGACACCATTTTAAACCGTCTGTAATGTGATGTTCCATGTCCACACACGTCAACCAAAAAAGTACAGATTTAGAACTGATTGTTGAGATTTAGCTCAGAACGCTGCCGAAATTGAAAACAAAAGCAATCTAGATGTGTAAAGTAGTTCCAGTTCCTCACTTCCAGAGTCCCAGTCCCCCAAAAACCAACTGCTCAAAAACAACATTTAAAAATGAAACAAAAAAAACTATTAAAAAGACGACTGGCAACAGCATGAAGTGATCTGATCTGTTAATGTATCTTTTTACCTTTTTATCGTATCGCCTGACCCCCAAAAAAACAAAAAAACGAAGGATATACCCCCGAAGACAACTATATTGTATAACTCTCAGACCAACGGCTCCCACCAGGCCACGCACACACACCTAATACACACCTGAAGCACCTTTAACACACACCCAACACACCACACCCAACACACTCACACACCACGGACACAGGGCAAAGTGCTTTCAATTGTTTCATAGTTCAATTTTTTTTTAGGGTTTTTATCTTACTCTGTATGCTCTGTACTCTACCAACTATCAGCAAGCTGGAAAATGGAAAACAGAAAAGCGGAAAAGCAGAAAAAAAACCGAGGAAGGGCTGTAGATTTTTTTGTGTGCGTGCGCGTTTTGCTGGACTCTTCGCCAAAAGTTCTTCCTCAGTCTGTGTTTAATTTTTTTTTGCTCGTTTGTTTTATTTTAAGTGTGTGTAGCTCTTGGCAAACAATTACGAAGGGATAAATGTATTACTGCGAGCACTCGGCGCAGTTTTTCATACTGTATTATACGCGATTTGTATGAACGTTTGATGATGTGTATGTATATGCGTGCCCGGAAATCACATTTGTTTGCGAGCACGCATGGCCCTTATATTATATATATATATATGCAGATACTTTATATATACATGAAGTACCCATGGATATATCCAAGACAACCTCTTCTTTTTGTTAGTATTTTTTTCTATTAATTAATATTACAAATGAAAATGATAACGAAAACCAAGAAAATAAACTTATATATATATTAATGAATATAAAAAATAAAAAAATATATAACTAAATGCGGTGTGCAAAGCTAAACTAAACAAACATAATTAACTAAGTAAGGGAGATTGGAACAAGGAGAGGAGATTAAAATATGTAATATCAATGAAATCAAACAGATTAAACCGAACAGAAACAAGCCCCAAGCATGCAAGCGACAACAACTAAGAAAATTGTATAACAATGTATTTTGATAAAGAAATTAAACTTGTATTTTAAGCTCTTCTTATGTATACATGATAATTTAAATAAAAAAAAAAACATACTCGAAAATGAACTGAATGAACTTTGTGAAAAGGGAACTGGTACTCATCCTATCCTAAGTTTAAATATTTAATTTCTTATTATTATTATTTAGTATCAGAATAATAGGATTATATTACCTATAGGTTGATAAAAATTAAAATCATATAACTATATTTTTATCTATCATATCATATAACTATTTTTATTTCTATGATATCATAATTCTATATCAAAATAATAGGTTCATATTATATGATGATATATATTATTATCATATAATTACTATATTTAAATCTATGATATCATGTCATATAGGTTGATATATATGCTTATTATACAACTATATTTATATCTATTAATATCATATCCTTCATAAGTAATATGATCTTAACTCAGCAGAACTTCTACTCTTCTTTCGTGTTCTAAAATTGATTTGTATAAAAGGGAGCACCACTCAGAATTCGCTCTGTCCGTTTGAACCGAGCGATCATCGAAGCCCCGTTCCCAGTATGATGCAGTGCATCCTAAGGGGAACTGGACAAATCCTCACGCTGCCGAACAGGGCGATTCAACTCATCAACGCGGGTGCACTTGGCTTTCAGCTAGTGTGAAAGTATGTGAAGACTGACTACAGAAATGATCCTGTGAAGTATAGTCTTAAATGTTTGATGCCCGGCAATAGTCCCTTGGTGCGCTGCCGACCAGAACCAGTTGGGAATTATAGGCGCTCATAGACGACGCAGCAAGTATGCTGATAACACAATTTTGGTTTAACCACCCCAATGTAGGTCTCTCTTTGGTCGCAGAGAAGGTTATCAGCTTATCAGCACTGAAGTTACGAGTTCGTGCCTAAACTTTTTTTTTTTTTTTAAGGAAAACTATTTTTTAATTTTAAAAAAAATATTTCAACACAAATTTAAAGAAATTATATATATTTTTTTGAACTTTGATATCATCCAAAATCCCCCAACCAAATGAAAACCAGTTAATTTCTTGAATTTAAATTTTTACAATTTAATGTTAGTTTCGTTTTTATTTTTCCTATTTCTGTTGGTCTTGAACTTTATTGAATCTGTTAAGCTTTTGGTAAATGAGGCAAATAGCTCGCTTGTGTTTTTAATAATGTGGCTAATTCGAATTTCCATCTAGACATTTACAGGTTTCTCTCTATTTGTGGGCGGGACGTAGACTCTTTCGGAGGTTTTTAGCTAAGTGAACGCTTCTGTTGGAGATGCGGATGCAGCGGGAGTTCACATCTTTTGCTGGGCCAGCTCATCGATGGTGCGGGCATTGGTGAGGGTCACCCAGAGCGGCGCCTGGATGCTGGCCAGCGAGTAGCTCTCGGCGGCGTCCAGATCCAGGGAGTGCGACTTGCGCATGGCCGCCGACTGGGAATCCCCAGTGCTGCCACTTGGTTCTCCTCCTCCTCCCACTCCTCCTCCGCGACGGCGATCCCTTTTGGATTCGCGCTTGGTGAAGGCGACAGCTGCCTCGCCGCCACTGCCGCCGCCGCTGCTGCTGCTGGCGGCCCTGATCTCCTGGAGGCGACTCCGCCGCTTGGCCAGGCCAGCCGCATCGTCACGCACACTGGACGTCTTGCGCAGCTGCGCCGCCGGTGGCACTGCCAACTGCTGCGTGGAGCTCTTGGTCACCGACTCCTCCACCTTGGCCATCGGCTGCTCCTGCAGTGGCTGCTGCTTGGCTAACTGTTAGCTCGACGAGATGGACATCTTGTAGGAGGTGGTCTCCATCTCCATTTCCAGCTCCATCGGCGACTCCGGGTTGAATATCTCCGTCTGCGTTTGCTCCACATCGCTGCATCGCTCCTCCAGCACAGTGTCCAGCTCCAGCGAGGTGAAGCCCTGGCTTAGGCTTCGTTCAGGACGTAGACTGATAGCTCGCGACGATCGGTAATCTATAGATGGGATTGCATTTCCAGGGGTAATCGGAAAGAGAGGGAGAAAGAGAGAGGGAGAAGGTATATTTTAGTCAAATTTCTTAGTCCTTGTGGGCTTCGTAGGCGGTGACAAAATGGCAGCGAGGATTCGAGGATTGGTGGGGAAATGTGAGCGATTTCGATGGGGGGACACATTAAAAATGTAACGGATGTGCAGGTGTCACGCACCGAATTTTGTGAGTACTTTGTGGGGGGTGGAGTAAAAAGTGATTTACTTGCAGCGCCCCAGATGGCGAGAGCTTCAAAAATAAATCATTGTCAAACTAGCAAAGCATTTTTTATAGGTACCCCCCTAACCATTACATTAGATGTCTACAAAGTATAATGAAGGATACACCAAAAAAAGTGATTTTTCGAATAATTTCTTTTGGCTTCCAATTTTGCAAAAATGGTCCAAAATTAAAACGGCGAACTGTTCTGAGCAGATAACAACCTAATAATTAACATTAGTGAACTTTCTGGCTGATTTAGGAAATTAAAAAATTTTTCATTTTTTCGATTTTTTTGTACACAATTTTTTGAAAAAATTTTCAAAAAAATAAAATTTTTAACCTGAAATGCCAAGTTATAGATAATTTAACTACGAGTTCGGGAAGGTATGACACTTCATATTTGGACAATTATTACCATTTTAATGGCAAAAATACTGTTTTTTCGAATAATTTTCGAATAATTTCTTTTTGCTCCCAATTTCGCAAAAATGGTCCGAAATTAAAACGGCGAACTGTTCTGAGCAGAAAACAACCTAATAATTAACATTAGTGAACTTTCTGGCTGATTAAAGAAATTTAAAAAATTAAACAACACATTTTTTTATGTTGAAATGTCAAATTATAGAGAATTTAACTCATAAAACTCGTTGTTTATACCCGTTACTCGTAAAGTAAAAGGGTATATTAGATTCGTGCAAAAGTATGTAACAGGCAGAAGGAAGCGTTTCCGACCATATAAAGTATATATATTCTTGATCAGGATCACTAGCCGAGTCGATCTAGCCATGTCCGTCTGTCCGTCTGTCCGTCTGTCCGTCTGTCTGTCCGTCTGTCCGTCTGTATGAACGCTGAGATCTTGGAAACTATAAAAGCTAGAAGATTGAGATTTGGCATGCAGATTCTAGGGGTTAATACGCAGCGCAAGTTTTTCACGCCGATGTGCCACGCCCTCTCTAACGCCCACAAACCGCGAAAAACTGTGACCCGTTCTGTATGAACGCTGAGATCTCGTAAACTATAAAAGCTAGAAGATTGGGATTTGGCATGCAGATTCTAGGGGTTATTACGCAGCGCAAGTTTTTCACGCCGATGTGCCACGCCCCCCTCTAACGCCCACAAACCGCGAAAAACTGTGGCACCCACAGTTTTGAAGCTATATTAACGGGAAAAGAAATGTGTATTTGTTTCATCAATACATATTGATAGACCAAAGTGGGAAACCCCCCTCCCCCCTAACGCCCACAAACCGCGAAAAACAGTGGCACCCGTCTGTATGAACGCTGAGATCTCGGAAACTATAAAAGCTAGAAGATTGGGATTTGGCATGCAGATTCTAGGGGTTATTACGCAGCGCAAGTTTTTCACGCCGATGTGCCACGCCCCCTCTAACGCCCACAAACCGCGAAAAACTGTGGCACCCACAGTTTTGAAGCTATATTACCGGGAAAAGCAATGTGTATTCGTTTCATCAATACATATTGATAGACCAAAGTTGGAAACCCCCCCCCCCCCTAACGCCCACAAACCGCGAAAAGCTGTGGCGCCCATAGTTTTAAAGCTAGAGCAAAAGTGTAAACGCAATTTTGTTTGGGTTTTTAACGCCTACCGAAATGTAGAAGAAATTTTTTAAATTTTTTGAAGCGGCTGCTTGGTTTGCCCTGCTTGAGACTGCTGACTTTAGCTGAGTAACGGGTATTTGATAGTCGAGGCACTCGACTATAGCGTTCCCTCTTGTTTTAAGATATACTAGGTCCAGTAAAAATGTGTCGCATTAAAAAAATTAATTAATTTTAGTAATAACATTCCATTGAGTTTAGTAAAACTGGAAAACTATGTGTATTTCATGCTAAAAACTGTTTAATATAAATTAACGAAAGGAATCCCATAAATACGGTGCCAAAAATACTTGCAGTTTCAGTCTCAGTCACGATTTAAGAAATTTAATTTTTACGGTGAGTAAGCAAATGAACTTTTGCCTTTTCAATGATTAACTCAATTTGATTTCGGCCTTGGAAAATGGAAAATGTAGAGCAAATATAAGAGGACTCGGAAAAAAGTTGTGTGCAAACAAGTCGGAGGGGAGTGGGAAAATTGGCAGGGACGAAAATGAAAATGAAAAACAAAGGCTTCTGCGGTGATGCGTAATCGTTTTGCGAAAATGTATGCCAAAAAACGCATGTCCCCATTTCAGGGGGTTTCCTGGTTTTTAGGGTTTGGGGTTCGCAAATGTAAATATGTGTGTGTTGTTTTTGGGGCCAAGAAGCGACACAGCCGAAAAACAAGTGTAGTTTGCGGTTGTTAGGGGTTTTTTTTGCGACCTGCGGTTGTGTCGACCTCGTCAACAGCACCACCTTGATCATCATCTCATCATCATCATCTCCATCATCATCTCTCCATAAAGCTGCACAGCGAATAAATGTGTCTCCAAAATCGTAAATATATTATTTTTATAACCAAGAGGGTATTACAAATTTATTACGAGGGTGGTTTTGAACCCCCCACCTACTAAAAAAAAAAGTTTGCTGGAAAATATTTGTTCTGAAACCAGGGAAGTCCCCCCTCCCCCCCTACACACACTTTCACATACTTCTTCTAAGGGGCAAAGAATGCATTTTATAAGCGGGGGAATTTGAAAAATGTGACTGCATTTATTTTAGTGAATTTTTGATGAAAAAAGGGGTTGTGCTCTCTCATCTTTTTTCTCAGAGTGCTGCTGCTTCTTCTTCTTCTCTATCCGACCTGAAGTGGCGGATTCACATTCACTCGACGCCCCGCGTTCTGAATATGAAATTTACAGTTATAAAAAATGTTTCTGCGTGTTCGTGCGTGCATAAAGCACTGAAATTCTCGCACGACAGCGTGGTTTAGTGGGTGTGGTAGCGAGGGGGCGGAGGAAGGGGGTGGGGGGGTCATGGTGTGTCGCAATTCCAAATAAGCTAGCCAAGCTGGCCCTTTTCTTGTTTTTGTTTTAGCCACCCCCCCGCCCCCCGCTTTTCCTCGCTTTTCCCCTTTTGATTTTGTGATATGCAAACAGGACTGCGAGCGCCCAAAGGTATGCTATGCAAATGCGAATGCAGCCAGGCTACTTTGTCCTGCTCCCACCCCCTCCCTCTGCCCTCTCTTTGCGCTTGACACTTGTAAAGCAGCGCACACAATCACACACACACACACACACTCACGTACAGGAGTGGCCATGTGTGTGGTTGCCTTACTTTCGCCCAGTCAAGTTGTACTCCTTTCACTCAACTCAACTCAACTCACGTTTCGCGTAGTTTGCTTTTAGGGGCAGCACGACTTTCTTCCACAATTTTTGAATAAATTGAATCTTTTCGTTGTCCCGATAAGAAGTGCAATATTGTGGGTTGGAAAATATGCACATATGTATATCATCCATAAGTGTTGGGAAAAAAATAAAACAATAAAAATAACCAGTATAATTTTGAATATATAGCTAGATTTCATTTGGTTCAATAATCTCAACAAATATTATATAAAATCTTAACCAAGTTTTGTTTTTCCTGGATCCAATTTAGGATTTTCCTAATCCCAATTTCGATTTCTTTCGGTATCCAGTATAATTTTCTCATATTGGCTACAAATATATATAAAAAAATTATTATTCTTTTTTTCTCCTGAATATTTTTGATATTCCTTAACCTACATATATGGATTTTTTTCAGTATCCAGTAGAAAATTTTGAATATTTAGTAAGACCGTATTTGGTTTAATATCCACTACAAAAATTATAAAAAATCATAACCAAGTTTTATTTTTCCTAGATATTTTTGAAATCTGTTAACCTATATGGATTTCTTTCGGTATCCAGTAAAACATTTTGAATATTTAGTAAGATCTAATTTAATTTAAATATTAGCTATAAAAAAGTTTCAAAAATTATAAACAAGTCTCATTTTTTCTGGATATTTTGAAATCCCTTAATAATTATGCAGTACAATTTTGAATATTTAATAAAAGTTTATTTGGTTCCAATATTCACTACAAAAATTATAAAAAAAATCTTAATCAAGTTTTATTTTTCCTAGATACTTTTTGGTATCTTTTGGTATCTAGTATAATTTTGAATATTTAGTAAGACCTTATTTGGTTTATTATTCTTTATAAAAATTAAACAAAAATTCATAACCAAGTTTTATTTTTTCCTGGATATTTTGAAATCCCTTAACTCACACCGATTTCTTTCGGTGTATCTCCTGGCTAATGCATCTGGGCTTGGGTCTTCGTGCGGGAGGAATTTGATATTGATTCTGCACTGGCCATTGGCCACTGGCCACCGGCCACTGACATTGGCCATTCAGTTGGTCGGTACACAAGGTGGATTTTGGGCATGCGGGCTCTTAAAAAGCAATGATTATGATATTGATGGTGATGGTGTGCTTGTGCTGTGTGTGCCATGGGCTCTTCGTCATCCCTTTGTGAATTTTAATTTCCTTTTATGCTGGCTGGACAATGGCCGACAGGTGTATTAATGACTACGACATGGCACAGATTACGTGGCGAAGTGAGTATATCAGTGGAGAAACAGGGGTGCAGAGATGTGAATTACGGTGAGAATGTGGGTGATGAATTTTGAATCTGAACGGATGCAGAATGGGAATGCAGGATGCAGGATGCAGGATACATCATTCGATCTGCGAGAGAGAGAGAGCAGGAAAAGAGAGCAAAGAAACGTTCTTCGAACACACATTACACGACAACAAACAAACTCACTAAGCCTATGTATTGGACTAAATCTGACCAGGCTGACGGCATGGTCCTGCATGTCGTAGTTCCGCCTCCTGTCCCGCTCCCGGGCCAACTTGGCCCTGCGGCGCAGGCAGCAGATCACGAGGAGCGCCAGGATGGGGAAGCCGAAGATGCACGACACGATCGGAATGACGATCGATTCGGGTGAAACTGCAAAGAGAAATTTAGAAGAGGTTTAGAAAATCGTTTTCGAACTCGGTTACAATCGAACTATCTTAACTACAAACCATCTGGTAACATTTTAAGATTTCAGTACTATTAAAATTAATTATTTTAGAAAATTATTAAAGAGCTAGTAACAAAAAATTTAATAGGCTTACTTTAAGGGTGATCTACCTTTGTATAAACATTTTTAAGGTGCTTCTTTCACCCGCATACTCAACAAATTTTATTTTTAAATAATGCAAAATGACTTTAAAGTTTATCACTCATACGCACTGTTGCCTTTTACCAAAATAGTTTTTTAATCTATGTGGCATCGATTTCAGACATACATTTGTTTCACTCTTCCTTTTTTAAATCAAATATTCCACCGAAATTCAAAATTTTACGATGTTAAAAATGGGAATTTAGACAAAATACTAACTGGCATACGTGTCGTATGAGTAATTTTTAAGGAATCTTTAGGATTAAGTCTACAATTTTTTTTTAAATTTAAACTTTTTTTTTTAATTAAAACATGTATTTTTAATAAACATTTTTTTAAATTTAAATTTTTTTTTAATTTATAAAAAAAATTAATAAATTTCAAAAAAAAAATTTGAATTTAAACAAATTTTATTTATTTATTTTTTGTACTTTGTACGTAAAGATTTTATAAAGACAGTGTTCCCAACTTTTTTCTAACCACTGAAATATTGCACATTTTTAAAATTCAATTTCAATAAAAATAATATGGTAAAATAGAGAGCTTAAAAAATATTTTTTACATGTTTAATTAATTATACAATAATTTTGGTAAAATTAAGGGTCTTTAAAAATATTATTTACATGTTTAAAGATGCCCCATCTTGATCTAACTTTAAGACACCACGTAAAACACGACCACTTGCAATTCGAGCTGCCATTTTGCTTGTATCAGCAGCGTACCTGACCCTATCTTACCTTGCCCATCTTTAGGCAAATATTTTGACCCAAAATTTATTGAGCATTTCCTTGACGTTGTAACTGCCCTTCTCCACAGTCCAACCTAATCGCACTCAACATCGCAGAACAGCAGAACCGTACTCATTCGTGATGCCACTGCCACCTCAACCCCGCACCACTTGCTGCCCTTTGGCCGCCCGGTGACCTTGTCCAACCTCATTTCGCCCCATTATGACCCCACAAAAAAGGCGGCCTTGCCAAATGATGCACGAATGTTAATCGGCCGACGATTCTGCTCCTCTCTCTGCCCCAAAATCGCCTGTCAACGCCCAAAATCGGAATTCTGGCTTGGGAACATATTTGCCTAATTGTTGTGGTTGTGGCCTGTGGCTGTGGTCAGCCGCAGAAATGCCATCGCCATCATAGCCATCGCCATCGCCATCATCCGGGCCAAGATTATTTATTTATATGTTTATTTTATCACAATCACACAGAAACCAAGTGCGGAATGGGTGGTTTTATGGGCAACGCAAACTCATAATTCCGTAGCTCATCTCATCTCCGGTTCATTTGCATGGCCTCAAATTCGGGGCGAAAGTAGGCAACATTTATCTGCGCAGCACGAGGATGGGGATGCACAGAGAGAATTAATCAAGAAAAAGAACGTTCTTGAATCAAGAATCTCCGTTCTCGATTTTAAGATGAGTACTAAACTTTAAGAACAAACTTTGAAACATTTTTACTGAAAGGGAGTATTTTTTATATTTATAAGAAAAATTACTTTCTCGAATCAAGAATTTCTGTTCTCAATTGAACTTTAAGAAAAAACTTTTGAGAGAAGCCTTATAATGAGTAAAAATTCATTACTTGGTGAAAAAATATCTATAAAGACTCAATTTCAGTATTTTTGTATACTTATAAGAAAAATTACTTTACGATGAGTACTGAACTTTGAGTAAAAATTTATCGCATTCCCATTTTTTGAGAAGATATCTATTAAGATTCAATTTTAGAATATATTTTTTGAAAAAAATTGTTTTTGAAAGTGAGTACTTAGCACTCAAAGTGAGAATTTGTGTTTTTAACTACATTTCAAGTAAAAAAAAATCTCAAATTTAGTGTAAAGTTCTTGGTTAATTCTTTCTGTGTGAGAACTGGAATAAATGTGCTAGGGAAGGGTGGAGAGGGCTTCTACAGGGATAATGGTTGTGCGGGGGGAGTGGGAAAGGGTGGGGGGTTGTATGCCAAACGACTTTTGGGGGCGCATTCCTTTTAAGCCATTTGCATTTTCCTCCGTTAACGATTCGTTTGCCTGTTTAATTTCGGCTCTTAGTCATAAACTAAGTCGAGGCAAATCTGCATCTCCCACCGCTGCTACTTAAAACCATCCCCTCCTCCCTTGGCATCCCTTATTCCATTAGGTATAATTAGGCAAAAACAAAAACATTTATTCCCACAAACATGTGGACACAAAACATTGTTCCCCATGTTTTACTCTTAAAATGTTCTTAATTTCATAAGAAACCAAGCTCTTGAAGAAAAACATACATTTTAGGGGCTTTAACTCTCTTCTGAGTGTGGAGATTTTCAAAAATATCCTGCTTAAGAGGGATATTATATGAGTGCTGTCAGTGGCGTAGCCAGGATTTCGTTGAGAAGGGGTTTTAGGGTAAATTTAGGGTAGGTTTAAAGCCCAAGAACCCCCTTCCTACGCCCCTAAGTGCAGTTTAAAATACATACATATAAATTTGCAAATCCCGGAAAGTCCGAGGTTCACTCCCCAGTGAGTGCAAGTGTGTAGAAATGCTAAAAAAAAAGTGTTGTGTTATTTATAACCAACTATGTCCTCGAGTTTGCAAAAATACATACTTAATAATACTAAATATTTACTAAAAATATTTAAATTAAAAAAAAATTTTGTCAAAATTACAAAAGGACTTTAAAATCCTACAAAGTTTCACTAATCTTTAATTTGATATATGTACCTTAAATATCATTATAAATTGCATAGATTACGAGAGGATATAAAGGGTAAGGCTGGAGCTTGCAAAGAATAATTTAACCCAAAACAGCATGATCTGCACACCGACCTGATCCACCTGGGGAACCTCCCCCATCTCATCCTACAATCCCTTGGCCCGCCGACGACCTCATTTACCATCCTCAGCCACTCATAAGTCACATCCACCTTTCACCATCCCCCCATCCCCTCCACCCCCTTCATCCACCAGCGTCCTTGCCAACGGATGCTCTAATCTAAGTCACAAAAGCCATGGCCCAAATTTTGTTTGTCGAAAAAGTAGCATAAAGGAAACCAAATCGAATAGAAAGAGCCGAAATGGGAATGCTCTGAAAAGTTTTTTGGAAAACGCATTTCTTTTGTCTAGGGTTTTGAAAGGAATAAAGTTCCTCAAACTAAATGTGTGTGTATATTGGTGTTGATATTATAAAAGTACTGTTTAATGGAAAGAGAAGAGTTGGAAAAGTTTGACAGCTTGCAGTTTAAACTGTAGATTTTAGCTTAATTATTTTCGGATTATAAAAGCATGCATTTTGTTTTACATTACTTAGTTTACCTTCGTAACTACACGGAGAAAATTAATTAAGTAAAATGCATTTCTAAATTCAAGTAATTATATTCTCAATTTGAGGATGTACTCATTTTGAGAACAAATTTTCTCAAAAAGCCTCATATTGTGTTAAGATTGAACCCGTTGTTGTTTCCCTTTTTGGAGAAAATACTTCATTTCAGAATGTATTTTTAGAACAATTTGTCTTGAATGTCATTTCTATATTTTGAGAACAAAAATTCTTGATATGACTGTCATGTATTTTTAGAAAACTTGGTATTGAAAGCTTGTTTATATTTTGAGAACAAAAATTATTGATATGAGGGTCATGTATTTTTAGAAAAATTTGTCTTGAATGCTTCTTTAAGTTTTGAGAACACAATTTCTTGATATGAATGTCATGTATTTTTAGAAAAATTTGTCTTGAATGATTGTTTATATTTTGAGAACAAAAATTCTTGATATTAGAGTCATGTATTTTTAGAAAAATTTGTCTTGAATGCTTGTTTATATTTTGAGAACAAAAATTCTTGATATGAGGGTCATATATTTTTACAAAAATTTTGAGAACAAAAATTCTTGATATGAGTGTCATTTGCATGGTTAATTCTCTCTGTGTAGGGCATTAAAATAGGATATGGAGTGCTTGTGCCTCCGGGACCGGTACTTTATCGACTTGGGGCAGGCCTCTTGGATAAACTTGGATAACCACGAGCCCGAAACACATCCCCCCTCCCCCGTTCCCAGGGGCAAATGGAGCACTTGATGTTGGCCTGACATTATTCGATTAAATCCAAGTTCGATCAGGGGCGCAGTCGGAAAGTGTTTGCTGCGGCGTTATCAGCGCCTCATCGCCTCAGCTGGGTTTACTTGACTCGACTTTACTTGTACTCTGTCACCCGGACGAGTGGCTGCTGCTCGCGGAAAAGGACGCAGGACCTGCGCCACTGAATCCAATTAACGCCTTCAAAGTGACAGTTCAAATTTACACAAATTGATGGCGCGTAGAGCGGGAGTCCTTAGTCTGTAGTCCTTTGGCCTTAGTTCACTTTAGTTTGCTGTTGCTGCCAAGCAGGAATCTTGAATTCGAGCAGCAAGCAAGCAGAAGCGACTGCTGAGTCATCAGGAATCGTTTGATGCCAGAAATTTTCAATAAATACAATAAAAATAATGCCTTCGCCCCACTCAGACAGACGCGCCCTTTGAATGGAAATTAAATGTTTGCATATTTGACGTCGACGGAGGAATGCGCTACAAAGGCAAGGCAAGGATGGGAAGTGGAATGGAGGGCAGCATCATCGCATCGGTGGAATCGGCAGCATAAACAAAGCCCATCGAATGGCAGAGAGGCAATATTCGAATGTGCCCAGAATATATATATGTACATGCGGAAAAATGGTGGTTTCTATTTCTGAGATATTCCAAGAAATCAAAAGAGACTTGGATTTAATTTATAGGTAAAGGGTTACTTTTATAGGGTTGATAAAACTATCGATATTATCGATTATTTTAAAATTTAATGATTTATTGGTATATTTAATTACATTTTATTTATTGTTATGTGTAGTTAATTTTCTCTAATATTATATAGTATCGATAATACCGATAACAATCGCTTTCGATAACCAAAAGCATCGATTAGTAACCCGATAACTTGGTAATTAAGCATAATTATATCGATTTACGGTTTATAAATTATTAAAACGAATTAATATACGTATATATTACGCATTAAATAAATCCACCTGTTATCCTTCATTTAATCCTACAATTCGTTTTCCGAGTGTATGTGACTTAACGGCATACGGCAGATACTTCAGTACATATAGTAGCACAAAGTGATTTCTCCAGTTCGAATATATTCCCATCAAAGTCAACTCGAGCTTGATTGCGGTTCAACTCGAGGCGAGCTAAGTGGGATGTGGATGTGGAAAGACGTGAGACGTGGGTGAACTTTGGAGTCCGCAGGCATTCGCATTCGCATTCGCACAGAGGATAGTTTGCATTTAATAGAGCCCCGAAAGTTTCACTTTGTTTCGCCGCTCACCAGGCTCACTAAATTCCGGCCCGAATCAAAGTCAGTCTCATCCTGTTGTTGACAGGACTCTGGGCAAAAGCTAAGGCATTTTCATATGATGACCAGTAGAATGTGGTTTTGTACATAACCATACTGTTTTCCAACTCAAATACAAGGCATTCAAAGTCTCAGGCTCGGTCTTACGCCGCATTTCTCGGTTCAATAAAGGACAAAGAGGACGTATTAGCCTCACACCCCACGGAAGCTGGTGAGCACATTAACTTGATTAACTCATCAGAGAGGGATTCAATTTATATTATAAGTAAAAAAAAAAAGGTTGCGCTCGTAAAGCAAAAGGGAAGCGGAACAAAAGATGTAATAAATTAGATTAAAAGAATATAAAATAAAATAGGGGAGTGAGTATATGGAGTTCAGGCACACCAAATATTAATACCGAACCGAGTTCTTAATACAAACAATCTCTTCTTAAAGCGTAACTACAAGAATCTTAATTAAAGTCGCATTACGAATCGATTGAATCAAGTATGGGGATGTTACTGAAGTCTCAAGGGTTTCAAAATCTTTTTATAAATGTGTCTCAAAAAGTTTTCAGGGCCAAAAATAAATTGTTGCCTACTTTTAGACACCTTAGATTAGTTGCAAGTGATTTTTAAAATCCCTTAGAAATTATTTTCAAAACAGTTTGTCGTTTGGTATCGTGGTTCTTAAGGAGTAAGAATATAATGTTGCCTACTTTCAGGCGCCTCAAATTACTTCTATATAAAATTTAATGTTGCATACTTTTCGGCACATCAAAAATAACATATAAGCTATTTGTAAAATCTCTTATAAATATATCTATGAACAAGTTATCGTTTGGTATCGTGGTACTTCAGGACTAAAAATATAATGTTGCCTTCTTTTAGACACCTCAAAATACCTATAAGTATTTTGTAAATAATATATTTTTATTTATTACTGTTGCCTACTTTTAAACATCTCGAATTACTTCCAAGTGATTTAAAAACCCCTATTAATTTCTGATCAACGTTTTTCCCGCTTGTTTTTCGTTAAATCGATTTGCCTTTTGTACAATTTCTCTCGCATTGAGGCAATAACTATTAAAGTAAGCTTATGCCGTGCGACAAAAAGCGAATATTCACGCATTGTTCGCCGAAAAACATCCCCCAATGGAACGAGAACGAGAACTCCAACTCAAACTCGAACTCCCCTCGAAAAGCGAACAGGCAGTCGAGTGTTTCGCTAAGTAGAATGCATTGTTAACTTATCAATGGAGCTGAAGGACATCGCATTGCTGTTACACCATTTTATCGGATGAATTTACGCACTTTTTGTTGGCGAAAATTGTAATGGCCAAGTTTTTTTTTCTTCTTTTTTCGTATTTTCCATCTGCCATTCTTTTTGTTTTCTTTTTTTTCCATTTTTTATTTCGCTGTCAGCATGGACGAAAAGTTGTATCTTGTGTCGAACTGACAAGGTGGCGGCAGCTCGAGAGCCACGCCCACAGGCCATTGAGGGCGCTGACATTGACGTGCCTCCCAAAAAACCCCCCCTCCACTGTTTTTTTTGTGCCGTCGATAATGCTCCAGATATAGGACTGATTGTAGTGAGGATTGGGGATTCGGGGAAATGAGATGGTTACGGGCCTACGGAGTCTGCTGCCGCGTCTGATGATAAGGCGAGCAGGAAAGTCGACAATGTTGTCGACAAATTTCACTGGCGCAGCAGCCATGGCAGTGTGATGAAGGAGCCAGCTCGCTTAATAAAGACGCCAGCCGGGCTCACACACGAAAAAAATTAAATTCACTTTAAAAGGGAAATCCACTTAATTGAATTTATTATTTAAAAAGCTCCCAAAAGGGCCAGGTCCTTATTTAATATACACCCAAAGAAAAAAAACATTGTTTATAAAAATTATAATTGTAATGGTGAAAATACTGATTTTTTTATGGGCGGAAAATAAGGATTTCGATTTTTGGCAAAAATGTGATTTTTTGAATAATTTCTTTTTGCTCTATCTTTTGCAAAAATGGTCCGAAATTAAAACGGCGAACTGTTCTGAGCAGATAACAACCTAATAATTAACATTAGTGCACTTTCCGGCTGATTTGGAAAATTTAAAATTTTTTCAAATTTTCGAAATTTTTGTAAGGGGTAACATCACAATTTTTTGAAAAAAATTTCAAAAAAATAAAAATTTTAGCTGAAAATGCCAAGTTACAGAGAATTTAATTACGAGTTCAGGAAGGTATCACACTCCATATTTGGACAATTATTTCCATTTTAATGGCCAAAATACTGGTTGTTTTTTGACGGAATATGAGGATTTCGATTTTTGGCAAAAATGTGATTTTTTGAAAAATTTCTTTTTGCTCTAATTTTTGCAAAAATGGACCAAAATCAAAACGGCGAACTGTTCTGAGCAGATAACAACCTGATAATTAATATCTGTGCACTTTCCGGCTGATTTGAAAAATTTAAAATTTTTTCAAATTTTCGATTTTTTTGTAAGGGGTAGCATCACAATTTTTTGAAAAAATTTTCAAAAAAATAAAATTTTTAGCTGGAAATGCCAAGTTACAGAGAATTTAACTACGAGTTCGGGAAGGTATGACACTCCATATTTAGACAATTATTTTTGACAGTAATAATAAAATAATCATCTTATCAACACACTTTTCAAACTCAGCAGCTTAGAATTATTGTACGGTTATGTTAGTGTCTATGATAATTTTGTTTTCGGTGTACACAAATCCCTCTTTAATCAAATTCCCCTTTAAAAGAAAGGAAAAACTTAAGAAAAAAAATAAAAACCAATTATATTTGTGTAACTTTTTAAATGCATTTGGATTTCATATAGAAAATCCCATTCAAATTTGGCTAAACGGATTTAAACTAAACAAATGTTCACAGGACCAAGGAAACTCAATCGGAAAAAGATTAAAAACTTTTGAAACGAGGGATGGATTTTCACTGGGGTACGGACACCTTTTCAATTCAATTGAAACATAATTTGTTTACTGTGCAGCCTTTTTTAAGACTCTAATTTGTGAACGGCTCGGGGCGCTGCGACATTGGCGCCAGCTGCAGAGGCCCAACAACATTTTCCCAGCCTTTTTACCACCCCATCCCCATACACATCCCCACCCCCGGCGTTCAACTGATGGCGACACTTGCCTCGAACAATCAACAGCTAAATTCGAGTGCGACTCTTTGCAATTACTGCGACTTAGACTTGTCTAATTGCTGAATGGAGGGGGAGGGGGCAGGGGGCAGGGGGAGGTGGAAACTCTTAAGGGCAACTTTCGAATTGGCCTAAGCCAGGCCGAAAGACGAAAGCCAAGCCAACTTTGCCATCGCGCCACCGAAACTATAAAAAGTAAGTTGACGTGGCAGCCTTTGGAGCATTTGGAGGAGTCAATGCGGATAATGAGGACTCGGTTGTCAGCTCATGCAAATTAACGCCGACTAATTGGGAATGGGGAGGGGAATGGGGAGGGGAATGGGGAGGGGGATGGGTAACAGGATGGATATCCCAGGATGGCACGCGACCTCGATGGGTGACTGACTGCACTGATTTGATTACCACAGCGGCGGCAACTCCGGCCTTATCCGATCCGGCAAATGTCCCTAATTAACTTAAGGCCGTTAAGAGTCTTTTAATTTGGCCGATGTTTATGGCCCAAAAACAGTGACAAAATCAACCGGGGTTGTGCTCTGATTGAACGCGACTTGTAAGCTGACAAATAACAGCTTTTAGAATATTTTTTTTTAGAATTTTTTAAGATATAACAAATGCATAATTAAATAACGCTATTAACGATTGTGAAAAATTTTTTTAAAATATTTTTAGGTTTAAAAAGAAATTAAAAAATTATAGTTTAATGATAAATTTTCTAATATATTTTAGAATTAAAAAAAAAAATAAATATATATCTATAGATATATTTTGATTTTTATTTAATTTAATAAGAGAAAGAAAAGTTTGTATTCAAAAAACGCTCCTTAAAAATTGATAAATAAGTCTGTTTATTTTTGACTAAACTAAAACTAAAATTATAGATATTTATTATGATTTTGTTTCGGATTTTTCCCACCTTAAAAATATATTGAACTACAGATAAACTTATACTTTTTTTTAAATTTAAAAAGAGAACGAAAATTTATATTTCAACGCTTTCTAAAAGTTAATACAAATTGCTGTATATTTTTTTCACCAGAATTAAAATAAAACCTTACTTAAGAACTAACATCATAGAAATTTATTATAATTTTCTTGTGGATTTTTCCCATTTCTTTCTCCGATTAAGGAATTACATTTAGGAACCCCCCTTATGTGTGGCATGCACTTTCCCGTTGCAAATCATTCATATTTAATGCGCCAGTTGCGCTTTAACAGGAAGCTACTTTGATTTCACCTAGCTACTCGAAAATTCATGAAAATGCATGGCAATTAGCATAGTAATTACTTCCTTAAGTAGATGAACAATAAAATTTGCTCTCACTCGCTCCGTGTGAAAAATGTCATAAAGTCGTTAAAGAATGTAAATGTAATTGAAAAAAGTTTTCTTCCAAATTTCTTTCATAATTTATGACGCTAAGGGACAATAAATGTGTGTGTTTTTTAATATTCGCCATGTTTTTGCGCTTTAAGTGAAGAAATTGTGAAAATTTTGGTAAATTTTTGGTAAATTTTGGTAAATATTGGTAAATGTTAGTAAAGTTCGGTAAACTTGGAGAAATTTTGGTAAATTTTTGGGAAATTTATGGTAAATTTTGGTACATTTTGGTAAATTTTGGTACATTTTGGTACATTTTTGTACATTTTTGGTAAATTTTTGGTAAAATTTGGTAAATATTGGTAAATTTTGGCAAACTTTTGTAAATATTTGTAAATTTAAAAATTGAAATTGAAATTGAATAACTCACCCGTTGGGTAGACAACAATGGTCGTTGGGCGATTCTTGCTGCCGGTGGCGGTGGCAATGAAGGTGGCCACCGTCTGGGCCTGGAACGTGGCCATGGTGCTGGTGGGACTGGGCAGCGGTAGTGGAAGCGTGCTCATCACCGCCGTTGTCGAGGACTCGATGAAACCGCTGAGATTGCCCGCCGGCAGATATGCGTCCGTTCCGCTTCCGCTTCCGGTTGCGATTCCGATGCCGCCGATGCCGCCATTCCCCGCCAGCGGATTGCCAGTGGCGTTGGCGCTGGGCAACGGGAATGGCAGTGGTAATGGAAAGGGGAGCTCTGTCGGATCGATGTCCTGCCCTTGGGGGTGGCCGGGCTGCGACTGAGCCTGGGCCACGTCCGCGGCATCGAGAGCCTGGAGCAGCAGGGCGGAAATGGGCAGGCTGCTCACGTGCTGGGCGGGATTGGCCCGGGCCAGCTTGGCCATCGTGCGCCGCAGCAGGCCCCTCAGATTCCCTGTAGTTTCGTTATTAATGGTTTCTCCAGCTGCCACTGCTCCTCCTCCTCCTTCTGCTCCACCTTTTCCGGCTGATTTTTCCCTCACTCCTCTTGCGGTCATATTGTTTAATAATTTCGCAGCATAATCGTAAATTTCAATGAGCATTAGGTGGTTTCGCCTTCGCACTCTGCTTAAATCCTTGAATCCTTAAAATACCCGGCTGCATGCGAGAGAAGTGTTGCTAAATGTTTGTCCTTAGCCGCGGATTCCGGTCACAGGACTACAGACTACGGACTGCGGACACCGGACTCCGGACTTTGCTAATTGCTTTAATGAATCACTTTGCCAAACAGAGTGTGTGTGTGTGTGTGTGTGTGTTGGTGAAAGTGCGGGGAAAGTGGAAGTTTCGGATGGCGAAAGTTTGACCAGCCACGATTGATTGCGATCAGGGGCCAACGTGGTTGGGGGTTCCGCCAGTGGATGCAACCACCAGGGATTTATAAAATCAACCCACTAACAGAAAACATAAATTAAATACAATTTTAAATTTTAAAAATTTAATTAAAATTAAAAAATTAATCCCAGAAGAGATATTAATTTAAAACCTACTTTTCTATGCTATCTTCCTTTTTAGATATTTTAGATTTATGCAACTTTTTCACTCAAATATGCATCTACACATACAAACCACAAAGAAAACCCCTAATTAAATACAATAATTTTGAATTAAAAAATATTTCATCATGAAATTTTTAAGAAACATTTTGGAAATGCAATCTTAGATATTATACAATATCCAAGTTTTCCACTTAAATTTGCATTCACAACACAGGGACTTGCATTAAAAAAACCAATTTAAAATTTAAAAAAAGTTTTATTAAAAATAAAAAATAAATCCTGATAGAGATTATAATTTAAAATATACTTTCTATATGCTGCCTTTCCTTTATATTTCGGATTTATGCTTTTTATGTTGTATGATTTTCACTCAAATATGCATCTACACATCATACCTATGTAAACTTTCCCAGGAATTTAAGAAAAAACCTTTATTAAAAGCAAACATTTTTATATAAAAAATCTAACTAAAATTCAAAAATAAATCCCAGAGGGGATTGTATAAAAAAATCTATTTTCCCTCCATATTTCATGTTTTTACAAGCTTTCCACTCAAATATGCATCAACGCATGGCCCAAAATTTGCCTCTATTTCATGTTTCGTAAATTCCGTACCCTAAATCCCAGCGAAATATTGCACATCACTTAGGAAAACAGCAAATTTACGAGCTGCTCCTGTCATCGTTGATTAGTCGGGATTTGTTAACGGTAACGTGTTGGAGGACATGACTTTTAAAGCTCCCCCAAAATGATGTAAGCAAGTTATTCGAGGGGGGGGAAACCCTCAACCTAAACCCAAACCCAAACCCGACTCCCAAATGACCAGCTCTTGACCTACCGAACCCAAGCCCTATACCAAGCCCCATACCATATACCATACCCACTTTCAATACCAATCCCCGCACTTGTTGGCCACGCGAGAGCGCAAACATTGAATCGGCCAACCCTCGGCCATCAAGTGAGCAATCCGGAGGAGCTTCAGCTCCAATGGCACTTGAAACCGAAACTGCCGAGGGAGCGGGCACATAGATGGATATATATCGCTGGGGGGGGATGGGTATGGGTATGGATATAGATGGGCAAACGGATGCGAATGCGAATGCGGATGAGGATGGGGATCTGGATCTGGTTGGGGGGACACTTTGGCGACAACAGGCAATAAAAATATGTTAACTATTGCATGGGGCTTCGTGGACTGGCTTCATTACGACAAATCGAATTGAATCGAAGGAAGCACCACTCTACATCCACATCCACATCCACATCCACATCCCTGGTCACCAGAGACCACAATTAAATGGGCAAGCACGATTCCTTATGCAGAGAAAACAATTTCATAGCTTAAATGAAACAAATATCGCTTTTCACCTCAAGAACTCGACTAGAGGAAGGTTTCCTGTGAAGTGATCAGTGATCACTGATCTGGAATAATTTAAAGGACCATATATTCTACTTCTATAGGAAGTCCAAATAAAGATGTTTATTTATAGGAATTTTGCCTATGTGTCTCTATTAGACTACGATTTTAATCAAAATATTGTTCTAAGCCAAAACTTTTAGGTATCTATAAACTACTATAAAATGTTAACTCTAAAAAAAGGTCAGTGGGAAAATTCAACCAAAACGGATTGACATAAAAATCTAAAAAATTATACATATATTTTTATTGCTTTTAAATGGGTAATTGTGATATTTATTTTTTAATTTTATTACCAGAATTTTTTTGAGGTAATAATTTATTATATTAAATTTATTATAAAGACTAAATTTATATTTTTTGTAATACTTCTTAAATTCCTTTATAGACCTCGATTTTTACCAGTATTCCCGAGGTAATTATCATTAAAATACTTGTATCTAATTTGTAGAACTTTTTCAAGGACCAAACTTTTTTATAACGTTTGACAAAGAGAGTTTTCTGTTCAGTTTAGGTATCAGTAAAGTTGTTATTATTAAAGTTAGGCCAAATTTGACTTTAAGAATAGTATCGCTCTATCGAGAATGTTGAAAATGTTTAATGGGTCGTTATTTGAGTTGTATTTTTATAGCCCTTTCGTGGTGCTAACTGAACCTATGAATGGCTATAAATATCCAGAAATGTGCTAATCGGTTAATAAATCAGCGTTTCGCTGTGGCTTTTATGGGAGTCCTGATTCAGGACAGCTATCTACATATAGGGAAACCCCGCGATACTTTTTGAACAGTGTGGCTGGGGGGAATGCACGGACCGCAAACACAAACTATCCCAGCGGGGAATGGATGGGGATGGTACTGGATAGATGGATGGCTTTCCGGGGGTTCGGCTTGGGTTCTATTCAGGCTGCTGCTGCTGGACGGCAGTGGAGTGAAGTGGAGTGGAGTGTGGACGGTAGAGGATGCTGAAAGCGCGCGTCCTTCGGCGCTTCATGTGTCGATGCGATGCCCATTCAAATGTGAAGCATACTTTGTCACTTTTGTTTCTCTGAATCCTGGACAAAACAAGGATGCTACACACACACACACACATGCACAAGCACACACAGGAAAAGAAAGGGATACAAAAAAAGAAATTTTAGATCGCCGGCATTCGCGTTATAACTGTAATGGTAACTACGGAATAACACTTTACGTTAACCGCTCGTTTCGTCCTTTTTATCCGCGCGCCTCCTTTTATCCGCTCTTATCCGCGTTTATCCGCTCGCTGCTTTCGCGTCGGCAGTCCGCCTGCCTTTGTGACGTGCGCGCCGAAAGCAGCGCGCTTTTATAGCCGCCCTAAATTCCCCAAAAAAATTTCCCCGAAAATTTCCCACCCCCCACAAAGAGAAAATCACCCATTCAGCCATTGGAAAAACACTCTCTCTTCCTCTCTCTCTGTGGAAATTCACAAGAAATTCGTTATTTATTGTGCAAGACGAAAGACAAACACAAGTCGATGCCTTTGTTCAGGTCGCCGACAATACGGCCAGGTTCTTTAATTAATTCGGATTGTCCGCTCACGAATTTTAAATGGCTTTGACCCAATTTAATTTGTAAATATATAACACACACACACAAATATGGGGGTACAATAAACAAAAAAAAAGGAGAAACGCTGGCGGTTTGAAAACTGCGATGAAAGGTGCCTAAAAGTATGCCACGATATCTTTTGAAGCATATTTATAGGTGGTTTCTCCTGAGGGATCAAACCTGTACCAATTTAATTTATTTCGATTCACAATCCGCACTTAAACATGATTTTTCTGTATGTATCTCTAAGGATCTAAGGATTCTTATAAATATTAGTATCTACATGGAGGTTTTTTCGAAGGATAATGACAGTCGGATTTATTAATATATACAAATCTTGTAAAAATAGTTAAAAATATGTTATTGGTTATCTATTTCCTCGCTTTGAAGGTAATATTTTAAAAAATTGTAATTAGATTGGCCTTGTCCTAAGGAAATATATTTAAAATTTTGGTCCTATTTTTTTACATCGTGTAGGCATTGGAATCAAACTTTACTTGATTCAAAACTAATGGGAGCTCGCATCTAGGCAGAACCTCAGTATATATTCTGAGCTCACACGAACAACATTGCTAGCACTAAGAAATTTTTAAGAATTTCTACATAAGTTTTCGATACTTTTTGTGTCTAGTAAAGAACTCAAGACTATACGCGTGAAGCATTCCATATCGGGTAAGTGTGGTGTGTGTATAAGAACATTATTGAATAAGTTTATTCTTTTTTAAATACATTTTTTTTTATTTTTTTTAAATTTTTTTTTTTTTTTTTTTACACTGTCAAATTTACTTTTTAAAAGTATGCCACGATATCTTTTGAATCTCCCGAGGGATCAAACCTGTACAAATTTACTTGGTTAATTTCGATTTACAATCTGCGTTTAAACTTGTATTTCTGTATGTATCTCAAAGGATCTAAAGATACTCTTAAATAATGGTATCTACATTAAGATTTTTTCGGAGGATAATGACTGTCGGAATTATTTATACACAAATCTTCTAACAATAGTTAAAACTTTTTCTATTTTCTCTCTTTGCAGGTGATATTTCAATAACTTGTAATCAGATTGGCCTTGAAATCAAACTTCACTCGATTCGAGACTATTGGGAGCTCGCTTCTAGGCAGAACCTCAGTATATTTTCTGAGCTCACACGAACAACTAGCACTAAGAAATTTCTAAGAATTTCTACATAAGTTTTCGTTCCTTTTTGTGTCTGGTAAAAATCGTTGTAAAAAACTCAAGACTATACGCGTGAAGAATTCCTTATCGGGTAAGTGTGTATCTTATTTTGTTTTGTGCCACAAATTGCGTGAAAAAAAAAAAAAAATAAAAAAATAAAAATAATAAAAAAAAAATAAATTTAAAAAATAAAATAAATTTAAAAAAATAAAATACATTTAAAATAAATAATAAATAAATTTAAAATGTGTACTTAAGTACTTATTTATTTTTTTTAAATTTATTCTTTTTTAAATTTTTTTTTTTAATTTATTTATTTTTTTTAATTTATTTTTAATAGTTTTTAAATTTATTTTTAATTTTTTTTTAAATTTATTTTTAATTTTTATTTTGTTTTTAATTTTTTTTAAATATATTTTTAATTTTTTATTTTTTTTAACTTTATTTTTAATTTTTTTTTTATTTTTTTTTATTTAATTTTTTTTTATTTGTACTGTCAAATTTACTGTTGAAACACATTTAAGACTCTCTTCGTGTCTAGTAATAGTAAAGAACTCAAGAAGAGGATTCTTTATCGAGTGAATTTGCTGTGTTCCGTGTGCTTTGCGGTTCGAAACAGCCAAAGTGGGTCAAGTTAGTGGTGTTCGGCTGATTTTCACACTTCTCTCGATTCGTTGCCAACAACAACAAACACGGACGAAAAGTGTCGGAACGGAACTCGCGTAATATATTCGTGTTTGATTCGATTCGAAGCAAATTGCCATAAAAATACGTGCCACTCGATGAATTTTCAAACTGTTCGATGTCCGATCGAATCCGGCTAAATAAATACGGAATACGGACGGAATAGAAGCGAAAGCGACAGGCTAAATTCAATTCAATTCGGTGACTGATGTGTGACCTAGGCTCTTTTATACCAAAATGATTAAATCATTGGATGTAGGAGATGGGATCGCTCTTGAATTGTAAACAATTCATAGATAAATCGAATGATTTGCTATTGTTTATTTTTCTGTAATTAATTCATAACCTTAAATTAAGTGGGTTGAAAAATATTTAAAAAGCTTTCGAGTAAAAATAGCACCCATATTGGTTCCAATGCAAAATATGGTCCAAAATTAAATCTGCATTTTTAATATTTATAAAAATATTAAATAATCCCTTTTGGTCCCTGAAAGTTTCCTCATGGAACCTCCAATACAATCGCTTATGGAAAAAGCAAATATTTAATTTTATCATCTTGCTAATCTTTGGCCAACGCATTGTAGAAATCCAATTTAAATTGTACTTTCGGTTTTCTCATTAACTAAAGACTGAAAATTTCGAATGGATTTGCAATCCAATTTCTATGCTGAATGCAATCAATTTTAAATATAAAGGCCAACTGCAAAAGCAGCATCTGGCTAATCAACAGGGACACAGGTAGCAGCTAGCAGCACATTGCGAGTGAAATTTTACAAATTTAATTGCCTTTGTTTACGGTCCGTAACCGTATGGGAAATGCATTTGGGGAAATGGCAAGGAAAACGGGTTGATCCATAGGGGGAAAATGCCCGAAACAATTTTAGTACGGCTTCTTCCGCATTTTGAGGAGATTTTTGTGCAATTTATTTGCACTATTATTCCGACTAAAACACAATGGCAATGACAAGTCATTTTCTTTTTTTTTTTGCTACCCATATTTTGCGAAAAGTCCAGTGTTTAAAATGGCCAACATGTGGGGTCAGTTGGCCAAAATCCGTCTGGGGTTTTAGACAAACCAATTCAATTTCCCTAATCCTTGTTCGGCTTTTTGGGAAGAATATTAAATTGTTTGCAGCCAATGGCTATTGGATTGCCAGCTGAAATTGACTGCCAGTTTTAGAGGCCGATTTTCGTTGAAAATTTTTAATGAATTTTATTCTCACGACATTGAATTAAATCAAAAATAATAATTTTTAAAAATCACCAAAAATTACTAACATTTTTTTTTAAAATGTTTTTTAATTTAATTTAATTTAGAACTTATTTCTGTAATAAAAATAAATATTATTTGGGATTTTTATTTTTCAAAAATTTTTAAAATAGGGTTCGAAAATAATAATTTTAAAATTCGTATAGTTTTAAAAATCACCAAAAATGACTTATATTTTTTAATTTTATTTTAATTGTATTTAGCTTGGAACATTTATTGAAATTTTTTCTTATTTTCTGTAATAAAAAATAATCATTATTAAAGATTTTTATTTTGAAAATGTTTAATATATTTTAGTTTTACAGTATTAAATTAAATCGTTTCCAAAAAAATACTTTTCAAAATATGGTTCGAAAAAATTAATTTTAAAATTCTTAATATAGTTTTAAAAATTACAACAAATTCGAACATTTTTTTTAAATTTTTAAATTTAATTTAATTTAAAACGTTTATTACAGTATTTACCTCTTTTCTGTATTCTAAATTTTAAGATATTGAAAATGTTTAATGTATTTTATTTGTACGATATTGAATACTTTTTAAAATCTGGTTTAAAAATAATAATTTTAAAATTCTTCATATAGTTTTCAAAATCACCAAGAATTACAAATATTTTTTAAAAATTTAATTTAAAATATTACAATGTTTACCTCTTTTTAGCTCGAGAATGTTCGGCATGGGCAAAGCGAATAACGTTGCGGTGGGTGCCAAGTACCTCCCGCGCCATTCAAGACTCGAGATACTCAGATGGGTCAACGTTACGCTAAAGTGTGAAATCCCCAAGCTGGAGGATCTGTGCACCGGGGCAGCCTATTGCAACCTGCTGGACATCATTTTCCCGGGCAAAATAAACCTTTCCCGCGTGCGATTCACCTGCAACCAGGAATACCAGTACATTGAAAATTTCCGAGAGCTCCAGCGATGCTTCAATAGCGCCCATGTGAATGCTAATGTGCCGGTCAATAAACTGGTCAAGGGTCGCTTCGAGGACAACTTGGACTTTGCCGTCTGGTTTCGCCATTTATTCGAAGCCAACATCGGGGAGCAGCTGAGCGTCAACTACGATCCTCTGGCCGCCCGGGGCCAACAGCCAATCGGAGTGGGCCCCTCGCCCACCCGTCGTAGCCGTAGTGTTGCTGGTCGCACTCCCAGGACGGCAAGGGGTCGAAATGGAAGTAAGCCGAAGACTACGGAGCAACCGGAAGGCGGGGAGCAGGAGCAGAAGGTGGAAACCCAGGAGCTGGTGATCCAGGAGCAGCAGAAGGCGGAGGAGCAGAAGGTGGTAACCCAAGAGCAGGTGGCAGAGGAGCAACAGAAGGAGCAGGAGCAGAAGGTGGAAACCCAAGAGCAGGTGATCCAGGAGCAGCAGAAGGAGCAAACCCAAGAGCAGGTGGCAGAGGAGCAGCAGAAGGCGGAGGAGGAGGAGGAACTGGAAGGCATTTCACCAAGGCATGGCAAGACCGTGCCCCGATTCCATGGTGACGGCTACCCCGCTTTCTTCGTGGACGCCGAACCCAACGATCTGGAAAACCATCATCCTCCACAAGAATTAGGTGACCATTCCGTTGATGCAATAGAGACTCCTTTGGATGATGTCACTCGTGATGCTGTCACTACCGAGCTAGTCACTCGTGATCCTGTCACTACAGAGCTAATCACTCGTGATCCTGTCACTACCGAGCTAGTCACTCGTGATCCTGTCACTACCGAGCTAGTCACTCGTGATCCTGTCACTACAGAGCTAATCACTCGTGACCTTATCAGTCCAAGTCCTGTGTCTATGGAGGTTCTTGCGACTAATTTGAATTATTGGGCTGACTTTTATGGGATCTCAAGCTTGGATGTTGTGACGCCATCGAATCTCGGGACGGTTACTGATTCTGAGACATTTGATCCTAATAGCCAATCCTATGATGTTCTTCATCGCCTATCCGGGCATATTAATTGTCTCACGGAGAATATAGATGTCCTATCCGCGCGGATTAATAACTTAAGCGATGATATGATCAATAAGCCTCTTCCTGCGCCGGATATTGGTACACCATTGACACCACCCATCACTATACCAACTGAACCCAACCTAAAGAACCCGAAGGAACTCATCCAGAGTATGATTACTAATCTTGAAGTTAAAGAGGTGACCTTGGAAGAAGGCCTCCGTGATCAAGAACACCACGAAGGGTTCTACCTTTTAGTGAAAGTACCGATTGAACCCGAAGATACCAATCCATAGTTTCATTTTTCAAACAGTTGAGATTTTTCTTTAAATTTTATGTTTTATTTGGCATTTAATTTTAAATTTTTTTACGTTCCATTTCAACATTTTGAAAGGCTCTGAGATTTTCTAAATCATTAGTTTTTTCTTATTTGGCTTAAAACTTTAAATTTTTGTACGTAACATTTTACCACTTTGAACAGCTGAGATTTTTTCTAAATTTTAGTCAATTTAAATAAATACAATATACCCTTTTACTCTACAAGTAACGGGTATAATTATAAAATATGGCAAAACATATCTCATTTTTTATATATTAAAAGCGAAGTGTAAAAACACTTGGTAATCCTACAGATGGTTGCAATCCTCAATAGTGTGTGGTGAAAGCTTTGGCACATGATAACTACAAATACTATGCACAGTGGGTGCAACTTGTTGTGATACAGTACATTTATTATAAACTGTGAATGCTATATAACATGATAGCTGCTGTTAACTTGTATTTAATTGATTAAAATAAATTAAAAATAAGTAAAAAGACTATAAAGTAATAAGGTAACCTGTTCACTTTTGTATGAAACTACTCTTAAACTCCTTTTTATATGAAAACTGACTTCAAAATGCATCACTCATACGCACTGTTGGCGCATATTCAAAGATTTTTTAATCTTGATGGCGTACCTACAATAAAATTAATTTAAAAAAAAAATGTAGATTAAAAATTATATTTTTTCGATTTAATTTTAAGTATCCTACTTATATGAGTAATTTTTAGGAAAACTTTCTTTTTAACACTTACAATTTTTGTAGTTTTCAAAAAACCCTAAAATCTACCACATTTAAGAATAAGATAATATTTTTTGGGTCACCCTAAAGTGGAAAGAAAAGATATTTTAGCCTAGATGGCGTACCTACATTTAAATTAATTATTTTAAAAAATTCTGATTAGAAATGATATGTTTTCGACTTAGTATAAGTATCCTACTTCTGCGTACATTTTTAGGAAAACCTAGACGATTTTATAACACTTTCAATTTTTTGTAGTTTTCAAAACACCAAAAATCTACCACATTTAAGAATAAGATAACATTTTTTTTGGGCCAACCTAAAGTGGAAAGAAAAGAGTTTTTACCCTAGATGGCGTACCTACATTTAAAATAATTATTTAAAAACAATTCTGATTAAAAATTATAATTATATATATATTATACTTACAATTTTTTGTAGTTTTCAAAACACCAAAAATCTACCACACTCAAGAATAAGATAACATTTTTTTGGGCCACCCTAAAGTACATATTTATATGTTTCCCGCAAAGCTTTGGTCGCCAAAAGCTCCAATATGACATTGTCAGTCAAAAGTCGCTAGATTTGATATAATATAAAAAACGGGTAATCGCAATCGTGTTCCCAGTTGTTTACCAAGCGTGAACGCAGGCGGAGATTAGAGCGGCAGTAGACGGCAGTAGGAAAACCCGGGGAAATATGGCACTCAAGTTCGCAGCGAATCTGAACTTTTTGTTCACGGAGCGAGCGGCGACGATCGCGGAGCGCATTCGGCTGGCCCACCAGAGCGGCTTCCGGGCCGTGGAGATCCCCTATCCGGAGGGCGAGACGGGCGACGTGGTGGCCGCCGTCAAGGAGACGGGCGTGGTGGTCAGCCTGGTGAATCTGGCCTTCGACAAAACGGACGACCAGCTGCGCTTCGGCTCCACCAGTGTGCCGGGATCGGAGTCCCTGTTCCGTCGCCAGCTGGACGCCACCATTGAGTTTGCCCGCCAGGTGAACTGCGGCAAGATCCATCTCACCGCCGGCCTCTTCAAGGGATCACCGGCCCAGGAGGTGGACTACACGAAGACCTACACGTCCAACCTGAAGATCGCCGCCGATAGCCTGCGCTCCAGCCAGATGATTGGCGTGATCGAGCCAATTAACAAGTACGCCGTGCCCGGTTACTTCATGAACTCGTACGCCAAGGCCGCCGGAGTGCTGGCCGCCGTGGGTGCGGACAACATCCGGCTGCTGGCCGATCTCTATCATCTGCAGCACCTGCACGGCAACGTGTCCAAGACGCTGGAGGAGTACAAGTCGCTCATCGGTCACTTCCAGATTGCCCAGGTGCCGCATCGCCATGAGCCCGATGTTTCCGGCGAACTGGACTATGGCTATGTGTTCAAGGCTCTCCAGGAGTTTGGCTACGAGGGTTGGGTGGGTTGCGAGTACAAGCCCAAGACGACGACGGTGGAGGGCCTCGGTTGGGTCACCAAACTGGGCTACACGCTCTAATGGCGCCAAGGACACGGGGAATGGCATTGCATTTACACACATGTATTTACACTTTTAACAAAAACATATATAAAGCTGGCTAAATCAAAGGGTTTCCCTTTTACAATACTCTCTAGTTTTACTTCCGAATGGAATGGAGATCTGTTTCTCCAAAGGGAATTGTCATGCATGCGCAGAAAGGTCACGGAGTTGACCTACAGCAAGTGTGGAATAAAACAGAAGCTAAGGCGCTTGGTATTTAGATAAGATAAGATTAGATAGCAGGCAAATCTCAGCTGTCACTCTCGCTGCGCGTCACCCGCTGGGCGTATTCCGCGATGTGGAGCACACCGAGCTCCGGCGAGGCAATATGCAGGTTGTCGCCGCTGCAGAAGACCGTGTTGATGTGCGGATTGTGCAGCTCGGCCACCAAGGTGGAGCAGGCCGTCGAGGAGTCGCCCGTGGACTTGAGCATTTTCTAAAAGAAAAGGATATTTTAGAAATATTATTAATGATATGAAAATATGATTATAATATCACTCTTAAATATCAAGGGTTCTAGTATGAGTATTAATATTTAATTAACCTATTACTTAATGTGATGAAATTTTGATATGTAATATAAATGCCTCTTATATTTTTTAAATGCCAAATTCCCAAAGGTTAAATACTCAATTCTATTTGCAATTAGCACGAGTGCTAGTGTAAAATCAGATTACCAGCTAAGTAATATACGAGCTGATAGTGATTGTCCTCATTATATAGATAGCCTGTGGCTCAAATAATTTAATGCGGTGCTGAGTAAATATTAAAAAGATATTTAGAAGCCAAGAAACCACAAAGTTCTGACAAGAAACATATCCTCTGCCCTTATCTTGTTTTTGTGGCTGTAGTTTAACTATGGTAATTTTGCATAATTATGCTTCTTATAGAGCCACAACTTCTGCTTACTAAGCTACTCACCATCCAGAATTCGTTGCCCGGCAGCGCATTGCCATCCCAGGCGTAGGACACCACCAGCAGCATGTTGTCGTGCTCCGGATCGCTCAGCTTGCGCGCCGGATTGCGCTTGGAGATGAGCACCCTGATGCCCTCCTTCGGATGGCCGGGAATCTCCACCAGCGATCCATTGGTTAGGCCGCCGCAATGGGTGATTGAGAACCAGGAAAAGTGCACCAGGCCCACGTGACTCAGCCTTGCGCCCAGCGTGCGCATGCGCTGCTCAAAGGTCTCCAGGAAGATGCGCTCCTGCTGAGCAGCTGCCTTCCAAACGCCCAGGCCAAAGCCCACCACATGGATGTAGGCCAGCTTCTGGACGCGCTCAGCCCTCGCCTGCGCCTCCAGCAGCAGCATGTCAAAGCTGATGGCGTAGCGCCGCTTCATTACCAGATTGTCGAAGACGTCCTGCTTGTTACGCGACGGCCCAAAGCGTTTGTTGTCGATGACAGCCTCGCCGTGAATGAGATCGCGCGTGGCATAGAATCCGCGCCACAATCGGCGGTAATCCTCATCCCGCGTTGCAGCCGGCTCATCCAAGGCCAGCCCGTAGCCCTTTTCCCGCGTATTCTGCTGGCGAGCAATGACAATGTCCTGGAACTCCATGAGATTGCGCCGCGACAGCCGGGCGCCAATCATGCCCACAATAACGCCCGTACGCTCCAGCGTCTTGGTGTGCGGATCGACGTGACCGCAGTTGGTGCGCTCGCCCTCGTTGATGAACTCCGTGTGGGAGCTCACGGAGAGCAGGGCCGACAACTTGATGTCGTCGTAGCTCAGTACGTTGGCCAGCAGCAGAGGAGACTGCTCTGCGCGGGTGCCCACGGACTCGAAGCCACTGGCTCCCGTTTCGCCGCTCAGCAGCAGGTACTTGTCGTTGCGGGCAAAGAAGCTGGCGCAGCGCTTCGCCAGCAGGCGCTGCACAAAGCCGCACAGGGAGAGTGGCCCGTATATGGGCTTCTCCACGGAGTTGCCTGGGATTAAGGGATTCAGTTTTATTAGTTTCAAGAGGGGATTCAATATAAAGCAGGGGGACTCACCCCACTGGCACTTGTGCTCCAAATAGCGCAGATAGAGACCCAGGGTGCGTTCATGTATCACCGGATAGGTGGAGGCCACCTGCTCCTTGATCCTCTCCAGCCGCCCAGGAGATTGCCTCTTCAAGCGGACACTTTCCACGCCGAACTAAAGGAGGAGGAGGAGCAGGAAGGTAGGTATTGAATGGTTATCAACTTAGCTGGGTAGCAGCACCCACCTCCAGCGGAAACTCCTGGGATTTGGCCAGCACATTCTCCAAGTCTTTGTCTCCGCCCGTTGGCTTCTTCACCTGGCGGCAATCCGCCAGCAATTTGCGTCCAAAATCAGTCAGCGGCAAAGCACACCCAGTGACCGCGGGCCAAACCTGGTCAACATCAGCTCCAAAGGTGGACATGGTGGCTTCCAAATGCGTAGTGATTGGATTTCACAATTGCATTTAAATATATATAGTTTGGGGGCGGAGCGGGCGGCATTTTGTAAACACACGGCAAGGCAGTGTTGCAAAACACCAAATTATCAGTATTAGTATTAAAATACTGCAATTTTAAAAATAAGAAATACCAATTGAATACTATTTAGTATATACCAGAAATGCCAGCAAAAAAGGTGCTTGCCAAAATGTACTAGTGCATTAGTAGTACCGTTCACAAACAGCACAGCTCTCAGTTTGGCAACTAAAAAATTGAATGTGCATTTTTTTCACGAAACCGCGAGCACGAGACCTAGAGGATTGTCGAGCGAGCCCAAGCATTGCGCTGAGTAAGTAGGGTTTCCGGGAAATGGGTCGGGAAAGCCGGGAAAACCGCCACAGACGGTGGAAATTGCGCGCGGCAAAAGGCCAGCGACAAGCCACACACACACACACGCACGCGCTGGTACAAAGCCGACGCACACAGACGCAGGCACAGCGCATGCAAAAAACCGAAACACAAACAAAAAATATCTTTACTGCCGACTTAAGGTTACCCTACATCCTGCATACCCTGCATTTGCAACGTGTGTGTGGCTTAATCAAGGGCTGAGCTCATAAAAACCAAGTTTGCATATGCGACTTGCTCAAAAATGTTTCGGCTTGAAAAACTGAAGAGAATAAGCCTGTAGTCGACTATGGAATACCCTGCTGAAGGTTATCAAACTTATAGCAAATACTCTTGAAAATCTAACCTACATACATATATGGGTAATTACTTAAAAGTAACCCTTACTTACTTACTTACCAAGGAAGAACTTACTAGTCTGAGTGTACCGACTAGGAGATACCCTAGACTCGGTTAACTTTCTTTAAAACATGATATGTGGAGTTTTTCCATCGTAACTTTAGAATTATCAACAGATTTTTTTTTTAAGTATTAAGGTTCTTCAACAAGTGTTTCGGGGGAACATACACACATTTTCTCTATCCTTCATATTCCAAAAAAGTCTTTATAAGGAGTCGTTTTGATTAGAGATCGTTTAGTTATTAAACTAAAATTATATCGAATTACATTGCGACTAAGGTTATTACTCTACTGCTACTTAATATACAAACTAAAAACCCTTTGACCCTTCTTTTTCATCTCTCCCCCTGGGCTAATCACCCCCTGCAGCCCGGTGAACGACAAACGACGCTGTCCCTCCGCCCCGTCAACGCCAGCAGTCCGATTCACCGCTTCCCCGTCGCCTCGGCTGCCGCCATCCTCCGGGTGAAGATGTCCGACTACAGCGACCTGGACCGCCAGATCGAGCAGCTGAAGCGCTGCGAGATCATCAAGGAGAACGAGGTTAAGGCCCTGTGCGCCAAGGCGCGCGAGATCCTTGTGGAGGAGGGCAATGTGCAGCGTGTGGACTCGCCGGTGACCGTGTGCGGCGACATCCACGGCCAGTTCTACGACCTGAAGGAGCTGTTCAAGGTTGGCGGCGATGTGCCCGAGAAGAACTACCTCTTCATGGGCGATTTCGTGGACCGTGGCTACTACAGTGTGGAGACATTCCTGCTGCTGCTGGCCCTGAAGGTTCGCTATCCGGATCGCATCACGCTGATCCGTGGCAACCACGAGTCGCGCCAGATCACGCAGGTGTACGGCTTCTATGACGAGTGCCTGCGCAAGTACGGCTCGACGGCCGTGTGGCGCTACTGCACGGAGATATTTGACTACCTCAGCCTGTCGGCAATCATTGACGGCAAGATTTTCTGCGTGCACGGCGGCCTGTCGCCGTCCATCCAGTACCTGGACCAGATACGCAGCATCGATCGCAAGCAGGAGGTGCCGCACGACGGGCCCATGTGCGATCTGCTGTGGAGCGATCCGGAGGATCAGACCGGCTGGGGCGTGTCGCCGCGCGGCGCTGGCTACCTCTTCGGCTCCGATGTGGTCTCCCAGTTCAATCGCACCAACGAGATCGACATGATTTGCCGCGCACACCAGCTGGTGATGGAGGGCTTTAAGTGGCACTTCAATGAAACCGTCCTTACTGTATGGTCGGCGCCCAACTATTGCTATCGGTGAGTAGTTCGCATGCAACACCTGATCGAATTCCTTGGCCTAACATGTTTCCAATCGCAGCTGCGGCAATGTGGCTGCCATCTTGGAGCTGAACGAGTACCTGCACCGCGATTTTGTCATCTTCGAGGCGGCTCCGCAAGAGAGTCGCGGCATACCGTCGAAGAAGCCCCAGGCAGACTACTTCCTCTAAGACACAGTCGCTGCTTCCCGCTACCGCTTCAAATGGAAGGCGGAGCGGGAGGAAGTGGGAGAGGGGAATGCCCACTGGTGGCTGACACAAATCATCTAGGGAAAAGAATACTGCCAGCCTGCCTAAGCAAAGCAAACACGAACCGCAACAACTTGTAACATAAACGTAAGCTAGGATATCAAACTGGCGGCGAGCGACAGACTGCATATGCATCGCAACGCAGCCGGGACACAATTACACATTCGAACGTTCCGGGGTTCTACTTGGATATCAAACGTATTTTTTTTTTTATACCATCTGTTTACTTCTGTCTGTGCTGTGTTGGTTATCTGGCGCACATTCGCGATCTTCTGTTGGCTGTTTGTGCTGTTACGTTTTCGTGGAAGTCATCTAGTGAGTGTAGACATCAATATCACCGATCGCATCTAGCTACTAACTAATAGGATTAATGACCCCGTGTCCGAGACTCCTGCGAATTCGCCTGGCGCAGACGGTCCGCAATCACACCTGCCACTGCCGTCTCCACGACGCGAATTCCCCGCGAGATCGAACAACGTACTATACAACGTAGAACTTAGTCGTAGGCTAAAGCAACAGGCTATAATGGCCGACGGATTGCAGAGTTGGGAGGGAAGGTCGTCGTCATGTTAACTGATTTGAAAGCGACTTTGCAGGCCTGCGGCGGGAATTCACAGCAGGAAAACAGCTGGGGAAAAGCCAGATACGAAGAACAAGAATGTAGGAATTCGTAGTATGTAAGAGACACTTTTAAGTACGCCCCAGATTGGGATATTATATACAAATAATAATATATACTTATATTTAAAATAAAGATTGTAAGCCGAGAGACGAAAATGAGACGGTGTTACGTAAATTGGGGATCTTGCAGGACCGAAATTAATCAAATACTTTTGGTTTCATCCCAAAAAAAGCCATCCAACTTCAAATCACAAACCAATAACTATTATCTCTTGCAGTTGCTCACTTTATCGGTTACTTAAGGACTAGTCATAGGATACACATAAAAAAAAAGTAGATGCTTGGATATTCCAGAGGGGTCGCTTGTGATGCAGTAACGGGTTCAGAGTGGTGGCTATCAAATGGGTTTTCAGTGTTCCTCCAGCTCGAGTCCGTGCTCCTTCATTTGCTCGTAAATGCAGCCTTCAAAGGCGACGGCAGCCTCACAACTGGAAGGATAAGCGGCAGTGTTAAGGATACTTTGCTGAAGCAGGAGAGGGAAGGCTGCTACTCACTGATCCTCGGGTGCCTCGATGGCCTCGCACTTGTCCACCACCTCGGCGGGGGCGTCCTCCTTGTCCGCGTCGTGCTTGCTGATGGCCTTGACCATCTCCAGGGCGTGCTCCTTGTTCAACTTGCCGGACTCATCCATCTGCAATGGAAGGAGGTGGTGAGCGGAGCTAAAATCACTGCTATACCATCACCTACAATCTGGAACTTCTTCATCACGCAGGCGCGCAGGCACTTGGCCTCGTGTCGCTCGGGCTCCTCGTGGTTCAGCAGCTGCTTCACATCCTCTGCAAAGGATTTGTTACAATCCCACGAAAAATGGATATGTGAATAGAATTAAATCGTAATGGATGGTAAGCACACTCGGTTTAATAACTAATTATATAATCTTATATAAAACATATTACATATAAGAAATATCATCTAATTTATAATTTTTAGGATATAGGTTTGTATATATCTTTTGAAATTTTTAGAAATTGTATACAATGTTACCATACATGGTAGTAATTTTATATCCATCAGGATGTCCGTACAATTTTTTAAAAAATAACTTTTAATATAATCTTATAAAATAATATTAAATTTCTTATTATCTAAAAAATTAATTTTTTTTTATGATAAATAAATGTATATAAATTTTTTAAATCTACAGAAATTGAAAACATTGTAGTAACTTAATAACCATTTTGAGTTTTTAGAAAAAATTAATTAAAATTAGTTTTACTTTTTTAAAAGATATCAAAAATCTTCTGTTTTAAAAACATTTCATTTTTTAATTTAATTTTTTTAGGCTTAATATATACATATATCTGTATGTATTTTTTAAAATTTGTAGAAATTTTATAAGATATCCTCAATATTTTTTATAAAAGAAAAAAATAAAAAAAAAATAAATAAATTAAAATTAAAAAAAAAACTAATATAATCCTATCATATCATATAATTGTATCATCTCAAAGAAATTTACATTTTTTAACTTGTCTTTTTTAGGATTGATATTTATATGTATGTATTTTTTTAAATTTGCATATTAGTAATTTAATATCCACTAAGATGTCCTTAAAATTGCTTAGAAAATAACTAATAATATAATCTTTTATTAAATATTTAATTTTTTTTAGAATACATTTATGTATAGGTCTATTTTTTTTTTAATTTTTATAAATTGTAAATTTGCATAGTAGTAATTTAATATCCATTCAGAAGTCCTTAAAATCACAGGCGTAGTAATACACTCTTCTTTATCTTCCCCCTCCTGCTTCAAATCCTGGCTATCCTCCCACGGACTACTCACCATCGGTGGCGCCCGTCTCGGCCTTGCACTCGTTGGCCACCTCGCCGGCATGCTCCTTGGTCATCTCCTCGTGCGGCTTGGCGGAGGCGGCTCCCAGCAGGAGGCACACCAGGCCCAGGAGCAGCAGAACGGATAGATTGGCCAGACGCGACATTTGGATAGGCGGCGATTGAACTGCGCGACGTACGAACTCGGACTTGGATGCGATCGGCTGGCGACGCTGGCGTTTTATAGGCGCCAAACGCAGTGGCCAAGTCCCGTGATTGACTTGGCAGATCGGATCAATCCCGTCTCAAGCAGCTGCGGCAATTACTCGCAATTATGAACTACATGGGCAGCACATGACAATCCACTGAGTCGCTCTGGAGAGGAAGGGATCCGGGGGCTTTGGAGCCGGAGATGCCCTCGGCTGGGCATCGTGTGAACAAGTGACACTCCGCTGGATGAGATGAGATGGCCCACCGATCTCCACTTACCTGCTTAATTGGTGACTGGCATGAAATCAGTGGATGTGGATGTGGATATGGAAATGGAAATGCCACTCGAAATGGAAATGAAAATGCAAAATCCCATGCCGCATCCGTAATTAAATCGATCAACAGCTCGGGGGTGAGATGAGTGATTGTGAGTGGCGTGGGATGGCCATCCACCCATTATATTATTATATGGAACCCCGAGAATAGCGGGTTTGGCCAGGCAAATTGATCGTTTAGGCCATAATATACTACCCATACCCATACCCAGGCCCATTTCCCAGTTTGTCCGTCAGTTTGACAACTCTCTGGTAATTCGTTCTCGCCGCAGACAGTCTATTTGCTCTGCCATCGAGTGGAAATTTCAGGGCACGCAATCTATAGTATGCAATTGAACTGCTGAAATTGGATTATATCCCCCATATCGTGTCAGCATGTTGCATGCTAATTTTTCAAAGCAATTAGAGTTGAGAGGTTCCCCAGATTTCGATATTAACAGGTTGGAAATTGCTTTAGTTTGGTACAATGATTGACCAATTTAAAAATAATATAGGTATATATTGTAAATCATCAATGAAGAAAAAGTTAGCAAGTTTTAGGGAAATGATTTCCGGTTTTTAAAAAATTTTAATAAATATTTAAGCTTACTTTTTTAAATATTTATTTTGTAATGAATTATTTTGTAATTGGTTTCTAGATTATTTAATCTTCAATTAATCTACATTTAATATATACTAACAATTCATTGTATTTGTAAATACAGGAAATAATCAAATTTCAACTAATTTAAAAAATAAAACATTTACTAAAAAATTAATTTAAAATATTTATTACATTATTTATATTAAAAAAAATTATTTTTTAATTCGTTTCTAATTTACTAAGCCGCAAAATCTAGAATTAACCTTCACAAATATTATAAACTCGCATTTCTTATATGGGAATTAATTAGATTTTTACACATCTGAAAAATAAAACACTCACTAAAAAGTTATTAAACATTTTTGTAAAATTTTAAGGGGCTTATCATTATCCGTACCTATAATTTATCAATATTTAAAAATATATTTTCTTTAAAAAAATTAATCAAAAATATATACCTTCCAAACTTTCATGTAAAAGCTTGGAGTTCCTCTACAGTCGGTCAGATTAAAGATCTATAGATCTCCAGAGTGAACTGGCACATGTGCTGCGTAGCGTTTGTGAAGTTAAAGATCGTCTTTGGAGCGTGACTGTGTGGGGGCGACACTGAAAGTAATGCACTTGACACTGAAAAAATCGTTGTCATCAGCGAAATCAAGCGAAGAAAAGACATGTGCAAAGAAATATGTTTGCTTGATGGGCCACTATATAAGTCAAGAGCAGCAGAACCAAAGAACAAGTCGCTTGCAAAGATGAAACCAACCGCCATTCCCCTAATAACACTCGTCGTGGGAGTTTTGCTGCAGATGCACTGCATCCAGGCGCAGAACCAAGCAATCGATCTCACCAAGCTACTGCCAAAAAGCGGAGCAGAGCCCATCTGGACAGTGATTGATCGCAACCTGCCGCAGGTGCAGGAGATGATCAACCTGGCCAGGAGGGAGTGCATCCAGAAGCTGAAGCTGCCCAGAGATCAGCGGCCGCTGATAAAAGTAACCAATCCCAGCGAGAAGGAGAAGTGCCTGTCGGAGTGTGTGCTGAAGAAGATCAAACTGGTGGGTGGAACTGGTGAGGAATAGATGGTAATTGAACCAACTAACTATCTTAATAATCCCCAGATGGACGAGAACAGCAAGCTCAATCTCAGCCAGGTGGAGAAGCTGACCAGTCTGGTGACCCAGGACAACAAGATGGCTATGGCCGTTAGTAGCAGCATGGCCTCGGCCTGCAATCGCGGCATCTCCACCAGAAACTCCTGCGAGGCGGCCCATCTGTTCTCCCAGTGCATCGGTCGCCAGATGGAGCGCAGCAATGTGAAACTGGTCTGGTAGAGATTCACACCAAGCATGCGAGGATATGGGGTATAAAGTGCAAGGAAATGTGGTATTCAAAAACTATGCAACAAGAATTTTTTTCTAAAAATCACCAATACACACACAACACACACAACCAACTTCAGGATCTCCCAAGTATTATAATACACCTCTGGTTAAGATTAGTCGGAATATCCGAAAAACACACAAATACCTATTCTAAATTGTTAAAATGTTCACTTTACCACAAGTATTTTAACCACATTACACGTTATAATGATTCCAAAAATATTTGTAAGATTTCATACCTTTATACCTTTCTGAACTCTTTGTTAAATTCTGTATAAATTGGGAATTTAACCTAAGAATTTTTTTTCAAAAAATTTCGAAAATTTGACAAAAATATATATTTCCTAAATTAGCAGGAAAGTGCACTGATATTAATTATCAGGTTGTTATTTTTGTGAACTATACCACTAGTATTTTGGTCCTATTATGCATTATAAAATAAACTAAATGTAAACCGTATCACTAATATTTTGGCAATATGACACATAAACTTAATAAAACTTATAAATACTAAAAAAAAAATCCCATTTTAACACTTATTAAACCCAGTTATAGAAAGGTTTATCTGTTTAAATCGGATGATTATAGTCAGGCATACCTTGTATTTTTGACTGAGTGTATTGAGTATAACGTATTCATAATGCTATGCCTAATTAGGTATGCAAATGCACTTCCCACCCGATAAATATTCAGAATTTCGTTGGCTGAGCGCTTTATTTGTGTTGGGAACCACCCCAAATACTCGAGCTGTTTCTAATTAAATTGAACTGAACTAACACACACAAAAAAAAAAAGGAATGGAGAACATGCAATTGGAGGTCAGCTCATGCACCTCACTCCTTCACTTCGGGAATCTTAAAGCCGGAGGAGCGCATCTCGCGGAGCATGCACATGGTGATCCCGTGGGCAGCTTCGCACCTGGAAAAGGTATTAAAAAATAGAAAATATTTTAGAAATTATCAAATATTTTGGATCCCTAGAAATTACTAAATCAGAAAAATTATTATCAAAGTACTATCCCTAAAAAAAATGATATCCTTGGAAATGATCCTTGAAAATATGATACTTGAAAGAGTTTTTTAAAGAGTTTCGAATACTTTTGGTATTGGGTTTTGGGAACACTCACTTGTCCTTCTCCGCCTTTTTCTCCTCGTTGCAGACCTTGATGATGCGACGTCCGTCATCCTCGCGGTCCGGGAACATCATGTTGATCATCTCGACGGTCTTGTCCTCGCTGAACTGCAGCTGGCCCTCGGGCATCAGCTCGAACTGCTCCAGCATGCAGTGGCGGAAGCACTTGGTCTCGTGCTTGGCGTCCTCCTTGTTCAGTATCATCTCAACGATGTTCTCTAGGGTTACACGAATGGGTTATAGGAAGGTTATAATGAGTTATAATGGGATATAATGGGTTATAAAGGATTATAATGACTTATGAAGGGTTATAATGAGTTATAAAGGAGTGCTCTGCGGTTACGGATGGGTTACAGATGGGTTATAATGGCTTATATTGGGTTATAATGAGTTCTAATAAGTTATAATGGGTTATAAAGGATTATAACGACTTATGAAGGGTTATATTGAGATATAAATGAGTGTTCTGCGGTTACGGATGGGTTACATATGGGTTATAATGAGTTATAATGGGTTATAGTGGGTTATAATGAGTTATAATGGGTTAAAGTGGGTTATAATGGGTTATAATGAACTATAATGGGTTATAAAGTATTATAATGAGTTATGAAGGGTTATAATGAGTTATTAAGGAGTGCTCCGAGGTTACGGATGGGTTACAGATGGGTTACAATGGGTTATAATGGGTTATAGTGGGTTATAATGGGTATTAATGGGTTATAATGAGTTATAAAGAAGTCCTTAATGAGTTAAAATGGTTTATAAGGAATGGTGTATGAAATACCAACTAATAAATAGTATTACCCCGCAACGGTTTGGGTGTGCAGCCATCGCCAAAGGGCTCTATCAGCTCCACCACCTCATCGACGGTCATGGAGACCTCCTCCTCCTCCGCCGCCGCTCCCGAGCCCATCAGCACGCCGGCGCAGGCCAGTGCCATCAGGAGGTTCGTCATCGTCATCGTCAGCCGGTTGCTCTGCATCATTTTCGCCGCTCTTGTGGTTAGTGGACGGCCAGCGGTAGCCGCTGGACATTTTATAGCCGACGCCAGCGTGTCCAGCACATCCGGTACAAGCGCCAATCGCCTCGCTTGTAGATCTCACCCAGCGATAGCCATGACATTGCTGGGGCGGATCATGCAACCACCACAGCACCCGAAACTAACACAAAAAACCTTAGGCAGCCCAATCAAAATGCACCACAATTTACGGAGCCCTCCGGCTAACCTTTATTGATCTGGTTACGATCGCTTTGGATCTCGGGTGCGGCAGGTGCGGGGGTGTAACGTGGTGTTCTTTGGTCAATGACTATTCCAATCCGATCTCTATCAGTGGCGGATACATTGCTGATTCATTGGAATGCCGGCTCCTAGGGGAACACGAACACCTTGATGTTATTCTTCAGGCAAGAGAGCAGCGCGTGGGCGGGATCGCAGTTGGGGGCGTTCTTCAAGCCCACCGTGGAGTCCTTGCACAGGTGGATGCCCTTGCGGTACTCGTCCTTGTAGCTGTCCGGCAGCATGATGTCCATCTGCTTGAGGGTCGGCTCCAGCTGGAACTTGCCCTTCTTGATCTGAGCGGGAGATCGAAATCGAACCAAGGTTAAGAATTATAAGTTTAGGTTAGATTAGACAGAAGGTTCCTTTGAAAAATAATATTTTTAATATTTTTAAAATATACCTAGGGATCGATTAAGTATAGCATATACCCACAAAGCTTTGATTTGATTAACTGTGTTGCTTTTAAGTTCATTTTTATTTAATGTTATGGTATAAATAAATTTAAAACAAAAACTGCGTGTTGCACACTTTGTGAATACCACATTTTCGTAATAAAATGCTTTAATTTGATTACCTGTGTTGCTTTTTAGTATATATATATACATTTTTATTTAAGGATGAGTTGCATACTTTGTGAATACCACATTTTCATAATAAAATTAAAGAGTATTTTTGCGAAAACAATGCACAAAACTGCGAGTTGCATTCTTTGTAAATATCACATTTTCGTAAAAAAAATAAAATTTAAAATTTTGGGAAAACAAAGCAACAAATTGTTAAAATAGGGAATGTCATACAACTTTGAGTTCGTAATAAAATTTCAATTCGATTTGGCTTTAAATCTAGAAACTTTAATTTTTTAAGATTTATGTAAAAAAGAAGAATTTTTCTAAATCAGAAATGAAAGAAAAATGGATCTATTTAAAGTGAGTAACAAAATTTTAAAAAAATGATATATACTATTATTGGGTTCTTATAAACCGTTTTTTTTCTTCAAAAAGGGAGACTTTGTTTGCATAAAATATGTAATAAAAATCATTACATCCTCATATTGAGAATAAAATACTAATATTTCAGTGCACTTACCGCCTGCATCATCTCCAGGATGCAATTGATGTAGCAGTTGCTGTCCTTGCTGTTCGGTATATTCCCGTTGCGGATGTTGTCGGCGACCTCCACGCTAACCTTGGGATACTTGGGCAGGCAGACGTCGCGCATCAGCTTGCCGGCTGCCCACATCTGCTCCTCGGTCACCTGGAAGAGGATGGTATCAATGGTATCCGTGAGGTGATCCTCGTGTGCTCCTTGGGTATTTTAGGACCTACCCCTGCCTCCGATGCGGGGAGTGGACCCATCGATATGGCGACACAGATCAGCAGCAGATGGAACTTCATTTCCCACGATGATATTATGGATTCCGCCATCCCGGGGAGACTCCTTTTATAGGCGACCGTCGACATGCAAATGACTTGATATCGGTTCGAGCTAATGGCACACATCGGATCGAACTGTCAAGCAAGTGGGCGTGGGAACCGTGGGTCACTGCCCATTTCCATATCCCAGTCCCAGGTGGCCCTACGCCGAGGAGGCGGTTCGGATCGGCTGAGGCCTGTAATCTTGTCACATTAATTGACCGTTCGGTGTTGGGTCACCATGCGAGGTGACATGCGAGGTGACATTGCTAAGCCCCCATTGCGACTGTTTCCGATCATGCAAATGCAAACAAGATATCACTCTGAGATCTGCTGGGGGGTTCTCAAGCATATGGGATCGAATAATAGCTATTCAGCATTCAGTAAAGGTTTCTTTTTTGGCTTAATAACAAAATCATCTCACAAAATGCCATACAAATTACTAAAATATACTAGATTTGGATGTGGGATGGGATTTTGAAACAATTTGTATGTTGCACACTTTTTGAATACCACATTTCCTTTCACTTTATTTATCCAGACTGTATATACCCATTCCTACCCACGCTGTACCGCGTTTTATAATAAGTAGGTACATTTGAATAAACTTTTAAATTAGTTGCAAGTTGACAGATGAATATATTTCATTTGTGCCTTCTGTACGACTGATGACGCTGTAATTGTATTGCGTGTGGCATGAACAAACATCATTGATAAAGATAGCTGGCATTAAATACAAAATGCGATTAAGTCTTTTATTTATTTGGTGCAAGCAATAAATTAAAATTACGAGTTAGCTTAATTGTTAATACATTGTAATTATTAAAGGGTTTCCAAGAACTGTAAATAATCGCCGAAAAAATTGAATATCATATATCGTAAAACCCGTAATTTAGTTCCCAATTATTTGGCCTTTAAACCTGGAACTCGTATATTACAAAAAATATAAGTTTTTGTCCCATAAAACTTCACTATTTTCGCCACAGCAACGGAAATAATGGGGAATGATATACCTTCCTGAACTCGTAGTGAAATTATCTAAAACTTGGCATTAAAAGAAAAAATATTTAGATTTTTTGATTTTTTTTTCAAAAAATTGCGACTTAACCCCTTAAAAAATTGAATTCCCAAAAAAATCTGTTTTTTTCGCATAAAGATTCACTATTTTCGCCACAGCAACGGAAATAATGGCCCGAATGGGGAATGAGATACCTTCCTGAACTCGTAGTGAAATTATCTAAAACTTGGCATTTAAAAAAAGAAAATTTAGATTTTTTGATTTTTTTTCAAAAAATTGCGACCCAACCCCTTAAAAAATTGAATTCCCAAAAAAATCTGTTTTTTTCGCATAAAGCTTCACTATTTTCGCCACAGCAACGGAAATAATGGCCCGAATGGGGAATGAGATACCTTCCTGAACTCGTAGTAAAATTATCTAAAACTTGGCATTTAAAAAAAAAAAATGTAGATTTTTTGATTTTTTTTTCAAAAAATTGCGACTTAACCCCTTAAAAAATTGAATTCCCAAAAAAATCTGTTTTTTTCGCATAAAGATTCACTATTTTCGCCACAGCAACGGAAATAATGGCCCGAATGGGGAATGAGATACCTTCCTGAACTCGTAGTGAAATTATCTAAAACTTGGCATTTAAATAAAAAAAATTTAGATTTTTTGATTTTTTTTCAAAAAATTGCGACCCAACCCCTTAAAAAATTGAATTCCCAAAAAAATCTGTTTTTTTCGCATAAAGCTTCACTATTTTCGCCACAGCAACGGAAATAATGGCCCGAATGGGGAATGAGATACCTTCCTGAACTCGTAGTAAAATTATCTAAAACTTGGCATTTAAAAAAAAAAAATGTAGATTTTTTGATTTTTTTTTCAAAAAATTGCGACCCAACCCCTTAAAAAATTGAATTTCCAAAAAAATCAGTTTTTTCGCATAAAGCTTCACTATTTTCGCCACAGCAACGGAAATAATGGCCCAAATGGGGAATGAGATACCTTCCTGAACTCGTAGTGAAATTATCTAAAACTTGGCATTTAAATAAAAAAATTTAGATTTTTTGATTTTTTTTTCAAAAAATTGTGACCCAACCCCTTAAAAAATTGAATTCCCAAAAAAATCAGTTTTTTTCGCATAAAGCTTCACTATTTTCGCCACAGCAACGGAAATAATGGCCCAAATGGGGAATGATATACCTTCCTGAACTCGTAGTGAAATTATCTAAAACTAGGCATTTAAATAAAAAAAATTTAGATTTTTTTTTTTTTTTCAAAAAATTGTGACCTAACCCCTTAAAAAATTGAATTCCCAAAAAAATCAGTTTTTTTCGCATAAAGCTTCACTATTTTCGCCACAGCAACGGAAATAATGGCCCGAATGGGGAATGAGATACCTTCCTGAACTCGTAGTGAAATTATCTAAAACTTGGCATTTAAATAAAAAAAATTTAGAATTTTTGATTTTTTTTCAAAAAATTGTGACCCAACCCCTTAAAAAATTGAATTCCCAAAAAAATCAGTTTTTTTCGCATAAAGCTTCACTATTTTCGCCACAGCAACGGAAATAATGGCCCAAATAAGGAATGAGATACCTTCCTGAACTCGTAGTGAAATTATCTAAAACTTGGCATTTAAATAAAAAAAATTTAGATTTTTTGATTTTTTTTCAAAAAATTGTGACCCAACCCCTTAAAAAATTGAATTCCCAAAAAAATCATTTTTTTCGCATAAAGCTTCACTATTTTCGCCACAGCAACGGAAATAATGGGCCAAATGGGGAATGAGATACCTTCCTGAACTCGTAGTGAAATTAACTAAAACTTGGCATTTAAATAAAAAAAATTTTGATTTTTTTATTTTTTTCAAAAAATTGTGACCCAACCCCTTAAAAAATTGAATTCCCAAAAAAATCAGTTTTTTTCGCATAAAGCTTCACTATTTTCGCCACAGCAACGGAAATAATGGCCCAAATGGGGAATGAGATACCTTCCTGAACTCGTAGTGAAATTATCTAAAACTTGGCATTTAAATAAAAAAATTTAGATTTTTTGATTTTTTTTTCAAAAAATTGTGACCCAACCCCTTAAAAAATTGAATTCCCAAAAAAATCAGTTTTTTTTCGCATAAAGCTTCACTATTTTCGCCACAGCAACGGAAATAATGGCCCAAATGGGGAATGAGATACCTTCCTGAACTCGTAGTGAAATTATCTAAAACTTGGCATTTAAATAAAAAAAATTTAGATTTTTGGATTTTTTTCAAAAAATTGTGACCCAACCCCTTAAAAAATTGAATTCCCAAAAAAATCAGTTTTTTTCGCATAAAGCTTCACTATTTTCGCCACAGCAACGGAAATAATGGCCCAAATGGGGAATGAGATACCTTCCTGAACTCGTAGTGAAATTATCTAAAACTTGGCATTTAAATAAAAAAAATTTAGATTTTTTGATTTTTTTTCAAAAAATTGTGACCCAACCCCTTAAAAAATTGAATTCCCAAAAAAATCAGTTTTTTTCGCTTAAAGATTCACTATTTTCGCCACAGCAACGGAAATAATGGCCCGAATGGGGAATGAGATACCTTCCTGAACTCGTAGTGAAATTATCTAAAACTTGGCATTTAAAAAAAGAAAATTTAGAATTTTGGATTTTTTTTCAAAAAATTGCGACCCAACCCCTTAAAAAATTGAATTCGCAAAAAAATCTGTTTTTTTCGCATAAAGCTTCACTATTTTCGCCACAGCAACGGAAATAATGGCCCGAATGGGGAATGAGATACCTTCCTGAACTCGTAGTGAAATTATCTAAAACTTGGCATTTAAATAAAAAAAATATATATTTTTTTTGTTTTTTTTTTTTAAAAATTGCGACCCAACCCCTTAAAAAATTGAATTACCAAAAAAAACTTTTTTTTCGCATAAAGCTTCACTATTTTCGCCACAGCAACGGAAATAATGGCCCGAATGGGGAATGAGATACCTTCCTGAACTCGTAGTGAAATTATCTAAAACTTGGCATTTAAAAAAAGAAAATTTAGAATTTTTGATTTTTTTTCAAAAAATTGCGACCCAACCCCTTAAAAAATTGAATTCCCAAAAAAATCTGTTTTTTTCGCATAAAGCTTCACTATTTTCGCCACAGCAACGGAAGTAATGGCCCGAATGGGGAATGAGATACATTCCTGAACTCGTAGTGAAATTATCTAAAACTTGGCATTTAAAAAAAGAAAATTTAGAATTTTTGATTTTTTTTCAAAAAATTGCGACCCAACCCCTTAAAAAATTGAATTCCCAAAAAAATCAGTTTTTTTCGCATAAAGCTTCACTATTTTCGCCACAGCAACGGAAATAATGGCCCAAATAAGGAATGAGATACCTTCCTGAACTCGTAGTGAAATTATCTAAAACTTGGCATTTAAATAAAAAAAATTTAGATTTTTTGATTTTTTTTCAAAAAATTGTGACCCAACCCCTTAAAAAATTGAATTCCCAAAAAAATCAGTTTTTTTCGCATAAAGATTCACTATTTTCGCCACAGCAACGGAAATAATGGCCCGAATGGGGAATGAGATACCTTCCTGAACTCGTAGTGAAATTATCTAAAACTTGGCATTTAAAAAAAGAAAATTTAGAATTTTGGATTTTTTTTCAAAAAATTGCGACCCAACCCCTTAAAAAATTGAATTCCCAAAAAAATCTGTTTTTTTCGCATAAAGCTTCACTATTTTCGCCACAGCAACGGAAATAATGGCCCGAATGGGGAATGAGATACCTTCCTGAACTCGTAGTGAAATGATCTAAAACTTGGCATTACAAGAAAAAAAAATTTAGATTTTTTGATTTTTTTTCAAAAAATTGCGACCCAACCCCTTAAAAAATTGAATTCGCAAAAAAATCTGTTTTTTTCGCATAAAGCTTCACTATTTTCGCCACAGCAACGGAAATAATGGCCCGAATGGGGAATGAGATACCTTCCTGAACTCGTAGTGAAATTATCTAAAACTTGGCATTTAAATAAAAAAAATTTAGATTTTTTGATTTTTTTTCAAAAAATTGTGACCCAACCCCTTAAAAAATTGAATTCCCAAAAAAATCAGTTTTTTTCGCATAAAGATTCACTATTTTCGCCACAGCAACGGAAATAATGGCCCGAATGGGGAATGAGATACCTTCCTGAACTCGTAGTGAAATTATCTAAAACTTGGCATTTAAATAAAAAAAATTTTGATTTTTTTATTTTTTTCAAAAAATTGTGACCCAACCCCTTAAAAAATTGAATTCCCAAAAAAATCAGTTTTTTTCGCATAAAGCTTCACTATTTTCGCCACAGCAACGGAAATAATGGCCCAAATGGGGAATGAGATACCTTCCTGAACTCGTAGTGAAATTATCTAAAACTTGGCATTTAAATAAAAAAAATTTAGATTTTTTGATTTTTTTTCAAAAAATTGTGACCCAACCCCTTACAAAATTGAATTCCCAAAAAAATCAGTTTTTTTCGCATAAAGATTCACTATTTTCGCCACAGCAACGGAAATAATGGCCCGAATGGGGAATGAGATACCTTCCTGAACTCGTAGTGAAATTATCTAAAACTTGGCATTTAAAAAAAGAAAATTTAGATTTTTTGATTTTTTTTCAAAAAATTGTGACCCAACCCCTTAAAAATTGAATTCCCAAAAAAATCAGTTTTTTTCGCATAAAGCTTCACTATTTTCGCCACAGCAACGGAAATAATGGCCCAAATGGGGAATGAGATACCTTCCTGAACTCGTAGTGAAATTATCTAAAACTTGGCATTTAAATAAAAAAATTTAGATTTTTTGATTTTTTTTCAAAAAATTGTGACCCAACCCCTTAAAAAATTGAATTCCCAAAAAAATCAGTTTTTTTTCGCATAAAGCTTCACTATTTTCGCCACAGCAACGGAAATAATGGCCCAAATGGGGAATGAGATACCTTCCTGAACTCGTAGTGAAATTATCTAAAACTTGGCATTTAAATAAAAAAAATTTAGATTTTTTGATTTTTTTTCAAAAAATTGTGACCCAACCCCTTAAAAAATTGAATTCCCAAAAAAATCAGTTTTTTTCGCATAAAGATTCACTATTTTCGCCACAGCAACGGAAATAATGGCCCGAATGGGGAATGAGATACCTTCCTGAACTCGTAGTGAAATTATCTAAAACTTGGCATTTAAAAAAAGAAAATTTAGAATTTTGGATTTTTTTTCAAAAAATTGCGACCCAACCCCTTACAAAATTGAATTCCCAAAAAAATCTGTTTTTTTCGCATAAAGCTTCACTATTTTCGCCACAGCAACGGAAATAATGGCCCGAATGGGGAATGAGATACCTTCCTGAACTCGTAGTGAAATGATCTAAAACTTGGCATTACAAGAAAAAAAATTTAGATTTTTTGATTTTTTTTCAAAAAATTGCGACCCAACCCCTTAAAAAATTGAATTCGCAAAAAAATCTGTTTTTTTCGCATAAAGCTTCACTATTTTCGCCACAGCAACGGAAATAATGGCCCGAATGGGGAATGAGATACCTTCCTGAACTCGTAGTGAAATTATCTAAAACTTGGCATTTAAATAAAAAAAAATATATATTTTTTTTGTTTTTTTTTTTTAAAAATTGCGACCCAACCCCTTAAAAAATTGAATTACCAAAAAAAACTTTTTTTTCGCATAAAGCTTCACTATTTTCGCCACAGCAACGGAAATAATGGCCCGAATGGGGAATGAGATACCTTCCTGAACTCGTAGTGAAATTATCTAAAACTTGGCATTTAAAAAAAGAAAATTTAGAATTTTTGATTTTTTTTCAAAAAATTGCGACCCAACCCCTTAAAAAATTGAATTCCCAATAAAAACTGTTTTTTTCGCATAAAGCTTCACTATTTTCGCCACAGCAACGGAAGTAATGGCCCGAATGGGGAATGAGATACATTCCTGAACTCGTAGTGAAATGATCTAAAACTTGGCATTACAAGAAAAAAAAATTTAGATTTTTTGATTTTTTTTCAAAAAATTGCGACCCAACCCCTTAAAAAATTGAATTCGCAAAAAAATCTGTTTTTTTCGCATAAAGCTTCACTATTTTCGCCACAGCAACGGAAATAATGGCCCGAATGGGGAATGAGATACCTTCCTGAACTCGTAGTGAAATTATCTAAAACTTGGCATTTAAAAAAAGAAAATTTAGAATTTTGGATTTTTTTTCAAAAAATTGCGACCCAACCCCTTACAAAATTGAATTCCCAAAAAAATCTGTTTTTTTCGCATAAAGCTTCACTATTTTCGCCACAGCAACGGAAATAATGGCCCGAATGGGGAATGAGATACCTTCCTGAACTCGTAGTGAAATTATCTAAAACTTGGCATTTAAAAAAAGAAAATTTAGAATTTTTGATTTTTTTTCAAAAAATTGCGACCCAACCCCTTAAAAAATTGAATTCCCAAAAAAATCTGTTTTTTCGCATAAAGCTTCACTATTTTCGCCACAGCAACGGAAATAATGGCCCGAATGGGGAATGAGATACCTTCCTGAACTCGTAGTGAAATTATCTAAAACTTGGCATTTAAATAAAAAAAATTTAGATTTTTTGATTTTTTTTCAAAAAATTGTGACCCAACCCCTTAAAAATTGAATTCCCAAAAAAATCAGTTTTTTTCGCATAAAGCTTCACTATTTTCGCCACAGCAACGGAAATAATGGCCCAAATGGGGAATGATATACCTTCCTGAACTCGTAGTGAAATTATCTAAAACTTGGCATTTAAATAAAATAAATTTAGATTTTTTGATTTTTTTTCAAAAAATTGTGACCCAACCCCTTAAAAAATTGAATTCCCAAAAAAATCAGTTTTTTTCGCATAAAGCTTCACTATTTTCGCCACAGCAACGGAAATAATGGCCCAAATGGGGAATGATATACCTTCCTGAACTCGTAGTGAAATTATCTAAAACTTGGCATTTAAATTAAGAAAATTTAGAATTTTAATTTTTTTTTCAAAAAATTGTGACTCAACCCCTTCAAAATGTGAATTCCCAAAAAAAAGCACTTTTTTCCCATAAAACTTCACTATTTTCGCCACAGAGACGGAAATAATGGCCCAAATGGGGAATGAGATACCTTCCTGAACTCGTGGTGAAATTAACTAAAACTTGGCATTTAAATAAAAAAAATTTAGATTTTTATTTTTTTTTCAAAAAATTGTGATTCAACCCCTTTAAAAATTGAATTCCCAAATAAACGAGTTGGCCTTGTCGAGAGTGACGTTATCCGAAATTCCGATTCAAATCTCAGTCCGAAAACTGGTCAAAAATATAGGTCGAATATCCGTGTATCCAAATTTAAATCTTTCTCCGCCAGTTGCGTTGAATACCCGTCGCAAACGATCTCAAGATGTCCGAGCAATTCAAGTTCAACGACACCTTCAATAGTCAAACCATGCGCGGCCGCGCCAATGTAAGTCACCTTGTATCACCTTGCAGTCTCGCGGAGAATCCTGCCCGCTAAAACCCACCATCCACAGGTAGCCAAGGCCACCTGGGCCTCGGTGGGTCTGGTCTACGTCCTGGTCAAGATGCATCGGCGCAACTCGAAGCGTCGCGAGGCGAAGCTCTACTGCAAGGGTTGCCAGCAGGCTCTGCTGCACGGCTAGGGGATCAAAAATACTAGATGCTAGAAAAATACTAGATACTAGAAAGATAGTAGATACTAAATACCACGTTCCAACTGCCAGCTGCATCAACTAATGCCGCCCTGTGTCCGTACTCCACTGATCCGTCATAGAATCCCGTGTTTCCAGTCCCCCCCGTTCAAAGCACCTCCTCCCCAAGCCTCGTGTACTTTGTTGAATGTAATAAATTTTGAAATTTCGACTGCGAATCCGATCTTTCACTCAAGTAGGCCTGGCCATAGACCTCGTCTCCTGTCATTCCCAAACAGTCACCCGGCAATAGAGCTCACACACACCTAGCACCCGGACCCATTACCAGATCCCCAGTTCTCAGATTTCCAGCTCCCAGAGCCCAGAGACAATGGCCGACGGTTTCAAGAAGTACTTCAATGGGACAACCATCAACGGACGCGCTAACGTAAGAAAGCTCCTGTTTATAGATGGGGAATTAGCCCCTGGTATTACACGCATATTTTAAAATATTTTCCAACTTCAAAAACAGAAGTTATCACCTGCTACAACATCTTGCCACATTTAAAATTTAAAATCCTCATAACGAGGTAAAAACCTAGTGACGAATGCACCTTCATCGTACAAATGTTTTGATATTAACGTTTTTGAGAAAAATTGGTTACAATCGCGATGAAATACATACACTTTCAAAAATCACAAATAATTTTCGCACTGTTATACTAAAACCAAAGACTTTTTCTACACTTATAAAAATTTATTAATAATTTTAAAACTCTTGCCTTAGAATCAACCAGCCCCTAAATATAGAAAAAATATTTCTTGTTATTAGAAAGTTCGCCTTTAAATATAGAAATTCTTTTCTGAATAAAAAATTTAATTTTTTTTTATAAAAAAATTTTTTGGGAATTACTCTTAAAAAATTTGTTTTATTTAAGTCTATCTTACATTTTTTATTTAGAAAATAATTTCTATATTTAAAGGCAAACTTTTGAGAAATTTATTTTAATTTTTAAAAATGAAACTACATTTAAAACCGGAGTTTTAGTTCTAGTTTTTAAGATTTTTTTTTCTTGATTTAAAGAAAGAAAAATTTCTTAAAACAAAAGCAAAAATTCTATAAATATTTTTGTAGATACAAACGAAACTCTTAAGTTTTTTTGAGTGCGCTAATGTCCTTATTTACCTCTATACATACCTCCAAAAATTTGATAGGTGGCCAAGGCCACATACGCCACGTTGGCCCTGCTGTTCGTCATCTACCGGATGCGCCGCGGATCCGGCAAGTCGGCCGGCGAACTGGCCAGCGGCAAGTGCAGCTGCGAGGGTGACCAGGACCCCTCGCTCAATGGCGACATTGGCGTCTATGGCGTGGATCCCGACTGCTCCGTGTGCCGGGAGCGAGCGGAGCGGGCGATGACCGAGTACGATCGCGAGCAGCAACGCCGGGCGGCGGGCGAGGATGAGAATGGCTGCCGGGACGATCCGCCGCCGCCGCCACCAGCGCCACCAGCAGCTGGAGCTGGAACCGGTTCACCTCCGCGTCGCAAGTGTCCCTGCGAGGAGCCGCAGCGGCGGGCAGAGGGATCCGTGAAGCACAGCAGCAACAGCAGTAGCAGCAGCAGGGTGCGTGGCCAGCAGATCCAGCCGCCCTACCAGTACCACCAGTACGCGCAGCCCGAGGCGGAGCAAGTGCGTCCGGCCAGCCAGTTGATGGGCCAAGTGCACGACGCCTTCTATCGGGTGCTGCGAGGCGTTGTTGGAGCTGTACTGGGCAATGCGGCGGTCAACACCAGCGGTGCCGGCAACGATGCCCCCGCTCAGGCAGTCGGAGTCTATACGGATGAGCTGGAGGAGGACGAACGCGATGACGATGGTCAGGACGATGAGTCGCCGCTGAAGCGTCGCACCGCTCCGCGCTCTTGTGTGCCCACCAGCGGCCAGGAGAACGCCTCGGGACAGCCAGAGAAGCTGAGTCGGGAGCAGGCAGGTGACCAGTCGGAGGAACAGGCGGAGTACAGCGCCTTCAGCGATGGTTTCGCCTCCGGCTTGTACTTCACCAGCGATGAGAAGTAAAAGGCATCAGATCTAGATCTATGCCTCTTGGGATCTGCTAAATTTAAGTTTAAAATAATAAATTATCTTAATAATAACGAATCAAATCTAATGCACAAAACTTTTGGCGCCCCCGCGTGGACTTGACTTTCAGTTCGTATTCCTAAGTATAAATTATTTCTGAATAGTACATCATATCATCTGTGCCTCTTGGGATCTGCTAAATGTAAGTTTAAAATAAATTATAACTATAAAATAACGAATCAAATCTAATGCACAAAACTTTTGGCGCCCCCGGGTGGACTTGACATTCAATTCGTATTCCTTAGCATAAATAATTCCTGCATAATACATTTGCTTTTCATAGTATTTTATTTAGCTTCAGTTTAGTTCGGATAGTTTTCTTTGCGGCGCTTGGAGGGCGCATCTAACTTTTGAATAGATCATCATTAGAAACGAATTCAGCCCCCTTGGGTTTTGTGTTTTCTTTTTTTTCGGGGATTATCAATATCAATTAGCTTATTAACTGTTTTTTTGGGCAGGGTTCGGACTCTCGGGATGGATGGGAATGGATTGGATTGCGTCTAACGTTTAAGCCTTGTGTATAATTATGAGTGGACTTCAACTAACATTTATATTTAAATTTATATGTATATATATATATAATATAATATGGAAATAACTTTAACGCTTTGCTTTTTGGTTTCATTACGCGATCGATCGGTCGATCGTTATTCCTTTCGCTCGCCGTCTATCTATTTCTATCTCTATATCTCTCTCTCTTTCGCTGCCTCACAAGCCCTCTCTCTCTCTCTCTCTCTCTCTCGTTCGCTCGATTCGTCGTCTTGCTCAGATTCAAGTGCTAATTTAAAATATATGTGTGTTTATACGTGTATATATGTGTACGTGTCGCGTGAGTGGGTGTAACTAGAAGGCTTTGTGTTATCCTAGTGGTTGAGGATCATAAACTGCTGGGAGATTCGCCAGTTTGCTTCGTTTGTTCGGTTATGCAGGTGTTGTTGTTGTTCCAGTTGTTCAGTTGGTCAGGCAGATCGGAGCAGTTTGGGTTCAGCCCTCGTGGCTAGCGACCGACTCCAGGTCGCTGTTGTCCTCGCTGCCCGTCGCCTCGGTGGGTTCGCCCATCGCCACGCGTGCATACTCGTCCGTGTCGATGCTCTTGCAGAAGTGGATGGCATACTTGAGCTTCTCCAGGAGCACGGCCTAAAATAAATCCAGTTGTGATTATTATTTTTGAAGCCAGCAATCGATTGGCGTCTTACCTTGCACGAGTAGCGGGGCATCTTGAGCAGAAAGAAGCAGGTGTAGCTCTCGGGCAGAAAGTGGTCGGGCGGATTCTTCTCGAGCACTTGCAGCACAAAGTCACGGCCCCGGAAGTCGGCGATGGTGCGCGGCAAACGGGTGCGACCCCAGACGAAGCGTAGGAATAGAGAGCGCTCCTGGAAATTACATAATTGGTAAGTAGAGCTTCTCATTTTATATAATATCCTATTATGCGGAATTTCTGGGAAATACTCTTCTGAAGAATTCGCGTTTTTTTATGCATATTATGCGGAATTTCTGTAATAATTCTATTCTGAAGATTTCGCGTTTTCTTTTTTGCAAATTATGCGGAATTTCTGGAAAATTCTCTTCTGAAGAATTCGCGTTTTATTTTTTTTTTTTTCAAATTATGTGGAATTTCTGAAAAGTGTTCTTCTAAAGAATTCGCGTTTTTTTTTTTAATTATGCGGAATGTCTGAAAAATTATCTTCTAAAGAATTCGCGATTTTTTTTAAATGATGCTAAATTTCTGGAAAATTCTTTTCTGAAGAATTCGCGTTTTTTTTTTGCTAATTATGCGGATTTTCTGGAAAATTCTCTTCTGAAGAATTCGCGTTTTTGTTTTTTTTTTCAAGTTTTCACATAAAATAGCATATACGATATAATATAACACATATTTTAGAAGCAAATAAATTATAATAAATCATACACTATCAAAATGTTAACATAAAACTCATTAATAAAATTAATAACATTAATTCAAGTCAATTTAAAAGTAATTTAAATAATTAGGCAATAAAGAAAAATCAGAAAACCTAAAAATATTTTTAAGTTAACCAAAAATCAACTAAAAAAATATATTTCCTTTGTATTGACCAGTACACTATTTATAAGGTTAATCCTTGTAGCCCTAAGAACGTTTATGATAATCAAATAAAAATAAATAAGAAAAGAATTATCAAGCGCGAATTCTTTAGAACAAGATTACCCATTTCATATCACTAAGATATCGATGTAGAGAGCACAGAGGACCCACCTGATTCGTGAACTCCTCCATCACCTCCCAGAACCAGGTGACCAGGGCCGAGCTCGGATCGAAGCCCTTGTAGGTGGCCACCGACTTGAGCAGGCCCAGCGGGATGTCCGGCGAGCCGCAGACCATCGCCTGCAGCTCTGCGGCGGAGAAGAGCGATAGCAAAGGCACTGGTATCACCTTGGACATGCCGTCCCGCACCGCCTTCACCTGCTCGTCGAACTCGTGCAGCCGAAAGCCGAGCGCGAGGCGCACATACTCAGCTCGATTCCTTGGCGAGATGTGCGTATAGCGCGTGGACAGTGGCACCTCATGCCCACGGGCCGACGACGTGGAGAAGGGCAGCTCCAGGGTATTAAACAGCTTCGGGTCATCGTCCATGTTGCGGATGCAGAGCAGACCGGCCACATAGTCGCGATCCACCTCGGTGAGGTCCGTGGGACGCAGTATCTCGCCCGTCAGCTGTCGCCACACGGGCTCCGCCAAACTGAAAAGGATACAGAGCATTTTAGTGACTTGAATTTAAAGGATTTCAAAGATTAAACCACTCACTTGATGCTCAGCGGCGAACCGGTGCGCACGGCGATGCCCATGAGGACGCCCAGGAAGCGGAACATGTTCATCTGCAGCACCGACGACAGCGTGGGATCCAGCAGGAAGCAATCCCGATTGGCGCCCGCCTCCCCTCGTCCATTGGGCGTGTTGATCAGCAGCGGTACACTGCCATTCTGCAGTTCGTCGCACATCTCCGCGATGGATTCGCTATATCCGCCGCCACAGTCGTCCACGCTCTCGCCCACAAACTTCACCTTCCACACGCGATGCGGCAGCGCAAGGGCCTCCTGGGTGAGCAGCGGCAGCTTCTGTACCATCTGGCCAAACACACTCTTCATGCCATCCACGCCGGCCAATCCATTGCAGCGACTGCGCGATCTCTTCACCTGGATGCGATTCAGCTCGATGACGGGTCCATGCTGCTTGTCCCGCACCATGGTCGTTTGGATGACCTTGCGGAAGGCCGCCTCCTTGATATTATACACCAGCACATCCTTGAGAGCTCCGAGACTCAGATCACCCGCAATGGGCAGCATGGCCAGGCAGGGACAGACCAGTTCCGAGAAGTGATGCAGCAGGATGAGGCGCGCGTGCAAAGCCTCCGGCGCCAGATCCCTCACCAGGTCATATTCCAGCGGCGGATTGGGCAGCGGACGCAGTCGCTCGCTCAGCTGCGATGTGGAGAGGGCCAAGGTATGCGCCGATCCACAGGTGACCTTCACAATGTGCTTGCCCTGCAGGGCGGCCACCAGGCGTGGTCGCTGTATAGCCGTCACCGTGCCATCGCCCAGTTGTCCTTCGTCGTTGTCGCCCCACGTGTACACCTCCCCACTGTCACTGCAGGCGACGCAGTGCAGCGAACCGGTGGCAATCGAGATGATCTTCTTGCCCTGCAACGCGGCCACCTTCTTGGGCCGCCGCACATGATCCACGGAGCCATGTCCCAGGCGATGGAAGTCACCCTTGCCCCAGGTGTACACCGCACCGGATTTGGTCAGCGCCACCGAGAACTGTGAGCCGCACTCCACCTTCACCACGCCCAAACCAGCGAGACTCTCGATCTTGTAGGGCAACTTGCAGCCATCGCTGCCGCCGCGTCCCAGTTTGCCATAGTCGCCGTCGCCCCAGCTCCAGACGTTGTCGTCATCCGTGATGCACAGCGTCTGCGCGTCGCCGGATCCACAGGCTATATCGATGGCCCGATAGCCGAGCAGTGCCTCCACCAGTTTGGGTCGCAGCTGATCCTCAGAGTCGCCGTGTCCCAGCCTCCCGTAGCGTCCCTTGCCCCAGGTGAGCACATGTCCACTGGCTGTGATGGCCGCCGAATGTGCGCTGCCACAGGCTATGTCCGCCACGCTCATTCCATTCAGATGCTCCACCAGCTTCGGGCGATCGTAGCTCATCCTGTTGCCGTGTCCCAGCTTGCCATCCTCTCCCTCGCCCCAGGCGTACACCTCGCCCTCGGTGGTCAGCGCCAGGCAGTGTTTCCCACCGGAATTCACCGCCACCTTCTTGACGAACACATGCTGCAGGGAGCCCAGGAGCGTGGGTATGGCCCAGCTATCGCTGCCACCGACGCCCAGTCGTCCTCCGGATCCATAGCCAGTGGCAAAGAGCTTGCCATCGGGCGTCACCGCAAACAGGGATTGCTCACCGCCAGCTAGCTGGACGGGACGTAGAAGGCTGAGTGCCTCGCAGGGCGTTGGTGTCTTGATCCTGCTGCCCTCCAGTCCACCTAGCTGCCCGCGATGATTGTGTCCCCATCCGTAGATGGTGCTGGCTCCTCCCCAGCTCAGCGCCCAGTCGTCTGGCCTTCGGTTGAGCCACTGCAGCAGCTGGGCATCGTGCGGGGCCTGGAACAGCGTGTGATCCTCGTGCAGCAGCGTGCTGGACGACTCCAGATGCAGCAGGCCGGCGTGACAGTGCTGCAGATCGTGCTGGTGCTCGCTAATGGTTCCTGGTGGCGGTGGTGGCGACACATTGCTGGCCGTGCTCGAAGACAGCGAGGTGGTGGAGTTCAGCATGGAGGCTCCAGGCGATTGGCCACCTGGATTAGGAGTGGGTGTGGGCAGCATTTCGGCAAACTTCTTGCGCACCTCCAGGCAGAAGGCACGCGGGAGTTCAGTGCGACGGATGAGGGATTGGGCCACGCGCACAGCGATGCAGTAGCGCTTGAACCAGGCCCACTTGTGCACGTCTCCGGTGGCGGCGGCGGAGGAGGAGGATGAGGCGGCGGCTGCTCCAGCGGGCAGCGTGGCATCCAGCTGCATGTCACAGGCCAGGGCGGCCAACGTCTTGAAGTAATCCGAGTGCATCAGATGAATCCCACCGCGCACCTGCGGCTCCTCGTACTCGTACTGCCGCAACAGCTCCGGTATCAGTGGCTGGAGGAGCGCCGACAGCGCAGGATCCTGTGGACGGGGTGCCTGTTCCAGCAGCAGGACGGCATGCAGCTTGCGTAGTGACCAAATCCGCTGGGCAGTAGTGAGTGCACCCAGTTGGGAGCAGGCGGCCAAAGCGGAGGCCAAACGGAGCAGGACACTCGGCTGGCGGGGAGCGAGACGGGAGTCGAGGAGCGACATGACCAGCGCCATCGAGGGCTGCGATAGCACCGCCCTATCCGAGCCACTCTCGCCCAGCGTCGCCGCCGGCATGATGGCGTGCACCCAGAAGCGCCAGCCCCAGCCATTCACCGAGCTGTCCGAGGAGAACTTCCAGCGCAGCTCGTCGCCCGGGACTCGGATCTCGGGCGCCCAGTGGGCGAACTCCCGTCCGGAGCGCATGGCCAGCACCCGACCGGTGCCGTCCATTATGACCAGCGGATCATTGCGCTTCTCCGTGCTGCACTGACTGTCGAATTCGAGGCGCAGCATCTCGGCTCCCGGTATCCGCACCACTCCGGTCACATTCACATTGTCCACATAGGGATGGCTGCTCTCCTGCATCACTGGTTTGGGCAACTTACCCAGGCAGTGGCGGGAGGTGCATAGATCCTCCAGCTCGGTGATGCATGTCTCCAGCAGCATGGCGGCCACAGGCGGTGCTCCGGCACCCAACGAGATCAGGGTGTCGCCAATGGTCTGCGCCGTGCTAGGTGGTCCACAGCGTCCGCATACGGCCAGCTTGAGCAGCTCCACCAGGCTCTTGGCCTCCGGTTCGCCCAGCAGGCCACCAAAGTCATCCAGGCCGTGGCCAAAGTGGCCACCCATGTGCGAGAGTATCTCCTCCTGCTGCGTCATGGTGGCGGCCATCACGGACATGGCGCTGGCCGACATGCGGGAGTGCTTGTGCTGGGGCAGAGCGCTGCTCGACAGCGATCCCGACATGGACAGCGAGCCGGTGAGGCTCTGGAAGGCGCTCAGTGGTCCAGCGGTGAGGGGTGGCAAAGTGGCAGCAACTCCTCCAGTTAGCTGCGCCTCCATGGCCGCCTCCGGACTGTGCTCCTGCAAAGCAGCATCGCTGGCATCGGCGGGCGCCTCACCGCCTCCCTGGGCAATCGTTTCGGCCAGCTGCAGTTGCTGTGGTGCTCCTCCCATCATGGCTGATCCTCCTCCTCCTCCGCCAGCCAGCTGATCCTCATCGCTGGCAGCCACGCCTCCGCGCTCCTTGTAGTTCACCTTGCTGTGGCTGGTCAAAGCGGCCACGATGAGTTGGCGCGCCTGCAGGATGCTCATGGCGCGTAGGACATGACCCAGTGCCGCCTGCCGAGCAGCAGGTGTCTCCAAAGCCAAGCTCTCGCTCAAACTGGTGAGATTCACGGGCTTCGCCTCCTGTTTCAACGTTTGCACCGTCTCCGCCTCGTAGATGCCCAGACTGCTGCCGCCCAGGGGATCCCTGGTGCTGCCAAAGGGCACCGGTCCACGCTTCTCCTCATCCAACGAGGCATTCGGCAGACCCCAGGCGATGGAGTGGGAGCTCCCGCAGGCCACGCGGTTCACAAAGACAGCATCCAGTCCAATGACCAAGGCGGGTTTCTTGTTCACAAACGTATTGCCGCTGCCCTGCTGTCCATGATCGTTGTCTCCCCAGGCGTAAACCTGGCCGGCATCCGTCACCGCCAGACAATGTAGGGCGCCCACGGCCACATGGATCACCCGGCGTCCGCGTAATCCTCCAATGGGTTGCGGTTTGCGCACATGCTGATCGCCTCCATGACCCAAACGATAGTAGTCTCCTTTGCCCCAGGTCCACACTTCACCAGCTCTCGTCAGCGCCAAGCTAAACTGGGCGCCACACTCGATCTGCACCACGCCAATCCCCGAGAGCCGCTCGATCTCATGTGGTGTATCCGATCCCTCGCTGCCGCCGCGTCCCAGCTTGCCAAAATCTCCATCGCCCCACGAGAACACGGCTCCATCCTCCGTAAGAGCCAAAGTCTGGGCATCTCTACTACCACAGGCCACTTGGATGACTCTCCGGCCAGCTAGGGCCGCCACCAGCTTAGGCTTCAGCTGCGTGGCATTGTCACCATGACCCAGGCGTCCATACTCTCCGAGTCCCCAGGTGTACAGCTCACCCTGGCTGCTGATGGCCGCCGAATGCGAGGAGCCGCAGGCCACATCACGGATCTTCTTCGCTCTTAGTGACTCCACCAGCCTTGGCTTGTCCAGCGTCGTCCGATTGCCGTGGCCCAGCTTGCCATCCTCACCCTCGCCCCAGGAGAACACCTTGCCATCCAGGGTCAGGGCGAGGGCATGCTTGCCTCCCGAGTGAACAGCCACCTTCTTCACCACATACTGATGGAGCACAGGGAGCTGGTGGGGCAGTGGCACATTGTGGGTCACTCCCAGGCCCAGACGTCCATTGGTTCCCTCGCCGCAGGCATACACCTTGCCATCCTGACTCACAATGAACAGGCTCTTCGAACCACCAGCTATGTGGATGGGACGCAGTCGACTGATGGTCTGCGAGAAGGTGGGCACCTTCACCTTGGAGCCCTTGAGGCCGCCCAGTTGCTCCTTATCATTCAGGCCCCACACCATCACGGTGCAGGGCAGATCCTGTTCGGCGGCCGCAGCTCCTCCAGGTGCATCGCCATGATTGCTGCTCACTGCAGCGCCTCCTGTGGCTGCTCCTCCTCCTGCCGATCCCGCGCTATATTCGCTGGCCAGAAACTGTGCGTTGGCCAGTATGTGCTGCAGATCCGGCTGCTGGCGGCGTCCCACAAACTTCAGGCCATGTATCTTGCACTGGATGCCATTGTTCTGGCACTGCTTGACCACCACCTCCACCCAGGGATAGTAGGTGGGCACCTGTTGCATGAGCAGCACCCGGCTGGCGCCCGCCGGCACCGGGATCCAGGTGTACTCCTTCAAACTGTCGACGCACTCGCCCACACGGATCTCCAGCAGCGACGGCATGTGCGAATGATCCTCGGGACTCACTTTCAGTGTGAGGCTGTGCACGAGTATCCTATCGTGCAGCTCCAGGCGTATCCAATGGCGGCAGGGTCCGCTGGAGCAGCTCTGCCAGGGCTGATTGCTTCCATTCAACAGATGCTTCGCGGCCGCCTCATTGGAACTGACGGTCAGCGAGCGAATGCAACGTGACCAGTCCTCGATGAGATCACTGGCTGCGACACAGCCATCAGCTGGAGCAGCAGGAGCAGCACCTCCCAGGGCAGCGAGATTCGTGGCCATCAGGGGAGCCACCAGTTCCACCTCGTTGATGTGACCCTGCCAGGCGGCGGGCAGATCGGGAAAGTCCACGGTTAGCTGTTTACTCCGCACCGAGCTCACCACTCCAATGGCCGGCGATCCCTGACTCCGGCCCAGACGCAGCTGGCAGAGCATGCCGTAGCGCAGCGAGGAGGTGCGCAATCTGACCCTCGCACCCACCGCAATGGGCGGCGGACGGGGCTGGTGCTGCGCCTGTGCCGCCTCCACCAGTTCGATGTGCACAAAGCACACCCAGTAGGTGCTGCCATGGTTGCGCCAGTCCACCTGGACATTCAGGTCGTGCAGTCCCTCGGTGTCCACAATCAGCACGGTGCCCATGTCGCCCTGCTTGATCTCCTCGAAGTCACGGCAGCAGCGCACCGTCATCCCGGGGCGCACTAATCCTCGCACATACAGAGCATAGAGATCGGCTGTTTGGAAATCCTTGCGTGACTCAAACTTCACGGGTGGCGGCAGTCCACTGCTGGCGGTGGCTGCTGGTGGACCCTCCACGGTGTCCGAGGAGGAGGAGGACGAGGAGGTGGTGGAATCCGAACTGGGGCAATCACAATCCGAATCCGCCTCTGGATCATGCGAGGAGATGGAGATCGTGGAAGCCAGTGGCAGTGTATCCTCTTCGATGGTATTGGCACACACATCCGGATGCTCGAGTATCCACTGGACAATCTGCTCGGGCGTGGGCATAATCTCCGCCTGCAGCGACAGCTGCTTGAGCGCGAACTCCACGGTGCGCCGGGTGAAGCCCATCTCCATGATCTGCCCGATGAGCTGGGCATCGGTGGCCGCCGCCGGCCACTTGGACTTGGACTCCGTTGCTTGCTCCCCTGCTGGTGGCTTCTGCTCCTTCCTGGCCACATTGTAGACGGGCACGCCGTGCACCATTGTCGGTTGCGGTGGTATGGCCAGGGGATGGGCATTGCCAGGGAGGCCGGTGACGCCTCCTCCACCACCCTCGCTTAGTTCCTGGTGCGCCTGGGTGGCCAGCGATTGGATGCAGTTGAGAGCAGCGGTGGCCAGATCCATGTAACTGTAGCAGGCCTTCACCGGCGACGCCTGGGTGGCGCGCAACAGGATGCATTGTATCAAGAGCTGCGACTCCTGGCCACTTCCCGCCGACAACTGTTGCTCCTGATCCTCTCCTCCTGCTCCCTGTTGCTGCGATTCCTGTCCTGCATCCGCCTCCTCGGCGGAGGCATAAATGCTGCCCGGCGCACGCTGCTTGAGGATGCGACGCAGGGCGACCTGGTGGCGATATAGCACTCCATTCGTGTGCAGCACAGCCATCTGCAGTTGCTGGGCACGCAGCAGGGCCAAATCCAGCCGGCCATCGGGACTGCTGGGCAGATCACGGAGTTCTGGCGCCGGGCCATAGAGCAGCACTGTCCAGGCATTTAGCAGCATCTCGTTCATGGGCAGGCGACTCAGACTGAAGACGCTGTGATCCAGATGCGGCATCACCGCCGGCAGTTGCACCTTCACGAATCCCAGGCCAGAGCCCACGGCGCCACCGGGCGCCAGCAGGCAGCGTCCCTTGGGCGTGAAGCTGGCGATCACCATGTGGCTGCCCTCGTGGAAGCAGTGGAGGCCAACGCGTGGCCGCAGATCATGGCCACCCATGGCCCCAAGGACGCCCAGCACGAACACCTGCTCGCTGTCCAGCGGCGTGGTTTGTGGCGGCGTTTGCTCCGCCAGCAGTTCGGCGGCCACGCACAGCTTCTGGGCCAGAAACGAATTGATCACGGGATTCCAGGTGGGCAGTGTGTGCAGGCGTCGCAGCAGGGCCACCAGCTCCTCGGCCACGCTGCCCGAATGCGAGGCGGTGAGCAGGACGCGGGCCTTGCCCTCGGTGGTGGGCAGCAAGCTGGCATCGCCGGGGCAGTGGAGCGCAATGCGGCCGAGGGTGGCGAACAGCTGGTGCACCAGGGCGGGCATGCGCGGCTCCTCCTCGACGCCCCACTGGGCCAGGATGAACTGGAGGAGGCGCAGGCAGTGGAGCTGCCGGTAGACGCCCGCCTCGTTGCCCGCCGGCTGCTCCAGCAGCGATAGGTAGTGACTCAGCCAGCCGGGGGTGCTCAGTTCCAGGCAGAGGCGTGGGCAATCACCTGGGAAATGGAAAGATGAATGGGTTTAGAGCGGGAATTCCAAGTAAGGGAAGCTATCATCGGCCAGCCGAAGTCTATATACCCTTGCAGTTAATATCTATTTAATTACAAATTAAAAAAAATCTGAATTTACATTAGCAAAAAAACAAATTATAGCAATTTTCGTATTATTTCGACATTAATTAATCGATCCTTCCTATGGCAGCTATATAATATAGTGGTCCGATTTATGTTAAATTTAATTCGAAATTCTGAAATAATAAAATAAACCTATATTCCAAAGTAGAAGAGAATACTATAAAAATTAACAAAGCTATAATTTTGTTTCTATTAATTTTCCTTTAGTTTTCCAATCGTTCCTATGGGAGCTATATGATATAGTGGTCCAATTTTTATAAAATTTAATTCGAAATTCAAAACTATTAAAAAACTGTTATTCCTAAGCGTAGAAGGTTATATGTTTAAAAACACCGAAGCTAAATTTTTTTTCATTATTTTTTCCGATTGTTCCTATGGTAGCTATATGATATAGACTTCCGATTTTTCTAAAATTTAATTCGAAATTCAGGACAGTTAAAAAAATGATATTCCCAAGAGCAAAAGGTAATCTGTGAAAAAACACCGAAGATATAATTTTTTTGTCAATTATTTTTACGATTATTCCTATGGGAGCTATATGATATAGTCGTCCGATTTTTATAAAATTTAATTCGAAATTCCGGATAGTTAAAAAATTTATATTCCCAAGAGGAAAAGGTAATATGTCAAAAAACACCGAAGCTACAATTTTGTTCCATTATTTTTTTCGATTATTCCTATGGAAGCTATAAGATATAGTTGTCCGATCCGGCCGGTTCCGACTTATATACTACCTGCAATGGAAAGAAGACTTTTGGAAAAGTTTCATCCCGATAGCTTTAAAACTAAGTGACTAGTTTGCGAAAAAAAAACGGACATACGGACAAACGGACATGGAATATATATACTTTATGGGGTCGGAAACGTCTCCTTCACTGCATTGCAAACTTCTACCCTCCTCAAGGGTATAACAAAGCTGAAAGGGTGATGTACAAGGAGGTAACATCCTTAAATTTCCTAAATTCTCACCGGAAATGGCTCGGATAAAGCCGAGATTCAGCCAACCCAGCGAGTGCGAGATGTTGGCCATGGTTGGCTTTGGGTAGATGATGGCCCGGAACATGCTGGTCATACCGCGCAGCGCATGCTTGTCCAGCTGGGCGCCGTGCAGTCCCGTGCCCACGGCCAGGATCTGCAGCAGCTTGGCGGCACAGTGGCGCAGCAGTTTCGATGGATGCGAATCGCTGCTGGGCGAGGATTCGCTGCCGGTGACATCCTCGCGCTCCGGTTCTGTGGGTGAGGCCACATTGAGGGCGCTGTCGGCCAGCTGGAGATCGTACTGTCCCTCCTTGCCCATGCGATACGAGTTGGTGGCGCCCGTGTACCATTCCACACGCACCCATCTGGAAAGGGAAGAGCGAATAAGTTGGGGAAATCTGAAACAGGAACTTAGTACTCCACTTACCCATCCTCGCCCACCTCGCTGATGATGCGCCCTTCGCCTGGGGGATTGCCATCCTGGTCGCCCCACTTCCAGTCCGCTCCGCGCACAATCCGCGTGCCGATCTTCATCAGCTTGGCCAGATCGGGCCCACTGAGCTGCGCCTTGCTGGACTTTTGCTTCAGCACACTGTCCTCGTACAGGATGCTCAGTTCGCCGTGCACCTGGCCGCCGGTGGCTCCCTCGCCGCCCGTCTGCGCCAGCAGGCCGAGCACGGTGCCCAGCAGGCCGGAGTTGATGAGCAGGCCCAGCTCGTTGGGTCCCAGTTCCTTGGCCAGCAGCCCGAAGACGCTCAGTAGGAAGCGTGCGCGTGGCAGGCGCTTCAGCAGCACGTAGGTACCCAGATTGGTGCTGTCCTTGCCGCGTGCATGGCCCTGCTGCTCCTGGTTGACCAGACGCCGCAACTCACGCACCGCCCAGTCGAGGACGCGAGCTTGGGCGTGGAGGAGTCGGGCCTTCTGGTAGGCACTTATCATGTTCAGCTGGCCGAGCACGTGCAGCGAGCTGCCGGATGCGGCGGCGGCGCCCAGGGATTTGAGGTGGAGTCCCAGGAACCCATTGAGTAGACTGTACTGGGCGGCGTCCAACAGGCCGTGCAGCTCGAGCAGTTGCTGGACGAGCTGCAGTCCGGCCAGGCGCAGTTGGTATCGCTGCATTTGGCAGTACATGGCACGTCGTGCGGTCTCCACATCGCAGCTGTCCTGCAGGGCAAAGTCCACGATGTCCTGCATGAGTGTCGCGTCCAGTTCGCCCTCGCCGTGGATCTGTCGTTCATTTAGCCTTCGGAGAAGCGTCTCCTCCTCCTCCTGCTCCTCCAGCTGCTCCTGCTTGGCCTGCGGTTTCTTCTGCTCCTGCTCCTGCTGAATGCTCGCATTGAGCAGATCCTCCGGCTTGGCGGGCTGCCGCGAGGAGCGCAACTCCTGCAGGAGACGACGCACCAGCAGGCGAAAGCGCGGCGGCCGTTGCAGGATGGGCAGGCGGCGCAGGCCACGCTGTTGCGGACTTATAGCCGGACGCACTTCGTAGAGCAGGAAGCGCAGGCGCTCCAGAATGGGGGCGCATACCTCCTTGTAGCTGCGGTTCAACTGCTGTCGCGTGCGAACCACCGACCACTTGGCCTGATGCACCAGCCGGATGATCTCGCCCAGCTGGCGCGGCGGCAGGGATTCCGTGGTCTCCAGTGCGCTCAGCACCAGACCGCCGAGATACTGATGGCGGATGAGCACGGCGCTTAGCAGGCGCTCCAGCTCCTGGACGGGATGCTCGGTGGCGAACTCCTGGTGCCACATCAGGTTGTGCGCCTTGCAGTAGCGCTCGGTGAGCGCCAGCCAAGCGGCCACCGGTGGCTCCGCGATGCGTGCCTCGGCCAGGCCGCTGATGAAGGCATCTGCGCGCTGCTGCAGCTGCGACTTGCCGCGTCCCGGCGCCAGTTGCTGCTGCAGCGGCAGTGGTGGTGGCTGCTCCGTGGGCGTGTTGCCTGCGGTGCTGTGGCAACTGTGACTGCTGCGTGCCTCGCCCTTCTCCTCGTCGAAGGGATTGCTCGGCTGCAGAAGCTGCAGGCCGCCGCTCAGCAGATTGGACTTGTCCAGCTGGCGACACTGCAGCTCCGCCGGCTGCAAAGCGGGTCCGCTGCACATCAGGTTGGCCACCAGGCCAAGCAGCTGCGCCAGAGCGCACTCCGAGCTGAAGTGGGTGAGACGACTGGGTCCGGGTGCGGATGTCTAGATGGAAAGGGATTCGATTAGTCGGGGAATGGATCAAACTGCAAGCTGGGATCGCACCTTCTCTTCGTTGCTGGCCTGGGCCATGTACTTGCCCAGCTTGTGGTGCTGCAGGATGTGCTCCATGGCGCTCCTGTGCACTTGGCTGCCCAGCTCGGCCGTCAGATCCTTGCCCAGGCCCGAGTCCAAAATGCTTCGCAGGGCCTCCGACTCGCAGCTGCAATGGGAACAATAAATAAATATGAGATATAGGTAAGTATTATATTATAGGTATTATTAAAAAATAGTAAAAATAAATATCTGCACATTTAATTCAAAGTTTTATATTACAAATTTAAATATTTTTAATATTTAAATTAAAATAAAGACATATTAAAGAACCAGATTTAATTTAAAAATATATAAATTAAGGTAGAAAATATTGGAGAATATTAAAAATATTTACTTTAAATATTTTTCGTCATTAAAAAAAAATAACTTCATATTAAAATAAAAGTTTACCACTTTTTAATTTACTATAATTCTTAAATTTTATATTTTCATATTTTCAATTTATAAAAATAGATAAAAAAAACATGATGAAAAATATTTAAATTAAATCTGAAATCAATTATTTTTTTTATCAGAACAAAAATAAAAAAAATAATATAAAACATATTTAATTGCCAGATTTCATGTAAAAATATTATAAATAATGTTAGTCAAATTTCCTTTAAATATTTTAAGTTATTAAAAATAAAAATTTTATATTAAAATATAAGTTTAAAGTTTTTAAAACTTCTATATAAAATAAAATGTAATATTTTAATTTTCAATATTTAAAATGAATAAAAGTAGGTAATTGTTAAATTTTATATTTTCATATATAAAATTAATAAAAATGGATGAAAAACATGGCGAAAAATATTTTACATATTTTATCAACATAAAAATATAATATAAAACATATTTAATTGTCAGATTTAATTTACAAATATTATAAATAATGCTAGACAAATTTACTTTAAACATAAAAAATTGTAACATTTTTAAATTTAAATATTTTCATATTTAAAATAATTTAAAAATGGATGAAAAGCATAGCAAAATAATTTTTAAATTGAATATGCATTTTTTGGATTTACTATGTTTTTTTTTATCAATGCAAAGATCAAAGATAACTCACTTGTAGCCGCTTAGATCGCAAACGTAGCCGGCCAGGATGATGCAGCGACTGCCGTCGAGCAGCAAATTGTCCATGTCCGCGCGGCGCACATAGTGCGTCTCTGGATCCGCCGGCGGTGGTCCGCCCTTGGGTCCGCCGCGACAGATGATGCCGGGCCAGCCCATGTCGTCGCCGTCGCGCAGCTCTCCCTCGCCGAGCGCCCGATTGAGTCTGTCCAGGACGCGCAGCAGGGGCAGGAAGAGTCGCGCCCAACGCAGGCCACCCAGGCACTGGGGACGATCGCGCTTGAGCAGCACCAGGCCCACGAGCAGCTCGTGCAGCAGGGCATCGGAAATGTCCGCCTGGAGGACGCGGCCCAGGTGGCCCACCTGATGGCTGAGCGCATGCTCGCCCGGCTCCCGACACTGCAGCGCCATCTCATGGGCCTTTTGCAGCGTGGTCACACAGGCGGGGATCAGGGCATGCAGATACTGCAGCAGCAGCGCCTCCGCACCCGTAGTCTCCTCTTCGGGCTCCGCCTGGTGGATGTGGGCCAGCAGCAGGCGCTGGAAGCGATGCAGCAGACTCAGGCTGGGACTGGTGCTCGGCTCCTGGTGGTGGTGCTGCTGCTCGCGCTCCTCCTCCTCCTTCTCCTGCTGCTGCTGCTTGCCCAGCGTGGGCGATAGACGGGTTTGCGACAGAGCGGCATTGTTGCCAAGCAGCCGGGTGATCAGCTGCAGCAAAGGCAAGTGGACACCGTCGCCGCAGTCCGCCGAGCAGGAGCTGCTCTCCAGTCGGATGGCATGCTGCAGGGCCGACTCTAGGCCGCCCTCGGCCATCAAAGAGCTGACCAGGAGATCGGTCATGAAGCGGTGGCCGGCGGAGGACGCCTGACCCGGTTCCGAGGGCAGCAGCGAGGTGAGGGTCTGGGCACGCTCCGCCGCTGTGGGCAGCAGGACACTCCAACCGTCCTGTGATAATACAAATCTATTAGCTTAGGAGTCTCTCTTTGGTTTATATCCACAACCACCTACCTGAAGAGCCTGTTGAGCGGCCACTTGGATTGTGCGTAGCACTTGGCTGCCACCGGCCAGTCCGAGGACACGCGTCTTCAGGCTGCCGAGCAGGCGACTCCCACTGGCGAGGCCCACCTGGCGGGGCTCCACCCCATTCGCAATCAGAGCCAACAGCTGCAAGCGTATCAGATTCAAGCAGGCCACGGCGATGCATTCGCTCTCCTGATTCGGCGTCTGCCGATTGTCCTGGCTGCTGCACATGCTCAGCAGCTGGTCCAGCAGCCGGAATGTGGGTTCACCCAGGTCAATGACAAAGGGGGCGCGCAAAGGGACACCCTGTTGCGAGCTCTGGGTCCAAACCAGACTCTGGGCGCTGGTGCAGGCAATGCCACTAGCAGGTAACGTAGGCAACGCCACCAGGATGGGTGTGCGCAGCAGGGGTTCACTGGACACAGAGGCTGGACAGATTTGCTGGCTGTCGTTGCGGCCCCAGCCGAAGACCTCGCCGCTGCTGGAGAGCGCCAGGCAATGGGCCACACCCACGGCCACGTCCACAATGCGTTTGTGCTGAAAGGAAGGTGAAGAATATGAGTTAAGATCACAGGATAACCGGGGGACCAACTCACCTGCAAGCTGCTGACGAGACGCGGGACACTGCAGCCCTGGACACTGCGCTCCACCAGCTGGTGGCCCAGACAGGTGGCCTTGCCCCAGGTGTAGAGCTGCCCCTCGCTGCTCAGCGCCACCGAGAACTGGGAGCCCGCAAAGATGCGCTGCACACGGGGCAGCGACTCCACGAGGATCGGCTGCAGGCTGCCGTTGCAGTTGCCATTGCCCAGCTTGCCGTAGTCGCCATCGCCCCAGGCGAACACCAGTCCCTTGGAGGTGAGGGCCAGCGAATGGGCATCGCCACTGCCCAGGGCCACGTCCACCACCATGTGCTCGGCCAGCGCGGCCACCAGCGTGGGCAGGCAGCGGTCGTCGCTGTTCCCGTGGCCCAGACGGGCGTAGGTGCCGCGGCCCCAGGTGAGCAGGTTGCCGCCGCAGGTGATGGCCGCACTGTAGGAGCAGCCGCAGTAGACGGACTGCACGCAGTGCTGCTCCAGGGCAGCGATCTTGGTGGGCACGGCGCGGGCATGTGTGTCGCCATGGCCCAGACGGTGATCCTCTCCAGTGCCCCAGGAGTAGGCGTTGTCTGGAAAGGATTAGAGAGATACAGATTAGGAATAATGCATCATTAATTATGATATAAAAAGTGGCTAACGCTGAAAAGCATGCTACATTCTGCGTTGTAAAGTGATCAGAAATCCTTATCAATATGAAAAAAGTACTTTCTTTACACAAAATAAACATATTTAATTTTATAAAAACTTTTACTTGAGTAAAGTATTTTCCTTTAAAAAAATGTCTAACATTGTAATTATTTAAAAAAAATTAATGTGTTAACTTTTGAAAATGCTAAATTTTAGATACATATTTTTAAAAACCTTTTGTTAAAAATAATTTCATAAAAATAATAATTAATAAAAAAATGTCTAACTTTGTAATTATTTAAAAAAAAATCAATTTGTCAACTTTCAAGATGCTAAATTTTGGATACAAAATTTTAAAAACATTTTTTTTAAAATAATTTCATAAAAATAATAATTTATAAAAAAATGTCTAACTTTGAAATTATTTAAAAAAAAATTAATGTGTAAACTCTTAAAATGTTACATTTTAGGTACGTATTTTTAAAAACCATTTTTTTTAAATAGTTTCATAGTGACTTTCCAATGAATACTTTTTACAATACTCCAGAAGAGAATAATCTTAAGTTTTGAACCCATATTTAAATAATTTTTAAAGGTATTCAAAGTGAAATAGGGTAATAATTAGTTACCTACATCTAAATATTACATTATCTATATATTACTATATTATATTATCAGACTTTTGAAGTTATACATGGAAAGTGAACTCTATTTCTTAACTCCATTACTTCTCAGTTCTGCAAAATCCACTTCCACTTACGGTTGCTGTCGATGGCCAGAAAGTGGCGACCCTCACAGTGGCCGGCAATGCTGATGAACACCTCGTGGGCCACCTCCTCCATGGGCAGCGGCTCCGCCTCCGGTTTGGCCAGTCGCCAGGTGTGCAGCTTGCCCTCCTGGCTGAGGATGAGCAACTGGCTCTCGCAGCAGGCCACCTGCTTCACCTGAAAGCGGCAGCTGAGCAGGGGCACCGACGTGGCCTCGCCGCTCCAGCTGAGCGTGGGCTCCGCACTGAATCCCTGCTGATCCTTGGACAGCGATGGCCAACCCAACGCGTAGATCCTCTGCTGCGGCACCGAACTGGACGCCGAGGCGGGAGCATGGCCACCACGGAGCAGGCAACGCGGCATTAGTGGCTGCACCATGCGATCCAGGTGAGAAATGATGACAACGGCGGCACGCCGCAGGTCCACAATGGCTGCACTGCTCTTGGGCAGCGACAGGAAGCGCAGGAAGGTCTCGGTGGCACTGGCCACTGGTGGTGGCTCGCCGCCTGCCATGCCACCTCCCTTAACAGTCGCTCCAATCCGCTGATAGCGCAGGAGAATCCGCTGCAGTGGAGCGCCCGTCTTGCGCGGCATGTCCCGGTTGTCGTTGCCCGCACGATCCTTCTCCCAGAGCATCAGCAGCAGGACGACGCACTCCAGCGTGGCGGCCAGTGTGCCCTTCTGCACCCCAAGCTCCAGCAGCAGGCATAGCGCCGTGTGGCGGTCGTTCAGCGGCGCGGTACACCGGCCGCCCATGGGATCACCAAGCGCCACCAGGCGCAGGAACTTAATGGAGCGCTCCATGACCTCCAGCCAGAGTGAGGAGACGACGGCCGCCTCGAAGAGCGTGGCCTCGGGGAGTTCCTGCAACGAAGCCAGTGCCTCGCTGAGCAGCTCGCTGCACATTTCCGTATCCTCGCCGGAACGCCAGGCGCGTCGCAGGAAGGCAAAGCTGAAGTTGAGGGCCGCCCGCGTGGCCACACGCGCCAAACCAAGGGCTCCGTGCTCCGCAGGCGGCTCCATAGCCTGTGGCTCCGCTGCTGCATTGTTATTGCTGCTGGTCAAGGCCACAATGGTGGTGCTGCTGGCCGTGGTGGTGGTGGTGGTAATGGTGCTGCTGCCGCCGCTGCTGACCACCGCCTGTGTGCTGCTCGTGCTCGTGGGTTGGCGCTCTCGCTCCCGTTCCCGCTCCCTCTTCAAGGCCACAAAGTAACGCTCGTAGACAAAGAGCTGCTGGCGCAGATGCTGGGCAGACAGACAATTGCCGGCGGCGCGCAATGCCAGCTCCTGCAGCTCCGCGATCATGGAGCGCTGACAGTCGAGACGCGCCTGCTGCGTGGGCGGCAGACTCCAGAGCCAGCCGCTGAGCACCATATCGGTGGCCTGGCTGAGATGGGCGGCCTGCTGGGCGGCCGCCTGGGTGGTTAGCTTCTTGATGGCCGTGTCCGAGTCCAGCGGCCGGCAGCCATCGCAATTGCAGGCGGAGAGCGGACCACAGTAGTCCGGCTGGCAGCAGGAGCACTTCAGCTGCTGGGCGCCGCAATAGTGTTTGCCATCGTCGCCCAAATAGGACAGCTGGCCGCGGGCATTCAGCAGCGGGGGGGTGGGCGACGAGACCAGTTCGCAGTCCTGGATGAGGTGATTCCACAGCACGGCGCCGTCGGCGGCGTTGCGCAGGGAGGCGATGAGATCGGCGCGCAGCCACTTGGCGTCGAGGAAGGGCAGCGGGCGCAGGTAGAGATCGGGGGATGGGCTGGGCGAAGCTGTGGGGGCGCCTCCACCTCCTCCCCCGCCTCCTGCTGCTGCTCCAGATCCTGATGCAGTGGATGAGGGAACGGGAGCTGACTGGCTGGAGCAACCTGCCACCGGGATCCCACTGGTTGAGGGTCCTCCGCTCGTGGAGGAGCGGTTGAACATGATGGTTTCTTTGTCTAGTGCTGCTGCTCCTCCGCCTCCTGTGGCCCACTCAGCCTAGAAACAAGCGAAGCCACAACAGCAACAACAACAACGGCAATGGCATGGCACATTTTCCCCAGCAAGGGGTAAGGTAGGGGTAGGGGGGGTTGTAAGGGGGTGTGGCGTGGGTGGGGGCGGGTCAATGTCGTCACTGGCACACACACACACACACACACAGAGGCGCACGCAGGCACGCACACAACTGCAGTTGTCGGGAGTCCGAATGCGATTCCAAGTCCCAGGATCAGGATTATCCACTGTTATCCTGCTTCGCACTGCTCATTCTGTTCCCCCGCCCGCAGTTACGACACCCGCACTTGTTAGCCCTGCACTCGCACTCGCCGTAAATCGCACTTTCCGTTGATAACCCAGTCGCGAATTGCAAAATATAATACGAGTTTCAAGGGAATATTTTTAAATGGAATAAAACTTTTGGCAATCGATATCAAGGGGGAGGTGCAAACTGAGGAGCACACTATCGATATGCATCGCTGGGCGATAGTTTGCCTGGCCGTGACCCGTTCGCTTCGCAGTCACTGCATTCGATTGCAGTCACCGTTTTGGGGAGCAGGGCAGTACAGTGGGCTAAATAATGAAAATAAAATAAATAAAAAATATGTTTGTATAAAAAAAATTTTTTTTTTTTTAATTTTCATGCTAAATTTATTTAGGTTGACGCTTAGGCAATTTTTTTAGCCCCCTTCTACTTATAATATGTTGATCCCTTAATTTAAAAGTTTGGTTTTAAATCATATTCATCATATATAATAAAAATAAACTAAATGAAAATATGTATAGGTGGTAAAAGTGTGTTTCCTGGAAATATCTGCACAAAGCTTCCAAACATGACCCATTGGACTGCCACGATAAGCTGACCCCAAACCAGGTCATATTCATTATTTATTTTCCCTAATTTAAAAAAATCACACGATTTCCGACACTCCGACAATCTTAATAATGCTTAAATAATGTATTTATGGAAGATATTGATAAATATATACTTTTATTATTATTGACAATTGTAACGATAAACCATGGAATTTTCGTACTTGTTTTTTAATCTAGAAAGAAGTGTTAAAAGAAAAAAATTTTTTTTTTATCATTACTCAAATAGTAGTTTTGGCTTTTATTTAAAACAATGTGCTAAAAATTGTTTAAAAAGGCCACCAACCAAGTTCTGGCTACGCTTCTGCCCTTTTATAATTTTATATAATCACCATTTTTTATTTGAATTAAATTTAAAGTAATTTAATCACGATAAAACTACAAACAGTGACCAGTGACAGTGACTTTTGCCGTGTATTTCGGGCAGAGCAAGCGATGGTCACACTGCACAGCTGAGCCAAAACCAATAGGAACACAATTCCAATCAGAAATCACAAAAGTATCGATCCCCCCCAGAAATTCGGGAGCAGAGAGCCAGGATGACGTCCCGCAACCTGACGGAGGTGTTCATCATCATGCGCAACAATGCGTCCAAGAACCGGAGTCACTACGACGACCGGGTAAGCCCCAAATATAGGTTCTAGGCATTCCTGTGACTTAGCATATGTTTTGGGGTTTCGGGATTGCAATTGCAGCGGGGCAGCGATGCGGAGCGCCTGCTGAAGCACTCGGTGCGGGAGGCGGAGGAGGGACTGGAGCTGCAGGATGACTACGGCACGCCGCCCGCCTGGCTAGACAAGTTCGAGGAGGCGCAGTACACCATGTCCAAGTGGGTGCTCCATTGTCCATATCTCTTCATTCTGGTAATCTTCTCCCTTCTCCCACAGAATCAAGCCGAAGCTGGACGAACTGGGCTCCCTGCACGCCCGTCACCTGCTGCGACCCGCCTTCGATGATCAGCGGGATGATGAGTGCGACATCGAGGTGCTGAGTCAGATCGTCTCCAAGCTGATCACCTCCACGCACCGGCACATCCAGTGCGTGCGCTCCAGCATCGGTGTGGGCAGCAAGGTGGAGCAGTGCCTCACGGCCAACGCGGTGCACTGCGCCCTGCTGCAGCTGCAGGAACTGACGGTGAAGTTCCGGGCCAGCCAGAATGCCTATCTGCTGCAGCTCAACTCACGCGAGGAGCGCTCGCAGAAGTACTTCGATGACGGCGGCGGCGCCGGCGATGTCTTCACCAACGTGGAGCTGGGTGAAGAGAACTTCGTGGACTCCTTTGACAACTTCCTGCAGCCGCCGCCGGCGGAGGGCAAGTTTGGTGGTTCCAATGGCAATAGCTACCTCTTCGAGGACGACGATCAGGCGGCCATCGATGATCACTTCCAGCGACCGCCGGCCAGCCGCATGACGCAGCAGCAGCTGCTGCTCTTCGAGGAGGAGAACTCACGGGTGGCACAGCATCGCGAGCAGGAGGTGACCAAGATAGTCAAGTCCATTTACGACCTGAACGACATCTTCAAGGATCTGGGGCATATGGTGCAGGAGCAGGGCACCGTGCTGGATCGCATCGATTACAATGTGGAGCAGACGCAGACGCGCGTCTCGGAGGGATTGCGGCAGCTGCACAAGGCGGAGATGTATCAGCGCAAGAATCGCAAGATGTGCATCATACTCGTCCTGGCGGCGGTCACCTTCTTCATGCTGCTCCTGCTCATCCTGACCAAGCTCTAGTTAGCCACCATTCCCGTGTGTTTATGTGTGTGTATATTGTAAATGTATGAATACATGTTATATTTATTATTTATTGCTAATGCTAAAAAAAAACGAAGCCACTAATCAATCTCAATCCTCCATCACATGCGCTCCGAGAGGCGCGAGGCGACGGCGCGCAGATTGCCGTACACCTTGCTGGGCGGCGATCCCAGGATCAGGTTGCAGACCGCCCGACGTGCCAGCTGGATGTTCTGGTAGCTGCCGAGGATGTGGATCTTGCTGTCGGCTAGCACGATGCGGGTCTTGGTCACGTTCTCGATGGTGAACTTGGTGCGTCCGCCCTTGCCGGCCAGGCGACCAATGGCACGCGACTGGTGATCGCCGCGCAGCGTCTTCACATCCTTGATCTCAAATGACTCCACGAAGAGATCCTCCAGGCGGAGCAGAGCCAATGCATCGTCCACCTCGAAGCCGCAGAGGAAGGCGCGCACAAAGTCAGCGCCACGCTGCAGATTGGCTATGTCCGGCGTCTCGGGGCCGACGCGCAGCTCCACCTGGCGCGCCTTCATGTTGAAGCGGATCTGCAGCTTCATGTGCTCGACGACGGGCGTGAAGATCTTCATCCAGTGCTCCTTCAGCGAGGAGTACCTGTGCGGCGGCACCGACACCTTGCGCAGCTCACTGCGGGCCCTCTTGGCCTTGGGCGGCGCCGAGGCTCGCGAGGATCCCAGCACCTGACCCTCGATGCCGGTCGCCTCGTCCACCTGCATCTCCACGTCCTGCTGACTGCCGGTGGCTCCGCGCTTGGTCGCCCTCTTCGCCGGCTCGAATGCGTCCGCCTTGATGTTCTCTGTCTCCATGATGGTCGCTGGATCTGTTTGGTGGCTTAGGTTTTCTCTCAAATTGCGTTGTGTTGTTATTACGAGCAATATTTATTTCCACGTGCTCCCGATAATATTGTTGCTTCTTGCCTATCGGCTATCGATTTGAACATATGGCTGGCGCAAGCGGTCACTCTAAAGTGGCGGGTGGGTGACATCGCTAAGGTAAGTGAAGACATCCACCAGCCACCCGAGGCAGGCACCTAAAATGTTTAAAAATATTATTTATTTATATTTAGATTATTAATTTTAATTATTTCAGGATTATTTTTTATTTATTTTAGAAATTTTAATCTGCTTTGTATTTCCAGCTGAAATTGGATGCTTTCTGACGAACTCGAGGCGGTACAATCCAGGTTTGTACACTTTATTTCCTTTTTATTTTTGAAACATTTTGGGTACTTTCCTTATTATAAAAAACGACCATTGAGTGATTTATTTATGAAATTGTAATCTACTTTTAAATTCAAATTTTGAAAAAATGTCTTTAGCTATACATACAGTGGTGGCCACTCGTTTAGCACACCATGCTAGCTCCATTTTATTTCCTCTCTATCTTCCTTCCGTTAAAGTTTTCGGCTTTCTGCTTTTTACCCACCTTCGTGCTATATATTGAACAACTTCCACTGTAAATTTCGTCGCATTCGGATTAACCATTGGTCTATGGCACTCATTTTAGTGGATCAACCTTAAAAATGAGCTGGACACGAGTTTAGCACACTTTAGGAAATTCATATCCTTTTCACACTTCTGATTATTTTCCTCAACTTTTTGCCTCGCATTCTGGTTAGTGAACCTAAACAAGGTAAGAAATTAAAGAACCGATGTTTATAGACATCATATATATACATCACAAGGACCCTGGAACATATAAAACCAAAATTGTCAAATTATCCTGTTTTTACGCAGGATAAGTGTCCAAATGGATCCCCATTTATTTTATTTACTTGTTATCCTTAAAATTAAACAATTAAAAGATAATGCGGTCGAAAACACAGAGCTGGGACCTGATGAATGGTGATAAATATACTCCCCCTTTCATGGCATTTCAGCAGATCCTGATTTTCAAGTCCTTTCAAAAGGTCCTGGACTCTCTCAACCAACTCCTTCTGTAGCCCATAGACGGCCAAAAAAAATGAGGTATATATCATTAAGATCGGTCAACTACTTCCTGAGAAATTAGCTACAACACTTACATATTCATATTAAAGTCTCGTGAGTATGGAATTTTGTATGAAATTCGTGCTTTAATTCAAAGTAGTTATGAATATGTAAGTGTTGTAGCTAATTTCTCAGGAAGTAGTTGACCGATCTTAATGATATATACCTCATTTTTTTTGGCCGTCTATGGGCTACAGAAGGAGTTGGTTGAGAGAGTCCAGGACCTTTTGAAAGGACTTGAAAATCAGGATCTGCTGAAATGCCATGAAAGGGGGAGTATATTTATCACCATTCATCAGGTCCCAGCTCTGTGTTTTCGACCGCATTATCTTTTAATTGTTTAATTTTAAGGATAACAAGTAAATAAAATAAATGGGGATCCATTTGGACACTTATCCTGCGTAAAAACAGGATAATTTGACAATTTTGGTTTTATATGTTCCAGGGTCCTTGTGATGTATATATATGATGTCTATAAACATCGGTTCTTTAATTTCTTACCTTGTTTAGGTTCACTAACCAGAATGCGAGGCAAAAAGTTGAGGAAAATAATCAGAAGTGTGAAAAGGATATGAATTTCCTAAAGTGTGCTAAACTCGTGTCCAGCTCATTTTTAAGGTTGATCCACTAAAATGAGTGCCATAGACCAATGGTTAATCCGAATGCGACGAAATTTACAGTGGAAGTTGTTCAATATATAGCACGAAGGTGGGTAAAAAGCAGAAAGCCGAAAACTTTAACGGAAGGAAGATAGAGAGGAAATAAAATGGAGCTAGCATGGTGTGCTAAACGAGTGGCCACCACTGTATGTAGGAAGTGTGAACGGTACCTTACTGGTGATAAGTGACATATCAGGCAGCTTTGAGAATCTTTGCTCGCCTATCGTTATCGAAGACTGCCAATCGAGTGTGCGGGAAAATTCAAATTCATTCTGCTGGTAAAGTTTGCAAAGTTTCGTGATTAAGTGTGGTCACCGTTGTCGGCGTATCTTATGCCCATTAAAAGTTTCCAAGGCAAGAATGGAAATTATTTTCGCATCAACCGCAGCGATAAGCAGGCCATTGCAAAATTTCTCCTGCACTTTGGTGAAAAAAGTTAAGTAAGCCAAAGTGGAGTTAAGTGAAGTTAAGTACGAGTAATGCGGCCACCAAAGGCAGGCGATAATCTCAAGTTTGCAATTGCACTGGCAATTTGTTTGTTATCTTCTCCGTTTCTCCGTGTTCCCGTTCCCTCCCCTTCTCCCATTTCCATGCCCTTTTTTGGGGCTCTTAGGGAAACTTTTCTCCGAGCATGAGATATTTGAATAGGAACACTGTGAAAAATGTTTTCTAAATTTGTCTGATACTTGAATCAATATTTAAATAATATTTTAATGATTTTTAAGTTTTTTTTCCATTTATATTATGTTTGCCATGATTTATATTAAGTTATTAGTATTTTAAATTGTAGTTTAAAGGGAAATAAATTTATAATTTTAAGGAGTTATATACATATATGTTTTTTATAACTTTAATTGCCATTCCAAATATTCTTTAAAATTGAGAAACAAATATTTTTTCTTCTATTCTTTTTAAATCTTTATTAAATACTTTGCTGAATATTTATCATAATTCCATATTTTTAGGGACTTTTTAATTTAAAAACAATTTCAAAAGTGAAAAGCAGTTATTATAAAATATTTTTCTTACCTTTTCCCTTTGATTTTTAAATTGTTTCTTTTACTAACAAACTCAACTGTGTTTTTTTCCCAGTGCAGGAAAATCACGGGGGTTCGAGGAGCGATGCGATATGAGTGCAAATTGCGTTGGCTTTCATTTGGCATGCACTCATTTGGGTTATCTGCTCGCCCACTTAATAAACTTAATGACTCTCGAAGCCTTTGGCTGCACATGATTTTGCCAGGAAAATCGCCTAAAAGCGCTCGCCTCTCGAGCTGTGAGGTCAGCTGGTGCCACTCCCATATCCTGAAACCCCTCCCCCTTTCCCCTTGGAGGTCCTTTCGTTGTCCTTGGCTGCCGTCGCTCTGAAACTGAGGAGGAGCGACGAAAATGAAAACGCGAAATACACGCGTAAGGGCTTCAAAGGTCCTGGATGAAGGATGAACTGCATCAAAGTTATAATTAGTTGAGGTTAGATTCGGGACAGGACCTCAAAGGCGCGTCTGTATCCTTGTGTGCGCCACACAGTGAGTAAATCCTAATTAAATTAAATTTTCAGGGATTTCTAAGTAAACTAGTTTTTTTAATTTCCACTGTTTCCTATATTATTTTATTTATTATTTATTTTATTATGAAAACTTTTATTTAACAATAATTACAATCATATCGATAATTATTTTAAATAATTATATAAAAATCGATAATTATCGATACACATCTGTCAGAATTTTTATCGCTGTGCATCACTCGCATGTCCTGCGTCCCCGCAAGGATAATCAGATTAACCGTGGCTCCTTCTTCCGCTCTCACTGGGCTTCGCCTGCCGCATATTACTTGGGCTACCAGAGGCTCCAATAAAGGGCAAGTTTTACTTTGCGTAGGAGTTTCGACTTGCGGGTGTCGCTCTAAGGATTCCCTGAATCCTTTTGGTTTCCCTATTCCGCTGCCCCGTAGAAACAGGGCGAAATTATTGCGGCCTGGGAGAATGTAAAATATTTATTGCCCTGTTGTTCGCTGAAACTGAGGCGAGGTGAACGGGGAAAGACGGAGAAAGCAGCCACCAAACAGTTGTCATCTTGAAGGAGAACAGTGGACAAAAAGCGTATTTCACCAACTAAAAAATTTTTAAATTTATTAAATCAGCCGAAAAATCAACTAATATTATTTATTACGTTGTTATGTGCTCAGAACAGTTTGCCGTTTTAATGTGGGACACTTTTTGTTAAACTTAGAGCAAAAAAAAATTATTTAAAAAATCACAATTTTGCCAAATATTGAAATCCTCATTTTTCGACAATATAAAATCAGTATTTTTGCCACTAAAATGGGAATAATTGTCCAAATATGGAGTGTGATACCTTCCTGAACTCGTAGTCAAATTCTCTGTAACTTGGCATTTCCAGTTAAAATTTTTATTTTTTTGAAATTTTTTTCAAAAAATTGTGATGCTACCCCTTACAAAAAATTCAAAAATTTGAAAAAACCTTAAATTGCTTAAATCCGCCGGAAAGTGCATTAATGTTCATTATTAGGTTGTTATCTGCTCAGAACAGTTTTCCGTTTTAAATTCGGATTATTTTTGCAAAAGTTGGAGCAAAAATAAATTTTACAAAAAATTACATTTTTTACTTCCATTTTGATTGATCAATGACTATATATACTTCCACTGTCAATTGCAGGAGGCCGAAAGCACTAACCACTTGTGTGTGTAGTTTGTTGTGGCTAATCAGGGGTTGGGAAAACAGGAGGAAGTAAAGGGGTTCATCATGGATTCATCTGAGGTCGATGGATTTCCGTGTTTTGCTAGTTGTACAAAATGCCGCAACATATTCATCGACTACCGACATTGATAATGAATACGAGGGAAATTTGAAATCGGTTTCTATCCGAAAATATCAAAAGAATACCCATATAAAGCTTAAGTTTTGACTCAATTAATTCGCAGGCAAGAAAACGGAGTGAGTTGAGTTCCATTGAAGACGGCGAACGTGACGTGCGGTTCCATCCAACTCATTTGGTGCTCGACTAATCGCAAATAACACACATCGATTACAGAACATCCCCCCGGAAAAGGGGCGGAAAATGGGCGGAAAAGTGGGCGGGGTCCAAGGAAGGCCTCGTCCCAAAAACAGAGAGCAGAAAAATAGAAACAGAAGCAGAAACAGAAACAATTAGCACGGAGCAGGACGTAATTGGCGTGCAGTTACGGAGGCTGATTAAAGAAGCAATCATAAAATTAAGACCCATAATCCTGTGCAATTTGGACAAACACACACGCAAACGGAATGGAATGGAATGGAATTGAATGGCGGATGGCAAGATGGCAGGATGGCAGGATGGGGGAACTGAATCCCAAGAACACGAAGAACGAAGCTAATAATAACCGAACAAAACCAAAGCAAACGGCAGCAGGACCAGCATCACCAGCAAAAACAACAACACCAACGGCACAAAAATCACTTTACACGCTCCAAATACGAAACAAATGTGTGTGAGTGTGTGTGTGTCAGTGTGTCAGGGGCGGAGGTCAAAGGGGGCTACGGGGTGACAAAGACCCCACAAGACTTCTCGAAGTCCAAGGGATGCTACAAACTGAAGTGTGAGTCTCTCAGTCATTTTAATCTCCACTTTTTTTGAAAAATTAATTTTTAATTTAAATATTGATATTAACAGTTATAAATACATTTTTGTTAAAAAAAATATTTCTTAGTTAACATTTTAAGATTTATATAATTTACTTAATTTAATAATAGCAATATTATTTTTAAGGAAATTATATAAATCTTAAAATTTTTTTATGTTAAAGGTTTATATAATTTACTTAATTTATTAATATTAAACCTTAATATCAATATTTAAAGAGAAATTCAAATTCATTAAATTAATTAAACTTTAATATTATAGTGTTTTTATATATCATTATTTTATAAATAATTAAATTATTTATTCTTAAATAAAAAAAATGGTTTATCTACTTTTTAATTCAAATTTACCATTTTTTTATATAATAAAAAAAAAATTGTATAATTTTTTAATTTATAGCTACTGAAAGGGAAAATTAAAAATATAAAAATAATTTTTAACCCCTAATATCAATATAAAATATTAATAATATTATTATTAAAAAATATTAAAGAATTATACATCATTAAATTATTTAATATTGAATCTTTAATCTTGAAGTGTTTACCTACTTTTTAATGTAAAATTCGACATTTTTCAATATAATATTGGATGGTGCCAAAAAAAGAAATATTCTATAAAATAATTTTATAATTTGTAGGTATTGCTAGTGATACTGACAAATATTTTTTAAGCTGCATTTTATGATAAAAATAATAATTTTTTAAACTTATATTTATTTGGAACTGATAAAATATCAAACATAGCTTTATATACAGAGAACATTAATTATTAATTAGGGATTAATTTCAGCTGCTAAAACCTTAATAATTTCATAAATATTTATAAATATTTTTATACCGACTAAAAAAAAGGTAGCAACAGGAGTTACGGCTGAAAAGACACTTCCGAAATGGCCCATTGATGGACCCCCAAGAAGATATGCTGGCGTTGCCCCTGGCGTGTCTGTGCAAGTGTTTCGGTGTCCAGAATTCAGAGTCCGAAGTCCAGAGTCCTTCGTCCAACGTCCTTCGTCTGGACTGCAGTCCCGTTCAAGGGAGCGACGGAGAAGTTGGGCTGCTGCTACGTGCGGCGATTTGTGTGGCCCTATAGCAGTAGAGCAGTATAGCAGTATAGCAGTAATGCCGTGCCACAACAGGCAGTAACAACCGTGGCAGCCACATCAGATCCGAGAGCAATATGAAACCTTCATTAGCGAGCTGCTTTTTTGGAACCAGGAGAAAGAGGGGGAGGCGGAGCAGCAGGATGCGGATGCGGATGAGGAGGATGAGGAAAACGACGCCCGCATCGCCGCAACGGATTGAAAACGCTTCCGGCCATACAAATTGTACGTGAAACGTGAGAAATTAATTTTTAAGGTGGCCATGAAGCAGTCCAGAACTTCGGACATTCAGAATCAGAGTTCCAAAATGATACTAAATTAAAATCACTTGACTTGATCATCTGCATACGAGATGATAAGCATTTTTAAAATAAATTAAATTTTAATTTAAGTCAGTCCATCGTTTATATTTTTAAATATTTTATAAGAACAATTTTTGTTTTAAATTAAAATATTTTTCTAATATTTTAAGCCATGTTAATATTTTAAAGATGTCCTATATAGTTTTTTTTTTATAGTTTTGTATTTTTTTCCGGCATGCAAATCCTTTTAATATGCTTCTAAAAATGTTACACTGTTAAAAAAAAATCAAAATTTATTAAATTCATCCTAAATATTACTTTCATCCATTGCGATTTATATCTATTATTTTTTGTTTTATTTTATTTTAGATTTTAAGACTATTTGGGTGAATTTTACTGCTGTCCGTTTTTTATACCCAACATTAAATTTTTTCTTAAAATTTAAACAAAAAAATAATATTATTTTACCTATTTTTAAATATGTTGTAAAAAAAAACTGCTTAATTTAATACATCCAATACATTATTATTATAATGTATTGGATGTATTAAATTAAGCAGTTTTTTTTGGATGTATTAAATTAAGCAGTTTTTTTTTATTTAAGGATTTTTAACTTTGATTTAGAAATTAAATTCTTTCTTTTCTGCAAAATTCTGTACAATTTTGGAAATATTTTTTAGTTCGGTTTGTTTTAGAAAATATGAATACTAACAAATATATATTTTATATTATTAAATAATAGGTTGTTGTATTCAATTCAAATATTATATGAAATATGCAGATATTTAGTCAAACTATTCAATTTCTTTTTTAACATGAAATATAAATATAATAGAGAAGTTTTAGCTAACTATAAATATAATATTTTTTGTGGATTAATATATTTTTTTATGTAATCTTTTAATCTGAATATATGATGTACAGCATATTCAAGTGTCTTGTGAAAATATTTGTTCTTTAGACTGCCATTTTTGTTTGTTAGCCCTTTTTATTGTTGAGGTATTTTTGGCTTTCCTAAACATTTTTCCAGCCCGCAATGCACCGCGTGGTAGGGGGTGGGGATGGCATTTTCCAGGGGGCGGTGGCCAAGTGGAGACCGCCTATTTCGATATGCATGCAAAGAAATGTCAAAATTCAATTTAATGCTGCCGTAACGAAAATCTGTCAGCTTGCAGCACAAATAATGTCAAAGCCAAGCGCACACAGAGTGAAACAGGAGGATTTCGAAGGAGTTGAAGGCGGCCACAAAGTGACGCTCTCACACAGACACACACACATATACACACATTCGTCCTGTGACAAGACGCACACAAAAGCCAAAGCAGGATGCTTGCGTCTGTCATCGGCAATTGTGGCTGATTTGCGCTTTTTCTTCGCCGCAAAAGCGAGGGGGGTGGCGGGTGAAAGTGGGGGGGGGGGGGAAGGGGGGGTGCAGAGATAAACGCGGGACGTCTGGTACATATCGCACAACATTCCCAAGCATTTGATAAACGGCAAAGCTTCGCAGTATATGTGTGTAGCAACCCTTCACTCCTCCTGGAAATCTCATTCCTGCACGATCCTCTTGCACTGCAAAAAAATAACTTTGTTGAATTTTATAACTTTAAAAAAAATATGTTTTTGATAAGGGTACGATCCTTACGTTATTCAAGTCTAATATACCGACATCAAATATTCAAGAAGGATTTTAAAAGTTTTAAATCCTTAATTGAATCAATTATTATTCATCCATTGAAGTGTGATTCATAATTTAATCAAGTATGATCCACAAGAGATTACCGTAAAATCCACTAAAGCTTAAAAATGCTTTTAAATATTGTTTAAATTTAATTATGATCTTAAATATATTTAATTATGATTCACATATTTCAATCTACTTATATCCAAATAAATATAACAACAAACAAGAGAGAACTCTACAGTTGACTATCAAATACCCATTACTCAGCTAAGTGAGTGTAAAAGAGATGGAGATATGCAAGCAGTAAAGCAAGCAGTATATTAAAGTGACTCCACCTAGCGGATAAACTGCTTGCTCATAACTTTTTAGTGAGTAATCCACCGCTGAAACCAACTTGTGCTGCGTAGGAACCCCTAGAACCTGTGTGGAGAACCCAAACTTTCTAGCTTTTGACTTTCCGTTCATATTAATAAAAATATTAATAATGCATTTTCCGCTAGATGGCGCCAGCTCAAGCTACTGCTTGCTTTGCCGCTTACATATCTCCATCTTTCTCACACTCGTTTATCCGATTAATGGGTATATAATAGTCGACTTCTCTCATTCACATTCTTGTTTTTAAATGTCTTTGTTACCTATTTACAAAAGCAGCTTAAATCTCGGAAAACTGCTTACTTCCTATCTACACTCTGTGATTATTTTTTGGTATCCACTGTAGCCGCGCTTTAAGTACGATTTTGAATCAAAGTGAATGTTCAGCGAGTTTAAGGAGTTTTTTATGTGCTTGCTTTTTGCTTTTAATTGAGCTGCGAATGAAGGGAGGCGTTGTTGTTTTTGTTGGATTTCTGGCGGCGTGCCGAGTGTTTTGACTTTGTCGAATTAGCCATTGTGATAACATTTATGAGCCCGCTCAGGGGTTGTGTGCTGTAGGTTGTAGGTTGTGTGTTCGCTGCTCCATCGCACTTAATTGGGCAGCCGATTGCCTGACTTGCTTACAAATGTTCCATTTGAGTTGGCGGGGGCTAAAGATCACCCATACGCCGGGTGGGTGGGGTGAAAAATTGAAGGGGTGGGGGTGGATGAGGGCGTCACGCACTTGAGGACTCGCGCACGTATTGAGCATGTGTGTGTGTGAATATTGCACGCGATAAATTATTTTAAAGCGCGCCTTCCGCTTTCCACTTTTCCCGCTTTTCCCATTTTCCGACCCTTCGGCGGATTTCGCTTTTCCCTACAGACATCTATTTAATACATCAGTTTTAATATTGTTACGATTTTATTTACGCACATGAACATTTATAAACGTTTATGACATGTCATGGGTTTGCGGGGGACAACACTACTCAAATAATATTTATTGTTTCTGATTTTTCTTTAGTCATTATTATTACGCATATTTATTATGCATTTATTAATTTGTTTTGCTGCGGTTTTTCTCTGCTTTTTTCTGTTTTTTTCCCCTTGGATAAATGGGATATCTATAGGTTTGTATGGGGAATACAGATACTACCGTCAATGGACAGGTTAAACATTCTCTCGTTTGATTTGTTATCATTGTTGTTGGCCGGATTTTTGTTGCTGTTGCTGCTGCTGCTGCTTTTGCTGCCACTGCGGCTGTCGTGGCTCGTTGATGGCGTTTGTAATTTCATTTTCGGCACTATGTAATTTATGAACTTTTCATTGAAAGTTATGTGCAAGCGCGCACGTTGACGACATCTTTAATTAATTACATTTTAACATGATAATTAATAGTGCCGCGTGCGTCGACAGGCCGACAAAACGACGAACGCCGAATGCCCGAGAAGCTAAATCAATCGATGGGTGGGGGAGGGGATTGGTATGGGTATTACCCCCCTAAAACACCCGAATACGCGTCCTTAAAGCCGCCCGATCTTGAGTTAGGTTATGACTACGTGCCCGCGGTACCAAGTAATACCGCTTCGGAACCCGATTCCCCACTTTAAAGCCCAGCACATCCATCCCCATACCATCCCTATACCATCCCCATCCATTGGGGGCTTGCTGCATCGATAGCCGTAATAATAACATCAGGCACAAACAAACACACAGTCCAAAGTCGTGGGCACTGATGATGACCATAATGATACACAAACAATTGCCAAGGAATTTCAATTCAATTCCTTTTCGTACCCATCAATTGGGGAACCTTCGGGTATATAACCCATTTGGGCTGGTGACAGCTTCAAGTATTCAAATTACTACATTTTAAAGTGATTTCTTTGATTATTGTTGAGTTTTTAATAATTGTAACTATTATATTGCCATGATTTTAGGCAACAAGAATTTATACAAAAAAACAAATTTTTACCAAAATCTAAAATCCCATTTTCCGTCAAAAAAAAGCAGTATTTTCTCCATTAAAATGGAAATAATCGTCCAAATATGGAGTGTGATACCTTCCTGAACTCGTAATTAAATTCTCTGTAACTTGCCATTTCCAGTTAAAATTTTTATTTTTTTGAAAATTTTTTCAAAAATTTGTGATGCTACCCCTTACAAAAATATCGAAAATTTGAAAAAACTTTTAAATTTCCCAAATCAGCCGGAAAGTGCACTGATATTAATTATCGGGTTGTTATCTGCTCAGAACAGTTCGCCGTTTTAATGTGGAACAATTTTTGTAAAAACTAGAGCAAAAAGAAATTTTAAAAAAATCACATTTTTGTCAAAAATCGAAATCCTCATTTTCCGCCAAAAAAAACAGTATTTTCTCCATTGAAATGGAAATAATTGTCTAAATATGGAGTGTAATACCTTCCTGAACTCGTAATTAAATTTTCTGTAACTTTGCATTTCCAGTTAAAATTTTTATTTTTTTGAAATTTTTTTCAAAAAATTTTGATGCTACCCCTTTAAAAAAATTTCAAAATTTGAAAAAATTTTAAATTTTCTAAATCAGCCGGAAAGTGCACTAATGTTAATTATTAGGTTGTTATCTGCTCAGAACAGTTCGCCGTTTTAATTTCGGACCATTTTTGCAAAAAAAAATTGGTTGAATAAAATAAATAAAGTCTCGTTTTCTTTTTAATATAACTAGTTTCTACACTTCATGTAAACTATAACATTTTTGCAATGTATATGTTAAACTTAGAATAGTTTATTAAAGATAAAACTCATGATTTTCGTTCCTAGGTCTTCGTTCCTTACTTAAAACTACCTTGCAATTGTGCAATTATTTTCAATTATCCCTTCTTGAAGCAGGGGTATCTCTAATAAATTTAATCCCATTTCTCATTTGTGTTTTCTTCTTTAAAAATATAACTCCTTTTTCTGTAAATTAAATAAAATAAATGGTAATGCCATCAAAATGTTGTAATGTTTTACGTTTATTACCACTTTATTGAGTTCAAAAGTATCATTCAGTCGGTGAATCTCGTCTGCCCTTTGTTTGTACTACTGCTCTGTCGTACTTTATGTTTTTCCGCATCTTTCCGTGTTTCCATCATTCCGCCTTGGTCATGGGTCCTTGACGGGGAAAGTTGTTCGCACAGTAGCCAAGATTGAGTTCTTATTCAATTTGTACGGATTTGTTGTTCGCCGGCCCTTTTCGCAGTCCGCTCTTAAAGCCTAACCCCCCCCGACTAGCCACTCATCTTGGCCAATCCGAATCCGAATCCCAATCCCCAATTGGCCCCAGCTCTCGAGCCCACTCAACTTCTCATTCTTCGGTTGTTCTATTGGAATTTATTTCATATTATTTTCGTTGGTCATGCCACAGTTTGGCCCCCGTCAATAGTGCTCCTTACCCTTTTTCCAGGCTAATCTTCAAACCCCCCTTCACCAGACACACATACTATGTTTATACTATGAGATTCATGATTTCTCGAAAGCGTGAAATAAAAAAAATCGATGTTTATGCGTCACAGTTAAAATTCATGATTTTATTCTCTCTCAGCTGATAGTGATGCCAGATCGATTAACATTGATTTGAGTCGCGTCATAACTAATTACTTTTTACCAAAAAAGTTGGACAAAGTGCAATTATACTAGTGGTATTATTAAAATATAATATATAACATTTATTATTTTTATTTTTTATTCCCACTCAGTGGATAAAACGACGAATTTGTTAATTTCTAGCGATCTGGCAACGTTTATAATTTATGCAGAGTTACCATTTCATTAACTATTTTCTAGGCAATAACTTCTATCAATTAAAAAATTAATTTAATTAACCGCGAATTCTTCAGCATACACAAAATATGGTCACACTTGGCATATGGTATCGAAAGTGGATTGCTTCAACTTTAAATGGATTTTTCGGAATTAAAAATTTAAATAAATTAATTTTTAGCTTTAAAAGTTACCAATTTCCATCATCTTTCAGACTGAAATCAAAGTCAACTGTCGTGTTTCTGCTGAAATCGTGAATTCGGCATCGTATAAACACAGTAACGCAGACAATAGAAGTTGGCCTTTGTTTTTGGGGTGCGATGGCAAAAGTTCTTCGTGTTGCGGGGCCCCAGCTGCAGTCAATTTGAGTTGACCATCCTTCTTCTGGATCTCCTCCACTTGGCTGCAGGCCTGCAGATGGATCAAGTTAGCTGCTAGTTGACTCCTGCTGCTGCTGCTGCTGCAAATGCCCCGGGCCAATCAATGCTACGAAAAAGTTACTGTCGGAACGGAACTGGAAAACCATGAAAATGTCCTTGCCAGCTAAATGCCACACACACACACACTGCGAATTTCTTGGTATAAACTTAATAATGCATCGGGGCAAACAGAAAAAAACCGAGAGAAAACCAAGAAAAACACAGCACAGGAATGTCGGGAAGCCAAAACACAAGTTTTCGGGGGGCTAACTTGTTATTTTTGTAATTGGCACTTTGCAGTTTCATTGAGGCAATGGAGTTCCGAAAAAGGCGCCCGAGACTCGGGATCAAATGTGAACCCAGACCGTTTGGTTATTCATGGCCTGCGTTCAGGTGTTATGATCGATGTCCTTGTGCGCGCTGACCACCCAACCGGGAAACTCGTACCGCTGCCAATATCCATCGTAATCTCTGGCTCAATCCGGAACTGAGGTGGCCTCCTGGGTTAACCCACTTTGGAGATGAGCTGTCCTTAGCTCTGAATTCCGGGTTGTGTGTGCCTGGGAATACTCTGCACTATGGCATGGCTATTTAGTTTGGGAATTCAGGCCAAGAAGTGGTTTAGAAAAACGGTGAAAGAAAATTAATAAGAATTAAAAAGAGAGGCGGAAAGGAAGTGTGGCAAGACGAAACTTGGTTACCCTGGCAGTTGAAAAGAAGAGTTTAGTGGTAAAAATACCTATATTGCTAAGTAACTAATGCTACTCAATGCATTTAATCAACCGCAAATTCCTCAGGAAGCTCAAAATATGGTCACACTTGACCTTAGGTTTACCAAAAAAAATTTCGAAACTTGAAAATATCAAAACTAATACTAATCAATGCATTTAATTAACTGCGAATTCTTCAGCACACACTAAATATGGTCATACTTGACCATACGTTTGCCAATGTAATTTTATGGAGTGCTTATGTTATTTGTGTCAAAATATCTTTTAAGGATTACATTAAAAATAAAACCCTTAAACATATTTATTTCTTATAATTTTATATACTAACTCCTAGGTTAAAACTTTTTCTATCACACGCTCATAGAAAAAATGCACTTAAATGAACGCGACTTCTTCAGAATGCACGAAATATGGTCACACTTGGCCTAGGAAATTTTTACTTTCATTTATTATTTAAAGAAAATAATAATTTTTTTAACAAAACATTTTTAGGTTGCAAAAATCTATAGATTTATTTTGAATACAAATAAATATATATATTTTTTTAATTATAGATTAATATATAATATATACATTTATATTATTGTATTATAATTTTTTTATATTATTAAATATTTTTTGCAATTTTTTTTATTTTTTTTTTCTTATATTTTTAATATAAAGGGTATTATAACTTCGGTTTGCCTTCGCCAAGTGGCCTTTTCGCTTCAAGCGGGGCTCGCGCGACTTCAAATTGCCAACTTAGTTGTTATTTGTTCGCTGTCTGGCTGAAGGGGCAGCGCGGCCAAGACGCGGTTCGAGGGCCGAAGGATGAAGGACTCCGCAGGACGAAGGATGCGGGGAAGGGGAGAGAACAGCAGGGCAATATTCGTGGACGCAGCACTCTGATGGCTCTCACGTCACCACTTCTGCAAATTGCGGCAATAATGCAACAAAGGTTTCTTGGGAAACACATACCAAATTGCATAAGCAAGGCAAGGCCACGGAGGGCGGGGGGAAATGGGGTGGACTTTGTGGGGTGGCTCTCTGTGGCTGTAGGGGATGGATGTTCGGTCCTTGAAGGACTAAGGACGTCAGTCGCTTGGCCGCCGCGGCTCTGGAAGCTCCTCCCCCTCCTCCTCCTCTTCGCAACCGCGCATTTCATTTTCAATTTGATTTTTTCTGGGTTTTCTTTGTTTTTCTACCCCGCCTCCCCCGAAAATCACCCAGAAACGTTCCCATGCCCTTGTTTACATTTTTGTTGGCTGTTGCGGTTTCCGCTTTTCGGTCCCCGTTTGCGTTTTCGTTTTCGTTGCAACATTTTTGTTTGTAATTTACTTTGGAATGCCGTCGTCGCCTTGTGCGGTTTCTTAGAAAAATCTCTAGTCGCCGTAATTGCAGTGCCCGCAGTGCCGCCCGTAGTGCTGCCAGTGTTCGTAGTGCTCCGAGAACTCCTAGAACTCCGAGAACTGCAACTGCCGACAGGCAAATCAACTGTCACCCAGTTGCTCAGATGCGGGACCACGGGCGGTATGAGCAATTTCGCATTCCTCATACGCCGCGTGGGCCCAGCAAGATGGTGGGTGGAAGAAGGGGAGGAGGATGTGGAAGAGCAAGGGGTTCGAGAGCAGCTAAGGAAGGTATGCGGGTTCCACTTTAAGTTTCCTTCAACCAAATGGCCCTCAATTTCTTGCCTATTTTCCATTCATCTGGCCCAAAAGAGAATGGCATTTAATAATATTTATTTATTAGTTACTTATTATTATTATTAGTTATTTTTGTTTATTTTTTTGTAATTTAATAATATTCTTATTATATATAAGTTATTTATTAATATTATGATTTAAAAATATTTATTTTTTTTAATATTATTAGTTATTGTTGTTCTTTTTATCTAATAATATTTTTATTTTATATATTAGTTATTTGTTATTATTATTATTTAATAATATGTATTTATTATTTATATTATTAGTTATTTTTGTTTTTTTTTTTAATATAATAATATATATAATAAGAATATTAAGATATTTAGTTATTTTTGTTTTTGTTCACATTTTTTAAAAATTTACTAAATCATATCACTTATTTAAGACCCAATAAATGTATGCTTTCTGCCATAAATGGGAAGTTTCGTCCAATAGTTAGGGATATTATGCTCGGAACGAGCCACTTTTAAGGGCTTTGCGGCTATTTAACTCCCTGCCACCTAGCATCCGGTTTTGTTGGGGATCGAATAAGGATATGTTTAGGCGATCACTTAGGGAGTATTTTTTATGTAGTGCGTAGATTTAAGTTAGATTTAAGTTTATACCTAGCCAGATAAGGATTAATCCATTGGCGAATAAATAAATAAATAAATAAATAGATATAATGTAGTTTTTGAAATTCCTAAAATTTAAATAAATTTCCTTAAAATTGTCTTAAAATAACCTTAAAATTTCCTTTAAATGTCCTTAAAATTTCCCTTTTTTAATTTTATTTAACAGTCAATTGGTTAAAGAGACTGAACAAAAGCAACCTCTATGAACAACTTTTGGAACCATAAATATTAATATAATGCATCCTTTTCATTTGCTAAATTCTATGATTTGTCAGTATTTTTTAAACCCATTTTAGTCCCATTTTTTTTCATACCTAAAAAAGCAAATCAGAATACAACTCTGCGGCTAAATTTAGGGACTTCGGGGGCCCGCAGTTGGACCAGAAAAAGAACAATAAAGCCGGCTGGTTGGACATATAGAGCTACCACCTATATCTTCTGTCATTCCTTCTCTTTTTTTTTTTTTGCTCTCTTTGCTGTTGGAAAAAGCGGCCACAATGGGTCCGAAAGGCGAATTGGCAGAGCCAAAGGGGGAAAATGGGGAAAAAGGGGGGAAAGCCCAAAATACCAAATCGCCAGGTGGTGGTTACACCTCCGTCTTTCTTCCCATTTTTCGGGGAGGGGGCCACCCACACTTTTCTGCTTTTTCTGTGCTGTTTGGCACGGCGTTTGTTCCAAACAATTGGCGATGCGACCCACCCAAACACCTGGAAGCACCTGAAAAGCACCACCCAACCACCCACCCACCCACCAGTTTCACTCACTTACTTATTCATTTCCACTCAATCCGACCCGCGCCCTCAGCTTTCCACCTTTCCACCCTAATGCTCATTCCCATCCGTTAATTGTCGTTTGTCTGTTGATTCTAGTTGCTAATTTCTGTTGTCCATTGGATCCGCTGGGTTGAACAGTAGTGGGCAGGGGGGTGGGTGAGCAGGGGGGGGGGGTTGGATTTAGTACCGGCCGCTGGGCACCGTTTGCAAAGATCAGCGGGCGATTCCCACACGGGTGCCGGAAATGGGAAGTGGGAACTGGGAATGGAAATGTAGTTGTAGATGGGGGATTCCCCATTGGGCGTGGGGGTTGTGGGCGTTAGGCAGTGGGCGTGGCACTACGACAGAGGCAGCCGGAAAAAGGTGTTGTGTTGTTGTGGTGTCCTTTGCCCCGCTGCTTTTGTGCGGCAAGCGACAAAAGAAAGCCACTGGCAGCATTTACCAACACCATCGCGTTGGTACACTGAGCTAAACAAATAAGATTCATAATTCATTTTTTTTTTAAACTGTTTTATTTAGGTCACACTAGGGTCAAAATTAGAAATTGAAATTTAAGTACCTTTCTGTTGTCAGATTGATCTGAAATTTGGTACGCACCTTCAGTTCCGATGACAATACAATATAATAATGTCAATAACATTGTAAATCCAATATGGCGGCCGCAAAATGGCGGAAAACGTAGGTTTTATCAATCCCATCAATATGGGTATCAAATGAAAGGTCTCAACAAGTAGAATACAATGTACTATATAAAATTAAAATTCAAAATGGCGGCCTATGCAAAATTGCAGATAACTTAGGTTTTATCAATCACATTAACATGGGTATCATTGTCACTGTCAAACACATCAGATTAATTCAGATCAATCTGACAACAAGCGGGGTAAGTTAAATAATAATAATAAAAAAATGCGAAATAAAAACTAAAAACTAGAAAATAAAAAAAGGTAAAAAAAATTTTTAAGTTAAACCGTTTTATGTAAAACATGTACTAAATGTACTAAAAGCCTAAAAATAATATAAAATAGATACAGACGTGAGAATTATAAACATATGCTTAGACTAGACTAAAATAAAACCGTGGGGCAAGTCAATTGTGTACAATCGTCATTAAAATGTTTGTTTGCCCCACGGTTTTATTTTAGTCTAGTCTAAGCATATGTTTATAATTCTCACGTCTGTATCTATTTTATATTATAAAACCGTGGGGCAAACAAACATTTTAATGACGATTGTACACAATTGACTTGCCCCACGGTTTTATTTTAGTCTAGTCTAAGCATATGTTTATAATTCTCACGTCTGTATCTATTTTATATTATTTTTAGGCTTTTAGTACATTTAGTACATGTTTTACATAAAACGGTTTAACTTAAAAATTTTTTTTACCTTTTTTTAGTATATATTTTATTTTAAAAGTATTATTTTCATTTCATTAACTTACTTTTATTTCCATTAAAAAAAAATATTAATAATAAAAAAAATATTTACTTTTATATGCACAGAAATAATAAATATATTTTAGGTGGTTTTTTCTGTTCCGCCACTAAAAATATTTTTTTTATTTCATTAAGTCAATGGTTTACATTTTTAATACAAAAAAAATAAATAAAAGGAAGGGTATAAAAAATAAATAATAAATAAAAAACAGATTCATTATTATATGGACAGAAATAAAAAATGTATTTTTTAGGTGTTTTTTTTCGGTTTAACCATTAAAAATATTAATTTCATTTCATTTTCTTATTAAATAAAAAAATATGTATATATATTTACTATAATTTTTGGTGGCTTTTTCTTTTCAACCATTAAAAATATTATTTTAATTTCATTAACATACCTTTGAATAAATGGTTTATAATTTTAATTAAGCACATAACCAAAAAAAAAAAATAAAAAAAAAAATAAAATAAAATAAAGAAATATGAAGAGTATTCCCTACTTACTCACCAGTTTTTCCCGCAGTGCAGCACCCAGCATCGAGAATGGGAAACGTGGCACTGGGCACAAAGGACACAGAACGGTGGAGCATCCAACGATATTATGAGCATAGGATTGCTGGCTCCCTCGAAATCGCCTTGATTCCTTGGTCGCCGTCTCTCCGATTGCAATTAATTCTGGGTATTCGCATCACGTTCCGGATCCCATCACCAAACAATTTCATTCGTATTAAATGCAATGATGAAAGTGAAAACGCAATCTGCGTTCACCCAACACATACATATGTATGTACGTAGCTCCGTTCCCATTTAATTCAGCCATCGAGTCGAGATGATATTCGGATATTTGTCAAGGATCGAAGTGGGAATGCCCTTTAGAACTGGACTGTAAGTAAAGATCTAACTAAGATGAGGTGTTACAGCAAAGTTTAGAAAGTTTAAAAAATATTTAGATTAATAGAAAGGAGATTTGAAGTCTTTTATAGAGGCCCTTAAAAGTATACTATGATTTATGTTTAAAAGGGGTTTTCAATTTTTACAGTCTACTTTTTGGCTATCTTTTAAGTGGTTTCAAATCTCTGAAGATTCATAATTATATATACGGACTATATTTTCGGTGGAGATTACACCAAATCGAAAAAATACTAACTATTATATGCACAGAAATAATAAATCTCTTAAAAAAATGGTTTACTCATATATTTTTAAATTTTAAGTCCCAATGAAATACAAACTTTTGTGAACGGCTCTTTGAATTTCCTTAAATATTTAAAATATTTGTATATTAAGATGTGATCCTTCAAGAATTCTAATTCCTAATTCCATGTAACTTTATTATTGTTATTTCCGAAAGTCTCCCCCTTATTTTCGGTTTTTAAACAATGTTGCCAACAACATTGAAGTACACCTGCAGGGACTTCTCCTTTTGTATCAGTCTGCGTTCCATTAGGATATTTGCCATGCGTCCTGTGGTGACGACGACGAGTGAATTCTTTTCTCCGACCCTCACAGCCATCAAATAAAGACGATTTAATTTCATTAATTTGCACACACAAAAGGGGCGGGGTGGGGGGCGTGCCCCCAGGATCTTCACACCTCCGGAAAGGGGAATGGGGCAGGACTTTGGCCACTTTTGTCGCCTGTCCTCCAACTCCGCCCCTCCTCCGCCTTCCCAACCAAATGCCTTTCATCCACAAAAATGTTCTCTTAATTTTTGTAATTTGTTGTCTTGCTGTGAGGACTCTGTAGAAGATACTATAGATGGGGTGGTGGGTGGATGGGGTGTTGGGTCATGGTAATGGTTTTAATATCAGCTATCAGGACATCAGCCCCAGTTTGTGGTCTCTTCAATTCGTCGCAATGAGATTTGCATATTCAGCAAGTGATGCTATCGGGAGTTTTGGGCTTTTACCCATTCCCCCGAATCCCTGGGATGATGTGGAAAAAATTCCATTCTGCCCAGATTCAGGCAATGACTGGCCAAAAAAAAAAGAAGAAACATGTAGGGAAAAATACAAAACAACCAAATCCAAATCCAAATGTAACGAAACGAAACCCAAACAAACCAATGCCAAGCGGAGGAAATAGAAGCCGGGGGCAAAGTTACCTTTGAGTGTCGGCGGCATTTAGTGACGGAAAGTATGTAGAAACACCCCATGGGCACTAATATTCAGTATTCCCCATTTTATATCTATTTCTAGACACCGAAAAATATATTTGGTACCCTATATAGAAAAAAAAGATATGAAATAGGATCAATTCTATCTTATTTTATATCTATAAAAATACAAATGTATGATGTAAACATATCAACTTGATATTTTAGCATATCAAGTATTGTATATTAAAATACCAAATGTAGTATTTTTTTGAACAAATAATGAAAAATTAGATTTCATTAGATTATGCATGTCGAAATGATAATAATAATGTCAAATTTATGATTCAAACATATCAACTTTATACTTTATCATATCATTTATTTTATTTTCAGATACCTAATGAAGTATTTTTTGAACAAATAGTGAAAAATAGGATAAACATGATCTTCATGCATTTCAAAATGATATGAATAAAATAATCTTTAAATAAGATTAAATTGGCCTGCACATATCAATCTGATCATTTACCCGTTTCTTTTTGTGGATGTAGAATAGATCCCTACAAGGTATATTATTTAGTAAAGTCATAGAAGAGTTAGAAAAATATTTCATTATAGCAGCAACTTATTATCTTCTTGCCTTTTCATGATATTTTAAAGTTAAATAAATCCGTAATACCCCCAATTTAGAGGGTACTCAGAGTGTTACCTGCTCACATGATGCTAACATATTCCCCCGAAATTTCCAGATTTAGAGGGGGGTGGTGATGGGGGCAAAGGGGGTGAGTGACCCTCTCAGCTTAGCATGAAAGCCCGTCAAAATATTGCCTACGAAATTAATTTTGACACATGCCACAATGAGTGAGGGCTTTGTCCAGAACATCCGCATCCGCATCTGGATCAGGGGTAAGTGGCACGCGGGTGGGCGGGGCAGCTGCTGTCAGGTGTCGCGCACTCCGGCTCAAAATTATATAATACGTTATCATTCCGACGCCGCTGCCGCCGCTGAGATATGTGAGCTAATTCCAACGACCGACTCACCGTGAGTCCCTCAAAAGGCCAAATGCGGAGGGCCATTAACCGGAAATCTGTCCAGAAATCACAGCTAAATGAGGCTTAAGTTGATGGCATTCTTTATTCAAGTTGTCAGGCGAAAATCAATAAACTGGGTTTACTAAACACCGTTCATTTGGAACAGGTTTTTTAATCGAATATGTTGGATCTGAATAATTTGAGAAAATTGTAAAGAAAATTAACAACATTTTCTCCAATCTTAAGTTGGCATAATAATAGATGTAATCATTATTATGATTATTATGCATGATTTAAAAAATTGCAAATTAAAAAATGCTTATTTTCTTTTTTTTTAAGATTTATTTCCTTTTTATTTTTAATTTATTTTCTTTTTTTTTTAATTATTTTCTTTTTTTTATTTTCTTTTTTTAAAGATTTATTTTCTTATTTAAAAGGAATTTTTTTGTAAAGAGGAGGTCCATATTTTAGAAAGTCTTAAGTTAGCATTATAATGGTTGTATAGATGCTATAAGACTTAAATAGTTATAAGTCTATATTTATATTATTTATTAATAGGAAAATTATTTAAGTACCTATATTATATTTATAAGGATGTATTATTATTGCCGATGAAAAACTGTGAATCCACCTTAATTAGGTCTAGAGGTATATATTCAAACATCCAAAACTTTTCATAATTTTCTTTCTTTTGAGTTGTTTTTTTAGATTTGATATGATAATTATGATTATAATCATGGAAATATAAGGTATTTAAAAAGTATGCAACACAAAATTTGTTATTAAAACCCCCACAAACAAGTCCTGGATACGCCACTGTGTGATACTAAAACTTTTAAAGGCTCCAGGTTATGGGAACTGTGGGTCTGTGAGAGTTCGTTTCGATTTTCGATCGAACATGGCCTTTCTCCAACGATCGCTCGGCACTCCGATCTGTGTCACACACATTTACACACTCCCCAGAGCCACACGCACATACACAGGAAATTAACTGCGCGCAAAAAAAAAAACAAAAACAAAATATTCAGCACGTGAAACCCTATATATATTTTCGTATTACCCGAGGGCGAAGGATCTCAGAATCACAGGATTACAGGATCACACACGGAATGGGCACGGCTGCCTCGCGTCACCTGACCGCCGAGGAGCTGCTCCAGATCCAGGCGGAAACGGGATTCTCGCTGGCGCGACTCGACTATCTCTACGGGCACTACCAGTCCCTCGATCGCGACTCGGAGGATCGTGTGCTGCGCAGCGAACTGCTGCGAGTGCCGCCGGTGGCCGCCCATCCGCTGGCGGAGCGCCTGGTGGACGCCATGCTGCATCCGTCGCGCGGTTTCCGGCACTTTGTGAGCGGGCTGGCCAACTTCCGGCGCGGCGAGACGCTCGACCGGAAGTTGGCCTCCACCCTGCGACTGTTCGACGAGGATGGCGATGGGCTGCTGAGCGCCGATCAGTGCCACGCCCTGTTGGCCCGCCTCCCGGCGACGCGGCGCGAGTTGCGAGCGATGCGGTGGCGCCTCAATCAGATCCTGGCCGAGAAGGATAAGCTGGACTCGGTGGACTTTGGCCACATCACCAGGGGCCTGGACCTGGAGCAGACACTCTCGCTGCGTTTCCACTGAATCCGGGACTCATATATATGACCCAAACATATACACACAGATAAGCCCACTCACACAGCTACACAGCCACACACACACACGCAGAGCGAGCGCCAGTGAATTGCATATCCTTTCGCCGCTCGCATAACATCACGTTGCGAAACTTTTCACATAAACGCAAAAGTTAAGTCATTCCTGAAAATTGTTTCTTGAATTTACTCGCGCACTTGCGCCGCTCCTTTAGGTGGGCGGCAGCGGCGGCGGCGGGGGGCGTGGCGGGCCTGGGAATATGAGCACTCCTCCTCAATGGCACTTGAGCTCGTTCTCATGCCAGTCATGACTTTTGTGTCCTTAACCAGGCAGCATACACATACGTACGTATGCCCTGGCTCCGCTTCGACACTGGACAAAAAAGGAGGTAAGTTTTAAAAATAAATCAAATTTTAAAGTGAATTTTAGGTTATAATTTTTTTTTCTTATATTTGTATTTTTTAAGATTTTTGCAAACTCAAGGTTATAGTTGGTTATAAATAAAACAACATTTTTTACCATTTATACACCCTTGCACTCACTGGGGAGTGAACCTCGGACTTTCCTCGGATTTATTTTAAATAAAATTGTTTTATAAATATTTTAAAGGTTTACATTATTTTTTAGTCAAAGTTAAGAAATCTATATTATATTATAAAAAAATTGTAACTAACAAACTGTTGCTTATTTCACAGTTCACTTAGAAATAAAAAAAATAAAAAAATAAATTTTTAAAATTACTATTTGTTAGTAACTATGGCAGGCATATAATTTAAAAATCTTTAACAATGCCATTTAGTTTTTTTTTGACATACACTTCTATAAATTATCAGCCTAAAAATGTTTAAAATATAAATTAAATAACTTGTAGATAGTTTTTTCCAGTGTCTTAACTCCGGAACTAGACCATCTTAGACCCACAACACTCGACCCACTTGAAGCTATTCTCTTTTCACCTTTCCACGGGCAAGTTCTGCTTAATCCGACATTTGCTCATTTGCTCTGGTTGAGGTCACCTGTTACGGTGCGGCACGTGTGTGTGTGTGTGCGTGTGTGGGGGTCACCACCTGGACCACCCTCCCCGTTCGGGGTTTTTGGTCGGGCAACTCATTTTAGCAGTCGCCGGGTCATCCATCATATTGAGTAATTGGCCCGCCGATGGACTTGGGTTCGATTAAACATGTGGCTAATTCAATGGATGGAGTGGTGACCCCGAAAAGTGGGTTTTACTACATTAAAAAGATATTAGATAAGAATCTTATCATAAGATATTAAATGATAGTCAAACTTAGCTCGTTAAATTATTTTATTTATATATTGAAAGGATTAATTAAGGGATATTTAAGGTATATTTTGGGGATATTTCAGGGATATTATAGGAATATTTTGGGAATATTTCAGGGATATTTAAGGGATATTTAAGGGATAAAAGTATTTTAATAATTTATTTAAAAGGGTAACTTAATGGATATTTAACTAAGATTTGAGGGATATTTAAAGGATATTTAGGGAATATTCAAGGGATATTTAAGTTAGATTTAAGGGATATTTAAGGGATATTTAAGGGGTATTTAAAGGATATTTAAGGCTTTAAGGGATATGGGATATTCAAGGATTTTGAGTCATAATATTCAAATACCAATCGCAAAATGAAAGAAATAATCCAGAGAATATAAATTTATTTGGCCTTTGTCCTTGGACTCAAGCACTTTATCGCCCAGCCACTTCACACTTGCTCATAGATTTCCATTATGAAATTAGTGCGGATCAAGGTCTCTTCTGTGCGGACAAATTGCATTGTGGGTGCGATTTCTGCTGGGGATTTCGCGGAGATTTTGCGGGTGACAGCTGGTGGAGGATTGGGATTGGATGGGATTGTCGTGAAAGGTGCGAGATGGAAAGGTGGTGGTGGGTGCAGAGCCAGAGGTAGAGCTCCATCCTATGTCCGTTTCACTTTGCTGGTTTTTGCAACTGATTGCATTTTTATCCCTTTTATACACAAAATCCATGAAATATGCACACTAACTCATGCGTATTTTATAATAATAAAAGCGCACGGTAAAGTGCCAAGCAGGGAGTCGTGGGAAAAGGGGGGTGGAAGCACCGCGGAACTGGCTGTCAGTTGTCCCCCATTCCCATTCCCATTCCCGTATCCTGCGTCCTGCATCCTGTATCCCTCCCCTCGTATCCTGCCCTATTCCGATGGCAAAGACAAAGGATGCAGGCGAGCGGAGCCGATGGGATTGGATCGGGACAGACAGCTGGCATCCACTGGGAAGCCAGACAGCTGGGACTTCCCAGGACTACGCAGGACCCTCCACCCCACCCCCCAGATGGGCAACTTGTTAACGTTGCTCCGTCGCTGCCGCGCTTCATCCACCTGACACATGGCAAATCGGTTCTCCCGACCGCCGACACCATCAGCATCCGTCGAGGATGTGGCGTGTGTAACAAGGTTAGCTTAGCGGCTTACCCGGTCAAGACAGCCCCAGCAACTCACTCTCTCTCACTCTCCGTCGGGTAAATATTTTAAGGATGTGTTACCACCTATTTACCATCGTTTCCGTTTCCCTTCCCGCGCTCTCCTCATCCAGTGGAGGCTTCAAGTGCCGCCTAAGCCATAGCATCCCTTGGGTTCAGAGGATCAGGGCAGAGGGCAAAGTTGGAAGCTCAGAGAGCAGGCCTTCAGATTGCTGAATCATGGGCGTAGAATGAGGTTATGTTGAGGTTAGAGCTTCTCAGAAATTCGCATTTCTTAGCTCTTTTATGCAATTATATCATAATATTATAACTTTAAAATAGGTACTAAGTAAAATAAAGGCGGAAAAGGTTCATAAATTATTTAAATATGCGATCGCTTCATATTTTTATTACTGTTGCTAAGGTATATATAAGGTATAGATCCCTTAAAATCTGAGAGATCTAGAAAAAAATTAACCTATTTTAAAAATATGCTTTAAATGGATTGTTATTATAAGGATATTAATTCCCAAGCAAACTCTATCAGACCTTTTTTGTCCAGATAAAAACATAGGAAATACTTATTAGTATAAAAGGCTGTTTATAAAAAACGGTCAGTAGTAAAGTTCACCCAGAACGGATTGACTTAAAAATCTAAAAAAAATAACCTACATTTTGAAAAAAAATAATTTAAACAATATTAAGGAATAAAACAGTAATTTTTTAATTTTATAACTGACATAAAAATAAAAAGAAAAATAAATATATTATTTTTCCATAAATATAATATCCAAAACCCTTCACTGACTTTATGGAAAAACTAACCAACTTACAGTTCGTGATTTAATTCGGCAAAGAATATCTTTCTGGTAATCGCACTTTCTAATTGCACCCTTTTCTGTACGCCACCCCCTTTTGGTGCGCCCCTGGCTCAGGCATTGCCGGCGGCTTTGATTGCCTCGCTGATCAATCGAGGCAATGCCAATCAGTGATTGAGCCGCTGGTTTGGCCAACTGGGCCGCGTTCGTAATTCAATCAGCCGTTTTTTTCGGCTCTTTTTGGTTTTTTTTTTTTGGTCCACCCTTGGCCAAATAATTTCGCTTACAATTTGCCATATTTTGTGTCACGATTTGTCTTCGTTGCAAGTTTTATGCATCGCGGCTTGGTTGTTCTCGATGGGATGGTGAAAACCGGGGGGTGTGAATGGAAATGGTGGGAAAAAAGAAGCCAAGGAAGCTGCATGTGCAGGATTCCTCGCCTCCTGCGCCAGTCCCTTATCCTTTTTATGCTCCTGCAGCTGCTTAAACGTGTTTCAAATACGCAATTTCCTCCCACCCGATGAGAGCCGTGAATTTGGCGTGAATTTGGTATGCGAATTTGCTACGGAGAGGAACAAATTCGAGGGGGGAAGAAGGGGGGGGGGGGGGGGCTCAGCGCAGCTCCTCGGAATACGAATTTCACATTTTTCGCGCTTCATTTTATTAGACATCATATAAACATGTTATACCACTGTCGTGTGAGCCAGCACACCACTCGGCACCACAATTGTGGTTACAATCATGGTGGTGTCGCTATGGCTATGCAAGTAAAATGGAAATAATTTGCCAGGTACGCAGCTAGTTGATAGCGTGTTTGAATAATTTATAAATTGCTTTGAGGCATCAATGCTATGGGTTCAAGTGTAGAAAACAATTTCGGATTTTAAAATAATTGGCAATTATTAATTGCCTTTAAATTGTTGATTTTTTATTTTAAAATTTGAGTCAAACAAAAATTAAAAAATATGATATATTACAAAATTAGGACGAGTTAATGGTAAATCAAAAAGCAATAGTTCTTGGTACTATATTTTTTGCTCTATCTTTTGCTAAACTGGTCCGAAGTTAAAACTGCGAACTGTTCTGAGCAGATAACAACCTGATAAGTAACATTAGTGCACTTTCCGGATGATTTGGGAAATTTCAAAATTTTTCAAATTTTTAAATTTTTTTTTTCACAACTTTTTGAAAAAATTTTGAAAAAAATAAAATTTTTAACTGGAAATGCCAAGTTACAGAGAATTTAGCTACGAGTTCAGGAAGGTATCACACTCCATATTTGGACAATTATTTCCATTTTAATGGACAAAATACTGGTTGCTTTTTAACGGAATATGAGGATTTCGGTTTTTGGCAAAAATGTGATTTTTGGAATAATTTCTTTTTGCTCTATCTTTTGCAAAAATTGTCCGAAATTAAAACGGCGAACTGTTCTGAGCATCACAATTTTTTGAAAAAATTTTCAAAAAAATAAAAATTTTAACTGAAAATGCCAAGTTGTAGATAATTTAACTACGAGTTCGGGAAGGTATGACACTCCATATTTGGACAAATATTTCCATTTTACTGATTTTTTTATTGGCGGAAAATGAAGATTTCGATTTTTGGCAAAAATGTGATTTTTCGAATAATTTATTTTTGCTCTATCTTTTGCAAAAATGCTCCGAAGTTAAAACTGCGAACTGTTCTGAGCAGATAACAACCTGATAATTAACATTAGTGCACTTTCCGACTGATTTAGGAAATTTAAAAATTTTTCAATTTTTCGAATTTTTGTAAGGGGTAACATCACAATTTTTTGCAAAAAATTTAAAAAAAATAAAAATTTTAACTGAAAATGCCAAGTTGTAGATAATTTAACTACGAGTTCGGGAAGGTATGACACTCCATATTTGGACAAATATTTCCAATTTACTGATTTTTTTATTGGCGGAAAATGAGGATTTCGATTTTTTGCAAAAAATGTGATTTTTCGAATAATTTATTTTTGCTCTATCCTTTGCAAAAATGCTCCGATATTAAAACGGCGAACTGTTTTGAGCAGATAACAACGTGATAAATAATATTAGTGCTGGAGAGTGTACTGTTGTGCTGTTTTGGGAAAATTAAAAATTTTTCAAATTTTCGATTTTTTTGTAAGGGGTTGTATCACAATTTTTTGCAAAAACATCCGCCCATATGACGGCGGAGATATGTCGTTTAGAACGTTTAAAAACGTCATATCTCCGCCCATATGACGGCGGAGATATGTCGATTAGAACGTTTAAAAACAACATATATCCGCCCAGTACAAATCGTCGGCGGAGATATGTCGTTTAAAACGTTTAGAGACGACATATCTCCGCCCATATGAAACTAATTGTCCATATAGCTAAAATACTGACTTTTTATTGGCGGAAAATGAAGATGCCAATTTTTGGCCAAAATCTGACTTTTCGTAAAATTTGTTTTTGCTCTATCTTTTGCAAAACTGGTCCGAAGTTAAAACTGCGAACTTAGCAGATAACAACCTGATAATTAACAATAGTGTACTTTCCAACTGATTTAGGAAATTTAAAAATTTTTCATTTTTTCGAATTTTTTGTAAGGGGTAGCATCACAATTTTTTGAAAAATATTCAAAAAAAATACAAATTTTAACTGAAAATGCCAAGTTGTAGATAATTTAACTACGAGTTCAGGAAGGTATGACACTCCATATTTGGACAATTATTTCCATTTTAATGGACAAAATACTGGTTGTTTTTTGACGGAATATGAGGATTTCGATTTTTGGCAAAAATGTGATTTTTCGAATAATTTCTTTTTGCTCTATCTTTTGCAAAAATGGTCCGAAATTAAAACGGCGAACTGTTCTGAGCAGATAACAACCTAATAATTAACATTAGTGCACTTTCCGACTAATTTGAAAAATTTCAAAAATTTTCAAATTTTTGAATTTTTTTAATGGGTAGCATCACAATTTTTTGAAAAAAATTGCAAAAAAATAAAAATTTTATCTGGAAATGCCAAGTTACAGAGAATTTAACTACGAGTTCAGGAAGGTATCACACTCCATATTTGGACAATTATTTCCATTTTAATGGACAAAATACTGGTTGTTTTTTGACGGAAAATAAAAATTTCAATTTTTGGCAAAAATGTGATTTTTTGAATAATTTCTTTTTGCTCTATCTTTTGCAAAAATGGTCCGAAATTAAAACGGCGAACTGTATTGAGCAGATAACAACCGAATAATTAACATTAGTGCACTTTCCGGCTGATTTGAAAAATTTTAAAAATTTTCAAATTTTCGAATTTTTTTTAAGGGGTAGCATCACAATTTTTTGAAAAAAATTTCAAAAAAATAAAAATTTTGCTGGAGATGCCAAGTTACAGAGAATTTAACTACGAGTTCGGGAAGGTATGACTCTCTATATTTGGACAATTATTTCCATTTTAATGGACAAAATACTGGTTGTTTTTTGACGGAATATGAGGATTTCGATTTTTGGCAAAAATGTGATTTTTCGAATAATTTCTTTTTGCTCTATCTTTTGCAAAAATGGTCCGAAATTAAAACGGCGAACTGTTCTGAGCAGATAACAACCTAATAATTAACATTAGTGCACTTTCCGGCTGATTTGAAAAATTTTCAAATTTTCGAATTTTTTTAAGGGGTAGCATCACCATTTTTTGAAAAAAATGTCAAAAAAATAAAAGTTTTAACTGGAAATGCCAAGTTACAGAGAATTTAATTACGAGTTCAGGAAGGTATCACACTCCATATATGGACAATTATTTCCATTTTAATGGACAAAATACTGGTTGTTTTTTGACGGAAAATAAAAATTTCAATTTTTGGCAAAAATGTGATTTTTTGAATAATTTCTTTTTGCTCTATCTTTTGCAAAAATGGTCTGAAATTAAAACGGCGAACTGTATTGAGCAGATAACAACCGAATAATTAACATTAGTGCACTTTCCGGCTGATTTGAAAAATTTTAAAAATTTTCAAATTTTCGAATTTTTTTGTAAGGGGTAGCATCACAATTTTTTGAAAAAAATTTCAAAAAAATAAAAATTTTAACTGAAAATGCCAAGTTGTAGATAATTTAACTACGAGTTCAGGAAGGTATGACACTCCATATTTGGACAATTATTTCCATTTTAATGGCCAAAATACTGATTTTTTTATTGGCGTAATATGATTTCAATTATTGGCAAAAATGTGATTTTTCGAACAATTTCTTTTTGCTCCCAATTTTGCAAAAATGGTCCGAAATTAAAACGGCGAACTGTTCTGAGCAGATAACAACATAATAATTTACATTAGTGAACTTTCCGGCTGATTTAGGAAATTTAAAAATTTTTCATTTTTTCGACTTTTTGTAAGGGGTAGCATCACAATTTTTTGAAAAAAATTTCAAAAAAATAAAATTTTTAGCCTGAAATGCCAAGTTATAGAGAATTTAACTATGAGTTCGGGAAGGTATGACACTCCATATTTGGACAATTATTTCCATTTGAATGGCTAAAATACTGATTTTTTTATTGGAGAAAAATGAGAATTTCGATTTTTGGCAAAAATCATCCATGATCACTTTTTTCGGTATTCCAATAAAATGTGATTTAAAAGTTAAGCAAACTAACACAAGTATATATTTTTTGGCGAAACCACTTTAAATCTGAGATTCTGTGGGAGAAAAAAGATTAAAGGAGCCTGTCGCCGCTGCAGTCGCTTTCATTTGGCTCATCCTCGGGCCTCAAGCATATTTATTATCATGTCGAAGTGTTATCCTTGCTGGCCTCTGGCCCAGTGTTTGGCCAGGATGGGGAGCTGGAGCAGGAGTTGCTGCAACTGTTGTTACTCTTCATGTTAACATGTGTTCAAATCGTTAAGGCGAGAACTTTGTGCAAAATTATTTGCTACAAAACACTCGATTCGTGTTTGCGCCTGGCTGGCTGGCTGGCTGCCTCTAGCCCTCTAGCCCTCTCTCTTTCTCTATCTCGCCATCTCGTTGGCTATCGCGCCATCTCGCTCTGCTGTAGTAGTATCCCTGTATCCTGTATCCTGGCTCACACACTTGGGCGCCAAACAACACAAACAACAGCTCATTGAGTTTTGGAAAAGTTGTTAACATGAACATTTGATGTCACAACATTGCCTGCCCCCCTGCTCCTTTCCCCTCCTCCACCCCCTTTGACTTTCTTTGCCGAGTGTGTGTGTCCTGGGTGTCCTGGATGGGCGCATCCTTGAACGGTGACATAAGAGCGGCCCGGACAGGAGACCCTAACCGGGTCCGAACCAAAGCGTATCCTCATTTTTTTTCGGGCGCCAAAAGCACCCAAAAATGCACAAAACCGTTACCAAAAACTTGGCTCTTTCCCGCCCAAAAAACCCCCCCTTCCCCTCCCTTTTTTGGCCAGTGCAAAAGTGCCACAGCAACAGCAACAACAAAAACCAGTAGCAATGACAATGGCCAAAAAAGTGTATAGAAACTGAAATGAAAACAGCGACGGGTAAAACAAAAAACTTTTACACTTAGCAGACTAAATTGTCTACAAATTTAGTTAATTTATGTTATTTATTTAGTTAGTTATCGCTTTTGCCTGTTTGTTCAGGGGTGTCTGTTGAGAGGGCGGGGGGGTTGTCTGCATTCTGAATTCCCATTCATGAAGGATACAGGATGTCTGCTACGTTTTTCGTTTTGGCCAAAAGGTAGTGAAGCCTAATCCTTGATGATCCCTTAATTGAGGCTAATTGGCACTAAAACACTGCGATTTCCTTCATTATTTTGAGCTGTTATAAGTGATTTATTCTTCTGCACGCGTTTCACTTCAATTCCCAGATGCCCAATGACACTTGCTTAAAGTTCAACTGACTCACTGACTGACTGACTGACTGGCTAGATTTATTGGGCCACAGGGACCTAGAACCACTCTGCTCTACTCTGACTCCCCACAATTACAATCGGCTTATAGGATTTATATAGCAGAGAACTTAATGCACATCATTTATTACAGAAGAAGTTAATTTTAGACAAGTACAACGGTTTTTTAAGTTTCCATAACTTTATTATTAGGTGTTTAGAAAATCATTTACATAACACCAGAACTATTTTAAGAAGTGAAAGCTCTAAACTAATATCATATTTTGTGACGAAAAATTAGCAAATATTATACTAAATAAATGCGCTTTCTATAGTTTTCTCATTCATATTTAGAAAAAATCGAAAAATACTAAAATAAAATACTATAGTATAATATAGTCGTAGGATTTTTTTAAAATTTAATTCGAAATTCTGATATATTAAAATAAAGTTATTTATTAAAAAAAAGAAGCTATAATTATTTTTTACAATTTTTTTTTTTTGATTTTTTCTTAAAGTGCTATAAGATATAGTGGTCTGAAATCATTGCCGTTTTGAAAGGGTATATTAACCTTTAAACCTAGTTTTTAACAAGGAAACAAATTGTTAAAATATGAATTTAGTTCGTAATAAAATTCGTTTATAATTTCCTAAATTAATTTCCGTATGGTATTCCGTAGTAATAGGAAAGTAATATGTTTTAACTTAACGTTAATAACTTAATCACGCAAGAATACTGCTACTGAGAATTGATTTATAGGACAGACAATATAAGTGCAGTTGTGTGAGTGTTAATCGACTGGCAATACGTTGATATTGCTGCTTTCGAAGGTTGCTGCTGATGGCGGAGGTTTTATTGGTCTGGCCTGGCTGAAAAGAAGTGCCGAATCCAGACGGTTCTCAGAGGAATCCGAATCGGAATCGGAAAGCCAGCCACCCAGACAGACAGACAGACAGAAAGTCAGAAGGACACACAGGCAGACTGTGCGAACTGCCGACAGGCCAAAATGATTGCAGACAAATATTGGCAGAGAAATCCGCGTTTATTGTACACTTCACACACACACACACGTGGAAAGGTAAAATGCGTAACTTTAATGCAAACAGAAAACAAAAAGGCAAACCAGGGGAGAATGTTTATGGAAAATGTTCATAAAGTACTCACATATTCATAAAATAAAGGTGAATACAAGCAACTGTTCACTTTTCATTCCGTCCATCCAAATGTATGGGTTAAACATTTATTGTTGTGGCTTGTGCACTTTTTTTGAAGATAAAGGTTATATGAATTCAGTCGACCACTTGCGTATGATTGATAAGCTACTTTCAAGTTTATCACTCATACGCAGAGTTGGTCAGCCCAGCGAGCCAATTTGAACCACATCTGCAAATTGGTCAAGAATTTTCGTAGAACATTTAACACATTTAATTCACGAAACATAAATTTATTTATATATTTTAATTTTTTTTTATTTAAAATTTTTTTTTTATTATTTTTATTTGATTTTTAATATTTTTTAATTTACTCCTACTTATGTAAAAAATTTAATACGAAAAATGAATTTTTTTTTTTTATTTATTTATTTTATTATTTATATATATATATATATTTTTTTTTTAATTATCCTAAAGCTTCAAACTTTAAGTTAAATCATTTTTAATTTATGTAGACCACTTAACACATTTAATACACAAAAAATACATTTATTATAATTTTTATTTATTTATTTCCCCTTTTATTAATTTATAAATCATTCTATCTCCACAAGCTTTGATCCTAATAATTTCAAATTTACCCCTACTTATGCAGTGCGAAGTGTTAAGTCTATCAAAATGGCCAACACCCACTTACATTCCCCACAAATCATTTGGGGCAGGAATTACACTTCTAAACACTTGCTACAACGGCCATGAAAATTGAAACAAATTCGATGTGGAGGTTAAGTGAGCGAGCAAAGGAGTCGAAAGTGAGGGGCTTTGGCAGCAAAAATCATCGAGAGGCCAAGCCAACCGCAAAAATAAACAAGAAATTGTGCTAGTCGACGGCAAGGTACTCACTGTATAATCAGTGATTAATAATCACTGAACAAAAATAGGGTACAAGATACTAAAAAATATTAAAAACAAATTGTTTTGGAACATATTTCTATAAAATCTCGAACTATTTTAATTTCATTTTCAATATTTTATAATTTTAATTATTATAATAATATAATAATATAATAATAATAAAATTTATAAAAATAGTTTTGGAAGAGATTTTTGTATAATTGCAAATTATTTTGGCGTATAAAAAATTGGAATGAAGAAATATTAAAAAATTATTTTCTTAATTATTTATAATATAATAATGATAATAATAATAAAATAAAAATATAACTATTGATAGAAATTGTATCGAGAATTTATATATCCTATTTGAAGGACGAAAAAGTTTCTTGGTTTCCAATGCAAAACACACTTTTTTGCTGAAAGTAAGGGGTGTAATAACCTCAAAGGAGATGCGTGGGGCAAGGACGAAGAGAGGTGGGGAAGTGGGTGGCACACAGGCAGCCGAGCCTCGAATGTGGATGAGTGTGTGTGTTTGCCCATTCAGACATTTATTTATGCTCGTATTTATGCATATTTTGTGCAGAAATGACGGCAGCATTTTCGCACATTTTCGTTACCCCGGAGCCCGAGATTCGCTCGGTGATTGCTTTTCGACCACTCGCCGTTGTTCCCGTTAACACCAGCGCTGATCTTTGACCCCATATGCTGGATGTCGGATGTCTGATGTGGGATGTCTGACCGCTGAAGTGGCACTTATCTTGGGCTCGGCCACCGGGGAACTTTGTCAAGCAATCAACGCAAACGCTTTTCCCACTCCTGCAATCGCTACAATGAGATGTAGGAAAAATGCTTCGAAACGTTGGTCATTTGAGGCAGATACTGCGAGAATCAGACAAATACTATCAAAATAATATAAAAAAATATAAAAATATTTATTCCATGATTATCGGGATTCGCTTGGTGAAAAACCTTATAATCAATTAACAGACTAACTTAATAATAAGATAAGTTTAATGAAAAAATCCACCAATCAGGATGATGGTATTTTCAGGTAGAGTTGGACCCCTAGATCATAAAGTAGAAGAACAAATATTTTTTATAGATACTTAATTTTCAAGATTTTTAAAGAAAACATTTTTGGTATGTTCGTTTTTCTACTTATATACGTATCTCGAGTTCCAATTTAGGTATTTCCAAATTTTCAAATCAATTTTTAAATACCTATTTAATTTTTTAAAAATGTTTTCGTTTCTTCAAGTTTCGTAAAATATTTTTGACTTAAAAGTACTTGAAAGTTAAATAAATAAAATCAGGTATTGGATTCCCTTCCACTTTTTGCAGAGAAAACCAGCCTGATCGCGATTAACGATGGGCATTACGTACAGCGATCTGTCAAGTGTCCCCTTGGCCTGGTAACGTTTTCGGGATGAGGAGGGAGTTTATCTAGTTCCAGCGATTTATGGGTGACGCGTGGCAGAACCTGCTCCTCCCAACTCATTTGGGAATCCCAATCCCAATCCGAATCCAGAGACTAGTTGCCGAGTTGCCCACCCTTCGCGCCAAACTAGCTATTCCGCATTCAGCGCGTGCTGCACTTTAATTAAATTTCTTAATTATGTTGGATTAATACAAACAGAGGGCGCCGGCAAGGGCACACACACACTGGCGCACGCTAACACACACTAACACACACTGGCACACACTCTATCACACTCACACAGTCGTATGGCTTGCTATTCTCCTTTTAAGTTTAATCAACATACGCAAAGGATGCTCCTGCTGCTCTTAGAAGCCTGAGCCTGGCCCGAGTAATTGAGAAAACTCGGCGCAAGTGTCGGTCTCGACAGCTCGAACATGGTTTATGCGTGTCTTATAATCATCAAATATGCTTGGAGGAAAGTAGGCCACATTTAAAATAATAATAGGAACAATAACTTAACTTTAACCTCAACTTAACTTGTACTTAAACTCCAAAAGGAGATACAATGAAATCGAATTTCTTTTTTATTTCTATTACAATATCTATATGGTCATATAAAATGATCTACGTAAGTCAGTGGTGTCAGTCAAATCAAATAGTTTGTTGCTTACTTTTTAAATATCACATTTCCATTCACTTTCCACTCGAGTAAAAGTGATCTATACCCCAAATCAAAACAAATAGTTTGTTGCTTACTTTTTAAGTACCACATTTCCATTCACTTTTCACCCGAGTGAAGCGGATTAATACCCCAAATCAAACCAAATAGTTGGTTGCATTCTTTTTAAATACCACATTTCCATTCACTTTTAACCCGCATAAACGATCTCGAGCCAGACTGCGTCTGCAAATGAGCTGACTGTCCTCCCAGTGCCACCCTTTCGACCCTTTCCGCCAGCCAGGTCCCAACCGAGCTCCCCAAATCCTCCCAATCCTCGCCAGCCTTCTCCTGCTCCTCCTCCTCGTCGAGTGCATACACAGTTAGTTACTTTGGCATTTACCTTTGCCAGCGAGCAGCCGCCTCCTGACATCCCCTCGTCTTCGCCTTGGTCTTTGTGCCCATCTCATCTGTTGCCATTGGAAACTGCTGGTCTCGTCGGGTCCCGGTACTCCTTTCTGCTCTGGTCCCTGTTTTTGGTGTGGGGCCGGGGATTAGTTGCAGCACGTGACTGAAATTCCAAGCGATGTGCACGAGAAGCAAGTGCTTACTAAAAATTAAAACACATGTAAAGAAATAATTAAGATATTATGCCACGAACCTCCGATTCAGACTCCCAGTGTCCGTCCGCCAGCAACCCGGCGATTCCTTCAGTTCTACACTGCCAAAAAATCGGGGGTAAATTATAAAAATATTGTAAGATTTTATTTGCAATAGGTAAGCTTGTATTTATAATGAGTAATGAGTTTTGTAATGAGTTGTAATGAGTTTTATTTTCTCATAAACGCAGCTTAAGTATTCTTTAAACTCAGGTTCATATGGTTCCTCCAGTTCTACACTGTTAAAAAAACCAGAAGTTCGCCATTAAAATAAAGAAAAACTTTATTTGTAATGGTAAGCTTGTGAATATATAGTTACACCTATTTTAAGCTGAACTAATAACTTTTAAAATATGTAGAAATACATCTTAGGTAATATAACTATGTTTTCCACATATGAAAAAAAAGAATTACACTAACATTTTTTTATTTTATTTAAATAGAGTTATATTTCCTATTTCCATATATAAAAAAAAATTCAAAAAAAAAAATACATAATTAAAAAAAAAAAATTATAAATAAATAAAAAAAGAACAAAAATAAATAAAAAAATAATTAAAAAAAAATTTTTTTTTAATATAATATAATCTAAAATATTTTTAAATAAGAACTTTTATTGAAAGTGTGTTGTATGTTCTTAAATATTTAATTTCTTTTCTCGAATTCCTGTAACCAATTCTGGTCAAACTGTTCTCATTTTAGAAGTAATAGATGTTATTTTTTATTCTAAGTATTCTTCAAACTCAGTTTCGTATAATCACAGGCAAATACTATTTGTAGTGAGGCCAAAACCAAGGATGATAAGAATGGACCACCGAATGCAGCAAGAAATGGTGAACTTTAACATGGACTTCTTGGCCAGGTTGACAATTTCCTGGACATCCGTTATCCTGGCTGCTTCATACATATATCCCGAAGACCATTGTCCTCGCGGCACGTGGCTCATTTCTTGCGATTCGTTTGAGCCTCATTATAGGCCCAGTCTGCGCGGCCTAATGTATCATTAAAAGATGTTTTTGTTTCGCTCCCCGGGACCTTTTCCTTTCTCACATCGTGAGGTGGGGAATAGTTGGGGCTGCCTTCTATAATTTCTGCTTGTTTTATTTACGGCACTTACGCGCACTTGTACTGGCAAACTGGGGGATTCCTGCGAGGCGGGCGACAGTGGAAGATAAGGTTCGTGCTCAAAACGTTTTTACATTTTATTGACTGAGGGAGCAACGGGGGCCAAGGAACACTCACTGAGCACTGAGCACTGGAAACACTGAAACATTCAAACACTCAAACACTCATACACACACACATGCAGCACATACAGAAGACAGACTGGTAAGAACGCCGGAACAATTAAATTTAATTGCATTCCCAATTTGTATAATTATGCCTTGGTCTAAATACAATTTTTTCTTTCGCTTTTTTTTGCGTATTTATGTACTTCACAACGATGACACAGAAACGAAGGATGGAGACAAAGGTGGACTTGAAAGGCGGGTTCATCTCCTGCTGATGCAGCATATTCAGCCAGGACACGCCCCCTCCATCACCATCTGTATACCGCCCACTTTGTGGTGCCTCCGGTCCACCGGGCTTACGACCAAATCTACTTCGGCCTGACAATCACTTTCGAGATAATCACTTTGAGGGACCTCAAGAGAACTGAACAGAGATTTTGCGGGATGTTACGGGGTTTATTAGTTGATTAACCGATTCAGATTATGAACTTCACTTTATGCTTACGAAAAAGACTGCCAAAAAAAAAAACGCGAATTCTTAGGAACAAGAGCTTGTTAGCTTGTATATTATTTTATTTTATTTTAAATATAAGAATTTTATTTTTTTATTTTATTATTAAGAATCAATTTTGTGAGGATATTTAAAATATTTTATTTAAAAAACTGCGAATTCTTAGGAACAAGAGCATTAGCATGTTAGCTTTTATATTAAAAATGGGAAAATACGAAATATTTGTGAATTTTTATGTATAAAAATTAAAAGATTAGATTATGATTTTTATTCACTTAGAAATGTAAATTAATTACGGTCTCTGGAAAAATAAAAAAATATCTTTTTTCAAGTATGAAATATTACTGATTTATTTTTACCAGCCGAATAAGTAATAATTAATTTTTGGTAGAAAACCGCAAATTCTTTAGAACGATATTATTTCCTTTTTAGCTCTTATAATAAAAATTGAAAAATATGAATTATTTGGGACTTTTTTTATAAATAAATAATTATTATTTAAAAATTTTTTTTTAATTATAATAGTTACGGTCCCTGGAAAAAAAAAATATATCTACTTTTAAGTATGAAATATTACTAATATTTTTTGCAAACCGATACAATTTTTTTTTTAATATTTTGATTGTTTTCTTTGCTTCTTTTCATATTTAGATGCTTAGTTTAAAGTACAGAATTGAAAGATTCTTGCTTCTGCAATTCAGCAAGCTTTTCCGACGAGTTGTTTATGTTTTCTAGGCCGAAACTAAAAATGAGATTTGCGTTAAGTGCCTCCCCCTGCGCATCCTTTGTGCTGCCGATGCAGTCGGCTCCTTGTTCTTGGCCAGCAGAGCCATTTGCCGTCAAAGTTGTCGGCAGTTGCATAATTTCAATTATCGTCTGGAGCTATCAACTCCCCACTCAACTCCACCCACTCACTGGGTGAGTTACCCCAGAGCAATGGCATCGGAATCGAAATCGGCAGAGGCATCGGGAACTCATCAACACCGGAATCATCGCAAACGAATGGAAGCCTAATCAAAATTGATGGCTAGATTGCATTGGCCATTGTCATCCCGCCGTTGACAGCTGTCATCGGTGGCCGGAGATTTTCCAATTTTGACGATTAGCATGAGAGTCCGAATCCGAGATTTGAGGAAAGAGACTTTGAGAGTGGGTCCCGAGAAGTGGCATAATTAGTAAAGCCCTAGGGAAATGAACACCCCCTCCCTCCTACTCACACCCAATCACAACTACTGACTGCCTTTGATCGGCAAATAGAAATTCCATACAGCGATTAATCCAATAAGTTTCTATTACTTTGATTAGGTGTTGATTATGTGTGTGTCTGTGCCAAAGTTTCGCCTGCCTGCCGACAGGTGGCGCTTCTGGCTGCTCGAGGGAACTTTTCAAGCTGCTTGCTAATAAAGTCATGAAAACACTCCTCCCCCTCACACACACATAAATGCCGCCGTTTGGCGAGCAACAAAGGCCAAGGAGCAGGAGCCTCTTCCAAAAAAAAAATAAAAAAAGAGTGGAAAGTGGGGTGGTGGGGGGGGTAGAGTCGGCAAACTATGCGAAGGATGCTGTGAGAAAGATTTTTGCAATTTATTTAAGTCACGTGCCATATTCTCTGCCATCTCACCTCGGGCGCACGCCACTCCTGCAGGTGTGTGTGTGAGTGGGGGGTGTGTGGGTGTGTGGCAACTTGATATGGAACTCAAAGTGACTGGCCCGCCACTGACTGACTAACTGACAGCCGCACTCGTAGTCGCACTCGTAGTCGTAGTCCCACTCCCAACCAAGAACAAGAACAAGACGTAGTCGAGCCAAAGTTATGCCAGCCAGCAAATGCAACATAAATTATATAAAGGCAAAGGCGAAGGAAGCTGATGCCCGGGGCAGACGAGGTGACGAGTGGGTTCCCATTCTCCCTACTCCTTACCATTCCCATTCCCATCCCACTTTTCGACACTATCATATGCCTTCCTTTTGGGCCTCCGACTCAGTCGCCGGTCTTCGTGGGGCAACTTACTTTACTTAGTTGGCAGCGCTTAATTAGTGTGCGCAAATTTCGAGAACGTGAATTTTCATAAGCATGTGATACGGGGACAGGGGCCGTTGGGGGTCAGATGCTTTGACTGGGCGCGACTGATTGGAAAGAAGCGGAGAAATCGACCAAAAACTAGAAGAGCAATAGTAAATATCTAGTTTCAGAGCACTTCTTAAACAAAGCACTATTATTTAAAGGAAGTAACTGCTTTAACTTGCTAAATATTCGTTTTTAAATATCTTAAACATTTCACAGTGAAACTGTATCACTTACAGCTTAGCATAAGCCTAGTCAAGGTTAAGTGCAGGTTAAAATTGTACTAGATATTATGATGCAAGATAAACTTTTTGTAAGGAATAATTGTAATGGAAGAAAGTCTGTTATTCATTTTCAATAATTTTCTAGATCATTCAAGATAAAAATGATATTAACTGGAAGTTAACTTTCTGTTTGTTAATCGGAACATTTTCTCAAATATTTTTTTATAACCAACCATTTAATGTTGAAATCCTTTGTAACAAGCAAATATTATTATTGCAGATATGTTACGTCGAGCTTAGCATAGCATAACCTAGTCCAGGTTAAGTACAGGTTAAATAATTATAGATTTTATAAGGCAAACCTTTTGTAATGAATAGTTGGAATGGAAATTAGATAGATATTCTCAACTTAATGAGTGTGTGAAAGTATCTCGGTGAAACTGTATCAATTAGAGCTTACCATAAAATCTAGTGGGGGTTAAGTACCGGTTAAAATCATTCTAGAGATTACTATGCAAAGTAAACCTTTTGTAAAAAAAGTTGGAATGGAAGAAAGTTTGTCCTTTTTTTTAAATCTTTAACCATTAAAAAGGCAATTCATTAGAGAAATGCTTTTAAGGCTATTTTTCCGTATGTATTATACACAATTAAATATTCACACCATTCTGACGCGGTTTTTGCCCCACTGTGCTGGCACATTGAAGTTGGCTTTCCTTTTCGTTTTCATTTGCGTCGCGCTCTCACTTTGAAACAGTTTGATTAAGTTTAATTGATGTAATTACACTCTCAAATTGGATTGGATTTGTGAATACAAAGCGTGTCGAGAGTGTCGGGGACGAAGGACGACAAGGACGACCAGTGGGAGGTGGGGAATGGGAATGGGTATCGGAACAAGGACGAGAACGAGGATGAGGGATTGGGATGGCACACCTGCTATACCAATCGATCCCATTAACAACTTCAAAGTCGAGATCTCGTCATGGATTTTGTGGCCGGCCCCAAACACACAGTCACACTCACAGTCACACGCATTCTAACACTTTGCACTCAACTTTCATCAATTTCGAAAATGAATTTGAAAGTGTTGCCATTGTTGTTGTTGTTGTTGCTGTGTCTGTGTGGCTATGGCGAGGATATGGCGGGAATCGAAGGGATTAAAGGGGGAACAGGTTCAGCAGCAGCAGCAGCCCGAATGATGTGGCGCGCATATTTTGCATAATTTAAGCAATTTGTGCAACGCCAGCGGAAAGGGAAAGGGAAAGGGAAGAGGATGCGAACTGCGAAATGGGGAATGAACATGCGAGCACGGACACCGCCGACAAGGATGCGCCCCCGATGACAAAGACAAGGACGACAGCGATGCGATGCGATGCAATGCGATTCGGATGACGGACCGTAGCGGCCTGCAGCTGGCAAGGTGCTGAAATTGTTACCACATTATTGCACACGGAGAACAAAGTGTCCAATAAACTGAGGTAATATATGCCAAGAAGCCAACTACAGGTCATTATATTAATGAAATTATACAAAGGATAACCAAATCGAAGATAAACCTTAGTGGGAAACAAACATTTTGATTACCCTTTGCTATGTTGGATTCTCTTAACTTGTTTGTCTTCCTAATATATGAATAATTTGGATTTTTGTTATATTTATATAATATGTATTTTATTTTCGAATTTATGTTTTTTTTAAAGATTTTTTGTCAATCCGTTCTGGGTGAATTTGACTACTGACCGTTTTTTATAAACAGAGAAATATTAATTTAGATTATTATATATTGACACATCTTAATCTTTTTCAAATGTTATTCTCTATAGACGTATGTCTAACGACGATTAGGTGTTATACACTGATAAAAGCTTTAATATATAAGTTTTTGTATAAGTACCATTCTTACAATTGATCAGTTCAAAATTTTTAAATAGTTCTGTTGATTCATAACATAATCATCATATATTTTAGTGCTTTAAAAAACTACTAAAATCACATTTTTGACATTATCGAAATGGATAAAATCTTAGGGGTAGGATATTATGAGCTATGCAAGTTATACGAAACTTTTTAGTATAATTTGTATAATTTTTCTCAGTGTAGACCGAAGTCCTGCAGCCAACCTGGCCAGCAGCCAATGGCAATGGCCAACAGCCGGCGGAGCTGAGCCAGCGCTGCCCTGGCCAGATAATGAAGCAGCAACATTTTAACCAGGCAAATGCGCAAACACATTGGTAGGGAGTTTTGTTGGGAGCAAGGAGTCGGGAATACGGAGCCTAGAGCTGGGAACTGGGAACTGGAAACCGGGAGGACATGGCGTGAGTGAGTTGGTGTTGATTGCCGACTGCCAACTGACGACTAACGTCGGCCCATGACTGTCTGTCCGTCCCTTTGTCCGTTTGTCCGTATTGCTGTCCGTTTGTCCGTATGGCTGTCCGTTTGTCCGTATGCCTGTCCGTTCGTCCTTTTGTCCATATGGCAGTCCGTCTGAAAGGCTGAGTGACTAACTGACTTGGTCCCTGCTACTGATTCATGAACTGGCAACGAGCCTGGCCGCCAACCTGAACCTGAGCGCCGCAATAGCTGGCAACATGTTCTGACATCCGTGAGCACCAACACTTGCACCGCCACGCCACACTCACCCACACACACGCACGCACAGTGAGAGGAGAGTGTCCTGGACTGGTGCTCATATTTCGTTTTCCCACAGTCTCGTTTCCGTTGGGCCCATTATGCTGCTGTTGTGCCTGTGGATGTGAATGCTGGATGTGCTGGATGCTGTTTTTGTCCATTGCGTTGCCATGACAGTGGATTTTACAGATACTTAAGTGCCTGCTGGTGGTGGTAGTGCCAGTGTATGTGTGTGTGTGTGTGTGCGTACGCTTGATATATTCAGCTGACTCATTCTGCTGACGCTCCAAATTCAAACGCAAACACTGTTGCATACTTTTGCCCGCTGCAACCAACACGTTCATACACGTTCATACACACACTGACAAAGCAGAGAAACAGAGAGAGAGAGAGAGAGAGAAAGAGGGAGAGAGACTGCAATGGACACATATTTTCTGATAAATTATTGCATTGTTGATTTATTTTTGGCTTTTCGCTGTCTGCGGCTTAAGATTAATTTCCTTGCGTTGTTGAATTCACACTTATGTGGCGCCCAACGTGGGGCCGACCCACTCGACTGCAGGCATGCCAGCCAACCGCTGCCCACCGCCCATCGCCCACTGCCACCCACTCTCACCTCACCTCACAGCTTCTCCCTTCAATCCCTTTGTGTGTGTGTGGCAGTGGCCCAAGTCGTTAAATGGCTTTTTAAAAAGCGCCAATAAAAATTAAATCAAATAAATATAATTTTTAATTAAAATTCCCTTTAATCTTTTTACAATTATTACCAGCTTAATGTACAACAATGGCAACAAGGACGGCAACAAGGACGACAATGACGATGACCACAATGGCAAATGAAACAACGGTAACAAGAACATCAATTGCTGCGAGGCGCCAGGTAACGCACAAACAAAAGATTCAATCCCATCAATTGGATTGGATTTTTTATTAAGCTGCGATAAGCGCACGGCGAGGTGGGCTTATATATCCATAAGGATATGCATATTGTGGTCAAGAAAGGTGGAAAAAAAATGGAATGAATGTCTTTTGCAAAAGGATTTTATGGTTCGGCAGGCGGAGTTTATAGGTTATGTTGAATTTTGTAGGAGAGCTCGAGGTTTATAAGAGTATAAGTACTTGGAACTTAATCCATTGATAGGATTAACTTCTATAATTTGTAACTTAAGGTTGGTAATGGTATTTTCTATCTTTAAACTATTGTGTTTAAGAAAGACAGTTTGAGTTTATAGGTTATGTTGAATTTTGTAAGCATTTTGAACTTAATCCATTGATAGGATTATCTTCTATAGAAATAATTGTTAACCTAAGATTGGTAATGTTTTTTTCTATCGTTTAACTAAGCTTATTTAACTATCTTATATATCCATAAGGTTCTGAGTTTATAGGTTAGGTTGAATTTTGTAAGAGAGCTCAAGGTTTATCCATTGATATGATTATCTTTTAATGGGATAATTTTCTATCTTTTAACTTAGTTTATCTAACTATATTATATATCCATAAGGATATGCATATTGTAGTAAGAAAGGCAGTTTGAGTTTATAGGTTATGTTGAATTTCAAGGAGAGCTCGAGAGTTGTATTTGAAATTTAATAGGATTATCTTCTAATGGAATAGTTGTTAGCTTAAGGTTGGTAATGGTATTTTCTATCGTTTAACTGGACTTATTTAACTAAGTAATATCACCATCGGTTCTAAACCAGTCAGTTTCCTAGTCTTAAGCGCCTTTCTTCAGTTCAGTGAAGTAATTTATCGATTCAATGGCCCGTTCCAATAGTTACGCTCTGACCTCTTGACCCCTTCCAGTTGCCGCGAACTTTTCTATTGTTAGCATCGGTTATCATTTTGGTTTTTTCATATTGCTTGCTGGGTGTGTGGTGTGTGGATGGTTGACCATAGTCAATTCCGTGCCAAGTCTAATCTCTGGATGGATGGGTGGTTTAGTGGCCGCCCTGTTAGATGCGGATGCGGATGCGGATGAGGATGTGTGGGAGACAAAAGTCGCCGGCTAAGCCGCTCGTGAGTGGCCTTTGATTGGCCTTCGCCCCACCACTGCGCCAGCGGGTTGAACTTTCCGCCATATGCGTGTGTGGTCGCCTCAAGGTGCAGGGGATGCGGATGCGGCTGCGGATGCGGATGTTTAGGGACAGCTTCATACATATTAAACCCATGGAACGTAAATATTTAACGAATACTTTATTTTGCAGCCAGAGAGCAGCAACAAGGAGATCTATTTTTTTCTATTTTATTTTTATGGCAGGATATCTCTCTTTATTTTTCTCCCTTTTGAGTGGAAAACTTTGTCAGTTTTGTGCCGGGGCAGTAGTCGGTAGTCAGTAGTAGTAGTAGTTGGCTGTGGGGCATGCAACATGTGTGAGTGTGTGAGTGTGAGTGTGTGGGGCTCAAAGGCCGGAGTTTAATTCTCTGGCCGACTTTAATAATTAAGCCAGGACTTGGCAGCAGTTAAAATGATGACCCAGCCAGACTGGCAGCACCACCCACTACCCACTACCCCCCCTCTATTCCCGAAATGATGGCCAAAAACGAACGTGGCTGAAAATTCCGCGGGAAAAAGGGAGCAGGGCGGAGTATCTGTGCTCTTACAAATTGCAGCGTTAATTGCATACAAAGAACAAGAAAAGTGCCCAAGAAATTGTAACAAAAGGCCGTTTTCATTTCCGTTCCCATTCCGATTTCTTACCCGGGGTGCAGGGGCGTGGCAAAGGGGGGTGCTGACAAAGGGGGGCGCCTCACATAGTTGACAATTGACGCATTTGCAATTCAACACTCGAGCTGAACGGAGCTCGAGCGTTGCGCAATCAGCGGCCTCGCGTTTCACGTTCACCTCCCACCCCCGCTGACTTCTTCATCCCTGGAACGTTTAGGCATTTGCATTTTGATGCCTGCGCGGGGGGACGAGGGAGCGGGGTGGCTGGCCATGGGTGGCAGTGGGTACAAGTGGGGGCGACATAAATATTTGCAGTGTTTGATGTGGCAGCTTTGGGTTTGGCTTCGAACTGGTGACTCCACGGCTCCACTACACTGAGCAAAAAAAAAACTTTTAAAAAATTATTTAGATACAATGGAACTGTATGCTGAATGAGATTCATATCATAACTATTTTCTATAGAATTCGAATCATTAATATAGTTAGTAAACATTTAATTTATTTGGTTATCATAAGGGTTTTTTTCGGGATCAACAAGGAAAAATTACAGAGAAGTATCTAGCAAATTTCTTTATGTAGGTTAAGCACAATGTCGGATTTGGTTTTTAGAGAAAATTTTTTTTTGCATACTTTTTGAATATCACATTTCCTTGTACTTTTTACCCGAATAACGGAGGATTTATTCCCTAAATCTCCCCTAGCGCATGGTTAGGTTGTTAATGAGATAAAAACGCAAGTTAGAAAAGAAAAAAATTTGTCCAGGATTTTTTAATTTACCATAATAAATAATTTAATTTAGTTAATTTTATAAAAAAAATTTTCCTATACCCTTAGAACTTATTTAACGAAAACTACGATTATTTAATATAATATACCTAATAATGTCTATCTATAACTTATGTGGTACTAACATTTTTTTAATATTTAACATTATTTAAACAATAATTTTAAATGTATAAACATAAGTATAATATATTTTAAGATACCTACATTTGGAAATATTTTATATATTCCAATATATATATCTTCGAGCAAGTAGTCCCCCCAATTTTTCCCAGTGTAACGATGCTGGCTTCTCGGATTTATTAAGTCGAGCACCAGTGGAATGTGTGTGTGCGTGCGTGCGTGTGGGTGTGTGTGTGAGTGGGTGGGTGTTCCCTGGGTGGCCGAATGTGTGGGTATGTGTGTGTGTGTGCATCTTGCTATTCCTGGAGGCGCACTTGCCTTAATTATTGCCTGGCATGCTGCCCGTGGAAAAGGGGCGCCGGGGTAATTGGAAGGTGGCGGTGAGGTGGCGGAGCGGGGGAGTCGTGCAATGGGAAATGGGAAATGGAAAATGGGAAACGGAGTGTCAACAGTTTATGAAGTGGACTCCTCACGCTTTTCCTCCGACTCTGACTAGCATTTTGCTGCACTCTCTGCTCGGTCTCCTTAGTTTTCCTCGCTTTTCCGGCACATTGGGGGCATAATCAAACGGTAATTGGTGCGGGCAACGATTTTGCAAATTGAAAGAAAGCACAGAGAGCAGGGAAGTCGGCGTGTGGGTGGGGGTGTAGGGGGTGAAGTGGGGGTTGGGAGAAAGTCGGGGGAGAGTGCAGACAGAGACAATTTTCTATAAAAACTAAATTTGAAATTGTGTTGACTTAATGTTTGCGCATAAAGCGGCAACCAAAATGGCAAATGCACTCACACGACCAGATGGACATGCTAAAGGACATGCCAAGGGACACACTCACACACACACTTGCCGGGTATGTGTATGCGCCTGAGTGTGTGTGAAAGGGGTACACAGCGCAAATTGCCAAATTGAGGTTTCACCTTCTTAAAAAATCAGTTTTTACGTTTTCAAATAGTTTATACCTCTCGAAAACATTTTTTAAGATGAATAAAAAATAAATAATACATTTTAGCAAGGAATGGTAAGTTTTTAATTTTTTCTGATATACATTAAACTTTTTTGGATAATTGGGTTCTGGAAAAATAAATATTTTATAGCTTTGCTTACATTAAATTGTTATAAAAATTATTTCCGAATTTCGGTTTTTTGTTTTAGATTTTTATGTCAAACCGTTTTGACTGGAGGATTTACTCTCCATTTTGTATTTCCTCCTTTTATATTAGCATAGATAATTGATATTATAACCTATAAATCAGCTATTATTGCAATTAGTTCGTCAAGTTGCCAAGTTTGATATGTTATAAGTAAAATGTCTTCCATATCTTATAACAATTAACGCAATCCTCCTTAGTTCTATTCTCACTGTGCATATGCGGAAGGATGCCGGGTCTTCTGGTGTAGCACTTTGTGCAATGTCTCGCCTCATAGTCGTCATCTTGGTGGAAATTTATTTTCATTGCTGCCGCAGGCAATGGCAATATCAACAGACTGCTGGGTGGTGGGCGGCAAGTGGGCGGTGAGTTAGTTTTCGCATTCGCATGGAAAGTCGCCTGACCTTTGCCACGCGTCCTGGCCGAATATGTGTGCCCAGTTCTCCCCTGGGTACCCACTTGATGGCGAAATCGAACTAGGAGTCCAAGTTTCCTGACTATAACTTTAATTCGCAAAAGTTCTGCGAACTGAGTGGCAATTGAGATTTAATCCAGAGGTTGCACTTTGAGAAATATATTGTTCGTAAACCTGGTTTTAAATGTGCTATCCAATCAATAAAAGCTGTAATATTTGAATGATATTTTAAATTTAAATGGTTATGTTAAGGTTATGCTAAAGTAAGAAAGGTTTCTTTAAAAGTTCTTTATAAAAGGCAGAAAGAAATGGTTCATATATTTGACTTGGACAAAAAGCAAAAAATACAATCCTATGAGCACTGAAAAAAATGAGTAAAATAGGATTTAAACTATTGGTAAATTAATTATATACTATTTAGTTTCAAATATATCTTAATAATATCAGTTTTACAATAATACTGTCAGACGTGTTAAAGTTAAGCTTTTGGTATAGAACTTACATTAAAAACTATAAACTTTATAATATTTAGTATGAAATAAATACTAAAAAGTGTACTTCGTATTTTTAGTATTAATTTAAAACCACCCTTTTATACTGCACCTAGTATAGTTTTAATATAACAAGTTTTAAGAGTTAAACTATGGTATTTTTTTGGATGCAAATATTATGTATTATTAGTATCTATTTTAGGTAGAAGCTCAATATGTTCAATAGTTTCCATAGGATCGTTACATATTGTTTTGAAGAGATGTCCTGGGAGAACATTACGAAATTGTTTCCCGAATGCCTTAAAGTTTCGCCCTCGTTGAATATGTTTTACGATTTTTCGGTGAGCAGATATTCCTCCTTGTCTGCGTCTGTGTGTGAGTTCCCTTTTTCAGCTGGCCGCTTCATCCTTTTTCGGTCCGCAAGGATGCCCGCCCACCCGTTTCGCCCCGAACCACTGACAGACAGCGAGCTGGACATTGCCCTCCATCATTTCGGGCAGCAATGAAAGTTGCAGCTTAGCGGCAGCAGCAGCAGCAGCAGCAACACCAACAGCAGCAACATCAGCGGCGGCGGCTACGCGTTCAAGTGAAAAGTCCGCAGCTGCTGCCCGCACTTCATGTTGCATGCAGCATACACTGCGAGTGTGTTTGTGCGAGTGTTAAGCTTTTGCTCGACGCTTTGTTTTACTGCTTAGCTTTGGTCAAGTCCAGTCTGGGGATGCGCTGCTCCTGCTCCCGCTGCCGCTGCCGCTGCTGCTGATTCTTCCACTGCCACTGGCTCAGCCTTACACTGGAAAAAAATGTAATGGGACATAAATTTGCTGATTACATACATCTTACACTTACATGTTTGCAACTTGATCTTAAACTCGATCTTAACTTGATCTTAACACCCTGAATTATTTTTATTAGGTATGCAACATTAAATATTTTTTTTACATTTTTTAAAGGATTAAAATGATTTATTAAAACCATTACTAAAAATATTATTATATTTACAGATCATTTCTGCTTCTAATAAATTTAAAAAAACCATTTAATATCTTAATTTTAAAATTAAAATAAAATAAAATAAAATATTTCCCGTTTTACGTAAAAGATAATGGGACAACTTAAAAATAAGAATTACAATTTCTTTTTTTTTAATTTTAAAATTATGGTGTTAATATTTATTTTTTACCATAAAACTTCCCAAAATTATTCTAAATATTAAAAAAATGTATTATGCTTTTTTTTTACAAATGAAAAAGTAATGCTTTCAAAATTTGTTAAAAAAAAATAAATTTTATACAAAATTTATTGTCAACAAAATTAAAAAAAAAATTTTCACTTATAAAATGTTTTTTTTTATTTTAAAAAAACTGACCTAAATTACCAAAACTTTGTTGAACTTCTAACGGATTGTTTTCATATTATCCCCAATGAAATTACAAAGATGTTTTATTAGAACAGCTGGAACTTTCTTTCAGTGCAGCTGGCTGTGAGTCTGGAGACGTGACTGGCCAGTGGCCACACGCTTGGCGAGATTCCCAACACTTTGTACCCCCGGAATGAATGGCGGGTGCGGGTGCGGAGGTGGAAGTGGGACCTCCGGGGCGAGTTCAGGTTCAGTGGCGACCCTCGCGCGTTCGTTCACCCACTCAAGCGCCCAGTTTCGCAGTCCCCAGGATCCCCGAATCCCTGAATCCCAGAATCCCGAGTCCCCGCCGTCTATTCCCTCGTTCGCCATGATAGCTGTAATCGAGGAAATCCCATAAGAGACGATTTAATCCCATATTTCAAAGTTATTCAAGTGCAAAAATGCCAAAAAGGAATGCAAACATAAGCACTGCCAGGACATGGACACGGACGTTCTCAAAGACAGAAGTGGGCGGTGGTGTGGGTGGGCGTGGATGTGGGAGTGGCAATGGTAGCTCCTATTGGGAACTGGGCCACCTGGTGCAACCTTCTCCTGACCGCACACTTTGCCACTTTGTTGCATTGAATCAATTCCGGGCATCCCCCAGCCATCCGTCCATCCATCCATCTATCCAACCAGTTTAGTGGATGTGAATGTGGATGGCGCTCCGCCAGCGTTTTCATCATTTCTGTGCGATTGCACTTGATTTCGTTTCATTTAGTTTGGCAAGGCGGCAATCCCGTCAACGGCGGCGATTCACATTCAGGCGGCGCCTCGGCGAACTCGGATTGGTAATCCCCAACAATTAGCTGCAGATTTGAGCGATAATTGGACAATCGCACTTGGCCAAACAAGGCATCCTGATCCTGGTAGTGGAATCTCCCTCTCCCTCTCCCTTCATCCAAAACTCCAACCCAATCCCGAGCCTGCAGCTCCACTTCATTGCAGCCGAAGCTGGCAATTAATTGCGCTTCAGATAGTTTATAAATATGGCGCAGCTTTAAATTGGCTCATTAAATTTCATTGACACATTGACAAATTGACACCGCAAAAACAGGGTGCGTCGTGGAGTGCAGAATTTCAATAGTTATATACAAAAAATCACATTTTTGCCAAAAATCGAAATTCTTATTTTCCGCCAATAAAAAAATCAGTATTTTAGCCATTAAAATGGAAATAATTGTCCAAATATGGAGTGTGATACCTTCCTGAACTCGTAATTAAATTCTCTGTAACTTGGCATTTCTAGTTAAAATTTTTATTTTTTTTTCAAAAAATTGTGATGCTACCCCTTAAAAAAAATTAAAACATTTGAAAATTTGAAAGTTTTCCCAAATCAGCCAGAAAGTGAACTTATGTTAATTATCAGATTGTTATCTGCTCAGAACAGTTCGCCGTTTTAATTTCGGACCATTTTTGCAAAAGATAGAGCAAAAAGAAATTATTCGAAAAATCACATTTTTGACAAAAATCGAAATCCTCATTTCCCGCCAATAAAAAAATCAGTATTTTAGCCATTAAAATGGAAATAATTGTCCAAATATGGAGTGTAATACCTTCCTGAACTCGTAATAAAATTCTCTGTAACTTGGCATTTCCAGCAAATTTTTTTATTTTTTTGAAATTTTTTTCAAAAAATTGTGATGCTACCCCTTAAAAAAAATTCAAAAATTTGAACATTTTTGAAATTTTCCAAATCAGCCGGAAAGTGCACTTATGTTAATTATTAGGTTGTTATCTGCTCAGAACAGTTCGCCGTTTTAATTTTGGACCATTTTTGCAAAAGATAGAGCAAAAAGAAATTATTCGAAAAATCACATTTTTGCCAAAAATCGAAATCCTCATATTCCGTCAAAAAACAACCAGTATTTTGTCCATTAAAATGGAAATAATTGTCCAAATATGGAGTGTGATACCTTCCCGAACTCGTAGCTAAATTCTCTGTAACTTGGCATTTTCAGTTAAAAATTTTATTTTTTTGAAAATTTTTTCAAAAAATTGTGATGCTAAAAAAATTCAAAAATTTGAAAATTTAGAGCAAGATAGAGCAAAAAGAAATTATTCGAAAAATCACATTTTTTCCAAAAATCGAAATTCTCATTTTCCGTCAAAAAACAAACAGTATTTTGTCCATTAAAATGGAAATAATTGTCCAAATATGGAGTGTGATACCTTCCTGAACTCGTAATTAAATTCTCTGTAACATGGCATTTCCAGATAAAATCTTTATTTTTTTGAAATTTTTTTAAAAAAATTCAAAAATTGGGAAATTTTTGAAATTTTCCAAATCTGCCGGAAAGTGCACTAATGTTAATTATTAGGTTGTTATCTGCTCAGAACAGTTCGCCGTTTTAATTTGAGGCCATTTTTGCAAAAGTTATTATTATTATTATGTTTTTGGATTTCCTGAACTCAACTATTATAATCTGCGCATCCTGCGAGGAGCACCCTGTTTGGGCAACCTAGCGCAATCGGAACGCCTCACATGCTCGCCATAGCAATTTACTCGTGAGCTTTTCTTTTTGTGTTTTGTTTTGTTTTATTTTCCTCTGCAGTTGTTTTGTTGCTCCTGTGTCCTCGCACTTCCTTTTTTTTATCCTGTTTGGCTGATGCATTTTTTTCGTCCTGCTGTCCTGCTGCCGATGATATCGTTGCTTTTGTTATTGCTTGCTGCTCGGTTCCTTATTTTTGTTGTCGCAGGGTTTTGTGCTCTCGTTAGACCCAATATTCAGACCCAGACTCACAGGCGGCCCCTTTGCAGACCAGCACTTTCCCATAAAAGGTCCCAGCTTCCCGCAATCGGTACACTAAAAGAACGAATCACCTTGAGTATATTCTCTATATGTAATCTATATATTATTATTATTATTAATATTATACTTAATTCTCTCACCTCACTAGCTCTCCTAAATTTTTCTTATGAAGTTGTCTACCCAAAACATCAGTTAATGAATGGACGTATTAATTACTGATTTATATTGATGTGATAATTGCTTAAGATTTTAGAAGGAGTAATATCTCTTTCAGATGATTGTTTATGGTTGCTCTAGGTATTATACCTACATTTATCTAAGTCGTTTATTTTTCAAATAATTATGAAAGCTATTAGTTTTGAGTATTACAGTTACAATACCGTATTTCCAAGGCAGTTTTAGTAGTACACCGAAAAAAAAATGATCTTAGCAACTAAACTTTTCGCATATTATTTTCAAACTATAAAGAGTAAATAATTTCTTAAATATCTTAAATGAATACTTTCAAAAGTAATAAATTGAAACTTTTAGTATCGAATTAAACCTATAAAATGTAAACTTTATAATTTTTAGTAAAACGCGAATTCTTCAGAGCACGCAGTTTTTATTATTTAATATTAAATCAAAATCACACTTTTATATTTATTTATATTCCTTAAATTATATATACTTTTTATTTTATACATTTAGTATAATTTTTATACAACGAGTATTAAAAATTATGCTATGGATTTTTTTTTTGGGTGCATATATCTTTTTTTCAGTGTACCGCTGACCCTTCTGCTGCTGGTCTATTCTGCTTACGTTTTGACTGCTGCTCGGCATTTGCGACTTCACTGCGATGACAACGCTGGAAAGGAAAAGCCAACCCAAAAGCAAACGTATGAAAAGCGTGTGAAAATAGAGGCAGACGTATTTCCACACATTTCCACAAACACATGCAGTCAGCCCTCCGTTTGGCTTTTCCCCATTTTTGTTGTCATCGCAGTCGCAGTCGCAGTCGCCGTGTGCACATCCATTTGTAGTAATCGCTTTAAAATGATGGCAACAGATTTATGGTGGCTTATCTCAGTGAACTTGGAGTGTGCATAGGTGCTGGAGGTGCTGGGGGTGCTGCAGGTGGCGAGCGAGAGCGTTTAGACCCCCAGTCGCCAGTCGCCAGTCGCCAGTCTCCTTTCTCCACTCTCCTTTTCCGCCATTTACCCCCATCTTTATCACTGGCGACCCAATCGCTGGAAGGCGCCTAGGTGACAATCGCTAGCAGCCCGGAGGCTTCGGACCGAAAGAAATGGGCTGGACCAAAAACCTAGTTTTTTTTTTGGAATTTTATTGCAGTTCAGTTTTTAAAGATATACCCGAAAGGCTCATAAAACTGCATTATCCTTTAGATTTATCAGTTTCCATGGTTAAATCCAACGCCAGGTTCTTCAATATGCATGCGAATAATAATGCGATGTTCAACCCAAATCAGTGAAAAATAAGATAATGAAAAGAAAATATATAAAAATGTTTCACATAAAATATTTAAATATTCAAAAAAATTATTCAACAACTAAAATTTGTTTACAAGATTTTTACCTAAAATATCTTTATAAAATCTTTATCTACAAAATCTTTAAAAATTATTTTTACCTTGCAAAATGGCTCTAAAAAATCCTTAAAAATTACTCATACGACACGTGTGACAGTATTTTGTGGAAAAAAAAACATTGTTCCATTTCTAGCCTAGTAAAATTTTAAATTTCGTTTAATTACTTGGTTTAAAAATAAGAGAGCAATGAAACGAATGTATAGCTAAAATCTACGCCATAAAATAACTTTTTGATCAGAGGTAACAGTGCGTATGAGTGATATGCTTTAAAGCTATTTCGCAGACCCTAAAACCCGAAGGAGATTATTATAAAAATGATATTAAAAATTGGCTTATTAAAGAAACTTTAAGCCAGGGTGTAACTTCTACAAAACAGTATAATCTCCATCACCAAATCGATTATGAATACTTTTAAGTGACCGCTTTATCCATCTTCGCGTTCCTATCAATAACCAGGTCATCTGAGGCGGAACCGCAGTTGCCGTGATCCAAATTGCTCAAACCGTTTCTCTCGCTGGCAAATAAATGCTGGCAACTGAGAAATCGGGACAAAAAGCACTTGATTCGTGCTCAAAGCGTTTTTCTGACAGCTGCCTCAACCTAAACCCTTTTTCCTCTTCGGTGGGCGATCTGTGGGGAATAGTTTCGAGACTGCACAACTGAAAATGGAAACTCAAAGCCGGGACTGAAGCTGAAGCTGGAACTGAAGCTGCATCCCAAGCTGAAACTGAGGCAGAGAAAGAAGGAAGATTAAAGCCGGGCAAGGAATAAATACATAACTGAAGATGACACGTTCGCCGCAAAGTACGGCAGAAACCATGCAAAAAACAATACGACAAAGTGTCATAAAAGTTGTGTACGAAACTTGAGAAGTAACAGCCACAATTATCCACAGTGAGGTGGAAAGTATTTCCAAGGATCCTTATAACAAACTGTGGTTTAGGGGTGTATGCCAAATAATTCTATCAAAATCATATGATTGTAATATAACGGATTTTACTGAATATTATTAAACCATCTACAATGTACGATGCTTTAGCTTAAAGATCAATCAAGAAATATATCCCAGATTCGAATAAGGTCCACCCTATTCGCACCTTCATGTCCTGCATGTCCTGCTATCCTGCATATGTGGCGCCTGTCCGTGCGGAGGTGGCAATTTAGGGGCTATCGCCGGCAGCCTTGACGATCTCATGCCCGACTGAGCAACAGTTCAGAGTTCGATTTGCTTGGCTTGGGCCCGTCATTATCATCGGTAGCTAAGTCCGGGGTCTGCCGGGTGATTGACGATGTGGCCAGCAGCTCGCAAATGGATCTGGAAGGGATCTCCGCTCCGCTCGGAACTGCTCCGGATGACCACACCTCCGGTGACTTTCCTGCATCAGCAGTTGTCCCAGCTGCGGTCTGCTCTGCTCCGAATCTCGTCCGGCAGTTAAACATTTATGTCTGCCAAACAAACAGAATAGTCAGCAGAGGGGTGGGGAGGGGGTTGGAGAGAGGGGTGGTACATGCCCGACGGGCTGGGAAAACAATTGTTGTGGCTGGGGGAGCGAGAGAGGAGAGCGGGGGGAAAGCCTAAAACGAGCATCCGCCTGCAACACTAAAGTCCACACGAGCCGCAGACGCTTCACCCCTCCACCGACCTCTCCTTGCCCTCACCAAACAAATACACTGGGAAATATTTATTTGAAAACATATTCGGTTCAAGGAATACTCTAAAAACATAAGCTAGTGTTTGGTAAAATGACTTACGCAAGTTTATGTCACTAAAATCTAATTTAAAAAAAAAAAAATTAATATATTTAATTTTTTATAATAAAGATTATGCTAACTAAAGATATTGAACGAAAAATATATACACCTCAATTTACTTTGCTAATTTAATATATACAAATTAAATAAATAATTTTAAATACAGAATGTATAATTAACAAAAAATTTACATTAAAAACTTGCGTTGAAAAAATTTCTTGTTAGATTAGAAATCGATTAAAAAATTTGTAACTTTTTAATTTAAAAAAAAAAAAAAAAATTTAAAATTATTTTAAAAACAAAATAGCTCTTGATAGTTTAAAGGGAATTATTATAAATTGTTTTGCTGCATACTTTTTGAATACCACATTTTCTTTCACTTTTCACCCGAGATTTACACCCATATCCACTATACAAATACCAAATATATTTTTATATTTTACTATGTACTCGGAAAATAGTATTCGAAAATCTTAAAGCTTATAATAATAATGATTTATTTTTTTCCAGTGCACAGTCGTCGGGGGGAAAGAAGAGTTCGGTTGTGGGGGGTGTTCTGAATCCAAAGCTGGAGGAGATGAGAACCTGAACGAGAACGACAACGACGACATTTACTGTTTACCTTGATTATTTCATCAAAGTTTGAAAATATTTACATTGGCATTCCGAGCTTGGAACGTGATGTAGATATTTATACATGCCGTAGTCGTAGCCGTTTCGTTGCCATTGTCGTCGTCGTTGCCTTTGGTTTTGGTTTTGCCCTTACCGACGTCGCCGTCGCCTTTGCCTTTTGCCGTAGTTCCATTCCATTTTCATTCCCATTTCCATCCCAGAACCTACAGATAGAGGGCTCTGTAACTGTAACTGTAACCCCAGCCAACCGACAAGGAAACAAGCCAAGCAGATTCCCCCCCAGCTTCTTTGCATTGTTTGTCTCTGGTTCTTACTTTTTTGGGATGGGAGCGGGCAAAATGCCAGGAACAATAAGTTTATTTTGATACACAAAATTAATACGCTGTTGGCATCAACTCATGCATCTCGCATCCACCACGTCACTCAGTCAATCAGTCAGTTAGTCATTCAGTCACTCAGTCATTCCCCCAGTTAGTCAGCCAGCCAAGTTCGACACTTGCCACTTGTAAACGACATTTTATTAGTAAAGTTTACTTAAATTCGTTAAAGATGTGTGACGTCTGGGTATTTGTGCCAGTGCTGCCATTTCGGGGACCTCCCATTGAACACCGAACACCGAGAGACCCCGTCGCATTCGTATTCAAAAGATCAACATATTGCGTTACGTGGTGTATTTTAAATTCAAAATTGACTTTCGAGCACTTACGGGCGACACAACAGCAGCAGTCAGCAATGGCTGGGTAAGGAACCAGGGAGCTGGGAAGCTGACTCGACGACCTCCTTATCGCAATGCCCAAATCCCCAAGGGTGGCACTGATTTGCTGGGTGGGGAGGGAAAGGAAAGGTCGCAAACTATGACCCAGTGAGATCACGGATAGGCACTGAGCAGCCAGCTCTCGATTGAATTGTTTCTGTGTAATCGCTTTTGGTAAGTGAATCTCGGAATCCTTCCCCCCTCACAGCTTAAATAACTTGGGGGGACTTAATTGAAGCTTTAGGACGTAATCACATCGTTAAGGTGTTTGCCGGGCCAAAAATCTGTTAATTCTGTGCTACTCTGCTGGCATTAGAGCCTTAAAAAATATTGATTTATATTTTATGCTTGAGAAGAAGAGGGTTTTAAATCTTTACTTTTAAATTGATTATTAAAACATGCCTTTTATCATGTTGATTACTGTTTAGAAGAAATTTTTTAAATTGCACCACTCATTCAAAAGTTATAAGCAAAAGCAAATAATGCTTTTCCTGCTAGGTGGCGCCACTTCAAGCGACTGCTTGCTTTACTGCTTGTATATCTCTTTCTGTTTTTTTAGGTTTAATTTAATATTATTTTTATAGGTTGAACTCAAATTGAACCACTCAATCAAAAGGTTTGAGCAAAAGCAAGTAATGCATTTTCTTCTAGGTGGCGCCACTTCAAGCGACTGCTTGCTTTACTGCTTGCATATCGCCAACTCTTTCACACTTATTTAGCTGAGCGTTCTTTCTGTTTTTTTTTTAGGTTTAATTTAATGTTATATTTTTAGGTTTAATGTGATTTAAAATTTGTATTCTAAAATGTGTATAAAATAAGTTAAAGCTTTGAAAAATGCATTATTAAGTTTTCATGGACCTTATGGTTATGAAGAACGTAATGCAATACTAGGAGGCAATGAAAATATTTATCTGCTATATAAGAAAACGATAAAAGTCACTGTTTTGCTTGCTTAGTACTAAACTATTCGTACTCTCGAAGTATAATTTTCCTCCCCGAATAGCTTATGAGTACTTTCAATAGCCCGACCATCTGTGGGAGGAGCCCCAGTTGCCGTTTTGCCGTGATCCAAATTGCTCAACCCGTTTCTCGCTGGCAAATAAATGCTGGCAACTGAGAAATCAGGACAAAAAGCACTTGATTCGTGCTCAAAGCGTTTTTCTGACAGCTGCCTCTGCCTCAACCCTTTTTCCCCTTCGGTGGGCGATCTGTGGGGAATAGTTTCGAGACTGCACAACTGAAAGTGGAAACTCAAAGCCGGGACTGGAGCTGGAGCTGGAACTGAAGCTGCATCCCAAGCTGAAACTGAGGCAGAGAAAGAAGGAAGATTGAAGCCGGGCAAGGAATAAATACATAACTGAAGATGACACGTTCGCCGCAAAGTACGGCAGAAGCCCAAACAAAAAACAATACGACAAAGTGTCATAAAAGTTGTATACAAAACTTAAGAAGTAGCTGCAGCGGCAGCAGCAACAATTACCCACTGTGAGGAGGGAAGGACGAGGGACGCCATACTACTAAGCACTCGGAAAATGACATAGGCAACTGCAATTGTTGCAACTTGTTGTGCAAAAATAATAAGGAAGTGAACTTAAAATGATTACACGATAAAGTTTTACCCTGCAATTTGCCATCGAAGTGGAACAAAGGCTGCGGCAAAAGGCAAAAGCAGGCAAAAGATTCGCATCCACAATCTGCAGTTGTTGAACTTTGCATTTTGGAGGTGGGGGTGTTCGAAGCTCCTCCTCTCTTTTTTTCGTAACTCTTTCGATATTTCGATTTTCCCGCAACCATATCATACTGCTGGCCACATCCTGTGCGTCCTTTTGCCGACACGCTTTCATTTGTATTCAATATGATTTTGGCAGGCCATAAAAAAGCGTTTAACAATGATGGTGGCGGCGGGGGAGGGGGAGGGGGATTTGGAAATGGGTAAGGGTTTTGGGTTTGGGCTCCCGAACAGCAATGAATTGTGCGGCCAAAGTGAGTCAAGTGCGGGTGCCGAGATTTTCATTTCACATATTGCCCACAGCAGCTGCTGGCCCATCATAATCATCATCATCATAACGCTGCGGATCTCTCTGTTTCCGTTTCCGTTTCTGTTTCAGCTTTAGCTTCCGTTCCCCCCATAAATGCCATCTAGACTTGGCCCAAAGTTTATGGTAAGTGCCAACTATTTAACGCTTATTCCAGTGAATTTCCAACTACCCCCGTGCTTTCTGGGTGATGAATGCCTTGCCGAGAGTGTTGGCTATTTATGCGGGTTACGCTCCACTGCACATGGTGCGAAATTCGCATTCATTTGTAAATGTTTCGTATAAAAATGCCAATTCACATGGCTGCCAGCACACACACACACACACGAATGTATTGGGGCTTTGATTTTAATTAAATGTGAAAAGGTAATTATCGGAATGCACACATGAATATTAAAACGCAAACGACCTAAAAAATAATACTTAAAGATATGCATTTTGGTTTATTTAGTTCGATTTTAGTGGTTTTGGTGAATTATTCATTCCAAAATTGGGTTATCAGTTTGAGGTATTTAATTACGATTTCGGAATTTATTGAATTTGAAAGATATTCATATATTATTCATGAATATTATAGCTGAAACCACATATAAAATAATACTTTAAGATATAAATTTTGGTATATTTAGTAAATTTTTTGGATTGGTAAACTATTTATTCCAAAATTGGGTTATCAGTATGAATCAGTATGTGATCTGTAAAATATTCATATATTATTAATGAATATAAAAACTGAAACTACTTAAAGAATAATACTCAGTTCGGTTTTTGTGGTTTGGTGAATTATTCATTCCGAAATTGAGTTATCCGAATGAAATATTTAATAACGATTTGAGAATTTATGAGATCTAAAAGATATTCATATATTATTCATGAATATCAAAACTGAAACGAATTAGAATTTATACGATCTATTAAATGTTTATATTTTATGGAACCGTTTTGGAAACTGCCATCTAAATACTAATAATATTTATAATCTTAAGTACTATATAAATAAACCAAATAATGGATTAGTTACGAGAAAGAGAAAGGTCAGCAACGAATCTGGATTTTCTTATCGAATAAGATCTTTGATTTATTCCTACAATTAAAGCAGCTCTTAGTTGGTAAATTATTTGGTTCGCCTCGAGAAGTCGGCTGGCATTTCTGAGATACTTAGGATCTTATCCAAAGCGCCCGAGGGTGTATTATAAAGTCATGTTATCCGGGTGCGATTGTGCAAACACAAGTGAAGGTTAGGTGGCGAAAGTGCTGAGGGAGTGCCGGCCTTGTGTTTGTGCATCATTTGATTAACGTAATCGAATGACACGCCATATGTCAGTCATCCAGAGAGGCAGTCACCCAGTCAAGACGGCCGACTCATCCTCATTCCATCGGCAACCCCATTACCATCTTCATTCCCATCCCCTACACCCATCCCCTATTCCTTATTCCAATCCTGCGGGCGAGTTAAACGAAGTAAGTCGGTAAAAAGTCACCAGGGCGTACATGTGAAAGTCACTTGGGCTCTCGCATGTCTCTGTTTGATAAACAATTGACACTTATACGGCAGGGCGGAACTGGAGAGGGGGATGCGGATGCGGATGCGGATCTGGGGGGCGCACACAACACATGTAGCAAAATCAATTTTCACCTTTTCACTTGATCAATTTCTTAACGGCAATGAAAAGTTTTCTGCGAAGTAAGCTGAGCGCACGGCTGCGGAATGTCAAGCAGGCCAGGACGCCAGAATGCCTGAATGCCAGGACTTCAGGACTCCCTGGCTCCCTGGATAAGTGTGAGCCGAGCTGGAGGAGCAGGAGGCAGGCACAGATAGCATCATTTGCATTTCCACGCACACCCGCCCATTCACGGCCCACCCACACGCACGTTAACAGTTAGTTGGGCTGCGGAAGTGAGTGAAGGAGAGGGTCTGGAGTGGGACTGGGTATAGGGTTGGGTATGGGTTCAAACCCGAGCACAGTGGTAGAAATTAAGCGAAAATCTAATTTTAATTTTTTTTTTCAACCCTAAGACTAATAGTTAATAAATGACATTTATATGTTTTATAACTAACAATTTTATTTTTGATTTTATGAGAATTAGTCTCATAAATATAATTTTAGTTTGCCTATTTAAATTTAATTTGATTTTATATGTTGGTTAAATGTTTTTGAAAAAATCCATAAGCTGGTGAAAATTATTCAAGAAAAATTCACAGGGAGTTTTTTTCTTTAAAAGCTAAGCAAATTTTTTAGAATATTATTATTAGAATATTTTTTTTCAAGACAATCGATTATTTAAAATTAAATGCGATAATTTTCTATTAAAATAACTTTTATATATTAAACTTTACGCATATAAACATCGAAATACATCCCTGAAACATATACTATTTACATATATGCAATTATTTTTTAGAAAAAAGTTTGTTTTTTACTGACAGAAAACGAGATTAAATATATTTACAAAAATGATCTGCACATAAAATTAAAAAAGAGAGGAGTTTCTATTATTAAGTTGTATGCCTTTGATGCTATAAAACAACGCTTAAGGGAAAATACGGATAAAAAAATGAAATAACTCCATCAATGCAGAAACACTTTAATGCTGCAATTGCAGCATTCAGCCACTGACAAATCTATTAAATTAAATTAAATGAAATAAATTGCTATTTTAGCTGTACTTTTTTCACTGCACACGTCATGTCACTGTGCATTGCAGCTTTCTCACTTTTCGTTTCGTTGCGTCCCATTAAAAATTATGTTGAAAAGAAAAGCAGACGGAGGCGGAGCAGCAGAAATAACACACGGACATGGTCACGGATGCGGCTGATTCGGATACGTTGCGAAAGGAGATGGGACCTCGTCCTCGAACTCGAACTCGTCCACGGCCGGAAGCAGCAAATTTTCATTTTATTATACCCGTTACTGAGAAAACAGGGACTTCAAGTGCTTCCGACCCCACGAAAGTATATGTAATTTTTTAATCGACCTTTAATCAGGGTTGATTCGTTTGGTCATTGGTAAAGCTGAATATCTAAGGAAATAATATTTAAAATGTAGAGTTTAACTTAAACATTTTTAAAAATATTTTTTATTTATTTATTTTTTATTATAGGGTACCTGATAGTCGTGCCATTTTTTTCTTGCTTATTTTTTTATTCTTTAAACATTTTTTAAATATATTTTTTTTTCTTTTTATTTCTTTAATTCTTTAATTCTTTTTTTTTTTTTTTTTAATTTTTACAAGGTATTTGATAGTCGTGCCACTGCATCTACCTCTTTTATTCTTGTTTATTTTGCAAAGTGGCTCGACAAGCGGCTGCAAAAGAGTTGTGGGCCGAAAGGGAAGAGGGCGGACAGAGGAAGCGGCCCCGACGTGTCACGGCCCTGACAGGAGTCGTGTCACGGTAACAGGGCGGATGAAGTTTGCTTCATTGGCTCAGCATAATTGTTTCCTTTTGAGCTCCGGCTGCCCTGACTGCTCTGAATGCTCTGACTGCTCCCCTCTTTGCCACAAGTCCTCTGAAATTTACATGCCGACTCAGGCGAGTGGAAGTGAGTGGACATTGGACACAATGGCCCAGTAGCAGTAGCAGTAGCAGTGCCAGGTCCTGGAACGAATCTGTATCTGTATCTGGATGTGGATGTGGACGTGGTCCTCCGCCTGACATGTCCTGACTGGCGTCGACAGGCGATAATGATGCTGCTGGCCGAAGATCGTCACCGTTCTCCGGCCCCATGGAGAGTCCGGGTCGCTCACTAATTGATTGACCTGCCCAATTTTATGGCCTGTCAATGTCGCTGATTGACTGACCGACTGACTGCCTGATTGACAGATGCACGAGGCGTGACTGCCTCGCATCCAACACCGCATCCACAATCACATTCACCATCCACATCCACATCCATTTTGTGCGCTGTTACTTTTAGTGCGACTCGTTGGCCACGGCGATGACCTCGAGATTGGTTGTGCAGCTCTTAAACGGACTCGCCCGCAGCGGCCACAGCCACAGAAGTCGCATTTGATTGACCAATAAAACGGAGCGGATGACCGAAATGAAGCCTCCAGCGGCAGCGACAAGCTGCAAGCAGCGCGAATGCCGTTTAATGAGTATGTTTCGGTGCTTACTTTCAGTGGGCACAAAATGAAAAACTGGCGCCCAACGTGGGGCCTTCACTCGAAGGGCCAAAAAGTGGCGCCCAACGTGGGGCCCTCACTCGAAGAAGCAAAAGGGCTGGAAGAATGGGCTGAAAGCGAGGCTCCGCTTTCCTTTTCTTATTAGCAATTGATGTGCATACAAAATACAAATTAATTTTGTCATCCGCAGACACATCTATATCTCAGTGAGCCGGTGTTTGGTTTACGTTTCCCATGGCCCGCCCCCCTTTGTGTCCCTGGCTCACACAGCTCACAGCAAATCGAAAGAGGAGCGAAAAATTGCCACGCAGACATAATGGCAACGTTCGAGGGGCCAAGTGGAGAGAATTTGAATGGAATCCTATGTCAAATGTCACACAGACCTACTCGATTGTATGACTCATTCACACACACTCAACGGAAGCCGGGGCGTAGGAAGCAGGGAGCAGGGATCTCCCATGCATACGAGAGGTACTCAGTTCGTCAGTCAGTCAGTTCGTCACACAGTCAGTCAGTCAGTTGGTCCGTCTGTCAATGGGACAGACATTTTGCTAACGTGAATTCGTGAACGAATGGCAATGGGAATGGGGTAAAGGGTGGGAGCGATATTCTCAACGATGTTCCCCATTACAAATTCAATTACATGCTTAGCTACACTTTAGAGAAATTGAATTTTTATGTGCATTTATATTTAGTATATTTTTACATCCCCCACTCCATGGGGCCAGGTGGTAGGTAGTACCAGTACTAGAGCAGTGGCAGTGGAAATAAGCAGGAGCTCGAGGCTCTGCGGTTAGCTAAGGGATTCCATCAGCCATTTTCATAGTCGCATCGCATCGAGTCGACATCTTAATCTGCGAGCTGTGCATAAGTGGAATTGAAACTGGCCCCATGGCCATAGCCTCCTGCTCCTTGGTTTCTCTGCTCCTCTACTTAAGTCCTTAGCCAGGAGCATCGAGGTGATTGGGAAATAGATCGCTGCTGCGGCTTGTCTAACTGAGGCGACACCTTAATTATGGCATTTGCCAGAGGAGCACGAAAAAACCAGCGGCTGCATCTTGCATTTGGCTCAACTGCACACTTGCATCCTTGCGTCCTGGCAGCCATCCAGCCATCCGGCAAGGAGACGCAGAAAGGATGCGTGACAGACAAGAGAACAAGGCATTGTCTCCTGACGAACTAAATTAGATTTCGGTTTGGCGAATGCCAGGGCCAAGACTTGGACCGCCGCAAAACCACGCAGCACAGCTGCAACACAGAACGAAATGGCTTTACAGGAATTTATTTATTTTTTTAAATACTTGTTTTATAACACAAAAAATTAAGGAATATTTGATGTATTTTTTTTATCAAATGTTGTTGCAACATTTAAAATTTTAAATACACTTCTCAAGACACAACATTTTAATTAAGTTAAGCAATTTAATCGCAATTATCTAAATATAATTATTTAGTTTGTGAGTTTGTGATTTAATAGACCTGTGTTTACTATTTTTGAGTGCTTTTTAGTGGACTCGAGGTCATTTTTAGAAGTTGAGTTTGTTATTTCAACAGTCTAGCATTTCAACACACTTGCCCTCTCTGAGGAGTGAACCTCGGACTTTCTGGGATTTGCAAATTTCGGTAGGGCGTCACCGCTACTTCTTCAGCTAGACTGTTGAAATAACAAACTCAACTTCTAAAAATGACCTCGAGTCCACTAAAAAGCACTCAAAAATATAATTATTTAATATTCTAAAAAAAAATATACAAAAATTTAATTCGTTAAAATAAATAAGATTAAAATATATTTAGTCATACATTGGGTTTTAAATATATATAGTTTTATTATTTGATATATTTTTCTTTGTTTTTCTTTTTATTTTTATAAATTTTTGAATTTAAATTAATATAATAAATAAGATTAAAATATATTTAGTCATTCGATAGGTTTGAAATATATATATTTTTATTATTATTTTTTTAATTTATTTTTTCTTTTTTTCCTTTTTTTTCTTTTATATTTTTTTTCTTATATACAAACTTAAAAATAGTTTACAATTCTAAGTAAATCGGAATCATCACAAATTTTTCCATTACAATTTTTTTAATTTATTTATGTTACCATTCTTCTTTATTAATTATAGTAATTTAATTTAATCTTAATTTTATGGTATTCGTATAAATATTCTAAAATATATGTTACTTACGCCAAAAATATTTTATTTAATTGAAATTTTGTCAAAGATCAAATACAAATATTGCTATATTTTATTATTTATTTACTAGAAATTCCAAATGAATTTTAAACAGACCTGGTCACATTAGCTTTGAGTGTAGATGGATGGCTGCCATTAATGTCGCCGGCTCCCTCAACTCGGAGCACGATCCGCACATGTTCATCGCACGCACAGAGCCCGTGGCTCCCGACTCCTTATCCACATCCCCATCCACATCCTTATATCCATACCCATCCCCATGTGGATGTGAATGCGCTGCTGTGAATGGGAGTGGGAGAACCGGAGTGCATTGTGGACTTGTGGCCCCGGAGTCCCTGGAGCTGCCACCACTTGGCCCAGAGTGGTTTAAGGCTTTCGCTTCTTTCGGGTCGGCCTTTAATTTGAAGACCGAAAATAGCGAAATAACATGAAAGGCCACCACCACCCCACGAATGGCATGGAATGAAATGGAAACAATGCTCGAAATTATTATGCCCCAGCGCGACAATCTCCTCCTCCTGCGACTCCTCCTTAACTGCAGTGGCAGTGGAGTCCTCCGAGTCCTCGAACTTTTGGCCCCAGTCAGACAATGATTCCTAATTCCAAATGATGGTCACGATGGTAAGAATGAGGAGCTCTTGCCTGTCTTCCGCCGCCGACCAAAAGTTCCCAGGGCTAATTGAAGCCACCGAGTCACCGCAAACTCGGTGAGGGTATGCAGTCTTTGACTTGGTCGTTGGCAGTTTCAGTTTCAGTTTTCGGTTTTCAGTTTTCGGCGTTTCAGTGTTTCAGTGTTTCAGTGTTTCGGTGCTTCTTTCTTTGGCTGGCTGCTTGTCTTCTCTGGCTGGCATTCCATTTCAATTTGTTGCAGTTACTTTAAACAATTACCCAGGCACACGAACAGCTGCAGCGCAGAACAAGAGCAAAAAAAAAGAAAAAAAGAAAACGAGTGGGGTCACCATCCCAAGTGGTGACCCAAACAGGTCGAGTTTTGTGCTTTTGCAACTGCCCCCAATATAATTTAATGACGAGCAAGGACAAGAGTGGAGCTCTGTGTGTGTAAATCTGTAAATTTTATGCGACAATTGAGGCGAAAATGAAATTTGGGGCGAGGATGCGCTTTTGTGGTCTCAGTGCTGGCGGGACTTGATGATTTGATGAGGCGCCTTTTCACATATCCCAGATATCCCCAGATATCCTATAACCAATCCTGCCACTCGCCCCTCTCCTTCGTCCGCTTTTTGTACGTAAACGTGGAATACAAATTGCACTCATTTTAGTTTCTCACGTTTGTTGCATGTTGTACATGACTGCAACGCGCACGCACACAAATTGACACACACACACAGACAGGCACAGGGACACACATGTATACATGCCCCAAAAGGAGGTAGGCCTCGACCTCTGCTTAGTCCCCCATCCCCCTTTGATTCCTTCGTCCATCCGCCATCCTACATCCTACCATCCTCCATTCTCGATTCCAGGACTCCCGGGCGCCCATGCCCGCAGCTTCGCCTGCTGCTCTGTTTTCCTGTCGCTTCATCGGCATGCGACAAACGGAAATGTTGCTTTTATGCTTTAAATATGGCAACTTTGTGGTGCCGACAGACACACACGCTCACACTCACACGCTTATAGATACTCTCACGCACACACTGCCGCATTCAGCACTCGCAAAAAAAATTCATTTACATTTATAAATTGCATCTACATTTATTTCTACATCTACATCTGTTTCTACTTTATCAAGGCGACCTTATAATTCCCAAGTGCTTTTTCAGGCGCATAGAATTCGTATTATTTTTATAAACTTTGTCTTTGCAAACAAGGATTTATATTATTAGGGAGTTATCTGTTCAAAACAGTAAGTATCTTTGATTCTGGCACCATTTTGGGTCAGGCAAAAAAAAAAATTTCGAAAATATTTTTACCAAAAAAATTCTAAATGCCTATTTTAGTTCAATTCTATTATTATTTAGATTAAATTAAAAGTATTTTTTGTTTTTATACCTGTTACTCGTAGCTATCGATACTTCCAAAAATGTTTTAAGTCGAACTATTCAATTAAAAGAAATAACCGCTAGATGGCTTTTTTGTACCATTTGTACCAAGAGTGTCAATTCACTGCTTGCAAATCTCCGTCTTCTTCGAACTCTCCTTAGCTAAGTAAAGGGTATCTGATAGTCGAAACATTTTTTTTTATTTTAAAATATTTTCTTATTTATTTATTTATCTAAAAAATTGAATGTGTCCATTATTTTTTCAAGTGCATTGACAGTCGTGTCGATTGCACGTCTTGCCTGGCCCTCATCCAGAGGCTGGCTGGGTTCGCTGCCTATGCATCGGCCGCATCCCCCTCATCCTTCGTCCTGCGCCCCTCTTTTGTGTGTGACTATATCACAAGGGGTGTGAGAGTGAGTGTGAGTGTGAGTATGAGTATGAGTGTGTGAGCGAGTGTTTGAGCGATCGACCATGAAGCCTTCATTATTGCATTTCATGATTTTGCGGTTCTTTATGCTCGTTCCTTTACACTAGGCGGCGGCGACACAAACAGGGAAAGCTTCTGCGGGAAAGATTGCTGGAAATGTGGGACTATGGGGAGGCGGTGGAGCGGGTGGGCGTGGCCATGGGGCAGGACACTGGACGAGAGGCGTCTCTGCCATGTGCCATGTGCCATATGCCATTTGCCATGTGTTTGGCCTGCCCGGGACTGGTGTCGACACTTTCACAACATCCACATCCTCATCCACACATCCTCACATCCACAGCGACAAAGACATCAGAGTCAGGGCCAGGATATGGCTTTGCCCCTCGTCCTGCATTCATTTCCATCTCGAGAATCGACTCGCTTCGCCTGTCCGTGTGTGCCTCATTCAAATTTTCAATATTTTCTATGTGTGTGCTGCCTGCCGGTCGTTATCACGCATTTCCTGCCATTTGCATCGCCATCGACATTCACATCCACATCTACATATCCATTGCCATTGGCATTGGATTGGTAACGGGAATTGCAGCCGCAAGACACTGGCTACGTGGCCAGCAACCGACTTGACCAATTTGCCGCCCCTGCGGTTCCGGGTTGAGCGCATTAGGCCGCACACTGGGCCGAGTCCCGAGGTCCTGCAGTCCTGCAGGCTGGCATAAATGCCAAACCGATCGTGGGCACCTCAAACCGAATCGAAGTACAAAAGCAGCCGATGTACTTGGATACCATGTGTGGCAGTAGTTGTAGGTTAGGCGGTCAGTAGTTTAATCAGACACTTTGAAATAAAATTTTACGTTCGTCATTTACTCTCATCAAATTAATTAAGGCGTTTTAAATATATAGCCGACCCTTAAAAAAGAGCTAGATTTTTGAGACTTTTTCTATATGGCTATTGTATTCTATAGTATTATATATTATGACTATAACAATAAAATAATTGCTCAAATATGGAATGACATACCTTCCTGAACTCCTAATTTAATTCTCTGTAACTTGACATTTCCAGCTAACAATTTTATTTTTTTGAAATTTTTTTGAAAAAATTGTGAAAAATTTGAAAATTTTTGAAATTTTTTCAAATCAGCCGGAAAGTGCACTTATGTTAATTATTAGGTTGTTATCTGCACAGAACAGTTCGCCGTTTTAATTTCGGACCATTTTTGCAAAAGATAGAGAAAAAATAAATTATTCGAAAAATCACATTTTTGCCAAAAATCGAAATCCTCATATTCCGTCAAAAAATAACCAGTATTTTGTCCATTAAAATGGAAATAATTATCCAACTATGGAGTGTGATACCTTCCTGAACTCGTAGCTAAATTCTCTGTAACTTGGCATTTCCAGTTAAAAATTTTATTTTTTTGAAAATTTGTTCAAAAAATTGTGATGTTACCCCTTAAAAAAAATTCAAAAATTTGAAAATCAGCCGGAAAGTGCACTAATGTTAATTATTAGGTTGTTATCTGCACAGAACAGTTCGCCGTTTTAATTTCGGACCATTTTTGCAAAAGATAGAGCAAAAATAAATTATTCGAAAAATCACATTTTTGCCAAAAATCGAAATCCTCATATTCCGTCAAAAAACAACCAGTATTTTGTCCATTAAAATGGAAATAATTGTCCAAATATGGAGTGTGATACCTTCCTGAACTCGTAGCTAAATTCTCTGTAACTTGGCATTTCCAGTTAAAAATTTTATTTTTTTGAAATTTTTTTCAAAAAATTGTGATGCTACCCCTTAAAAAAAATTCAAAAATTTGAAAATTTTTGAAATTGTACAAATCAGCCGGAAAGTGCACTAATGTTAATTATTAGGTTGTTATCTGCTCAGAACAGTTCGCCGTTTTAATTTCGGACCATTTTTGCAAAAGATAGAGCAAAAAGAAATTATTCGAAAAATCACATTTTTGCCAAAAATCGAAATCCTCATATTCCGTCAAAAAACAACCAGTATTTTGTCCATTAAAATGGAAATAATTGTCCAAATATGGAGTGTGATACCTTCCTGAACTCGTAGCTAAATTCTCTGTAACTTGGCATTTCCAGTTAAAAATTTTATTTTTTTGAAATTTTTTTCAAAAAATTGTGATGCTACCCCTTAAAAAAAAATTCAAAAATGTGAAAATTTTTGAAATTTCCCAAGTCAGCCGGAAAGTGCACTAATGTTAATTATGAGGTTGTTACCTGCTCAGAACAGTTCGCCGTTTTAATTTCGGACCATTTTTGCAAAAGATAGAGCAAAAAGAAATTATTCGAAAAATCACTTTTTTGCCAAAAATCGAAATCCTCATATTCCGTCAAAAAACAACCAATATTTTGTCCATTAAAATGGAAATAATTGTCCAAATATGGAGTGTGATACCTTCCTGAACTCGTAGCTAAATTCTCTGTAACTTGGCATTTCCAGTTAAAAATTTTATTTTTTTGAAATTTTTTTCAAAAAATTGTGATGCTACCCCTTAAAAAAAATTCAAAAATTTGAACATTTTTGAAATTTCCCAAATCAGCCGGAAAGTGCACTAATGTTAATTATTAGGTTGTTATCTGCTCAGAACAGTTCGCCGTTTTAATTTCGGACCATTTTTGCAAAAGATAGAGCAAAAAGAAATTATTCGAAAAATCACATGTTTGCCAAAAATCGAAATCCTCATATTCCGTCAAAAAACAACCAGTATTTTGTCCATTAAAATGGAAATAATTGTCCAAATATGGAGTGTGATACCTTCCTGAACTCGTAGTTAAATTCTCTGTAACTTGGCATTTCCAGATAAAATTTTTATTTTTTTGAAAATTTTTTCAAAAAATTGTGATGCTACCCCTTAAAAAAAATTCAAAAATTTGAACATTTTTGAAATTTCCCAAATCAGCCGGAAAGTGCACTAATGTTAATTATTAGGTTGTTATCTGCTCAGAACAGTTCGCCGTTTTAATTTCGGACCATTTTTGCAAAAGATAGAGAAAAAATAAATTATTCGAAAAATCACATTTTTGCCAAAAATCAAAATCCTCATATTCCGTCAAAAAACAACCAGTATTTTGTCCATTAAAATGGAAATAATTGTCCAAATATGGAGTGTGATACCTTCCTGAACTCGTAGTTAAATTCTCTGTAACTTGGCATTTCCAGATAAAATTTTTATTTTTTTGAAAATTTTTTCAAAAAATTGTGATGCTACCCCTTAAAAAAAATTCAAAAATTTGAACATTTTTGAAATTTCCCAAATCAGCCGGAAAGTGCACTAATGTTAATTATGAGGTTGTTACCTGCTCAGAACAGTTCGCCGTTTTAATTTCGGACCATTTTTGCAAAAGATAGAGCAAAAAGAAATTATACAAAAAATCACATTTTTGCCAAAAATCGAAATTCTCATTTTCCGCCCATAAAAAAATCAGTATTTTGGCTATTAAAATGGAAATAATTGTCCAAATATGGAATGGCATACTTTCCTGAACTCGTAACTTGACATTTCTACAGTATTTAATGAGTCTCCAATAATAATTGCTTAAGTGATCCTGATGCCATTACTTAACTTATCGTGGCTTTCGTTGCCAGTGGCTGTTTTTTTTATCGTTCAGGCCAAACGATCAGTGACAACTGGCTGGCTATCCCATCTGCCCATCTGACTCCGTGTGTCCGGATGACCCGGCCGTAATCCGAGTGGCCGTATCCGCTGGGGAGCAACAGCCTCGCATGCGGCTGTTAATGCCACTGATTGCTAATAAATTGAAAACCATTTCAGCACGACCCCGACCCGAGGGCACTAGGTGGCCGAGGATTTGTAAGGGAATCGCAATGGGAATGGACATCTCTGAATCTGTAGGCTGAATCGCCAAACGGAATTCGCCCCATTCAATGAATATGCAAAAAGCAGGGCAAACAGTGAATAAAATCAAAATAAAAACTCATTTATCAACACGCATCCATCGTCATCGATGAAGGTGGACAAATGTGAGAGGCGGCGAATGCTGTTTGCTGGCCCACGTGTGTGGTGTGTGTGGCCAAAAAGGGAAAAGGTCACAAAAGCAGGTTAAGCTGTTTTTTTAAATAAAGCGCACAGCACGTTAATACTTTCGTTCTGTCGAGGGGGGGGGGGGAGTAGAGGGGGGGGGGGGCGACGTAGATCCTTTGTTATCCTTTCTCGCCGGGGCCACGTGCGAATCACTCCGCTGGCGCCGAACGACTGAGGTCTAAAGCAACCATTCAACCAACCGAAGGATAACGAAGCGAAACGAACATGAAAGCCGACTGCCTACGAAGTGTAGCCGAAGCACTTCGGCTGTCGCTCGGCTGTCGTGCTCGCACACGATTGGCGACTTTAGTGCAGCGGCAGCAGGACGTTGGCCGTAATCCGTTCGCTGGATTTTTTGAATTAGTTGCGTGTGGTAGCTTGTTGACATCAGTACCGGGTACCGGATGCGGATGCGGATACGTGCGTGGCCCGCAAATCTCTAGCCAAATCTCGACAAGTCTTAAATTGACGCGAACCCCCGACAACTACTACGTTTATAGTTTAGAACTGTGAGTGTGTGTGTGAGATAGGGGATCCCCATCTGCTTTTTTTTCATCTAAAAACTCCTTACTAACTACTTCTTTTTGTTGTTGTTTATTGCGGTACCGTGTATTCTGTTCTGTGTGAGTGATTTGCTAGTTTCCGTTTCCGTTTGGCAGCTGCAACAGTTGCAAATCGCTTCAAAAAAACTGAGCGCAACAATCGGGAATCGAGTTTGAAATGGCATAAAACCAAAGCAAAGCAAAGCTGAAGCCCCCAGAAAACCAAACTGAACCCGAAAACCAAACTAAACCAGGCTGATGGCACGTCAGTAGCCGGGCTAAAACCTGACCTGCGGTCATTTGCCGTTGGTTCGATGGTTCGATGGTTCGATGGTCGACGGTTGGCCGTTCAGCTAGTTTTGCGGTCGCTTTGACGTGGTCGCGGGCAATTTGAAAGCCAACACCGAAGCGCCGATTACGATAAGTGCAGTCGAATCGCAAAAGGAGGAGGCTGCTGCTGCTGCTGAATGGGATTTGGATTTGGAATCATCATCATCCGCCTGATGTTGTATTTCATTTTCCCCACTCGCATTCGCATTTCGCTTTCTCATCCTTTGTCGTCGTCGCTTTCTAGTTTTTAGTTGGCCGGCAGTTTGCAATTAAGGACCCCGGGCCCCAATGCAAATGGCAAATGGCAAACAGTGAGGGGCTGTGGGATTTAAAGGCAAAATATTAAATACTAAATGCCAGCCGCCAAGGGAAAGGCTTTGCAGTCCGCCTGTTGCCTGTCAGCATTTCGTTCAAGTTGAAGTTGAAGTCACCGTTGCAGTCACAGTTGCCGTCACAGTCGCCAGTCGCCATCACCATCAGGATCTGCATCTCCCTCGGGTGTCCTGAGCGACCATCCAGCCACTTTGAGTGTGAACAGGTGAGTGACAACGTGAAAAGCGACCCAAAAGGGATCGCTGGGGACGAGGAAACTTTATGGCACCAACGAAAATTAAATAAATCAAGAGTTTATTAGGATGAAACCCCGTATTCAATTTGGGGAATATTTGTTTATAATAAATAGTAAAGTCTTTTAGTTTCATTATTACATAAAAAAAACTATTTTAATTTTATGTTTATTTAATTAACTTTGGTTTTTAGAGTTCAAAATTATTATAAAGATTTAAAAATGTTAGTTATATAATTTTTTTATCGTATTTGAACAACCCAAAAAATAAATCAAGAATTTGTTAGGATTACACCCTCTTTTTATTTAAAAAATATTTATTTTTAAGGTAAAATATAATAAAGTTCCTTAGTCTAAATAAATAAATAAATATTATTATTTAAATTTTATTATTGATTTCAAAAATAAATAAAAAGAATTTTACAACTTTTTCAAGATTGTTTAAATCACTTTGGTTTTCGAGGCCTAAAATTATTTTAAATATAACAAATGTTAGTTGTCAAGAAAACATATTTAAATTATTTATTAATAGTATTCCTTAACACCAAAAATTTAAAAAAACAATCAAGAATTTATTGGGATAAAACCGTCTTTTGTTTTATTAAAAATCCTTAGTCCAAATAAATGCAGATTTTATTGTCTAAAATTTATTATTGTGTATAAAAGAAATATAAACAATTTTAAAATTCTTTCAATATTGTTTTTGAGGCTTAAAATTAAAATATTAAAATATTATTTAAAAAAAAATATGTTCCAAAATTCTTTGAGGCGTGGAATTCAGATAATTCGTACCAGGAAATATACGCTCTAATGCCAGGATCAAGAGATACTGTTTATTTATTCAATAAGGCTAGACTCTTTGGCCCCCGAGGGAGTTGCACGTTAACCGCTTTAGGTCGTTCGTGGAGCTTATGCATAAAACAATGCATGTACATTTGCATGAATACATAAATATGCAGCTGCAAATAAAATGCAGAGGTGAATTGAAATATTTTACACAAATCATAGCAACTAAAATATGAAAATTAGGGAAAATTGGAACCATTGTAAGGACACTAAAAGGGTTTAGCTATAATTTTGAATGCCACAAAGTATCCTATTGAATTTTATTCGAGGTGTGTAATGGTGGATATGTGATAAGCGCCTGCAGGAACCTTAGATCCTTTTCAGTAGTAACCCGCCTCCTTAGTCACCTCGCTCTTCTCCTCGCTCTGTTGATCCTCGCCCAGCAGCAGGATGGTCTCGCTGACGATCTCCACACCCTCGCTGGGAGTCTCATCGTCCTCCTCGCTGAACATCAGCTGGTAGGGATTGTGCAACCCGTATTCCAGTACCCCCTCTGGCTTATCCATGTCCTTGCCCTCGCCGTCGGTGTCCTCGCCATCGGTCTCTGTCTCCGTCTCCCCCTCCGAATCACTGTCGCCCCCGCAGCAGAGGATCTCGTGGGCCAGCAGGGAGAAGGTCTCCTCGCAGAAGATTTCCACCTCATCCAATTCGTTGTCCGAATCGCCAGCCAGCGGACTGTACAGGCTCAACTGCGGCTGATCGCCTGGATCATTGTCCACCTTGGCATTCGCATCTGGATCGGATGTGCTGTTGGCTGTAAAAGGGATTATATATATCTATAGAGTCGGAATCTGAAGGATATAGTTACCACCTTCGCTATCCGTTTCTCCGGAGCTGGTTGCCTCGCTGCTAAGCGAGCTACTGGAGAGCTCTGCATCGTCGGCCAGAAAAATGGCGCCCAACGTGGGGCATTGCGTTACCATTTCCTGTGCCATCTGGGTGCAGTCCCGCTCGCTGGCCATCATCGATTGTGTCCTGATCCCGATTCCGATTCCGATCCCAACCCTCTCTCTCTATAAGCTATGTGAACCTGCCGCCCGTAGAGATTCCAAACTTGTTTCTATATGCGTGCTGGAAATGCTTTGCCCGGCAACTGGGATTGGTTTTTGGTTTGGGTTCTGGGCTCTGGGTTCCAGGAAGCTATGCTGCCGGCACGTAATGTCCTGGGCGCTTCCTCCCAGGACGGCGAATTAAATTTTATGCCAACTGCATTGCCCTTAAAGGCGAAGGCAAAGGCAAAGGCAAAGGTCTTCGTATTCGCAACGGAGACGGAGACAGTGGCAAGATGGAGCTGCAATCGTAGACCGGCTAACTGCGGAATCGTCACAGGCCGCCGCAGGCGGTGCTCCACATGCACACTGGCTGCCAAAAGGACACAACCACACACACACACACACACACACAGGATATACACATACGCGTACACGAACTGGCTACCGCAGCAAAGTTACATTTGAAATTTTATTTCCATGGCCGGGACTAAAAATGCAACAAATAAAAACGGAGCCACGGAGCCAGTTGCCTCTGACCCGCACTCTTCCCACTCTGCAGTCGGTGGTCCAACTGCCGTCGTTATCATTGTATCACTCTCATCTGGGCCAGGCGACACGCCCCCTCATCCTCATCCACCTCCCCCTCCCCCCTGCAAGGACATCCGCTGGGGGGAGTAGGGGAGGATGCCTCTCGACCGCAACGTACCAAGCGAGCCACTTAATAGGGCGGGCACAAATTACCAGACAGCAAACGGGGCTTTAATAAAATTTATAAATTGATATAAATTATTATGAGAGTAATTATCATATCGATGGCGGCGGCGAGAACACATTTAATTTAATTCCTTGTTTTTTTTCAGTTCCAAACTTTTTTCGCGCTCGCGAGTCAATTAGTTTTTGCCCATCCATTTTTAGTTATTTATCCGGTGCTTTTTGTTTAGAAAAATAAACAAGAAAAAATAGTTTTCAAGTATAAAGAGCTGTCAATATGATTACTTTCCATAAAAATACCTAATGATTACAATATTCAGCTTTATTTAAATTTATTCAAGCATCTAATTTGTGCTAATGAATTGAAAAAGAAATAATTTGGGAATAAAATTACAAATATATTTAAATCTTAGATTTGAAATCTATTACATTAGAAAAATTTAGAAAAATAATATGGCTTATACAGCTTATACAGGAATTTATAAATATTTTTTAAATATTTTAATCTTTGATTTGATTTCAATAATGTTAGAATATAAAAAAAAATTTTTATTTTATTTTATTAAATTTTTTTTTTTATTTCATTTTATTTTTTAGAGGGAAAAATTCAGCTTCTCAACAAAATACAAATATAAATACATCTTTAATTTAATTTGTAGAATATTGAACAAGTATTTAAGAAAAGGAAAAAAAAGAACAAATTTGTTTACATATTTATTTTTTTTATAACAGTTTCGCTGTTTATTTATTTCAGTTGATTGTAAGATTTTTTGTATTTACAAATATAAATACATCTTTAATTTCATTTCTATAATATTAGAAAAATATTTAGGAAAAGAAAAAAAAAACAATTTATTTTTTTTTTTTTAGAATAGTTTGATTTTCAGGGGGTTTCTTCCCTCTGTTCATTTATTCTACTTATTTATAAGATTAGGTGAGAAATGGTGACCCCGAGCAGCCAGCACACTCCGCCAATATACCCCAAGGCTGAACTGCACACTCTCTCTGAACTTTCGCCCGTTCCGTTCCCATTTCCATTTTCATTTTCGCTCGCATTCCCTTGACCCAGGAGCAGGCCAGGAAGGAGCTGGCCAGGACCTAGCCTGGACCACTTTGGCGAACCACAATTTAATTTCTGTTTCTGTTTCGGTCTCTCGGTGCAGTTTTTTTGCAGCAGCAGTTCAGTAGTTCAGCTGTTTCGCTTTCTTTCTGCCTGTTCCGAGGCCTTCCGGTCGTCAGAGGCAGTCGTTTTGTGGTGCGTCTCTTTGGTCTCGGCATTGTGTCGCCTAAAAATTCCCTGGCCCTGGTCCTGGTCCTGGTCCACAGTGCTCCATGGGTTTATACTCCTTATCCCCATGGCCGTAATCCAGTTTAAAGCCGGAATTCGTGCGGGGGAATGGAGTGAGAGTGAGCTCACTGCGTTAACGAACATAATAACCCTTTTCTCTCTAATTACACACCAAATTTACTACAAACGAGCAATAAAAATCATCCAAGCAAAATCTCTGCTCCGGCCACAGAAAACCCCCAACCCAAAACCCAGCGAAAAACCCACCAGAGAAACCCCTTCCGCGTTCGCAGCGCTTAAATGCAAATGCTTTTTTCCCATGCACAGCACAAAAAACATTAACAACAATGACAATAAATGAAAGACATTAATGCTAAGCGATCCGCATCTCGTTCCCCCAGCTCCACATCTTCACATTCAGCTACCCATCTTCATCCTCCTCCTTAAAAAAGGAATGGGAATGGGAGCTCGACGTTGACGACGATTGGCGACAGTGACAGGCTTCCCCGAAAAAAAAGGAAAAAACAAGAAAGAAAGCTAACTTCGACCAGCCGAAGTATATATACCCTTTCAGATCATTCCTATTAATTTCCCTTTAGTTTTCCCATAGTTCCTATCGTAGCTATATGATATAGTCGTCCGATTTTTCTAAAATTTAATTTGAAATTCGAGACAGTTTAAAAAATTATATTCCCAAGAGCAAAAGGTAATATGTTAAAGAACACCGAAGCTATAATTTTTTTCCCATTATTTTTCCGATATTTCCTATGGGAGCTATATGATATAGCAGTCCGATTTTTCTAAAATTTAATTCGAAATTCGGGACAGTTGAAAAAATGATATACCCAAGAGCAATAGTTAATATGTCAAAAAACACTGAAGCAATAATTTTTTTCAATTATATTTTCGATTATTCCTTTGGGAGCTATAAGATATAGTTGCCTGATCCGGTTGGTTCCGACTTATATACTACCTGCAATAGAAAGACGACTTTTAGTAATGTTTCATCTCGATAGCTTTAAAACTGAGGGACTAGTTTGCTTAGAAACGGACAAACGGACAAATGGACATACGGACAAACGGACATACGGACAGACGGACGAACAGAAGGACATAGCTAGATCGTCTCGCTTAGTCATGCTGATCAGGAATATATATACATTTATATATGTGTTGCAAACTTCTGACTAAAATCATCATACCCTCTGCCAGGGTATAACAAGTTAAAAAACCCTCGAGAGCGAGGTTCCTCGACAGTCAATGAAATAAAATTAAACAATTATGAGAGAAAAAAGGGGGGAAGCTTAAATTCGGCATGTCATCATTTGGAACCCACCCTTCTTCATATGGATAATTATTTGATGCTCTGTTCTCTGCCATAATATCTGGCACATCGCCATCTAAAGTACGCCAGTAACCGGTAGCTTCCACTTAAACCTCACTCATTCACTCATCCGACCGACAGTGGGGCAAATTTTACGCGACGTAATCGTAATATGATTATCGTGCCACATAATCCCCTCATCCCCAGTCTCTGTGTGTGTCTGTGTGTGGGTGTGCGTTAAATAACTTCCTTCCGGTGGCGACAACATCACAGAGGACAGAGCGACTCACTCGGTGTCGGGGGCTTTGGGCACACTACTCGTGTATCCGCTTCCGTTGAATGATGCCGCAGAAATGCTCCAAATCTCATATCATCATTTACGCAGTAATTTTTCGAAGCCAACTGGATGATGATGCCCCCCCCCCCCCCTTCCCTGGAATTATCCAATTCAACCGCAGGACACTTTGGGGCTCGCAGTCAAAAGGCAACTGCATCACCCAGTACCCGGCACGGGGTGTACTACTTACCATTGGCATAATAAACAAAGCTTCAGCTCGCAACTCATGCGAGTCAACTTCCAGCGACGACTGTGACTTTGGCTGCGTGTTGAGGGCACGTCCATCCGGTGGAGGATGCGAAGGAGGAGCGGGAGGAGCAGGAGGAGCAGAAGGACTAGGGGCTCCGAGTGTCCTTATTTTAATCTCGACACAAGTTAACAGCATTGTTGGCAGCCGCGTGCCATCCGTGAGTCCTGAGTTCTGAGTCCCTCGTCCTGCGTCCCTCGTCCTGCGTTCCTCATCCTTCGTCCCTCGTCCTTCGTCCTGCTGCCTCTAACTCAACATAATGCGCACAGCTCGCTCTCGGTATTCATCCTAACCGCATCGCATCGCAGCTTCCACTCTCCCCTCCACTCTCCCCACCTCTCGAAAAAGGACTATCCCTAGTTTCGGTTTCAGCCAACGCCACCGGATGATTCCCCCCTCCTCCTCCTCATCGTCCTTGTCGTCCACATCCTTGTCATTAGCAGTTAGCATTCAGACGACATCGTCGTCATCGTCGTCGTCGTCGTCGTCGGCGACGTCTCCTTCGTTGCCTGTCGCCTGCCGTTCATAATGTTATGATGGCTAAAAGCTAATTGCGTTTGTCTGTGTTAGTTGCTGACATTTGGCCTCCTCTCATCATCCTTGCCCCCCCCCTCTCCACCCATCTCCTTCGGCGTCGACGTGGCGGCATTAAGTGTCACTGGAGTGCGTGATCCTTGTAAGTCGTCTAGTTACACATGTTTTTATAACCTGTTTTCCAACAGGAGTACCCTGTTGTCCCAGCCCCGTCTGGGCACCCCGGGTGGATTAGTTCGGGGGCTAAGCAAGCATTTTGATGCCAAAGGACCTGCTGAGCGGGTTAACCAGCTCCATTTCGGGTAAACAAAGGGGATAGCTATATATTCAACTACTAAGGATTTAAGGTTTCGGAAGTAATTGCAAGTAAATAGTGAATCTTCTTTAAATACTAAATGTATTTAATCGATTACCTTTGAAAAGAGTACGAAGAATTTGATTGAAATGGGATAATGAATAGTAGAGCTGGAAAATATATCGATATATTGTCATTCCTCCATATTTAAATAGTGTTTTTCCTGGAAAACATCGAATCGATATTTTGAAAATATCGAAAAATAATTATTGTAAAACATCGAAATAATGATTATTGTGAAAATATTGAAAATGTCATTATTTTGAAAATATCGAAATAATAATTATTCTAAAAATATCGAAATAATGATTATTGTTAAAATATCAAAATAACGATTATTGTGAAAATATCGAAATAATGATTATTGTGAAAATATCGAAAATATCATAATTATGAACATATTGAAATTATTATTATTGTGAAAATAAAGAAAATATGATTATCATGAAAATATTGAAAATATAATTATTTTGAAAACATCAAAATAATTATTTTTGTGAAAATATCGAAAATATGATTATTGTGAAAATATTGAAAATATCATTATTATGAAAATGTCAACATTTTTAAAGCTTTAGTTTCGAGACCAAATATTACTTCTTTTAAATTCCCATTTATAAGTAATATATAAGCTGCACTTGATTTACTGGATATTAATCTGTCGCATTCCCTTTGCCCATCGCAGCGGCTGCGAAAATGTCCTTTGTTTTCGCCAACCTCATCGTCATCGTCTTTGTCGTTGAAGTTGTAAGTAGTTCCAGCAAGTCCTTGCCCGTATCCTCGGCGTGTCCTTGGTGTGGTCCCAACAACTTATTGTGTGGTGTCATTCCGCCACTCGGGTGTGAGTCACCCGTCACCCGGCAGCGAATCGAATCGAATTGAATCGAATCAAATCGCTTAATCAGCCGGGCCCAATGAGCTTTGGTCAAAGCCAAGGGCCCTGACTTCACCTGTCAAGGCGGCAGGACTCGCCCGCTTATGGCTGACAAATCACCAAGTGAGTCCAGCGAGTTGACAATAAGAAGTGTCATCATTAACGAACATCGGCACGGCAAACATTTATCAATGGCAAACAAGGCGACAGTGGAGGATGGTTCAAACAAACCAAACGAAGCGGCAGGCGGGCAAACAAATGATGAGGCCGAAAACGAAGGCGTCAGGAAGTTTGGCAAATTAAATCGGTGCTTAAAACATCCCCGGGGCTCTGTGTTTGGAAGGGTGCGGTGTGGATAACCGCAGTTGGGACTGAATCCTCTGGGGGAATCTAGGGGTTGCCTTCTCAACAGTTTTGTTTCCCATCATCCGGCGAAATCAAGCAAATCGTATTAAATAACAGTTAATTACAAATACACACGACCCGGCCAAGGACCCAGATTGGCATCGAGGACGAACTGAGAGAGAGCTAACCGGCACCCACTAACCGCCCACTAACCGCCCACTAACCACTACCCACCCAACACCCAAACACCCCAACCCTTAACCTCCCATATCTCCCGAAACAAAGCTGATGCTGCTGCGGCAAAGTGTTTTCCTAGGGTGCTTGGTTTGGGGTCAAAGCCAAATGGTTGATGCTGAATTAATTAATGATTCACTTGAATGATTGATTATTTGACTAAATGATTGAATTATGCGATCGACCCCAGCCTGTGTCCCCAGTCCTTCGTCGGTCAAAAAGTGTGTGCCGCAACCTTTGACCTTTGCCCAATTATTCAGCCAGAAACACCAATAATGTAACGCCGCCCCATACATCTTCACACTCACATGAATGGGGGGCCCCCAAAGGCGAAAGCCAGAAAATATGCCAACAAGTCGGGGTTTCAGCCTGTCTTTTTATTCATTTTTTTCTGGGAGGGAAGGCATTCAGACGAATTTATCAAAGTCGTTGATTGTTCGAGGGTTCAGCTGACCAACGAGTTTGGGGGCATTTTAGCAATTAGCCTGATAGAAGATGGTAATTTTGGTAACATTGGAATTTTGGCTTGACATTAATAAGAAGGATATTGGCTAAAGGTTATGAAAATAATTGAATACTTAAGAATTTTTGTGTTAAATAGTGAACCAAATATTCCAAGGGGTTTTTCCAAATTTTCTACCAATATAATAAAGCATTTTAATAGGTATATTACTTTATATTATGAATGCCATAGAATATTCTACTTCATATGAACGATCAAGGCACCTTATCAACATTCTGTAAAATGTAGGAAAGGTTTGTTTAAACTATCAAATAATTTTTAAATCCTCCCCCAATATTATATAGAATTTTAATACATACAGATTTTTCATTATAAATACCACAAAATATTTTCCTTCATATTAACGATCAAGGGAACTTATCATTATTTTGTAAGATATAGAAAATTTTAATTCCAGTTTTACATTCTCTAATTTAAATGTAAGGTCTCATCAGAAGGATGATTTGTACATATAGAAAATTAACCAAGATCATTAACGATTCATTAAACTAAAATCAAGAATTTTTGTTCTCAAAATACTCGTTTTCAAATTTTTCATAAAATATATTCTGAAATTAACTCTTTTCTTACAAAATGGGGAAATGTGTTTAATTTTTCTACATAATCTTTTAAATTTGTACTCAAAAGCATTACAAACTCAAATGGAGAACATAAATTCTTGAATTGAGAGCATTTTCTTCTTTACTTCTTTAATTTTCTTTCTCTGAAAGTCTTTAAAATCCCCCAAAAGCGATATTCAATGTGCAGATCCAAGAGCCAAAGGGGAAACTCAGCCTCTTTAGGCAGATTTTGGCCGACATGGTGGGAGGTTACGCACTTGGCTTTCATGAGAATATGGCCAAGATAAGATGCTTAGACAAAGGTCTTCGTCTTGTTGCACGCCATTCGAGGCAGGGGGACTTCCAGGGGGGAGAGTGTCGTTGACAGCCACAAATTTTGGCCTGCCAAAGCCGTCGGAGGAGGTGGAGAAGGAGGAGGAGGTCCTGCCCCCCAGACAAGTCTGAGCCATTTTGGGGCCAAAGGCTGTCTGCGGCGTCTTGGGCATCTGCTTCTCGTTGCGAAGGAGGAGCTGTTCGAGAGCTGTGGGAAATCCCAGACGCTCGAAATATATATTCCTACATTTATGCGAATTTTCGGAATGCAATTTGAGTGGGGGGAGGACTACCTTTGTGGTTTTATTATCGACTCTGGTCAGTTAGCAGGTGGATCAGGTGGACATGGACCACTAGTCCCTCTTATCAATCTGCTCATCATCATTGCTCGCTCATTGTCCTCGGCCGGAGAACAACGTTTTTAACTGGCCCCCGGGTCTACTGGTTAACAAACATCCCATAATTTGATTAGTGACATTCTGCACAGGCATTTGGGTGAAAAGATAAGGAATGCACACACACCAGCACACACTACTAACTGGTAACTGGTAACTGGACACCAGGACACTGGATACGGTCGAGACCACTGGCAACTGGCCAAAGTTGCAATTAAATTAAAGGATGCGTCTCGGACTCGTTTTAGCCACCTTGCCAGGGATGTAGCAGATTGCCAGTTGCACGTTGGCAGGCGGAAGGAAGGCAGGAAGACGGGGAGACTTTCCAATGGGGAAGCGGAAGCGGAAGAGCAACTGAACCGGTGCACTGGCAGTCGATCATTAATGAAGTGTCCTTCGGCCAGGACATTGCAATTTAAAGAGCTGCAAACCGCAAAGCAGTCGCTCCCCTCTAATGCAACGCAGTCCCATGGGTCCAAAGTCCACCCATGCACCATGCCATCTAATAGCCCATAAGGACCTCTCCAGAAGGACTTCCTTCTTTTCTGCTCTCCCCTTGCAAATAATTCCATTTACTGGCTTCTTTTTATCACTTATCCAGTTAAAGATGTTTGTTTTATTCGCCCGAGCTTTTTTATTTATCCCCTATTTATTTTCTCCTCCATCTTGCTGCAGCTGCCACAGTTAGCTGGCCGGTGAGTTATGACCCTGGCAGTCGGTCCATCGCCTCCACGCTGTAGTTAACATTGCCGGAATCGGGAGGAATTAGCAGGGCCCAGACACAACTTGCGAAACTTGAATAAACTTCGCCAGCTTAACCCCGAACTCTCTCACATTCGAGTCATTTGGAAATTGGAGCGTTTTGGGCGGCAAAACGAATGGAACTTATGAATCGGTTGTACACTGGGAAAAGTAGAGAACGTGGAAATCATGAGCTAATCATGAGCAAATATTCTTGAAATCGAGAGTTTTTCTTCTTGATTTTAGTATTTTTTTTCTCAATTTTTTTAGAAATAAGTGAACCTTAAGTCAAGAGTTCTTCTTCTTGATTTCAGCATTTTTATTTTCAAGTTTTTAAGAAGAAATCTTCTTGAAATAAGAGAAAACTAGAGAACGACAAAAATCATTAGCAAAGAACATGTCTTCATTAAATAAAGAAAACGTCTTCTAGAATTTTTCTTCTTCCGTGTTTTCCCAATTTTTTAAGAACATGTGTTCTTTAAATCAAGAAAACTTCTTCTAGATTTTTCTTCTCCCTTGTTTTCCGTATTTTCTCATTTCTTTAAGAACATTTCTTCTTTAAATCAAGAAAACTTCTTCGGTATTTCTTTTTCTCACGTTTTTAAGAACAAATGTTCTTGAATAAAGAGAAAACTAGGGAGCTACAAAAATCATTAGCAAATCTGCTTGTTTTCCGTATATTTTCTTTGCATTTTGTTAAGAACATGTGCTCTTAAAATCAAGAACACTTCTTCTAGATTTTTTCACCTCACTTGATGAAATGTTCTTGAATTAAGAGCACTTCTTCTTGATCTTATTTAAACCTTCTCGGCATATTATTGAGCACAGGAAACCTTAAGTCGAGAACGCTGAGAACGGTATTTTGTGTTGGTATGTACTGAGTTTCAATGGGCCTGTTTCCCATTTAAGAACCCTAAATTCGGGCTAAATTTTCCTCACTGGCAGCCCCACAAAAACATTTAAAACAGCTTACGCATTTTGTTGTCAGGTCATCACCGAAAACCAAGCACAACTTATTGCTTTTCAAACTATTTCACCAAGCCTTGCGAGTATAAGTATGTATAAGCTAAACTTGGCTTAGAATGCTCTGCGTTCGCACTTAAGTAAATGCTATTTCATATACTCAATACTGCTGCAAATAAGCCATGTTGAAGTCAAGGAAATGGAGAAAAACCTATTGTAACTCATAATAGTTAATGTTTTTAGGAAAATTTCTTCAATTCATTTTGCTAACTGGTGTAAACTGCAGGTTGCATTCGAATGCAACTAGCGTAATTAGAATTGTGGCCTATGAATATTACAAGGCAAATTTTTCGGTTTTCCACCCACAAAAAAAAACAAAGAAAAATCACAGAATTCCACCTTCCTGGCATTTGGCAGTTGGTTATCGCAGTAATCCGTTACTGGGGCGGGCCAAAACGAGAACAGTTAAGAGTCAGTTGCCAATGGAGACTGCGACGCCCCCAAAAGATGTGTGTTTTTGGGAAATTTAAGGAGAGTGTAAATTGAAATTTTATTTATTTATTTGGAAATTTTGATTTTCATCTTTGGTTTATTTATTGGCATATGTTTGCATTCATTTCATTCGGGGGGCCAGCACACCGTAGTGATTGCTTTCGTTTTGATTTCAATTTGCGGATTTAGTTTTTGATTTTTAATAACCGGCATTCGAATGACCCGTCCACTAATCGCAGCATCCATCCAAATTGATTTACTCGCCTGTCTCTGTTTTCTTGTCAGTTCAATTTCATAATGGTCGAATGGTGTTTTGTGCAAAGTTTCTCTTTGCAAAAATACATATGTTACATGTGTTATTTTTGCATAACATTTGTATATTATGAAAACGGATTTTCGTTAAGTACTTATTGATTTTGGGTGCTCGTGATCATGAAAATAATATATAATTTTACTCACTCTTTTGAGGGTGTATTTTTCACTAATTTTTATACGAATCTTATTGTTTTAATTCTATTAAAATATTTAGTTGGTTAATCGAATAATGGAAATACTTTTTACTTAATAACTTTAAAACTTAATAAAAAATTTATTTTTATTATTATATTTAAGGCAAAAGTTTACCTGAAACTTTAATTCAGAGAAACCAAATACTTTTGAATAGGAAACAGTCCTTATATAATACACTCAAAACATTTTTGCTTGACAGGCAATTTTTTACTTAAATTTAGATAAATTTCTTGAAATAAATCAATTTTACTAAATAAAAGAATTAGTTTCTGATATATAAAAAAAATCGCCAGTGAAGCAAAAATTTATAAAATTCAGGCCGAATTATTTTTTGAGTGTATAATACCATTGTTGAAGTAAAAAAAAAGCAAGAGAGAACACTATATTTGAGTCCTTGGACTATCAGAGGGATACAGAGATATGCAAGCAGTAAAGCGATGCTTTCCAAGAGCGCCATCTAGCGGTTAATTCATAAATACTTTTCGGAAAATACAATATATCGTTTTAATCTACGTATAAAGGGCGTAAAAACATCCAATCTAAATGAAAACAGAAGAATTTCCCTAAATTTATGGCTTAAACTTATAAATACCAATAATTTTGGCAAAATATCCTCTCAAGCTGCTTTAAGAACTGCTTAAATAGTTTTAGTGGAACTTTCTGTCTGGGCCTCTGTGTAAATAAAATAAGGCGACTAATAAAATTGATTGATTAGCTGCAAATGGCAGACGATGTCGAAGGACTCCAAGGACTCCAGGAGGAGGAGGAGATCCTGTTGGCCGCATATTCCACATGCTTATTTAAAGGCATCGATGCCCGGCTTGATTCCTGTTTCAAGTGGATGCTGCTAAGCCATATCGCAGACTCGCATGCTGAGCTCGTCGGTTCCTTCTGCCACATTTGCGATTCCTTTTGCCATTGTCCTGATTCCACATACACACACACACACACATACGTGAGTGGCTGAGCTCACTTACGATGGAGTCCTGGCGTCCTGGAGCTGTAGTCCTGGCAGGACTCCTCCTGCCGGCTGCTTACACAATTGTCTGTACATTATTTGAGTTTGTGCTGGCATTTGTTATTTTGCTTTATCCTTTTAGATGAAGGCAACGCAAAGTAATGCGATTGCATGGGACGGGAATAGATTCAGACAAAGCGAGCGAGAGCGAGAGGGAGACAGGGACAGAGTTAGAGATACAGACAGAGATGGCAAGTCGCGAATCCTTTTGCCAAACTGACAACTGCACTCTGCCACCTTGCTGCACTTGCCGAAAAGGTAGCCCGGGAATCTGGTAAAAAATGTATGTATTTATCGCCAGCAAGTGGCAAACAAATCCCCGCCATTCCACTGCGATTCCCACAATAGGCAAAGCTCGGCAGCCAGCAACGTCTGCCAGTTGAGACAGGATCCAAGAATCCCCATCCCCGCCGCCTTCTGCTTTCAACGGATGAAAGTCGATTTCTTTTTCCAAATTCAATGGTAACCATAACCAAGCTAAAGAGCTGCTTTTGAGCAGCAAACACGATTTGTTATGTGGCAATAGAATGCTGCTTTTGCGATTTTTTATTCTGCTAAATGCTAAATAAATGTATTTAAAAATATTTTTAAAAGTGTTATAATCAATTACCATCAAAAACAGAGATGTAAAATGAAAATAGGAAAATGAGTAGTTTTTAATATTTTAATGTTTTTAATTTAAATTATTTTTTAGAAAAATTTAATTTAATTTTTTTTTAATGCTAAATAAATATTTTTAATTTTAAGTTCAGTTACCAACAAAAGCAGGGCTATGAAATAAAAATACGAGATTAAATGAAGTTCAAAAGTAAAATATTCCATTTTTAAATTTAATTTTTTAATATTTAATTGAAACTTGGAAACTTTAGAACTTATTATTGAATATAATGATGTATTTAAGAATTTATTTATATTGTATTTACATTTTTAATTGATAGATTATCGCTTTAAGTAATTGTTAAATATTTAGTAGGTTGTAATATTTTAATTTTATAATTAATTACATTAAATTATTATTATATGACTTATATAATTATTTATTATAATATTTTACTACTTTAAATGTCCACTAAATTTAGGTTTATTGATGAGAACTGTAGAATTTCTATTAATATTTATTAAATTATATTTTATTTACTCTTTAAATTATAATTTTCAATAATGCAGAAATATTTAGTAGTTTGTAATATTTCAGTTTTCTAAATGCAATTAATTTTTAACAAATCGTGGCTAATTGTTTAATATTTTACTGCCTTAAGGAGACTTAATTTAGGTTTATTTTTGGGTTCAGAACATATCTTAAAATTAATAATATCATTTAATTATTTATTACGCTTTATTTACTTTTTTAATTGGTTAATTAATTAGGAAATTAATAAGAGAACTTGCATCTCTCCCCTGAAGAGTCTTAATCAAAAGAAGCTTGCTTAGATGGCAAGCAAATGCATCTGTGAATTACATTAGGCAGCATCTAAAGAGCCAGAAACACCATCTTGACCATCTTTACCGTCTTTCGCTTGACCTGCTTTGTTGGTTTTCAATTATAATGTCACGCATTTATGCCTGCGCTTATTTATTATTGTGCTGATGCTGCCCGCTCCTGGATTCCGTATTCCGTATGCCGTATTGCGAAGCCAAGGCTCAAATCCTCAGATGTCCTGCTGCTGCCTGCCAGCTCCTTTTTGCCATTCTCGGTGTCCAATTAAAAGCCGATGCTGCTGCTGCTGCTGCTGCAAGGATTTGGACACGGGTCAGAGGGGCTGCGAGGGGTTAAGAGGCGCCACGAGGGGTTAACTCCCCTAACATCAGGTGCTGCTGCTGCTGCTGCTGCTCTGCTGGCCATTCAAGTTCGGAGTTTGGACTGCTTGCATATTTGATTTGTGCATTTAAACATTTCAAACAAGCTGTGTGTCAACCGCCCACCCACCTTCCACCACCCACCACCCACCGCCCATCGCCCGCTGCCAAGTGGCAAGTGCAAGCGACATTGCCTCATTGGAAATTCTCTTTAGAGTAATTTCAGTTATTATATTGCTTTGGCTTTGTTCATCCTTGCTCGTGATGCTGCTGCTGCTGCTGCTGCAGCAACTTAACTCCTACCTGGGCATTATTTATTATAAATGATTAACAAGCAGCTATTTGGACGGCAGAGCGCAGATTCGAGCCATCGAACATTTGCATCCACAAGCTGCATCTGCTTTTGCTTTTGCTGCTGCTTTTGCTGCCTCTGCTGCTGCTTAGATCCTGAGGCCGGGCTTCCATCTCGGCTGTCACATCTGGCATTTGTCCTGCCGCTTGTCCTGTCACCTCGTCCTTGCTCCTTGTTCCCTCCCCTCTCCTCCTCCAATCCCTCTCCAGATGTCTTCTAATCCGGCGCATAAATGTTGCATGTGTCGAAGGCTTTGAGCGGACAAGGCCGGAAAGGAAAGGCTGAGCCTGCCACAGGTCGAGCAGCGGAGGAGCGAAATTAAATGCCACCTGCGGCCGGGCCACAGTGAAGCCTCGCACGGCGGATAATGGCCACGCAGATGCAGATGCACTGAAATAAATATTTCAACATTATTATAATCAATCTAAACTAAATTAAAAATATTATTATTATTTTATTAATGTTATTAAATTATTATTTTAATTAGAAAAGGGCTTTATTTATCCTGATTAAAATAGGATAAAAATAAAAAATTAAAATAAAGTACCTTATTAACCATTACATTTTGGCACACATTGTTCTTCAAAAATGATCACACTTATTTTATACTTGCAATCTTAGCTAATTTATCAATTTTTTTAATTTTTATTATAAAATGAAATTTTCATATTTTATTTATATTTTAATTATGTGCTAATGTAATTATATCAGGTTAAAATAAAAGCTGGAAAGCTGAAACTAAAATCACAATCTGAATAAATTTATAAATTTTTTAAATCAATTAAAAAAGTTAAAATAAATAATGGGAGTCTGAATCTAAGAACAGTTGTTACTTATTTACATCCCCCACTTAAAAGCCTTTATCAATAAACCTGCCAAAGGTTTCCTTTCTTTGTCAAAATCACTTAAATAAAAGAATACACGTCTTATATTATAAGAACCCCAAAAATTTTATTAAAACTTGAAGTAAAAAATTTTATTCAGCTTCACCCTAACCTTTAACTGAAAATGATATCTTAAATTGAGGTTATGTTTGGTTTTCGGGAGGATCTATCACGTAAAATACACTGTCAAAGGTATTCCATTAGTTCGTCTCATTCCAGTTTTCTATAAATTAACGAAGCTTATGTTTTAATATCTAAGTGATTCATTCGTGACACAGACATTCATGAGTACTGCACTGCCTATATACTAGATATACTAGATAATATACTAGACATACATAAGCATGCGTTTATGTACTGCAAAGTCCAGGAGCATTGTATTTCTATTTCTATTTAGTTCGAGTAAGTCATAACTTTTAAGTGTCGCATTGCTTCACTCTCGGCCTTTGGACTTTGAAACTGCAAACTGGAAGTCTACCAAAATAACAACCCCCTCCCCCCTACCACCCTACCAAAACTCACCCAGACTCTATATCTATCTGTCCTTCTCTATCTCTTGCAGTTATTGGCATGCCACGCCCCCGCCAGGCGTAGCAAAAAGGGGCTGCAACAGGAAAAGGAGCAGAAGCTGGAACCGGAAGAAGAAGCGTAAATAAATATGATAAAGCTTAAGAATATATAATAAAGGGGAGAGGACAGCGGCTGAAGAGGAAGGAAAGTTTAAATGAAATAACGCAATATAAAAACATAAATAACTAAGGAAAGAGCCCAGAGAAGAAGAAGAATCAGGAGCAGAAGAAGGAGCCCAAAAAAGTAGGCAACAAAAAATCTGCGAAGCTGGCAGGCGATGGAATAAGGTGAGGAGGAGCAGGAGGCACTCCCACCAGGATAAGCAGCAAGCGCAGGAGGAGATTCTGAGGAGCCAGAGGAGCAGGAGATTCTCCCGAAGACCGGAGAAAGAGCTGCCGGACAAGAGAGAATAGAGCTCAATTACGCCGCCAAACTGTCGTGTCAGCAACAACGTGAAATGTGCAATTCCTGGCTGGTGCCCATAATTGCGCTCTCCGTTGTCGTCTGCCTGTGGAACTCGCAACAAACCGAAACATCCAAATCATGCCCAGCCGAGTGCATCTGCTTGTCCCAGACTCAAGTAAGCTTAACAATCCACTTGTACTGGGGGCTCCTGGGGGTCTATGGCAGTGGAAGGGTGGCCGCCCGGCACAGTGGGTCAGGATTTCGATTTTTGGCAAAAATGTGATATTTCGAATAATTTATTTTTGCTCTATCTTTTGCAAAAATGGTCCGAAATTAAAACGGTGAACTGTTCTGAGCAGATAACAACCTAATAATTAACATTAGTGCACTTTCCGGCTAATTTGGGAAATTTCATAAATTTTCAAATTTTTGAATTTTTTTTAAGGGGTAGCATCACAATTTTTTGAAAAAAAATTCAAAAAAATAAAAATTTTTGCTGGAAATGCCAAGTTACAGAGAATTTAATTAGGAGTTCAGGAAGGTATCACACTCCATATTTGGACAATTATTTCCATTTTAATGGACAAAATACTGTTTGTTTTTTGACGGAAAATGAGGATTTAGATTTTTGGCAAAAATGTGATTTTTCGAATAATTTATTTTTGCTCTATCTTTTGCAAAAATGGTCCGAAATTAAAACGGCGAACTGTTCTGAGCAGATAACAACCTAATAATTAACATTAGTGCACTTTCCGGCTGATTTGGAAAATTTCAAAAATTTTCAAATTTTCGAATTTTTTTTAATCACAATTTTTTGAAAAAAATTTCAAAAAAATAATAATTTTGTCTGGAAATGCCATGTTACCGAGAATTTAATTACGAGTTCAGGAAGGTATCACACTCCATATTTGGACAATTATTTCCATTTTAATGGACAAAATACTGTTTGTTTTTTGACGGAAAATGAAAATTTCGATTTTTGGGAAAAATGTGATTTTTCGAATAATTTCTTTTTTCTCTATCTTTTGCAAAAATGGTCAAAAATTAAAACGGCGAACTGTTCTGAGCTGATAACAACCTAATAATTAACATTAGTGCACTTTCCGGCTGATTTGGAAAATTTCAAAAATTTTCAAATTTTTGAATTTTTTTTAAGGGGTAGCATCACAATTTTTAGAAAAAAAATTTCAAAAAAATAAAATTTTTTCCTGGAAATGCCAAGTTACAGGGAATTTAATTACGAGTTCAGGAAGGTATCACACTCCATATTTGGACAATTATTTCCATTTTAATGGCTAAAATACTGATTTTTTTATTGGCGGAAAGTGAGGATTTCGATTTTTGGCAAAATTGTGATTTTTTTTTTATGTGGTTAGTTGAGAGTTTTTATCTTGAATATATCCAATAAGCAAGTGTTATTTCAGTATTGCAGTGAAAATATTTTCCGTTAGTCGATATAAAAAAGCTTTCGCTGGCACGAGGCAAAAAGAATTTAATTACACTTTCGGTAGAGCAGGGCAAAAAACGGAAAGGTAAATTTCAATTTTATTTTTTTTTTTCTTTAAAAGAAGAAAATTCTGGGATCTATATGCTTCAGCTGTATAATAATTAATTGGTCAGTATATTAATATTATTATTAAAATTAAGAAACTTACATAGGAACTAAACTATGGTATATCTCATATTCCTCTTACTATCAAGTGAAGTCAAGTGTCTTTCTGATTTTATTTTGTAAATTTTGTAGGGTGTATTAGGTTCTTGGGCAGCGAAAAACCAAGGCACTTAATATTTAAGCGAGCTTGAACACAAGTGCAGCCTCAGCAGCCAGATTTGGCATTTCGAGTTGGTCGAAAGATGGTCAGGCACTCAGGTCACTCGGCTCCACAGTGCGGTCGAGTTGTATGCAGAATCATCATGGCGTGGTGCTCCAGAGGGGGAGGGGGGTGAGGCAGGAGCTGGGGAGGATCTCTCTGGGGAACTGGTGGTCAGGCGATGGCCACAGCTGCTCGACGGCCTCCTCGGCACAGTGATGAGCAAAGGAAATTAATCGAAAATGCAGGCAAATGGTTATTTTTCCTTTTGTTTCTGCGTCTGTTTTTCTCTGTCTGAGATCCTTGCTCCTTTGAACACCCCCCCCCCCCCTCCATATTCTGTTGGTGTCCCGCGAGAGTTTTGGAGCACGCTTAATGCGCATCCTTATTACCAGTGGGAACTTGGCATCGTCATTTCGAGCAAATTGAGAACTTAAGTGATTTCATTATTCCGGATTATAGACAATGCAATGATTTACTCAGCTCTCGTCCTCCACTTATCTTTCTGTTCTCCAATTCTCCACTTCTCCACTTGGAGAGCTCTGGCCGCCGCATCTTCTTTATGTTTCGGTTGCTCCATTTTTCGGTTCTGTGTATCCTTTTGCTACGGTTAACTGTATTGAAGAGGCGAAATTAGTTCAGCAATCCCCCCCCCCCCCCCAAAAAAAAAGGTAACAAAAGTGAAGCACACTTTTTGGGGTCAGTCCCACCTTATACTCATACCCCCCCCCCCCCCATTCTTCTTTTCCACCAACAGTGCCTGTTAAAGTTCAGCGAACAAGGGACTTTTTAACCGTGTCGCTTGAATTCGCAACTCTGAATGCATAGAAACGAAACGAAATTTCATTAAACGGAACAGAACAGAACCGAAACAGAACGGAACTGAGGCAAAAATAACAATCCTGTTGTGGGGGGGGGATGGTTTTCTTTTAAGGCGAAAGGGAAAGGACCTCTCTCCCAAAAGCAGTGGAGAGCCAAGGAAAAGAAAACTTTTAATTCGTTCATTTAAAAAGGTGAAGCGTATGAAAATTGTGCAAATGTTACGCAAGAAGTGCAGCCACGAGATGGGGGGGGGGGATGGTAAGAAGAAGCAGAAGAAGAAATGTAACGGCACTGTGGGCGGGGTCAAGAGGAACGTGACAGGCGATGGACAGTTATGCACAGTTACTTGGCGACCGGAAGGGAAACCTGTAGACACCAAAACATACACTCGAAAAAAATTTATAAATATACCCAATATTCTATTATAAAATATATGTACAACAAGGCTAATTTTTAATTTTAAATCCGTTATTAAAATAGCTTAATGTTTAAATAATTTAGTTTAAATATATTTTTTGAAACTATGAACAAGAAGCAAATTAAAATATATTCAAATTCCTAAAACAATGGCCGTTTTGAATTTTATTTTGAGTTTTATAAAATTTAGTTAACTCATTTTTGATGATTTTTAGTTTTTCTACTAAAATATTACAAATATTGCTTACGTTTTATAATAAAAATCAAAATTAATAAATATTGTAAAGCAAAAAAAAAAAAATCAGAAATAAGTTTTAAAGTTTTATCAATAGAAATTTATAACTGTTTCAATCTCTGGTAAGCACTATTTTCAACTATCACAGAAAACCGAAATACTTTTATATTAATACTTTTCATATTTTTTAAAGTCATTAAATTTATTTTATTTTATTGTTTAAACTTGATTTTTTTTTAATTTACGATTTTTTTTAATTAAATTTTTTTTTTTAATTAAAATTTGTTTGTAAGTTTATTTTAGATTTAATTCCAAATTAGAAGGTTAATTGTTATAGTTTAAAAAGCTTAATTTAAATCGAAAACATTTTCTTCTAACTCCAAATTTAATTTCATTTTAAGGGCTATTTTCCTGTCGAATTTTTCTTAATTTAAACAAAAGGTAGACTATTTTTCTGCAAGTGCAAGCGAAGAAAATTCTTGGCAGGAAAGCGCACACATCAGCACATAAAATATATAAAAAATCAAGGCGCAAAGCAGAATGACCAAGGATGAAGAGGAGGAGGAAGAGGAAGAGGAAGAGGAGGAGGAGGAGGGAGAAGGAAGAAGAGGACGATGGCGAAGGATGTGCGAAAAACAATGCTAGACGAGGGTCTCTAGACAAGTAACCACGGACTCGCTCCGCCGCCAAAAACAAGAATTCGATTTAATTTTATTTTCAGCAATAAAGCCACAAATTCAATTTTCGCGCCACGCATCAAGCAAAGTCCTGCCGCCTCGTCCTTCGTCCTTGGTCCTTCGACTCTGTGGCGTCTGATCTGATTGCCCAACGGCTGTCAGTTGCCATGGCGGAGGTATCAATGGCGCCCACGGGAAAAGTGGGAAAGCGCGGGCGGGGAAATGTCATAAAGCAAGAAAACACAAACTGATTAAGAGCGAAAACCTTTGATGAGTCGATGAGTCCGCCAACAAAGCGGACCAACAGCCAACAGCCAACCTCCGTCTCCGTCTCCTGGCGACATCAAAAGGTGACCCGAACAATGTAGTGCTGGCTGAAAGGCAAACAGCCTAATTTCGGCCTGGCCAACAAGTAATCTAATCAAAGGAAACACCTTTTGACGAGTTAGTGACGAAACCAGTGACGATCACATCGAATATTTCTGGTTCAACGACATTTCAAACCCAATTTCAAATGTGTTCTTTAACATATTTTACAGGCAGCTAGAATGCTAGAAAGCTACAAAGTTGAGATTCACCACGCAGATTCTTGAGGTTCCACTCTAAAGCTTTCTAACGCCCAAATCTTTATAGATTTTGTAAAAGTGTAAATGTAGTTTTGTTTGCTTTAGTAATACCTTCCGAAATGTAGAAGAATTTTTTTTAATCTGGACACTCATTAAAAAGTTACTAGCAAACAATGTACGTTAGATGGAGTCACATTCAAGCAACTGCTTGCTTGCTTGCATTGTCCTGCTTGCAACTGCTTTCGACTGCTTTCTACTGCTTGCTTAGCTGAGTAAGGGTTAATTGATAGCCGCAGCAGCTGACTAAAGCGTTCTCTCTTGTTTTGAGATAACTACCATCATTCTACTTGAAGAAATGGGGTTTATAATGCGTATATATCGACTACAATACCTATATTATTATTGAAAAAATTATAATAAATGAAACCCATTAAAGAGACCCCCTCCCTTCATTCATACAGGTGCTGTGTAACACGGGCGGCCTCGAGCAGATCCCGCTGCGGCAGCTGCCGGCGACGGTGGAGAACCTGGCGCTGACCAAGAACAACTTTCCGATCATCAAGCCGGACTCATTTGCCGGCCTGCGGGCGCTGAAGAAGCTCTCGCTGGACGGCAACAACATCACGCGGATCAAGCAGTTCGCCTTTCGCGGTCTGCCGCGCCTCAAGGAGCTCTCCATTCAGTACACCCCGCTGCAGATGGTCGCCCAGTTTGCGTTCGCCGGCCTGCAGAATCTCTCCACCATCCTGCTGAGCCACAATCAGATCCAGCGCATCGAGGGCAACGCCTTTGCGGGCACCTCGAACATCAAGTTGATCCTGCTGACCAACAATCCGCTGATTCGCATCGATAGCTCGGCATTTGCCAGCCTCACGAACGTTGGCCATTTGATTCTGCCCTCGGGCATCAGGAGCATCGAACAGGACGCCTTCGCTGGCATGGATACGGTGGGTCTGCTGAAGTTGGCCTACATGGACTTGAAAGAGGTGGCGCCGTTCACCTTTCGCGGCCTCTCGAATGTCCTGCTGCTCACGCTGCAGGAATCGGATCTGGGGGTGATCTGTGCGGATGCCTTCACTGGCTTGTCGCAGGTGGAAACTTTGCAGATATCGAACAATAAAATCGATTCCATTGAGGAGCTCAACTTCACCAGCACGGCGGCCATCAAGCACCTAAAGTTCTCCGGCAATCACGTACTGGAGACACCCGATCCCAACTCGATCATCGTCGATGGGGTGGAGCACCTGCAGCTGGTGAGCAATCACTTTCCCTGCGGCTGTCACATTCACACGCTGCTCGATGGTCCGCTGGCCGAGGGCGCCCACAATCTGAGCGATTTCCTGCAGAAGAACTACTGCATCTCGCCGCTGGAGGTCAACGGGCGGGTGATGAGCGAGCTGGA